>CM051350.1:15349870-17768550 GCA_028015215.1 Gynostemma pentaphyllum | reverse complement strand
TTTCCAATAAATAAAACTTTGTTATCACACACATCTTTTATAAAACAATGCTTTTTGTTAAATGATACTTCATAACCTTTATCACACATTTGACTAATACTTAATAAATCATGTTTTAGACCATCAACTAATAAAACATTTTCAATTAGAGAAGAGGAATCGTTACCAACACTTCCTTTACCGATGATTTTTCCTTTCTTGTTATCACCGAAGGTTACTAGTCCACCTTCTTTCTTGGTGAGTGTGGAAAACTTGGAATGATCTCCCGTCATGTGTCTTGAGCATCCACTATCCAAGTACCACTTGTTCTTCTTTGATATTTTCTAACATTCCTACAAAGAATAGGAATTCAAGTTTGATCTTTTGGTACCCATACTTGTGTGGGTCCATATCGGTTAGCATTTTCATATTTTGGAATCCAAATTTTATTTATTTTCAAAACATTTGATCTCGAAGTATTTGAACCATTAAATTTATGAAAATGACATGAATAGGCTTTATGTCCATAATATCCACAAGAAAAGCAAATAACATCATGCAATGATGGATCTTTTATAAAGAATCTATGCTCATGCTTTTTCTTATAATTATTTTGAAACTTTGGTTTATTATATGTGTTCCTCCTAGAATGTGTAGTATGACCATTTTTCAATTTAAAGCATTTTGGTCTAATATGACCTTTCATACCACAATAATGACAGGTAGGTACAAACTTTGATTTAGGAAAATCAATTTTAACATTTTTAACACTTTGTACCATACATGTAACATTAGCCTTTTTATCCTTATGCACAAAAGATTTAGCATTTTCAATAATAGCCAATTTATCATTTTTCATGCAAGGGGTTTCTTTAACAAAAATGGATTTAGAAGTGAAGGAGTAGAAATTTCATCCATATATCCAATACCCTTTTTCTCTTTATTCGGTTTACTCATATTGATCATTTTATCAAGAGTTTGAGCACCTATGGTAAACTTCTTAATATTATCATTAGCTTCATCAAGTTGTTTCAAAAGATTAGACTCTTTTTCTCTAATGACAACAATAAGCTCATTCTTTTCAAAAATGTCATGTTCAAGAAATTTAATTTTATCAAGTAAAGCATGCTTTTCTTCACATGAGACATGAATTTGATTACTAGATGCATTTTCCAAAGAATCAACTTTTTCAATTAAAGATTTATTTTCATTTGATAAATCTAAATGTTGTTTGGAAAGCACACCATACTTTTTAATAATTTTCTCAAAACTTTGTTGCATCCATTCAAATTCATTCAATAATTCAATGTAAGAAGAAGAGTTAAGATGTACCTCATTTTCATCTTTTTCATCATTGTCACTATGTGCCATAAAGCACATATTTGCAACTTCTTCCTCTTTTTCATTTTCACTTTCATCACTATCATCCTATGTAGCTTTCATAGATTTCTTTAATTTCTTGGATGATTTGAGAAGAGGACAATCAGTCCTAATGTGACCGGGCTTCTTGCATTCATAACAAATGATTTCATCTTTCTTGCTCTTTTCACCATTTGATTCTCTTTGATTGGTGAAATTCTTTTTGAATTGCTTCTTTTTCTTTAAGAAACTTTTGAATCTTCTTGATAGATAAGCCATATCTTCATCATCAATACTTTCATCATTTTCGGAATCTTCTTCCACAAAAGTAGACTTAAGAGCAATACTTCTTTCTTTATTCTTTTTATCATCTTCCATGTTTTTCTTGATTTTGATCTCATGAGTCATAAGAGACCCAATTAATTCATCCATGGAGAGAGTTTTCAAGTCTTTAGCTTCTTGGATGGCGGTGACTTTTGGTTCCCATTGCTTTGGTAGAGCCCAAAGAATTTTCTTCACCTTTTCAATGTTAGAATAAGACTTTCCAAGACCTTCCAAAGAATTCACAATGTTAGTAAATCTAATGAACATATCCGAAATTAACTCATTATCATCAATTTTAAATAATTCATAACTATGTACTAACATGTCAATTTTAGTTTCTTTGACTTGATCAGTTCCCTCATGAGTAATTTCAAGTTTATGCCAAATTTCCTTAGCGGTTTTACAAATAGAAACTCTATTGTATTCAATTTCATTCAAGGCACAAAATAATCAATTTATAGCTTTAGCATTTAAACCATATGCTTTCTTTTCTTCTTTAGACCACTCGGCCATTGGCTTAGGGGAACTAATATTTTCAACAATTTTAATAGGTTGATTAAAATCTTGCTCAATAATAGCCCATAACTCAACATCAATAGATATTAAGAAAAATTGCATTCTATTCTTCCAATAACTATAATTTGAACCATTAAAGTAAGGAGGCTTATTAATTGATTGACTATCACCAAATGGGTTAAAATTATGTGTTGCCATAGCTCAAGCAATTAAGCTTTTTAAAACAAATTTTTAATAGAAATTTTGAGCACCTCGCTTTGATACCAATTGTTAGGATCTAAGGCAACCCTAGAGGGGGGGTGAATAGGGTTTATTAAAAATTTATAAAACTTTTTCAATCAATTCAAAGTTTAAGATTAACAAAATAATTTCACTTTTTAAATTCAATTAATATAAATGAATTTTATACTTAAAATTCTTTTTAGCAAAGTGAGCAAATATGATATGATAATAAATAATAGTGCATCACAAATAAATTCTAACAATTTAATTATGCTTTGGTTAATTATGAAAGTAAATATGTAAAGCAAAAATTAAAGAGTAAGGGTTAGAGGAATTGACACCAAAATTTATAGTGGTTCGGCAAAAAATGCGGCCTAGTCCACTCCCCGAGCGCCTCTCGGGAATTTGTATTCACTTTTTGCGGGAGCAAGTGCAACCCAATCCTTTTAGCGGGATCAAGATCAAACCCGAACAATGACCCTTTCCACGGAGCAAGGACAACCGTTATCTATCTTTCTTTTACTAAGGTTTAAGAATTAAACCTTTTACAAATAGTAAAACCTCACAAAGGATGAATATTACAATAATTTGCTCACAATAAGAGATAATACTCTTAATAAAATAGCCCTTAAGGATGGCTAGACATACACAAATTATGCTCACAAAGAGATTAAAGAAGATCTTTAGCAATGAGAAGAAGGCTTATGATTTTCATTGGTGTGTAAAATCTGTCATTTTTTAGCTCCTTTTATAGCCAATGAAATGTTACTATTTCATCCACCTTCATAAATAATTTTGACTTTAATGGTGTGAATGGAGGAAAGAAATGGCTCCATTGTTGACAAATTGGAGGTAGAAAATAGACATTTTCGGATGAGAAATTTCCAGAAATGAAGTTGAAGAAGAAGAGCTTGAAATTTCATTTGTAGCCTTTAATTCCTTAAGGAAATTTAAATCAGTGAAAGGAAAAGTTGTAATCTCTCATATTGTGTAATAAATGTCTCAGAATAAGTCAATAAAGAGAGCCACGTGTCAAACAACCATTGGTTGATCCATTTTTGAAATTGAAAATAATAATAATATTATTATTAATAAAATCTTCGATCAGCAAGGGCAATTCGGGCAGCAGACCGTTGTGAAAGAGATTCAAAATTCGGTTAGAGAGAGATAAAAGGCTGGTCAGGACATGAGAGGCATTAGATAAAAAGGAAGGGGCAAAAGTGACAATTCATTGGATCAGAAAAAGCAACAGCTTGCATTGGGAAGTCACGCTGACACGTGTCATTTCGTGAGAGGAGGAAGCAGGAAGTGGGGGACAAGCTGGCCACGCGTCTGTCAGAGAGAGGAGGATCAGCTGATCGGTGGGGTCCACGCGTACAGCTAGGGCAGGGGCGCGTCAACGGGTGTAGTCACGGGCGGCAACGTGGCGAGATGAGGAGCGCTGGATTTTGATCGTGCGACTCAGCCTTTTCTTCATTTTTCTTTATTTTTTTTATTTCCGAAATTATATATATATATATATATATATATATATATATATATATATTGATTGATTAATGAGAACCGTTGGATGAACTTCAGGAGTCGATCGAACGGCGTGAAACAATTCTGACTTTTCTTTTTCTTTTTCATTATTTTATAAATCTGAATAAATCTGGGCCTTCAATCTCAACCACCTTCTGATCTAACGGCGGGAAATAAATCTGATTTAATTTCTTTTCTTTAAATCAAAATATCAAATAATCTGGGCCACTGAATTTGAATTCCATCTGATCTGACGGCTGGTACTTTGAGCGCATAATAATGTCAGTGAAGCTTGCCATATACGATCCGATTTAAATAATTAATTTAATTCCAAACTTCTAAAATCAATATCTCGCTCGTTTGAAGTCCGATTGAGTCGATTCCAATTGCGTTGGACTCGTTATAATTTTCTCTACACAGTGGACTATCAAAACACAAAAAATTTATTAGTAACAAAAACACGTTTGTTATAATCAAAATAAGAATAAGATTAATTGGCTTAGAAAGTCAACAAGAAGATTAGACAAAATTACCCTTGCACGTGTATTACTGAAATCGTCGGCTATAGTAAGTGTGTCAACCCATGATTTAAGCGCATTAATTACTAAATTTGAAAAAATAGGCGTAAAATAATTAAAGAGAAAATCGTGGGAGATTTGAAATTCGTATCAGAAATTCAAAAAACATCCAAATCAAAAATTGAAGGGAAAAGAAAACCTAGAGAAGCCAACGATGGTATCAAGGAAGGCAATCTTGAAGGCAAGGAAGAAATTGACAGAAGAAACAAACGATGATGAAAAAAGAGATCAAAATGAAACATAGGAGGTAATGAAGATGAAGAACAAGCGGAAATCAGAAGAAGAAAAAACATAACACTGATAAGGAAGATGCAATGAACCAATGATAGACATCAATGAAGAAGCTGAGGAAGAGGTAATAATTTTATTTAATAAAATTAATGCAAAACATTACATAAACGTAAGTGCAATTTTTTTGTGGTAGAACATCGAACCATTGATAAGAAAAAATTCAAGAGGAAGGTGGTAGAAGAAAAGGAAGGAAATGAAGAAATGAAAAAGGTTGCTGCTAGAAAGAAAAAAGAAAAGAAGAAACTGACACAAGTAAGATATATATAGTCCAAGTTTATGAATATTAAATATTGTTTAATATTGAAAAAACGTTTTAACAATTACCAATAACAGGAGGTGACATGACAACAAGAACAAGATCACTAAGGCCGAGGAAAAAAGGAAGATAAACAATAGTGCCATACACAGGAATTTGGATCAAAAGAGAAGTCGATTACCTTGACTCAAGAATTGAAAAAAGATTCACCGACTTATCACCTTCTAGCACACGATTAAAAAAAAGTTTGACTTGATTATGTTACTTTGAAGTTCAAAGTAAGACTGCTTATGTATGTGTTTTTTTGTTTTGTAAACAGATATCAAGAACTTTTTAATGAATGAGATATTCACGATTCAAATCAAAATATTACATACTTATGTTAATTAGAACTAATGGACAAAATAACATTAACAAACTATTTGACAATATACAATTGAAAATGTAAAGTATCTAATGGATCCTAATAAACGGCATTAAAATTGATTGGCATACTTATGTTACCCTGTGTTTGAATCTTGATTGGCATCAAAGCCTTCAAGAAGCTTTCAAGAAAATTGCAAACAGTTTATGTGCAAGAAGAGTTTCGCGCGAATTGAGGTAGAAAAATTTGATGGAAAAGATGATTTCTTGTTATGGAAGAGAAAGATTAAAGTTGTGTTGATTCAACAGAAAGTTCCAGCACCACTTATAGATCCTGAAACAATGCCTGCAGAATTGAAAGAATTGGTGAAAAAGGAGATGCAAGAAAGTCGAGCGTACATTATCATCATTCTTCACTTGGCTGACAACGCACTTTGATTGATTAATGAAGAAGAATCTGCATCTTCTTTATGGGCCAAGTTAGACGGTCTTTTTCTCTCAAGATCTTTACCAAATACCATCTTCTTAAAAGAAATATTGTTTGATTTCAAGATGGAAAACTCAAAATAATTAGATGATAATCTCGATGATTTCAAGAAACTAATCAGTGCAACATTCAGAGATGTGAAGACTGTCCTCAAGTATGGAAGAACTGTTCTTAATATGGAGGAAGTCTTGAATGCACTGAAATTGAAAGATCTTGAGAATCAGATTGTGAAGAAAGGGAAAAACACAATTATATTATTTCTTATTTAGTGAATTGAATATTTATTTTCAATTTATTGATTTATTTATTAGGGAGAACTTTAATATAAATGATCTTATATCAATTTTTTCTTCTCTTTTTTATTTTTTTCATAATTAAACATATATGTCAAATTTAATTTAAACTTTATAAATAAGAAAGTAACTTGTTAAAATATAAGAATGGAATCACATGATTAAAACAATTACGTTAAAAAAAGGATTTTCATGGGATGAGAATGTAATTTTTACTCACTTATCGTTGAATTTATATAAAACAATTACATTACTTCATATTTAGTAAATGAAATATTTATGCCAACAAGAGCATAGCTCAATCGGTTAGGCACCTACTCCCTTCCCTTAAGGTCGAAGGTTCGAGTCCCCCCTCCCCCAATTTGATGTAATATCTCAAAAAAAAAAAAGTAAATGAAATATTTATTTTCAATTTACAGATTTATTTAATTAGAGAGAACTTTAATATAATTATTCTTATCAAATAGTTCTAGACAAAAATATACTGTACGAACAGTGATCTATAGTTTAAGTTTAGAAGGGGCACAATATATAATAATATAAAAATTTTAATCGAATAATTTTTGTACTAATTATTTGAAATTTTTATATTAAACAATGGAATTAAAATTTTTAAAATTTAATCCAAACTTATTTGTGTCAATTTCTTCTATTTTTTTTTTCATATAACAAATATAGATAAAAAAAAAATTAAGGAGAAATAATACTTTAAAAAAAATCATAGATATCAATATAAACATCATGATTTTTGTTTTATACGATTACTTCCTTGATTAATCTAGAGTTTTATTTTAGAACGATATTAAGTAAATAATTTTAATTCATTCCTTTTATTTCTATTTCTATTTTAAAAATATACTTTTTAATTATTCCATTGAAAAGTTATGGAAGAAATCTCGATATGAACTATTTTTTTTAAGATTATAAACCTAACTATTTCGGTAATTTTTTATTGATAATTTAATAATAACAAAAAACTTGTATTTATTGAGATGAAAAAAAAATCATATAATAACTAATTAATAAATAAATAAAAACCACGACTTAATAAAAAGTACAAAAAAAATATATATATTATTAAACTCCAAGTCACATTTTTTCATTTTTGAAGGAAAATTGATAATAAAAGTTTAAATAAAGGGGCTCTTGCAAAAATAACAAAATTAGGTATAATATTTATAAAAATAGCAGTAAAAAAAGTTATTTGCAAAAATAGTAAAAAACTCAAATTCGCGCCTAAAATATTACAAAATTGTCACTAGGTTTGTATGAGTAATCAGTGATTTCTACACAGGTAATCACTGATTTTACTGGTATCTTGATATTGTATGCATGAATCACTCATTACCTAATAGTTATCACTGATTATCTTATAAGTTATCACCGATATCTCTGATTCACATTAATTAGGGTTTTTAAAAATCTGCTATATTTGCAAATACTTTTTTAAAATGTTATAGTTATAAATATTGCAGAAAATTCTGCTACCCAATGAAATTTCCCAAAAATTTCATGTGTAACAAAATTTTCTATAATATATACCAATTTATAATTTTTAAACAATAATATTTATAAATATATCATATTTTTTAAAACATTTATTTTATATAATAACTACTAATTTACGTTAATATATGTTATATTATTGAATGATATGTTGAATAAAAATGACATATTTTTAAATATCTTAAAAATAATTATTAAATTTATAATTATTTTAAAAAATATTAAGTTTATATTTATTACCTATTTGTAATAACCCCTCCACTCTTCGTATCTATATCATTTTGTGTTTGTATGTTTGGATTAATAATTTATATTTATTTTTTAAAATATTTATAAATAAAATGTTTATAAAAATAATATTTTTTGAATTAATTAATCACCTATTAATTTTGACAAATAATTATTAATTTATACGATAATTATTAATTTACGTAATGTTTGATTTTAAAATCATTTTTCAAACTCTTTTTTTTTTGTTACCACCCAGAAGCGAAACCATGCACTTTACGTTGGGAGAATACGGAGGTAAAGGCGGGAGTCGGTGGGAAAACATGTTTTCAAGGATTAGACGTATTTTGGTTAATCATGGAGATTGGATTGATTCTATACAATTTGAATATGACGATAAATATGGTAACACTGTCTCGTCCCTCAAACACGGTGGACGTGGAGGTTTTCCATCTCAGGTTTAAAACTTATAATTAATTTTTTAAATTTCATTCGAATTTCAAAAAAAAAAAAAAAAAAAAACTAATTGATGGTGATGTTCTTATGTTAATTTGCAGGTTGCTTTAGATTACCCAAATGAGTATCTTATTTCAATTCATGGTTACTACGATGATATACATCATAAAGGAGTCGTTTGGTTGTCAAGTTTGGGTTGTTAAGCAGGGTGTTGTTAAGCACGAGTTGTTAAACAGGGAATTGTTAACAATGTGTTTGGTTTGTACAAAATAGTTAGGCTGTTAAGTGTAAAATGTGTTGAAATTGTGAAAATTGATAGTTTTCTTAGGGGGGGTTAACAAACCCATCATATTGGTTTTCAAAACAGGGAGACAAACATTGGTTAGGGTTGTGTAACCCCCAACTAGCTACCCAAACCTGGCAACCAAACGGCCCCAAATGGAACATTGCATCAACTGTGATTCGATCATTGACTATTGAAACTAATATGGTGTTGAAAATGGAACCAAATTTTCAATCCCGTCCCCGACCGCGGATAATCAGGTTAAGATCGTCGGCATCTATGGAAGGTCTGGTTGGTACCTTAATTCAATTGGCCTCCACGCTGTTTCCATTCAAAACTAGCCCCCTCACCTGCACTTTAGTGATGGTAGAATCTTCTCTATTTGTTTGTTCAAAAGCTCATACACTATAAATAAACCGCTATTAAAATAGCTTTTATAATAATAAAATTAAATTTTAAATAGGAAAATACTTGTATACTATAAATAAACAGTTATTATACAAGTTTGGAGAAATTGCTCCATAATTTATATATGTTTTATTCCTATTTGAAAGTTGGTGAGTTTTCACCGTTGGTTTATACGGTTCAATTGTTTAAGAAACTGATGCTATTGGTTTTGGTCCGGTTTTCTTTTAAAAACGAACCGAACCGTATTCAAGGAAATTAAAAAAAAAATGTTCCTGGTTTGTTTATTTTCTATATACAGGCTATAGTCCACCAAGAGTCATAGTTAAAAGAAAATCAAACTTCTTTTAAAAAATCCCAAACCTTTTTTTTGGAAATAAATATAGATATAACTACTTTAATTCACTCAATTTCAAAATTAATGGCAAATTACAATCAATATAAAAAGTACCCAAGAAACACCATTTATGATGGTGATCTGGTGGTTTCCGATTTTATAGTTTACTATTTTACCCTTTTATCTCTCCTAATAACTATATCTTGTTAATTACATATCATTTAATTTATAATTTACTTTTCTTTTTTAATTCAAATCAATCTTCCTTGATTATCATTTAATTTTTATTTTATTTTTGAAAGTTCTTATCATTTTATTTGACGTCAAGTTCAAATCTCTCTTTTTATCATTTTTTGGAATTCTTTCAATTGGTGGAGTTCTTCATTTCCATTTCTCACGTTTTTTGAACTTTATTATAATAAAAAGTTAAGATATAGACCATTATTAAGAATTAAATGATGACATCCTAAAAAAAAGAATTAAATAGATTTCATTTATCATTTTTTTTAATTTTTAAATTCAAATCAATCTCCTTGATTTTAGGAATCATTATTTAAGGATAAGAAACTCAACCTAAATTATATTATTCTTCTTCTTCCTCCTCCATTTTTCGCTTCTTTGTTGCCGAGAAATTGCCTAGATTCGCCTTTAATCGCTTTCTGTCTCCGTTTGTCACAACCAATAAAACCGCATGCCATTGATTTGAATTCTGTTTTACCGATTGCGAATTTGATGCCCAACAACCCCCGTTTTGCATCTTCTTAGCCCAGATCTGATCACGTTTAAAAAAAAAAAAAAAAGCCTATCATGAAGAAGAAGACCTTCGTTGGTTTACGATACGATCATGACCTGCGCTCATGTGACCACGCTTTCTTGCGATTCTTCTTGAAAAGGGTTGTCATTTTCGTCAGAGAATTGGGTTTCTAGAAGCTGCAGAGAGTGGTGTCGATGTATTGAATCCAGAGAAGCTTCTTCGCGTTGTTCATGGCTGATGCTACATGTTGGTTTATCTATGGTTGCTGCTACAGATGTTAATGGCGCTACAGTTTGGTTTATCAATAATACATCGTTTATTAAATATAAAAATGTTAATTTATGTATAATTTTTGTACTATTCACCAAAACAACCATTTATGGCTACTACTACAGGTTTTCATGGCCGTTTCTATAGGTTGGTTTTTCACCGTTTATCATATATAAACGTGTTTAAACTATGTATGATTTGGTTTATAATTTAATTTTTTTATATTTTATTTTCAATTCAACCTTGTATTTGATTTAGGTTTGTTGAATTTTTGTTTAAGAAAATGAATACTTATTACTTTTAGTTTCTTTTTTGGTTTATCAATTATACACAGTTTAACATTGTTAAACTAACAGTGATTATCTTTTAAAATTTCAAAGTTTGAAGAAGTGTTAATGGCGGTTGGAGGATGATTGAAAAAGAAAGAAATTCATTTTTTTCCCTGAATAATTTAAGTATTCAGAAGCTTGTAGATTTTTTTTTCTTTTTTTTTTTGCTATAGTTTTTATTTGTTTAGATTTAATTTTTCCTTTAATTTTACAAAATTTAAGAGATTTTATAACTTTCCTTAAATCTTTCACAAATTAAGGAAAATTAAAAATGGGGTATGTTTCGTCTTTTCATAATGTAATTTAAATTGACTGGTGGTGGTTTTGGGTAGTTTTGATATATATATATATATATATATATATATATATATATATATAAAGCTATGTTTATCTGACATAAACAATATTAAATTGTCCATTACTGAAATACTTTTTTTTAACCCCTATCCATTTTGGTTAATAATTCCATTAATATTTAATGTTTTGCATCTCTTTCTTGATCTAATTTTTGTTCCTTTTGAATGTTATGTAATTTTTCCTTGTTGAAATAATTTTTTGCTTATTAAGTAAAGAAAAGTAATAAAGTAAATATAAATACATATATAAAATATATTTTTTGAGATAATTTATGTTAATTTTTTATCTAAATAATAAATATTTTATACGGTTATTTTCAGTAATGGACAATTTAAATTACATTGTGAAAAGACGAAACATACCCCAGACTTATTTTTCCTTTATTTGTGCAAGATTTAAGGAAAGTTATAAAATTCCTTAAATTTTGTAAAATTAAAGGAAAATTTAAATCTAAAAAAAATTAAAACGATAACAAAAAAAAATCTTTAAGCTTCTGAATACTTCTTTCTTCCAAGAAATATCGAATTTCTTCTTCTTCGATCATTCTCCAACCGCCATTAATACTTATTCAAACTTTGAAATATTTTAAAGAAAATCACCATCAGTTTAACAATGTTGAATTTGATAAACCGTTTATAAATGATAAAAAAAACTAATAAACAGTCAATGTCTAAACAAATAATCACACATAATTTAACATGTTTTTTTTTTTTTTTTTTTATAAATTGTGTATAATTGATAAATCGAAAAAGAAACAAATAGTAATGAGTATTCAATTTCATTCTTAATTCTCAGCTATAAGTTTTATAATGTGTTTATCATTAGTAAACCCAGTATTCATGCTAAGCCAATAGAATTTAAATGTCAGATTCAACTAGGAAAACTCAAAAAATGTAGAAGTTATATTTTTAGTAAATTTGCATGAATACTGGGTAAAAAGAATAGGCAAAAGGAAAGAATGGTTGATGTGATGGGTGTATGGAAAATAGTGGGAGAGATTTTTAGTAAATTTGTTTTCTTCTTTGACAATTTATTATATTTTTAGACGTGGGCCTAATAAGTGTAATAGGTTATACTTACATGGTCATTCCCATAGATAACCCTAAGATTTTACTTACATAATTATTTATTCTACAAGTCAACTCAATAGCCACGGATAAAGTGGTCTACTAATAATAAAAAGTCACTAATTTAAGGTTCTATCTAAAAAAATATTATTTATAAAAAAATAAAGATTAAAATATTAAATTTGAAAAAATCAAAAATAATTTTTTTTTAAAACGTAAATAATATCATAATTGTTTTTTTTTTTTATTATTATTATTTTTATCAATATCATAATTGACTTTAGAATTAGGACTCGCATGTGATTTAATCTAAAAAAAAATCCCCACTTCATTTGAAATGTTTCTAATGCTAATATTATAACCTCCCACCCACCAATCCGTTTATTTTAGAATGGGTGGTTCACGTCACATTTTTTCAGTAATGTCATATATATATCACAGTTCAATTTAGAATTAAAAGTGTCACTTGATTTAATCTAAGAAAACCCCACTTTGGCTCTGTTTTGTATTAATTTTAGTCAACTTTTAACCGTTTTGATTGTTTTGTAAATTTTTTTAAAAAATCTACTTATGTAACTGTCAGATTTTAGAAGCTGTCTGATCTCTTCTTTTACTTTTCAAAAGTACTTTCTAAAAATCTCGTCTACTATCTCTATCACCATTTTTGTTTACAGCTCAAAATACGTTTAAGGGCTAGTTTGGCATTACTGTAGCTTTTGAAATAATTGTTGTAAGCTGTGCTATTGAAAAAATCAAAGATATATAATTAGTTAAATTATATTCTTTTAAGTTAATTTAAAGGGTTTTTTTTACCTATTTTTATAATGACAATTATTACAATAATATTTAAATTTTCTAAATTTTAATTTAAACATAATATATATTTTTAATAATAAAAAAATATAATATTTTGTTCATATAAGTTGTAAACTTTTATTATAGCTAGACTATAATTTATTTTAATTGAATCACAATTATAAAAACAATTTATTAAAATAATAAAAACATAAATATGATGTTCAAATACAAAACGATATGGGAAAACTCAAATGAAGAAACTAAATAAATATCATCTATCTTGCTCTCATCAAACTTGTAGCGATATTACATCTCAAGGCCTCCACTTCTTGGATATGAAAATAATTATTTTGATGATCTGATCCATGAATATCAACATCATTCTCCATCTCTTCATTTAAGTTGCTATTCCAATTCTGTTCAAAACAATAGTCTGATCGTCATGTATACTTAAGTAGTTGTGCAACGCCATAGTTGCAATAATTATCTTCACTTACTTTGTAAAAAGGATAATTAGGCATGTCTCTTAAGATATTCCATCTTTTCTTCCACACTCCAAAAGTCCGTTCGATGACACTCCTTAGAGAAGAATGTGCTTGGTTGAAACTTCTTGATAACCCATTGGTTGACTACTTCGACGAAATTTAGAATGAAGATATCTTTCACCTTTATATAATCCCAAAAACCCTTTCATTTGAGGGTATCCCGCATCTACTATATAATATTTACCTGTTACATATTAAATATGTATTATTATTAAAAAGTAAAAAATTAAATTCTAATAATTTTATTTAAAATAAAAGGTGTTACCTTCTGGTGGTTTAGGAAAATTTAAATGATGATTGCGTAGAGCTGACATAAAAATCTTGCATCATGAGTCGTTCCTTCCCAACCATCATATGCAAAGATAAATTGCATATCAAAATTACAAACAACCATTATATTTTGAGTTGGTATTCCTTTTCCTTCCAATGTACGGCACTTGATCTTCAACAGGAATTGAGGCATGAACATATACTCTATCAATTGCTCCAATACAATCCTAATACAATGCAATAGAAAAATATTACATATTATTATACTTTTCTCTTAAAAATATAATAATTGCATAAATATTTACCTTGAAATGTGACACATATCTTGAATCCCGTAATATCTCTTCATAAATGTCTTTAAATTCCAGATCTTGTGGTTTGATTACATTGATAGCCAGCTCACATACAATATTCAATATTTTAGAAAAATATCTACTAACAGTTTCACCTGAATGTTGGAATCGCTCTTGTGCTGACCTATTACTTACCTCATATCCAAGAATATGTAAAAACATCCCTAACATTTTTGCCGCACATAATCTTCTTGAACCTTTTAAACCATAATTCATTTGCAACTCATCACATAATTGAATGAATACTTTTTTTTTCATTCTAAACATATTATGACGACGATTTTCATTTCCTTGCAATATTTCCATCAGCCAGATATTACCCATTTGTGTTGAATTCATACAAGTACTATTGTGAACATATGATTCAATAGCTCGAGCTAAAATACATATAAGTATGTCAAATTCTTCATTCTCCTCTTGCATATCCATATATTATCCTGTAAATTATTACTTAAGCTATAATTAAAATCAATTAAAGAAAATTGCTAATATTTAACTTACTAAAATTGAATGATAAATAAAAAAATATCATAACAATAATTAAATAATATAGAAGAAAATGTCAAAACAATACTTAAATATTAATAATAAATCAACAAATGTCAAATAATAGTTAATTATTGAATAAACAAAGGTCTCAGCCAAAATTATTAACAAAAATTCTACGACAATCATAATCCTAAAGCTTTTTCATAATTGAGCCATTGAAGCATTATCTCAGGTTCTTTCATAGTTAGAAACATTTCTTTAATTAAGAAAAGTCTTGTTGTGAAGAACCATAAGTCACTTCCAACTTGCATACCCTTAACCACATCCATTACTTCAGCAATACTGGTACTATTAAAAAGATTGTCTGTTATTGATTTATTCTTTGTTTAAACTAAATCAATAACTTGGTCAATTTGTTGTAAAGAGTTTTGCAGCACCACCCAACTTTTTTCCTTCATTTTTTTCTCTTTTAAATTTACTGACTTTTTTTTTTACTCTCTTTGCACTATCTTCAAATATAGGTTCTTGGATAGCATCATCTGAATCATCACTATTTTCAAGTGCAATAACATCTGCCTTAAATGCTTCATCATTTGTTGGAAGTGATCCAAATGAAGGTGCCTAAGCATAATCTCCAGTTGCAATGGTGTTTGTAAACATTCTTTCATACTTATCAACCAACTCTGGATCAATACCTTCCTTTCTAAATTTTATTGCATTTGGAACCACCTATATTTACATGGACACATATATTAAGATTAATCACACTAGAGTTAATATGTAAGCAAAAGTTATGATATTAGTATATTTACCTACAATTTTTTTTGCCACCGTTCTTCAGTGTCATCAATAGTTTTCCTTTGAAGATTCCATCCAATACCAGTGTCTTTTCCAATGAGATATTTCCATAATTTCCAATCATTTTTTAGTGCATCCAATTTATTTTTCAATTATTGTCTACAATACTGTTTTTGTGTGGCTTTACTAAAGTTTGATACCAAATTTTCCATCCAATTTTAGAAAAATGTGTGCTAGGATGATGTCCTGCTTCAATCTCTGTAATACACAGATCACAGAAAATGCCTATAGTGTGACAATCCCATATGGCTTTATTTCGTATACTATAGCCTGTTGATTGGATCATTCCTCTCCAACTTGACTAACATATACAAAATTAGTCATACTATTATAAAATATAATAATACTATATAATATTATAACTCTTCACTCTATGCAGAAAAAGATTTGGTAAGGGCCATATATATATCACTAGGGGCTTGTTTGGGAGTGTTTAAGAAATAACTGCTTTTGTAACATCCCAATTTCCCAAAACATGGAAATTAACTAAAATGTAGCGGAAACATAAGTAATAGCAACTCAAATTTAATACTTCTCATTTAGTGTCAAAATTAAACAAAGTTTTATTTTGTTCACAATGAAATCTCCACAAATTCCAAAATCTATCAATAAAATTTAATTTGAGCTCAGTTTAAAACGAAACAATTCTAATCAATTATTCAAAGTTTGGAACAAGCAAAACATGAAAATCAACATAAATAATGGAAATAAAATCCCAATAATCCACAAAACAAGAACGAACTATAAACACGCCGGCTTGTAAATCTAAGCCCAACCAGTCACCGCCCACGACCCCATCATTTGCCAGATTTCTTCTTTTTATTACCTGAAAAAAAATAATGTATCATCATGAGGCTACGCCCAGTGAGAATAAAGTTAATTTAAGAGCAACGCCATGAGAAATTTTCTAAATTCCTTAAGTCCATAACCGGCCTCACAACTTCCAAATAAATCTCAACTTCCAAGGCATAATCTCAACTCTAGAGAAAATCTCATTCTTATATACTTTTTACCCAATGCCTTAGCTCCACTTTATTCGTAAATAAAGTGAGCCGCACAGTCAAAGCATTGAACCCGTGTCACCACGATTCGACTTTTGAGTTATTCTTCTTATGAGTTTACAAGACTCACAAGCGAACCTACAAGTTTATTCTCTCCCATTGATCAAATAGAATGAACCTACCCCGCTAAGTGTAATTAAGTTGTCCACAACTCTAATTCACCCCTTAACGGTTTATTCTTCATTAAGTATGACCCTACTTAATGCGAACCTACAACCACATTATCTAAGGCATCGAATAATGTGATTTTAAAGAAAGCATCACTACCAGAATGCTTGACAATGTCTAGGTTCAGTTTCTAGCCCAGAAAACCCGTTTCCTCCTAATACTGACCTTAAATAGGCTAAAACTCAAAAATTAAAAAATATGGAAAATTAATGTAATTACAGCGTTAAAAGGGACTAAAAAATACCTAAAATCAGATCCATAACTCACAGGAAGGTTCCCCAAAGAAATCTCACTCCAAAAAGCCAAACTAGCTTAACTAGTGCAATTTTGCTTCTTTTTCGGCGCCAACTGATAAGGAAATTTTATAAAATTTTCCAGCAGCTTAAAAGACTTAAGAACAGCCCCTAAGTCATCTAGAATCACTTAGAAATCATCCAAAATTAATCCCCCACTAAAACTCCCAATAAAAGGGGTTCGACTGGACTAATTTCCACATAAGTTTCTATTGTTCCTACTTTTCAACATAGAAATCCAGCAGCTTTTTACACTCTTGAGAACTCCCAAAATGTAGTTAAAACTTAAGCCAAACATCAAAATAATTCATCCAGTCAGAAATCCAAAATTTAATATCAAAAGAATAATTCCAAGCATGCATGCAACTTAATCTTTATAATCCTTAACTCCCAAAACAAAAATATTATCAACCATCACAAAATCGTGCTTATAAAACTCACCCACTTTAAATCATTCAAACCACACAAAAAATATTCTAATTATACTTATAAAGAAGCAGAAAAAGAAACATGAAATTGATCAAAGATTAACAAAACTCTCACCTTAATTCCAATTAATGCAAAAGCAAAACAATTCAAAAAAGTGCTTCCTTCCTCAATTCCACAACCTGAAATCAAGGTCTAAGGTTCTTAAAACCTACACAAAAATATCTAAAAACAAATATCTAAAATTATAGGCCAACACGGAGCGATCAACGGGACGGAAAAAAACACAAAGGCAATCCCGAAGGGCTGCCTTCTTGCGTCGGCCAGCAGCAGCCCAAAGGGGCTACTGCCGTGGGTGTTCTTTTGCCGACGGCGGCGGTCCGAACGGTGTTTTCGAAGACTAATTTGGTGATTGGTTTGATCGGTAAAGGCCTTTTTTTCAAAATTTAGGATTCTGGGGTTTCAAAGGTTTGAATCAAAATTTAATCACAAGGGTTTGGGAAATTGATTTCAATAAAACAACTAATCCAAGATCAACGATCTACAATTTAAAAGAAGTTGTTGAAAGAAGAACCAATTTACTTTTCTTGATTGAATTTTGAAGTTTTCCCAATTCCTCCAAACAACTCTGAATTGAACCCAACGAATGATCACCAAAAACTATAAAGAAGAGAAGGAAGAATTAATGGAGAAAATCCGGCCTAAACCCTTCCTTGGGCGGCGGCAATAGGAAGAAGAAGAAGAGAAGATGATGAACCCTACCTTTCTTTTCTGTCTCTGTACGTTCTGTTCTCTGTCAAGCCTTCATTCTTTTTTTTTCTTTTCTTTCCCTCTCCCACGCCACTTCACCTCTTTTTTTTTTTATAAAATAATGTCCTTTATTTAATTCCTGTAAAAAGAATTAAAATTAAAAACACTACTTCCTCCTCAAACAAAAGAAAAAGAAACAAACCCACATATTTAAATAAATAAATTATTTATTTAAATATTACTTACCGGAAATTCGGGTCGTCATAGCTTTTAATTAAACTACTTTTATTATAACTACTATGATAAAAAGTGCTTAGTGGTATATTAACTTATTGTTTGGTTCTAATATTTAAAAGTGTTTTAATCATATTTAGTGTACTTTTTAGAGAAAATGTGTGTAGATATGAAAATATGTAGAAATAAGTTAGTGAAATAAAGTGTTTAAGTAGAAGTTAGAGAGAGTAGTGTAGAAAATGTGTGAGATGATAGAGAGAGAAACGTGTGAGAAGTTAGAGAGAGAAAGTTTAATGTAGAGAGAAGTTAGAGAGAGAATGTGTTATGTAGAGAGAGGATAGAGAGAGAAAGTATGTAGAGAGAAGTTAGAGAGATAAAATATGTAGAGAGAAGTTAGAGAGAAGTTAGAGAGACAAAATGTAAAGAATCGAATTTTCTCAAATCTTTTAATCAGAAGCAAACAGCGGAAGACTAGATTTTATAAAAATTTGGCGTGGATCCGTTTAAAATATGAACTCCCTAAACCTGTTTACATAGGCCCAAATCATAGAATTTAAAAATCACAGAAGTTCATACTTCTTTTATACCCAAATTAGAGAAAATAGACTCAATAATATATACAACAATCTTAGGCTCTCATGAGACACAAAATAGAAGTTTGAGACTAATAACATGGCATTCATAGAATGCCCCAAAATATACATGTAGGTCCATGTCCCAAAAGCCATCCGCTCGAGATCAAGCAGCACCACTTCCACGACCTCATCCTCTCCCACGAGTATTACCTGAAGAAGTTTAAGTGTGGCAACATTAGCATAAAAATGCTAGTGAGAATAAGATGGATGCAAGCACTTCTATGGACCGAATTCCATATCGAAAAATGTGTCCAAATTCCTATCGTGCTCTTTATTACCCATTCTATACTCCCAAGTACGTATGCATAAGAAAATCAATTTCATTCTACTACATCGTAACTTCAAAAAAATAAACATTAAAACTCGTAAATAAAGTACTAAAACAACTAATTAGTACTAAAGCATAACAAAGTAAATAATAATGTAAATTTCCATTCTCATTGTGACCACTTTGTCACATTTCACATTTCAAACCGTGACCACATTGTCACCAATACCACATTGTCACCAATCACATTACCACGCCGTGACCACATTGTCACCAATCACATTACCACACCGTGACCACATTATCACCAATCATATTACCACGCCTACCACATATACCACATGATGATTCGTTTTTTTTGTTACCACACATACCACGCCTACCTACACATACCACATGATGATTCGTTACCACACATACCACGCCTACCACACATACCACGCCACACGTACTACTCCCCTTTGGTAGTACTAATTAGCGAATCCCATCTCTATAATTATCAAACTAACTCAAATCCACATGATGATTTCTCTCCCAAGTTTCCTTTAACTATCTTATAACCACTCAAATCAACAAAGTAATCTAATACTCTTCTCCAATTTCCGAAAATATAATTATCCTTGAGAATACAACTTGATCCACAATAAACAACTCACTTTAAATACACCAAAAGTTTACTAATTTCTTTCCTTATGCACTTTCCTCATCTCCCAACTACATCCAATCTTGGATAAGCTCTAAAATCTAATAACCCTCTTAACCCCGATCAAACATGATCGTCATGCAACCCGGAAACATAAAAGTAATCACAACCATTTTAAACTCACCTTAGATTTGAAGTCGAATATCCAAGGAATCGAAGTCGAATCCACACGACAATTACAAACCTACAATTCACCAATTGAACTAGAATTTACAATTCATAACTAATAAGAGAGTAAGTGTGATTTTCAGGTGAATAGTGATTTCAGATGAATAGTGTTTTCGGATGAATGGTGTTTTTCGAAAATCCAAGCTCATAATCGTCAAATTCCTTGATAGAAATACGTGATTTCAACTCCAAAACTCATTTATAATAAAAAAAACGAACAAAACCATATAAAAAGTTTTGAAAACTCACTTTTTAGGGCTTCCCTTAGAGAACGAGAAACGGCACAAGGTTAGATGGGATAGGTAGCCCTCATCCCGAGCAATCCAACGCAACTGACATCATCGAAAATGGTCGAGAATTGACGAAAGCCCAAGAACTTCTCCAATGGGAGATGAAGCTCACGTCCATGGAGAGAAATGAAGGAGAAGAAAATGAAACTCTTGGTCAAAATGGGTCAACTTTGATGATTTTAAAGAGATGAATAGTGTTTGGATATTTTAAGAATTTCGAAAATTACGGTTACGTCCCTTTAATGACTTTTAACTTATAAAACAAAACCCGAAGTTCTTAAACTAGCCAAATGGTGATTAATAATTATTCATTGGCCCGTTAATAATTATTAATGCCACCAATACTAATTTAAGCTAATAAAACAATTAATAGAATTTACGAACGAAATTAACTCGTAAATTCTAAGTTATAAATTCTAAATTAAATCTAAAATTTAAATTAATAAATTCTAAAATTAAATTAAGTGCTTTACATCAAATAATAATAATTAAATTAAATAATAAAAAAAAATTCGTGTAAAATAACGGGACGTTACACAAAATGTGTAAAAGAAATTAGAAATACAAGATTAAAAAATCAAAAGCACTTCAAAAGCACCTAATACTTACTTCTTCAAAAAGCACTTTGAAGTGCTTTTGACTTTTACAAAAAGTACTTATAGAATGTAGCCAAACATACCTATTGCATCTAGGAAGTGCTTTTGCTCATTTGAAAGCACTTTTAGCTTGGCCAAAAGCACTCCCAAACACACCCTAGGTGTCTAACAATAGACAACACTTTAAATTAGATAATTTCATTGATTTATCAGGGAACTAATTTATCTATATAGGCATCTAATATACTAATAAATTACAAAAATTAATAATCATGTGATAAACTATTGGATCATGACAGAAAATATTTTAACATAAGATTGTAGGGAGAAAAGGAATGGTTATTTCCTTTATGATTATTTATTTATAAATAAATATAAGGAAAGAGAGAATGGTTGATTGATTTCGTTCACCAAAAAAGAAAACATGACGACAATGGCTAATGACTACATAAAGCAAACATTGAAATTGTATTCATAATAAAATCAGATTTTATTTATTAATATTTTTTTCCCATAAGGAACTATTATTTTAGATTAAATC
Source organism: Gynostemma pentaphyllum (assembly GCA_028015215.1). NCBI lineage: Eukaryota > Viridiplantae > Streptophyta > Magnoliopsida > Cucurbitales > Cucurbitaceae > Gynostemma > Gynostemma pentaphyllum. Next base: position 17,746,920 of record CM051350.1, on the reverse strand, counting down.
TTATTTTAGTTCTCAAATCTTAATAAATTTTTAATTATTTTAAAATATGAACTCTCATAAGTTGTGTTTTACGTTAGTCCATGAATATTAAATAGTATCATATTCCATTCTATTCCTTTATCTCCTCATCTATTTTTTATTTATGATAATATTATAATCTTTTGGTTTTTTTATTTTTCAAAAATTTCATATCACTTATTGCCTTTTAATTGTTTGGGCACAGTAATCTTCTTTAATTAAAAAAATAATAATTAAACAACTTGGCATATTTCTGTGAGCTTCTAGAAACAAAATGAACACAATTACAAAGCAACAACCTCAATGGAAGTAAAATTGTTAATCATACTCAATCCTCCACTTGTATCGAGTAGAGACCGAAACCCAAGATGCACATATTGGTATATCACCTAAAACCTAAAACTCAAAATTACTTTCCAATTTTTTCCCATGTCCTATATTATGGTAACAATTCAATGAGCATACTTTCCAACTACTGTCAGTAAAGTTAAAAGATTTTACTTACACTCCACCTTATAAATAATTGTAACGTCCCGTTATTTTGAGGTGAATTTTTTTTTTTTAATTAATTATTTATTTAAAGTATTAAAGTTAATTTTAGAATTAGTTATTTAGATTTAAATAGTTAATTTTGTTTCGAAACCTTTATAACTGTTTAATTAGCCTAAATTAGTTTCGGTGGTATTAATAATTATTAATAGGCCAATTAATAATTATTAATCATCATTGGGCTAGTTTAAATGGTTCGGGTTTCGTTTTAAAGGCTTAAGACAAATAAAGGACGTAGGCATCATTTTCAATTTCTTAAATATCAAAAACACTATTCATTTATCTTTAAATAAAGCAAATTTGATCAAGTCTTCATCATTTTTCTTCTTCTCCTCCTTCCTTGGCCGAGACCTTCATTCCCAAATTTCCCATTTTTGGTTTTTCTTCATTTCTTGTAGGATCGCTACAATTTTGGTTGCGTTGGATACCACAGGCCCGAGCTTTCCAACCTAACAATCGAACTTTCCATCCTTCCTCTCAAGGCTTTAAGGTATGTTAAAGTTCAAAACCTAAAGCTTCAAATAGTGTTTTAATGGTGATTTTGGTTTTAATCTTCCATTTCTTGCTCGGGAACTCGGAGATTTAGATCGAGAGAGTTGTTTTATGTATATTTAGAACTTTCCCTAAACCCTAGAATCGGGTTTGAGCCAAAAGCCATTTCTTTTGGTTTTTCTCTTATTTGTTGATGCTTAGGGTTATTCAAATGATATGTTTATATGTTTTTTCATGATTGTTCGGGATTGAACTTTTGACCTAAACCCTAAATCACGTTTACCCATTGATGTTACCAACCTCCAAAGTGCCCGAAACCAACTCGAAACACTTTTAAAGTGCTTAAAAATCCGGAAAACCAACTCCACCTTTCATTTCCCTTGGGCCGTGGGATTCTTGGGGGCATTTCCGGGGTGTTTTGTCTTTTATTTTAGTATCGTGACGATCGTTGTTCGATTCGATTAATTAATATACTTTAGGTGTATTTTAATTATAGGTTCGTGCATCGATCGTGAAATCGGTCAACCGGTGATTTGGAGTTGACTTCAATAATAAGGTGAGTTTAAAATGATTGTGTATGGTGACAGTGAGGTCACAGTATGGTTTGTGATTGGTGACAGTGAGGTCACGGTATGGTTTGTGATTGGTGACAGTGAGGTCACGGTATGGTTTGTGTATGATGACAGTGACGTCACGGTATGATTTGTGATTGGTGACAGTGAGGTCACGGTATGGTTTGTGAATGGTGACAATGTGGTCACAGATGTGAAATGTGAATGGTGACAAGTGGTCACGGGTTGAATTATGAAATGTGACAATATGGTCACAATGTGAAATTTACTTTGTTATTTACTTTGTTATGCTTTAGTACTTCATTTTATGAGCTTGAATGTTTACTTTTTGAAATTACAATATAGTAGAATGGGATCGTTTTTCTTATGTAAAGTACTTGGGAATATTTAATGGGTAGTAAGGCATAATAGGATTTTGGACACATTTTCCAATATGGGATTCGGTCCATAGAAGTGCTTGCATCCATCTTATTCTCACTAACATTTTTATGCTAATGTTGCTACACATAAACTTTTCAGGTAATATTCATAGTAGGGTATGAGGTGGAGAAGATGGTGTTGCTTGATCACAAGTGGATGGCTTTCGGGACATGGACTTACATGTATATTTTGGGACATTCCATGAATGCTAGTTGAAACATTATATGTTATTGTCTTTAAACTTATATTTTGTGGCTCATGAGAGCCTAAGACTTGTTATACATATTATCGAGTTTATTTTCTTTGATTTTGTCATGAAATGAAGTATGTACTTTTTTGTTTTTACTTTCTCTGAAATGGGCCCATGTAAACAGGTTTTAGTAGTTCATATTTTAAACGGATCCACGCCAAATTTTTATAAAAATAAAGTCTTCTGCTGTTTATTCTGATTTTAAATTATTTAAAAGTGTCGGGTCATCACAATAATTGTTTAAAATTAACAGATTTCATTGTCCAAATATGAAATTTTAACAAAACTATGCATGAGATCCAATTACTAACCTTTCTGCAGTAGGGGAAATAGACGAACACTCATGGTAGGATAAATAAAATCACGCAGGAAAAATCTGATTCTTAGCCATTTAGAAAGTAGATGACTGGAGTAATTTTTGGTGATTGAGGAATGAGAGAGAGATAGCATCAAAATCACGCAGGAAAAAAATATGATTCTCAGCTATTTAGAAAGAAGATGACTGAAGCCATTTTTTGTGATTGGGGAATGGGAGAGAGAGCCATCGTCGAATATTTTAATGTTGATTTTTACATAAAAATAGTTGAGAGGTTAGAGATAAATCGTGAAAGTTAGGAGAGAGTGCGAGAGATTTTTTTAAAAGTCATTTTGAGAGAAGCAGATATGTATTAGATTCTCAAATCTGACAGTTACACCAATTGTTTTTCAAAAAAATCTATCAAATTTAGATTTACCGAACAATAGAAACGGTTAGAATTTTTTTCAAAGTTGATTAAAATCAACCCCAAACGGAGCCTAAATCCATATCCCTTTAAAAATATATTTTATTGTTGAAGAACATATTTAAATTAGAAATATTTACACCAAAAATCAAATAGGTGCAACTAATTACAATAATATCTAAATGTAATGATTAATTACAATTATGGACTTATTAGGCTGTATACGGTGGTTTCTTCCATTTTTTTTTAGACATATCATATTTTTTATGTTAATTAATATTTGAATTCAAACAATCCCCCCATAATTTCTGATTCGATTTTTCCTTATTTTTTTGTTTTGTTTCCATATTATTTTCAAAATTCAAATTTCAAATTCGTAGATACTTTCTGCTACAATCTTCTTTTATCGTTCTTGTGTAGATTATCATTCGTTTTTGCCAAAAAAAACTTCTCTATCCATTGTTCTTACTTTCTCCAATTATATTTCTTTGATTAATTTTTATTCCTATCCAGGTTTGTTATCAGAAACACAACAACAACAAAATGACACATCATCGTCAAAATTTAAAACAACATATTTCTTTTCCCCTGAATAAGAACACATCTTCATATGCAGTTTATGAGAATTAATGTATCAAAAATTATATTTACGTTTAACTATATGTATTTCCCTCTCGTTTTCCTTTACAGTTGTGTTTTCTAATAATTAGTGGTTCTTCTTTCATTTTTTTTTCGTTCTCTTCATCTCGTGTTCATCTTGTTTTAATTTTTTTAACATTTTGTGTTGGGTCATTCGATCAAATTCAAGTTGTTTGTTTTTTTGTCGTTTACTTATATTTTTGGCTTAATGTTTGAAGGCTAAGTATTTGTAACGTCCCGTTATTTTGTGATAAAAAAAAAACTTTTATTTATCTTATTTCAATTTAAGTAATTAAAGTTTATTTATTTATCGATAATTTAGAATTTGCAGTTTATTTCGGTTTTAATCTTTTAGTTGATCTTTTTCGTTTATTTTCGTTTTAATGGTATTAATAATTATTAACGGGCCAATTAATAATTATTAATCACCATTGGGATATTTTAAGAAGTTCGGGATTCGTTTTATAAGTCAAAAGTCATAAAAGGACGCAACCGTCATTTCTAATTTCTTAAAAAACTATCCAAACACTATTCACCTCATATTAAATATGCCTTTGACTTCATTTGACCAAGCAATTCATCTTCTTCTCCTTCCTTTTCTCCTCCAAGGCCGTGGGTCTCCTCCCCCCTTTTCCCAAATTTGGTTTTTGTTCGTTTCTTGCCCGATCGACTTGATTCCGGGTCCATTGGAAAGGTATCGGTCCTACGATTCATTTCCAACCAACCATCGTACTTGCCACTCGTGTTATACAGAGTTCTCGGTAAGTAAAGTTTCAAACCCTAAGCTCCAAATAGTGTTTTAATGGAGTTTTCTTTGATTTCCTTCGATTTCTTGCCGTGAAACTCGGTGTTTGTAAATACGGGAGTAGTTTTAAGTGTTTTTGGAAACTTTCCCTTAACCCTAAAACCGAGTTTCAGTTGAAACCCTTCCCGTTTGAAATTTACCCTTTTGGGTTTAATTATGGGTTAGAATTTAATGAAATAATGTTTATTTAAATTCAATTCGGGAAAGGGCATAATGTTCAAAAACCCTAATTATCAATACCCATTGAAATCGGGAATATTGAATTTGCTTAAAACCAACTCGAAACACTTTTAAATTGCCTAAAAGCCGGAAAACCAAACCCGAGACCCAATTTTGATGGTAGGGCAGTGGGCCTCATGTGGGGATTTGTTGGGTTTTTCGTCGTTTTGTATGTTTAGTTGTTGTTTGATCGATAGTTGGTAATTAATGATTGTGTGATATAATTTAATTGTAGGTGTTTTCGAACCACTCGCTTGATCGCTCCTTCGGACTTAGGAGCAAAGTCATCTTGTAATTAAGGTGAGAATAGTTAGGATTTAAAGTATTTATAGAAAGCAAATGAGTGTGAAGGTTTGTAGAGTTTGAACTAAGACTAGAATCCGAATCTAAGATTAGAGGGATGTGAGTTAGTGCCCTTAGGATTAGAAGTTAATCCTTTAAGTGAGAACTTAGGAGTTCTCGAGGAAAGTATTGAATCTTAGAAGATTCTAAGTTAGATTCGATTCGGAATTAAGGTTGGATCATTGGAAGTTAAAAGATCCAAACTTTTATATAGAACTAGTAATAGAACCTCGGATTATATTGGAAGTTTAGAATCCTTGAAGGTATAGGTTAATCGTTTAAGTTATGATTCTACTTTTATTATTGATACCGGAGTTCGATCGACATATCGTTCGTCCGAGATTACTATCTATTTTACTTATGTCCTTTACTTTATGTCTCTACTTTTGCTCCTTTACTTTATGTATGTTTCGGTTACTTTAACATTTATATTTACTTTATTTACTTTGGCAAGCATATGCATAACATCTTGCATCATTGAAAAGAAAAGAAAGTGAGAAAGAAAAACGAAAGGTTAAAGGCGGAATATGAGAAAAGTCCACACTATTTGCATGCATAAGTTTTGGTGGATGAAATGAGAAAAGTCCACACTACTTCCATGCATAAGTTTTGGTGGATACTACGGGAAAAGTCCACACTACTTTCATACATAAGTTTTGGTGGATACTACGGGAAAAGTCCACACTTCTTCATACATAAGGATAAGGGTGGATAGTATGTAAAAATCCACATTACCTTCATTTCATGCATAAATGGCGAATGCGTATCCTACGGGATGTACTCATTACTTTTATGCAAATGATAGATGAGAAAGAGAATCGAGATGTTATATTTAAGCAAAGTTTTATTTATTATTCTTATTTATTTCATAACAAGTAATTGGATGAGGATTGACTACGAGAGTTAGTAATAACATCCTTTTAGGGATTATAGAATGAAATTACCTAGAGTTGAAGGACTTTAGGAGTTAATTGTGTCAGATTATTTGGACACAAATCGAAATACGAGTTTGAGGTCTATCTTTACTTTTTTATGCTTATTATTCTCACTGGGCTTAGTTTGTTAGCTCATGATATTACAAAAATTTCAAGTAATGCCCTGGTTAGAGGCCGTGGAAGGGGAGATGGTGCTGTGTGATCGAGGGATGTTGACCTCGAGATGGACTCGTTGTTGTAAAGTATATGTAATTATTTTTGTGAATTTCAAAGACTTTGATGTTGTATTTAGCTCATAAGAGCTTTTGATGTGGTTTTTATGATATGAAATATTTGAACTCCTGATTGGGGACTTAAAGTCCATGTGAATTTATTAGATTGAAAATTAGGATGTAAACAGGTTTTCGGCATGCCAACTTTCAAACAAAACCACGCAAATTTTTCTTAAAATAAAAGACTTCCGCTGTTTTCTCTGAATTTTAATTTATTTAAAAGTGACGGGTCGTCACAGTATTTAAATTTTTAGTTGTGTTTATTTAAAATAAATATTATTAAATATTTACCTTTTATGAATTACACACGTTTTCCATTTATTTATAAGATGTAAATGTTTATTAAGAATAAACGTTATTGAATCTAAACATTTTTAGTTTTCCATAAGTTAAAATATTATTCATTAGTGTAATTTTTTTCAACATTGAACAAAAATAAACGGTTGTCAATTTTACTTTTTTTCTCTTTTAATAATGTTTTTTATATTTTTATATTATGTTTAATTTATTTCACAATTGAACAAAAATAGACGTTAGTAAATATTTATATAACTTTTTTTGTTACATTTGTGTTTTTTTACAATGGTTTTTATCCCTTGCTGTAATATATGTAAGAATCACACTTCCACTTACACAACAAAGGAAAAACATATCAATTATAAATTAATGTTGTCAATCATGCACTGTTTTGAAACATAGTAACTTGAAATGTAATTTCATCCACAACAAACGAAAATTATGTTTAAAATTAAATAATATTATTTATAACCAAATGTTCTAAAATCAAAATATCTCAACATTTGCAGTTTGTTTATCTTGATGTCGCTTTTTTGTGTATTTAACAATCTGGCATTTCTTCAAGGATTCAATGCACCAGGTTGACTGAACAAATTGAAGTGTGGTTGCAAGTCCTAAAGTTGTGAGCTTCCTATTTTGGATGTATCATCTTCATACCAAAATGCTTCAGTATATTGTTGGGAGTCCTGAGTTTGTGTGCTTCCCATTTTAGATTCTTTTTCTTCCTCTTTTTCCCTTTTGGATTCTTCTCTATCACTACTTTTTTCTTCTTCAAACTCCTTAAATCAATAAATATTTATCATCAGCACAAAAAAAATGTAGTCAAATATTTATCGATGTTTATCAAAAGTAAATATTTATATTAAATTATTCAGGATAGTTTAAAATATACAAGATAATTTAACAATATTTAACAAATATAAATATTTACTTATTTTCAATAAATATTGTTGTATGAGTCTTCTTCTTCAACGCTTTTTTCATCCTCAATGTCTGCCTCCACGTTTGAATTCGCATAGTATTCAGATTCTTCCATAGTTTGTTTTCCTTTTTATGTCCTTTTCTTTTCTCTACTACCAGATTTTGTTTCCAATTTCATGATGAAAAAGAATCAATCTTTTTTTTCAAAACAAAAAAAGTATGTAATCTGTAAAACCTTATTTACCTCCATGTCGTCTGGTTCTTCTTCTTCTTCGAATGTGTCATCTTCTTGTGAAATTTCATCATCCTCAATGTCTTCATTCTCGTATTCTTCTTCAACACTTTCTTCTTCATCTTCTTCCATAGTTTTTTTCCCTTTTTCTGTATTATTCACTTTTATACTTGCAGATTTCGTTTCCTGTTTTTTCTTGTAAAGAAAGATTTTTTTAAGAACTTAAGAATCCATGTAGAAAATAAAATTAAAATTTTGAAAAAGAAAACATTTTTTTTCCTCAGAACTTAGAAACTATGTAGAAAATCAAATAGAATCAATGAAAAAGAATAAATTTTTTCTCTGAACATCGAAACTATGTAGAAAAGAAATATAAACTATGAAACGACGAAAAAGATGAATTTTTTTTTCATAACAAGGAACTTATGTAGAAAACAAAATAAGAAGGTTGAAAAAAAAGTTTTTTTCACTACAAAAAAAAGGCAATTTGTGACCAACTAGTCGTTTCTATAGTATAATGCGACCAAAAGAGCGACCAACAAGGTGGAGGCAAAAAAGCTGGTCGGCCCGGACTTTGTGCGACTGTATAGTCACAAATATATGACCAAGAATGGTTGGTCGCAAAAAAAGTCAACATTTTAAAAAATGACCAAATGGTCGCTTAAAAAGTGACCATCTGGTCGTAATTTAAGTTGAAGATAAGTGACCAGTTGGTCACATGAAGCAGTGACCACGTGGTCATTTTATAATCGACCAAATGGTCACTTTTTTACTCACACAAAATGCGACCAGATGGTCGTTTGTTTGGGGATAAAATACGAACATCTGGTCGTAATTTAAGTTGAAAAAAAGTGACCAGTTGGTCACATACAACAGTGACCACGTGGTCTTTTATAAGCGACCACATGGTCACTTTTGTACTCGGACAAACTGCGACCATATGGTCGTTTATCTTATGGTAAATACGACCATCTGGTCGTATTTAATAAATATTTTTTTTATTTATTTAAATTACAATAATTAGTTAATTAATTATTTATTTATTTAATATTAAAATTTAATAACAAAAAATTGGAATTAAAATAAAAAATAAAAAAAAAAAAAAAATATATATATATATATATATATATATATATCAAATATTCAAAAAACGTTTTATACAGAAGAAAGCATCCTAAAACTACTGCAGAGGGGCGAGGGGTGGCGGAGGAGGCGTCGATGATGAATGGCCGCTGCCTAGGGATCTGAAGTACGCGGCTAAAGGTGTTGCGACCTGGGCCTCGACCCGTGCCTGCATGTCCACCTTAATTGCACCGACTCGAGAAACGAAGTCATCGCGCATAGCGTCCATGTCCGCGCGCAGTTGCAGCTCAACCAGAGAAGGGCCGGAGTTAGTCCTCGCTCCGCTCCGCTGAGGCTGGGGCACATCCGCATAAAGGCGTCGCCCGTACGAGCCGAGCCCAGGAACTGATCCATCAGGCCGAACCCCTCCAGCAGCCTCCAAGAACGTCTCTCTACGGTCTTCCTAAGTCGGTGGTGAGTCTGGTGTGGGCAACCGCTGACTCAACGACTCCGTGAAACGATCCTAAACATTTAAAATTCAGAAAATAAAATAGTTAATATATAAGTTAGGAAAAATTTTAAAGAAAAAATAATAATTGAAAAAATTATTAAATACCTGAACTGCTTTCGCCTTATCGTCGACAAACGTCCCGTCCTTCTTCGTGTGAAGAACGCGGTGCAGCTCATCTGGCTGGACAGGGCGACCGTGCTTCGCTTCCTAAAAATATTAAAGATTGAAAAAGAAAACATAATAAGTTAATAACTAATTGAAAAAAGAAAACAAGAAAAAAGTACGTAAAAAAAAAACTTACCAATCGACGATGGTGCTCGTCGTGGGTCTGGGCCCCGGCTGTGTGTTTGGTGGGATTCTTCGCGTGGTTGGCCTTATTCCTCCTTGACACTGCCATGCCCTCGGGAGTGCTCAAGCTCGCGATAAGCAGCGCGTGGTCCTCCGGGCACATCCACAAAGGGCGGTTTATTGCTTGCTTTCTGTGTGCCCAGTACATGAGGTCCTTGAATCGATCCCGAACGTGATTGTCCCATAGGGGGAACAATCTACCGTCCGTGATATCGAGATCGATAACAGGAAACTTGCCCTGAAAAAATTAAAATAAAAAATCGTTAAACTAATAAATTTATTTCTATAAATTTCAAAATTAATTAATTATAAAAATAAATGATGTTTTTGACCTTCCAATTGTCGTACATCCGACGTTTCTCTGTCGTCGGAATCTTCTGCCAGCGAAGGTCTCTGGATAGAGGCATGCTCTGGAGGACCTCGTGAAACCGTTTTGAAACGGTTGTATGCGGCTGTACTCTGCAAAAACATAAAAATATTGTGATATTAGAAACAATTAGTTAACAGGAAAAAAAACACTTTTAAAAAAGTTTAAAGGTTTAAAAATTAAGTAATTAAAACAATAAACAAAATTACTTACATATCCCCTTTAATCCAAAGGGTAGAGTCTGCGGCCTGAGGAGGCTGCTTGTATGAAGTGGAGGGGCTAGCTGGATTCGACCCTGATGCAGACCCTGACGCATACCCAGATGCAGACCCTGATGCTAACCCCGGAGTCATGGCCTGGGAGTCCTGCGGTAATCGTGGTGTCGCAGACTGGGTCTCAGGGACTGCATCATCGAGTGTGGCAGCAAGTCTCGGCTCGTAACAGAATAGGAGGTTGTCCAACTCCTCTGTAGTCAGGTCCGCATCAGGGGCAGCGGCAGTAGGCGGCTGCAGAGATGCCTCGTCACTCGGGTCGTCAGGATGCCCGGGGAAGACGTCGTCTGCCCGTCATAATCCTACAACCAAACTAAACTAATTTAATACTAATTACGTAATTAAAATATTGAAATAAATTAAATTAATTAATTAATGAAATAATCTAAATTAAATTGATTAAATAATGTAAATTAAACTAACATAAATTAAGTAAATAATTTAAAATACACTAATTAATTAATTTGAATTAAAGTAAATTAAAATTAGATTAATTGAACTAAAATAAAGTAATTAAAGTAAACTAAGTAGTGAAGAAGTAAACTAAAATTAATTAAATTAAAGTAAATTAAGTAATGAAGAATTAAACTAAATTAGATTAATTGAACTAAAATTAATTAAATTAAACTAACATTAATTAATTAAAACTAAAATAAAATAAACTAATTAATTAAATTAAAGTAAACTAAAATTAGCTTAAGTGAACTAAGTAATTAATTAAAGTAAACTAAGTAATGAAGATTTCAACCATTAGACTAAATTAAACTAAAATTAATTAAATTTAACTAACATTAATTAATAAAAACTAAACTTAACTAAACTAATTAATTAAATTAAACTAAATTAAAATTAGATTAATTGAACTAAAATTTATTAATTACTTAAAGTAAACGAAATTAGATTAGTTAACCTTAACTAAACTAAGTACTTAATTAAACTAAATTACATTAATTAAACTAAAATTAATGACATTAACAACATTAAACTAAATTAATTAATTAATTAAAGTAAACTAAAATTAGATGAATTAAACTAAAGTAAACTAAGTAATTAATTACACTAAATTAGATTCATTAAACTACAATTAATGAAATTAACAAAATTAAACTAAACTAATTAATTAAAACTAAGTAAACTAAATTTAAACATAAACTAAAACTAACTAAAAACTAAAACTAAAACTAACTTAAAACTTAAAATCTATACGAAAACTAACCTCGTAATAGAAACCGGGATTGGAGGTTTAGGGTTTCTAGGTTTAGAGTAGGAACGGGGAATGGGAACGGAGAAAAAATAACGGGGAACGGAACGGGGGAAAGAGAGAAAAGAAAGAAAAGAGAGAAAGAAAAAGAGAAAAGAAAAAGGGAAACTAGGGAAAGGAAAACGCTGCTGATTTTAAATTAGATTTTGCGACCATTTGGTCGCAAATATGTAATCATGACCAGAAACGAAAGATCAGGCATGCTGGGGAAATTACGACCACCTGGTCGTATTTTTACACATATTTGCGACCACCTGGTAGCATTTATTCAAAAAGCAACCATCTGGTCGCCACGTTGCCATTATCCAGAACAGCTGTCATATCACGAGTCCTATCAACAAGTGCGACCATCTGGTCGCAATAATGAAATTCATTGCCAAGGATTGCGACCAGATGGTCGTAATATTTAAATTCACCGCCATAAATTTCATGAAAATTTAAATTTACCGCTAAGATTTGAGACCAGATGGTCGCACTAATGAAATTAAACCGCCAAAAAATTGCATGGACATTTTAGAATTCCGTTTGAGTTTTGCGACCAACTGGTCGTAAGTCACTTCTAAATTACTACCATGTGGTCACCTTCTGTGTTAAATTGCGACCGTCTGGTCGTAAATGTTAATATATAATTTTTTTTTATCATTCATTAAAGAAATAGTTGTAATAAACACATACATAGTGAATCATAAAGTTATAAAATGTCTCATTCATCATCCTCAGTTTCTTCAGTCGTCGGTTCTTCTTCTTCTATTTCTTTGTCGGATTCATCGTCTCAAAGAAGTCCGTCACATAAAGTCTTCTTCTTCTTCTTATGTTTCTTCATCGGATTCATCGTCTCAAATAAATTCAGCATCAATGTCAAGTGCGTGAGAAGTGGAAGCATTTGTATCATCATCATGCAATGTTATCGTTCCATCGTTCAAAGGACGAACAATACATGCATTCTGACCATCGTCGATTGCACGACATCTTATCTCATCTTCTTGAAAAGCAAGTCTTTCTCGGACAAGTTTTCGTCTACCTGGTGTGGTTTAACTTTACAAACAACTAACCAATCTGTTAGATCTCGTCTATTAATCGGATAGTTCAGGTAATAAACTTGAATCGCCTATAAAGCCAGGACAAACCTATCAGCGGTGCGCATATGCTTAGACTTGTTTACCTCAAAGATTTGTAAATGATCAATCTTACGGACTCTGCCTCGTCTGGTTGTCTCGAACCAAGTGCATTTGAACAGAACAATGTGTTTTAGCGTCGAACTTGCGTATTGAATCTCAAGAATCTCATTGATTACTCCGAAGTAATCGTCTTCGTTTGTGCCGAACACATGACCTTTTATGCAAACACCACTGTTGTATGTTGCCCCGTTCACTGAATGCGCCTTCGTTTGAAATCTGTAACCGTTACCGACGTATCCACCATACGACCTTGCTATCCGTCCAGGTCCCTTTGCCAAAGAAATGATGCGAGGATCATCCACCGGTAATGTAGGGGAGTCAACCTGTGTCATTGTTCACATACAGTAATGTTAGGAAGATAGTAATTTTTTCAACAATGCCACGGTTTTTTTGACAATTTAAAATAACTCACATATGCACTGAACCAAGAACGAAACTCTTTGTCGATTATTGACCCCTCCTCAGCGTCTGTAAGACCAACTCGTGTCATTCAAACATATACGTTTAGAAATAATCTGTATGTTACAAAAATAGTTGGCAAATAGTTTGTTTATGCGATGAAATAATGTTAAGTTACAAACTCACTCTATGTAAGGCTCGATCTCTGCGCAGTTGCATAACACGTATGTCTGCATTACGTGATACTCAGAATCAGTCAACGGCCTACGCACTGATCTTCCAACTGTCATGCCAGGTTCCGTAAAAATCGCAAGTCGTTTATATCAACACCTTCAAGTATATTTTCGACAATGTTTCGTTTCACTGGTCGAATCTGCTCTGCAATGTGTTGATCAAAGTAGTATGAACAAAATGTGGTAGTCTCTTGCGTCAGGTATACACTACAGATAGATCCTTCTACTCGTGATCTATTTCCAACCATCTTTTTTAACCGACGTAAGTACCTGTGGGTATAAAACATAATTTAAATTCGATCACTGTACTAAGTTATACGTGTACATTACAAAATAACTGTGCTTACCTTTCAAATGGGTACATCCAGCGGTAATGTACCGGACCCCCTAAGAATGCCTCGTATGGAAGATGCACTAGAAAATGCTCTATGGAGTCAAAAAGGCCAGGTGAGAACATTCGCTCCAACTTACAAATAATAACAGCGATCTCTGAACTCATTGAAGCGACAGTAGCTTCCGTCAGCTCTGTACATGTCAAGTCCCTGAAAAAAACACTCAACTGTGCAAGCAGCTCCCAATGTCTACTCTCTAGGAACGGTCTGAACGCGACAGGCATCAATCGTTGCATGAATATATGACAGTCGTGGCTTTTCATCCCGAACATGATATGTTTTTTACTGTCTATACACCGACTCAAATTCGAAACGTATCCGTCCGGGAATTTGATGGATTTGATCCACTCAAATAATGTTTTATTTTCATCTATCGTCAACATGTACTTTGCTTTTGCGTAATTATCATTATCGTCAAGCTCCAACTCAGGACGGTCACATATCTCCCGTATATCATAACGTGCCTTCAGATTGTCCTTTGTTTTTCCCGGCACGTTCAAAATCGTATTGAAAATGTTGTCGAAGAAATTCTTCTCGATATGCATTACATCCAGATTGTGTCTAATCAGTAGATCTTCCCAATACGGTAGATCCCAAAAAATACTTCGTTTCTTCCAACTCGTGTTTTTCCCAGCCGCATTGTTTGCACTCTCTGCACCTTCCACTGTAATCTTCTGCATCCCTATAGCATCTATATCGTGAAGAATCTGTCTTCCACTATACATTGTCGGGGGGGGGGGTTTGTTTTCTTACTCGTCGACCCTTAATCCAGTCACCGCCGTTTGAACGGAAAGTGTGATTCAACTGCAAAAATCGACGGTGACAATCAAACCAACAAGTTTTCTGACCATTTCTGAGATAAAATGCATCTGTGTCTAGCATGCAATGCGGACATGCGTATTTCCCTGCCGTACTCCATTCTTTAAAAGGACGAGGTTGAGGTTCACACAAGTAACTACTGACTAAGCAAAGCAATAACAAAAACTAAACATATACTCAAAAATATATATGAAAGCAATTAAAGATCAACATACCTGACAACATTGAATACGCCGGGAAGTCACTGATCGTCCAGATTAATGCGGCGCGCATCAAGAAATTTTGTTTCTTCGAAATGTCGTACGTTATAACACCCTCAGTCCACAACCTTTTCAACTCTGTAATAAGTGGTTGCAAATACACATCCAGTTTCTGTTTTGGACTTTTCGGCCTAGGTACGATCACTGTTAGAAAAATCACCGAGTCTCGCAAGCACATCGAGGGAGGCATGTTATACAGGGTTACCATGACTGGCCAAACTGAATATTGTGCCCCGGATGCCCCGAATGGGTTAAAGCCATCTGTGCATAAGCCCAATCTGACGTTTCTTGGATCTTGTGCAAAATCAGGATGACAATTATTTAAATGCTTCCATTCCGCAACATCTGAGGGATGTCTCATAACACCTTCATCCTGTGAATGCTCGCGATGCCATCTCATGTGCGAAGCTGTCACATCTGATGCATACAACCGTTGTAGACGTGGGGGTCAGCGGTAAATAGAACATGCGGGCGTTCGGAATCAGGCTGTGTTTCCCTTCTTTATATGTTGGAAGACAATAGAATTTGCAATGATGCAGGTCCTCATCCACATCCCAGTAAATCATGCTTCTGTTTTGACACGAATCTATTTTCTCCACGGGTAATCCAAGTCCCTCCACTAGCTTTTTCGTGTCGTACAAACTGTGGGGCATAATATTTTCTTCTGGAGCGCATTGATAAAACCACGATGCAATCACATCAAATCCTCTACCAGGTATGTTGTATTCCGCCTTTATATTTAAAAGTTCTGTATCAGCAGCAAGTTGACTTACCTCACACCCATCGTACAATGGTCGGCTGGCTGTCTTTAGCATCTCGTGCATCTTACGTGCTTCCGGATTCATGTCCTCTTCTACAACCCGTTCATCTTCGTCTACGTTTAAACTTTCACGAAAATTTTCATTGCCTCCATACCCCACACCATCAAGTATCATTTCCTGCATCTGACTATACTGTTCTTCAACATTCCGTTCTTCGGCAACAACCTCTACATTCGAGCTGCTAACATCGTATCATCTCGATTCCTGTAATGCAGCGTCGAACATTTCCTTTGTTTCCCCCTGAAACACCCAGTGATAATAATTCAGCACAAATCCCCGACTATAAAGATGCACCTTCAAATCTATAACCGGTATGATTCTCCTATTGTCGCATTTCCTGCACGGGCAACGTAGCTTTCCATCATACTTTTCATAATAGACAGTTGTGATGCAAAACTCAACAAACTGTTCAACCCCGGCCACAAACTCATCGTTCAAATACCCGTCTATCAAACGAACATACATCCACTCTCTCATTTTCTTTTTTCTTAATGCTAAAAAACAATGGGTGGAGAGGTTTTTATAATGGACTCCTCTTCTCATTTGCGACCAGATGGTAGTATTTTTGATACCACCTGGTCGCATTTTCCCGCTAAGATTTCCTGCCATTTTCCTCACTACCCCGGGTCACATCATGTCATAATTTACGACCACATGGTCACTTAGTTGGTAACCACTTGGTGGCTTTTCTCCCACCAAATTATTTATCTATTACTGTTCACATAAAATCACAACATTTACGACCATCTGGTCACTTCTTAATATGACCACGTGGTAGCTTATTTCCCGCCAAATTTTTAAGCTATAAAATGGCGACCATTTAGGCACTTTTAATTGTGACCACTTGGTAGCTTTCTTCCCTCCAATTTTAAGCTACCACTGCTCACTAAAGGTCACCAAAATTGCGACCATTTAGTCACTTTTTATTGTGACCACTTGGTAGCTTTATTCCCTCCAAAATTAAGCGCCATTTTTTGCTACAAAGTCTTACTTTTAGTTACAAACATGCGACCAGTTGGTCGTTTTTATAGGTGACCAATTGGTCGCTTCTTTCTCGCCATAATTTCGCGCCATTTTTTATGACTACTTCTGCCTTTGGTCGCAAAAAAAGTGACCAGATTGTCACTTAGATTCAACCTTCTAAAAAAGTGACCAGGTGGTCACCAAAAAACTACCACTTTTGTTTGGTCGCAAATTTCAGGTCGCATTTTGACAGTGTTTTTGTAGTGTTTTAATGAAATTACCTCTTCGACTATTTCTATTTGAACATCTTCTTCAACCTTTGTGATATTCTCTTGTCTTTTCTCATTTTCTTCATCACTTGCTTTCATGACCAATCTCTTCCTCGCCATTAAAATATGCTTTTTGGTAACCATGATTTTTTCTTTTCTATTACTTTCTCTCTGATTTTCTCACAAAGGTTTATGAAAATATGATATTTCTCTTCTTTCAGATTTTGAAATTTTGGGGGATAATGTATATTTTGATTTGATTTCCCCCTTTCTCTCGTGATTTCCTTTTTTGAATACCTATAATTTCACCTGTTATTTTTTTGTTAATTGCTCATTTTTTTAAAATTACACGTAAAACTAAGAGGTTAAAATCGTCTTTCACATTCTACATGCGGTGGAGGTTGTCTATATTTGTAATTAATTAGTCTCTCCCTATATAGGTGTAATTATGGTAGTGATTTTGATTTCTAATGAAATTAGCCCTTTAAATTAATATAATTTGAAATTTATTTGTTAATATTTTTTTATTACATAATAAATATATTATATTTTAAATAAAATTTTAAAATAATTATCATTCATAATAATTATATCATTATAAAAACAAGTAAATACTTTATATCATATGGACGACAATTTTCTTTTAATAAAATAGACAATATTTATTTAGTTTTTTATTAGAATTTCCTTATATAGTTTTATAGTCTTTTTTTTTTTTTTTTGCAAATTACTATAGTTTTATAGTTGAATATCATTTTTTATGTTTTTATTATTAGATAATTTTTTTTTATGAACTATTGTAATTAAATTAATATAAATATTTGTATCAACACTAATTAACAATTTATATATCTCACAACACTTTTAGAAGTCGAATTTATCAAACACTAATATTCTACATAAGTTAAATTTACCAAACACTAATCTGATTCATGATACAGCCGATTTTTTCTACAGCACATCTGACATCAATTATTTAAAAAGCTACAACAATGTCAAACTAGCCCATAATAATACCTTCATGTCAACAAAAAAAATCCCTTTTTACTAATAAAGAACATCATTTATATACATGAAATAATAATAAATAAGAGAGAAATTGAATAATATTTTTCCCGTAAGAGAGAGTTGTAGGTGGATTCATATTTATCATATTATCTATATTATGTGGGTGATTGTATTGATGGAAAGTTGTTATATCCGGAGCTCAATAATTACCATCGAGATAACACATAGAATTGTACTCAGGGTAAAATTTAAAAGTTTTCAACAATAGTAACAGAGAATGTAGATGGATTTTGATCTTTTTTGAGCACCTGCATCCACATCAATTGATATTCATTGAACAGGGAAAATGATGGAGCCATTGAATCCCTTGCTTTCAGTTGCTTAATCTATAACTTCCATATGCATTGTTGTTGAGTATTTTTGTCAAGTTGACTAGACTAACACGTCAGCTCCACGTATGCTCCAACGGGGTGAAGACAGAGGACGCATCACCTGAAATCATGAGTCAGTAAAGGAAATGACACCAGTGTGGTGCCAGCCACCTGCACTCCGACGATCAAGTCAATAGAAATTTTGGCAGAGTTTTAGTAAGGTTTATGAGCGTACCTCAATCGTTAAGAGTGTTCTTATTTATAGATGGTGAGCTCATAGTTTCCCGCGGTTCATTTTGTCCTTTTCCTTCGTATCGCAACTTGGCCTGCCACACGTCGAGTCAACTGCCACACATTAAGTCACCTCACGTTGTCAGCCTACCCTATGAGCGCCTCAACCTATCTCCAGGTAATGATGAACTTAGGCGTATTGTATCGTGTACGTTTCACTAAGATGAAACCGATGAGCTCGTTGGGCTTCTTGAGTAGGCTTGCTGGGTTGACTATAGTGGCCTCAACATGCTGGGCTCAAATAGGTGGTGTAAAGACTCGAATTTTCTCAAATCTTTAAATCAGAAACAAACAGCGGAAGTCTAGTGTAAAGACTCGAATTTTCTCAAATCTTTAAATCAGAATAAACAGCGGAAGACTTTATTTTTATAAAAATTTGGTGTGGATCCGTTTAAAATATGGACTACCAAAACCTATTTACATGGGCCCATTTCAGAGAAAGTAAAAACAAAGAAGTACATACTTCATTTCATGACAAAATCAAAGGAAATAAACTCGATAATATGTACAACAAGTCTTAGGCTCTCATGAGCCACAAAATATAAGTTTAAAGACAATAACATATAATATTTCAACTAGCATTCATGGAATGCCCCAAAATATACATGTATGTCCATGTCCACAAAGCCATCTGCTCGCGATCACACAACACCACTTCCACGACCTCGCCCTCTCCCACGAGTATTACCTGAAAAAGTTTAAGTGTAGCAACATTAGCATAAAAATGTTAGTGAGAATAAGATGGAAGCAAGCACTTCTATGGACCAAATCCCATATCAGAAAATGTGTCCAAAATCCTATTGTGCTCTTACTACCCACTCAATATTCCCAAGTACTTTACATAAGAAAAACAATCCCATTTTATTATATCGAAATTTTGAAAAGTAAACATTTCAAGCTCGTAAAATAAAGTACTAAAGCATAAAAAATTAAATAACAAAGTAAATTTCTATCATTTACATCATTCCACACGTTATTTCACATTGTGACCCCATTATCACATTTCACAATTCAAACCGTGACCACTTGTCACCATTCACATTTCACATCCGTGACCACATTGTCACCAATCACAAACCACACCGTGACCACATTGTCACTATTTACATTTCACATCTGTGACCACATTGTCACCAATCACAAACCACACCGTGACCATATTGTCACCAATCACAAATCATACCGTGACCTCATTGTCACCATTTACATTTCACATCCGTGACCACATTGTCACCAATCACAAATCACACCGTGACCACATTGTCACCAATCACAAACCACACCGTGACCACATTGTCACCAATCACAAATCATACCGTGACCTCATTGTCACCATTCACATTTCACATCCGTGACCACATTGTCACCATTCACATTTCACATCCGTGACCACATTGTCACCAATCACAAACCACACCGTGACCACATTGTCACCAATCACAAATCATACCGTGACCTCATTGTCACCATTCACATTTCACATCCGTGACCACATTGTCACCATTCACATTTCACATCTGTGACCACATTGTCACCAATCACAAACCACGCTTATCATAACGCCACACGTACTACTCCCCTTTGGTAGTACTAAATAGCGAATCCCATCGCTAATAATATCATACTAATTCAAATATACATGGTAAATCTCTCAAAAGTTTTCTTTTAACTAACTTATAACCACTCGAAATAAACGGAGTAATCTAATACTTTTCTCCAAGTTCCGGAAACCTAATTCTACTTGAGAATACAACTTAATCCACCAATAACATCTCACTTTAAATCACACAACTTAACTGTTCTTTCCTTATGCACTTTCCTTGACTCCCAATTATATACATTCTTGGAAAAGTTCTAAAATCTGATAACCCTCTTAACCTCGATTGAACATAATCGTCAAGCAATTCGAAAACATAAAAGTAATCACAACCATTTTAAACTCACCTTATAAGTGAAGTTAACTCCAAAACGCCGGTTGACCAAATTCACGATCGATGCACAAAACCTAAAATTTAAATACACCTAAAGTATATTAATTAACCGAAATGAACAACGATCGTCACGATACTAAAATAAAGAACAAAATAGCCCGGGAATTCCCCCCATGAAGCCCATGGCCAAAGGGAAAAGAGGGATTGGAGATAGTTTTCTGGATTTTAAGCACTATAGAGGCTTTTAGGGTTGGTTTCGGGCACTTTGGAGATTGGTACCATCAATGGGTAAACGTGATTTAGGGTTTAGGACAAAAGTTCAATCCCGAAAAATTAAGAAAAACATAAAAACATAACATTTGAAAAACCCTAAGCATCAACAAATAAGAGAAAAACTAAAAGAAATGGCTTTTGGCTCAAACCCGATTCTAGGGTTTAGGGAAAGTTCTAAATATACATAAAAACAGCTCCCTCGATCTAAATCTTCGAGTTCCCGGGCAAGAAATGGAAGATTTCAACCAAAAACACCATTAAAACATTATTTGAAGCTTTAGGTTTTGAACTTTGACATATCTTAAGGCCTTTAGATAATGGTGGAAAAGATCGATTGGTAGGTTAGAAATGATGCTCGGGCCCGTGGCTATCCAACGCAACCGAAATTGTGACGATCCGGCAAGAATCGAAGAAAAACCAAAATTTGGAGAATTCCAAATGAAGGTCTCGGCCAAGAGGAAGAACAAGAGAAGAAATTGTGATTTTTTGTCTAATTTTTTTATATTTAAGAAGATGATGAATAGTGTTTTTAGATATTTAAGAATTCGGAAATGACGCCTATGTCCTTTTCTTGCCTTAAGCTTTTAAAACGAAACCCGAAGCACTTAAACTAGCCCAATGGTGATTAATAATTATTAATACCATCGAAACTCGTTTAAGCTAATTAAACAGTTAAAAAGGTTTCCGATCGAAATTAACTATTTAACTCTAAATAACTAATTCTAGAATTATCTTTAATACTTTAAATAAACAAATAAATATTAAATAAAAAAAATTCACCTCAAAATAACGGGACGTTACATCTAGGTTTTACAAAAAAATTACGTGGATCCGTTTAAAATATGAACTCCCTAAACTTGTTTACATGGCCCAAATCAGAGAATTTAAAACAAAAGAAGTACATACTTCGATTTATAACCAAATCAGAGAAAGTAGACTCAACATAATATATACAACAATTTTAGACTCTCATGAGCCACAAAATATAAGTTCAAGACATCAACATATGAAATTTTATCTAGCATTCGTAGAATGCTCCAAAATATGCCTTTTTAGTCCAAGTCCCAAAAGTCATCCACTCGTGATCAAGCAACACCACCTCCAAGACCTTGTCCTCTCCCACGAGTATTACCTGAAAAAGTTTGAGCGTAGCAACATTGGCATAAAAATGTTAGTGAGAATAAGATGGATGCAAGCACTTCTATGGACCGAATTTCATATCGAAAAATGTGTCCAAATTCCTATCGTGCTCTTTGCCACCCATTCTATACTCCCAAGTACTATGCATAAGAAAACAATCTCATTCTACTATATCGTAACTTCGAAAAATAAACATTCAAGCTCGTAAATAAAGTACTAAAGCAACTAATTAGTACTAAAGCATAACAAAATAAATGATAATGTAAATTTCTATTCTCATTGTGACCAGTTTGTCACATTTAACATTTCAAACAGTGACCACATTGTCACCATCCACATACCACACCGTGACCACATTGTCACCAATCACATTACCACGCCGTGACCACATTGTCACCAATCATATTACCACACCGTGACCACATTGTCACCAATCATATTACCACACATACCACATGATGATTCGTTTTATATTTCCATGCGTATCATAAAACCACACGTACTACTCCCCTTTGGTAGTACTAAATAGCGAATCTCATCGCTATAATTATCAAAATAATCACCACAACTCCTTTTCTCCAAATATGTTATAGTCCAACTAAACATGATACTTTCTCTCCAAAATTTCTTTTAACTATCTTATAACCACTCAAATAAACAGAGTATTCTAATACTCTTTTCCAATTTCCGGAAACATAATTCTCATTGAGAATACAACTTAATCCACAATAATTAACTCACTTTAAACACACCAAAAGTTTACTAATTTCTTTCCTTATGCACTTTCCTCATCTCCTAACTACATCCAATATTGGATAAGCTCTAAAATCTAATAACCCTCTTAACCCCGATCAAACATGATCATCATGCAACCCGGAACATAAAAGTAATCACAACCATTTTAAACTCACCTTATAAAAGAAGTCAACTCCAAATCACTGGTTGACCAATTTCACGATCGATGCACAAAACCTATAATTCAAATACACCTAAAGTATATTAATTAACCGAATTGAACAACGACCGTCACGTTACTAAAATAAAGGACAAAACAACCTGGGAAAAAGTCCAAGAGGCCCACGGCCAAAGGGGAAGAAAAGAGTGAAGATGGTTTTCCGGGTTATAAGCACTTTAGAGGTTGATATGAATTATGTAGCTATGCATTTAAGGAATTCAAGCTTAAAGAGTACATGCATTGATGACAACTCAAGTTGCATTAAATGCACTCAAGACGTATTTATGACAACTCTCAAGCTTGAAGTGTAGTAGCATTGATGACAACTCTAGATGCATTTATGACAACCCAAGCTTCATTCAAGGCAACTTAAAGCTTCATTCAAGATAACTTCAATACACTTCAAGACAAGCATTAATGGCATTTAAAAGCTACTTTTAAGCATCATGTATCAGTTTTAATTGTTTTAGATGCATTGTAAGTTACAAAGTAATAGTGGCAGATTGTAACTCATGCTTTAGGTTTAATTTCGGGGGTTACATGCTAGGGACTTAATTGGGCTGTTATGGGAGCATTATGAACGAAATTTACATGTAATTTAAGCCTATAAATAGGCCATGTATCAGCTATTGTAAAAAAAGACTTGTAACATTTGAATGATGAATGAAATGTAGCATTTTTATGCACATGGAGATCCTTGAGCCTCAACCCTTTGTAATCTTGCTTTAGATTACATGTTTAGAAACATTCAAGAGGGGAGTGATCAACCAACTTGTGGAGTGTTTCGAGTCATGAGATGATGGAACGTAAAAGTTTGTCCGTTTCATGATTTTTAGATCACATAGGGCAATATGTTTCTAGCCTTTCCTTATGGTTGAAATCGAATAGTTAGGGAGGGTTTGAATTCATGCTTCAAGGGTTCATGCTAAGTATAATAGCATAGGGTGTTTGAACTTGACATTTGAGTTTGCCTTATCAGAGGTGTTTCGAGTACTTTGGAGATTGGTTCCATCAATGGGTAATCATGAATTAGGGTTTTGGAAAAAAGTTCAATCCCGAAAGAATAAGTAAAACATAAGAACATATCATTTAAAATACCCTAATCATCATCCAATAAGAGAAAATCAAACCGAAAGGGTTTCTGAGTCAAACTCGATTCTAGGGTTAGGGTAAGTTTCTAAAATCACTTAAAACGACTTCCCCGATTGAAATCTTTGAGTTTCTCGGCAAGAATTCAAAGGTTTCAACCAAAAACTCCATTAAAACACTATTTGAAGCTTAAATTAGAAAGTTTGTCATACCTTAAGGCCTTTAGAAATTGGAGGAAAAGATCGATTGATAGGTTGGAAATGATGCTCGGGCCCGTGGCTATCCAACGCAACCGAAATTATAACGATCCGCCAAGAATTGAAGAAAAACCAAAAATGGAAAATTCCCAAGTGAAGCTCTAGGCCAACAAGGAGAAGAAGAGAAGAAATGTGAAGACTTTGGTCAAAATTGCCTTATTTAAAGATGAATGAATATTGTTTTGATATTTTAAGAAATTGGAAATGACGCATACGTCCTTTATTTGCCTTAAGCTTTTAAAACGAAACCCGAAGTATTTAAACTAGCCTAATGGTGATTAATAATTATTAATTGGCCAATTAATAATTATTAATATAACTGAAACTAATTTAGGCTAAATAAACGATTAAAAAGGTTTCCGAACTAAATTAACTATTTAATTCTAAATAATTAATTCTAAAATTAACTTTAATACTTTAATTCAATAAATAAAAATAAAGTAAAGTAATTTCACCTCAAAATACGGGACGTTATAGGTGGTCTCACTAGGCTAAGCTGTGTAGGGTGTCCTCAATGTGCTGGGCTCTATAGGCTCAAAATAGGCTGAACTAGGTGGACTCAACCATGCTGAAATTGGGCGGAACAGGCTGAGGCCCATTCACATTATTATATTTTTATTTTCAATTTACTCCTAATAGAGGCCCCCTACTTCCTAGCTGTATATACCCAAGAGTATGCTACAATTGTATTAATCCAGCTGGGAAGTAGTTGTCTTTTCATTCCATATGCTTGTATACAAACACATAAATTTACATATAAATTAATATTCAGACTTTATTTTTTATGAAAAAGAAGCATTTATTTTAGAGAGAAATTTTGATAGTTTTCTCTTTTTTTTTTTAAAAAAAAATTATTTAGGCCAGGGGCGCTAACAGCCTGTGCCCTTACTTATCATCCGAGCGGGTTAAACCCACCCGCATGAATTTTGGCCGCCTAGTTTTTTTTTACGAGCCATAGTTGTACTCGGACAGGTGTAACCTACCCGGGTGCTGCCCTATAACCCGAGCCTCCTTTTTTATTATTTAAATCAGCTCACTTTGAGCTGATTTTGTAGCCCTTTTTTTTCACCTTATGCTAATTTTGAGCTCATGCGTGCTGATTTTTCAACTTTTTTTAAAAACTAATTTTTTAGTACATACTATTCTCTGTATACACACTCATTTTTCAGCATACTAACTTTGTTTTTCAGCTTGCTAATTCATTTTTCAGCATATTTAAGTCAGTTTTATCAGCATGCTCACTCAGTGCATACTAACTCAGTTTTTTCAGCATGTTTAACTCAGTTTTTTCAACATATTTAACTCAGTTTTTTCAGCATGCTCACTCATTTATCTATGCATACTAACTCAGTTTTTTCAAGCATGCTCACTCATTTATCAGTGCATATTAACTTAGTTTTTCACCAGGTTTAACTCAGTTTTTTCAGCATGCTCACTCATTTATGAGTGCATACTAACTCAATTTTTCAGCAAGTTTAACTCAGTTTTTTCAGCATGCTCACTCATTTATGAGTGCATACTAACTCAATTTTTCAGCATGTTTAACTCCACCAGGTACCCTGACTTGGTCTGCCTATTGTAGTTAAAAAAATTTCCTTTTCAGTTGGTGAGGTTATTTACTCCACTAGGTACCTTGACTTGGTCTGCCTAGTGTAGTCTAAAACTTTCCTTTTCACCTTGTGAGCTTATTTGCTCCACTAGGTTCCTTGACTTGGTCTGCCTAGCGTAGTCCAAAACTTTCATTTTCAACTGGTAAGCTTCTTTGCTCCACTAAGTACCTTGACATGGTCTACCTAGCGTAATTCAAAGCTTATTCTCTCATGGTACTGCAGTCATGAGCAGTCCTTAGTTTCTCGAGGCTTTCTACTCAATGTTTATAAATTTTATGTGGTGCATTTTTCTAAATTATTCTCTGTTTATCTTGCCCTCACTCGAGTGAGATGACTAATTTGAGTTTCAACTTGAGTTTAGATCTGTAGAGTTGGCCCCCTCTCTATTTTTACAAAATAAAGTAAAACAAAACAAAATAAAGCAGGGTAACACATACATAATTAGTTTGTACAATAATCTTGATGACATAAAATTTTCAAAATTCAAAAGAGAATGTAGAGTTTTTTCAATCAGTTTCAACATATCACTGGCGTTGACCTATTATATCAAAACTTTTCCAAAAATACTTCAAAGGATATTTTTGATTCCTGATGAACTTTGATCACTTTTATCTTGATTTTCATGATTAGACCCATGTAGGTTTCCATCATTTTTCACAAACTCTTTTAGGTAACCTCATTGAATTAAGGACTCAATCTCTTCTTTAAGATGAAAATATTTTGAAGTAGTGTGGCTATGATCATTGTGGAAAAAATAATATTTTTCTTTGTTTCCTTTGCTTGCATCTGATTTTATTTTAGTCGGCCACTTAACAATGTTCTTGTCGTGTATCTTCATTAACAGTTGTTCAATAGGGACATTTGTAGTAATGTTGTTAGGAATAGTGTCCTAGAACTTGTAATTATTTAATAATAATAATTTATCTCGAATAAATTAAATAAATAAACGTAAGTTCTTTATATTATCTAGATTGATTCAATTAACGATATTAGAAATATATGGAAATATATTAATATTGAACATTCAAATAGTAAAACCCTAAGTGACTCTTATGAAATCATGACTTAGTATGTGAGTCATACGAGAGGATTAAAGTCGAGATGAGTAACTTAAAAGTGTCTACAGAAAATGGATAACGTTTGGGAACCTTATCCTGGTAACACTGTTGATAGCTTCGCATTTTGTTTATAGACAAATGATCTAATCCTGATCATTCATGTGGGAGACATGAAATGCAAGTATCATATACAATGTTGATTGTATAAGACAGGACCACGATGTTCGATCAAATTTCTCATTAGTACCGTTTACGAGAAATGATCGAATATCAAACTAAGTTTATCAACCGTGATAGATCACAATCCTGAGTGAAATGTGGACTCCTATTTATGGAGTTATGTTCTTTGATTCACATGGTTGAGAGCAATCTATAAGAACGCTCAATACACTCCTGCTTTGGGAACATAACTAGATAAGTAGCTGGGAACACACTTTCACGAGATGGAATTCATAACTTTCCTATAAATTAACGGTATCAGTGCGATACCTAAACATTTTAGGAACTTTAGAAAACTCCCTTGATGTACTGATTCGAGACATGAACAAGTGACGTCACGACTTCTATTGATCATAGAAGTACCTTATCTCTAGTTCGACTAAAGATAAAGTTCATTGAAAAATCAGCGGGAACACAAGGATAAAGCAGTAATTATAGGGGCAAAACAGTAAATTTACCCGCCTGTAATTATGAGGGTTCCATGTGAAGGATAGTATCACAGATATAAATAATGATAAACTAAATGGACAATAACTCATATATAGTGAGGGGAGTTCAGCTATGAATCTATAGAGGAATTATTCATAGTTAGATAATAAGTAATTAACTAATTATGAGTTAATCACTTAATTGACTAATTATTAAGCCCATGATCTATAGGTCCATCGGGTCCCTATGCTAGCCAAAATATCGTAGTCGTGAAATCAAGTAGAAGAAATGGAAATTTTAAGTAAAGTGAATTACTTAAATAGGCAATATTAATTGTTTAAATATTGAGTGTATTTAAACGGTAATTAATATAAACATTATTAATTGTTTAAATAATGAGTTTACTTAAGCAGGAAATTAATAATGAAATATTATTAATTAAATATTATTAATTATTTAAATATTGAGAATATTTAAATGGTAATTAATAATTTGAAATTAATTGACAATTATTAATTGTTTAAATAATTAATTTTATTTGAACGGAAATTAATAATAAAAATTAATTAATTAATAATAATAATTAATTAATTAATAATAAAATATTATCAATAAAATTATTAAATAAATAATGAGTTTATTTAATGGAAATTAATAATTAAAATATTTATTATTAATTATTTAAATAATGAAAATTATTTAAATGGAAATTAATAATTAAATATAATTTGATAATATTTAGTCGGGAGAAAATATTAATATTATTAATTATTTAAATAAATTATTTTATTTAAATGGTAATTAATAAATAAATTAATTAAGTTGGACTTATTAATTTAAGAGAGAGTTTCAAGCCCAATTGGATTAATGAACCCAATTGGAATTGACCCAAAATAATTAATTAAATAAGTTGTATTTATTAATTATTTTACTATCATAATTTCGGCCATATGAGATAATTTGTAGGAGATAATTGTTTGAATTATATCCTATAATAATTATATAGATTTATTTACCCAAGATAAATAAAATAAAGAAAAGAAAATATTCTCTTATTTATCTATGGCATTTTACATATACCAAGATAAAGGAAAGAGATAATTCTTTTTTCTTTTTGTATTTATCTCCATGGATTAATCCTAATGTGATTTGGATTTCTATTTTCCTATAAATAGGAGGCTTGGGTCATTCATAAATCACACAATTAAAATTCCTTAGAAATTCAGAATTCTCTCTTCCTTCTCCTTCCCCCCTTAGTGCCGATTTCCCTAGTCCATTGGGAAGAAAAATATTTTTTCTTCTTCCCAATTTCTTCTTAAGTTCGATCCCACAATCGGGTTTCGTTTGATCGATCTGGATATAGTGTAGAAGATCCGGTGTTGCTGAGGATTTGATACTGTAAAGAAACCTCCAACCGATTCTCCATATATTACTCAATGTAAGTTTTAGAGTTTTAATTTTCAAAAATTTAAAGCATGAATCTACATGTTTTTATCACAAATTGCATGATGTTAATAGATCTGTAATTAAGTGTTAATTAATTTACTAAACAAAATTCCGCTAATTTAGTAAATCATCTCTTCAAGTGTACCTCTCAAATCTGCTAGGTAGGAGACCTCATGGCTCAGATTGGTCTTCCGTCTTTTTCCTCTTAATGTTTACTAGTTGTTCCTCAATGTGACCTTTGCTCCTGGCTTGGTGGTGTCTACTACTCCCATTATCATAAACTTTTCTTGAACTCAGGATCTCCTTAGCACTTATGTACTTCTGTGCTCTTAAGAGAAGTTCAGTATAAGTGGTTGGAGTTTTCTTTTCGAGGGACCAGAGGAGGGACTAAAGGAGTTTTTTGTCTTTGATCCCCGCCATCATGGCAGTGAGAGCTAAAAAGAAGAGATTGAACGCGACTTCAGCTGCTTATACCATCTCTAGCTGGGCCAGCTAGGGTGAGTGGGAAAGCTCTACACTTTATTGCTTCTTGGACTCCCTGGAGCTCCATATAGGTTCGAAACATGTCAATGTGTTCTAGTGAGTCACGTGATCCACCGTAAGGTGTGAGAATATACATCTTAAATTTGGAGGGTAACTCAACCTCCATAACGACTTTTGTAAATGGTGGTTCTGTTTGTTCTAATAGGTCTTCCAATGCCAGTGGAGTTTTACCTTTGTATTCTTTTTGCATGCTTCCCAGTTGGTCCTGCAACTTTCTTGGCTCTGGTTCCCATGGTCGTTAACTTTCAGCAGTCGACTTCTCCACCTCCTATTGAGCTTTTCTCTTCTGCTCGAGTATGTTTCTTAAATTTTCTTCCTCTGGATGGTGGGAAGGCTCATGGTTAGAATGGGCCATTTTATGAGTGTTTTTCTTCTTTAAAACGCCCTCCCAACGAAATTGAGATTCTCATCTTGCTCCATATGTCTTCTCCCTTTAGCATTCTTTCCTTGATCCTTTTGAGTAAAAATATCCAGTACCTTGACCATATCACTGCTAAAGTTTTGCACTTGCACTTCTAGTTCTACAATCCTTTCACCTTGGTTTAGGGTTGTTTAGCTGGTTGCTCAACCCCCGAGCTTGTTGACAATCTCTAGGAGGATTTCTCCTTTGCCTTGGAGCCTCATCTTGCTCCTCTTCCCCATAGTGGTTAATACTATGGTGACTCCGACTCATTTCCAGTAACACGATCTTTTCGTTCCCATAGACGGCGCCAAATTTTGTTGCGTATTTTCGTCAAGCTAACTAAATTAACACGTTAGCTCCACATATGCCCCAACAGGGTGTAGACGAAAGACGTATCACCTGAAATCATGAGTCTATAAAGGAAATGACACCGGTGTGATGTCGGTTACCTGCACTCCGACGATCAAGTCAATAGAAATTTTGGCAGAAATTTAGTAAGGTCTCCAAGCGTATCTTAATCGATTGGAGTGTTCTTATTTATAGATGGTGAGCTCGTGGTTTCCCACCATTCATTTGGTCCATTTCCCGCCTATCGGAACTTGGCCTCCCACACATCAAGTCACCTCACATTATCAGGCTACCTTGTGAGCGTCTCAACCTATCTCTAGGTAATGATGAACATAAGCGTATCATATCGTGACGTTTCACTGAGATGAATTAGCTGATGACCTCGTTGGGCTTCTTGAGTAGACTTAATGAGCTGACTATGGTGGCCTTAACGTGCTGGACTTAAATAGTTGTGCTCACTAGGCTAAGCTGTGTAGGATGTCCTCAACGTGCTGAGCTTAGGAGGCTGAAAATAGGCTGAACTAGGTGGGCTCAACCCCGCTAAAATTGGGCTGAACGAACTAAGGCCCATTCACATTATCATTTTTTTATTTTCCAAATTTACCCTTAACATTCATCAATCATGCATTGACATGCCTTCTATGGTTCAATCCCACTTCCATCCTCAGCATACTCTCAATCTAACCATGAACAATTATCATTGTAACAGCTGTTGGCGTATGCCATCAGGTCACACGTACCTTTTCTCAGATTGCTTTTTTCAAATCAACATCAAATGCGCTCTCGCAAATACAAAACAAAGCGGTTTATCAAGAAAATCAAACAATGAATATCGACATTTCAGCCATTCGCATCCATTAATTTTGATCTTTAAGCAACAACAAGCGATCAGAGGAACGTTATCATCAGAAACTTTTCTTGAACTCAGTAGCTCCCCAGCACACATGTACTTTTGTGCTCTTGAGAGAAGTTTAGTATATGTGGTCAGGGTTTTCTTCCAGAGGGACCAGAGGAGTTCTTCTTCATTGATCCCCGCCATTATGGTAGTGAGAGCTAAAGAGAAGAGATTGAGTGTGGTTTCAGCTGCCTATACCATCTTTTATCTGGGCCACCTAGGGTGAGTGGGAAAGCTCTACACTTTATTGCATCTTGGACTCCCTGGAGCTCTATTCAGCTTTAAAACTTGTCAACGTGTTCTAGTGGGTCACGTGATCCATCGTAAGGTGTGACAATAGGCATTTTAAATTTGGAGGGTAACTCAGCCTCCATAATGTCTTCTGTAAATGGTGGTCCTGTTTGTGTTAATAAGTCTTCCAATGCTCGTGGAGCTTTGCCTTTTTATTCTTTCTACATGCTTCCTAGTTGGTTTTGCAACTTTCTTGGCTCTGGTGTCCATGGTCATTGACTTTAAACAGTCGACTACTCCACCTCATGTTGAGCTTTTCTCTTCTGCTCGAGTATATTTCGTAAATCTGCTCCCTTTGGATGGTGGGAAGGCTCATGGTGAGAAGGGATCATTTGATGAGTATTTTTCCTCTTTGAGATTCTCCTTCTTACTCCATATGTATTCTTCCTTTAGCATTCTTTCTTTAATCCTTTCGATTTAAAATATCCAGTTCCTTGACCATATCTCTGCTAAAGGCTTGCACTTGCACTCTTGGCTCTGTGATCCTTTTGTTAGGAATGGTGTCCTAGAACTTGTAATTATTTAATAATAATAATTTATTAAGAATAAATTAAATAAATAAACATAAGTTCTTTATATTATCTAGATTGATTCAATTAACGATATTAGGAATATATGGAAATATATAAATATCAAACATTCAAATAGTAAACCCTAAGTTACTCTTATGAAATCACGACTTAGTATGTGAGTCATACAAGAGGATTAAAGTCGAGATGAGTAACTTAAACGTGTCTACAGTAAACGGATAACGTTTGAAAACCTTATCCTGGTAACACTGTTGATAGCTTCGCATTTTGTTTATAGACAAATGATCGAATCCTGATCATTCATGTGGGAGACATGAAATGGAAGTATCATATACAATGTTGATTGTATAAGACAGGACCACGATGTTCGATCAAATTTCTCCTTAGTACAGTTTACGAGAAATGATTGAATATCAAACTAAGTTTATCAACCGTGATAGATCTCAATCCTGAGTGAAATGCGGACTCCTATTTATGGAGTTATGTTCTTTGATTCACATGGTTGAGAGCGATCTGTAAGAACGCTCAATACACTCCTGTTTTGGGAACATGGCTAGATAAGTAGCTGGGAACTCATTTACACGAGATGGAATTCATAACTTTACTAAAGAATTAACGGTATCAGTGCGATACCTAACCATTCTAGGAACTTTAGGAAGCTCCCTTGATGTACTGATTCGAGATATGAACAAGTGGCGCCATGACTTCTATTGACACAGAAGTATATTATCTATAGTTCGACTAAAGATAATGTTCATTGGAGAATCAGCGGGAACACAAGGATAAAGCGGTAATTACAGAGGCAAAACGGTAAATCTTATCCATCTGTAATTATGAGTGTTCCACGTGAAGGATTATATCACAGATATAAATAAAGATAAACTAAATGGACATAACTCATCTATAGTGAGGGGAGTTCAGCTATAAATCTATAGTGGAATTATTCATAGTTAGATAATAAGTAATTAACTGATTATGTGTTAATCACTTAATTGACTAATTATTAAGCTCATGATCTATAGGTCCATCGGGTCCCTATGCTAGCCCAAATATCGTAGTCGCGAAATCAAGTAGAAGAAATGGAAAGTTTAATTAAAGCGAATTACTTAAATAGGCAATATTAATTGTTTAAATATTGAGTATATTTAAACGGTAATTAATATAAACATTATTAATTGTTTAAATAATGAGTTTATTTAAAAAAAATATTGAAATATTATTAATTAGACATTATTAATTATTTAAATATTGATTATATTTAAATGGTAATTAATAATTTGAAATTAATTGACAATTATTAATTTTTTAAATAATTAATTTTATTTGAACGGAAATTAATAATTAAAATTAATTAATTAATAATAAAATATTATCAATAAAGTTATTAATTAAATAATGAGTTTATTTAATGGAAATTAATAATTAAAATATTTATTATTAATTATTTAAATAATGGAAATTATTTAAATGGAAATTAATAATTAAATATAATTTGATAATATTTAGTCGGGAGAAAATATTAATATTATTAATTGTTTAAATAAAATATTTTATTTAAATGGTAATTAATAAATAAATTAATTAAGTTGAACTTATTAATTTAAGAGAGAGTTTCAAGCCCAATTGGATTAATGAACCTAATTGAAATTGGCCCAAAATAATTAATTAAATAAATTTGATTTATTAATTATTTATTATTAATTTTGGCCTTCATAGATAACTTGTAGGAGATAATTATTTGAATTATATCCTATAATAATTATATAGATTTATTTACCCAAGATAAATAAAATAAAGAAAAGAAAATATTCTCTTATTTATCTATGGCATTTTAGAAATACCAAGATAAAGGAAAGAGATAATTCTTTTTTCTTTTTGTATTTATCTCCATGGATTAATCCTAATGTGATTAGGATTCCTATTTTTCTATAAATAGGAGGCTTAGGTCATTCATAAATCACACAATTAAATTCCTTAGAAATTCGGAATTCTCTCTTCCTTCTCCCTCCCCCCTTAGCCGATTTTCCCTAGTCCATTGGGAAGAAAATATTTTTCTTCTTCCCAATTTCTTCTAAAGTTCAATCCCACAATCGGGTTTCGTTTGATCGATCGGGATATAGCGTAAAAGATTCGGTGTTGCTGAGGACTTGATGCTGTAAAGAAACCTCCAACCGATTCTCCATATTTTACTCAATGTAAGTAAATGGTTTTAATTTTCGAAAAACTAGCATGAATCTACATGTTTTTATCACAAATTGCATGATATTAATAGATCCGTAATTAAATGTTAATTAGTTTACTAAATAAAATTTCACTAGTTTAGTAAATCATCCCTTCACCTTTCACCCTGCTTAAGTTGTCGTTTAGCTGATTGCTCAACCCCCTTAGCTTGTTGACAATCTTTAGGAGGATTTCTCCTTTTTCTTGGAGCCTCATCTTGCTTCTCCTCCCCATAGTGGTTAACACTGTGGTGACTCTGACTCATTTCCAGTAACACGATCTTTTCGTTCCCACAGACGACGCCAAATGTTGTTGCATATTTTCATCAAGCTAACTAGATTAACATGTCAGCTCCACATATGCCCCAACGGGGTGTAGACAAAGGACGTATCACCTGAAATCACGAGTTTATAAAGGAAATGACACCGGTGTGATACCGGCCACCTGCACTCCGACGATCAATTCGGTAGAAATTTAGTAAGGTCTCCGAGCGTATCTCAATCGTTAGGAGTGTTCTTATATATAGATGGTGAGCTTGTGGTTTCCCGCCATTCATTTGGTCCATTTTCCACCTATCGCAACTTGGCCTGCCACACATCAAGTCACCTCACATTGTCAGTCTACCCTGTGAGCACCTCAACCTATCTCCAGGTAATGATGATCTTAGGTGTATCGTATCGTGTACATTTTACTGAGATGAAGTAGGCTTAGTGGGCTGACTATGGTGGCCTCAACGTGTTGGGCTCAAATAAGTGGGCTCACTAGGCTAAATTGTGTAGGACGTCCTCAACGTGTTGGGCTCAGAAAGCTCAAAATAGGCTGAACTAGGTGGGTTCAACCACGCTAAAATTGGCCTAAACGGGCTGAATCCCATCATATTATTTTTTTTTTATTTTCCAAATTTACCTATAACAATCATCAATCATGCATTGACCTTCCTTCTATGATTCAATCCCATTTCCATCCTCAGTATACTCTCAATCTAACCATGAACAATTATCATTGTAACAGCTGTTGGTGTTTGCCATCAGTTCACACTTACCTTTGCTCAAATTCAGTTTTTCAAATTGACATCAAATGCGCTTTTGCGAACACAAAACAAAGCAGTTTACAAAGAAAGTCAAACAATGAATATCGACATTTCAGCCATCCGCATCCATTGATTTTGATCTTTGAGCAACAACAAGCGATCGAGGGAATGAAAGTTTCGTTTGCCTTATCTGTGAACTGCTAATAACTTCAGGTTCCATTTACTTCTTCTCTCATTGTAATTCTCCCTTTCATTAAGACTGTGCTGAGCTACCACGTGAGATCGAAAATCATAATTATCATCCTCACCCATTACTTCTTTTTCCTCGGCCTTTCATTCATGGGCACGATATTTTCTATGACAGTTGTAAAAATCAATGCACACACTTCATTTACTGCTGTCCACAGTGCAATTTCAATCTTCTTGTATCATGTTTGTCATCTAATTTCAATCACAAACACACTTTTACAAATTTTTGGAATGATATGTAGTTTGTTTGTCAACCTTGAGGTAAGAATGAGAAAGGATTCTCGAGGTTTTGTATCGACTACCATCTTTTGGTTCATAAGGATTGTACTGAATTACCATTTATTCTGAAGACATCTGGGAATCGTCTTCATGACCTTAGTCTCATGTACTTTCATAATCTGATCGATTTAACTAATAAGATTTTTTTGTTAAATTTACAACGAAGAAATAATCAAAAGGTATACTTGATATATGGATTAACTTATTGTAGGACAAAGACAAGTGGATACAATCGGAGCCAACTTTGAAGGTGAGAACATAAAGAATCGGAAGGGTGAATGGCGAGCATTCACGGGTTTTGTTATCCCGAGTTGTTTTGAACGGGAAAGTATGGTGTAGGTGGTATTGAGTGATAGTATGGTTGGTAAGGTTAAGTGTGTAAAAGAATTATGGAAACGGATATTGACTCTGGTAGTGGCTAAAGGGACCGAAGTGTTAAATACTTTAAAACCGGTTTATGTTATGATAATTGTTCATTTAAGCATGCCTATTTGCCTTATTATTATGTTCATAGTCCATGAACGAGTCATATACTGGATTTGGGACTATGATTATGCATACTTATTATGTTTTTGATATTGCTCGATAAATAGTTACGATTAAGATAACAAGAAAAGTGTGATCATGAACCAGTGAATATGTGAAACTTGAACATTATATGAGCAAAGATTGAGTCATATGCCGATTTTGGAAAAGTTGATCTATTTACATTTGTGGATTCGATATTCCATTATATAATCTTATTGTGAAGAAGCATGTTAAATCCATTTCATGTCATACATTCCACTCATGCATATCATGTGATCGTTATGTGACCATTTGGCCGTAACCCGTGTAACGGTGTATGGATGTTGGACGTTACACGTGGTTACCATGGCAGAGATGTGGTGGAGCTCCGGTGTGCTATGTGACAAATGACACGGGTGCTAGTGAGTTTGAGATAGTTGAAATTGTGATGAGCTATGGCTCGAATGTTGGATGATCTTGTGA
Source organism: Gynostemma pentaphyllum (assembly GCA_028015215.1). Taxonomy (NCBI): domain Eukaryota; kingdom Viridiplantae; phylum Streptophyta; class Magnoliopsida; order Cucurbitales; family Cucurbitaceae; genus Gynostemma; species Gynostemma pentaphyllum. The sequence goes on along the minus strand of CM051350.1, from coordinate 17,710,225 downwards.
TTTGGGGCGTACGCTAGGTTTGCGATGGCATGGCTTGTGAAATTCAAAAGGATGGTATTGTGAAGTGAGAGATGTGGTAACGGTTTGACTAAAATACATGTTGGAGATCTTGTGATTTTTGTCTCCATCTATACATAATGTATTTATTCTAGCTTTGCATTTTAAACACAATATTACCTTGTTTGCATTCTATCACGATCATTTCACATCCCGTTCATATTCTTTTGTTTTCACTGAGTGTCATGCTTAAAGGTGCTCTATATCACCTTTCAGGTAAAGCTCGGGGTCGGGGGCGTGGAGCAGCAGGTGGTGCTCGTTGATAGCATGAGATGAAGACTTTTGGATTGGCTTATAGTCACGCGAGCCATGCGTTTCAGGAAGCGATGTTGGGATAGTCGAGTCTACGTTTAGAGTCAAAACTTTAAACCTTTTGTACATATTATATTTTGCATAACGGTTTAACTGGTGCACCAAACTTTGTTTCTTTTGTTTCGTATTTATGTGATACTTTGAACCGGCCGATGAGCCGATGTTTTCTGTTTAACAGGTTTTCTTTATTTTGTATATGAGACTTGAGATTTACGAATACTACATGCCAAAATTTTCTTTATCTTCCTAAATTAACTATTTTAAGCTTAAATTCTCGCTTCCGTATGCGTACTCTCGTCCTGGGCTTTTAGATTAAGTCGGGCCGTCACACTTTTGCACTCGCTATGTTCGATTCACAACCATCATGATCACAAATGATTTTCTTTTCCACCACAACCCCGAGATGACTGTGGGCGGCTTGTTCGACATAGCTTTCAATAGTATTTTTTTAATAGTTATCAAAAAAAAAAAATTAAACACTTCTAAAGTTATCACAAATGGACACTGAATATTTTAGTTTTGTTTGGATTTGTTCACCTTTTTCCATGACTAAAAATTACTCTTCCTCGTGACTCTTGAGTCAAAACTGTTACAAATTTGGAATTCGAATGGGGTTGCTGCGAATTGGCCACTGCTACTCTATCTTTTAAATTAGGGTTTAGGGTTTAGGGTTTTTTTAGGGTTTAGGGTTTTAGGGTTTAGGGTTTAGGGTCGACATCTTGTCGTGAGGGTAACATCGTTCTTCTCCCAAGTCGCAGAAAAATCGTCATATGTCTTCGAAAGTACTATTTCCACCAAAATGTCACTGGGAAGTCGCTCATGATGTGTAAGGCATCAGATGTTCAACCTCGATCTTTCACCTTTCTCTCGAAATTGTTAACATGGTTTTATATTACAAGATTACCCTTAAATTAATCGGTTTTTGAGGGTTTTTATGTTACTTTAATTAGTTTTTCTTTTTACATGTAGGCTTTGAAACATATTTGCAAAATAAGGAGAAAAAGAAGTAAAAACCTTGTTATTGGAAGAAATTATTCTAGCAAGCGCAACGCTTGAACAATGAGGAGAACTTCAGACTTTTACATAGCGAGCCATCGCTTGGATAGTATCGAGGCGTCACTAGTCCGTTTTAATGAAGGTCTTGCATAATTCTAAGCGAGCCATCGCTTGAAGAGTAGTGAGGCGTCGCTCCAGCCTTATCTCAACCACCGACTTCTGAAGCCTATTTAAAAATGGCTGAGGCTATCTTTTGATGATTATTCTTGGTGGACAACCACTTTAGAGAGCAGATTTTGAAGGTTTTTAGCAGTTTTCATTGGAGTCGACACGAGTTCTTCATATTATTCGTAGTTTTTTATGTTTTCCAGAATATTTATTTTGTTGTATTCTATGTTTATGGATAGCTAATTTTCTTATTTTTAGGGGATTGATGTAGCTACTTTATTTTTATGGTTTGAGTATTTAGTTTTAGTTTTGAAGATAATTTTATGATTATATTTGTGTTCTTATGTTCTTCATGCTTTTAAGTTACTGGCCATACATTAATTGAGTTTAAATATGAAATTTAACACTCGAGAGAGGTAATTTTAGATTGGATCTTAGGAACATAACTGAAGGTAGATTAGATTTGGGAAACTTAATCTTAATTTCGAAGTCTAAAAAGAACTTGTGATTAATACACTTTTCATTATTGAACTTGAATATGGATATTGGTTTTTTAATTAATTGTGAATCTTGATTTGACGCTCAGGAGAGGTAATTAGGAGTTTTAGTGTTCTTGACTTATAGAATATGAAATTATTGTTCTTGACTAAACAAATATTAATTCCTAATTTATGTAGTGAAATCATTTCTCTAGGACCTTTTTCCATTGATTTAATTCAACCTTCTTATATTTAGTTTTGTCTTTTCTTATTAGTTTATGATTATTAGTTTAGTTAACACTCATTATTTTACGATTTCTAAATAAAATTGAGTTAATCATACATTAGTATTTAGGTAGACTTAATTCTTTTTCCCAGAGGACGACAACCCTTTGTTCTTATCACTATATTAAAACTTGACTCCGTATGCTTGTGGGTAATTGATAATTTCATCATCACGTTTTTGGCATGGTTGTCGGGTATTAGGCAATTTAGTTTTACTTGATACTATTGTGCATTAACTTGGTCTTAATTTAGAATTTTTATTTTTTGTTTATATTTTTTTGAACCTTTTAATTATTCTTTGTTCACTTGTTTCTTTGTTTACTGTTATTTTTGTTGGTTATTACATATTATATGCGAAAGGACGGCAGTAGTCTTGCACCACTAAATCCGGAGATTGAGAAAACTTGCAAGGCTAACCGTAAGCAGAAAAAGCTTCAAGTAGAGACAATGGCTAGTCTAGAGGATCATAATCAGAATGCGGTTGCTCAGAACAACACGAGGAAAATTAAGGATTATTTCAAACCCGTTGTAGCTAAAAAAAATTCAAGCATAGTTAGGCAAACCCTCAATGCTAACAACTTTGAATTGAAACCTGCTCTGATTGGTATGGTTCAACAACATTAGTTTGGAGAGACTGCATCAGAAGATGCAAATTATCACTTATCTAGGTTCTTAAAAATTTGTGATAAAGTTAAGATGAATGGGATACCTAAAGACACAATTAAACTGTTCATTTTTTCTTTCTCGCTGAGGGATAAGGCTAGGGGTTGGTTACAATCAGTACAACCAGGACGTATCACTAATTGGCAAGACATGGTTGGAAAGTTCTTGACAAAATTCTTCCCACCATTGAGGGCCACTCATATGCGTATTGAAATTAACACTTTCAAGCAACAAAATTTCAAAACTTTATACGAGGCTTGAGAGAGATTTAGGAAACTTTTGAGGAAGTGTCCAAATCATGGACTTCAGGATTACTCTTACAAGTTCAACTTTTCTATAATGGGTTGACGGGACAAACTAAATCGAAGTTGATGCTACTGCAAGAAGTTCTTTGATGTCTAAAAATGTTGAAGAAGCACTGAAATTACCAGACAATATGGCTGAAAAAAGCTTCCAATATCCCGATGACCGATTTATGGCTCCAAAAGTGGCAGAAGCATTAACAATTTATGATGTAACATTAATTCACTACAAGAAAAAATGCCTACAATAGCCTTGAAAAACGCCGTGACAGCCCTTGCAATTAAAAGTCCTTTACTTTTCATAACCTTTTTTTAATGCTATGCTAAATGCTATTATAAAAATGCCTTATAGGCTTTCTAAAATGCTATAGAATGATATTTAATAGCATTTATAAAACGCTATTATTAAACTTACTATGAGACATTAAAAGGCTACGGTAGGACTTATTAGCGTTTAGCATAGCCTTGACAGACGCTATTATAAAATTTATTGTAGTCTTTCCAAGACTACCGAAAGACTTTTAGTAACGTTTATTAAACTGACTTTGAGACATAAAAAAGGCTATTGCATTTTCCTTCAACCTATTTATCAATAGAAAATATTATAAACATAATTGATCTAAGACAATAAGAAATCAAACTTAAAATTTTCTTATAATAATAGAATGATCCAAAAAAATTATATCATTAAAAGAATTTTGTAACTTACAAACTTCCAAAAAAAATTTTAACCTTCACACTCATTACATCATTTAAAAAAAAAACAAAAGTACAACATTTTAAGTTGTATAATAAAAAGGATTGCTAAATTGATCAATCCACTATTTTTGCTAAATTGATCAATCCACTATTTTTACATAATTGATCAATCCACTATTTCATACATGATCAAAAGTACTAAATTTGAAAACAAAAGTTGTTGAACCCAACTGTTTACGAACATCTTTACTCCATTTGAGTAAGGTAGTCTCTTGTTCATGAACCTATAAAAAGTAGCATTAAAAAATAATATTAAACATACCATCAATTTACTGAAAGTTAAAAGGAGAATCTAGGAAATTGCAAACAAGAAAATAAATGTAAATAAGACAACAGGTGGTCAATATTGCCTACTATAGGAAACATTTATTTAATAGATTAAATGTATGAACTTTTAGAAAATTGAACAGTCTAATAGTTTGGCATGATAATTGTTAACTAATTTTCTACACTTGGGTCTATAAGGAAAGTACCAAAATCAACGCATTTAAAAATTATCCTTATTAGTAAAGTAAAGATAATTGATCCAGGGAAGGGGAGAAAAAAAATAGTTACCTTACAAATGTTATGTAGCCCTGTAAACATGCATCTCCAATTGCTCCAATAAAGTCTATCAAATGCAAAAATATAAATTAGAATTACAAATAAAAGAGATGGTCAAACAGAAAGTATGAAAATAAAAAGGACATTAATTTTAGTCATGATGTTAGGGTAAAGTAAGAACTTGCAAAACTCTATTCTGTTATGTACATTTTTGTAAGGAACATAGCTTAGTAATGAATACCACATATATATTCAACATTTGAGATAAAAAAAATAGAAAATTAACAAACTATCGACTCACAAATTTTTGGTTTGCAACTTATTCATCCTTGTCAGACATGTTATAACAGAGAACATTAAAAAAGAAACCATCAACAATACCATATGATAAAATCAAATAAGAGGATTGGATGAGTGAAAAAAGCATACTTATTAGAAGGAAAACATTGCCGTAAATGCAGGATAACCATAACGCACAATCTACCATAGTCATATCAAATGCCATATAAAGTACCTGAAATATAATATCCCAAAATACTAACAGGTTGTCCTAGTCTTTACCACGTGTTTGATCCCATCCGTGTTAGCATAAGCTCCTAAAAACCACAAATGAGAGACACATTAGAATTTAGTTGGGATAGAATGATAAACATATAATAGACATATCAAAACAAATATGTAAGAAGACACCACTGATTTTCTATAAGTGGATGTTTGAAAGCTCATACAGGTCTTACTAAAAATGCATTTTGCTTAAGTCACTTGTCAGGCTAAGAATAATAGTTACATGAATTATTATTGGACTCAATGTCAAGATCAATTCCAATTTCATGAAAAGTGGTATTGCTTATCATATACGCAAAAATGGTTTAAAAGAATAGAATATAGACCATAATACCATCCAGAATTTAGAGAAACACACAACTCAATTTCACAGTTCACACAACAATAAAAAATGTTAGTACAAGGATAAAGGTTCTAAAACCAGTAAAATTACTAGTGGACATGAATGGAATCAACTAAAGAAGAAATAAATGGTCCTTAGCAGGTATTTCCAACCACTGAGCCTACATAAACCCAAAGAGTCAAGAATACGTGAAATCTACTTTATTTTTCATGCAAGTATAAATTTTCATCCATAGTTACACATGGAGGATCACTAGCTTTGTACTTTTGTTTACATGGAAGATTATAAAATATGATATTATAGTTTAATATATAATATTTTTCTCCAAACTTGAATTCAAGATATAAATAAAACTAGATATTTCACCTTGGGCCTTTTTGTGGAAACACCACACAATCTATCATGTGGTGAAAATTTGCAAAGATGTTTTATCCACTGCCTTCAAAATACGCACATCACCCTGGTGCAAGCAAGGATTTTTCGCTACTACTACGCATCCTGTTACAAATGTCGGTTTGATTTGCTTCTCATAATGTAAAAAGTAACCAGGAGGGGCATAAGCCTCTCCACAGTACTAGCAAAATTTTGCCAAGTATATTGGTATTGAACTTTAGTCGAGTTCGTGATTAGCACAAAAAAGGGCTATAATGATTGAAAACGACGATGGAATTTCACCAATATTAAAAATGAAAGATGAATACAGTAATAGTAAAATAAGTTTTCATGCTATACTGATCATTATGAAAGGAAAACTAGCATAGAAAAGGTAAATCTTTGATATTTAATCTTATTCCAAATAAGCAAGAAAAAAAAGGAGTAAATAGAACAAACGTCATATTAGCAACCATGAGACTATGAGTTTGAACTTATTGCATTACACAATCAATACGATTACACCACAAAAACCAACATACTGACATCAAGTTGACAACACCTAAATTGTATAAATATCCTCTTGTTCTCACAAACAAGCATATCTTTTAGATAGGATATGAATAAACTCAAACGTGATCCATCTAACTTACTACAATAAGCAAGGAATTATAGGAAAAAATACTGAGCCTTAAACACATCTGTAAAAATTATGTCTAATTGATTTATCATCTCAAAAACGTTATCTGAAACTCCAAGTGTAGACAAAAGAGTAATTAATTGATGATTTAGGAAACAAGGATGATATTTACTCCAAGATATCAAGTTTTGTGTCGTATGATTCATATTTTAACATCCTATTCCTCAATGATAAATTTCTCAAACACATCAAACCAAATACAGAGAAGAAATTTCGTAGGAATTAATAAATAGTAATGGCCAATGAATTCCTGAAACAGAGCAAACGGAAATAGGAACAAACCCATGAATTACTAGGAGAGATAGGGAGAGAGAGATAACACCTGGTGTTCCATCTGATCTGAAACTCAAGCAAATATGGCATCTGATCTGAATGTGAAATGGAGATGATTTAAGGGCTCCAAATATGAAATTTCATGGCTTTCGCAATGTTAAGGGCTTCGAATCTGATGGGGGATTTAATGATTTCGCTATTCAAAGTAGCAATAGTGAGGTAGAAGACGAAGTTACGGGAATTTTTTTTGCGAGCCCTAGTCGAAGAAGGAAAAACATATGAACAAAAAAATTGGGGAACAATTTTTTTAAGCTGCCACATATTTTTCATTCTAAATAATAGCCTTTTGTAAATACCCTATAAATTAAGGCTATTATATCCTTTATTTATTGTTGTGATTAAATCTTAGATTGCTTCACTTTCACATCAAGTATAAAAATTAACCTAAAACTTCACAGTCCATTGAAACTTTAGCAGCTGCTAATGAAGTAGTTCAATATGAAGAACCTACAACTGAACAAGCCTATCTTGGGATTGAAGCCTCTAAAAGAGTTCTCAAACGAAAGTCTCAAGGATCTTTCCTTGCAGTATAATATAATAAAAAAATGCATAAAAGAATTACTAAACTTTGTAGAGAAGTGTGTCTGGATCTTCCTCGTTGTTCTTGGTTACGATCCTGGGACCACCAAAAAGATTTTCCTCACTAAGCACAAAAGAGAATCGGTGCGTGGGCATTATCCTCTTTAGAAAAAGGAAGAGGGAAGAAAAACTTTTTCTTCCCTTACCCTATGGGCGGCGGCAAGGACGAGGCCAGACATATTTGTTTGAGGGGGCAATAATTAATGGACAAAATATTTTAAAATAATAATAAAGATCAATATTTAAATCGTACCAAATTGAATTTGCTACATAGAAAATGTGTTTAAATAATAAAGTATCAAACATTTACCCTTACATTTTCCACACACAAAAAAAGACAACCAACAAATCTTCACAAGACTCCTCGACGAGATTTCATTTTTTGAAAACGTTGTATGATGACTTCATTATCAATACTATCAAATATGTCTCTCTCAATGAAAGTGATCAAACTTTCAGTCAACCACCGATCACCCATTCGATTATGGAGTCGAGTTTTCAGTATTTTCATTGCTGAAAATGCTCTTTCCACAGAAGCTGTTGCAACGGGTAACACTAAAACCAAGGTTATCAACTTATAAACTAAAGGATATAAAATACTCTTCTTTGTCTTGACCATCATTTCACTAAGATCAGAAATTTTCTTCAACTTCAAAAACTCATCATCAGATCTCAAATCATGAACATATGTCTTAAGTTGCTCTTCAAGCACCAATAATTGTATCTCCGAGAATTCAAGAGGATAATATTGAGCAAGACATATAAGTTTCCTCTTATAAAAAACTGAGAATAAATCACTTGGATTTAAGCACGACATGCACAAAAGTAAGTCAGTATTGACTTCATTGAATCGATTGTTAAGCTCTTGAAGTTGCATATCTATGACAATATAAAAGATTTCAACACAATAATGGTGCTTATTTGTCATCTTTTCACTATTACGTCGTGATCGACCTCGCATAATGAACATGCTATCCATGTGAAGAATGTCAATACTATGTTTGCCACAAAATGAAGAAACATCAGCTAATAAAGTATCCCATCCAGTATCTCTCATCAACTGTAACCGTTCTTTTGACATTTTAACCAACTTCATGGCATTTACAATATCTTGATCTTTTCTTTGCAATGATTGCGACAACTCATTTGTGATTCCTAATATGTTTCTCATCAAATGAAGAGAGAAAATAAAGTCAAATGTCTGAAGTAAGTCTAATAAGTTGTATGCTTCAACTCTATGATCTGCTTTTGAAGTATCTTGTATAAAAAAATCAAGAACATCAATTACTGAACTGAACATTGAAATCAAACTAATCAAGGTATTGTAATGTGAACCCCAACTAGTATCTCCTGCACGTTTAAGACTAGTTTCTTGATTTAAACCATGCCCACTTGAGATATCACCATTTTCAAACGCTTTCATGATGTTATGTGCTTGAAATTCTTGTAAAATATCATGTCGCTTATATGATGCACCAATAAAATTCACAGTACTTGAAACCAAGCTAAAAAGTAGTTCAACATGCATATTTTTTTTGCAACTGCAACAAGAGCTAGTTGGAGTTGATGAGCAAAAAAATGCACACTATAAACATATTTATTATCTCTTAAGATCAATGCTTTAAGACCATTAAACTCACCTTGCATGTTGATAGCTCCATCATAACCTTGGCCTTGCAATCTTGACAAACTCAAGTCATGTTTAGCTAAGATTGCATCAATAGCTACTTTGAGTGATGAAGTAGTAGTATCTGTAACATGAATAATGTCTAAAAGATGCTCAATGACTAGCCCTTGCTTGTTGACATAACGTATAACTACTGCCATTTGTTCTTTCATCGAAATATCTCAAGCTTCATCTACTAAAACGTAAAACAATGCATCTCATATATCTCTAATGATAATGTTGGTGGTTTCAATTGCACAAGCACGTACAATATCTTTCTGAATATCTGATGTGACTAACTTTAAGTTTCCAGGACTGTTATCCAAACTAACCCTTTTGACATCATCAATATGGTTTGAAAGAAATTTTAAAATCTCCAAAAAATTTCCTTGGTTGTTTGAATCAACTGACTCATCACGGCCACGAAAAGCTAGTCCTTGCCTTAAAAGAGAGCGAATGCAATCCACGGAAGAAGTTAAGCGTATTCGATAGTCAATTTGAGCTTTTTCCGTTTGTTTGTGCAATAAAGTCTCAATGTGTTGTTTTTTATTCATCAAAGCTTGACATTTTTGTGAAGCTTGATTATGAGCACTATTTATCCCCCCTACATGTTCTTGAAGTTTTTATTTTTTCTTCCAATTTGTGAATCCTTCAATAACAAACGTATTAGGACCACCTTGATACTTTTTAGAATCCGATCTAAAAAGATAACAACACAAACAATATGCCGCTTCTTTTGAAATGCTATATTCCAACCAAGTAGAATATTCATCAAACCAAGTATCAATAAATCTCCTATTACTTTTTCCTTGTAATGTTTGTTTGAAGTTATGACCACGAGGTTGACAAGGACCTTTAAGTATATAAGCTCTTCGAATAGCATCTTGATCATTTGGGTGATAAGATGATATTGGCAATCGTAATGCGGGATCAGCAATTAGATTTTTTAGATCAATATCTAAATTTAAACAATTTCTTTTGGCTCTATGGTCCTCTTGGTCATCATGTTCTTGAGGTGTGGTCTCAAGTGTTGATGTCTTTTTGAAGAATCTCTCCATAACTAATAAAAACAAATAAAATTAAAATAATTTATTTATTTAATCTCTCTCTAACTATTATAGTTTTTTTTTTACTAATGAAAAGAAATTCTCAATAATAAATTATATGATGTGATGCAATATATGAAACACCAAAATTATAAAAAAGAAAAATCAACAATTATAATATCTACTTCACATAAATAATCAATAAAAAAATTTATTTAAAGCAATTAAAACTCACCTTAATGAAGAATAAACTATGAAGACTGAAGAAAGAATTCTATTAGCCCAATATCCACTCCACTCCAACGTTTTTTATGAGCAAAAATTTAGTTTTCTTTTGTGTAAGAGAATGAGAAGTGGAGATTTGGTGTCACACTGTCACAGTGTGGTCTAAAAAGTGGAGAGAAGAATAAGGAGAAAGAATAGGAAAAGTTGGAGAAGAATAGGAAAAGTCACCTTACATGAAGAGAGAGAGAGAGAGAGAGAGAGAAAATATAAAAAGAATCTTGTTGGGGAAGATTTTTTTTTTAAAAAAAGACCAATTTATCCATCAAAATTTTAAATGAGAGAACAAATACAATTTTTTGGGGGCATAATTGAATTTTCAAATATATATATATATATTAAAAAAACTAAATTAAAATTATACATATATATTAAATTCAAATGGAAAAAAATCTAAGGGGGGCAATTGCCCCCCTACCATACACATGGCCTCGTCCCTGGGCGGCGGCGACAGAGAGAGAGGGATGAGAGGAATTTTCCTGAGCCTTTTTTTTTGCTTTCTTAGTTGTGTGTTTTGGGGTCACCTCAAGATTCCTATTTATAGGAAAACTAAGGCCTCAGAAAATCTTTGCATATCTAATTAATAAAGATATTATAAAATATATTTTGAATAATTAAGATATAATATCTTATTCCATATCACTATTTAAATTAATCATTATTAATTTAAATTAATTATTCCATATCTTAATCATTTAAATTAATCATATTAATTTAAATTAAGATATTCCATATATTTTAAACAAAATAAAATGCAAATAATTGGTTAATAATTAACCAAAGTGGCGTTTGACCCTACCCATGGGTCACACCCCCACATCATCATCTCCATGACAATATTGAGCATTTTCTTTTTTTCTTTTTATTTAATAGAACAATTCCATTAAATATATAAATAAAACTCCTTTTATTTATTTCCTCTTTAATGTGACTTTCTCAAATTACATATTTAAATAGACTCCTCTATTTAAATCCCCATTAATTTTGGACAACTGCAAAATTAATTTAATTAAATAGACTCTTCTATTTAATCTCTCTATTATATAATTAAATAGACTCTTCTATTTCATTTCACCATTAATTTAATAATCAAATAGACTCCTCTATTTAATTTCATTTAATTAATCAAATAGGCTCCTTTATTTGTATTTGCCTTAATTGATTTGAAAACTTCAAATCAAATACTTAAAATCATTTTTCCAAAGAAATTAATCATTATTAATTTATGTTCTCAATTGCATGCGTTAGGTCGGAGGACTTAATGGACCTATAGGACTAAGATCCAATGATTTAGAATTACATTGATCAAACACCTTCTATCAATTAATTCTTATTCATTAACTCCTAGATAACTCCACTAAATATCTAGAGTTGCACTCTTAGTACTATAGACATAGTTATGTCCATTGGCTAATATCATTAACTACACTTTGATCCTTCACAAGTAGTTCGTATCCATGGATAGGTAATTTTACCGTATTAACCTCCATGATACATCTTGTTCTTAAGCCCAACTGATTCTCTAATGAACAACCTTACATAATCTCCATTATTCGTCTTTTTTTTATCCTTGATCAGAGGAATATGGGGCCCCGCTGTTCAAGCACCGAATCTGTCCATATGGGAACTACTTATCTATTTTCCTATAGGGAAAAGAGTGAATTCCATTCTTGTGTAATTACGTTCCCATCTATAAGCAAGATGCAATCCCCAAAGTGGGAGGCATATTGAGCGAACTATATCGAGTCACTATCACCTATGCAAATCAATGGTTTGTCTCTTGTGAACAGGAATTTGTAATCCACTCAGGATTAAGATCAATTGTACATGATCAACCAATTGATATATGAAGTGTATTTCTATAACGGCTTTATCAGAAGACAGAAAGTATATCTTAGTCCAGTCTACTATAATCTCTATTGCACCCTCACTCACATGTCTCTACATGAGCGATCCAGATAAAATCACTTGTGTCAATTCACAAGTGAGCCGTGTTAATGGTGTTACCAGAAATAAGGCACCCAACCTTTATTCATATACCATATACTATTTGAGTTACAGCTTAAGTGAATCTTCCTGCATCACATGCTCACTTTAAGTTATCATAAGTAATTCTGGATCTTATGATGTTTTACATTTATTAAACAATAATAAATGATAATGTAAATATTTACTAATTAGTAATTCCTTTATTCCTTTATAGTTTAATTGGATTACATAAAATTTAGGGCAGAAACCCCAGCAGCCTAATATGTGAATAACAGAAATTATGGGTACAGAGGAAATCAATATTAAAATCCATTGCCTACCTATTATAATCCAGGGCTAAAAAATCATGAGAATTTGTCCTATGGAAACAATAAGAATGTTTTGCAATCTCCTCCACAGAACCACGATGATAATAAACTTTCTCTGGAGAACATGTTTGGTGCTTTCATTGTTGAATCTAGAAAAAAGTTTAATCAAAATGAAACTATGATAGAAAATTTGGGAGCAAAAGTTGACAATCATGGTGTTGTTTTGAAAAACCTAGAGGTCATGATGGGGCAAATAGCTACTTCAGTGAATGCACTTCAGAATGGAAAGTTTCATAGTGATACTGAAGTAACAAGGAGAAAATGCAATGCCATCATATTGAGGAGTGGAGAAGAGCTTCAAGAACGAACTCCACCATTAGCACAAGATTCCATCACTGAAACAGTTGAGAGCAAGGAAGAAGAACAACAGAAGTTTACACCTAGTTTGGCAGAAAAGTCAATTTCTATTCTCTTATCTGCTGATATTCCTGTTGCACAATCTAATTTACCTTATCCTCGGCATTTTCAAAAGAAAAAGATTGATCTTCATTTTTCTAAATTTTTAAATATTTTTAAGAAAATTCACATTAACATTCCTTTTGTAGATGCGCTGGAACAGATGCCAAATTATGTGAAGTTCATGAAAGATATAATATCTAAGAAGAGGAAGTTGGAGAGTTTTGAAACAGTAAAGCTAACAGAGGAATGAAGTGCTATTATTCAGAAGAAATTACCATAGAAACTAAAAAATCCAGGGAGTTTTACTATTCCTTATACTATTGGCAGTTCTTTATTTAATAGAGATTTAGGTGATTTAGGTGCTAGTATAAATTTAATGCCTCTTACTATTTTCAGGAAACTTGGATTAGGTGAAGTCCAACCTACTACCATATCTCTTCATCTTAAATATAGATCACTCACATACCCTCGTGGAGTCATTAAAGATGTGTTGGTAAAGGTAGATAAGTTCATATTCCTAGCTGAATTCGTAGTCCTAGACATGGAAGAAGATGAAGATATTGCTATAATTTTTAGGAGACCATTCTTAGCTACAGGTCGTGCCTTGATTGATGTCCAACAAGGTAAGTTAACATTGGGGGCCAACGAAGAAGAGGTACACTTCAAAATCTATTAATCTTTGAAATTTTCTAGTGAGTTTAATACCTACCATAGGATTGATGTTCTTGATAAATTATTATCTAATTCAGTATGAAACATGATTCTCAATGATCCTTTACAAGCATGCTTAGTTGATTCTTTGACTAAGGTTTCTGACTTATTTGATGATGATGAGTTGTTGCAGTTGTGTTCAGCTTACCACTTGAGTCTTTAAAAAACCAGGAAAATATTTTGGAACTTGATGAGAAGAAGGATGAGCCAATAAAAGCTCATGAACTTGAGTTGAAACAATTGCCAGAGCATCTTCGTTATGCCTTCCTAGGTGAGTCTTCTACTTTTCTTGTTATTATTTCTTCTACTTTGAGTCATGTTGAGAAGGAAAAGTTGTTGCGTGTTCTAAAAGAATATAAAACTGCTTTAGGTTGGTCAATAGGGGATATTAAGGGTATTATTCCATCAATTGTCATGCATAAAATTTTAATGGAAGATACTTTTAAACCTTCTGTTGAGTCACAAGGAAGATTGAATCCGGCCATGAAATGAAAGCAGGGGTTTCAAAACTTCTTAAGGCAGGAATAATTTATGATATATTTGATAGTCCTTGGGTGAGTCCTGTTCAAGTTGTGCCTAAAAGGAGGGGCATGACTGTTGTGAAAAATGATAAAAATGAATTGATTTCTACTAGAACTGTGACAGGGTGGCGTGTATGCATTGATTATAGAAAATTAAATAAGGCCACTAGAAAATATCACTTTCCACTTCAATTTATTAACCAAATATTAGATAGACTTGCAGGGTACCGGCATTATTGTTTTCTTGATGGTTATTCAGGTTACAATCAGATTTCCATGGCTCCTGAAGACCAAGAGAAAACCACTTTTACATGCCCCTTATAGTACTTTTGCATTTTGACTTTAAAAAAAAAGAACAGAACAGATAAGTCAAAGGCTAAATTTCAGCGTGGCATCGCTATATCTTCAGCGACAGCTTGCTGAACCAAAAGAATCAGAAACACAAAAGATCAAGCCACACATCGCTATCCCTCCAGCGACAACTCGCTTTATGAAAAAAGGAAAGCAAATTAAGGCCTGAGTGACGCATCGCTCGTCTTTAAGTGAGGCCTTGTTGCTTCGAAATTTCAGTAAAAAATATGATGCTCAAACGACTGGTCGCTATCCTTTGAATGAAGCATCGCTCAAACGAAAAAAATAGAACAGAGCCTTAATCAATTCCATATTTGACAGCAGCCCTCCACTCGATTTTTCTCTTTTTTACTCTCTTTAAATTTCCAACCCGAACTCTATTTACCCCAAATAACTTCCTCTTAACTCAATTTCTTTATCTCTTTCCGTTTTTCAGGTGTTAGGAGGCTACATCTTTTTTATTCTCTCCGAAATTGAAAGTAAATTAGCACTTTTGGGACAAATCTATGGGGGTAACTCATCTTTTCTTCAATTTTTGCTTCAAACATAAGTTCTTTTAACATTTTTTATGCATCTTGCTGACTCTGTTTGGAAATAGAAAAAACTTACTTAGTTTAAGGTTTTTGTTGCAAATTGGGTTTGGAAGTTGTAATTTTTTTAGGTTAGGGTTTGGTTTAGAAGTCTTCATTCCTAGCTTGATTCAAATTCTGTCTTGTTGGGCTGTTTAGCATAGTAATTTAATTTTCTCAAAATGTCTAAAAGAATAAAAGCTTCCATGTCTACCACTTCGGGAGAATGTGATGATAAGAAGTTCATTAATTTTCAAGCGTCAAAATGCTTTTTTAAGAAATTCCATAACAAGAGCCTCATTCAAGAGAGGGGAATACAATTGTGTCCTGATAAGCATCCAGATATTTACTTGAATATAATTAATTGGAGTTGGGAAGAATTCGTTAAACAACCTGAGGCTGCCATGACACCCTTAGTGCATGAGTTTTATGCTAATTTGGATGAAACTAGCACCATAATATTTGTTAGGGGAGTTTGGATGCCTTTTTGACCATAGTACCATCAACCGTTTCTATAACTTCCCTAACATTGAGGATGATGAGTACAACACTTACATAAATGAGGAGTTAGATTTAGATGAGGTCATCAAAATCTTATGTGAACCTAACGCCGAATGGGAACTTATTGGTATAGTAGGGAAACACTTTAAGGTTTATGAGCTTCATTGTTATGGCAAGGCCTGACATAGTTTTATCGGGTCTAAACTACTACTTGTGACCCATTTAAATGTTGTGATTAAGGATCGATCTATCCTTTTCTACACCATTATCAAGAAAATCAATTGATGTGGGGAGAGTCATTAAGTATTCATTTTTACATACGAGCCACGCAGCCACTACAGGGGGTTTAGCACATCCATCTCTTATCACTGCTTTATGTAAGCAAGCAGGTGTCCCTTGGTCTAGAGAGGAGGAGCATGTTGCACCTAAGGGAATTCTCACTATGAAGATCATCACTAACTATGTGTTATGGGATAACACAAGCTCCTGGAGCTTCTACATCTATTCCTCCACCTATTCCCGCTTCCACATCTTCCCGTAGTTCAAGAAATTTGGCATCAAGAATGGATAGGTTGGAATTAGAATCTGCCAGACAAAATCGACACTTGGAGCGCTTAACTTCTATCAGATCAACTTCAACAATTCTCTGGCTCAATTCTTGAATGAGTCCAATATTCATCCTGGACCGGATACTTTTCTGTTTACTACTCCACTGCCGAACTCTCCACCTGATGATGTTTATTGTTTAGTGCATCTCCACTTTCAGGGAAGTTTCTTCATTCCTTTTACTTTTTGCTGTCGCTTTTTTTTTATTTTATTTTCTTCACATTAGGGACAATGTTTAGTTTAAGTTTAGGGGTGTTTCGTCTTTATTTTCTTCTTTTTAGATTTAGATTTTTTTTTTAAAATTGTCTTAGTTTTATTTTCCCCTAAAAAAAAGACAATGATAGCCTAATGATGAGTTCTTTAGTATTTTCAGACTTGAAGAGAAATTGGTGTTAAGTTTGTTTATCTTTGAGATTTCGTGCATGCTTTGTTCTATTGACATTCACTTACACTTTTCGAGCACTAGATTTATGCTTAAACACTGTCAACTTGATACTTAAAACTCACTTGTTATATCTTGAGAGTAGTTTTCCTTAGAATCGAATTAATTGAGAGATATTTAGGATTTGATATATATTACCTTGTGAGGTTTTTGGGCCAAAGAGTAATTTTACTACATCATGCTCTATTTTTCTTCTTTTGAGGGATTGTCTCAAATTATTGATTTTCCTATATCTTGCATTGTTATACATATTGTTATTGCTTTTGTTGAGTTGTTTGTATGGAATAATTTGGGCATTTAGGTGAAACTAACTTTAGATTCGAAAAGAGCCAACCTTAATCATTATCCTTAGTAAGCCTACTTTGAACCTTGGCCAGTTCTTTGATTAGAAATTAGCCAAATTTTAATGATCCTTTTTCCATCATGTTAATTCCCTTTCAACCTTGAATTTGGCATTTGAATTCTTATATGGACAAAGCTTATTCATTCTTGAATGTTTATCATGTTGAGGCAAAATAGTGTTCATAATTTCGAGTGCTATATATATTTTGGATTGATTTGTTTGAAAAATGAAGGAAAGAAAGATTGGAAAAAAGAAAGATAAAAAGAAAAGTCACTAAAGGTTGGAGTAGTTGTTTTGGTTGAAGCCTTTCTATAAGGGTTCAAATAATTTCTAAATTTCATAACTTAAATATTCCTTCCATCAAACCTCACTTAAGCCCCATTACAACCTGTAAAAACCCCTAGATTCCTACATTCAATTTCTCAATTGTTGGTTATGATATGATATATTTGCAAGCTCTTGATAAAGATTTTTTATCTTTTGACTTGAGAGTATTACTTTACCCTAAACACTTTGAGCGTATTGAGTGCATCCATGTGAGAGTATCATTTTCCTACTTGTCTTTTATTTTGATGAGATTTTAGGGTGATTGCTTCTGTATAACTTGTGAGAATTTTTTAATGATTACACATACACATGCTTGGGATTGTCTACGGTTTGGAGCTTGTTTGTGAATCTTAATTATAAACAATATTTGGCATCATATTTTTCTTGTATTGTCTGAAATTTCTTCTTGAGGCCGGTGTCTAATTTTTTTTTCTTAATACATAATTGTTTTGATTGCTCAAGGACTTGAAATTCTTTAAGTTTGGTGGTATTTGTTTACATGGTTTTATATTATAATAGTATTACCCTTAAATTAATTGGTTTTTGATAGTTTTTTTGTTACTTTAATTAGTTTTTCTTTGATTATGTAGGCTTTGAAACATATTAACAAAATAAGGAGAAAAAGAAGCAAAAACCTTGTTATTGGCAGAAATTATTCAAGCGACGCATCGCTGGAACAATTAGGAGAACTCCATAATTTTGCCTAACGACCCATCGCTTGAAGAGTAGCAAGGCGTCGCTCGAGCCTTATCTCAGTCACCGACTTCTAAAACTTATTTAAAGGGGGTTGAGGCTATTTTTTAGATGATTATTCTTCGTAGACAGCTACTTTGGAGAGCAGATTCTTTTATTATGTAGGCTATGAAACATATTTACAAAATAAGGTGAATAAGAAGCAAAAACCTTGTTATTGGCAGAAATTATTCAAGTGAGGCATCGCTAGAACAATCAGGAGACTCCAGAATATTGCCTAGCGAGCCATCGTTTGAAGAGTAGTGAGGCGTTGCTCGAGTCTTATCTCAGCCACCGACTTTTGAAACCTATTTAAAGGGGGTTGAGGCTAGGCCTCATTTTAAATTTGCCTAAGGCCACAAATAACCTTGAGTCATCTCTGTCCACTAAAAAGTTGGTGTTTGACCTAATCCGTTCTACTCATCTTATTGTCGATCTTTGGGATATCATTTGAACTGGAATTCAGAATGATAACAACTTTCATGATCATGATGTAATTGCGTCGGGGTTTCGATTCTCGCCGCAATCCCTTCATACACCGTCTTCCTTTGGAAGTTGCCCCTTTTTCTTAATTTTATTTTAGTTACTAAATAGAGTTATAAACTCACAGGTTGGCTCAATCAAACGGAAAGAGAAACGTGAGTAACAGTAGGGTTTATTTTAAACACTCATGGAAGTTTAAGGGGTGTAATTGCCTTCAAAACAAAGTTAAAAGGTAATTGTCACAAACCTCATATTATATATATATATTTTCTTTTTTCCCATTATAATATATATTTTAAAACCTCTAATATGTGTGTTATAAAAATAAATAAAATAAAATAAAAACCCCTCTAATATGTATATCTCTTAATTATTTATTTGTCATAAAAAAAGGCTTTAACTCGGGTAATAGTTGTTATAAGTTGTCAACCTTCGTTCATGCTTCTTTAATTGGAGAAATCATATCATGTGCTTAGTAATTGACACATGCGATTAACTAATTGTGAACTTTGCCTAATTCAAACGTTTAGGTATCCGTTCCCTTCCTATGAGGTCAAAGTTTTGAGTCTTTACTCCCCTAATTTGATGTAATATCTCAACAAAAAAAAATGTGACTAATTAATTCTTAATTATTTAATACACAAGTTTAATAGGATAGAATAAGAATGATGTGTATCGAACGTTATAATTAGATTAGTCACAACAGGATAATTACATTAAATAGTTTCTTCTTTAAAATAAGTTTTAAAAAATGTGCTTGGCCTCCTAATCTCCATAGGGGTCAGCCCTTGTTATTGCTTATAATTTCTCTTGATTAAAAAAATATTCATATCGATTGTATTTGATTGATCATCGTTTCAAAATTATAATTGTTAAAAGGTAAAATACTCTCATACACTTTAGATTATTGCTAAATTATATCACTACATTTTATTACTTGTATATCAGTTCGTTTTAAAAAAATTGAGACACATAGATATCCTACAAATGTCACGTGTTTCAATACCCATAAAAAAACGAAATTTTTTTGAACATATGAACCTGATTTACTTATTTTATATTTTACTAATATAATAGATTCTAAAAATTCTACTTATGTGTCAAAATTTTATGTTCATTTTAACAAAATTGCAAAGGTGTATTTTGCGATTAAATCAAATTATAAATTATGTTTGATAAGGATTTTTGTCTTTTGTTCACTATCTATCTACCGTTTACTTTAAAAAACAAAAATCTTTTAAAATTGTAATCAAACTTTATTAAAATAAACTAGTTCTTTAAAAATTACTTCTTTTAATACTTGTAATTTTACTAGAATATTAAAAAGTTATTTTTATTTTATTTTATTTTATTTTTGTGAAAAATAGATTAAACAAAGGAGATGAATATAAATTTTATTAATGAATTGTAGGAGGAGAAATATTTGGAAAATGGTTAGGTAAGAGCCAAAGGTTGCTTGATTTTTAGTTTAACATTTTGACTTATTATATAGTTGTCTCACATTTGAAATTCCAAAATCATCTTTGGTCCACATGCATCCTTAAAAACCGAGTTTTCCCTTTGAAAATTTGTCAATTATATTTTTCAGCCAGTCTTTTAGAACTTGATCAAAGCTATTTGAAACTACCCACATTTAGGTAGAGCTAGAAAATCACCATGGGTCAAACCCAATATCAAAAGCCCAAAACTTAATAGACCCGGCCCAAACAGAATCATCAGCCCATATCAACGAGTTTGGCCAACCTGTGAAAATACATACATATTTTAACATGTCATGTTGTTCCAATAATGTAAAAAATAACTAAGAATTTAATTAGATTGATGTGATTTATAGATTTTACATCTCACTAACATAATTGTTTATTCTTATAAATTCCAACTCAATAGCCATGAATAAAGTGGTCTATTAACAAAAAGTCACTAATTTAAGGTTCTATATCTAAAAAATTAAATATTAAAATATTAAATTTGAACAAGTCAGAAATCAAAAATGTATTTTTTTTAAAACGTAAATAATATCATAATTGACTTTAAAATTATTCAAAAAAAAATCCCCACTTCTTCTAATGATAATATTATAACCTACCCACCAATCCGTTTATTTTAGAAGAGGTGGTTTACGTCACATTTTTTCAGTAATGTCATGTCATATCACATTTTTTTTAATTTAGAATTAGAAGTCTCATTTGATTTAATCTTAAAAAAATCATACTTGCTATATACTACATTCACGTCAACAAAAAAATCATATTTTAATAAGAGAACATCATTTATTTCCATCGAATAATAATAATAAATGAAGGAGCAAAATTGAATAATTTCTTGCTCATAAGAGAGAGTTGTGGGTGGATTCATTTTTCTCATCTTCTCTAAAATTATATGGGTGATTGTATTCATGGAAGTTGTTAAATCCAAAGCTCAATAACAACAATCCAGATAAACATAGAAATGTACTCGATAAAATTTAAAAGCTTTTAACAGTAGTAAGCAGATGGATTTTGATATTTTCAAGCACCCGCATCCGCATCCATTGATATTCATTGAAGAGGGAAAAAATGATGGAGCCAGAGTCTGCTGCTCGAGATGCAATAAAGCATTGAATCCCCCTGCTTTCAGTTGCTCAATTTGCAACTTCCATATTCATCAATCATGCATTGACCTTCCTCCTATGATTCAATCCCACTTCCATCCTCAGCATACTCTCAATCTAGCCATGAACAATTACCATTGTAACAGCTGTTGGCGTATGCCATCAGGTCACACTTACATTTGCTCGGAATGCGGTTTTCAAATCGATATCAAATGCGCTCTCGCGGACACAAAACAAAGCGGTTTACAGAGAAAATCAAACAATGAATATCGGCATTTCAGCCATCCACATCCATTGATTTTGATCCTTGAGCAACAACAAGCGATCGGGCAAACGAAAGATTCCGTTTGCCTTATCTGTGATATGCTTATAACTTCAGGTTCCACTTACTTCTGCTCTCACTGTGATTCCCACTTTCATATAGACTGTGCTGAGCTACCGCGTGAGATCAAAAATCCTAATTATCATCCTCACCCATTACTTCTTTTTCCTCGGCCTATCAGTCATGGGGACGATACTTTCTGTGACAGTTGCAAAAATCAATGCACAGAGTTCATTTACTGCTGTCCACAGTGCAAGTTCAATCTTCATGTATCATGTTTGTTATCTAATTTCAATCACAAACACACCTTTACCAAATTTCGGAATGAGTTGGAGTTTGTTTGCCAAGCTTGTGGTAAGAAAGGGAAAGGATACTCGTGGTTTTGTATCAACTGTCATCTTTTGGTTCATAAAGAATGTGCTGAATTACCATTTATTCTGAAGACATCTGGGCATCGTCTTCATGACCTTAGTCTCATGTACTTTCGTAATCCAGTTGATTTACCCAATAAGATTTTCTGCAAAATTTGCAACGAAGAAATAATCAAAACGTATGCTGGATATGGTTGTTACCAGTGCAACTATTTTACCCATTTGGAATGTGCTGGAAGGCAACGCATCGACCCAAGGTCAACGCTTATGGATGCTCTTGATTCACCTACTGATCTGATCGATGGTGATGACTTGGAGAATGATCAGATTCGACATTTTGGTCATAAGCATAACTTGAGCTTCTCTGAAGGAAAGTTGGAGCATGATAAACTTTGTGATGGGTGTATGCAACGTCTTTCACCTCCCTCTTATGGCTGCGCACGGTGCAATTTCTTTCTCCACAAAGGCTGTGTTAAACTGCCAAGAAAGAAAAGCCACTTTCTCCATCAACATCCCCTCGATCTTATCTTGATCCCAGATTTTGCATTCCATTGCAACGCTTGTCTCGAGTATTTCCATGGCTTCGCCTATCATTGTGAGAAATGTCGCTTTACACTCGATATTCGATGTGCTTCCATTAAAATCCCATTTAATCATTCCAGTCACGAGCATCCCCTATCTCATTACCATACTAATGAAGAACACAACTGTGACGGTTGTGGGCAGAGGGTTGAAAACAAAACAGTGTTTCGATGTGTCGATTGCAACTTCTATTTAGACTCTAGATGTGCGACTCTACCAGTTGCAGTGAGATACAGATTCGATGAGCACCCATTGAACCTCACATTCGTTGATGAAGGAGATGAAGCTTCTGAATATTACTGTGATGTTTGTGAAGAAGAAAGAGACCGAAAGGTGTTGTTCTACAGCTGCAGGATCTGTTGTTTTGCCGCACATCCTGGTTGTGTTCTTGGAGAGTTTCCTTATTTGAAGTCTGGAATGTGTGAAGGTCATTTGCATCCGCTGAGGCTGGTGATGAAGAAAGCGGGGTCTCCTCATTGTGTTAATTGTGACGCTTGCGGTGATCCTTGTGGTGAAAACTTGGCCTTTGAATGTGGTCGCTGCAAGTTCAACGTCCACGCAATGGGGCCATGTTACCACCGACAGCTTGTACAAGGAAAACTTAGATTCATTATGCATTGCTCTTACTCTCCTGGAATAGCACTCTACGGACACCCAATCCAAAACAAAAAATAAGCCTCATCCACTATACTCTTTAGTATTCTATTCAGATTTATTGTATTTTTATGAGTAGTTTACTATCTGTAAGAGAAAGAAGAGGGATAGAAGTAGACTTTTTTCGAGCTTTCGCACCCATTGAACATCGATGAGGAGGGATGCATCAATTGGGGAAGCAGTGACTAGCTCAAGTTGTAAAAAAAGCATTGAATCCCCCTGCTCTCAGCTGCTCACACTGCAAGTTCCATCTTTCACCAATTATTCCATGCCCGCTTCCATCACCTAGAGATGTTTCACATCCCGATTGTCATGGTTACAAATGATTTCTTTTTACACCATAATTGAATCTTTTTGTGATAGCTGTAGAAATTGATCCATGTGCTTTGGTTACTGCTGTCTCCACTGCGATTTCCATCTACCTATGACATGTCTGTTATCTTCCAATCATAAACACAACGTGACTGAATCTTTCATTGGGTCCAAAGGTTTCTGTGGTTTTGTAGCATCTGTCATCTTTTAGCTCATAATGATTGCTCCAAATTATCAACTATCTGGGTAATCAGACAGGATCATTCGCTTGATCTTACACTCATACTTGATTTGATCGACCCAACAAGAGCTTGTAATGCTGCATACAGTGTTTTAAATACAACTATGTTGCTTATTTGAATGTGCTGGATTTTTTGTAAAGCATATGAATTTGGTAAAATGAAGCGCACTGACTCAAATATCTAGGGAAATTGGTAATTCAGTTTTTAATGATATCAATTTGAAACTTTCGAGATTCTACAGTTTGATTGTAAGCATAAGTTGAACCTCTGCATATACGATGCATCTCAGCCCCATCTAATAGTCGTGCAGAGTGCGATTTCTTTGTGCACAAAAGATGAGCTGGATTTCCAAGAAAGAAACTACACTTCCCGCATCAACATTGTCTGGCGCAGTGGCGCTCATCCCAATCCCTAATTATATATTCCAATGCCATGCTCGTATTCAATATTTCCACGCCTACGCCTACCACTGTGAAGAATTTCACATTGCGGTTGACATTCTAGTCTCCTGTATTTCTCGGCTCTAGCCCAAAACAATGAGGATCAAAATTGTTGTGTGTGTGATCAGAGCAACAAAATGCACTTCCTCTTGCAGTTAAATGCAGATTTGATCTACATTCATCAAACCCGACCTTCACTGCCGAAGATGAAACAGGTGAATATTACTGTCATGTATGTAAAGAAGAGAGAAACATAACCCTGTTGATCTACTACTGCAAGATGTGCTGTTTTGCTGCAAATTCAATGTCCATGATATTGGCCACTGGTAGGTTACCACAAACAAATAGCATAAGGTAGAAAAATTTCAATATCCAAATCGGGTAATAGAAAATGGGGGAGTATGCAAGCTTAAGATAATGTGTTCAAATTCAGTACCCTACTGTCCTATACAATATTAAATATGTTAAATCACCAAAACTTAAACTAATGGGTAAGTAAGAGTAATTTAATCATATATCTCGACAAAAAGAGAACGTGCGAGTATAGTCTACGCACCTGCTCCCTTCCCATGAACTCGAAGATTCGAGTAATCACTCTTCCAATTTTATGTAATATCTAAAAAAAAAAAAAATGATATGATATTACCATACCATACCATCCCACGCTAACATTTTTCTTTAAAAAAAAAAAATCAAGTGGATGTGGTCGTCTTTGACCGCTTCTCTTAACTGGGGGAACTGAAACTTAGACGACTTTTTCTCCTTCACAGGTCTCTTAAGTTAAACTCATTAATTTCAATCAATTGAAAGAAAATAACCTATCACTTAAATTTGTGCTTTCTTTCTCATTCTTCGCGAATTCTGCTAACAGAAAATGGTAATTAAATGCTACCTAAGTTGAGAATTCTCTTGGCGAATTCTGCTAACAATATCCCACGTTTTTATTGCTGCAGAAAGAAGGAGAAGAAGAAGAAGACGGTTCCGGGAAGATAACGGTATCGTTTGGTTATCTTGGAAGCGAAGGAGGGAGTGTTTGGGATGACGGAGTTTATTCATCGATCAGAAAGCTTGTGATTCATCATAGAGAATGGATCTGTTCAATTCAGATTGAATATGATAATAATGGAGACTCAGTTTGGTCACATAAGCATGGCGGAAATGAAGGTTCCAAATCTGAGGTTAGTTACGCTGTTTTTGTTTCCTTCTTAAAATTTCAAATCTAAAAGGAATTCAAATCAATTCTAGGATTTTAATATAAATTACTTATTTAACCTTTTTCCATTAACTATTCATTAATTATTTAGAAACAAAAAAGTTAAATTAATAATATCCTTACTTTTTTTTCATTTCCTACAAACAACAGAGGTTAGGGAGGAAATTTTTTTACTTAAAAAACAGGATTTCAAATCTATTTATTTTTAAAGATACCAAACACGGGAATTTATTTCAAATCCTTTAAATTATTGGGAAACAAACATAGCATTAGTGTTGAAATATATGATTAAAGCTTAAGCTTTTAGGGCCGGAGTTCTGAGAGATCGTATCCCTGTGATGAAGTTTCAAGTTTAGGTTGGAGGAGTCTTGACATAAATGATTAAATTTACATCTATTATTTTAAGCTTTTAGTCTAGTGGTGATTAAACATATTTTATTTAGGGGAGTTATAAATCTAGCAATTTTTTTTTAGTAATATTTGTAAAAACAGCCACTTTAAAATGAACGATAAATATTAAATTTCATATTTTTACACACAACAAATATTTTTTTGAGTTGTTATTTTTATAAATATTGCGTCGAAATCGTCTATCTAATGAGAAAATGGGAAATTTACGTGAATGTTATAATTGAGTGAAATATTTACAAAAATGTTAGAAAAAAAAATATTTACAAAAATGTTATAATTTCAAAAGTCGAGTATATTAGTCAATCTATTAGTATATCTGTGAACAGATATACTAATAGTTATTGACTGATATACTCAAAATTTTTAAAATTCTAACATTTTTGTAAATATTTTTTTTTTCTAACAAATTTGTAAATATTATAAAAATTTCTAACATATTTGAAAATGCCCCGATGAAAATTCTCTTTAATTTAATAGTTAGATAGGAAAAAAAAACCCTAATCTAAAATTTGTTAGCTTATATCGAATCGAGATCTTTAAATTGAATATGTAAGATACGAGAATTACAGGTTGAGTTAGATTATCCGGAGGAATATCTGATTTCCATTCATGGATATTACGGTGAGATTCATAAATGGGGAATCGCAGCGACGGTTGTAAGATCGCTGAGTCTGGAAAGCAATAGAAGAAGTTACGGACCATATGGTATTGAAGATGGAACTCAGTTTATATTCCCAACAATTTGGGGGAAGATCGTCGGCTTCCATGGAAGATGCGGTTGGTACCTTGATGCAATTGGGTTACATGTCCAGCCTATTCTCAAGTATTCCCATCCAATCCACTTTTCACTTTATAGTTAATAGTTTTTTTTTTCGTCATAATTTCAAATATAGTAAAATAGTTTAATTTTAGGTAAAATGCAAATAAGACTTATGTGGTTTTTGTGAAATGCATGAACACCTCTTGTGGTTTGAAAATGACAAATGATACCCATGTGGTTCAAAATTATTCCAATTAGACCCCTCTCATTCAACATCGTAAAATTTCTTTTAACCATAACTTCTTCTTTTGAACTCCGATTTAAATGATTAAAATATTTTTGAATCCTCATTTCAGGCTCTATATTATGATCAGTTCAAAACTTCTAAACCATCACTAACGAAAAGCGTTGATAGTATATATCATACTTAGTATTTCAATGATAATAAACTCCTTTATTTATTAACAGTTTTAAAGTTTTGAAGCGACCATGACATAGAGATTGAAGCAAGTATTCCAAAACATTTTCAATCATCTAAATCGGAGTTCAAACGAAGAAGTTATGGCTAAAAGAAAATTTATGACATTGAAGGGGATGAGTCTTATTAGAATAACTTTGAACCACATGAATATGATTTGTCATTTTCAAACCACAATGAGGTATTCATGCATTTCACAAAACCACGGTGGTCTTATTTACATTTTACCCTAATACTTTTAACTTTCACTAAATTAATTAAATGAATACGTTTTGATTGATTTTTTTTATTTGGTCCTTAAAATGATGGATTTTATTGTTGATTTTATAATGGATATTAAAATGTTTTACATTAAGTACATTAAATTATTTAGTTTTTATTATTTTGGTAAATTTATTAATATTATGGTTTTTTTATTTCATTAATGAAAGTTAAAAAAAATATATTATAATTTAAAAGTTCTAAGAACGTTTATTATTTTTAAAATTAATTATTAAAAGTGTCATTTCTTTTAACATACTCTATTTTTTAATGAACCAATAATCATTAATCACATCTTAATTTCGATAAATGATAATTAATTTATAAGATAAATATGGATTTACTAAATAGTTATTGTTTTGGAGATTGATTAGTATGAAAAAAATCGTAGTTAACTTTTTTATAAGGGTAAAATACCGTTTTGGTCCTTGAACTTTCACTAAAGTTTCATTTTCGTGCATAAATTTTCGTAAGTTACATTTTTCGTCCTTGAACTTTACAATTCATTTCGTTTTAGTCTTGTAGTTTTTGTTTTTCTTTCTATGACACTAAAGGAAGGCTTATATGACATATAATTGATGACGTAACATTATAGAAATATACCGTAAGGTTAAATACCATGAAAAAACGAATATATAGTGAGGTTAATCTTATATTTTTCTCCATAATTCCAATCTTAAATATCACTATATCTTAGTTTTTCCATGTCATTTAACCTCATTATATTGTATATTATATAATGTCACATCATCGATTACATGTCATATAAGCCCTCCGTAAGCGTCCTAGACAAAAAACACAAAAAAAGGACTAAATGAAACGAATCGTAAAGTCCAGGGACAAAAAACGTAACTTTTGAAAGTTTAGAGATGAAAATGAAACCTGAGTGAAAGTTTAGAGATGAAAATGAAACCTGAGTGAAAGTTTAAAAACTAAAATGGTAATTTACACTTTTTATATTTTATTTCAATTCTACTGGATTTACAATCACTCTAAAATTATGTCAATAAGATCCCTCCCCTCCAATAATGTAAATTTTCTTTTAACCATAACTTATTCGTTTGAACTCCAATTTGGATGGCTCAAGATGTTTTGAAATCCTTATTCTGGGCTCTACGTTATGGTCACTTGAAAACTTCTAAATTATTAGTAAACAAATGATATGCCAAATCGAAGTTCAAACGAAGAAGTTATGGCTAAAAGAAAGTTTACAACGTTTGAGGGGAGGGGTCCTATTGGTATGATTTGAAACTTCAAAAGTGTGATTTGCCATTTTTAAACTACAGGGACTGTTCATGAATTTAACCAAAACCATAGGGGTGTTATTTGCAATTTACCCTTTATTTTATTATTATTTTAAATATTTTTTAAAATCTTAGTCAACATTCTTAAAAAGTAGATTTTTAAAAGTTACATTTTTAAAAAAAATTTGAAATTTTACTTCATTTAAAAAATATAGGGTTGTGCTCTATAAATTTATAAAATATTAAAGGGTAATTTATAAAATATTTAAAAGACTATAAAATCAAAATTTAATTTTGAAAAATAGAAAACAAAAAACTTAAAAGTGATATGAAAGCTCTATTTAAACACGTTTCAAGGCATATTAGTATGGTTTTCAGTGTATTTCTTTTTAAAAAAAGCTTAACTCTATTATACAATAGAAATAAATTTGGATAATATCCGACGTATCTAATTTTTTATAAATAAAATATACTAATAGATAATAAATATATAAGTTTGAAAGTGTCATCATACATAAGTCTTATTAATCTTTTTTATCCAATAAAAATTAAATCAGAAATAACTTATTATATGATGCATTAATTATTATTTTTATCACAATTGTCTTTGTATTATCCAGAAGCGCACCCATGCACTTTACGCTGGGAGAACACGGAGGAAAAGGTGGAACTCGGTTTGAAGATGTGTTTTCAAGGATCAGACGGTTTGTGGTTAATCATGGTCAATGGATAGACTCTATTCAAATTGAATATGATGATAAATATGGAAACACTATCTTATCCTCCAAGCACGGTGGAAATGGAGGTTCCTCATCTGAGGTTAGACTTAGGTCATTTTAAAGAGGGTCAAAAAACCCGAAATTTTCAACTTAAAAAAACTTTAGTCCTTCCTAAAAATTATTCTAAATGAGCCCTTAAAAATGTTAATTAAATTTCATTCGAGGGGAAAAAAATTTATTATGTGCAATTTCTTTTAAACCAAGTTTTGGAAAAATTATTCGATACTTATAACAATTAGATCTATACAGAAATGGTGTTCTCTTTTCTATTAAAAACGAATTCTAATTGTTACAAGAGGGAGTCACGTTCTATCAGCCTCGTTAAATAATTGCTCATAAATATGCAGGTTGCTTTTGAATACCCAAATGAGTTTCTTGTTTCAATTAGTGGTTATTACGATGACATTAGTAAATGGGGAGTTGCAGCAACTGTTATTCGATCGCTGATTATTGAAACCAATAAAAGAAGTTATGGGCCATTTGGTGTTGAACATGGAACCAAATTTTTAATCTCAGCGACAACTGGGTTTAAGATTGTCGGCATTCATGGAAAATCTGATCGGTACCTTGATTCAATTGGTCTCCACGCTGTTTCCATTCAAGACTAGTATTATGTTCTTTCATAATTTTCTTCTATTTGTTTGTTTCGAAGCTTTTCAATATCTAACCTTTATTTTATTTTCTAAATTTCATTTAGAGTTTATAATATTCCTGGTAAAGAAAAATTTTAATTTATATTTGTATCAATTTTAAATGGAATCTGCCAACTGAACATAGCTCAACTGGTCCGACGCTTCCTATGAGATCTAGTCTTCATTCACTCAATTTAATTGCAATAACTATTTTTTTAAAAAAAATTGAATCTTGTACCACTCAAATTATATATCAATTTCAACATAGTTTAAGTGGTTGAGGTATAAATATTCAAATTCCATGAGATTGAAAGAGTCGAGTCTACTCCTTTAATTGAAACGTAATATCTCAAAATTTGAGATGAATGACCCCCTCCAATTTTAAAGATAACTATCTAGTTATGAGGAAAAAAAATGTTTGGATATAATTGTTTTTATTTGGAATTTTATATTTAAATTATTTTGTATATTAATTAACTCATCTACCTTACTTCCATCTCTATTTATTAATTTTATCAATTATATTTTAATTTTAATTTATGAATATAAGTCATTTTTATATTCTAACTGAAAAACTTCAATCTGTAGAAAAAAATAATGTTCCATAAAGAGAATACAAGAACTATGATATAAATAAGCAGCTATTAACGTAAATAGCTTTAATAACAACAAAAAAGTAAAGAAATTATAAATATCCATTCATTAATATGTAAACAAAGAGCCAGATAAAAAGAGATTTGAAAAATTGAAAGCTGGTGGTGAGTGCAGTGGTAGTTTTATAAGTTTTTTTTTTAAACTGAAAAATATAATTATTTATATAGATTAATTTTGATTTTTACTAAAATTCATAGTTTAAATAATTTATTATTTTGATTTCAATTAATTATTATTATAAAATAAATCTGTTATTTATGTAAAAAAAAAAATTGATGATTATATAGCTTAGTTTGATTTTTTTTTTTTACCAATTTTCCTAGTTTAAATAATTTATTATTTTGATTTCAATTAATTATTATAAAATAAATCTATTATTTATGTAAAAAAATTGATGAATTCAATATAAATACATTGAGATAATTTATGTTATTTACTTTATATCAAAAAAAGTATTTTTATAAACTTGTTAAACACTACTAATTTTATTTATTAAATTAATAAATAAAACATATAATATATCAATTAATTTATAAATCGAATGAGGGAAAAAAAATAAGTCAAATAAGCATAAAATTTATGAGAATTTAAGAACATCATTAATTTGGTGAGAATTAAGATTTAAAAATAAAATAAAATTTTAAATAGAATTTATCTCAAATAGCCTAAATTTGCCTACTAATTACTAAAATGTTAGAACTTTTTAAAAATTACTCAAATAACATAATTATTGGGGAAATTTGCTCTAATTGTTAGGACTTGTATCCTAGAACTTGTAATTATTTAATAAAGATAATTTCTTTCGAATAAATTAAATAAATAAACATAAGTTCTTTTTATTATCTATATTGATTCAATGAACGATGTTAGGAATATATGGAATATATTAATATAAAACATTCAAATAGTAAAACCCTAAGTTACTCTTATGAAATCATGACTAAGTATGTGAGTCATACGAGCGGATAAAAGTCGAGATGAGTAACTTAAAGTGTACAGTAAATGAATAATGTTTGGGAACTTTATCCTGGTAACAAATGTTGATAGCTGGCTATTTTGTATATAGACAAATGATCTTATCCGGATCATTCATGTGGGAGACATGAAATGGAAGTATCATATGCAATGTTGATTGTATAAGACAAGACCACGATGTTTGATCAAATTTCCCATTAGTACCGTTACGAGAAATAATCGAATATCAAACTAAGTTTATCAACCGTGATGGATCTCAATCTTGAGTGAAATGCGTGCTGAGGTTTCTGCCCTAAATCTTATGTAATCCAATTAAACTATAAATAAATAAAGGAATTATTAATTAGTAATATTTACATTGTCATTTATTATTAGTTTAATAAATGTAATCCATCATAAGATCCAGAGTTACGTATGATAACTTAAAGTGAGCATATGATGCGGGAAGATTCACTTAAGTGTAACTCAAATAGTCTGTGGTACATGAATAAAGGTTGGGTGCCTTATTTCTGGTAACACCACTAACACGGCCCACTTGTGAATTGGCACAAGTGATCTCATCCTGGATCGCTCATGTAGAGACATGTGAGTGGGGGTGTTCTTGCAATAGAGATTGTAGTAGATGGACTAAGATAAACTTACCGTCTTCCCGGGAAAGCCAGGTTCTGAAAGACACTTCGTTTATCAACCTAGGTTGATCTTGTACAATTGATCTTAATCCTGAGTGGATTACGAACTCCTGTTCGCAAGAGACAAGCCTTTGATTTGCATAGGTGAAAGTGACTCGTATAGTTCGCTCAATATGCCTCCCACTTTGGGGATTGCATCTTGCTTATAGCCGGGAATGTAATTACACAAGAATTGGAATTCACTCTTTTCCATATAGGAAAATAGATAAGTAGTTCCCTTATGGACTGATTCGGTCTTGAACAGCGGGGCCCCATATTCCTCTGATCAAGGAAAAGGTTAAAGACGCATAATGGAGATTATGTAAGGTTGTTCATTGGAGAATCAGTTGGGCTTAAGGAACAAGAAGTATCATGGAGGTTAATACGATGTAAATACCTAGCCATGGATACGAACTAACTTGTGAAGGATCAAAGTGTAGTTAATGATTATAGCCAATGGACATAACTATGTCTATAGTACTAAGAGTGCAACTCTAGATATTTAGTGGAGTTATCTAGGAGTTAATGAATGAAAATTAATTGATTAAAAGGAGTTTTAATCAAAGGTAATTCTGGATCATTGGAGCTTAGTCCTATAGGTCCATTAAGTCCTCCGAGCTAACGCATGTAATCGAGAACATAAATTAATATGATTAATTTCTCTTTGGAAAATTGGAAATAAATAGAGGAGTCTATTCAATTAATTAAAGGAAATTAAATAGAGGAGTTCATTTAATTATTTAATTAATGGTGGAATTAAATAGAGGAGTCTATTTAATTATTAAATAGAAGAGTCTATTTAATTATAAGAGATTAAATAGAGGAGTCTATTTAATTAAATTAGTTTTGTGTTGTCCAAAATTAATGGGGAGTTAAATAGAAGAGTCTATTTAAATATTTAATTTGAAATTATCAAATGAAATGAGGAAATAAATAAAAGGAGTTTTATTTATTTAATTATTTAATGGAATTGTTCCATTAAATAAAGAGGAAAATAAAAATGCCCAATATTGTCATTGGATGATGATAGGGGCGTGTGACCCAAGGTGGGTCACACGCCCCCTTGGTCAAAGGGTTGATCAAAAAGTTTGCATTTTTATTTAAAATATATGAATATCTTATTTTGAATTAATATGATTAATTTAAATGGAAGATATTGAATAATATATTTAAATTAATATTGATTAATTTAAATAAAAGATATGGAATATTTTATTATGGAATAAAATATAATATCTTTATTATTCAAATATATTTTAGAATATCTTAATTAAATATTTATTAATTAAAAGATATTTTGAAGATTTTCTGAGGCCTTGGTTTTCCTATAAATAGGACCTTTGGGGTGACCCCAAAACACACAACCAAGAGAGTTAAAGTAAAGGCTCGAAAAATTCCTCTCCTCCCTCTCTCTTGCCGCCGCCATAGGGTATTGGGAAGAAAATTCTTCTTCCCAATTTTCCTTTTTCCAAAGGGAGATAGTGCCCACGCACCGATTCTCTTTTGTGCTTAGTGAGGAAGATCTTTTTGGTGGTCCCAGGATCGTAACCATCGAAGAACGAGGAAGAGTCAGACACTTCTCAACAAGGGTTAGTATTTCTTTTATGCATTTAGAATTTTGAATTTATTATACTTGTAAGGAAAGATCCGGTTGGGACTTCGTTTGAGAACTCTTTTAGAGGCCTCAATCCCAACAACTGGTATCGAGCGACCTTGTTAATATAATATTTTCAAAATTATATGATGGGAATTGAAAACGATTTTAAAAACGGTTTTAAAATTGTGGTTTTGCGTTTTGGTTGAATTAGGATTTATTGGCCTAGGTTTTTCTTTCCTAGAAATTTTGTAAACCCTTCATTGGGTATAGGAAAATTTGTAATCGTTTTAGTCATATGGAGATATCGATCGAAACGATGGAGGAAAGAAAAAGGCGAACCGGATCCCGGCCAGTATCGAAGGAGTCGGTACTGCGAGCTGCAGGTGGAGAGGACCACCACGGCGGTGGCGCTACAGCAGCAGCCGCTCGGCTGCACCAACAAAAAAAAATTTTTTGAGAGGGGCAGCGGCGGCGCCTAGGGTTAAAACCCTAGGTGCCTCACCTCGGTTTTTCGATTTTCATTTTTCTGGAGATCCTGGAGATGTTCGTGATGAAGATTATTTCTATATTAGATATAGGTTTAATTTTCATAGATTTGGCCAATAGTATCCCAACCAAAATTGCTTATTTATTTATTATATATGTGATATATATAAATATTAATTATTCATGCATAATGTATGCCATAAATAATTATTCCCATCATAAATGCATAAATGCCATGATCATGCATCATTAATAGAGATTATTGATATTATGCTCATGCCTTGTATAAATATAATTGTTATATTTATTGTGCTAGAATTTTAATTAAGGGGTTAATTAGTAATTACTAACAGCATGTTTTAGGTGTTAATTAAAATGGTCTAAAAGAGTTTAGTAACCAATATTTTAATTAATTGTTTAGTTTTAAATAGGATTTGAAACTAAAACCTAAAAGATGAGGTGTCACTATTTTTAATTAAAGAGTTAATTAAAAATTAATGAAGTTGAGTTTATTAATTTAAATATAACTCTGGCGAGAAAGCTCTGCCCAAGATAAGAGGTTATTTAATCGTTCCATTAACACGGGACCCCTCTAACTGGGAGCGATCTGGGAGTCATATTTTATTAATAATTCTCTTCATTGAGACGGTGCATAATGTGTTAGGATTAATAGAGATTAATCACTTGGCTTTCACATTAAAATCAATCTAACCAATCTATAAGAGCTATTATAAGTTAAATTGAACTTAGATATTAGAGGTAGCCTGGGTATATCTAAGTTAAAAGCCTTAGCTAGCTATATTGAGTAGGAGAAGGACAAGTGACAACGTGTCCTGCGGTCTCCAAGTTGGAATCAATGTGTGAGGTTCATATAGGGCTTGTGTGGTGTTGGTAACTCTTCACTCATTCCCTCCGGAAAGTAATCGTATGAATCAATACCCGGGTGATTCTCTTTGGGATAGGATTTTTTAAAGCTCTTGATGTTTGACTCTCCCTTCGGTGACACTCGTCAAGATAACTTTAAGCGATCTAAAACTTGGGTAACACTCAAAGGGATCCATTTAGAAAGATACTTAAGACTCTTGATGTTTGACTCTCCCTTCGGTGACACTCATCAAGAATAATATTTAAGTGATCTAGATGTTTCGCCTGACCAAAACATGGTAACTAATAGAACTGTAGGATATGAGATAGCCTGGGGATGTTCATTAGTTGAGAGGAGTCTCATTTTAGTGGGAGGGAACCTTGACCTGCCTACGTAGGCATCGTTCCTGTTTCACTAATATACCATGGCATTGAAATTGTGTTTTTAAGGTTTTAGAATTTCATTAAATGTGCATTCATGCATCACGTTTAATAGATGCCAAAAGTATGAATGAATGGATATGTAAAATTGAATTACTAAGCATGTGTTTATTTATTTACAGCAATTATGTCGAATTCTCTTATTGCAATTCTTGCTACTGAAAAATTGAATGGTGAAAATTTTGCCACTTGGAAAAACAACATCAATACCATTCTGGTTATTGAAGATCTCAAATTCACTCTTCTGGGGGAATGTCCTCCAGAACCGCCTGCTAATGCCGCTCGAACAGTTCGAGAGGCATATGATCGCTGGATCAAGGCTAACGAGAAAGCTTGTGTCTATATCTTGGCTGGACTTACTGAAGTCGTATCCAAGAAGCTTGAATCTCTGCCTACAGCATATGAGATGCTACAGTCGGCACAAGAGATGTTTGGCAAGCCATCTGAGAAAGCCAAACATGAGGCTCTCAAGTACATCATGAATGCTCGCATGAAGGAAGGAACTTCGGTTAGGGAACATGTCCTTAACATGATGGTCCATCTAAATGTGGCTGAAATGAATGGTGGAACTATAGACTAGACTAGCCAGATCAGCATGATTCTTGAAACCCTTCCAGATAGCTTCTTATTGTTCAAGAGTAATTATATTCTGAACAAGGTGGGCATGAACATGTCCCAAATTCTTAATGAGCTGCAGACTTTCGAGTCTATGTTGCTGAAAGGCAAGAAGACGAAAGTTGTGGAAGCAAATGTTGCTTCTGCTCATGATGCCTCTAGCTCGGGCACTAAGAATAAGAAGCCAAAGTTCTGGAAAAAGAAGGGTAAAGGAGCAAACAAGAAATCCAAGAGAGGAAGAGTTCCCAAAGGAAAGTGCTATCACTGTAATGGTGAAGGGCACTGGAAAAGGAACTGTCCCAAGTTCCTAGAAGAGAAGAAAAAGGGCAAAGAAGGTAAATATGATTTATTCTTCTTGGAAACCTTTAATGTGGAGGATTGTAAATCCACCTGGATACTTGATTCAGGAGCCACCAATCACTTCTGCTCTTCTTATCAGGGAAGTAATTCTTGGAGAAAAATCAAGCCTGGAGAAGTGTCTCTGAGGAATAGCGTGGGGCAGATAGTGGATGCAGAAGCTGTTGCTGATATAAAGTTATCTTTTAATAATAAAATGTTTATTTTCCTGAACACTGTTTATTATGTTCCTGGTTTAAACCGGAACATAGTTTCTTTGGGTTGTATTCGGTATTAATAAAGTTGATATTTTTAAAGATGGAAACTTTATTTGTTCAGGAATAGAAGATAACAATTTATATATACTAACACCGTTAGTATGTGCAACACTTTATAATACTGAGTTGTTCCAGACTGCAGAGTCTATAACTAATAAAGGTAGAATTTCTAAAGATGAGACTCTTCTATGGCATCTAAGGCTTGGCCATATTAACCTCAATAGAATTCAAAGACTGGTTAAAAGTGGACCTCTAACTAACTTAGAGCTTGGTATACTCCCAGTATGTGAATCCTGTATAGAGGGTAAAATGACCAAGCGTCCTTTTTCAGCTAAAGGAAATAGAGCCACAGAACCACTAGAGCTTATCCATTCAGACCTTTGTGGTCCGATGAATGTAAAAGCTAGAGGTGGATATGAGTACTATGTGTCTTTTATAGGCGACTACTCAAGGTATGGGTACATTTACCTGTTGCAATTCAAGTCTGGAACTCTTGAGAAATTCAAGGAGTTTAAAGCTGAAGTTGAAAAGCAACTTGGTAAATCTATCAAGACACTTCGATCAAATCGTGGTGGGGAGTATATGGACTATGATTTCAAAGACTACTTGATAGAAAATGGGATTACATCCCAACTTTCAGCACCTGGTACACCTCAACAGAATGGTGTAGCTGAAAGAAGAAATAGAACCTTACTCAAAATGACGAGATCAATGATGAGCTATTCATCATTACCAGAATCTTTCTGGGGTTACGCATTGGAGACTGCGTTATACATCCTAAATAGGGTACCTTTTAAAAGTGTTTTAGAAACGCCTATTGAGTTATGGTCGGGACGTAAAGTAAGCTTGCGTCACTTCCGAGTATGGGGATGTCCAGCACACGTACTGAAAACGAACCCTAAGAAATTAGAATCACGGTCTAAGGTATGCTTCTTCGTAGGCTACCCTAAAGAGACGCGTGGTGGATTGTTTTATAGTACTGAAGAGAATAAAGTATTTGTGTCAACAAATGCTACATTCTTGGAAGAAGACTATATAGGAAACCACAAATCTCCTAGTAAATTAGTACTAGAGGAGATGATTCCAAGTGAAACCACTAATGAGCCAACAATTGTTGTTGACTTGCCTATCTCTTCAAATAAGAAGAGAAATTCTAGTTAAATCCAGTTAAGTCCCCGTCGTAGTGGGAGGGCATCCAAGTTGCCCGAACGATATTTGGGATTAACTCAGGTCAATGATGGCGGAGTTGACCTGGAGGATCCATTGTCTTATAAGGAAGCAATGGTGGATGTTGACAAAGAAAAATGGCTAAAAGCCATGGATCTCGAGATGGAGTCCATGTACTCCAACTCAGTCTGGGAACTTGTAGATCAACCAGTTGGGGTAAAACTCATTGGGTGCAAGTGCATTTATAAGAGGAAACGAGGAGCCGATGGGAAAGTGGAGACTTTCAAGGCTAGACTTGTGGCAAAGGGGTATTCCCAAAAGGAAGGGGTGGACTATGAGGAAACCTTCTCTCCTGTTGCTATGTTAAAGTCTATTAGAACTCTTTTATCCATAGCAGCCCATTTCGATTACGAAATTTGGCAGATGGATGTCAAGACAGCATTTCTGAATGGCTATCTTGAAGAGAGTATCTATATGCTCCAACCAGAGGGATTCATTGTACAAGGTGAAGGACAAAAAGTTTGTAAGTTGCTAAAATCCATTTATGGATTAAAGCAAGCTTCACGGTCTTGGAACAAACGATTTGACACTACAGTCAAATCATATGGCTTTGAACAGAATGTTGATGAGTCTTGTGTTTACAAGAAGATACTCAACAAGGATGTGGTTTTTCTCATTCTGTACGTGGACGATATCTTACTTATTGAGAATAATGTAAGGGTAATATCGGACGTTAAGAAATGGCTAGCTAACGAATTCCAAATGAAGGATTTGGGAGAGGCTCAATATGTTCTTGGTATCCAAATAATAAGGAACTGAAAGAACAAGACGTTAGCGTTGTCTCAGACATCCTACATTGACAAAATAGTTGCCAAGTATGGGATGGATAAATCCAAGAAAGGAGCGTTACCTTTCAGGCATGAGATTTATTTAACTAAGGACCAATGTCCTAAAACTCTTCAAGAAGTTGAGAGTATGAAACAGTATCCTTATGCATCAGCAGTTGGAAGTCTAATGTATGCGATGTTGTGTACTAGACCGGACATCTGTTATGCAGTAAGGATAGTAAGCCGTTACCAATCAAACCCTGGTTATGAACATTGGGTTGCAGTCAAGAATATTCTCAACTATCTTCGGAGAACGAGAGAACATGTGCTAGTGTACGGTAAAGAGGATTTGATTCTCATGGGGTACACGGATTCTGACTTCTAGGTAGATAAGGATTCTAGGAAATCCACGTCTGGATCAGTTTTCACACTTTGTGGTGGAGCCATTGTTTGGAGGAGTATAAAGCAAAGTTGTATTGCTGACTCCACAATGGAGGCTGAGTACGTAGCCGCTTGCGAAGCTGCTAAAGAGGGTGTCTGGCTTAGGAAGTTCTTAACCGATCTGGAGGTAGTATCAAACATGGACAAACCCATAACACTGTTCTGTGATAACAGTGGTGCTGTAGCCAACTCCAAAGAGCCTAAAAGCCACAAACGGGGAAAGCACATAGAGAGAAAGTATCACCTGATAAGGGAGATAGTCCAAAGAGGAGATGTTGTAGTGACAAAGATAGCCTCTGAGGATAATATTGCTGATCCATTTACAAAGATGCTTCCGGCTAAGGTGTTTGAGCGTCATATGGGTAGTTTAGGATTACTAGATAAATCTCTGTAAAGCTTTAGTGCAAGTGGGAGATTGCTGGGGTTTCTGCCCTAAATCTTATGTAATCCAATTAAACTATAAATAAATAAAGGAATTATTAATTAGTAATATTTACATTGTCATTTATTATTAGTTTAATAAATGTAATCCATCATAAGATCCAGAGTTACGTATGATAACTTAAAGTGAGCATATGATGCGGGAAGATTCACTTAAGTGTAACTCAAATAGTCTGTGGTACATGAATAAAGGTTGGGTGCCTTATTTCTGGTAACACCACTAACACGGCCCACTTGTGAATTGGCACAAGTGATCTCATCTGGATCGCTCATGTAGAGACATGTGAGTGGGGGTGTTCTTCGCAATAGAGATTGTAGTAGATGGACTAAGATAAACTTACCTGTCTTCGGGAAAGCCAGGTTACGAAAGACACTTCGTTTATCAACCGGTTGATCATGTACAATTGATCTTAATCCTGAGTGGATTACGAACTCCTGTTCGCAAGAGACAAGTCTTTGATTTGCATAGGTGAAAGTGACTCGTATAGTTCACTCAATATGCCTCCCACTTTGGGGATTACATCTTGCTTATAGCTGGGAACGTAATTACACAAGAATTGGAATTCACTCTTTTCCATATAGGAAAATAGATAAGTAGTTCCCTTATGGACTGATTCGGTCTTGAATAGCGGGGCCCCATATTCCTCTGATCAAGGAAAAGGTTAAAAACGCATAATGGAGATTATGTAAGGTTGTTCATTGGAGAATCAGTTGGGCTTAAGGAACAAGAAGTATCATGGAGGTTAATACGATGTAAATACCTAGCCATGGATATGAACTAACTTGTGAAGAATCAAAGTGTAGTTAATGATTATAGCCAATGGACATAACTATGTCTATAGTACTAAGAGTGAAACTCTAGATATTTAGTGGAGTTATCTAGGAGTTAATGAATGAGAATTAATTGATTAAAAGGAGTTTTAATCAAAGGTAATTCTGGATCATTGGAGCTTAGTCTTATAGGTCCATTAAGTCCTCCGAGCTAACACATATAATCGAGAACATAAATTAATACGATTAATTTCTCTTTGGAAAATTGGAAATGAATAGAGGAGTCTATTCAATTAATTAAAGGAAATTAAATAGAGGAGTCTATTTAATTATTTAATTAATGGTGGAATTAAATAGAGGAGTCTATTTAATTATTTAATTAATGGTGGAATTAAATAGAGGAGTCTATTTAATTATTAAATAGAAGAGACTATTTAATTATAAGAGATTAAATAGAGGAGTCTATTTAATTAAATTAATTTTGTGTTGTCCAAAATTAATGGGGATTTAAATAGAAGAGTCTATTTAAATATTTAATTTGAAATTATCAAATTAAATGAGGAAATAAATAAAAGGAGTTTTATTTATTTAATTATTTAACAGAATTGTTCCATTAAATAAAGAGGAAAATAAAAATGCCCAATATTGTCATTGGATGATGATAGGGGCGTGTGACCTAAGGTGGTGTCACACGCCCCCTTGGTCAAAGGGTTGATCAAAAAGTTTGCATTTTTATATTTAAAATATATGAATATCTTATTTTGAATTAATATGATTAATTTAAATGGAAGATCTTGAATAATATATTTAAATTAATATTGATTAATTTAAATAAAAGATATGGAATATTTTATTATGGAATAAAATATAATATCTTTATTATTCAAATATATTTTAGAATATCTTAATTAATTATTTATTAATTAAAAGATATTCAGAAGATTTTCTGAGGCCTTGGTTTTCCTATAAATAGGACCTTTGAGGTGACCCCAAAACACACAACTAAGAGAGTTAAAGTAAAGGCTCAGGAAATTCCTCTCCTCCCTCTCTCTTGGTCGCCGCCCATAGGGTATTGGGAAGAAAATTCTTCTTCCCAATTTTCCTTTTTCCAAAGGAGATAGTGCCCACGCACCGATTCTCTTTTTTGCTTAGTGAGGAAGATCTTTTTGGTGGTCCCAGGATCATAACCATCGAAGAACGAGGAAGAATCAGACACTTCTCAACAAGGGTTAGTATTTCTTTTATGCATTTAGAATTTTGAATTTATTATACTGCAAGGAAAGATCCGTTGAGACTTCCGTTTGAGAACTCTTTTAGAGGCCTCAATCCCAACAATGCGAACTCCTATTCATTGAGTTATGTTCTTTGATTCACATAGTTGAGAGCGATCTGAGTGAACGCTCAATACACTCCTGTTTTGGGATCGAACATAACGAAATAATAGCTGGGAACTCATTTACACGAGATGGAACTCATAACTTTCCTATAAACTAATGGTATTAGTGGCATACCTAAACATTTTAGGAACTTTAGGAAACTCCTTTGATGTACTGATTCGAGACATGAACAAGTGGCGCCACGAGTTCTATTGATCACAAAAGTATATTATCTGTAGTTTGACTACAAATAATGTTCATTGGAGAATCAGCGAGAACACAAGGATAAAGCGGTAATTACTGGGGCAAAACGGTAAATTTAATCCACCTGTAATTATGAGGGTTCCACGTGAAGGATATATCACATATATAAATAAAAGATAAACTAAATGGACATAACTCATCTATAGTGAGGGGACTTTAGCTATGAATATATAGTGGAATTATTCATAGTTAAATAATAAATAATTAACTGATTATGAGTTAATCACTTAATTGACTAATTATTAAGTCCATGATCTATAGGTCCATCAAGTCCCTATGCAGCCCAAATATCGTAGTTGCGAAATCAAATTGAAGAAATGAATAATTTAAGTAAGTAAGTTACTTAACTAGGCAACATTAATTGTTTAAATATTGAGTATATTTAAACGGTAATTAATAAAAATATTATTAATTGTTTAATAATGAGTTTATTTAAACAGAAAATTAATAATAAAACATTATTAATTATATAAATATTGAGTATATTTAAATGGTAATTAATAATTTGAAATTAATTGGTAATTATTAATTGTTTAAATAATTAATTTTATTTAAATGGAAATTAAAATTATTAATTAATAATAAAATATTATCATTAAAATATTTATTATTAATTATTTAAATAATGAAAATTATTTAAATGGAAATTAATAATTAAATATTATTTGATAATATTAAGTCGGGAGAAAATATTAATATTATTAATTATTTAAATAAAGCATTTTATTTAAATGTTAATTGATAAATAATTAATATTAAAATATAATAATTAAATAAGTTGGACTTATTTAATTCAATAGAGATTTTCTAGTCCAATTGGATTCTATTTTCTAGTCCAATTGGATTAATGAATCCAATTGAAAATGCCCCAAAAATAGTTAATTAAATAAATTAGATTTATTTATTATTTACTATGCTATTTTCGGCCACATGTAGTATATTTTAGGGAGATAATTGTTTGAATTATATGCTAAAATAATTACATAGATTTACCCAAGATAAAGCAAATAAAAGAAAAATAAAATATTTTCCTATTTATCTAGGTTTTTTCTCGAAAATATTAGATAAAGGGAAGGAAAAATCTTTTCTTTTTGAGTTTATCTCCATGGATTAATCCTAATGTGATTAGGATTCCTATTTTCCTATAAATAGGAGGCTTGGGTCATTCATAAATCACACAACTCAATTCCTAAAAATTGAAATTCTCTATTCCTCTCCTCCCCTAGGCCTTGCCGATTTTAGGCTATAATTTTAGGAAGAAAATTATTTTTCTTCTTCCTAATTTCTTCTAAAGTTTGATCCCACAATCGGGTTTTGTTTGTTCAATCGGGATATAGGGTAGAAGATCTGGTGTTGTTGAGGATTGATGCTGTAAAGAAACCTCCAAACCAATTCTCCATATTTTACTCAATGTGAGTAAAAGGGCCTTTAATTTTCGAAAAATCTCATGAATCTACATGTATTTATCACAAATTGCATGATATTAATAGATCCTAAAATTAATAGTTAATTTGTTTACTAAAGAAATTAAGCTATTTTAGTAAAATAGTCCTTTCACCAATGACCTTCAAATTTCCCTTCTAAGGTTAATAGGCCCTCCCCTCACACTTATCTTTTTATTGACCTTATGACATCATCACTGCCTTGTGAAAATACAAACATACCCTTACTTTAATTTTATCCCAAAACCCTAACTCTCTTCATCTCCCTCAACTCATCTCCATCCCTCATCTCCCCCAACTGACAATGAAAGGCGAGCGGCGACAAGCGGTGAGCAACGGGCGTCGACGGAGAACGTAGAATGACATCTTCCTCATCAAGCTGCGGCGTGAAAGGATTCCATGAAC
The DNA here is from genome assembly GCA_028015215.1 of Gynostemma pentaphyllum. Lineage (NCBI taxonomy): Eukaryota > Viridiplantae > Streptophyta > Magnoliopsida > Cucurbitales > Cucurbitaceae > Gynostemma > Gynostemma pentaphyllum. The sequence goes on along the minus strand of CM051350.1, from coordinate 17,666,095 downwards.
ATAGGAGATGTTAGACCGAGATGGGAAATTTTGGGACCGAGATTGAGAATGTTGGGATCAATATGGTGAATTTTGGGACCAAGATTGAGAATTTAAAACCGAGATAAGGGATTTTTAGAATTAAATTTCTGCCATCCATCTCGGTCATCGCGATTCGAGTTGAACTGAGATTGGTCTCGTAATCTCGCGAGATGAACCGAGATTATGAGACCAATCTCGGTTCAACTTGAATCCATATGAACCAGTATTTGTCTCCTAATCTCGGTTCATCTCGAATCGGGATGAACCGAGATTAGGGGACCAATCTCGGCTCTCCAAATCTCAATTCATCACGAATCGGGATAAAATCAAGATTGGTCTCCTAATCTCGATTTCCCTCATCCCAAATCTTAAATGAATCAAGATGAGTCAAACCGAAATTGTTTTCAATCTCGTTTCAATTTCACATAAAAAAAATCACACAAAATCCTAGAAAATTAATCCAAATCGTGAAAAACATAAAATACCTTACGTTGCTGCCGCTTGTTTATCCTTTCACGATTTATTAAAATGTCCAGACAAAAACCCAAATCACGAAATCCTTCAAACCCATCCTTTAGCAACCTTTTATATATATATATATATATATATATATATATATATATATATATATATATATATATATATATTTTTAATTTTGCATCTCTTGAACTCCTCCTCTTACGCCACCGTCTTTCACCGTTCGTCGTTTGTGATTCAGGATAGTTGTTTGAATGTGTAGCTGCTGCCGCCGTTGCCACTCACCATTCGCCTTTCGTTGTCGGTTGAGGGAGATGAGATAAAGGAAGAGAGATAGGATTCTAGGATAAAATTAAAGTAATGGTCATTGGGGCATACTTCCAAACTACTTTTCATGGGTATTTTTTATGAATTCGATTGTTTTTTGCTTTTTTAAGTTCAAGTTCAATAATTTATCGAACTATTTGATTATTTTTCATTATTATTTTCAATGAATTTATTAGTTTTTTTTTTTTTACTTTATTCATATTTGGATGCCACCCATTTTTATAATCTAATAAAAATAAACTACGTATGAAAATAAAGAAGAACTCCTCATTATTAGTGAGAAGGTAAATATTTTCAAAGTTATAATTAGATACGTTTAAAATTTTAAATTTTTTATTGGATACATTTAAAATAAGGACAATTACTGAAATAATATATCTTTACACACTAATTACTGAAATGTCAAAACTTTTAAAAAATTACTCAAATAGCATAATTATAGTTCAATAAATTTATTAAACTAAAAAAAGTAAAAAAAAAATAATAAATTCATTAAAAATATTAACGAACACTACAAAAAAACTGTCAAAATGCGACCAGAAATTTGCGACAAAAAAAAATGGTAGTTTTATGGTGACCACCTGGTCACTTTTTTTGAAGGTTGACTCTAAGTGACCATCTGGTCACTTTTTTTGCGACCAGATTGCGACCAAGAGCAGAAGTAGTCATAAAAAATGGCGCGAAATTATGGTGCGAAATAAGCGACCAATTGATCACCTAAAAAAACGACCAACTGGTCGCATTTTTGTGACTACAATATGACTTGGTAGTAAAAAATGGCGCGTAATTTTGGAGGGAAAAAAGCTACCAAGTGGTCACAATTGAAAGTGACTAACTGGTCGCAATTTTTGTGACCATTATTAAGCAGTGGTAGCTTAAAATTGGAGGGAAGAAAGGTACCAAGTGGTCACGATAATAAGTGACTAAATGGTCGCAATTTTGGTGACCTTTATTGAGTAGTGGTAGCTTAAAAATTTGGCGGGAATTAAGCTACCACGTGGTGACATTAATAAGTGACCAGATGGTCTCAAATGCTGTGATTTTATGTGACCAGTAATATATAAATAATTTGGTAGGATAAAAGCTGCCAAGTGGTCACCACAAAAAGTGACCATGAGGTCGTAAATTCTGACTTGATGTGACCCGGGGCACTGAGGAAAATGGCGGGAAATTTTGGCGGGAAACTGCGACCAGATGGTAGCAAAAATACTACCATCTGGTCGCAAATGAGCCAAGGAGTCCATTATAAAAACCTCTCCACCCATTGTTTGATAGCATTAAGAAAAAAGAAAATGAGAGAGTGGATGTATGTTCGTTTGATAGAACGGTATTTGAACGATGAGTTCGTGGTCGGGGTTGAACAGTTTGTTGAGTTTTGCATGACAACTGTCTATTATGAAAACTATGGTGGAAAGCTACGTTGCCCGTGCAGGAAATGCGACAATAGAAGAATCATACCGGTTACAGAGTTGAAGGTGCATCTTTATAGTCGTGCAGAATTATTATCACTGGGTGTTTCAGGGGGAAACACAGGAAATGTTTGACACTGCATTACAGGAATCGAGACGATACGAAGGTAGCAGCTCGAATGTAGAGGTTGTTGACGAAGAACAGAATGATGAACAACAGTATAGTCAGATGCAGCAAATGATACTTGATGGTGCGGGGTATGGGGGCAATGAAAATTTTCGTGAAAGTTTAAACGTAGACGAAGATGAACGGGTTATAGAAGTGGAAATGAATTCGAAAGCACGTAAGATGCACGAGATGCTAAAGACAGCCAGCCGACCATTGTACGATGGGTGTGAGGTAAGTCAACTTGCTGCTGCTACAGAACTTTTAAATATAAAAGCGCAGTACAACATACCTGGTAGAGGATTTGATGCGATTACATCGTGGTTTCGTCGATGCGCTCCAGAAGAAAATAATATGCCCCACAGTTTCTACGACACGAAAAAGCTAGTGGAGGGACTTGGATTACCCGTGGAGAAAATAGATTCGTGTCAAAACGAATGCATGATTTACTGGGATGTGGATGAGGACTTGCATCATTACAAATTCTGTTTTCTTCCAAGATACAAACAAGGGAAACGCAGCCTGATTCCGAACGCCCCCATGTTCTATTTACCGCTGACCCCACGTCTGCAACGGTTGTATGCATCGGATGTGACAGCCTCGCACATAAGATGGCATCACAAGCATTCACAGGATGAAGGTGTTATGAGACATCCCTCAGATGCTGCGGCATGGAAGCATTTAAATAATTGTCATCCGAATTTTGCATAAGATCCGAGAAACGTCAGATTGGGCTTATGCAAGGATGGCTTTAACCCGTTCAGGGCATCTGGGGCACAATATTCAGTTTGGCCAGTCATGGTAACCTCGTATAACTTGCCTCCCTCGATGTGCATGCGAGACCCGGTGATTTTTCTAACAGTGATCGTACCTGGGCCGAAAAGTCCAAAACAGAAACTGGATGTGTATTTGCAACCACTTATTACAAAGTTGAAAAGGTTGTGGACTGACGGTGTTATGACGTACGACATTTCGAAGAAACAAAATTTCTTGATACGTGCCACGTTAATCTGGACGATTAGTGACTTCCCTGTGTATTCAATGTTGTCAGGTATGTTGATCTTTAATTGCTTTCATATACATTTTTTAGTCTGTGTTTTAGCTTTTGTTATTGCTTTCCTTAGTCAGCGTATTTAATTGTGTGAACCTCAATCTCCTCCTCTTAAAGGATGGAGTACGGCGGGGACATACGCATGTCCACATTGCATGCTAGACACAGATGCATTTTATCTCAGAAACGGTCGGAAAACTTGTTGGTTTGATTGTCACTGTCGATTTTTGCCGTTGAATCACACTTTTCGTTCAAACGGCAGTGACTGGAAGAAGAGTCGACGAGTAAGAAAACAAACCCCCCCGACTATGTATAGTGGAAGACAGATTCTTCATGGTATAGATGCTATAGGGATGCAGAAGATTACAGTGGAAGGTGCAGAGAGTGCAAATAATGCGGCTGAGAAAAACACAGGTTGGAAGAAATGGAGTATTTTTTGGGATCTACCGTATTGGGAAGATCTACTGATTAGACACAATCTTGATGTAATGCATATCGAGAAGAATTTCTTCGACAACATTTTCAATACGATTTTGAACGTTCCGGGAAAAACGAAGGACGATATGAAGGCACGTTATGATATACGGGAGATATGTGACCATCCTGAGTTGGAGCCTGACGACAATGATAATTACGCAAAAGCAAAGTACATGTTGACGACGGATGAATAGAAAACATTATTTGAGTGGATCAAATCCATCAAATTCCCTGACGGATACGTTTCGAATTTGAGTCGGTGTATAGAAAGTAAAAAACATATCATGTTCGGGATGAAAAGCCACGTCTGTCATATATTCATGCAACGATTGATGCCCATCGCGTTTAGACCGTTCCTAGAGAATAGACATTGGGAGCCGCTTGCCCAGTTGAGTGTTTTTTTTAGGGACTTGACATGTACAGAGCTGACGGAAGCTACTGTCGCTTCAATGAGTTCAGAGATCGCCGTTATTATTTGTAAGTTGGAGCGAATGTTCCCACCTGGTATTTTTGACTCCATGGAGCATCTTCCAGTGCATCTTCCATACGAGGCATTCTTAGGGGGTCCCGTACATTACCGCTGGATGTACCCATTTGAAAGGTAAGCACAGTTATTTTGTAATGTAGGCGTATAAATTAGTACAGTGATCGAATGTAAATTATGTTTTGTACCCACCGGTACTTACGTCGGTTGAAAAAGATGGTTGGAAATAGATCACGAGAAGAAGGATCTATCTGTAGTGCGTACCTGACGCAAGAGACTACCACATTTTGTTCATACTACTTTGATCAACACATTGCAGAGCAGTTTCAACCAGCGAAATGAAACATTGTCGAAAATTTACTTGAAGGTGTTGACATAAACGACTTGCCGATTTTTACTGAACCTGGCATGAGAGTTGGAAGATCAGTGCGTAGGCCGTTGACCGATTCTGAGTATCACGTAATGCAGACATACGTGTTATGCAACTGCGCAGAGATCGAGCCTTACATAGAGTGAGTTTGTAACTTAACATTATTTCATCGCATAAACAAACTATTTGCTAACTATTTTTGTAACATACAGATTATTTCTAAACGTATACGTTCGAATGACACGAGTTGGTCTTACAGACGCCGAGGAGGGGTCAATAATCGACAAAGAGTTTCGTTCTTGGTTCAGTACATACGTGAGTTATTTTAAATTGTCAAAAAAACCGTGGCATTTTGTTGAAAAAATTACTATCATCCTAACATTACTGTATGTGAACAATGACACAGGTTGACTCCCCTACATTACCGGTGGATGATCATCGCATCATTTCTTTGGCAAAGGGACCTGGACGGATAGCAAGGTCGTATGGTGGATACGTCGGTAATGGTTACAGATTTCAAACGAAGGCGCATTCAGTGAACTGGGCAACAAACAACAGTGGTGTTTGCATAAAAGGTCACGTGTTCGACACAAACGAAGACGATTACTTCGGAGTAATCGATGAGATTCTTGAGATTCAATACGCAAGTCCGACGCTAAAACGCATTGTTCTGTTCAACTGCACTTGGTTCAAGACAACCAGACGAGGCGGAGTCCGTAAGATTGATCATTTACAAATCATTGAGGTAAACAAGTCTAAGCATATGCGCACCGCTGATAGGTTTCTCCTAGCTTCACAGGCGATTCAAGTTTATTACCTGAACTATCCGATTAATAGACGAGATCTGACAGATTGGTTAGTTGTTTGTAAAGTTAAACCACGCCAGGTAGAAGAAAACTTGTCCGAGAAAGACGACCATGCAGAGGAAGCTGTTGCTTTTCAAGAAGATGAGATAAGATGTCGTGTAATCGACGATGGTCAGAATGCAAGTACTGTTCATCCTTTGAACGATAACATTGCATGATGATGATGATACAAATGCTTCCACTTCTCACGTACGTGACATTGATGTTGAATTTATTTGAGACGATGAATCCGATGAAGAAACAGAAGAAGACTTTATGTGACGGACTTCTTGGAGACGATGATGAATGAGACATTTCGTAACTTGATTATTCAATGTGTATGTGTTTATTAAAACTATTTCTTTAATGAATGATTAAAAAATATATATATATTAATATTTGCGACCACATGGTCAAATATTTGGACAGAATCATCATCATCTTCATCTTTCAATATGCTCAGTTTTAAACATCACTTTCTTTTCCTTGATTGGATATTGGATTTCAGAAGCACTATGATCAAATATAACAACATGGAAACAAAAGTTCCCTTCATATCTAAATATCAGAAAGTAACCCAATTTAACAGAGTAAAACTCCACAAAGTAACCCAATTTAAAAAAAAAATATATATATTAATATTTGCGACCATGTGGTCGCAATTTCACACAAAAGGTGACCACATGGTAGTAATTTAGAAGAGAAAGGCGACCAGTTGATCGCATTTTTGGAAAAGTATAATTATATTTTTCAAAAAATATAAGTGACATTACGACCATATGGTCGCAAATCTGAGCGGTAAATTTAAATTTTCATGAAATTTATGGCGGTGAATTTAAAAATTACGACCATCTGGTAGCCATATTTGGCGGTGAATTTCATTATTACGACCAGATGGTCGCAATTGTTGATGGGACTCGTGATATGACAGCTGTTCTGGATAATGGTAAATGGGCGACCAAATGGTCGCCTTTGCAATAAATGCTACCAGATGGTCGCAAATATCTCTAAAAATGCGACCATCTAGTCGTAATTTCCCCAGCACGCGCGACCTTTCATTTCTGGTCATGATTACATATTTGCGACCATTTGGTCGCAAATTCTGATTTAAAATCAGATCAATTTCCTTCCCCCCCCCCCCCCCCCCCCGGGTTTCTTTTCCTTTCCTTTCTCTTTTTCTTTCACTTTTTTCTTTCTTTTCTCTCTTTCCCCCGTTCCGTTCCCCGTTGTTTTTTCCCCGTTCCTACTCTAAACCTAAACACCCTAAACCTCCAATCCCGGTTTCTATTACGAGGTTAGTTTCGTATACGTTTTTAGTTTATGTTTAAATTTAATTACTTAGTTTACTTTAGTTTAATTCATCTAATTTTAGTTCACTTTAATTAATTAATTAGTTTAGTTTAATGTTGTTAATTTCATTAATTTTAGTTTAATTAAGTACTTAGTTTACTTAAGGTTAATTAATCTAATTTCGTTTACTTTAATTAATTGATAAATTTTAGTTCAATTAATCTAATTTTAATTTAATTTAATTTAATTAATTAATTTTAGTTAGTTTAGTTAAGTTTAGTTTTTATTAAGTAATGTTAGTTAAATTTAATTAATTTTAGTTTAATTTAATCTAATAGTTGAAATCTTCATTACATAGTTTACTTTAATTAATTACTTAGTTCACTTAAGCTAATTTTAGTTTACTTTAATTTAATTAATTAGTTTAGTTTATTTTAGTTTTAATTAATTAATGTTAGTTTAATTTAATTAATTTTAGTTCAATTAATCTAATTTAGTTTAATTCTTCATTACTTAATTTACTTTAATTTAATTAATTTTAGTTCAATTAATCTAATTTAGTTTAATTCTTCATTACTTAATTTACTTTAATTAATTAATTTTAGTTTAATTCTTCACTACTTAGTTTACTTTAATTACTTCATTTTAGTTCAATTAATCTAATTTTAATTTACTTTAATTCAAATTAATTAATTAGTTTATTTTAAATTATTTACTTAATTTATGTTAGTTTAATTTACATTATTTAATAAATTTAATTTAGATTATTTCATTAATTAATTAATTAAATTTATTTCAATATTTTAATTACGTAATTAGTATTAAATTAGTTTAGTTTGGTTGTAGGATTATGACGGGCAGACGACGTCCTCCCCAGTCAGACGAGCCAGATGACGCGGGTGATGAGGCGTCTCCGGCCGCCGCATCGCCACCGTCCCGATGCGGACCCGACTACGAGGAGTTGGGCGAGATCCTCTTGATTATGGCCGGGACTTGCTGCCACGCTCGATGATGCAGTCCCTGAGACCCAGTCTGCGACACCACGATTGCCGCAAGACTCTCTGGCCACGACTCCCGACTTAGCATCAGGGTCTGCATCAGGGTATACGTCCGGGTCTGCGTCAGGGTCTGCATCAAGGTCGGATCCAGCTGGCCCCTCCACTTCATGCATGCAGCCTTCTCGGGCCGCAGACTCTACCCTTCAGATTGAAGGGGATACGTAAGTAATTTTGTTTATTTTTTTAATTACTTAATTTTTAAACCTTTAAACTTTTTTCAAAATGTTTTTTTTTCCTGTTAACTAATAGTTTCTAATAGCACAATAATTTTTATGTTTTTGCAGAGTACAGCCGCACACAACCGTTTCAAAACGGTTTCGCGAGGTCCTCCAGAGCATGCCTCTACCCACCGACCTTCACTGGCAGAAGATTCCGATGACGGAGAAACGTCGGATGTACGACAATTGGAAGGTAAAAAACATCATTTATTTTTATAATTAATTAATTTTGAAATTTATAGAAATAAATTTATTACTTTAACAATTTTTTATTTCAATTTTTTCAGGGCAAGTTTCCTGTTATCGATATCGATATCACGGACGGTAGATTGTTCCCCCTATGGGACAGTCACGTCCGGGATCGATTCAAGGACCTCATGTACCGGGCGCGTAGAAAGCAAGCAGCAAACCACCCCGTGTGGATGAGCCCGGAGGACCACGCACGGCTTATCGCGAGCTTGAGCACTCCTGAGGGCAACGCAGTGTCAAGCAGGAATAAGGCCAACCGCGCGAAGAATCCCACCAAACACACAGCCGGGGCCCGGACCCACGACGAGCACCATCGTCGATTGGTAAGTTTTTTTTTGTCGTTTTCTTACGTACTTTTTTCTCGTTTTCTTTTTTCAATTAGTTATTAATTTATTACATTTTATTCTTCAATCTTTAATATTTTTAGGAAGCGAAGCACGGTCGCCCTGTCTCGGCCGATGAGCTGCACCGCGTTCTTCACACGAAGAAGGACGGGATGTTCGTCGACGATAAGGCGAAAGCAGTTCAGGTATTTAATAATTTTTTCAATTATTGTTTTTTCTTTAAAACTTTTCCTAACTTATATATTAACTATTTTATTTTCTGAATTTTAAATGTTTAGGAACGTTTCATGGAGTCGTTGAGTCAGCGGTTGCCCACACCAGACTCGCAACCGACTCAGGAGGACCGTAGTGAGGCGTTCTTGGAGGCTGCTGGAGAGGTTCGGTCTGATGGATCAGTTCCTGGGCTCGGCTCGTACGGGCGACGCCTTTACGCAGATGTGCCCCGGCCTCAGCGGAGCGGAGCGAGCACTAGCTCCGGCCCTTCTCCGGTTGAGCAGCAGCTGCGCGCGGACATGGACGCTATGCGTGAGGACTTCGTTTCTCGAGTCGCTGCGATTGAGGCGAACATGCAGGCACGGGTCGAGGCCCAGGTCGCAGCAGCTTTGGCCGCGTACTTCAGATCCCTAGGAGGCGGCCATTCATCATCGACGCCTCCTCCGCCACCCCCCGCCCCTCCGCAGTAGTTCTAGGATGCTTTCGTCTGTATAAAACATTTTTTGTATATTTGATATATATTTTTTTATTTTAATTCCAATTTTTTGTTATTAAATTTTAATATTAATTAAATAAATAATTAATAATTAATTAACTAATTATTGAAATTTAAATTTAAAAAAATTCTTAAATGCGACCATATGGTCTCATTTTATTTCAAGAAAACGACCATATGGTCGCATTTTGACTGAGTCCAAAAGTGACCATGTGGTCGCTTATTAAACAACCACGTGGTCACTGTTTCATGTGACCAACTGGTCACTTATCTTCAACATAAATTACGACCAGATGGTCACTTTTTAAGCGACCATCTGGTCGTATTTTGACTGAGTTCAAAAGTGACCATTTGGTCACATGAAATACGACCATTTGGTCACTTTTTTATGTGACCAACTGGTCACTTATCTTCAACATATATTACGACGTCATTTTTTTAAAAGGTTGACTTTTTTGCGACCAAACTTTTTTGGCCGTATATTTGTGACTATCCAGTCGTACAAATTCTGGACCGACCAGCTTTTTGGCCACCAACATTTTTGTCGCTTTTTTGGTCGCATTATACACTAAAAACGACCATTCGGTCGCTATTTTCTGGTCGCAAATTGACAGTTTTTTTGTAGTGGAAAAATAATCAAATAGTTCGATAAATTATTGAACTTGAACTTAAAAAAGCAAAAAAACAAACAAATTCATTAAAAATACTCATGAAAAATAGTTCAATAATTTTATTGAACTATAATTTTTCTATTTGAGTAATTTTTTAAAAGTTCTGACATTTTAATAATTAGTAGGTAGATTTATGCTATTTAAGACAAATTCTAGGGACAATTACTGAAATAAATATTTTTACATACTAATTACTGAAATGTTAGAACTTTTCAAAAATTACTAAAATAGCATAATTATTGTAAAAGCCCGGGTTCGTAATTTATTTTATTAATTATTCGGAAGGTCATTTCTTGATTTATTTAATTTTGAAGGTTAACCATTGTTAGTTTAACCACGGTTAAGTTAGAAAATGACTAAATGGAAAATATTTAATGGGTGGAGGACTAGTTAGCAAAGGGAAGTTGGAGGAAGGATTTGAAAGTAAATTTAGGAGGTGGGAGGACTTGAAGAATGAAACGAAGAGGTGGAAGGACTTGGATGCAATATAATTATTCTTATTTTAGTAATTAAAAGTATAAATAGGAGAATTAAGAGAAATTAAAAGCAAAAAAAATAGAAAATCATTTTTCCTTCTTCTCCTTCATTACCGTCGGCCTCCTCTCTTTCTCTCTTCTCTTGGGATTTTGCTTCTTCAAGCTTCAAGTGTTGATGATCCAAGGCTCAATCAAGTTGGGATTTGATGGATTGATGATGGATTCTTCATCCTAGAACAATTCAAGCAAAGGCCCTCTAGGTTTTACAAGGTTAAGGTAAGAATTCAAGTTTCCCAATTCAAGCTTTTCTAGGTTTCCATGGATAATGGTTTGGATGTTCTTGATTGATGATGTATATGCCTTGGTATTGAGTTTCTTCCTCTTTAAATTTCTGGAAGTATGTTCCTCAATTGATAAACATGAGTTAAGGTTTACCTAAGTAAGATAAAAAGGAATTGGAGACCATGGTTTTGTGAGAACACTTGACCTCCATTAATGGTGAAGCTCCAAGCTTTTGTTTATTGATATTTTGAGTTCTTGGCTTGAAAGTGTAAGAATATATAATCTGGAAATTGGTTTTAAGTTAATGTTTTTGAGCTTTAAGAAGTATGTTTAACAAAGTAAAGAGGAACCAAAGGCCATGGATAAACTCATGTGAAAATCACCTTAAAATGGCAATGTTTTGGAGTTTCTAGTTTCTTTAAAGTATGATTTTCTTTGGCTTTACTTTGAAATTATTAATTCTGGAAAGTATATGTGTTTATATAGATATATTTTACATGAAAAACAACTTGGAAAGGTAAGAGGGTGATTTTTGAGAAGTTATCAAAATTGGCCTAAAAACTAGTTTTTACACTTAGCTAGTTTTGGGTTTTCCTTGAATAATTGTGCAAAGTTATTAATTCTGAAAATATTGGATGTTAATATGTATATTTTATACATGAAAAACATACTCTAAGCACAAATTAATTATTCTTGGGTTAGTTTTCCTTTTGGCCAAAAATAGTACCCAATTTGACTAGTTTTGGGCATTTTTGCTTTTAACCGGATTGAGGTGTGTTGATATTATTGTGGGCTGAGTTATATGTAATATTTTACATCTAAATTATGTGTGGGATGTTTCATTTAGGACAAGAGGCAAGAACGAGCTCCAATAACTTATCGAAAAAGTGAGAACACAAAGAATCGGAAGGGTGAACGACGTGTTGTTTCAAGCGTTTTCCGAGTTGTCTTAAAATGTGATTGTAGTTAAAAGTGGAAGTGATTGGTGGTGTGGTTGGTAAAGTTGTGAACCCAAGAGGAATGTGGTAATGGATATTAACCACGACAATGGCTAAAAGGGGCCGAATATTTGTTAACTCAAAACCGGTTTATGATTTGAGTAGTTGATCATATAAGCATGTCTACTTGCTTTATATTTGAGATTAAGTTTTTAAATGAATTATATTCTGATTTGGGAACATGTTTATGCATATTTGCTGTAATTCCCATTTATGCTAGGTGGTTAGAGATCAATGTATTGAAAGAGGAAAAAGGGTGATTATGAATCATAAGTTTGCATGAATATTGTGCATCGTGTAGATAATGTTCGTATTGTATGTTAACTTGGGATATTGTTCCACCTTTGTTTGATAAACCAATACTTTGTTAAAGCATGTTGTATAAAGAGAGTATGCTAAATCCATTCCATGATTAACATAACATTCATGCATTTTGTTTGATCGTATTGTGGCCATGGGGTCGTAACCCGTGTGTCGGTGTATGGGTGTTGGACAATACACGAGGTTACCGTGGCAAGGGAATGTAAAGAAGCTCCGAGGTGCTATGTGAGAATGACTCGGTTGCTAGTGATTGTTGAGACAAGTTGAGTTCGAAAGGAGCTACAGCTCGGAAGATGAATGAATTTGTGATTTAGGGCGTAGTAAGACGCCGGGATTGTGACGATGTAGTTTATAGAACTAATGAGAATGGTAAATGTTAAATGTAAGAGTGTTAGCAATCGACGAGAGTTCATGAATGAGGGTTTGTGCTTGTTTGCTAATTCCCATACATATCGAAATTGTTATACGCTTCTTGTACTTAAAGCATGTTATATTACTTTCCATACTTTCATTATGATCATACCGCATCACCGTTCATATTCTTTTGTTTTCACTGAGTGTCATGCTCAAAGGTGCTCTAAATCACCTTTCAGGTAATGCTCGGGGGCGAGGGCGTGGAGCGGCAGGTGGTGCACGTTGATAGCCCGAAAGGGAGATTTTGGATTGGCTTTTACTCACGCGAGCCAAGGATTTTGGGAAATGTCGTTGATAGTCGAACTTATATTATGTAGTCTTAGTTTTGGAACTTATGTACATATGTCTTGTTTTACTTTGAGATTTGTAACAATCCGGATTTTCACCAAGGGCATTTTAGTCTTTTCACCAATTTCGATCCAAATAACAGTATCTTTAGTTTTCCCGAACCGTCACGTTGCTACGAATCCAACGCAATTGACTACACTCAATTCCGAGTTCTGAGTAAAAATATATGACCTGAATACCGTTTATGTCCTTGACCTCTATTATTTCATTTAGGGGCATTTTTTGTAATTTTCCAGCCAATCAAATTATAATATATATAGCACTAAAAACTAGGTCAACAACTCTCTCTCTCTCCCTCTCTCTCAGCCCGCCGCCGTGAAGATTCTTACGCTGAAAAACATGAGAATTCATCACAGTTCTTCTTCATTTATAGAGGTAATTTAACTTTCGGCAATTCTCTTTCATTTTTCTTTGAAAGCAAAACTCAAGCATCCCTTTAAACGTCAGGAAGAATCTTCTCCGGAGTTCATCTTCGCCTTACCGAGAAATCATAGAAACTCGCACCAAAAACTCATTGTTTCGTTTGTAAGCTTTACGGGATTCGTGTTAGAGTAGTCTCTCTGTTGATTTCGAACCAATTGCAAGTGAAATGACCGTGTTTATGTAGTTTTCGTTGGATTATTACCTCGCCGGAATCTGGATTATTCTCGCCGGTTTCTGGACATTTTTCCGCCGCGATTTGCTTCGTTTTTGGACGGGATTCTTATTGAAATTTACAGCCCTAGCGTTTTCGTTCTTTTCCCAAGCGTTTCCTCGTCAATTCGTGCTCGGATCAGGTCGCCGGAGTTGAGGTTAGCCTTAAACGCATGTTGTCTGCGTTTTTCCTTTCTTTTGCGTGCGATTTGGAGCAGAACTGGTCCAGTTGGACCGGCTGGGCTGGTTCAATTGAACCGGTTCAGCTGGTCCAACTGGTTCAGTGGCTAATTTTGGTCAATTCGAGCCGGTTTTCGTCCCGTTAGCTTGGTTCTCGTGAAATTGACATTAATTTAATATCATCACAGGTCTTGGGCATTGTTAGGATTTTTATCGGATTTATTTCGAGCTCAATTGCTGGTTCAATTTGCAAATAAGGTAGGTTAATTCCTACTTAGAAGTTAAATTGAATTCATTGTGCTTGCTTGTGTATTGTGTGATACTTAGGATATTTTTGGGTGATGAAATCAATTATTTTAAATATTATTATGTGCTCGTTTGGTTTGTAAATATTGTAATTATTTAATTTATAATCGTTAATTAGATTTAATTAGAATTAGAGCTTATAGAGTATTTAACTACAATAAACCAATGTTAAATTTGATATTTCTCTATGATGGGCTTAACGATTAAATTATTGTATTATTATTATTATTTGGTCAATTTGATGTTATTAATAAAATTAAACTTATAAACATTAAATATTATAAAATTGATGATTGAATGTTTATTAATAAAAATTTGATGTTTTAATTAATTAAATACTAATAATTAACAAGTATTTAATTATTAGTTTTAAATGATTTACTAATGTTTAGGATAACTTTTGGAGCCGTTTATTAGATGATAACATAGTTAATTTATAAAATTAAATAATAACTTAATGATTTTCTTGCTGTGACTTGATTGTGTAATTCCTTTCCTTTTAGTTATTTGTAATTTGATTGTTGAGTGGTTATAAATATTTATTCTTGGTTGCTATTTCATTATTATGCGTTAAGATGTGATTATTGTGACTTTTGAATATTATTTTATTATTATTTGTGTTTGGTTAATCGATAAGTGATAAATAGAGCTTCTAGGTTTTACAACTTGAGTTGAACATAATAATTAACATAGATTAAATTTGTAGAGCGTATACTATGGCACGTATCATGAGTGGCCTTATACCCCACTATGATCATATTTTCAAGCGTATAGTATGGCACGTATCATGAGTAGCCCTATACCCCACTATGATACATATATGCAAATTTAATAGAAATTTAATAATGGATGTTATGGCACGTATCATGGTGGGTTATAAGGCATCATGATCATATTTTCAAGCGCATAACATGCCATGCAAGTTTGATAATGACAAAGAGACGACGTAGGCTAAGTACCTACACTGTGGAAGAGCTGAGCTATGTTATTATTTAGTAAGATGTTGTAGGCTATGTACCTACTAAATATTATCTAAATTGTGGTAATGGACTTGTATCCATAAATCATTTTTATGAGGTATTTTGTATTTGATTTACTTATTTAATTATGGATTTAATCTACTGAGCTAAAAACTCACGGTATTCGAATGTCCTATAAACTTTTATTTTGTAGGTAATACTGATAATAATGGAAACCATGGCGATTGACGAGGATGGCGCTACACTGAGAGCCCTTAGGACTTGTTATTTATTTATTTCATTTCCTTTTTGAATATTTTAGTTTATTGACTTTTTGTTAGTCTTTGTTTTTATGGAATTTCATTTTTACTTATTTTATTTGTTTTAATTATTTAAAATAGCGCCAAAATAAATGTTTTATTTTGAATATCTTTTGGTTTATAAATAAACGCTTCTGCTACTATTTGGTTTAACTCTGTTTTAATTATGTTTCAAATGAGTAATTATTTATTTATTGGTTATTTTGGGTTGGTTCGTCACAAAATTGGTGCGCCAATATGTTGTTTATACCTTGAACCCTGTTTTTTTTTTAACCGGCCGACGAGCCGTTTATGTTAATAAACAGGTACTTTGTATGATTTGGTTAATGAACTTACGTATACATCATGCCGAATTTTCGTCTATTTTTAACAATTTATATGACTTAAATTTAATCTTCTTGTTTCCGCTACGTGCTCGCGTCCTAGGCTTATATAAATAAGTCGGGTCGTCACAATTATAGTTCAATAATTTATTGAATAATAATTCAATAATTGATTGAACTTAAAAAAGAAAAAAAAAATAACAAATTCATTGAAAATAATAATGAAAGATAAATAAAAAGCTCGATAAATTATTGAACTTGAACTTAAAAAAGCAAAAAAACATACAAATTCATTAAATACCCATAAAAAATAGTTCAATAATTTATTGAATTATAATTATGTTATTTGAGTAATCTTTAAAAAGTTCTGACATATTAGTAATTAGTACGCAGATTTATGCTAGTTGAATTCATTTATTGAGTTCGATGGAGATCAACCGATATGATTTATCAATGAACTATAAAATTAAGAATAAATATGTAATTTCATAGAGTAGTAACATTATTTCTCTATTTTTAAAAAAAATAATGAGATATTTTTCATTTTTAAGCCATCAACACAATTAATTATTACTCATTTTGAATGAAAAACTTCTCGAAGTCCAATAGAATCAAGGAACTGACTGGAGTTTCCATAGATGCCGACGATCTTGACCTAGTCTCCATTTTCCGGGAAGGAAAATTCGATTCCTTGTTCAACACCAAATGGCCCATGACTTGTTCTATTTGTTACAAAAGTCAGCAATCGTATAACAGTTCCACCAATTCCCCAATTAAATAGGTCACTGTAGTAACCTTTAATTGAAACAAGATGCTCATCTGGATAATCTAGAGTCACCTGCAATTTCACCCTCACCAGTTAAATTTCAAATCATAATAATCACAAAATTATTATACACAGTTTAACATTGTACAACTAAAAATGATATTGTTAAAAAAAATTCCAGAGCTTGAAGAACTATTAATGGCGGTTGGAGGATGATCGAAGAAGAAAGAAGTTCGATATTTCTAGGAAAAAAGTCAGAAACTTGAAGATTTTTTTTCCTTGTATTTTTATATTTTTTAGATTTAAATTTCCTTTAAATTGTACAAAATTTAAGGAATTTTATAACTTTCCTTAAATCTTGCACAAATAAAGGAAAATTAAATTGGGTTATGTTTTGTCTTTTCACAATGTAATTTAATTTGGCTGGTGTTGATTTTGGGTAGTTTTGATATATATATAAAATTGTGTTTTTCTGAAATAAACAACATTAATTTGTCTATTACTGAAATTAACCCATAATGAGATATTTTTCATTTTTAAGCCATCGACACAATTAATTACTCATCATTTTGAATAAAAATTCCCCGAAGTCCAATAGAATCAAGGAACTAACGGGAGTTTCCATAGATGCCGACGATCTTGATCTGGTCTTATAGAGATTTGACGATGCACAAACACTCGTTCTCACGGCAGAAAACTGTATAGGTCTCCATTTTATGGGAATGAAAGTTCGGTTCCTTGTTCAACGCCAAATGGCCCATGACTTGTTCTATTTGTTACAAAGGTCAGCGATCGTAAGTTCCACCAATTCCCCTATTAAATAGGTCACTGTAGTAACCTTTAATTGGAACAAGATGCTCATCTAGATAATCTAGAATCACCTGCAATGTCACCCTCACCAGTTAAACTTACACTACAAAAAAACTGTCAATTTGCGACCATGAAATTGCGACCAAATGGTCGTTTTTTTGTCTATAATGCGACCAAAAAAGCGCAAAATAAGTGGTGGCCAAAAAGCTGGTCGGTCCGGAATTTGTGCGACTGGATAGTCACAAATATACGACTATAAATGTTTGGTCGCAAAAAAGTCAACCTTTTAAAAATACGACCAGATGGTCGCCTAAAAAGTGACCATATGGTCGTAATTTATCTTGAAGATAAGTGACCAATTGGTCACATAAAAAAGTGACCAAATGGTCGTATTTTGTGTGACCAAATGGTCACTTTTAGACTCAGTCAAAATACGACCAGATGGTCGCCTAAAAAGTGACCATATGGTCGTAATTTATGTGAAAGATAAGTGACCAATTGGTCACATACAAAAGTGACCAAATGGTCGTATGTTATGTGACCAAATGGTCACTTTTAGACTCAGTCAAAATACGACCAGATGGTCGCGTTAAAAGTGACCATATGGTCGCATTTAAGAATTTTTTTTTTAAATTTAAATTTAAATTTCAATAATTAGTTAATTAGTTAATTAATTATTAATTATTTATTTAATTAATATTAAAATTTAATAACAAAAAAATGGAATTAAAATAAAAAATATAAATATCAAATATCAAATATTCAAAAAACGTTTTATACATACGAAAGCATCCTAGAACTACTAGAGAGGGGAGGGGGGTGGCGGAGGAGGCGTCGATGATGAAGGGCCGCCGCCTAGGGATCTGAAGTACGTGGCCAAAGCTGATGCGACCTGGGCCTCGACTCGTTCCTGCATGTCGGCCTTAATCGCAGCGACTAGAGTAACGAAGTCCTCGCGCATAGCGTACATGTTCGCGCGCAGCTGCTGCTCAACCGGAGAAGGGCCGGAGCTAGTGCTCGCTCCGCTCCGCTGAGGCAGGGGCACATCTGCGTAAAGGCATCGCCCGTACGAGCCGAGTCCAAGAACTGACCCATCAGGCCGAACCCCTCCAGCAGCCTCCAAGAACGCCTCTCTACGGTCCTCCTGAGTCGGTTGCGAGTCTAGTGTGGGCAACCGCTGACTCAAGGACTCCGTGAAACGTTCCTAAACATTTAAAATTCAGAAAATAAAATAGTTAATATATAAGGTAGGAAAAATTTTAAGAAAAAATAATAATTGAAAAAATTATTAAATACTAATCGCTTTCGCCTTATCGCCGACAAACGTCCCGCCCTTCTTCGTGTGAAGAACGCGTGCGGCTCATCCAGGCGAGAGGGAGCGCCTGCTTTCGCTTCCTAAAAAATTAAAGATTGAAGAATAAAACATAATAAATTAATAACTAATTGAAAAAGAAAACGAGAAAAAAGTACGTAAGTAAAAAACGATGAAAAAAAAACTTACCAATCGACGATGGTGCTCGTCGTGTGTCCGGGCCCCCACTGTGTGTTTGGTGGGATTCTTCGCGCTATTGGCCTTATTCCTGCTTGACACTGCCTTGCCCTCAGGAGTGCCCAAGCTCGCGAGAAGCCGCGCGTGGTCCTCCGGGCTCATCCACACGGGTCGGTTTGCTGCTTGCTTTCTGCGCTCCCGGTACATGAGGTCCTTGAATCGATCCCGGACGTGACTGTCCCATAGGGGGAACAATCTACCGCCCGTGATATCGGGATCGATAACAGGAAACTTGCCTCGAAAAAATTGAAATAAAAAATTGTTAAAGTAATAAATTTATTTCTATAAATTTCAAAATTAATTAATTATGAAAATAAATGATGTTTTTTACCTTCCAATTGTCGTACATCCGACGTTTCTCCGTCGTCGGAATCTTCTGCCAGCGAAGGTCGCTGGGTAGAGGCATGCTCTGGAGGACCTCGCGAAACCGTTTTGAAACGGTTGTATGCGACTGTACTCTGCAAAATTACAATAATTATTGTGCTATTAGAAACTATTAGTTAACGGGAAAAAAAAAACACTTTGAAAAAAGTTTAAAGGTTTAAAAATTAAGTAATTAAAATAATAAACAAAATTATTTACGTATCCCTTTCAATCCGAAGGGTAGAGTCTGCGGCCCGAGACGGCTGCGTGCAAGAAGTGGAGGGGCCAGCTAGATCCGACCCTGATGCAGACCCGGACGCATACCCTGATGCAGACCCTGATGCTAAGCCGGGAGTTGTGGCCAGGGAGTCCTGCGGCCGTCGTGGTGTCGCAGACTCGGTCTCGGGATCGCATCATCAAGCGTGGCAGCAAGTCCCGTCTCGTGAATCGAAGAGGATGTCCAACTCCTCTGTAGTCGTCCGCATCGTCGGGCGCGCGGCGAGGGCGTCATGGAGACGCCTCGTCACCCGCGCCGTCAGGCTCGTCTGACTGGGGAGGACGTCGTCTGCTCGTCATAATCCTACAACCAAACTAAACTAATTTAATACTAATTACGTAAGTAAAATATTGAAATAAATTTAATTAATTAATTAATGAAATAAAGTAAATTAAACTAACATAAATTAAGTAAATAATTTAAAATAAACTAATTAATTAATTTGAATAAAAGTAAATTAAAATTAGATTAATTGAAACTAAAATTAATTGAATTAAACTAAATTAAGTAATGAAGAATTAAAATAAATTAGATTAATTGAACTAAAATTAATTAAATTAAACTTAACATTAATTAATTAAAACTAAAATAAACTAATTATTTAATTTGAATTAAAGTAAATTAAAATTAGATTAATTGAAACTAAAATTAATTGAATTAAACTAAATTAAGTAATGAAGAATTAAAATAAATTAGATTAATTGAACTAAAATTAATTAAATTAAACTTAACATTAATTAATTAAAACTAAAATAAACTAATTATTTAATTTGAATTAAAGCAAATTAAAATTAGATTAATTGAAACTAAAATTAATTGAATTAAACTAAATTAAGTAATGAAGAATTAAAATAAATTAGATTAATTGAACTAAAATTAATTAAATTAAACTAACATTAATTAATTAAAACTAAAATAAACTAAACTAAGAAATTAATTAAAGTAAACTAAGTAATGAAGATTTCAACTATTAGATTACCCTAAACTTAAATTAATTAAATTTAACTAACATTAATTAAATTTAATTACTAACATTAATTAATAAAAACTAAACTTAACTAAACAAATTAATTAAATTAAACTAAATTAAAATTAGATTGATTGAACTAAAATGTATCAATTAATTAAAGTAAACGAAATTAGATTAATTAACCTTAAGTAAACTAAGTACTTAATTAAACTAAATTACATTAATTAAACTAAAATTAATGAAATTAACAACATTAAACTAAACTAATTAAATTTAAACTAAAACTTAAACTAAAACTAACTAAAAATAACTTAAAACGGATACGAAACTAACCTCGTAATAGAAACCGGGATTGGAGGTTTAGGGTGTTTAGGTTTAGAGTAGGAACAGGGAAAAAAGAACGGGGAACAGAACAGAGGAAAGAGAGAAAAGAAAGAAAAGGGAGAAAGAAAAAGAGAAAGGAAGAAAATAAATGGGGGAAAGGAAAAGGGATCTGATTTTAAATCAGATTTTGCGACCAAATGGTCGCAAATATGTAATAATGACAAGAAACGAAAGGACGCGCGTGCTAGGGAAAATGCGACCATTTGGTCGTATTTCTTGAGATATTTGCGACCATATGGTAGCATTTCTTGTAAAAGCGACCATATGGTCGCCACTTTGCCATGATCCAGAACAACTGTCATATCACGAGTCCCATAAAAAATTGCGACCATCTGGTCGCAATATTGAAATTCACCACCAAATATTGCGACAAGATGGTCGTAATCTTTAAATTCACAGCCATAAATTTCATGAAAATTTAAATTTACCGCTCATAGTTGCGACCATATGGTCGCAATTTCACTTATATTTTTTTTAAAAATATAATTATACTTTTCCAAAAATGCGACCATTTGGTCACATTTCCCTTCTAAATTACTACCATGTGGTCACCTTTTGTGTGAAATTGAGACCACATGGTCGCAAATATTAATATATATATATATATATATATATATTTTTTTTTTTTTAACTGGGTTCATTTGTGGAGTTTTACTCTGTTAAATTGGGTTACTTTCTGATATTTAGATATGAAGGGAACTCTTGTTTCCATGTTGTTATATTTGATCATAGTGCTTCTGAAATCCAATATCCAATCAAGGAAAAGAAAGTGATGTTTAAAAGTGAGCATATTGAATATGAAGATGATGATGATTCTGTCCAAATATTTGACCATGTGGTCGCAAATATTCATATATATATATATATATATATATATATATATATATATATATATATATATATATTTTAATCATTCCTTAAAAGAAATAGTTTTAATTAATAAACACATGATACACACACATTGAATAATCAAGTTAACGAAATATCTCATTCATCATCGTATCCAAGAAGTCCGTCACATAAAGTCTTCTTCTTCTTCATTTTCTTCATCAGATTCATCGTCTCGAATAAATTCAGCATCAATGTCACGTGCGTGAGAAGTGGAAGCATTTGTATCATCATCATCATCATGCAATGTTATCGTTCCATCGTTCAAAGGACGAACAGTACTTGCATTCTGACCATCGTCGATTACACGAGATCTTATCTCATCTTCTTGAAAAGCAACAGCTTCCTCTACGTGGTCGTCTTTCTCGGACAAGTTTTCTTCTACCTGGCGTGGTTTAACTTTACAAAAAACTAACTAATCTGTCAGATCTCGTCTATTAATCGGATAGTTCAGATAATAAACTTGAATCGCCTGTAAAGCCAGGACGAACCTATCAGCGGTGCGCATATGCTTAGACTTGTTTACCTCAACGATTTGTAAATGATCAATCTTACGGACTCCCTGGTCCGGTTGTCTCGAACCAAGTGCGATTGAACACAACAATGTGTTTTAGCGTCGGACTTGCGTATTGAATCTCAAGAATCTCATCGATTACTCCAAAGTAATCGTCTTCGTTAGCCTTAACACGTGACCTTTTATGCAAACACCACCGTTGTTTGTTGCCCTGTTCACCGAATGCGCCTTCGTTTGAAATCAGAATCGTTACCGACGTATCCACCATACGACCTTGCTATCCGTCCAGGTCCCTTTGCCAAAGAAATGATGCGAGGATCATCCACTGGTAATGTAGGGGAGTCAACCTGTGTCATTGTCCACATACAGTAATGTTAGGAAGATAGTAATTTTTTCAACATAATGCAACGGTTTTTTGACAATTTAAAATAACTCACGTATGTACTGAACCAAGAACGAAACTCTTTGTCGATTATTGACCCCTCCTCAGTGTCTATAAGACCAACTCGTGTCATTCGAACGTATACGTTTAGAAATAATCTGTATGTTACAAAAAACGTTAGCAAATAGTTTGTAATTGTTTTTGCGATGAAATAATGTTAAGTTTCAAACTCACTCTATGTAAGGCTCAATCTCTGCGCAGTTGCATAACACGTATGTCTGCATTACGTGATACTCAGAATCGGTCAACAACCTACGCACTAATCTTCCAACTGTCATCCAAGGTTCCGTAAAAATCGGCAAGTTGTTCATGTCAACACCTTCAAGTAAATTTTCGACAATGTTTCGTTTCGCCAGTCGAAACTGCACTGCAATGTGTTGATCAAAGTAGTATGAACAAAATGTGGTAGTCTCTTGCGTCAGGTACACACTACAGATAGATCCTTCTACTCGTGATCTATTTCCAACCATCTTTTTCAACCGACGTAAGTACCTGTGGGTACAAAACATAATTTACATTCGATGATCACTGTACTGATTTATACGCGTACATTACAAAATAACTGTGCTTACCTTTCAAATGGGTACATCCAGCGGTAATGTACGAGACCCCCTAAGAATGCCTCGTATGGAAGATGCACTGGAAGATGCTCCATGGAGTCAAAAAAGCCAGTTGGGAACATTCGCTCCAACTTACAAATAATAACGGCGATCTCTCGAACTCATTGAAGCGACGCAGCTTCCGTCGCTCAGTACATGTCAAGTCCCCAAAAAAAAACACTCAACCGGGCAAGCGGCTCCCAATGTCTATTCTCTAGGACGGTCAACGCGACGGGCATCAATCGTTGCATGAATATATGACAGTCGTGGCTTTTCATCCCGAACATGATATGTTTTTTACTGTCTATACACCGACTCAAATTCGAAACGTATCCGTCCGGGAATTTGATGGATTTGATCCACTCAAATATTGTTTTCTTTTTATCCATCGTCAACATGTACTTTACTTTTGCGTAATTATCATTATCGTCAGGCTCCTACTCAGGACGGTGACATATCTCTCGTATATCGTAACGTGCCTTCAGATTGTCCTTCGTTTTTCCCGGAACGTTCAAAATCGTATTGAAAATATTGTCGAAGAAATTCTTCTCGATATGCATTACATCAAGATTGTGTCTAATTAGTAGATCTTCCCAATACGGTAGATCCCAAAAAATACTCCGTTTCTTCCAACCCGTGTTTTTCCCAGCAGTATTGTTTGCACTCTCTGCACCTTCCACTGTAATCTTCTGCATCCCTATAGCATCTATACCGTGAAGAATCTGTCTTCCACTATACATGGTCGGGGGGGTTTGTTTTCTTACTCGTAGACCCTTCTTCCAGTCACTGCCGTTTGAACGGAAAGTGTGATTCAACGGCAAAAATCGACGGTGACAGTCAAAGCAACAAGTTTTTCGATCGTTTCTGAGATAAAATGCATCTGTGTCTAGCATGCAATGTGGACATGCGTATGTCCCCGCCGTACTCCATCCTTTAAGAGGAGGAAATTAAGGTTCACACAATTAACTACACTGACTAAGGAAAGCAATAACAAAAGCTAAACACAGACTCAAAAATGTATATGAAAGCAATTAAAGATCAACATACCTGACAACATTGAATACGCAGGGAAGTCACTGATCGTCCAGATTAACGCGGTGCGCATCAAGAAATTTTGTTTCTTCGAAATGTTGTACTTCATAACACCGTCAGTCCACAACCTTTTCAACTTTGCAACAAGTGGTTGCAAATACACATCTAGTTTCTGTTTTGGACTTTTCGGCCCAGGTACAATCACTGTTAGAAAAATCACCGGGTCTCGCATGCACATCGAGGGAGGAAAGTTATACGGGGTTACCATGACTGGCCAAACTGAATATTGTGCCCCGGATGCCCCAAACGGGTTGAAGCCATCTGTGCATAAGCCCAATCTGACGTTTCTCGGATCTTGTACAAAATCCGGATGACAATTATTTAAATGCTTCCATGCCGCAACATCTGAGGGATGTCTCATAACACCTTCATCCTGTGAATGCTCGTGATGCCATCTCATGTGCGAGGCTGTCACATCTGATGCATACAACCGTTGCAGACGTGGGGTCAGTGGTAAATAGAACATGCGGGCGTTCAGAATCAGGCTGCGTTTCCCTTGTTTGTATCTTGGAAGAAAATAGAATTTGCAATGATGTAGGTCCTCATCCACATCCCAGTAAATCATGCATCCGTTTTGACACGAATCTATTTTCTCCACGGGTAATCCAAGTCCCTCCACTAGCTTTTTCGTGTCGTACAAACTGTAGGGCATATTATTTTCTTTTGGAGCGCATCGACAAAACCACGATGCAATCGCATCAAATCCTCTACCGGGTATGTTGTACTGCGCCTTTATATTTAAAAGTTATGTAGCAGCAGCAAGTTGACTTACCTCACACCCATCGTACAATGGTCGGCTGGCTGTCTTTAGCATCTCGTGCATCTTTCATGCATCCGAATTCATTTCCTCTTCTACAACCCGTTCATCTTCGTCTACGTTTAAACTTTCACGAAAATTTTCATTGCCCCCATACCCCGCACCATCAAGTATCATTTGTTGCATCTGACTATACTGTTGTTCATCATTCCGTTCTTCGTCAACAACCTCTACATTCGAGCTGCTACCTTCGTATCATCTCGATTCCTGTAATGCTGCATCAAACATTTCCTGTGTTTCCCCCTGAAACACCCAGTGATAATAATTCTGCACAAATCCCTGACTATAAAGATGCACCTTCAACTCTGTAACCGGTATGATTCTCCTATTGTCGCATTTCCTGGCACCGGCAACGTAGCTTTCCACCATACTTTTCATAATAGACAGTTGTCATGCAAAACTCAATAAACTATTCAACCCCGGCCACGAACTCATCGTTCAAATACCCGTCTATCAAACGAACATACATCCACTCTCTCATTTTCTTTTTTCTTAATGCTAACAAACAATAGGTGGAGGGATTTTATAATGGACTCCTCTGATCATTTGCAACCAGATGGTAGTATTTTTGCTACCATCTGGTCGCATTTTCCAGCCAAAATTTCCCGCCATTTTCCTCACTGCCCAGAGTCACATCAAGTCAGAATTTACGACCAGATAGTCACTTTTTTGGTGACCAGTTGGTAGCTTTTATCCCACCAAATTTTTTATAAATTATTGGTCACATAAAATCACAGAATTTGCGACCATGCGGTCACTTCTTAATGTGACCATGTGGTAGCTTAATTCCCGCCAAAATTTTAAGCCACCACTGCTCAATAAAGGTCACAAAAATTGCGACCAGTTAGTCACTTTTAATTGTGACCACTTGGTAGCTTTTTTCCCTCCAATTTTAAGCTACCACTGGTCAATAAATGTCACAAAAATTGCGACCACATAGTCACTTTAAATTGTGACCACTTTGTAGCTTTTTTCCCTCCAAAATTACACGCCATTTTTTTGCTACCAAGACATATTTTAGTCACAAAACTGCGACCAGCTAGTCGTTTTTTTAGGTGACCAATTGGTAGCTTCTTTCGCGCCATAATTTCGCGCCATTTTTTATGACTACTTCTGCTTTTAGTCGCAATCTGGTCACAAAAAAAGTGACCAGATGGTCACTTAAAGTCAACTTTCAAAGAAAGTGACCAGGTGGTCACCAAAAAACCACCACTTTTGTTTGGTCGCAAATTTCTGGTCGCATTTTGACAGGTTTTTTGTAGTGTTATGATACTAAAAAAAGCAAAAAAACAACTGAATTCATTAAAAATACCCATAAAAAATAGTTTAATAAATTTACTATTTAAGTAATTTTTAAAAAGTTCTGACATTTTGATAATTAGTACATAGATTTACATATTCTAATAAATTATAACCCTCTAGTCTCCTCCACTTTCTCAGGGGTGAAGGAAGAATCTTGTTTGAAAACTACCAAAGGAAAACTACCCCGCTCCTTGACATTAATTATATCACATACGGAAAAAGAAAACAAAATATCTCAATTATCTACCTACAAAATCATAAATTTTTACGAAACTGCTACGTCTTATTTAAAAGAGACAGTGCTAAAGGTAAAGGGACAGTAGTATTGATGTTTAGGGAATTGATTACGCCCAAAATATGCAAACGTTGAGCGGTCGATTATAGTGTAGATGGGCGGTCGTATCCACGGACAGATGATGATCAAGAAAGAAATTAAGTAGAAGAAATTTAGAAAAAGAGAGATGGGTTGAAAATTTGAGTTTTGGTAATTGTGTAAATAAATGATAAAAATTGATTTTAAAAAGAAATTAATAATGGAATTGGTTAAGTGTAGGAATCCTTTTATGTTTTACAAAATTAAATAGAATTTTGATTCATATAACTCAATTGAAAATTTCACATCCCAAATAATCAATCGGAAAATTTAGAAATAAAGAACAAAAATTATTTTCAAATGTATTTAAATAAATTAATTTCTCAAATTAAGAACATGTTATTTATTTTACAAAAATCCAAGATCGACAATATAACAAGTCATAATGCAGTAAAATATTTTTATAAAATAAAGAAATTATCAATAAAATTATATTGTAAAAAACACATATAAAAAGAGCATGACTAGATTTATATGAAATTAAACACTACAATGGTATTAACAATAAACTTAAGAAAAAGATGGAGAAATTAAAATTACTTAAAATTAAGAATTACTTGAACAATGTTGAATCAAAATTATAAATAAAATTGCATTACATAAAATTCTTCCTACACTTTACCAAATAAAACTTAGCCTAATTCGCTAAGCATTTTGACAAATTCTAAAAAGAAAGTATGAAAATGCTAACAAAAATTAGAGAGAAAATAGATGGAAACTAAAAATATAAAGAAAAATGGGAGGAAGAGAGGTGTGGTATTCGGAGTGGCAAATGGTCCTATTTATACAAGTTGATAGGCCAAAACTGTAGCCGAAAAATTAAATATAAAATCTGAAAATTAAAAATGAAAATAAACGGGAGTTTAATGCAAATAAGAGTAAATGGGGGGAGAGATGGAGGAATTATAGGGATTTGAAACTAATAGAAAATACAGCTGGCACTACTGATTCGAAAGCTGGAAATTGCCAGACGTGACACGTGGCAGCAGCTGACTGGCGGACGGCTGACGCACGCATAGGGGGAGGGGAGCTGACACAGACGGCAACGCGGCGAACGCTAGTTCACTGAAGCTTTTTTTTTATTTCTTTTCTGAATGGACATGTGTCGACCTACGGTTGGTTGAGATGTGGATCTGGTGCGGCGTTGGCTCTATGATCTCGAATCTGATGGCTAATGACAGAGCATCACATGTCAAGCTGCTAAAAATTGTGATTTAAAGCCATTTTCTTGCTTTTTCATTTAATTTTCTTCACCAATTAATTACTAACTTCCACCAAAAATAATATTTTACCTACAAAAATAAATAAATCAACTTAAAACCTAATATTCTCATATTTTAAAATATTCAATTAATTCAACGAAAATATTAAATTAAAAATTAATTTATTTTACAATTAAGCACAAATTAAGTGCATTTTCATACACTTATCAGGTATCAAATAAAAATAAATCATACAATGTTTATAAGAATATGTGTTAAGAATTAAGAAACCTTCTTTACAAATCCAGCAAAGACTTAATCAATCCACAACTAACATATAATAAACTCAATGATTAAGAAAGCAAGAATCAAAGGACACTCAAGAGAAGAATGATTAACAGCAAGATTGATTGAACTTTAACAATTTTACACCATCAATCTCTCTCCCTCACTTTATGTTTCGTAAACCCAGAAATTACAGAGAATCAACACACACCAAAGAAGAAGTAGAAAACTGAAAACTTATACAAATTGACAACTAACTAAATGAACCCGTAATAAGAAGATTTCCCCGTGAATCTGTTATTTCAGTTGGCCTCAGCTCCACGTGGCAGAGATGACAAACCAGCTTCTTTTCTTCTTACTTTGAGCTTGACCAATCATTCAACAAATCTCCACCTTTGGTCATCAGCTCAAACCTTCAAAGCATAGTGATTTACTTCTTCACCTTCTTCATTTATCAGTCACCCTTAGCAATTCTTGACAATGATTGAATTTAGCTAAGGTTACTGGTTTTGTAAGAAAATATGCAGCATTTTCAGAAGTATGCACCTTCTTTATAGCCACATCACCATTTTCTATCACTTTTCTAACAAAATGAAGTTTAATATCCACATATTTGGTCCTCTCATGATACTGTTGATTCTTTGAAAGTTGGATTGCTCCTTGATTGTCATAATAGATGTCCACACTTTCTTCAGCAAAGCCTAGCTTTCCAATCAACCCTAAAAGCCAAACAGCCTCCTTGACAGCTTCTGATATGGTAATGAACTTAGCTTCAGTTGTAGATAATGCCACCACAGGTTGCAAATTCGATTTCCAGCTTATGACATTACCTCCTAACATAAAAGCATATCATGTCAAAGATCTGCGTTTGTCTAGATCTCCTGTATAATTTGAGTCTACATAGCCTGATAAACTCATGCCAGCTCCACCTTAAAGTTTATACATCAGACCTCTCTTCACTAATCCTTTAACATATCTCAGCCCCCTCTTTACTGCCTCTCAGTGTTTCCTACTAGGATTACTCATATATCTGCAAATAAGGCTAGTCATATAAGCCAAATCAGGTCTTGAACAAACCATTAAGTACATTAGGCTTCCCACTGTGTTTGAATAAGGTACTGAGTTCATGTCATCAAGATCAGTTTCTGATACAGGGCAGTCTGCAGCTGACAACTTGAAATGTTGTACTAGAGGTGTACCAACTAATTTTACTTCTTCCATTTTGAACTTCTTCAAAATCTTTTCAGCATAGTCAGCTTGATGCAAGAACAATTCTTCTTGCTCTTCATTTCTAACAATTTCCATTCCTAAGATCTTTCATGTCAAACTCTTTTCCCATAATTGCTTTGATTTCTTCTAGATCTGCTTTATTTTTGCCAGTCAGGAGCATGTGTCATCTACATATAGTAGAAGATAGATTGCCTCTCTTTCCCCTGATTGTTTATAGTAGACACAGCTATCAAAGGCACTCCTTTTGAACCCAATAGTTAGCACACAAACCTCTTGTACCAGCATCTAGAGGATTGCTTGAGTCCATAAAGTGACCTTTTCAGCAGACAGACCTGTTTGTGCTTTCCCGTTGTTTCATAGCCCTTTGGCTGCTCCATGTAAATGGTTTCTGCAAGGTTACCATGTAAAAAAGCTGTCCTTACATCTAATTGATCTAGAAGTAATCCTTGCAAGCAACAATTGCCAACATTATCCTGATGGAAGTGTGCTTCACCACTGGAGAGAATACATCAGTAAAATCAATTCCTTCTCTTTGAGTAAACCCTCTAGCCACCAACCTAGCCTTGAACCTTGGCTTTCCTCCATCACCTGTCATAGGCATCTTCCTCTTGAATATCCATTTTGAAGCTGCTAGCTTATCATGATCTGTGGCTGGGACAAGGATCCAAGTTTTGTTCTTTCTGAAAGAGTCCATCTCCTCATTCATAGCTTGAATCCATTTATCAGAATCTCTACTATTGATGGCTTCTTCATATATCTTTGGATCATCTTCAAACATCTCAATGGTTGAATTTAATGCATATGTCATTAAGTCAGCTTCAGCATACCTGACAGGAGCTTTGATGGATCTTCTTTGTCTGTCTTTAGCCAGAGTATACTGAGATAGATCTTCTGTTGCACCTTCTTCTGACTCCTCTTCAGGTTGTGGCATTTCTATTTCAGTCTCTGGTTCATTTGAAGAATTCTCCACCTCAAATCTGGTAAACTCCTTCAGTATTTCAGGATCTTTTATCTCATCAGTCTTCTCATCATTCATGAACATCTCTTTCTCTCTAAAGATCACATCTCTGCTATTAAAGCATTTTCTGTTTGATAGATCCCACAGCCTGAAGCCTTTCACTCCTTATTGGTAACCAAAGAACATGTATTTAATTGCCTTTGACTCCAATTTTTCTTGCTTCATGTGTGCATAACAAACATACCCAAATATTCTGAAATGTTCCAGCTTTGGTGGGTGACCTGACCATGTCTCTTTGGGAGTTTTGAATATCAAAACACTGATGGGACTTCTGTTTATTATATGGACAGCAGTGGAAACTACCCCAGCCCAGAAAGCAGGTTGCAATTTGGAATGAGACAACATACACCTTACCTTATCCATTACAGTTCTATTCATCCTTCCGCTACTCCATTTTACTGGGGTGTGTACCTGACTGTTCTATGCCTTGTAATCCCATCATCAGCATAAAATTTTTTGAACTCAGCCCCACAGAACTCTAAGCCATTATCAGTTCTAAAGTACTTCACTTTTCTGCTCATCTGATTTTCAACCTTTGCTTTCTATTCCTTAAACCTTTCTAAGGCTTCATCTTTAGATTTAAGAAAGTATATCCAGGTTCTTCTTGAAAATCATCTATTAAAGATAAGAAGTACCTTAAACCACTTGAAGTTGCAGTTTTGCAAGGCCCCCATAGATCAGCATTAATGTAGTCTAGGCTCTCCTTGGTATTGTGTTCTTCTTTGGTGAATTTTTGCCTTGTAGATTTTCCCAGTACACAGTCTTCACAAAACTCAAGTTTACTTGCTGATGGTATAGGTATCAGGTTCTGTTTTAATAATTCAAGCAACTCTTTCTCACTGATATGGTAGAGTCTTCTATGCCACAGCATCGTGTCTTCACTTTATTTACCAGTGGAAATCAAAGCATGACTTGGAGGTTCAATAGACTTTATCAGATACAAGCCATTGACCTTGATTGCAGTCAATACCAGCCTGTTCCCTTTTCTCACCTCTAGTTTCCGTCCTCTTCCACTGTAGGAACATCCCATTGAGTCAAGAGCACCAAGAGAAATTAAGTTTTTCATTAAATATGGAACATGTCTTGCATTAGTGAGTTTGATTACATTCCCATCTTGGAACCTCAAATTCCCATCTTGGAACCTCAAACTCAAATCCCTTTTGCCGATCAACATTACAAGTATGGTTGTTGCCCATGTAAACAGATCCTTCATTGCAGGCTTCTAGATTCAGGAACTAATGCTTACTTGATGTCATATGATATGAACAACCAGAATCTAAAACCCAATCTTCCTTAGAGTCTTGATTCTATCTTTCATGCTTATCACAAGTGACAACAAGAACCTCCATGTAATTGGTTCTTTCTTCACCTATTGCAGCATCTGCTCTCTTGTTCTCATTTCCCTTGAAATTATTCTGACTTATTTTTTCAGGGCAGTCCTTCTTGAAAATGTCCCTCCTTGTGGCAAATGAAACATTTCCATGTCTTTGATTTTTTATTTCCAGATCCCTTCCAGTTCTTGTTATTCTTCTTGAAACCACCCTTTGCTTTCACAAACAATCCTTCAGCATTCGAGCTTCCTGATGTTTCTTTCCACATTTCAAGTACCTTGATCTTTGCTGCAACAATCACT
This sequence comes from Gynostemma pentaphyllum, assembly GCA_028015215.1. Lineage (NCBI taxonomy): Eukaryota > Viridiplantae > Streptophyta > Magnoliopsida > Cucurbitales > Cucurbitaceae > Gynostemma > Gynostemma pentaphyllum. Next base: position 17,633,855 of record CM051350.1, on the reverse strand, counting down.
TGACTGATAGTGAGAGAATCTCTCCCATACTTCATCCCAGCCTTAACATCTTTATAGGCATCAAGTAAAGAGTTCAACAAGATTACATCTTGACTTTCATCCCCAATCTTCTCCCCTGTATTGGCATAATCCATTGTCAGCCTCTTGAATTCATCGAGATTTTCATTTAATCCATTCAAAGAATTCATCTTGTATGTGAACAATTTTTCTTTGATATGGATCTTGTTGGATAAATCTGTCATTGAATATATAGATTCAAGCTTTTCCCAGATCTCCATGGCTATTTCAAGATCAATCACTTGCCTCAAGACATTGTCTGCAAGATTCAAAATGAGAGTACTGTATGTCGTGTCTTTCATGACCTGCAACTCTTCAGGCTTCAGGGTTTTAGGTATCTTCTCCTTCTTTTGAATCACCAGGATTGTCTTCTGTTGGAAAAGAACAGCTTTAATCTTCATTGTCCACAGATTGAAATCTCTAGCTCCATTGACTTTCTCTATTTCATACTTTGTAGTCGCCATTAATCCTTTGCTTGAAAGCACTGATACCAATTTGTTAAAACTTAAGAAACCTTCTTTACAAATCCAGCAAAGACTTAATCAATCCACAATTAACATATAATAAACTCAATAATTAAGAAAGCAAGAATCAAATAACACTCAAGAGAAGAATGATTCATAACAAGATTGAGTGAACTTTAACAATTTTACACCATCAATCTCTCTCTCTCACTTTCTGTTTTGCAAACCCAAAAATTACAGAGAATGAACACACACCAAAGAAGAAGTAGAAAACTGAAAACTTATACAAATTGACAGCTAACTAAATGAACCCGTAATAATAAGATTCCCACGTGAATCTGTTATTTCAGTTGGCCTCAGCTCCACGTGGCAGAGATGACAAACCAGCCTCTTTTCTTCTTACTTTGAGCTTGACCAATCATTCAACAATATGGATTACTCTTATTCTTAGTATGAATTAGTTTGAAGACGAAACTTCACGATATGATTAAGATATCGTATCGGGTTTGCTTCTTTCTTCACTACACCACATATTAAACTAAACAAAAAAGAAAAAAAAGATGAATTTTGATCTTTTGGAGCACCCTCACCTCACCCACACCCATTGATATTCATCGATGAGGGAAAAAATGATGGAGAAATAATCAGCTGCTCAAGATACAAAATAGTATTAAATCCCCCTTCAGTTGCTCTATCTATAATTTCCATGTTCATCAATCATGTGTAGAGCTTCCTTCTATGATTCAAACCAAGTTCCATCCCCAACATTCTCTCAATCTTACCACAAACAATTACATTTGTAATTGTTGTGGGCTAATGCCATCTGGTCAGACTTATTTTTACTCTATAGTGGATTTCTAATTGATATCAAATGTACTCTCCTTGACACGAAACAAAGCGGATTACACCCGAGTTCCGACAACGAGTTTTGACATTTCAGTCATCCACATCCGTTGATTTTACAATAGGATATCAATGGTCAGACAAATGATAATGTTGTCACTACAAGAAAACTGGGTTTTTTTCGACAACTTTTTATCGAAGGTTATTAATAATCTTTGAAAAATATTACATATATCAACAAATATTAATAACCTTTGAAAATTATAACAAGTTTTATCGAAGAATAATGAAAACCTTCGAAAAATACATACACTTTAACAAAGGTTATCATAGGTTTTGAAAAATCTTGCTACTTTTTTCAAAGGTTTTTGAAAACCTTTGAAAACTAGTATAATTAGTGACAAATTATTAAAACCCTTCGAGAAATATATCTGATCTTATTGAAGGATGTTTAAATCCTTTGAAAAAAGCTCCATCGTCCCCCTTTATCTCCAAACCCGATGTTGTCCCAATCTCATTTCAACTCTCACAAATTAGTAAATTACTCATTCGACTCTCCAATTTGCTACGTCGCTCCAAGATCTGCTTCGCGAGATCCATTCCATCTCTCTGTTTCTTCCATTGCGATTACACTGAGAATCCATGCGGCGGTGCATCCCGATTCAAAAGTCGGTACTTTGGTGTTCATTTGAAGTGATTATGTGCGATGTTCATCGGAGTACGAAGAAGTTAGCAACAAGCATCAGATCGGTGAGAATATCGACATAGGAGGTAACTGCAATTCATCTTTGACTCAAATTGAGAATTAGGGCTCAAATGAAGGCTCCGTTCATTTGATTTCTATGTTTTCATGTCAAGGATCATCTAATTTTTCCAATCCTTCTATTGTAATCTTCCTTTTTCTGTTCTCTCTGTGATTGAAGCTTTTGAAATGGATGTAACATTAAGAAATTTCCTGAATCGGTCTGAGAAAAACAATAGCAAGATTTTAGCGAACCGTGCTAGGATTTTTCAAATTGGTCTAGAAAAGATAGTTGTGATGTGATAACAGTGATTTAGAGTTATTCTATGATTAAAGATACTTTGGAAATCATTGAATGAATGTTCGAATTGTTAAAACTTGATTCATGATTCAAAGATTGATTTGCAAATGAAGTGATAGTGTGCAAACGGTGTTGTCAAAAGCGATTTTGTGCAATATTCAAGCAAGTTGATTGTGATTGTTAAAAGTTTCACCATTAAAGCTAGATTTTATTTTTATTTAAGTTTTATTTCGTAAACTTGTGTTTGTTTTATTGTGTTATGTATATCTAAAAAGTAAAAATTCTAGAAGTTAAACTTAAGACTTGTGAATTTCTTTGCCACGTATGAGAGTGTAGGAAAATTTTGACTAACTTTTAAGTGTAAGAGCACTCTCCTTTGGTTTGTGATAAATTGCCTTTAAACAATTGATATCTAAACATTTCAGTAATTTTTTCAATTGTTCTTACTTCTTTCTAAATTTGGTGATATGCACAATGATGTGGACCAGTTTATGGGCTGAAATTAATGTTTAGGACATGCTTTATCATTGTTAATTTGACCATTGCATTCAACTGGTTCCTCTCCCCCAAAGTTGTTGACCTTATATTTTCAATCCAACTTGTATGAAGAGATCGTGCTTTTATCTTCTCTGTAGATATCAAAGGATTGTCACCAAGCACTTGATATCAGTAATGAATTCTCCTTTAGAGTAATAGGTGAGATACTTTTTGAAACTATCTCACCTCTATCTCGACTGACAAACATACAATTTGAAATAACCTATTCTTTCCATCCAAACATTTAGTTTACTTATCTTTATTTCAAGAGATAAGACATTACATTGCAATTCTTGTGTTTCAGATTTCTGCAAGATCTTCAAGTGTAGATTTTGTTCACTTGGTAGGTGATGAAGTTAACACAAGTAAGTTGGATAATTGGATGGTTGCCTCTCTCTTTCAAGCTCTAATTCCAATTATTCTGTCTTGTGTGGTAATTTCCATTACTTACACAAATGATTTTTTGTTAGTATGTATTAGCTCCTTGGCTGTTGCCATGGAAAATATAATGAGTGTCATGGACATCTCAATTATTATTTTTTTGAAACTTTTCTAAAGTATGAGATTCATCATGTGAATGTTGCAGGTGATGGTGTTCCAAAAGAACATATTATGAGAATCATCATAGTGCAAGGTACTCCGTTTACTGTATTTTATTTGTTAGCATGTCAAGTATAGTTGTATTTAAGCATAAATGTACTTGTTATTCTGGGTTGCAAAGCACATCATTGGCTTGAAATCTAGTATTCATTGTTGTACTATGAACTTTTAAGCTCACCTTTTATCCATTATGTTTGCCCTGGCTTGTTTCCTTGCACTAATAAATGTTTGAAGTTTGTTGGTCTAAGATGTGGAGTTTTTGGTTCTAAGTTAACATATTTTTTGGATTAAGCATAGTGGAACTCAAAGTTTGGAGTTTTATATGAAAAATGTATTGAATAGTCTTTCTCTTGTATTTGCAGATGATACAAGGACAACCTGCTCAATAGAAAATTGATGAAAGACAAGTCAGGTGGACTAATTTTGTGAGAATATAATGGGGTTTGTTGGTTATTTTAAATTTTGATTTGAAGATTGTTGAGGCTCTTGAATTGGATAGAGTTTGTTATTGAATTGGATAGTTTACTAGTTCTTTTTGGTTTGGAATAAGCTTTTTAGGCACATTTGTAAGTTGTGAATTGAGTATATTGACATATTTTTGTTTGAATGGAGCTTCTTTGATCCTCTAATGACGAGTTTTGTTATTGTCACGATTAAATTAGTATTGATATTATCTAAAAAGTAATATGTTTTCAAAATTTTCGTTTGATAGTTGTGAAGTTAATCGATGATTAGAAAAATAAAGCTTTATTTTTTAAGGATTTTTTTTTCAAAGGATGAATAATTGTTGATAAAAAAATTTCTTTTTCAAAGGCTATCAAATTGCTGATAAAAAAACATACTTTTTTCAAAGGATTCATATTTGTTGATAAAAATATCAAGACCCTTGAAAATAATGCTAACCTTTGAAAAAAGTGATATCTAGAAATAGCTTTATTGACAAGTTATTTTATAATTATCGACAGGAAATAGCCTTCGAAAATTCTTAAATTCGAAGGTAAGTAAATCCTTTGAAAAGTTTTTTCGACGGGACTTATTTCGACGCTTTTCGAAGGTTGAGTTAACCTTCGAAAAAGAAATTATCGAAGGTTTTTTAAACATTTTTCGAAAGTTTTGTCCTTCGAAAAAAGTCAAGTTTCTAGTGGTGTGTTTACCTTTTCTGTGCACTGCTTATTACTTCAGGATCAGGTTCTGTTTACTTTTGCTCTCAATGTGATTCCTATTTTCATAAAGATTGAGTTGAATTACCTCGTCAGATTCAAAATCATGATTATCATCCTCAACCTTCAATTCTTTACAGATACTTACTGCGATAATTGCAAAAATCAATGCATAGAGTTCATCTACTCCTGTCGTAAGTGCAATTTCAATCTTCATATATCTTGTTTGCAATCTAATTCCAATCATAAACATACATTCACTAAATTTCGGAATGAGATCTGGTTTGTTTGCCAAGCTTGTGGTAAGGATGGGAAAGGATTTCCGTAGTTTTGTATCAACTGTCATCTTTTGGTTCATAAAGAATGTGCCCAATTACCATTGATTCTAAGGACATATGGGCAACGACTTCGACTTCATAACCTTAATCTCACATACTTCCGTAATCCAGTTGATTTACTTGATAAGATTCTCTAGAAAACCTGCAATGAAGAAGTAGGCCAAAGATATGCTGGATATGGTTGTTACCAATGCAGTTATTTTGCTCATTTGGATTGTGTTAGAAGGCAACGTATCGACCTGCAATCACTCATAGATGCTTTTGATTCACCCACTGACCATATCATTATCGTTGACAGTCAGGTTCGGCATTTTAGTCATAAGCATAACTTGAGCCTCTCTGATGATGAAGAACTCAATCTTTATAAACATTGTAATGGGTGTATGAAACGCCTTTCATCTCCCTCTTATGGCTACACAGAGTGCAATTTCTTTCTCCATGAAGGCTGTGTTAAATTGCCAAGAAAGAAAAGGCACTTTCTCCATCAACATCCTCTTGCTCTGATCTCGATCCCAGATTGCGCATTCCATTGCAACGCTTGTCTCTAGTATTTCCATGGATTTGCTTATCACTGGGAGAAATGTCGCTTTACACTCGATATTCGATATGCTTCCATTGACCTCCCGTTAAATCATTCCATTCAAAAGCATCCCCTTTCTCTTTACCGTAGTATTAATGAAGAACGAAACTGTGACAGTTGTGGCCAAGAGGTGAAGAACAAAACGGTGTTTCGGTGTGTCAATTGCAACTTCTATTTAGACTCGAGATGTGCTACTCTATCGATTGCAGTGAGATACAGATTCGATATGCCCCCGTTGAAGCTAACCTTCGTTGATGAAGAAGAAGAAAACGAAGCATCTGAATATTACTGTGATTTGTGAAGAAGAAAGAGATTCAGAGGTATGGTTCTATAGCTACAAGATGTGCTGCTTTGCTGCACATCCCGGTTGTGTAATCAGTGAGTTTCCGTATTTGAAATTGTGAATGTACGAAGGTCATTCACATCATCTGAGGGTAGTGATGAAGAATAAGAATAAGAAAAAAGGGGTATTTTAATTCTGATGTTTGTGCTAATTGTGACAAATCCTGTGGTGAAAATTTGGCTTATGAATGTGGTCGTTGTGAGTTTAGTGTTCATGGGATTGGACCATGTTACCATCGACAGCTAGTGAAAGGCAAATTCAGATTCACCAATTTTCCTGCCATTGGAATCTATGAACACCCAATCCAAAACCAAATGTAAGCTCCCCTTTTTTGTATTGTATGGAACTCACAATGTTTATAAGATATATGAGTTACTCTCCTCATTGCCAATTGGTTCTGAGATGTAACCCCATATTATCAATATGTTATCAGAGCCTAACAAGCCCAAACAAGCATTTGGTCTAAAAACAGAATACATGAGGCACCATCTTGAGGGGCATGTTGGGAACTCACAATCTTTAAAAGATACATGAGTTATTCCGTGATATCAACAGTATTAAGCTTCTAAATATACATTAAAATAGAAAAAAATGCACAAAAATTTCTCAAAATGTACTTTGCTGCCTCATGTTTTATTTGGGCCTTCTTAATTGTCACTTTAAACTTCATTGGGTGATTAAAATAAAAAATTTAACGTACATTTTTTTTTATATCTAGAAATGGACAAATGCAAATAAGGTCATTGGGATTGTATGAAGGTGAAGGAGGGAATCCATGGAAGGAAAACGTGTTTTTTAAGATAAGGCAATTGGTTGTTGAAATTGACTCTAAATACTCAAAGACTGAAGTTCATTGCTGCTGAAAGAGTGTTGTGGGTTGTGCTGTGGTAGTGTTGTTACTGTGCTGCAGCATTGCTGTTAATTTGTTAAAACAATTAGCCGTTGAAGTCATGAACTGTTTTAGCTGTCAATTCTGTTTGTAATTGTTTTTGGCAGTTAGAGTTAGTTAGTTCATGTATAAATAGCCTTTGGTTATCTCTTGTAAATAACAGTTCTTAATTCAATTTCTTCTTGTAATTATATTTATTATCAATGAGAAGGTCCTCTCTTGATCTTTCTCTTCATCTTCTTCATTGTTAATCCGCATTTTAGTTTACATTGGTGATAAATCATGATGAATGGATCAATGCCATTCAGATTCAATATGAGAAGAATAGAAACTCAATTTGGTCTGCAAAGCATGGTGGTTATGAAGGTTTAAGATCTGAGGGTAGCACAACCCAAACCCTTACTCTCCTCTAAAATATAGTTTGTTCATAAAAGTTTAACCTTTTTTTTTTTAATAAATAATTTCGGCTGTTTTAACTAAGGAGCTTTTACACTTATAGCAGAATCAGGTATAATATTTACAAAAATAGCAGCCCAAAAATTATTTGTAAAAATAGTAAAAAAAACTCAAATTTTCGCCTAAAATATTACAAAATTGCCACTAGACTTAAAAGTTATTATTGATTTCTTTGATTCACATGAATGGGGAAAAACTGTTATATTTATAAATACTTTTTAAAAATGTTAAATTTATAAATATTACACAAAATTCTGCTACCCAATAAAATTTCCCTTTAATTTAATCTTAAAATTTGTGTTACGATTTAATAGATAAATGTTCATGAAATTTCACCTCAATTTTTTACAGCAATGATTGAATTGAATTTGGAGTTTATTAAAAATAATGTTTTGTTTTGAATTTGAGAAAATAATATGCAGTTTTATGATAAAGATTTGAAATTTAACCGGTGAAGTGAGGGTGAAATTACAGGTGGTTCTAGATTATCCAAATGAGCATCTTGTTTCAATTAAAGGTTATTACAGTGACCTACATGATTGGGAAATTGATGGCACTGTTATACGATCCCTGACTTTTGTAACAAATAGAAAAAGTCATGGGCCATTTGGCGTTGAACAAGGAACTGAATTTTCATTACCCGAAAACGGAGACCAGGTCAAGATCGTCGGCATCTATGGAAACTCCGGTCAGTTCCTTGATTCTATTGGACTTCGGGGAGTTTTCATTCAAAATGATGAGTAACTAATTGTGTTGATGGCTTAAAAATGAAAAATATCTCATTATTATTTCTTTTTTAAAAATAGAAAAGATAACTAATGTTTTTATATAGATATTACATCAAATTGTGGGAGGGGAGCCTCAAACCTTCGATCTCATGGGAAGGGAGCAAATGTCTAACCACTTGAGCTATGCTCAGGTTGGCAGAAGAGAAATAATGTTACTACTCTATGAAATTACATATTATTCTTAATTTTATATTTCATAGATAAATCATATCAGATCGGTTGGTCTCCATCGATCTCAATAAATAAAAGTTCAAAATATTCTCTCTATCAATCTGACTACAGCAGGAAAATAAGGTAAATTAGTATTGAGTCAAAACTCTATTTTGCAATAATTTTTAACCTCTTTTTCATTACCACTTAAGGGTCCTTTTGTGATAGCTTTTGAAAGTATTTTAAATAGTTATCAAAAACACTTATTTATTTAAGAAAACTTTTAAACACTTCTAAAACTCATCCCAAACGAACACTAAATAGTAGAAGATGAAGTATGAATCTAATTTTAAAAACAAAAAATAGGAAAATAAGTATGAATCTAATTTTAAAAACAAAAAATAGGAAAATAAGTATCAATCTATTTTTATTTTCAAAAGGTTAGTTCATTTTTCAAAAAATGCGGGGCAAATTGTCTCCTTCTCCCCTTCTTAGATCACCTAATTGACGTTAATTTAAAATTATTATATGAAACTCTTTTTTGCCAAATTATATGTATTATTGGACCTACTTATACATTATCAACTATCAATATACCGAGTAAAAAATCGCTGGTCTAACTAGTAAAAATAAGAGAAATCATATTAAAATTTTCAATTTTTACATATAAATTTTTTCATTTTTCAAGAAACAAGGAGCGAAAATTGTCCTTCTCTTCCCTTCTTAGATCCCCTAATTGACGTTAATTCGAGTTTATTATAAGAAATTCTTTTTTGCAAAAATATATATGTATTATGTACATTTAATTTCGTTTTTTTTTCGACAACCATATTTCATTATGTTTATGTTTAATTTTGTTCAATGTTTATTTACATTTATATTAGTTCAATATTTAATATTTAATTTTTATTTCATTGTAACAGGTTCATACGTGAAGTATTTTCTTGATGATGTTGGTCGTTTCAAATATCTTTTTATGAGCACTGGTGCTTGCAGAAAAGGATTTTCTTCATGTAGGCCCGTCATTTCTGTAGACGGTACTTTTATGAAATCTAAATATGTAGGTGTTTTGTTGAATGCATGCACCCTTGATGAAAACAATCAGATTTTTCCTCTTTCTTCTGTCGTGGTTAATTCTGAAAACGATGCTTCGTGGGAGTGGTTCTTCTTTCATTTGCACGTTGTATATGGACATATCCAGAATTTGGCTATAATTTTATATCGTCATCCCATCATAAGAAAAGCTATCGAGAAACAATTTCCTAATGGCCATTATGGTTATTGCATGCAACATATTTCAGCTAATATAAAAGTTCATTTCAAGAAAAAAGGACTTCATGAATTGTTCAAGCGTTGTACAGAAGCTTATATGAAGGATGAATATGAGATTTACATGACTGATTTGATAGTTGCAGAATAAAAAATAATCCCTTATCTAAATGATATAAGTGCAATGATGTGGTCTCGTGCGCATTTTCATGGAATGAGATATAATATAATAACTACTAACATTTGTGAAAGTTATAATGCGACTTTACTTTGTGCTAGAGAATTGCCAGTTGTTTCTGCATTGGATGAAATTCGTTTTAAGCTACAAGAATGGTTCAATGATTGACGTTATGCTGCATCACAACTTCAATCAAAGCTAACACCTTGGGCGAATCGTATATTACACAGAAATATGTGTTCGGGAAGCAAATTCTGTTAGGATCTAAGGCAACCCTAGAGGGGGGGTGAATAGGGTTTATTAAAAATTTATAAAACTTTTTCAATCAATTCAAAATTTAAGATTAACAAAACAATTACACTTTTAAAATTTAATCAATATAAATAAATTTTATACTTAAAAATCATTTTGGCAAAGTAAACAAATATGATGTGATAATAGAAAAATTTGTATCATAAATAATTTCTAACCATTTAATTATGCTTTAGTAAATTATGAAAATAAATATGTAAAGCAAAAATTAAAGAGTAAAGGTTAGAGAAAGTGACACCAAAATTTATAGTGGTTCGGCCAAAAATGCGGCCTAGTCCACTCCCCGAGCGCCTCTCGGGAATTTGTATTCACTTTTTGCGGGAGCAAGTGCAACCCAATCCTTTTAGCGGGATCAAGATCAAACCCGAACTACGACCCTTTCCACGGAGCAAGGACAACCGATATCTATCACTCTTTTTACTAAGGTTTAAGAATAAACCTTTTACAATGGTAAATCCTCACAAAGGATAGATATTACAAGAAATTTGCTCACAATAAGAGATAAAAATCTCAACAAATTAGCCCTCAAGAATGGCTAGAATTACACAAATTTTGGCTCACGAAAATGCTCACAAAGAGATTAGAAACTTTCTGATTTAGCAATGAGAAGAAGCTTTAGTTTTTGTTGGTGTAGAATCTGTCATTTTCGAGCTCAATTTATAGGCAATGAAAATATTACTATTTCATCCACCTTCATCCACTTTCTTAATTATTTTTGACCTTAATGGTGTGAATTGAAGAAAGGGGAGGCTCCATTGTTGACAGAAAGAAGAGCTGAAAAACTGCCATTTTCGGTGCTGTATTTTCAGAAATGAAGCTGAAGGAGAAGGGCTGGAAATGACGATAATAACCTTCGAAGTCTTCATATAAATTCAAATCAGGAAGGGCAAAGTAGTAATCAACCAATATAGTGTAGTAAATGCTTCCAGAAAAGTCAATGAGAAGTCCACGTGTCAAATCGTCATTGGTTGAGCATTTCTGAAATTAAAATTAATAATAATAATATTATTAATAAAATTCTCGGGCAGCAGGGGCAAAAAGGGCAGCAGACCGTTGTGAAGGAATTCAAAATTTCGGTCAGCAGGAGGAAGAAATAAGGGTCAGGACACAAGAGGCATTGACCAAAAGACCAGGGGCAAAAGAGACAATTCACGTGCATCAGAAAAAGCAAACAGCTGTAATGGAAGACAAGCTGGCCACGTGTCGCGCTGTGAGAGGCGAAGGCAGCTGGCGAAGGAGACAGGTGGGACCGGCTGGCAGTTGACGCGTCAGACGGCAACAGAGAGTCAGGAGGTTGAGGCTCACGCGCGCCTACGCGGACGAACAAGGGCTGTCGGATGCGAGGCGGTGAGTGATCGAACGGCTTCAGTTTTTCTCCTTTTTTTTTTTTATCTCAGTTTTTCTCAGATTTTTTTATTTGAGCCGTTGGATGAACTGAAGTGCGCAATCGTGCGGTTGATAATAATTCTGATATTTTCCTTTTTCTTTAATTCAAAATTATGAATTAATCTGGGCCTTCCATCTCAATATAAAATCTGATCTGACGGCTGATAATTTGAGCGCATGAAACATAAGATGAACTCGCCATATATGATCCGGATGAAATAATTAATTTAATTCCAATCTTCTAAAATCAATATCTCGCTCGTTTGAAGTCCGATTGAGTCGATTCCAATTGCATTGGACTCGTTATAATTTTCTCTACGCAGTGGACTATCAAAACACAGAAAATTGATTAGTAACAAAAACACGTTTGTTATCATCAAAATAAGAATAAGATTAATTGGCTTAGAAAGTCAACAAATTCACAGTATGTTTAATTAGTATAAATATTTTATTTTATTTTATTTATCTTATCTATTTATTTTTATAGGTGCATCAAATCAATGAGCATAACTTTGAAGTTCTAGATTTGGATACGGTTTACAAGGTTCAGATTGCAAAGTAGATGTGTGAATGCTGAAGGTGAAATATAATAAAAATTTCATGCAATCATGCTTGTGTTGTAATTGTTTACAAAAATCTTCCACCATCAAATTATGTGAATATGTTTTATACTATGGAAGCATTGAGAAATACATATAGAGGGAGTGTGAACCTTATTGGCAGTATATGACAGTGGAGAGCTCCTGTTAATATTGGTAACATAATTATGCTTCCGCCTAATGTGAAGTGACCTGCTAGAAGACCAAGAACAAAGCATCATGTTTCTGCTATTGAATCCGCTGTTACTCGGCGTAAAAAGTGTTCTCGTTATGGTGCTTTGGGTCATAATAGAAAGGCATGTCGTAATGCTCTCAGTAATTTCGTTACTTCTTCATCTTCTGCTGGATATTAAACCTCTATTTTAGTTATTGATTTGTTGAACTATTTATTTCATCTGTTTGTTGCTATTTTTATCTAGCATTGTTTATTTTGAACTAATTCATTTTACATTTAATTTGAAAATGGTAATGGTTTGTTGTTTATTTTTATTTTATTATTAATTGAACGTTTGTGGTTTCAATTTTATGCATGTTCTGTGTTAACAATGTTGTAGTGTTTTTATTTAATTAATATAAATGTTTAATATAATTAAATAATGTTAAACGTATATGGTCATAAAGAACCAATCTCCATTAATTAGTCGGTAACAATTTGTTTTAATTATGTTTGAAAACAATTGTTTGAAATGATTAATGTTGTTATACATGTTTAAAGTTGCCTCAAAATATTCACTTGAATTTTAATACTCGTAATGTTTAGGATGGATTATTTAAACATTTATGAAAATTAAACGTTATAAAACTGTTTAAAGATATAATATTTACAAATATGTATAATGAAATAAACAGTTTGATTTTTTTTAGTATACATATATGACATATTGAATATTGATAAATATTATTAAATTACATTTCCCGACATGAAAAGAACCGTCATCATATTCTTCCAAAATAAGTCAATTACAAATGTATTGTCATTCAAAACAAAGCAAAATAAAGTTATAATATTATAACCAATAAAAGTACAAACATAACACACAATTATAAGAAATAAAACACTGTCTATTATGACTCCGGACACCTTCATCGTTTCAATTCACCAGGTTGACTTAAACTAAATATGAAACATGGTTGTGAGTGATCAGGTTGTGAGCTCTCTTCTTCAACAGTTTTGAATCCTTCTCAGCCTCACAGGTTGCAGTTGTGTTAGATTGTTTTTTAATTATTATGTTATCATTTAAAACAAAAGTTGCAAAACAAAATTTAAATGCTATATTTACCTTGTCGAGTCTCAAATTCTTATTAATTGCTCTTTCTTTCCCTTTGTCCTTTAATTCCTCTTTCTTTTCATCATTAGTTTCATTCTTCCTTATTTTCTTAGAATTTTTTCTCACAAGTGGAATATCATCCTGTTAAGACAACATTCATTATTAAATTTTATTTACAAAATATAAATATTTAAATTTATGATACGAAAACCCTTTCGAAATGCTTTAAGAACCCTTAAACTTAACTAAGGACCCAAAAAGATCACAACCAAAGAACCCACATATGCCATTTGAAACAACCCAAGGAAAAAGGCTAGAAAATGATTATCCTTATGATCAATGATCTAAAGACAAGAATTGGATTTCTTGTTCTAGATTCGAATCAATCCACCAAATTAGAATGATCAATCCTAATGGCTCGATTCTACAGCCACCCTAAACACAAGGAATGACAAGATGAAAAGTTGCACAAGTCACAACAATTCAAAGAAAAAGCTCTCAATGAAACTTTGTTTTTTTTAACATCCATCAAACTGATTTGTTTACAATCTAATTCATGGCTTTATAAGCCTTACAAAACAAAGATAAAACTGAAATTGACTTAAAGGAAAAGAAACCAAACAGCTAGAAACCTTAAAGTCTCACAAAAGTAACCGAAAATGGTCTTAAACTACATAATTATGCAAATTAACTATGCAAAACTTGTAACTGAAATTAGAGGAGTTACAAATCTGATTTGGAAGGCTTTGTAACTGAAACTCTTCATGGAAGTCTTAAATGAAGCCTTAAGATGTCATGAATAAGTCTTGAGTTGCATTGATGTCTTGAGTTGCAATACATGAGCTTCGGTTGAATTAAATGAACTTGATGTCTTGAGTTGCAATAAATGAGCTTCGGTTGCATTAAATGAACTTGATTTGAACTTGACTTGCATTTAATGAACTAGGCTTGAAGTCGACTTGCATTTAATGAACTTGGCTTGAACTTGACTTCCACTTATTGAACTAATCTTGAACCTTTTATTAATGTAGATTATAGCTTGAGCTTGTCATGAACTTGGAGAACAACAAATGCAAGCTCGGATTCGATCAGCATTAAGGTTCCTTGATTCATATCAATTTAATAAACAGATTACCTCTTTTATTTCTTTGCCTACATCAATGCTTTTCTTATGTTCTTCATGTGAAGTATCATGTGATTCATCCCCATCTCTTCTCTTTGATGTTTTCACCACTATAGGTATGTCATTCTGTCATAATAATTTACACAACTTAGTGGAAAATATATTCATGATATTACCGTTTTTAATAATTTAATTAAACATGTATTTTTATTAAACATATTACCTCTTTATCTTTGTGATCATCATGTTCATTTTTGTTGTCTTCTTTCAAATCAATTGATTCATCCTCATAAATTTGTTTAATTCCCTTGATATCATCTACCTCAATTTGATCCTACAATTATAAACATTATGCAGTGTTAATAAGAAACACAAATTTATTTTTATTTAGGATTTTGTTTTTTTAATAACCTTCTTTGTTCCATAAAGATCATTCAGTGTGGCTTCCAACGTGTCCCAGTCAGTATTCATCAGATCATGATCTATATGGTCTGCAAGTGTTTCATTCTCTTTGTTGTAATCATCATCCTTTATACATTCATCTTGTAGTTTTAATGATTTATGTTTTAAAGTATTACATTGTAAACAATTATACAGTGTTTTAAAAAAATAAATTAGAAAGTGATAATGATGAAGATGAAGAGTTAATATGACGTATCTTTGTTCCATTCCCTTCAACATTGTGCTTCATTAGTTTATCACCCATAGAAAGTTCAAGTAGTTTGTACATTTTATCCATTTTTCTATAAAGTGACATAACACTTATCCTCATCATATGGTTTTCTTGAAACAACGTAGCAGTGTCTTCATTCATTCTCTTCCACGCTTTTCTAGCCCTCCAAATCCACTTCCTTCACCCACATAAAATTTTTTGTTTAGGCTTTCTTTCATCTTGTAATCTACCATGAATTTCTTGTAACACTCTGTCTCTATCTCATCCTTCGAAACTTTAAAGCTTTTGACAACCATCTGTTTGAAACAAAGCCAAATATATTGCAATAGTTTAACAAAGATAAATATTGAATTTTAAAAACTATTTACTAAATATAAACATAATGAAACAAATGAAAAATATTCATATTTTCATTTACGCATCGGATTTGTAAAAACGTTCGAATCATAGTCATTCCAGGTGCCCTGTTTTTCAGAATACCAGTTTAGAATCCTTAGATGTGTATTAGCTACACGTCTTGCATACCTCCCATTTCTTGATAAAGACGGTAAAACTCCGTAAGCCCATATAATCAGAGCATGTGGGAAACCATTCAAACGGTGGTAACTAACTTGCGGTTTGTCCCTAACCTTTTAATGCTACCCAAAGTTATGTTGTAGCATAGACTTCCCCACCCATAATTTTCGAACAGTTCTTCATGCTCCACCAACCTCAAATGTAGACTTTTTAAACAAGTTTTTGGTTGTATAGACGGTAAAATGGACTCAAGAAAATGTATTTTTGACAATTTAATAGACATTTGAAGATCAACAAAATCATACTGATAATATGTCTTTTCTAAGTCTTCTCTGTCTATTGTTGCCCGTCTTGGGAACAGTTTTGAGAGTATAGTGCTCTCTGCTAATTGAGTAACATCAACGTACATCTCCTCAACACAATTTAATCCAGTAATTAAGCAAAAATCCTCCGGTGTAAAAGTTTCAATCTTACCATCAAAGTTGAAACTTAATTCATTCGGTTTCGGATTTGCAACCATTTGATCCACGAGCTATTGGAATAACTTTGGAGGAAAGTTAAGGATCTGCATATCAATAATGTGTTTAAAACATCCTTCCCTTACTATTTTTCTTGCTTCCTTACTCAACTTCTTCAACAATTTTGGAATAATGCTTTGTTTCAAGTAAGGCTGAGTTTTCTTGTCACGATACCAGTTATCCAATTGCACAATATATGGTGGTCCCTGAAAATGTTTAATACATTAAAATTTATAATAATGATTGATAATTAAATGAAAGCATTCATTAATTATACAATATTTCAATTTGAAGTACCTTATGTTCAATCTTTTTTCTCATAGTATTCTTCTCTTTTTCCTTTTCCTTTTTCACCTTTTTTCCCATCTTTCTTTTTTTTTTATACCAATTGATTTTTCTTCATCACAATCCTGTTATAAGACATTTAAAAAACGGATTCACACATAATTAAATTCCAAAGTTTATCAATGCTAAATAACATTAAATGTTTAATATAGTTAAACAGGACAGAAAAATGAGAATAATTTAGGCACTGTTTAACTTATTTAAACATTTATATAAAATATATGTTCATATATACTTATTTTGTTTACCTCCATTAAATCTTCTTACTCTTCTTCACTAGTCTCGTTCTTCATACGTTTCATCTTCTTCGTCGAAATCATCAATTGTTTCTTTTCCCTTTTCCTTTTTCACGTGTTTTCCCCTGTTTCTTTCTTTTCTACCACTTACTTTTTTCTCATCCCAATCCTGTTTTAACCAAATTACAAACTAGATACATAGACAATTACATTAAAAAAAATTAAATTTATATTACATTAAATTTTTAACAAATTAAACACGAACTTAAAATGATAAGATTTTTGACAGTGTGTATCTTACATAATCATTTATAAAAATTATATTAATTTTTTTTACCTCCATTACATCATCTTCTTCTTCATCCTTCGTCTCTTTTTCCGCACACGTTTCATCTTCCCTGTCGAAATCCTCAATGCTTTCTTCTTCAAATGTTGCTTCTCCAGATGTTGCTTTTCCTTCTTCTTCCACGATCTTTGATTCCATTTCTAAATTCTTCGTCTTTTCAATACTAGGAATCTGAAATATATTAAGTTTAGAATACAATTTAGTTCCCTTAACAAATTAATGGAAATAAGAAAAATATGAAGCTTTTTAATAAATCATTAATGGTGAAAATAAAATACCTCTTCCATTTTCTCTACTTCAACTTCTGATTCAACTCTTTCCTGAAGTTCATTCGATGGAACATTGTCTGCATTTATTGCTTCAAAGTACTGCTCTGTCTCTCCATTAAAATCTTCTTTTTCGTAAACATGTTAATTCTTCTCCTTCGTTTTCTTCAAAATTTTCTCTAGGGTTTTCTGAGTTGGGTTTTGATATTTAGGAAATTTCTAATTTTTTGTTTTAGAAATATTTGATTTTTGAAATTCGAATTTGAATTAACCGCTGAAATGGTCTTTTTTTTTGTATTTCAAATCCCACGTTTCACGCCGCGTGTCTATTCGTAACTGCCATTTCTTACGCTGCACATTAATTGTTTACGGCGCCAATCATATCAATGTCAGTCAAGGATAAAATAGTAAATTTACAAAACCATATGGTTGAGGTTATCTAAAAATGTAAATAAATAGTACACTCATTCATTTTTGTAATTATTGCTGTGTTTTTTGATTTAGATGAAATTAACCCTTTTTAAAACAGTATTAAAATAGATTTCTTTATTCAGTTTTTTAAATAATATTAAATAGATTTTTTCCCATAAAAGATGAGTTGTAATCCCAACAAATCGCTCTAATCAAATAGGTATTTATGAACTTGGTCTTGAGTGAATCCGTTTTTTTAACATCTTTTTGTCATGTTCGGGTTACGTATTTTGTAATATGTATTAGAAGTTTGAAAAACTCAATACTAGATGATTTTCATTAAAAAAATAAAAATAAAAATTATCTGATGGTCTATTTTACTCTTTTATTTTTTATTTTTTGAACTACTCAACTAAATAGATCTCTATCAAAATTCATAATATTTATATAGAAAAGCTAGACAAATTTAGGGAATAAATTAATTCATATTAATTTTTTTTCCTTTTCCTTTTATTTGATATCCGAGTAACTTGCACGCACCACAACAAATTTCATAATGTTGTTATCTTTTCCTACACAAATAATCACTTTCCTTCCACAAGAAACTCGTAGAATAATACCCCGAGAAAGTAGTCTTTGTACCATTCAAGTGGATTATAATGTGGTTATCTATTCCTACAAGAATAAATACTTTCCTTCAAAAGTCTCAAAGTTACCACATCCACCCCTAGCTGATAAAAATCCGTCTCTATCTTAATTCCAATCAATTGAAAGAACATAACCAATCCTATCACTCAAATTTGTTCTTTCTTTCTTTCTGCAAAACCTTAATATATAGTCACTCCATAAAAAATGGTAAATGCTAATTGTTTCTTTACTAGTTGAGAATTCTCTTCACGAATTCTGCTAACAATATCTCCACGTTTTTCTTGCTGCAGGAAGAAGAAGAAGAAGAAGAAAACGGTTCCAAGAAGATAACGGTATCGTTTGGTTATCTTGGAAGCGAAGGAGGGAGTGTTTGGGATGACGGAGATTATTCAACGATCAGACGTTTTGTGATTCATCATAGAGAATGGATCTGTTCAATTCAGACTGAATATGATAACAATGGCGATTCAGTCTGGTCACAGAAGCATGGCGGAAATGAAGGTTCCAAATCTGAGGTTAGCTCTAAAAATCATTGATTTCGATTTTCGAGATCTTTAAAATCGGATATGAAGATAGAATTGCAGGTTGTTTTAGATTATCCAGAGGAATATCTGATTTCAATACATGGATATTACGGTGAGATACGGAAATGGGGAATCGCAGCGACGGTTATTCGATCGTTGAGTCTGGAAAGCAATAGAAAAACATACGGACCATTTGGTATTGAAGATGAAGAAGATGGAACTTTATTTACTTTCCCAACTATTTGGGGAAAGATCGTTGGCTTCCATGGAAGATGCGGTTGGTACCTTGATGCAATTGGGCTCCACGTACAGCCCACTCAAAGGTAATAAAATTTCTGTATCGGTCCTTAATTTACTATACACATGATCACCAACACGAGCATAACTCAATTGGTTAGGCATCTATTCTCTTTTGTCGAAGGTTCGAATCTCCCTCCCCCAATTTTGATGTAATCTAAAAAATACTATAGACATGATCATTTCAACTAAAATTATACCGTACATAACAACTTGTTTTAGCTTTTCACTAATTATGTTTAAAAAATGGTTACACATAAATCTTTTTAAAAATTTCAAGTGTAACAAAATTTCCTATAACATATACCAATTTATATTTTTTAAACAATAAAATTTATAAATATATCATAGTTTTTAAAACATTTATTTTATATAATAACTACTGATTTACGTTAATATATGTTATATTATTGAATGATGTGTTGAATAAAAATGACATATTTTAAATATCTTAAAAATAACTATTAAATTTATAATTATTTTTAATAAATACTATGTTTATATATATTATCTATTTGTAATAAGTTATAACCCATCCACTCTTCGTATCTATATCATTTTGTGTTTGTATGCTTCGATTAATAACTTAGATTTTTTTTTTAATTATAAAAATAATACTTTTCTGAATTAATTAATCACCTATTAATATTGACAAATAATAATTAATTAATACGAAATTTACGTAATGTATGATTGCTTAAAATCATTTTTCATGTTATCAACCCAGAAGCGAAACCATGCAATTTACGTTGGGAGAATACGGAGGTAAAGGCGGGAGTCGGTGGGAAAACATGTTTTCAAGGATTAGACGTATTTTGATTAATCATGGAGATTGGATTGATTCTATTCAATTTGAATATGATGATAAATATGGTAACACTATCTTGTCTTTCAAACACGGTGGAAATGGAGGTTCCCCATCTCAGGTTTAAACTTATAATTAA
The DNA here is from genome assembly GCA_028015215.1 of Gynostemma pentaphyllum. Lineage (NCBI taxonomy): Eukaryota > Viridiplantae > Streptophyta > Magnoliopsida > Cucurbitales > Cucurbitaceae > Gynostemma > Gynostemma pentaphyllum. The sequence continues at coordinate 17,613,748 of CM051350.1, read as the reverse complement.
TTGTTAAAATTCCATTCGAATTTAATATAATAAAACTAATTAAGTGTGATTTTCTTCTGTTAATTTGCAGGTTGCTTTAGATTACCCAAATGAGTATCTTATTTCAATTCATGGTTACTACGATGATATACGTAAATGGAACATTGCATCAACTGTGATTCGATCATTGACTATTGAAACTAATAGAAGAAGTTATGGCCCATTTGGTGTTGAAAATGGAACCAAATTTTCAATCCCGGCCCCGCCCGCGGATAATCGGGTTAAAATCGTTGGCATCTATGGAAGGTCTGGTTGGTATCTTAATTCAATTGGCCTCCATGCTGTTTCCATTCAAAACTAGTCCCTGGGCTCACCGGCACTTTACTTCTTGGATCATCTTCCCCTATTTGTTTGTTTCCGAGCTTAGACACTATAAATAAAAAGCTATTAAAATAGCTTTTATAATAATAAAAAGAAATTTTAAATAGAAAATAATACATGGCTTCCAACTTCTCCATAAAGTTATATATGTTTTTTTTTCTCTATTGGATTTTAAAAGTGAATGGAACTCACATATTTATTAAATATGATTTTGAAAGATTAAAAAAGATCCCTTATTCTTTAAAAATATATTTATTATAAAATTTAAAAATCATAAAGATTTAAAATAATTATTTTTAATAATTATAATATGGAATTAGAGTAATAAATTAGGGGCCTGTTTGGTAACCTACCTCTTTTCCATTTCTTGTTTCTTATTTCTATTTCTTGTTTCTTGTTCCTGTTTTTTTTTTTAAAATTCTGCTACCCAATGAAATGTGCCTAAAAAAAAAACTATATACATTTTTAGATTATAATAAAATCAGATTAAAATGAAGTGCTATTTTCATTTATACCAAATATGTATTAGGTTTATAACAAATATATCATAGATTGTTAGATATTTTAAATATACCCAAAACCACCACCAGCTAGGGATGGTAAAATTCCTTACGGGTTAAGGGCCTGGGGCCACGCCCCTATAAGGGCGGGGAATCCCCATTTATTATGGTTAGGGTTAGGGTTAGGGATCTCCACCCCGTTGTCATCCCTACCGCCAACTAATATAAATCACATTGTGAAAAGACAACAAAATACCCTGATTTAAATTTCCTTAAATTATGCCAGATTTAAGGAAAATTATAAAATCACTTAAATTGTGCAAAATTAATGGAAAGTTTATATCTATAAAATTAAAACTAAAACAAATAAATCTTTAAAAATCTACATATTACTTTCTTCTAGGAAATATTCTTCAAAGTTTCGAAATTCTTAAGTTGTCTTCTTCCGACAATTTGAAAATTACCCTATTAGAAATTTTAGTTTTTTTTTTAACCATAAATTGGGAGTTTTCACATGTTTTGTAGTAGTATCTCACCGGTTAATAGATGACTCTTGTTAATTTTAGGGTAGTTTTGATGAAATATCTAATAATATGAGGGTTTTTGTGATAATTTACATTATCAAAATTACTCAAATTAGAAAATAGGGAAAGATGGCGCATATACAGCACACCACACACCTTTTCTTTGAATAAAAGGGATGAAAGAATTTTGTTTGGGCATCTTTTTAACTTTTCCCACAACTACAAGATAACAATGATTCTATCCTTTGAAAACTTGTACACGTCTCACTTCCAAAACCTACCCACTCCCAGGTATGGAATCATAAATTTTGTTTCACTGGGTATAAATTTGATGAAACTATTTTTTAAAAAATAAATACATAAAAGTTTCAACTAACTGTGACTGTGAGAGAGTCTCGATGATACACTCGTTGAATCCAACATTTTTCATATGTTTTAAGAGATTTGAGACTCGAAGTACGATCTTATATAATGTAATACCGATGCTTACATATTCCTTTAATATCTCACTAAATACATTTATTATCAATCATAATAAAAACTTTGGGTCTATCATTGTAATTAGTGTTGGAACGGGAACTCAAATAATAACAATTGAGATGAAAGTACATCAATATATATTGATATCGACACTGTTTACATAATCAAAATAGATTAGTAATAACAATAATTTAATTAAAACAAAATACTGAAGGACAACTTTACAAAGTGTAAATCTTCAAAGCACGGTCAAGCCGTTGTCCTGAAGTCGATATTGCCCCGCTCGGATTGTTTGCAGTTCAATGGCAAGTCAGCTCGGCAGGATTTGATGAAGCTTTTCGTGAGAATAACAATCAGATACTCACGAACCTGGTTAGAACCCCTCAAAAATAGCTCTCCAAAGCTTTAACAGAAAAGACTCAAGAAAATTAGGCTCTGTTTGGTATGCAATCTGAAAAACAGAATTTGAATTTAGCGGATTCTAATGAATTCAGAGTTGTATTTTGTGAATTTGTTGGTTCTGAAACTGTGTTTGGTAACATATCCAGAATTTATAATTGAGATTCAGAAATTTGAAATATGTGTTTGGTTGGTTACTCAAAAAATTTAAAATCAGATTGTGAATCAGAATATGTGTTTAGATCATAATCCAAATTTTGGGTGACTCACTCATAAAAATAATACTTCTAACTTTCAATCATTCATTTTTAAGTTTGAAAAAACTAATAATTCATAACTTATAAATTAGAAACATCTTTATCCGCATCAACTATAACTATTCTCATTCTTAGGATAAAATTTCATTTAAAAAAAATTATAATAAAGATAATAGAAGCATTGCAAGTCTATCAAATAAACTCTTTAGATTAAAACAACTCAATTTTTTTCCAAAAGAAGAACTATACAAGACACAATGAGATCCATTCTAAAATTCATAAGAACCTAGTGCAACAAAAGAGAGAATTTCTCAATAAAAGAGAATCTGAAAAAATATTTTCACACTGAATGGAGAGACCATTTAGGCATTGAAAACCTCCAATAGCGTTATTCAAATAGTACTACATACATTAGTAAACAAGAAGCAGAGAAAAATGTGAGCAACAACCTCCAAAACATATATATATATATATATATTATTTTATTTTTTTATATTTAAATTAATCTTATATATAATTATAAAAACAAAGTATAAATAAAAAATAGGATATAATGAAAAAATAAATTAACTTTTTTTCCATCACTTTAGAATTAAGTTTAAGTTTAAAAAGTTAAAAATCTGCTTAAAAACATGCAATTAAAAATTTAATTAAATAAATAAAAGCTAGAACGGACTGGGTCAACCTTGAAAAACGGGCCCGACCCGACCCAAATCTGTAAAATGGGTCCGACTCGTATTTTTATCTCATGTGCTGAAACCCGTGGATTAAATTGTGTGGGTGAAGTCAATCTGTGTTTTTCAGTTTTGAGTTGGATATTTTGGATTCTTGTTTTAGTTGAATTCATTTTTTAGCCTAAAAAAGAAATTGAATCCAAATTGCTTTTTTCTGGATTGTAAACCAAACACAAAACAAAGCAGATTCCTTTTATTCATTCAATCCAGATTCATAAAACTAAATCTGGATTGCAAACCAAACAGGGCCTTAGAACACACGAGAAAGAGGAGATAAAATCAATATTTTTAAATTCATTTTTAGGTCTCTCAGTACTACAAAATGAATTCCTATATATAAGAACCAAAATTGTAACTCACGAAATTGGAATAAATTCACAATTTAATTCCAATATTAGACTTCAATAAACGGTTATAAAATTGAATGCCAATGTCTCAAATTAAATGTGAACAATAAAATTTAATTCCCCAATTGAGTTTGTCAAACGACTTTCAAATTGAAAGTATTATTGAGAATATATATATATATATTTCCAACAATCAGAAACGAAGTAGATGTAAATTAAAAATTTAGGGACTGACTAGACACGAGTCTCGACACAAACCTCAAAACTAATGACCAAGAAATAATTTATTGCTTTATTTAAATATAAAAGAGAGTTCTACAAGTACCGGAAATAACTGTCATGAAGTAAGAGATATTTAGGCAAATGTTATAAAGGTAAAAGGGACAATAGCATCTCTTTGCTTCCTTCTTCACCATTCCTTTTCCATTTGAACTTTTGAGTTAATTCTGTAAGGGATGAATTTTGATCTTTTGGAGCACCCTCACCCACACCCATTGATCTTCATTGAAGAAGGAAAAAATGATGGGGAAGTAATCTACTGCTCAAGATGTAATAAAGCATTGAATCCCCCTGCTTTTAGTTGCTCAATCTGCAACTTCCATATTCATCAATCATGCATTGATCTTCCTCCTGAGATTCATTCTCATTTCCATCCTCAACATAGTCTCAATCTTACCATAAACAATATCTTTTGTAAATGTTGTTTTCGTATGCCGTTGGGTCACTCTTACTTTTGCTCTGAATGTGGTTTTCAAATTGATATCAAATGTGTTCTCTCCGACACTAAACAAAGCGGTTTATACCGCAAATCCGACAACGATTTCCGACATTTCAGTCATCCTCATCCCTTGGTTTTGATCCTTGGAAAAGAAAAACGACAAGATCAAGATGTCGTTTGCCTCGTTTGTGAACTTCTTATAACTGGTACAGGTTCTGTTTACTTTTGCTCTCACTGTGATTCTCATTTCCATAAAGATTGTGCTGAATTACCTCGTGAGATTCAAAATCATGATTATCATCCTCACCCGTTACTTCTTTTACCACGACCCTTTATACCTGATGATACTTACTGTGATAGTTGCAAGAATCAATGCAGAGATTTTAACTTCTGTTGTCCAGAGTGCAATTTTAATCTTCATATATCATGTTTGTCATCTAATTTCAATCATAAACATACCTTTACCAAATTCCGTAACGAGTTTCAATTTGTTTGTCAAGCTTGTGGTAAGAAAAGGATTGGATTTTGGTGGTTTTGTAAGAAATGCCATCTTTTGGTTCATAAAGAATGTGCTGAATTACCATTGTTTCTTAGGACATCGGGGCATCGTCTTCACGACCTTAGTCTCACATACTTTCGTAATCCAGTTTATTTACCCTATAAGATTTTCTGCAAAATTTGCAATGAAGAAGTAAGCAAAAGATATGCTGGATATGGTTGTCACCAATGCAGCTATTATGCTCATTTGGATTGCGCTAGAAGGCAACGTTTTGACCCACAATCGATGACCATTGATGCTCTTGATTCACTCCCTGGTCCTACCGATGGCGACGATTTGGAGAATGATCTAATTCTACATTTTAGTCATAAGCATGAGTTGAGCTTCTCCCATGATGGAGAGCTTGGGCTAGATAGGCTTTGTGATGGGTGTATGAAACGCCTTTCATCTCCCTATTATGGCTGCAGAGAGTGTGATTTCTCTCTCCATAAAGGATGTGCTAAATTGCCAAGGAAAAAAAGGCACTTTCTCCACCGACATCCTCTCGATCTGATCTCGATCCCAGATTTCGCATTCCATTGCAATGCTTGTCTCGAGTATTTCCATGGCTTTGCCTATCACTGTGAGCAATGTCACTTTACACTCGATATTCGATGTGCTTCCATTAACATCCCATTTAATCATTCCAGTCATAACCATCCCCTGTCTCTTTACCGTAGTACTAACAAAGAACGAAATTGTGACGGTTGTGGCCAAGGGGTGAAGAACAAAATGGTATTCCGATGTGTCAACTGCAACTTCTATTTAGACTCGAGATGTGCTACCCTACCAATTGCAGTGAGATACAGATTCGATATCCACCCATTGAAGCTAACATTTGTTGATGAAAACGACAATGGAAATGAATATTATTGTGATGTTTGTGAAGAAAAAAGGGACACAAAGGTGTGGTTCTACAGCTGCAAGATGTGTTCTTTTGCTGCACATCCTATATGTGTTCTTGGGGAGTTTCCTTATTTGAAGTCTGGAATTTGTGAAGGGCATTCACATCCTCTGAGGCTGGTGATGAAGAATAAGAAAAAATGGTCTTTTCCTTCAGATCCTTCTACTAATTGTGGAGCCTGCAACAAATCTTTGGATAAGAATTTGGTTTATGAATGTGATCGTTGTAAGTTTAATGTTCATGGAATTGGGCCATGTTACCATCGACAGCTAGTACAAGGCAAACTCACATTCACCACGAATTGCTCTTACTCTCCTGCAGTTGGACTCTATGGACACCCAATCCAAAATCAAAGGTAAGCTCCCTTTTTACTCTCTACGTCGTTCATTTAGTTAGAATCTTTACGTGTTAGTCTTCAGATATCTAGAGTCTCGTGTTCTTTTCTAGGCATCTTAAGATGTTGTCATATAAATATGAGAGCTACATTTATTCCCACTAAAATTGATGGGTTTGTAATGATTCCCCTAAAGATTAGGATTATTTTACTTATTTATCCCTAATCTAATTTAAGTTATAAACTAATAAAGTATATTAAATATTTTACACTGTTAAGTTTTTATACGTCAAATCATAGAAATATTAATCTCATATGGATAACTGCAAGTGTATCTTAGTCAGTTTGATGTTCATCCAAATATCAGTCAAAGTATTTTAGTAATTTTTTTTATGGCATTATTTTAGTATTTACTTGCACTAAATACTTATGTTAGAAAAAAACATAATAGAATGACTGATTTAAATAAATAGTAATCATTAATTGACGCGATAGTTTTTAATATTTTATCTCAATTTTATTAAATTTATCATCGTTCAAAATTATAAATCACGTCTAGTAACAATTTTATTTTACTATTTTTAATTTTGTAAATGTATTTTAAAATTTAGTACTAGGTAGAATGTTAACAAGTAAAATATTTATGAAAAGTAGATTTTTTTTTTAAAAAAAATGAGATAATTATAAAGTGCACTCCTAACCTATCTAACTGGTAAATCATACCTCTATATTTTATATGGTTTTACTTACTCCGGTAATCTATTGACTTCTTCACTTAACTTTTAAAGAAAATTGTAAAAAATTGTTTAAAAAATCTTATAAATTATTATAGAATTAATTTGGTATAATTTATGCAATTTTTCGGAAAAATAAAAATCTATTATACAATACAATTTTATTTTATGATCCATTAAATTTTTTGTTATTCTAGAAACGAGCCCATGCGCTTTAGACTGGGAGAATATGGAGGCAAGGGTGGGAATCCATGGGAAGTTGTGTTTTCAAGGATTAGACGGATTGTGGTTAATCATGGAGATTGGATTGATTCTATTCAAATTGAATATGATGATAAATATGGTAACACTATCTTGTCCCCCAAACACGGTGGAAATGGAGGTTCCCCATCTCAGGTTTAAACTTATAATTAATTATTAAAATTTCATTCGAATTTCAAAAACATTTGAAGAAAAAAATTAATTGTGTGATTTTCTTTTGTGCCTATAAAATTGCAGGTTGCTTTGGAATACCCAAATGAGTATCTCATCTCAATTCATGGTTACTATGACGATATACGTAAATGGGACATTGCAACAACTGTGATTCAATCACTGACTATTGAAACTAATAGAAGAAGTTATGGGCCATTTGGTTTTGAAATTGGAACCAAATTTTCGATCTCGGCCCCAACAATGGCTAATCGGGTGAAGATTGTCGGCATCCATGGTAGATCTGGTTTGTACCTTGATTCAATTGGCCTCCATGCTCTTTCCATCCAAAACTAGTCACCTCTCCTGTACTTTACTTCTTGCATCATCTTTCAATCTTTTTTCTTTTTTTTTCTAGGTTACTGAGCCCAGACTATAAATAAACAGCTATTAACATAAATAATTTTAATGATAATAATATGGGTCATGCTATAGTACCGGTAATTATTCATACCAACTTTTCAACTCCCCTTTTAATAAAATAATTAATATGTTAAAATCCTTAATCTTCTCTACTATATATTTTTTTGTTTAACAAGAAACGATAAATATTATATAGAATATAAAACAGAATTATAAAGAGAGTCAAAACCTTCTTTAGCCAGAAGATGTATAGAGATTTGATGAGGAACCAGTAAACCCCATCACACTGTTCACCTGCTCCAATCATTATCCTCGAAATACGATCCTGAATGATTCACAACTTATCAGTAAATGTAATCATATAATATAGTTTGTTAAGCAAATGAGAAACAGATAAAAGGTTGCAAGTGAGCTCTGAGATGTATAAAACATCATGCAACTTCATGTTCTGACTCAAGGTGATTGATCCTCGTTGCCGTGCAAAGGTCTGTTTTCCATTCGGAAGACCAACAGAAATAGGGGTTATGTCAATCAAGTTATAGAACGATTGTACATTACCAGACATGTGGTTCGAGCACCCCGTATCAATAATCCATAGAAGACCAGGATCAACTCTCTCACCATTCAATTTAATATTTGATGAATTCTGCCCTTTTGAATTCAACATTTGGACAAGCGTAGTCCATTGATCATCAGAGAGACTATGAAGACCACTTCTATCATCATCATTGATAGTGGCCATAATTACTTCAGTTTGTTTTGTAAGGTTTTCACCTAGCGTGGTCATTTACGATAAAGATCGTTAACCTGCTCTGATACCATGATAAAATTAAAGTAATGCGGAATAAAAAGAATAGAGAGAAGAAGAGAAGAGGGGAAGAGAGGAAACGGTATGGGGCCAAAAGACTACATTGTGATTTTCTTCTTAACAATCTCAATAGCATAACATTGTTTATATAGAAAACATAACCCTAGATAAATTAGGAAAAGATAAACAAAATAAGAAAAGATAATTATCATAATGGAATAAGATAAATAAGGAAAATATATTAAAGAAAATAAACTAAATTTGGCAGCTTTTCTGCCAAACCGTTGCCGCGGCCATGAACCCTCGTTTCCACGGCATCGTTCCTCATCAAATGATCTCTATACCCTCCCTCAAGTTGGAGCATGGAGATCACGAAATGCCCAACTTGCGAAATATGATCAAAAAAGAAGGGTCTTGTAAAAAAAATATCGTTTCTAATCGGGAAACGCCATAATCCATCATCAAGTGCAATGGTCGTCGCTGTATCAACGTCAATCATCGCGGTCATCGTGGTTGTTGCGATATCTGCAGCATCCACACGGTCGTTTCCAATCTAGAAACGCCGTCATTCATCGTTTCAAATATTGAAACGTCTTCATTCATCATGGACTCTTTTTGAGTTTCTTCCATGGCCGTTTTTCAAGTAGATGTGGTATAAGCAACATCTCCACGGCCGTTTCTGTTAGGAATGGTGTCCTAGAACTTGTAATTATTTAATAATAATAATTTATTTTGAATAAATTAAATAAATAAACATAAGTTCTTTATATTATCTAGATTGATTCAATTGACGATATTAGGAATATATGGAAATATATCAATATCAAACATTCAAATAGTAAACCCTAAGTTACTCTTATGAAATCACGACTTAGTATTTGAGTCATACGAGAGGATTTAAAGTCGAGATGAGTAACTTAAAAGTGTCTACAGTAAATGGATAACGTTTGGGAACCTTATCCTGGTAACACTGTTGATAGCTTCACATTTTGTTTATAGACAAATGATCTAATCCTGATCATTCATGTGGGAGACATGAAATGGAAGTATCATATGCAATGTTGATTGTATAAGACAGCGATGTTCGATCAAATTTCTCATTAGTACCGTTTACGAGAAATGATCGAATATCAAACTAAGTTTATCAACCGTGATAGATCTCAATCCTGAGTGAAATGCGGACTCCTATTTATGGAGTTATGTTCTTTGATTCACATGGTTGAGAGCGATCTGTAAGAACGCTCAATACACTTCTGTTTTGGGAACATGACTAGATAAGTAGCTGGGAACTCATTTTCACGAGATGGAATTCATAACTTTCCTATAAATTAACGGTATCAGTGCGATACCTAAATATTTTAGGAACTTTAGGAAACTCCCTTGATGTACTGATTCGAGACATGAACAAGTGGCGCCACGACTTCTATTGATCACAGAAGTATATTATCTCTAGTTCGACTAAAGATAATGTTCATTGGAGAATCAGCGGGAACACAAGGATAAAGCGGTAATTACAGGGGCAAACGATAAATTTATCCGCCTGTAATTATGAGGGTTCCACGTGAAGGATATATCACAGATATAAATAAAAGATAAACTAAATGGACATAACTCATCTATAGTGAGGGGAGTTCAGCTATGAATCTATAGTGGAATTATTCATAGTTAGATAATAAGTAATTAACTAATTATGTGTTAATCACTTAATTGACTAATTATTAAGCCCATGATCTATAGGTCCATCGGGTCCCTATGCTAGCCCAAACATCGTAGTCGCGAAATCAAGTAGAAGAAATGGAAATTTTAAGTAAAGTGAATTACTTAAAATAGGCAATATTAATTGTTTAAATATTGAGTATATTTAAACGGTAATTAATATAAACATTATTAATTGTTTAAATAATGAGTTTATTTAAACAGGAAATTAATAATGAAATATTATTAATTATTTGAATATATTTAAATGATAATTAATAATTTGAAATTAATTAACAATTATTAATTGTTTAAATAATTAATTTTATTTGAACGGAAATTAATAATTAAAATTAATTAATTAATAATAAAATATTGTCAATAAAATTATTAATTAAATAATGAGTTTATTTAATGGAAATTAATAATTATAATAATTATTATTAATTATTTAAATAATGAAAATTATTTAAATGGAAATTAATAATTAAATATAAATTTGATAATATTTAGTCGGGAGAAAATATTAATTTTTTAAATAAAATATTTTATTTAAATGGTAATTAATAAATAAATTAATTAAGTTGGACTTATTTAAGAGAGAATTTCAAGCCCAATTGGATTAATGAACCTAATTGAAATTGGCCCAAAATAATTAATTAAATAAATTAGAATTATTTATTAATTATTAAAGCCAATTTTTGGCTATACATGTATTTTGGGAGAGATAATTGCTTGAATTATATCCTAAAATAATTACATAGATTTACTTACCCAAGATAAATAAAATAAAGAAAATAAAATAATCTCCTATTTATCTATGGCATTTTCGAAATTGCAAGATAAAGGAAAGAGATAATGTTTTATTTTTTTGTATTTATCTCTATAGATTAATCCTAATGTGATTAGGATTCCTATTTTTATATAAATAGGAGGGTTGGGTCATTCATAAATCACACAATTAAAATTCCTTAGAAATTCGGAATTCTTCCTTCTCCCTCCCCCCTTAGCCGATTTTCCCTAGTCCATTGGGAAGAAAATATTTTTTCTTCTTCCCAATTTCTTCTAAAGTTCGATCCCACAATCGGGTTTCGTTTGATCGATCGGGATATAGCGTAGAAGATCCGGTGTTGCTGAGGATTTGATGCTGTAAAGAAACCTCCAACATATTCTCCATTTATTACTCAATGTAAGTTTTGATTTTAATTTTGGAAATTTAAAGCATGAATCTACATGTTTTTTCACAAATTGCATGATATTAATAGATCCGTTATTAAATGTTAATAAGTTTACTAAATAAATTTCCGCTAGTTTAGTAAATCATCCCTTCAGTTTCCAATCTAGAAACGTCGTCATTCATCGTTTCAAATATTGAAACGTTTTCATAAGAAACTCTTCATGAATTCTTGTCATCGTTCGGTTATGGTTCCGAAACCCAATATGTTCTTTGCACAAAGTTTGTTGCGCATTGAACGTTCTTCATCATCTCGTTTCTAATATAGAAACGTTGTCATTCACTTTTTTTTTATGCAATCCCCATTAAATCATGTTTTAACCTTGCCGAAACAAGACCATCTCCGCCGACAACTCCAATATCTCTAACATCGTCGGCCACCACATGCCTCATTTGCCAAAAGCAACTCAAAATAACGTTGCCATTCCGTCTGAAGACCCTACACCAAAGTCCTCTTAACAATCCGATCTTACTCCACGAACTCAAATTATTATTGCACCTTTCCAATATTAAAATTGGATTTGATCATCAAATTCGCCTCACATATTGACCAAGTGATATTGAGAACTTAAATTCAAAGCAAAAATTCTCCGATTCAATCTCCAATATAAAGAAAATTCAATTCCCCGAGAATCTTTAATTCAATAAAACCCACTCTAATACCATGATAAAATTAAAGTAATGCGGAATAAAAAGAATAGAGAGAAGAAGAGAAGAGGGGAATAGAGGAAACGATATGGGGCCAAAAGACTACATTGTGATTTTCTTCTTAACAATCTCAATAGCATAACATTGTTTATATAGAAAACATAACCCTAGATAAATTAGGAAAAGATAAACTAAATAGGAAAAGATAATTATCATAATGGAATAAGATAAATAAAGGAAAATATATTAAAGAAAATAAACTAAATTTGGCAGCTTTTCTGCCGAACTGTTACCGCGGCCACGAACCCTCGTTTCCACGGCATCGTTCCTCATCAAATCTCTATAAGATGCGCTTCGGAATTATGATCTCTCCCAATAAAACGAAAAGAAATACAATAAAAATCCGGGATAATAGCCTTGATGGCTTCGAAAATGCAAATAAAATCGGTAGGGCAATCAGCAAGCCCATTAAAAATGTCAACCAATAATTTAGCATCCGAACAAACCTTAAGCGACCTTAATCCTCTCTTTGTCGCTGCACTCAAACCATGAAGCACACAACGCCCTTCAGCGTGAAGGGAAATCAAACATATATCACCAGCACCACTATATGACTCCTCAATTTCACCTTAACATCTCTTAACGAGCCAACCATAACCAGAAGCAAAACAATTTTCACTCCAAGCAGCATCACAAAAAAGAGTGCAAATATAATTTCCACTGCTTACTTGATTTTCCAAAAGTAAGGGCACGCTAGTACAAGCTGAATTGGAAATCGAAGTGAACTCATAAAAATCCTCCATAGTTTTTGTAATACGTTTCTCTATACCAAGCGTCTCCCCTTGAAAGAATATACCATTTCTCATTTTCCACAAACGCCATAGGCCAAAAACAAAAATGCTCAAAGTTTTTCCATCCATACTTGTTTCTAAGAGAAAATTCGTAATCCAAATCCAACTATCCCAGAAATTAGTCCCTTCAAAACGAGCAATGTTCAACTGAAGAATTGAATCAAACCAAAATCTCTTTGACACTTCACATATGAGAAGGATATGATTAACAGACTCCTCATGTGAAGCACAAAGAGAACAGAAAGGCTCCACATTCATCCCTCGATGACTTAGCTGACTTTTGGTAGCAAGGAAACCCCGACAAGCTCTCCACATAAAATGTTTCAGCTTCTGTGAAATATTTAATTTCCAAATGGCCTGCCACCCTTTACTAGTAGATGTTGAACTGCTACTTTCACCATTAGTTGAGAGCTCACTCATCCTCTCCATCACAATATTTAAAGTCATTTTATAAACAGACTTTACTGTATCATCCCCAGAGGTATTGTAGTGCCAAACCATTTTATCAAGGAGACTATGTTGGCTACTATGAATTCCAAGAATAATCTGACAGTCAGCATGGTTGAATAAATCCTAATTACAGGTACATTCCAACGACATTGGTAAGGAAGAATTAAATCAGAGACTAGAACTTGATGACCATTCCGAATAGTGGAAGGCAAAAAAGCTAAAAGGTTGTGGAATCCACGGATCATCCCAGATTCAAATTTGAAAGCCATCACCAACATGCCAACGAAGTCCCTTCACCAAAATCTTCTGACCTTCCATTAAACTTCTCCAACCCCAAGAGGCTTTATTACCAACATTTGCCAACAGAAATGATGAAGAGGGAAAATATTTCGCTTTGAACACCCTGCCCAGTAAAGAATCCGGCTTCTGAAGCAAATTCCAACCCTGCTTGGCAAGCATCGCAAGGTTGAAGCTATGCAAATCCTTCATATTAAGACCCTCAGCTGATTTTGGCAAGAAAGACTCTTCCAAGTGCCCTAGTGTATGCCCCTACGATCCTTATTAGCCTGCCACTAAAGCGACTGCCTTAATTAACATCTCTTTACCCGCTTGAGACAAAAGCTGCTCTACCCACCCTGTCTCGAATAGCTTAAAAAACAGCTTTTTTTGAAGCCCTAAACTCAACTTCCTGCCCCAAATATTCCCCAAGGCCACCATTAGAAAGAATGCCTAGTTCCTCTGAAATAAGAATGCGATTTGGAGGAGGGGGTGTTCTTACTAAACAAAAGATTGCTCTTATCAAAATTAATTTCCTGGCCTGAGTTATCTCCGTATAGCTTCAGAATCGTACTCAATTCCCGAACTTTCTGGAGATTCGCTTTACAGAATAAGAGTGAATCATCCTCAAATAAAAGGCTATTAATACAAGGACCTACTCATGCAAACTGGAAGCCATGAACTCTATAATCTCTAGCAGCATTATCAATCAGGCCCTGTAAATCCCTCAGAACAAAGAACGAACAAATTAGGAGACAGTGGGTCACGTTGTCTTAAGCCTCTTTATGGTTTGAAAAAACCATAAGGTGAACCATTCACATTGAGACTAAAAAAGTTGTTGTCACACACTCTGTAAAGACCTGACTTTTCAGAGTTTAAAACAAACATATTTAAAGCAGCGGAAGACTCAATAAATAACATTTATTGAAAAATATGAAAATCCTCAATCAAAATAGTTATTAAAAATAAAAACAACAACTCCGGAGTTAAAAAGTTAAAACAAAAATGAACTGAAACATTATCTCAAAACGATTAAAACAAGTAATGAATAGAAATTCTCAAAAATCCAATAACTCAACAAAACGAATAAATTCAATACTTTATTCATTAATAATAACGAATAAATATTAGGCGGCCACCACGACATGAACCACTCATCTTCGCCACTACATCAACTGCCACCTCTTGGTCCTTTGTTATCTGAAAAAAAAAATTATAGCACTGTGAGGTTAAAGCCAGAGAGAAAACGACTTAATCAACGGTAAAGTTTTAAATAGTCTCTAAACGAATCATACTGAGTCCCAATCACTCAAACACTCTCCAATAACATCTAAGGCAAAAATCACTTAAAACTTCAAGTCTCACTCGCTTACATGAATAGGCAGTTCTAGCTAATTCCATATTCAAGACCTTTAACCATCAATCCTCCCGTTCACATAACCATAGTAAAATATCCACACTTCTCGGAATCTCATTCTTATACATGAATAGTAAACTCCAACTAGCTCCGTATTCTAGGCAATACATAATAATTACATACATGAATAGGCAACACTACTGGGTTCCATATTCAAGGCATAACTCATTATATTAACTCTAAATCAATCTATGAGCTCTATTAATCCAACACGTAATACTCATAACTTCTCATACACCATCTCTTATCGATTCCAGAACATTAATTATTATTAAATTAACAAACAACTAAAATTAGCATGCAACACTAGAAAGGCGGTCTTGCGGGACTACTATCACTTTCTAGTACCTAGTTATAGCTGCAACTATAACTGTACATCTAATAATACATTCTTACGAGCAATGTATATTAGCACCTGGTCATGGACTCTTCCATACCTGAAATATGATTAATTGTTAAGCTCGTAGCCTTAACATTAATTTAACAACCTCTAATGATACATTCTTACGAGAAATGTACATTAGCACCTGGTTATGGGCTCACCCATAACTGAAATTAAACAAAGTATTAAGCTCGTAGCCTTAATACTAGTTAACACAACTTGTCAAGCCATCAATCTCAAACTTTCTCAACATCATACACATGATAATGTTAATATAAAATCAATATTAATCATCAAATTAAAGCAGCCCAATCAGTTTAACGATTAAATAACAAAAATGCCGAAAAATGGTAAAACTGCATAAAACTGCCGAAAAGCTGAAATTCTATTTTAACACTTCCCAAATCAATTATCATGGTTAAGGGTTACCTTAAACTCCCAAATATTCCAGAAATGAGATTAATAACATTCAGAAATGATTCGAAACTAAAAACCTCAATTTTCGCCAAAAAACGCCTAAACTAGTTCTAACCAAAAATAAATTCTCCTAAGTAATTTTCTGATGTTCCAATTATCAAAACTCATCCTAAACTTCCAGAATAATATAAATAAATATTTGGAAACATTTAAACTACGGTTTGAGCTTTAGATTTCTCTAAAACCCCACCGTTGATCAAACCGTTAACTCACCTTGATTTTCACTAAAATCTGATTTATCGAGCTACTTCCACTACGAACCAGACCTGAAATGAAGGCCTTAACCAATTAAATTCTAAGCTAAAACAGTACTAAAAGAGGCTAAAAGGATTGGGGTTCAACGGCTCAAAGAACGGGACAACCAAACGACGAAAAACTCGCCGTTTGCAAAGGGGAGCAGTCATGGTGCTGTTGTCCCCTTGACGGGGCTGAACTGTGGCCTTCGGGTTATGGTTTGGTCTCGGGTTCATGTTTTGGATGATAAATTTTGATGGTTTTTTGGTTTTAGGTAAGGTAGATCAAAATCGATTAGGGAAAAAGATTTCGATTTGGAATTGGAAAGTGATGGAGGTTGAGTTTCATGGATAGGTTCTTAAATTTCAAAATTAATGAATTAACACAAAATTCTAGAATTTAAATGGTTTAAAAATCAAATCAAAAGCTTACCTGTAACGCCCCGTCTCAAGAAAGTTAAGAATCAATATTATTATTTTTTAAATAATATTAATCAGGCTTGATCGATTAATTAGAGCAGAAATATCGTGTTATTTCAAAAAAGGTAGTATGATATTTTTTCTCGAAAAACCTCGAAATTTTAACCTTATGATTTGATTAATATTTTGACATGAAATTGATCGTCTCGATGTCAAGATTCCAACGCAACTGACGGTTTGTCGTTCTGAGACCCAGTGACCAAGTTATAGATGTTTTAAAGTGAGTGGCAATTTTGTAAATATTCCAACTCGGGATTTTAACCTAAAATGATATCCCATTTGTAATAACCAGATTTTGACTCTCTCTTCTCCTCTCTCACGCCGCCACCCCTCCCCCATCGCTCGTCGTTCCGCGAATCGTTTTGGAATTGGTTGTAGTTGGTGACCGTCTTTCGATCAAGAAGGTAAAAAATTTCTTCCTTTTTTTTAATCCTCATTGCCCCCGCCCTTAAGGATTTCAAAGTGATGATTTTTCCTTCAATTTGAGTTGTAGGATATCGATTTGATCGTGGTTGATCGTTTAGGGAAGATTGGAGACGTTTTCCGTGATTTCCTAATTGTTGATTAGCGATTTAGATTGTTTTTATAATCTTTTCAAATCTGGAATTTTTTATTAAATATTGAATTGTGAATTTCCAGAACTTAGCCTTGAAACCCATCCCATATCGCTTTTCAATTCCCAATCCTTGACCTAAACCTTAATCGGTATTGATCTCCTTTTCCTAAAACAAAAACCCATCAACATTGATCACCCGAAACACGAAACCGCGACCAAACCATGACTCGAAGGTCACGGTTCAGCCACGGCAAGGGGACAGCAGTGTCGTGACCGTCTCCTTCCCGACGTGAGCCGTTCTTCATTTGTTTTTTTCCCGTTCTTCGAGCCGTCGAACCCCAAACCTTTTTAAACTTTTTGGTACTGTTTTAACATATATTTTAATGGTTTAGGACCTCCGTTTCAGGTCTGGACCGTAGTCGAAAATAGCACAAAGATTGGATTTTAGAGAAATTCAAGGTGAGTTAAAAGTTTAGTCAACGGTGGGGTTTTAGAGAAATCTAAAGCTCTTACAGTAGATTATTTGATTCAATATATATATGATATTCTGGAGTGTTAGGAAGAGAATGGACTTTTGGAAACACCGAAAATCAATTGGGAGAAAATATTTTCAATTAGAACTAGTGTAGGCAATTTTCGACGAAAATTGACGTTTTTAGTTTCGAATTGCTTCTGATTGATTATGGATTTAAATCTAGAATTATTTGGAGATGTTTTGTGTTAATTGCCTTGATTTTTGAGTTAGGAAGCATAAAAGTGCATTTTCCATATTTCGGCAGTTTTCGACAATTTTGAAAAATCTATGTTATAAGTTGGGGCTACTGTATTTTCATGTTTCTAATTGAATTTTAATTATCATTATCTTGTGTATAATGATGTTTGTGTTGATGTTGATGGCCGGTTTGAATTTGTTTACTAGTGTTGAGGCTACGAGCTCAACACTAAGTCATTTTAGTTATGGAAAAGTCCATAACTGAGTACTAATGTTCATTGCTCGTATGAATGAAACATTAGGGGATTATCAGTTATAGTTGAGACTATAACCCAGTACTAAGAAGTGATAGTAGTTCTGAGGGACCGTCTTCTTAATGGTTTGTGAAATTAATTGTTTTGTTAACTTAGAAAAATTCTAGTTGTTCGGAATGTTAAGTATCGATATTGGGAGATTGTGAATGAAAACCTTGGGTATGAAACTAGTGAGAGTTGTCTACCCATGTAAAGTGAGTTTTATAGAGAAACCTTGAATATGGAACCCGATAGTGTTGCCTATTCATGTATGTAATTATTATGTAATAACCTTGAATATGGAGCTAGTTAGAGTTGCCTATTCATGTATGAGAATGAGATTATGAAAAGTGTCGATATTTACTATGGTTATGAGAACGGAAAGATTGGTGATCTAAGTGAGATTGGTGGTTAAAGGTATTGAATATGGAATTAGTAAGATTTGCCTATTCATGTAAGCGAGTGAGACTTGAAGTTTTAACTGATTTTGTGCCTTAGATGTTATTGGAGAGTGTTTGAGTGCTTGGGACTCCTTTTGAATTCTTAGAGAGTATTTAAGACTTCATCTTTGATTAAGTCGTTTTCTCATTGGCTTTAGCCTCACGGTGCCATCTTTTTATTTTTTTCAGGTAACAATGGACCGAGAGGTGGTGGTTGATGAAGTGGAAGAGATGAGGGTTCATGTCATGGTGGCCACCTATCACTTTTGCATATTTATTTATTCATTCTTGTTGATGAATAAATTATTGAGTTTTTATCATTTTAACTGGATTATGGGATTTTGAGATTTTGTTTAGTCTTTAAAGTTTTATTTGTTTGAGGACAAGTTATTGCCTCATCGACACTTGTTTTCAATTTTATAACTTCAGAGTTATTGTTTTAAATAAATGTTTATTCGATTTAGTGAATTACCATGTTTTCAATAAATATTATTTATTGAGTCTTCTGCTGCTTTTAATTAAGTTTGTTTTATACTCTGAAAAAGTCGGGTCGTTACATTACCCAAAGCTAGAAAATCAAGGATTTGACCTCCGATCTTCACCCTACTAATAACCATGTCCCAACGATCACTTATCATCCAAAATTGGCGAAGAACATCAATTCCAAGAGTCCTAGGGGCAGCGGCTCCAAGAGAAAAATAAATGAAGGAGAAAATTTACCTCTTGATTAAATGAAGATCCTCCAACCACTCCAAAATCAAGATCGAACCTCAAATCGTCACCTAAACGACGAAGAATCGAACACAAAAATTCCGGGCTTTCTCCAATAGGGGCGGCGACGATGTGAGAGGGAGAGAAGAGTCTAAAATCTTAAAATTGGTAAATGGGAATTCATCTTAGGTTAAAATCCCGAGTTGGAATATTTACGAAACTGCCACTCGCCTTAAAACGTCTATAACTTGATCACTGAGTCTCAGAACGACAAACCGTCAGTTGCGTTGGAATCTTGACATCGAGCGATCAATTTCATGTCAAAATATTAATCAAATCACAAGATTCAAATTTCGAGGTTTTTTAGGAAAATTTTTACCATAATACCTTTTTTGAAAGAACACAATATTTCTGTTCTAATTAATCGATCAAGCCTGATTAATATTATTTAACAAAATAATATTGATTTTTAACTTTCTCGTGACGAGGCGTTACACACCCCATAATCCATTTATCACAGAACCCAAGCTTCCTCATGATAGCTTCTACATAGGGCCATTCTAGTCGATCATAGGCCTTAGCCATATCCAGCTTGACACCCAACCAGAAATCTTTCCCTTTTCTTTTATTCTTCATGGAATGCAAGATCACACAAGTAATGAGTATATTGTCAGTTATATAAAAAGAAGGGATTATGGAGAAAAAATTTTGGACCTTGTTGCCCTTTTTTTTTAATATTACAAAAACTTGATTTGTCATTACTTTTTATAGTCATTAAAAGCTACATTTAATCAGATAACAATTTTTTTTATCAACAAACACAAAAAAGAAAGCAGAAAGACTAAGGTTCCGTTTGACATAGTTTCTCCTAAAAATATTTTGAGTTAAACAATGTAAAAGAAATACTAATTAAGTGTTTCTTTTAAAAATACTTGAGTATACTAAACTGTGTTTTTGGAGAAAATACTTGATTTGTGATTCTTCCAAAAATGTTTATAAACAAGTATTTCACTTAAAGTACTTCACTCAAGTGTTTTTAGATGAAACACTTAATTAGTATTTCTTTTAAAATCTTTAACTCATAATATTTTCAAGAGAAACTATATGTCAAATGGACCTTAAGAGGTTGATATTAAAGTGATTTTCCATTAAGCTGGAATCATAAAAGGTCATTAAATAGCTCCATTTCATACAAATTTTGCCCTTTAGCATTCTTGAATATTAAATAATTGTGATTTGTTATTAAGTTTTTTATTACAACTTTTGGCATTCTCTAGACTACTTTAGATGGTTGGTATTCCTATTCCTAATATGAATTGCTATAAATTTAAATTCCTTTAGAAAAATTGCAACTTGGATGTCTTGCTTGCCGAAAGAGAATTTTAATTTTTCATTTCCTCATAGCCACATCCTACTCAAATCAAACGTTGATGATGCAATATTTGTTATATGATGAAAGACCAGATCATAATTCTCTGATTTTATTATTTTTCATATGTTTTTGTACAATTTCTCTTTCTATTCTTTTCCATTTATTATAAATAAACGACAATAAAGATGCCGAGATGGGTCTGAAGATGTCGTCGTCAATGCGCAGTTAATAGCAACATGGAAATAAATATTGGTTTCCTAAATCTGAGGAGAAAGACAAATATAGATGTAATAGAATTTTAGAGTTTTGGAATGAAATTTGTTTAGTTATGAGGTGAAGGGGAGAAAGAAAAAAGAAAAAACAAATATAAGGGCTTAAATAAAAAATGTCATTTTGGGAATAAATAAAAAATAGTGTTATTTGAATCATTATATACCTTAAAAAATGTCATTATAGGTCATTTCTCTATTTTCAACTATATCTTCAAAACTATATACTAAATATCAATTTAAAATAATGAAATGAATATTATTTTGAAAATATATTTAGTATATTGAATACCATCTTCCGTTTTTTATCAAGTAATATTATTATTTAAGTTATTACTGTTTACAAATACTTATATTCTTTCCCAATTTAATTTAGCTGTTTTAATTATTAATTCCATATTATGATGTTTCTTTCTAAAATGAAATTTATAGCATATTATTTCATTATTCCTGAGGTATGTTTTGGGAATTCAAGATATTTGTTTGTAATTAGAATTTAATGTATGAGTATTTGTTAAAAAAATTACAATATAATCAATATATAGTGTCAACATCTATTTTTACTTTTTAAAATAATGTATCAATATTTATTTGATTTCATGCAAAACTTTACTTTGTAAAAAAAATTTTAAAATATTTAAATTAACTTTTTTATCAAACTTGATATTAAAAATATCATTTCATTATAAAAAAAATGTGTTCAAATTATCGAATTTCATATCATATTTATAATATTTTTATAAGTAAAATATTTAACATATATATATATATTAAAATAATAAGATTTTATGAAACATATCATGTGTAAGGTATGTGGGATATTTGAGAAACATTTTTGGACCATTATATCCTTTTAAAAATCTTGAAATTACTATATATCTCATTATATATATACCCTTTTAATATCTATAAATTACTAAACATGTCATTGTATTTATACTCCACTTTCTATTATTAAACATGCCATTGTATTTATAGTTTTCATGATAATAATAAAAGGTCATGCTATAGTACAACACAATTGACCTTTTAAAAAAAACAATCAATGTGTTTGAATATTTAAAAAATTAAAGAAGCAAATAGCTTAAAAATAACTAAAACAAGGCTTTATGGCCCATAGTAAAAACAAAACGAAAAATGGCAATAACCTGTCATTTTGGTGTTAAAAATGGAACCAAAATTTTTATCCTAGCCCCGGCAACGGGTAATATGGTGAAGATCGTCGGCATCCATGGTAGATCCAGTTTGTACCTTGATTCAATTGGCCTCCATGTTGTTCCCATTCAAAACTAGTCCTCTCTCTTGTGTACTTTACTTCTTGCATCATCTTCAATCTGTTTTTTAACCGAGGCTAGACTATAAATAAACAACTATTAACAAATAGTTTTAATGATAATAATAAGAGGGGTCATGCTATAGCACAGGTAGGGTCATTGATACCCACTTTTCAACTCCTCTTTTGAAAAGATAACCAATATGTTTGAATATTTAAAAAAAAACAAAAGATAAAACTTAGCTACTCGGGACCAGGAGTAGGTCTCCCTATTCCATGCCTATAATTTGTTCACGTCTTCATTGTAAGAATTTAATATGGACCATATGATAATTATTAATGTTTTAATTAATTAATCAATTATTAATGTTTGAATTAATTAATCAATTGTTAATGTTTGAATTAATTAATCAATTGTTAATTACATTATAATTATTGGTGAAAGGACACTAAAGCTATAACTCTCATATGGTTGTGTCTTTTGATGGAAAAGACAACCATATAAGGTGTCTTTTGTCTTCACACCTATTGATTCTCTATAAATAGATGAGTTTGGTCCTCTCTCAACCTACATATATTTTAGTACATTTATTCCATCTCTGTTGTACGTTTATTGGGCGTGATAGAGAGAGCAACACAAATTCATCAACATCAATTTCCTTCACTACATTTCTTGAAGTTATCAAGGAGAAAGGTACACACAATTATTTGATATGTGAAAATCATGTTTTCTAAACATCTTGTGATTTACTGTTTTATTGCCTCATTCTATCTTACATGTGGTATCAGAGCATGGTTTAGGATTTCATGTTTTTCCTCTTAAGTTTGAACTTTTCTTCTTTAAAAAATTCCGCATTAACGAACCAATAATTGTTTTAAATTACGTTGAAAATCTAGAATTTATGTTTACTTTGAGAATGCAATTAATGTGAGTTTTATGAATATTCATCATTCTTCTACTGTACGTATGGTTGACAGATTTTCTTGTTTTATGAATATATATATATATATATATATATATATATATATATATATTAATGGTTTTACTTAATGAGTTTCAAACTGGTTTATAAAAACTGTATCAAAAATGGCAAAAATCTATGAAAATTGTAATTCCTCAAAAATTCGTATGCCCAAAGCCGTGACAGTAAAATTTTAATCGGAATTCAATTAAATGGCATAGATTTTGTAATTTCATACAAAGTTTTGAAATAGTATGTGTGCAACAGTGAAGTTTCTGGGTTGGTTTTCTTGTTAAAAAAATTGAATTAAAGAAAAACTGAAACAGTTTTTGGATTTTTATTTTTATTTTTTTTAAATCGTGATCCAAATCAAGCATTAAAAAAAAACCCAACCGTTGCACTTACAGAGATTTTTTTATTTTAAAAAAATAAATAAATAAATATTTGGAGTGGAACGCTGTTCCAGGAATTGGTTAACTTTTTTTTTTTAAAGTGATCAAATCATGAAGTTGATGGACAATTTTATTATTTTACATTAATTATTTTTGTGATGCTAATATTGTCAATTTTTATTATTTGATAGTTATTTGTTATTTGTTAATTGGAGTTTATTATTATAAGAAAATTTTAAATAGCCCAAAGGTTGAATAATTGTTCTTATTATTAATAAACATCATTGGTTGATAATTGAATATTTGATTATATATATTTTGTTTATCAAAAGATAACAATTATATTTTTTCAAATATATAAAATTATCAAATTATGTTAAATTTAAATTAGCATCTATCAAAGTATGTGTATGTCTTAGTATCACCCAAAGGAGATGTGACGACCCGACTTATTCAAAAGAAGTTGGTTGCGGTTACGCAAGCGGAAGCAAATAATTTTAAAACCCAAAACAACACTTTTATAAAAATATTAGAAATTTTGGCATGTAGTATTCGTAAAGTTCATGCCTCACATACAAAATAAAGTAAACATGTTTTCCAGAATTCATCGGCTCGTCGGCCGGTTCAGAGTTTCATAAAACTATACTAAAAGTAAAGTTCGGTGCACCGATTTTAAAGTATTATACAAACATAATATACATAATGTTTAACTCAAAATCAAAAGAAAACATAAGTCAAAGCTTGACTCCTAAACTTCCAAGATATAAGGCTCGCGTGTCTGGAGTCCAATCCAAAAGCTCCACCTCGTCATAGTCAACGCGCACCACCTGTCGCTCCACGCCCTCGTCCCCGAGCGTTACCTGAAAGGTGATATAGAGCACCTTTGAGCATGACACTCAGTGAAAACAAAAAGAATATGAATAATGATGCAAGATGACCGTGACAAAGTGCAAGAATACATAACAACATGCTCAAGTATGAATAAAGTACACATGCTTTGTATTTGGATATTAGGATAATAGCAACTAAGCACAACATTTTTAAAACAACTTTTCCTTCTCTTTGATACCTCAAGCATGTGCCAATATAAACCCGGCGTCTCACTACGCCCATATTTCAATTCTATCATTCCTTGAGCGGTAGCTCATCTCGGTTTTCAAACCATCTCAAATCACTAGCACCCGGGCCATTCTTTGCATAGCACACCGGAGCTCCATCGTCTTTCCGCCACGGTAACCACGTGTAACGTCCAACACCCATACACCGTTACACGGGTTACAACCCCATGGCCACATAATGATCACATGATATGCATGAATGGCATGTGTGAAATGATATGGATTAAACATGCTTCTCACAACAATGTTATAACACAAGACTTAGGATCAACAAGGCCAAATAGCTCTACTTTTCACAATCGGCATATGACATCAATCTTTATTCATGCATTGTTCAAGTTTCGCATATTCACATAATTCATAGTCACAGCTAGATTCTGAACAATCAAGGAAAGTATCACATATGCATAATTATCGTCCCAACTCTAGCATGTGACTCGTTCATGGACTATGATCATAATAACAAAGCAATTTAAAGCATGCTTCAATGATTAACTAGTAAAGGAAAGCAATAATTCTAGTTTAGGCTATCAAGCATTTCGTCTCCTAAACCCAATGTCGTAAACACTATCCTTTCCCGTAAACTTCACTTGCTTCTAACTCCACCACCCACATCACAATTCATGTGTCTCATAACCACACGTTCAATTTATGATTTAGTTCCAAGAGGAACGGAGATGCCTTTCCAATCACCCTTCCGATTCTTGTTGTTCTCACCTTCAAACTGGTTTCCACGTATCTCCACTCGTCTTTGGCCAACAATAAGTTAATCCATAAATTTTTAGGCTATTATTAACATTAAAAAACAGCCCTAACAACCACAAATAGCCCCGAACCCAGTTAGTGACACAAACACCAAAACTAGTTGATTCGGGATGCAATTTTCGGCCAAACAAAGTGTACGTACGAAATATTCATTAGATTAATGCTCTAAGGTGGTTCCCTTGTTAAAGACATATATTTAAACACTCAAATTCTCCAGAAATGGTAATCTTTCAATCAAAGTCAAGGAACACTCAAAAACAAGAATACTAGTTCAACAAAAGTGCAATTTTTTGTCAACTTGGGAATTTACCCAAAAATCCATTACTTTGATCTTCCAAAGTGTTTTCCATGTATAAAATATTCATATAAACATCCAAACCTTCTAGAATTAACAACCTTGAAGATGCAACAAAGAAACACCCAAAATTAGCTAAGTATAAAAACTAGTTTTAGGCCAAATTTGTCAATTTCTCAAAAATCACCCTCTTACCTTCCCAAGTTGTTTTTCATGTTACATATATCCATATAAACACACATACTTTCCAGAATTCATAATCTCAAAGTAAAACCATGGAAAACCTTACTTTAAAGAAGCTAAAAATTTCAAAACATTGCCATTTAAGGTGTATTTCAACATGAGTCTAACCATGGCCTTTGGTTCTTCCTAACTTTGATAAACATGCATTTTACAATCATATATCAACTTAGGTTCCAGAATTGAGAAGTTCAAAGTGTTGGTCAAAGAATTTTCAAAAGTCAAAAGTCACCAAAAAAAACTTCAAACGTCCATTAATGGAGTTTTGTAAAAGTTTGAATCACTACAAAAAAAAACTGTCAAAATGCGACCAGAAATTTGCGACCAAACAAAAGTGGTGGTTTTTTGGTGACCACCTGGTCACTTTCTTTGAAGGTTGCCTTTAAGTGACCATCTGGTCACTTTTTTTGCGACCAGATTGCGACTAAAAGCAGAAGTAGTCATAAAAAATGGCGCGAAAGAAGCGACCAATTGGTCACCTAAAAAACGACCAGCTGGTCGCAATTTTGTGACTAAAATATGTCTTTGTAGCAAAAAATGGTGCGTAATTTTGGAGGGAAAAAAGCTACCAAGTGGTCACAATTAAAAGTGACTATCTGGTCGCAATTTTTGTGACATTTATTGACCAGTGGTAGCTTAAACTTGGAGGGAAAAAAGCTACCAAGTGGTCACAATTAAAAGTGACTAACTGGTCGCAATTTTTGTGACCTTTATTGAGCAGTGGTGGCTTAAAATTTTGGCGGGAATTAAGCTACCACGTGGTCACATTAAGAAGTGACCGCATGGTTGCAAATTCTGTGATTTTATGTGACCAATAATTTATAAAAAATTTGGTGGGATAAAAGCTACCAACTGGTCACCAAAAAAGTGACCATCTGGTCGTAAATTCTAACTTGATGTGACTCTGGGCAGTGAGGAAAATGACGGGAAATTTTGGCGGGAAAATGCGACCATATGGTAGCAAAAATACTACCATCTGGTCGCAAATGAGCAGAGGAGTCCATTATAAAATCCCTCCACCTATTGTTTGTTAGCATTAAGAAAAAAGAAAATGAGAGAGTGGATGTATGTTCGTTTGATAGACGGGTATTTGAACGATGAGTTCGTGGCCGGGGTTGAAAAATTTGTTGAGTTTTGCATGACAACTGTCTATTATGAAAAGTATGGTGGAAGCTACGTTGCCCGTGCAGGAAATGCGACAATAGGAGAATCATACCGGTTACAGAGTTGAAGGTGCATCTTTATAGTCGGGGATTTATGCAGAATTATTATCACTGGGTGTTTCAGGGGGAAACACAGGAAATGTTCGACGCTGCATTACAGGAATCGAGACGATACGAAGGTAGTAGCTCGAATGTAGAGGTTGTTGACGAAGAACGGAATGATGAACAACAGTATATTCAAATGCAGCAAATGATACTTGATGGTGCGGGGTATGAGGGCAATGAAAATTTCCGTGAAAGTCTAAACGTAGACGAAGATGAACGGGTTGTAGAAGAGGAAATGATTCTGGATGCACGAATGATGCACGAGATGCTAAAGACAGCCAGCCAACCATTGTACGATGGGTGTGAGGTAAGTCAACTTGCTGCTGCTACAGAACTTTTAAGTATAAAGGCGCAGTACAACATACCCGGTAGAGGATTTGATGCGATTGCATCGTGGTTTCGTCGATGCGCTCCAGAAGAAAATAATATGCCCCACAGTTTGTACGACACGAAAAAACTAGTGGTGGGACTTGGATTACCCGTGGAGAAAATAGATTCGTGTCAAAACGGATGCATTATTTACTGGGATGTGGATGAGGACCTGCATCATTGCAAATTCTGTTTTCTTCCAAGATACAAACAAGGGAAACACAGCCTGATTCCGAACGCCCGCATATTCTATTTACCGCTGACCCCACGTCTGCAACGGTTGTATGCATCGGATGTGACAGCCTAGCACATGAGATGGCATCACGATCATTCACAGGATGAAGGTGTTATGAGACATCCCTCAGATGCTGCGGCATGGAAGCATTCAAATAATTGTCATCTGGATTTTGCACAAGATCAGAGAAACGTCAGATTGGGCTTATGCACAGATGGCTTCAACCCGTTCGGGGCATCCGGGGCACAATATTCAATTTGGCCAGTCATGGTAACCCCGTATAACTTGCCTCCCTCGATGTGCATGCGAGACCCGGTGATTTTTCTAACAGTGATAGTACCTGGGCCGAAAAGTTTAAAACAGAAACTGGTTGTGTATTTGCAACCACTTGTTGCAGAGTTGAAAAGGTTGTGGACTGACGGTGTTATGACGTATGACATTTCGAAGAAACAAAATTTCTTGATGCGCGCCGCGTTAATCTGGACGATCAGTGACTTCCCTGCGTATTCAATGTTGTCAGGTATGTTGATCTTTAATTGATTTCATATACATTTTTGAGTCTGTGTTTAGCTTTTGTTATTGCTTTCCTTAGTCAGTGTAGTTAATTGTGTGAACCTTAATTTCCTCCTCTTAAAGGATGGAGTACGGCGGGGACATACGCATGTCCACATTGCATGCTAGACACAGATGCATTTTATCTTAGAAACGGTCGGAAAACTTGTTGGTTTGACTGTCACCGTCGATTTTTGCCGTTGAATCACACTTTCCGTTCAAATGGCAGTGATTGGAAGAAGGGTCGATGAGTAAGAAAACAAACCCCCCCGACCATGTATAGTGGAAGACAGATGCTTCACGGTATAGATGCTATAGGGATGCAGAAGATTACAGTGGAAGGTGCAGAGAGTGCAAACAATGCGGCTAGGAAAAACACGGGTTGGAAGAAACGGAGTATTTTTTGGGATTTACCGTATTGGGAAGATCTACTGATTAGACACAATCTTGATGTAATGCATATCGAGAAGAATTTCTTCTACAACATTTTCAATATGATTTTGAACGTTCCGGGAAAAACGAAGGACAATCTAAAGGCACGTTACGATATACGGGAGATATGTCACCGTCCTGAGTTGGAGCCTGATGACAATGATAATTACGCAAAAGCAAAGTACATGTTGACGACGGATGAAAAGAAAACATTATTTGAGTGGATCAAATCCATCAAATTCCCAGACGGATACGTTTCAAATTTGAGACGGTGTATAGACAGTCAAAAACATATCATGTTCGGGATGAAAAGCCACGACTGTCATATATTCATGCAATGATTGATGCCCGTCGCGTTCAGATCGTTCCTAGAGAATAGACATTGGGAGCCGCTTGCCCAGTTGAGTGTTTTTTTCAGGGACTTGACATGTACAGAGCTGACGGAAGCTACTGTAGCTTTAATGAGTTCAGAGATCGCCGTTATTATTTGTAAGTTGGAGCGAATGTTCCCACCTGACTTTTTTGACTCCATGGAGCATCTTCCAGTGCATCTTCCATACGAGGCATTCTTAGGGGTCCCATACATTACCGCTGGATGTACCCATTTGAAAGGTAAGCACAGTTATTTTGTAATGTACGCGTATACATCAGTACAGTGATCATCGAATGTAAATTATGTTTTGTACCCACAGGTACTTACGTCGGTTGAAAAAGATGGTTGGAAATAGATCACGAGTAGAAGGATCTATCTGTAGTGCGTACCTGACGCAAGAGACTACCACATTTTGTTCAAACTACTTTGATCAACACATTGCAGAGCAGTTTCGACTAGCGAAACGAAACATTGTCGAAAATTTACTTGAAGGTGTTGACATGAACGACTTGCCGATTTTTATAGAACCTAGCATGACAGTTGGAAGATCAGTGCGTAGGCCGTTGACCTATTCTGAGTATCACGTAATGCAGACATACGTGTTATGCAAATGCACAGAGATCGAGCCTTACATAGAGTGAGTTTGTAACTTAACATTATTTCATCGAATAAACAATTACAAACTATTTGCTAACTATTTTTGTAACATACAGATTATTTCTAAACGTATACGTTCAAATGACACGAGTTGGTCTTACAGACGCTGAGGAGGGGTCAATAATCGACAAAGAGTTTCGTTCTTGGTTCAGTGCATACGTGAGTTATTTTAAATTGTCAAAAAACCGTTGCATTATGTTGAAACAATTACTATCTTCCTAACATTACTGTATGTGGACAATGACACAGGTTGACTCCCCTACATTACCCGTGGATGATCCTCGCATCATTTCTTTGGCAAAGGGACCTGGACGGATAGCAAGGTCGTATGGTGGATACGTCGGTATCGGTTACAGATTTCAAACCAAGGCGCATTCAGTGAACAGGGCAACAAACAACAGTGGTGTTTGCATAAAAGGTCATGTGTTCGGCACAAACGAAGACGATTACTTTGGAGTAATCGATGAGATTCTTGAGATTCAATACGCAAGTCCGACGCTAAAACGCATTGTTCTGTTCAACTGCACTTGGTTCGAGACAACCAGACGAGGCGGAGTCCGTAATATTGATCATTTACAAATCGTTGAGGTAAACAAGTCTAAGCATATGCGCACCACTGATAGGTTCGTCCTGACTTCACTGGCGATTCAAGTTTATTACCTGAACTATCTGATTAATAGACGAGATCTGACAGATTGGTTAGTTGTTTGTAAAGTTAAACCACGCCAGGTAGAAGAAAACTTGTCCGAGAAAGACGACCATGCAGAGGAAGCTGTTGCTTTTCAAGAAGATGAGATAAGATCTCGTGCAATCGACGATGGTCAGAATGCAAGTACTGTTCGTCCTTTGAACGATGGAACGATAACATTGCATGATGATGATGATACAAATGCTTCCACTTCTCAAGCACGTGACATTGATGCTGAATTTATTCGAGACGATGAATCTGATGAAGAAACAGAAGAAGAAGAAGACTTTATGTGACGGACTTCTTGGAGACGATGATGAATGAGATATTTCGTTAACTTGATTATTCAATGTGTGTGTATGTGTTTAATTAATTAAAACTATTTCTTTTAAGGAATGATTAAAATATATATATATATATATATTAATATTTGCGACCACATGGTCAAATATTTGGACAGAATCATCATCATCTTCATATTCAATATGCTCACTTTTAAACATCACTTTCTTTTCCTTGATTGGATATTGGATTTCAGAAGCACTATGATCAAATATAACAACATGGAAACAAGAGTTCCCTTCATATCTAAATATTAGAAAGTAACCCAATTTAATAGAGTAAAACTCCACAAAGTAACCCAGTTAAAATATATATATATATATATATATTAATATTTGCGACCATGTGGTCGCAATTTCACACAAAAGGTGACCACATGGTAGTAATTTAGAAGGGAAAGGCGACCAAATGGTCGCATTTTTGGAAAAGTATAATTATATTTTTTTTAAAAATATAAGTGAAATTGCGACCATATGGTCGCAAATATGAGCGGTAAATTTAAATTTTCATGAAATTTATGGCGGTGAATTTAAAGATTACGACCATCTGGTAGCAATATTTGGCGGTGAATTTCATTATTGCGACCACATGATCGCAATTATTGATGGGACTCGTGATATGACAGCTGTTCTGGATCATGGAAAAGTGGCGATCATATGGTCGCTTTTCCAAGAAATGCTACCATATGGTCGCAAATATCTCAAGAAATGCGACCATTTGGTCGTATTTTCCCCAGCACGCGCGACCACTATAAGAATTTCGGGAATAGGTGACATCCTTTTGGCGTCACCTATTCGAATAGGTGACGGTTTTTTGACCGTCACCTATGGCAGTGTCACCTATTTAAATAGGTGACGTCCAAAAAAAACCGTCACCTATTCGAATAGGTGACGCCAAAAGAACGTCACCTTTCCGAATAGGTGACGGTTTTCACCCGTCACCTTTCCGAATAGGTGACGCTCGAAAAGGTGACGGTCATAAAAAACCGTCACCTTTTCTAAAAGGTGACGGGGAAAAACCGTCACCTTTTGTCTAAAATTTGAGAAAAAAAATATTTTTTTAAAAATTAATTATAAATAAAATTTATAATAAACCTATCAAATTTAACTAAATATTACAATCTCAAAATTTAAATATTACTCTATGCCTGGAATTACATTCTATAAACAAAAAATTAAATCATATCAATACAAAAAGAAACAAATAACTATAACAAATTAATGTTCTTCTTGACGTCAAGATCATCAAGCACCTCATCGTCAATACCCAAAAATCTCGCTCTCCAACAAAGTTTTAAGCAAGAAATCCGAGGACAGAGCTGCAACAACCAATCAAAAACTTTCAAAAATTAACCCATAAATAATAACATTTTTCCCTAATCATATAAACATATAGACCACACCATAAACTGACCTACAAAAAACTGTTGATAAAACATATAAAATCTACACACAAGTTTACTAATGATTACATAAATTTGACATAGATTGTTTAAACAAATAAATTAAATTCTTACTCAAAATACGAAAATTAACATATCACATTGAATTCAAACAGAAATTATCCCTAGGTGTTCTTAATAGAGAAAAAATCAATAAAGATCAAGATCGAAAATGAAAATTCAACGAAAGTCCAAACCAATCATCAAGCTAAAAGAGGAAGAAGAATCTTACACGAATAGGAACATGAGATAAAGAATCAAATTGCAAAAAATCACGTCCGTAGCTGGAAATTCCCGATCTACTGGTAGTCTTTCAAGCGTGGAAAAGCACCAATTGGAGATCCAATTAGACTAGCCATAGCAGCTTCCAAGCGTAGCCCTGCAAATCAAATAATAAAAATTTCCATAATTCGCAAACCATGCTTTCAAAATTTACAAACACACTATACAATTACAAACACACTATACACAAATTAGTACATACCTAAATAATGTCCAATATGAATGGAACCGATATTCATTTTATGGAACAAAAGCAAAGCACCTAATAAGTAGGGAGAGTAAACAAGTAATTAGAATTTGAGACCAAGATAGAGGATAGAAAGATCAAATGATAGTAAAGGAAAACAATCAGTAAGCAACACAAAGTACAAATGTGCTTCTAGAAACATTTATACAGCAGCAGATTCCACAGAAATATAAAGAAATTGAAGATCTGACAGGGAAAATATATCATTTCATGGACACATGATTTCAAAAAAAAAAAAAAAAACTACGTAGTCTTTAGAGAGTGATTCAAAATATCATATTCAACTCTCAGGATCACTTTGACATGGGTTGTCTAAAGGTAAAATATTAAATCAAGAAATCAACCTTTGAAATGATATATCATCAATTGTAGTCAAAGATGTGCCAAAAATGAAGAGAATTCAGTAGATGGAAACAAGAGTCCTAGAAATGAATCGCTTAAAAAAATAGAATTAAAGATGACAATTAAAATAAGCTCAATCGAATACAAGGTAAATAAATCATCATCCTTAAAAAAGAAACTATGATTTTATAATTTATGAACTTAATTCATTAAAGAAGCTACCTTTTCCAAGATGATGCTTAAGTGAATTTCATCAAAATGCTCTACCTGAATCATTATCATAAAAAAAATAAAAAATAGCTTTATCAAAATGCTTCTTCTTTTCATAGTAGCATATAGGACTTTTATACAATACACTTGACGTCACAATCCACAAGTCTATTTGATTTCGAAAGGGAAAAAGACTTCAGTATATTCCTAAAAATAGGTTATTTGCAAAAAGAAAAATTAAAATAAAACAAGAGAAGGCAACTTATAAAAATTAGTTAACCAAGCACTAGCTTTGTTTCAAAAAGGCAAAAAAAAAACAAAAAACAAAAAACAAAAAATCAGAAACGCAACATGCTAAGGCTTCTTTCAAATTGAAGTAACGATGAATGAGAATGATAGAGTAAGAGCACTGGATATTGTATATACCTGCCAAACAATTCTATAATTATTAAGAGTAAGAAATGAGTCGATGCCAAACAATTCTATAATTATCAAGTATAGAATGATCGAAAAACCTAGGCTCATAAAAATTAACGGAAGATCATACCACTTGATAAGTCCATAAAAATCAAACTCTCAATCCGATCAAGCAAATACATTGAAATTTTATAAGATTCAATAATTTATACCTGACTTTGAAGTACAACATCATCCGAGATTTCCAATTTTGTCCCAAGGTTTTGCAACAGTACTCATTATCCCCTTCAAAATCAAACTCATCATGAAGATATAATGTAACAAAAGCATGGACATTGAAACTCAATCCGATCAAGCAAATACATTGAAATTTTATTTACATGAAACATTGAAACTCAATAGTGATACTATATTCACACGTCTATAAATACTACATTAATGTATTAACCACAAGTTTCCAATAAAACATTACATGGAATTTCTGTCAACAATATCAATCTCTTTCAAAGGAAATAAGAATAAATTGTTATGAATTAATGGGCTTGATGAAGTGATTATTTTGCACAACATGTTGAGAACTAAATTGATCATCGGGCCTACTTTATAAAACTGAAACATATCATCTTATGGAATTTCCAATAAAACATTACATTGGTTGAAGGAAACTTGTGTACTTGACAGCCAAATTCCCAGCAATCAATTATGTAAGTAACTATTAACTAGTGCAACCTAAAACATCTGGTTTTGAAAAAATAGTAAAGGAAAATTACTTACGAGGAAGGTATAGAAATGCCGTCTGGTTTTAAAAATCTTTGGGCTCCATCAAGGCACTCAGGAGATAGTTCATTGTCACCAAAAGAACCCAGGAACTCGCTAACCTAAATATACAAGAGAAGGGGAGAAATATAAGCGATTTGCATATAGAGACCAATGTAAAAGTAATAACCATAACAGATTACTTACATACCAAAATGTCGGCCTTCTCTGGAGCATCCCGATTCACGCATATCACAAGAAATTATGGTAACGTTTTTCCAACCTTCAATTTTAACCAAACTCTGAAAATAAAAGGTTGTGTCAGTTTCACAGGAAATGTAACTCTTAGGGAAAAAATCCATTGATCTTAGGAACAATTAGAGAAAGAACAAATGACAGTATGATTAATAAAATAGAAGGAAACTGAAAAAGAAATAATTAATTTTTCAGCATCATTTAAAAAAAAGTGACAAGGGTACTGACTGCCTGATGGATTCTCAAAACTTTTTTAGGAAAAGGTTTAAAAGCTCAATTTCATTATGATAAAATATAAGATACAAAGGGGCCAAACAAAAAGTAACCCCAAACCGGGTCAAAACAAATAAATACAATGATGTACAAGTAGATTTCAATTGTTATAAGAGATGTCAATAGGCCAATAAACCTTACAAGATGTCTATCATACTTCCAAGAATATGGAATAAAAAAACTTCACGCATTCACATGAAACACGAGCACCAAGGATTCCATTCCATAGACAGTTATTCCACTTCCATTTTACTTCTAAAATAAAGTAGAGGGGGGGAAGTAATATGGAACTTACATGAAGAGTGACAACTGCATTTGGATTTTTCTCGACTGCATAAACTTTAATAATGCGGCCAGTTTCTTCCGCTGCCTATAAACAAACCAATATTTTAAAAAAAGAAAAAAGAAATGGCTATCCAGTTCACTGAGTAAATTAAAAAAAAAAACATGCAATGATGCCCTAACAAGAGGTCCACGTCCAGCGCCTACAACCATCAATACCTTTCCACACAGAAAACATGACAGTTTCCATGCTTAAATCTCAAAACTAATTTTCATGAGGAAAACACAATTGAAATAGATGCTAAAGACCTAACCAAATTTCTGGAAAATAGCTAAATGACAAAAACAGAATATCTGGAAACTACTTACTGTCGTCATCAAAGATGCCTTCTCATCTGGCACCCTATCTTTTAAAGCTTTTACAACGGCACGTTGGTACTGCCAAAATTTAAGCAACATAAAACAAAAAAGAATTACTCTTCATAATTCTAATCACTATAATCACATCTCAAAAACACTAATGAAAAAAATGGAAAAACACCAACTCAAAAGGTGATTATTAGCCAGAGTATTTAAAAATATCAATTTAACATAATTATTTGAGAAAATGCCTCATATCATCATTTCAAGGTAACTACTAATTTTAAATGATTAAACACATACTTGGTCTTAAACATATAACACTAACACATCAAACAAATTGATTAAACCTTTCATCGACATGAAATTGTAGTGATCGAAATGAAACAAATCAAGAAACCAAGCATTAATTACTTTGGAGCTCACTTTTGTAATTACTTCCCCTCCCTTATTTACTCCTATAAGCTTCTAAAAGGTTCTCGTCTCTTCCTTAAATTTCATAAATCAATGAAATGCGTTTCTTATCGAAGAAGAATAAGGAAATTAGAGATCATATAGGAAAAAAATTACTTTGCAGCCCTACCTGAATGTATTTGACTGCATCTTTCTCAAATGTCTCATAAGTTTGAGACTCTAGATTGTCCATAAGAGGCTGCGAGAGACTCCAGAAAAATTGGTAAAAAAATTAATGGCAATGCCGACATTATGTCACCATAGAGAAGAATAAATCGGGGAGCAACTTATGAATAGTGCTTCAAAACTGGATATGAGGTCTATCGAACTTACTTGCAGAGGGGCTTGTAAGAAGTCCCTGTAACCATGCTGAAATGAAAAGCTAAGGGTCAAAGTAAAGCTAATTGGAGCGTAAAATCAAACTAAAAGTCCATATCATTCTGCTTGAGATTGTTTAAAGCGTTTGTGAGAGTGAAAACCGCTAGTTTGAATGAGAGGACTACTGAGAAAGAGATGACTAAAAACTACCTCAATACGTTCTTGATCAGGAA
The DNA here is from genome assembly GCA_028015215.1 of Gynostemma pentaphyllum. Classification (NCBI taxonomy): domain Eukaryota; kingdom Viridiplantae; phylum Streptophyta; class Magnoliopsida; order Cucurbitales; family Cucurbitaceae; genus Gynostemma; species Gynostemma pentaphyllum. The sequence continues at coordinate 17,576,951 of CM051350.1, read as the reverse complement.
GTGGATCCATTCTCTGATAGAGAAAAGCAACGTAATCTAAATAACACCTCAAGGGATGCTGCTCTACACCTGAAAATTACAAACTTATCAAGTTATAGAAATCACAATTGACAATATCCACAAAAAAAAAACAATATATTAAAAATACAAGTCAATCTACTGCTGCTTGGTAAAATAGAATTTTAAGGCACCACACTGGTACAAAGTAAAATAGAGTTACCATCAGAAAGATTATTGTTAAGATCAGTAGCCGAATCTGTAGTTTCCCGCGAAATATTGTGCGAAAGCTTCCCAGATATAATTATCTGGAATGGTAAATGAATCAAGATAACCAAATTTCTACATAGCAGGATTATATTTATTTAATGGCATATTTCTACATAGCATGATTATATTTATTTATTGTGGTATTGCTGTAGGTTAAGGCACATAAAGATGTAATTCACTTTGAAACTGCTTATGTTGTCAAACTGCATAATGTGCAAGACTCTCTGCCCCTCAGACTGTAAGTGCCTCTACCCTGAACTATAGGAGTCCTTGAAGATGCAAAGCTCGGCACATTCGAAATCTCATTCATGTAAAAGTCCTCCCTTCCTAAACAACCCATAATCTTCATTATCCACACAAAAAATTATAAAATTGCGTTCAGTTAGATTAAAATAGTTGGGAAAATCCTTAAAACAAAATTAAAATATAGATCAGATACATGGTAGACAGAAAAAAAAAACAAAAAAAGCCAATTGGTAACAGAGAATAGATCATGGAGGACAAAAAAAATTAGAGACATTTCATCCATAAAAAGGAAAAAAAGTGTTTTGACCAATCATCCATCGAAATAAGGAATTCCTAGCACCCGATCTAACCAGCTAATGCATTAGACCTTTCTAAAAAAATGCTAATACAATAGATCAATCGAGATTCCCATAAAAATAGTCTTAACTTGAAAAATATCTAGAAAATGAATAGTCAGTTAATCATTAAAAAACTCAAATCTAAAAAAACGGTAGATCTAGATGATGAGAGATAATACCTTGCCGTCTGAACTATTACAAAACTAATCAAAGAACAAACAGGTAGATCTATATCTACAAAACCACAAACAACACAAAAAAAGAAATCAGATCTAAAAGATGAAATCACAGATTATACCTTTGGGGCCTCAGGAACAACATCCCAAAAAAAATCGAGACTTTATCAGATTTGTTGATAAATCTGATAAAGTACCATACAAAATCGATCTCAGTTCATCAATCATGCCTTCATCATATCCCAGAGCTTGAACAAGTTGTGGTATAAAACAAGTAACTCCCTTTTCTCTTGAGCAACATTCATTTTCTTCTAAGCGAGAGTGAAAGTGCGAGAGGGTTTGGGAGAAAGCGATTTGGTTGAGCAATTCTGTCTCCGTTTCGTCTGAGCTCCAACTTCAATGATTTCGTCTACGATTCGGTGAGCGATTTGGTTTTGGGAGAGAGCGGTTTGGTTTTGGGAGGAGAGCGATTTGGTTGAGCGAGAGAGCGAGAGAGCGAGAGAGTTCTGTCTTGCGTGAGTTTCTTTTTCTTTTTTTCCCCAAGTCTTCATCCACTTTTTCGTTGAAAGGAATGGGTGACGTGCTTTTCATTTTAAAAAAACTATTCATCCGCTTTTTCTTTTAACGTGTCACCTATAAAAATAGTTAGTGTGTTCTATTCCTATTTTTCTTATAGTGGACCTTTCGTTTCTTGTCATTATTACATATTTGTGACCATTTGGTCGCAAAATCTGATTTAAAATCAGACCCCTTTTCCTTTCCCCCGTTCCTTTTCTTCCATTCTCTTTTTCTTTCTCCCTTTTCTTTCTTTTCTCTCTTTCCCCCGTTCCGTTCCCCGTTCTTTTTTCCCCGTTCCTACTCTAAACCTAAACACCCTAAACCTCCAATCCCGGTTTCTGTTACGAGGTTAGTTTCGTATCCGTTTTAAGTTATTTTTAGTTAGTTTTAGTTTAAATTTAATTAGTTTAGTTTAATTTTGTTAATTTCATTAATTTTAGTTTAATTAAGTACTTAGTTTAATTAAGGTTAATTAATCTAATTTCGTTTACTTTAATTAATTGATACATTTTAGTTCAATCAATCTAATTTTAATTTAGTTTAATTTAATTAATTTGTTTAGTTAAGTTTAGTTGTTATTAATTAATGTTAGTAATTAAATTTAATTAATGTTAGTTAAATTTAATTTATTTTAGTTTAGGGTAATCTAATAGTTGAAATCTTCATTACTTAGTTTACTTTAATTAATTTCTTAGTTTAGTTTATTTTAGTTTTAATTAATTAATGTTAAGTTTAATTTAATTAATTTTAGTTCAATTAATCTAATTTATTTTAATTCTTCATTACTTAATTTAGTTTAATTAAATTAATTTTTGTTTCAATTAATCTAATTTTAATTTACTTTAATTCAAATTAAATAATTAGTTTATTTTAGTTTTAATTAATTAATGTTAAGTTTAATTTAATTAATTTTAGTTCAATTAATTTAATTAATTTTAGTTCAATTAATCTAATTTATTTTAATTCTTGATTACTTAATTTAGTTTAATTAAATTAATTTTAGTTTCAATTAATCTAATTTTAATTTACTTTTATTCAAATTAAATAATTAGTTTATTTTAGTTTTAATTAATTAATGTTAAGTTCAATTTAATTAATTTTAGTTCAATTAATCTAATTTATTTTAATTCTTCATTACTTAATTTAGTTTAATTCAATTAATTTTTGTTTCAATTAATCTAATTTTAATTTACTTTAATTCAAATTAAATAATTAGTTTATTTTAGTTTTAATTAATTAATGTTAAGTTCAATTTAATTAATTTTAGTTCAATTAATCTAATTTATTTTAATTCTTCATTACTTAATTTAGTTTAATTCAATTAATTTTAGTTTCAATTAATCTAATTTTAATTTACTTTAATTCAAATTAAATAATTAGTTTATTTTAGTTTTAATTAATTAATGTTAGTTTAATTTAATTAATTTTAGTTCAATTAATCTAATTTATTTTAATTCTTCATTACTTAATTTAGTTTAATTTAATTAATTTTAGTTCAATTAATCTAATTTTAATTTTCTTTAATTCAAATTAATTAATTAGTTTATTTTAGTTTTAATTAATTAATGTTAGTTTAATTTAATTAATTTTAGTTCAATTAATCTAATTTTAATTTACTTTAATTCAAATTAATTAATTAGTTTATTTTCAATTATTTACTTAATTTATGTTAGTTTAATTTAATTGATTTTAGTTCAATTAATCTAATTTAATTTAATTCTTCATTACTTAATTTAGTTTAATTTAATTAATTTTAGTTCAATTAATCTAATTTTAATTTACTTTTATTCAAATTAATTAATTAGTTTATTTTAAATTATTTACTTAATTTATGTTAGTTTAATTTACATCATTTCATTATTTAATTAATTTAATTTATTTGAATATTTTACTTACGTAATTAGTATTAAATTAGTTTAGTTTGGTTTTAGGATTATGGCCGGGCATACGGCCTCCCGGTTAAGACGAGCCTGACGACGCGGGTGACGAGGCGTGTCCGCAGACGCCTACTGCCGGTGCCCCTGATGCGGACTCGACTACGAGAGGAGTTGGACATCCTCTTGATTCGAGACGGGACTTGTTGCCACGCTCGATGATGCGATCCCCGAGAGCCGAAGTCTGCGACACCACGATCGCCGCAGGACTCCCTGGGCCACGACTCCTGGCTTAGCATCAGGGTATGCGTCCTGGTCCGCATCAGGTCGGATCCACGGGCCCCTCCACTTCATGCACGCACCGCCTCTGGTCAGGACTCTACCCTTCTGGATTGAAGGGGATACGTAAGTAATTTTGTTTATTATTTTAATTACTTATTTTTTAAACCTTTAAACTTTTTTCAAAGTGTTTTTTTTCCCGTTAACTAATAGTTTCTAATAGCACAATAATTTTTATGATTTTGCAGAGTACAGCTGCATACAACCGTTTCAAAACGGTTTCACGAGGTCCTCCAGAGCATGCCTCTACCCAGGAACCTCCGTTGGCAGAAGATTCTGAGGACGGAAAAACGTCGGATGTACGACAATTGGAAGGTAAAAAACATCATTTATTTTCATAATTAATTAATTTTGAAATTTATGGAAATAAATTTATTACTTTAACAATTTTTTATTTCAATTTTTTCAGGGCAAGTTTCCTGTTATCGATCCCGATATCACGGACTGTAGATTGTTCCCCCTATGGGACAGTCACGTCCAGGATCGATTCAAGGACCTCATGTACCGGGCGCGCAGAAAGCAAGCGAGAAACCACCCTGTGGATGAGCCCAGGAGGACCACGCGCGGCTTCCGCGAGCTTGAGCACTCCTGAGGGCAAGGCGGTGTCAAGCCAGGAATAAGGCCAACCGCGCGAAGAATCCCACCAAACACACAAGGGGGCCAGGACACACGACGAGCACCATCGTCGATTGGTAAGTTTTTTTTTTCGCCGTTTTCTTACTTACGTACTTTTTCTTGTTTTCTTTTTTCAATTAGTTATTAATTTATTATGTTTTATTCTTCAATCTTTAATTTTTTAGGAAGCGAAGCACGGCGCCCGTCCTGCCCGATGAATCGCACCGCGCTTCTTCACACGAAGAAGGACGGGGCGTTCGTTGACGATAAGGCGAAAGCGCTTGGTATTTAATAATTTTTTCAATTATTATTTTTTCTTTAAAATTTTTCCTACCTTATATATTAACTATTTTATTTTCTGAATTTTAAATGTTTAGGAACGTTTCACGGAGTCCTTGAGTCAGCGGTTGCCCACACCAGACTCGCAGCCGACTCAGGAGGACCGTAGAGAGACGTTCTTGGAGGCTGCTGGAGGGGTTCGGCCTGATGGGTCAGTTCCTGGGCTCGGCTCGTACGGGCGACGCCTTTACGCAGATGTGCCTCGGCCTCAATGGAGCGGAGCGAGCATTAGCTCCGGCCCTTCTCCGGTTGAGCAGCAGCTGCGCGCTGACATGGACGCTATGCGCGAGGACTTCGTTACTCGAGTCACTGCGATTGAGGCCGACATGCAGGCATGAGTCGAGGCCCAGTTCGCATCAGCTTTGGCATCGTACTTCAGATCCCTAGGCGGCGACCCTTCATCATCGACGCCTCCTCCGCCACCCCCCGCCCCTCTGCAGTAGTTCTAGGATGCTTTCGTCTGTATAAAACGTTTTTTGAATATTTGATATATATATATATATATATATATATATATATATATATATATATATATATATATATATTTTATTTTAATTTCAATTTTTTGTTATTAAATTTTAATATTAATTAAATAAATAATTAATAATTAATAATTAATTAACTAATTAACTAATTATTGAAATTTAAATTTAAAATAAAATTCTTAAATGTGACCATATGGTCACTTTTAACTCGACCATCTGGTCGTATTTTGACTGAGTCTAAAAGTGACCATTTGGTCACATAACATACGACCATTTGGTCACTTTTGTATGTGACCAATTGGTCACTTATCTTTCACATAAATTACGACCAGATGGTCACTTTTTAGGCGACCATCTGGTCGTATTTTGACTGAGTCTAAAAGTGACCATTTGGTCACACAAAATAAGACCATTTGGTCACTTTTTTATGTGACCAATTGGTCACTTATCTTCAAGATAAATTACGACCATATGGTCACTTTTTAGGCGACCATCTGGTCGTATTTTCAAAAGGTTGACTTTTTTGCGACCAAGAATTTATGGTCGTATATTTGTGACTATCCAGTCGCACAAATTCTGGACCGACCAGCTTTTTGGCCACCACTTATTTTGTCGCTTTTTTGGTCGCATTATAGACAAAAAACGACCATTTGGTCGCAATTTCATGGTCGCAAATTGATAGTTTTTTTGTAGTGAATCCTCCCATGCCTTTGATTCTCTAAAGAACACTTAGGAGGTGATACTTGGGATTCAATATGTCATTTAAAACATCATTTTCATAATTTAAAACTAGCTAGAACCCTCATGCAAACACCCTCAAGAACACCCAAACATTACCATGGAAACTAACCAAAAATGGAATTCTAGGTTAGTTAATACCTTGAGTTCTTGATCAATTCCACTTCTAATTCTTGCTTGAATCCTCCTAGGTTGATGATTCCTCCACAATCCAACAAAAACTCAAAGAGAAAGACAAGGATTCTTGGAATTGGATGAGAATTGAGAAGAGAAAAAGTTGGGAGAGAGAGGGGGCATCTACGGCCTTGAGAGAGGAAAGGAAGGGAATTGTTTTGTTTTTTTTCTTTTTCTTTCTTATTCCTTTTTAACTTTCCTTTTCTTAATTAACTAAAATAACTTAAATCAAATTAGTTTCAAGTCCCTCCTCTTCTTTCGTTTGCTAACTAGTCCTTACTAAAAAATAACTATGGTTAATTTTTATCTTTCACATCAACTTCCACCCATAGTTAATCTAACCATGGTTAAATACTCATTCACCAAAAGTACTTATAAAAATCAATTTAAAGCAAGCCAAAATAAGGAAAATTCTTAAATATACTATAAATAGTTTCCGGGTCCTTACAGGAGAACTTAGATATATATATTTATTGTTTATGAACTTGATTTATGGTTAATAACTCAAAGCATTAAACATGTCAATTTGCAGTTTCAGTTCCTGTTAGTCTTCATTCGCATGCATCATCTGTTCCTCAATTTAATGGATTGAATTTTCTTGACTGGTGTGAGCAAGTTCAATTTCACTTAGGTGTTCTGGATCTTGACTTAGCACTGCAAGTTGAAATGCCTACTGTTATTACTGATGAAAGCAGTGAAGAGGAAAAGGCTTTTCATAGAGTTTGGGAAAAATCAAACAGATTGAGCCTAATGTTTATGCGAATGATAGTTGCAAACAACATTAAGTCTGCTCTTCAAAAAACTGAAAATGCTAAGGAATTTATGAATTTTGTGAAAGAACGTTCTCAAACTGCTGATAAGTCACTTGCTGGAACATTAATAGGAAATTTAACCACCATGAAATTTGATGGTTCCTGTTCCATGCATGAGCATGTTCTTGAGATGATGAATGTAGCGGAAAAATTGAAGAATTTGGTAATGAACGTGGATGAATACTTTTTAGTACAATTTATTCTTAATTCCTTACCTCATGAGAAATATGGACCTTTTCAAATGAATTATAACACTATGAAAGATAAGTGGAATGTTAATGAAGTGGCCAACATGTTCATTCAAGATGAGACAAAGTTGAAAACTCAAAAGTTCCATTCCGTTCATTTCGTAAAACATCAAGAAGCTGAGACTAGTGCTAAAGGAAAGTCCGGAAAGAACAAAAAGAAAGGCTTGCACAAAAAGAATGACCAGTCCAAATCTCAAATCCACAAGAAGGAACATAAAGACAATAAGTGTTACTTCTTCCATAAAATAGGACATTATCAAAAGGATTGCTTAAAACGTAAAGCTTGGTTTGAAAAGAAAGGTATGTATACTGCCTATGTATGTTTCGAATCATATTTTACTGAAGTTCCTTATAATACTTGGTGGATTGATTCTGGATCAACTACTCATATTTCCAATACGATGCAGGGATTCCTTACGATCCAAACTATAAAACCAAATGAGAACTTTGTTTTAATGGGGAATCGAGTCAAAGCTCCAGTCGCAGGAATCGACACTTATTGTTTATTGCTAGACACTGGGCATTACCTAGATTTGTTTCAAACCCTTTATGTACCTAGTTTTTCTTGCAATTTAATTTCATCATCGAGACTAGGCACATCTGGTTTTTCGTATACTTTTGGTTCACGATCTTTTCGTTTATATAAGGACAATAATTTTCTTGGTTCTGGAATATTATGTAATGGTTTATATAAAATTAATCTTGATAGAGATTTTTCAGAATCTTTAGTTACTTTGCATCGTAATATTGGTACTAAATGAAGTTTTACTGATGAAAAGTCTGGTTACTTGTGGCATAAGCTTTTGGGTCTTGTATCCAAGGAAAGAATAGAAAGATTAGTGAAAAATGAGGTTCTTCCGAATCTAGATTTTGCTGATCTTGGTATATGTATTGATTGCATTAAAAGAAAGCAAACAAAACATATCAAGAAGGGAACCACAAGAAGCACACAGCTTCTTGAAATTATACACACTGATATATGTGGACCTTTTAATGTTCCATCTTTTGTTAATGAAAAATACTTTATCACTTTTATTGACGATTTTTCACGTTATGGTTATATTTATCTATTGCATGAAAAATCTCAATTAGTGGATGCCCTAAAGGTATACATTAATGAAGTTGAGAGGCAATTGGATAAAAAGATAAAAATTATAAGGTCAGATAGAGGTGGTATGAATCTAGACAATGTCCAAGTCCTTTTGCTAAGTTCCTTGAATGTAGAGGCATTTGTGCTCAATACACAATGCCCGACACACCACAACAAAATGGTGTAGCAGAAAGGCGTAACCGAACTTTATTGGATATGGTTAGAAGTATGTTAAGTCATTCTTCATCTTTACCCATATCATTGTGGATGTATGCATTAAGAACTGCTGTAGATTTGTTAATAGGATTCCAAGTAAGGCAGTTCCAAAGACCCCTTTTGAACTGTGGACAGGTAGGAAGCCTAGTTTAAGACATCTCCATGTGTAGGGATGTCCAACAGAAGTAAGAGTTTATAATCCGCATGAAAAGAAATTAGATTTCAAGACGACCATTGGTTTCTTCATTGGTTATCCGGAAAAATCTAAAGGGTATAGATTATATTGTCCTAATCATAGTCCAAGAATAGTTGAATCTGGAAATGCTAGGTTCATTGAAAATGGTGAAATTAGTGGGAGTGATCAATTACGTGATGTAATTATTAAAGAAGTAATGGTGGAGTTTCCTTTACCTATAACTTCAAAAACTATTGTTCTTGCACAAATTATTGTGGCTGGTGATGTTCAAGAACAACAAATAATTGATACACCACTTCATAATAATAATGAACTCGTAGTATCTCAACCACAACAATTAAGAGGATCACCGAGAGAAAGAAAATCTACTATTTCTGATGATTATGTGGTTTATTTACAAGAGTCAGAAATTGACTTAGGAATTGATAATGATCCAGTTTCATTTTCACAAGCTATAAACAATAATAATTCTGGTAAGTGGTTTGATGCCATGAAAGATGAGTTAAAATCTATGGATCAAAATCAAGTTTGGGATCTCGTTGAATTGCCTAAAGAATGTAAAAGAGTTGGGTGTAAGTGGGTCTTTAAGACTAAGTGTGACTCAAATGGCAATATTGAACGATATAAAGCTAGACTTGTTGCCAAAGGTTTTACTCAAAAAGATGGCATTGACTATAAAGAGACATTTTCACCAGTGTCTAAAAAGGATTCACTTAGAATTATTTTAGCATTAGTAGCTCATTATGACTTAGAGTTACATCAAATGGACGTGAAAACAATTTTTCTTAATGGGGATTTAGATGAGGAAGTATACATGGAACAACCTGAAGGCTTTTTACCTGAAAGAAAGGAACACATGGTGTGTAAGTTAAAGAAATCAATATACGAACTAAAACAAGCTTCTCGACAATGGTATCTAAAGTTTAATGATATGTAACCTCTTTTGGTTTTAAAGAAAACACCGTAGATCGGTGTATATATCTCAAGATCAGTGGGGGCAAGTTTATATTTTTAGTTTTGTATGTTGATGATATTCTGCTTGCTACTAATGATAATGGTTTTTTTGTATAAAACCAAGGAATTTCTCTCTAAAAGTTTTGAAATGAAAGATATGGGAGAAGCAACTTATGTGATAGGAATAGAAATATTTCGTGATAGATCACAAGGATTGTTAGGGTTGTCTCAAAAAGCAAATATCAAAAAAAATTTGGAGAGGTTTAAGATGGACAAATGTTCACCAAACATAGTTCCAATTTAGAAGGGAGATAAATTTAGCCTTATGCAATGTCCTAAGAATGAATTGGAACGAGAACAAATGAAAGATATTCCTTATGCGTCTCTTGTTGGAAGCTTAATGTATGCAATGACTTGCACAAGACCTGACATCAGCTTTGATGTTGGAATGCTGGGAAGATATCAAAGTAATCCAGGAATAGATCACTAGAAAGCTGCAAACAAAGTTCTCATATATTTACAAGGAACAAAGGATCATATGCTTACCTATAAACGATTTGATCATCTTGAAGTTGTTGGATATTCCAATTCAGATTATGCTGGATGCGTAGATACTAGAAAGTAAACTTTTGGGTATCTATTTCTTTTGACTGGAGGAGCGATCTCATGGAAAAGTTCAAAAGAGTCAATTATTGATGCATCTACTATGAAAGCTGAGTTTGTGGCTTGCTTTGAGGCCACAGTTCATGGATAATGGTTGCGTAATTTTATTTCGGGACTTGGAGTTGTCGACACTATTACCAGGCCGCTGAAAATTTATTTTGATAATACCGCAGCAGTTTTCTTTTCAAAGAACGACAAGTATTCAAAGGGTGCAAAGCACATGGAGAAAAAATATTTTGCTGTTAAAGAGGAAGTTCAGAAACAAAGAGTGTCAATAGAACATATTAGCACCAATTTGATGATTGCAGATCTATTAACGAAAGGATTGTCACCCAAATTGTTTAATGAATACATTGAAAAAATGGGTTTTATTGGACGTCTCTAATGATATTAATTTTATGATATTCTATGCTCGTTTATGTGTAAAGTTTATGATATATCTTGTTATTTAATTAGTATACATGATTGAAATAAAGTAATGTTTAACAAGAGTTATCTGCAATAAAGTATATACAGCTGGACCATTAATATGCTTTTATTTACCGATCGTGTTATTTAAAATTACTAGTATTGTAGTACATGGAAGGGACTACGTAATATAAATCGTACAACCACCATGACTTATATTAGTCAATTTATTTAATTACGATTTATGTTAAACCAATAAAATAATGATTTAATTTTCTTATGTGCACTTTATGTTTTGATTTATTTATTAAACATTTAAAGAAATATCATATGGGCCAAGTGGGAGAATGTAAGAATTTAATATGGACCATATGATAATTATTAATATTTTAATTAATTAATCAATTATTAATTACATTATAATTATTGGTGAAAGGATACTAAAGCTATAACTCTCATATGGTTGTGTCTTTTGATGGAAAAGACAGAACTATATAAGGTGTCTTTTGTCTTCACACCTATTGATTCTCTATAAATAAATGAGTTTGGTCCTCTCTCAACCTACATATATTTTAGTACATTTATTCCATCTCTGTTGTAAGTTTATTGGGGGTGATAGAGAGAGAAACACAAATTCATCAACATCAATTCCCTTCAGTGCATTTCTTGAAGTTATCATGGAGAAAGGTACACACAATTATTTGATATGTAAAAATCATGTTTTCCAAACATCTTGTGATTTACTGTTTTATTGTCTCATTCAATCTTACATTCATTTGTGATTATTTTTTCAATTTCTTAACCTCTTTTTTTTTTTTTTAATATTTGTGAGTGAGTAGGAAATACTCACCCCAGTTTTTTCCCTTAAAAAATACTCGATTTTATATCAGATTCTCTCTCATGTTTTTTTTTAATAAAAAAACACCCCTACTCATTAATTACCTACCACTATTAATTACAATCTCAAATAACATGAAATTATAAATAAAATTTCAATAGTAAGAAATTTAAAAAGTATATATAATTATAGTAGATTTTTTCAACATGAATCAGTTAAGTAATCAACATTAATCACTTAGGAAATTAACATTAATCACTATTAATAATTTATTTACATAGAAAAAACAATCCAACTGACGGAGGATTATAAATGGGTCTTTTTTTTTCAATCCAATTGACGGGATTTATTAGCCCTACTATATTGTAAATATTATTTGAAGTGCTATGTCTGATTGTTATGCATAGCATTGCTATTTACTAGCACAAAATAACCAAGTCTCTTAGTTTAAAAAAGAAAATAATATATTATTATTGAAATGAAGAATTGGAGACAACTATCTATGATTCAATAGATCTCCAACTAAAATTTACAAATTATAAAGGATGGAAAATAATTATAATATATAATCAAATAAATAAATTAATATCATGAATATTTAAGGTAGAAAATTAATATTATTTTCAAACTGTGCAGTTAATTAATATATTAAAAAAAAATTGCTTCTTCCATAAATTGTATTTTTATTTGGCTTTTAACATGGTCACAAAACTCGATATGTTTTAAAATAATAATAAAAAAATCATCAAAGGGCACTGTCCCTTCTTTATTTTCTTTCTTGCCAGGCTGAGCAACCTACACCGTCGACTGTTCGCTCAGCCATTGGTGGTGACATCACATTCTGTTATCTTCACAATTCCAGCGGCGATGACAGCAGAAAAGAAGCAAGAACTGAATGAATTAGCCTTTAGCACCATTATCTTGCACCTTGTAGATAATGTGCTAAGGTTAATTGCAGAAGAAGAAAACCCAGTGGAGCTATGGGGAAATTGGAGAAAATGTATGTCAAGAAAGCATTACCTAACAAGATTTTCTTGAAAGAAAAACTGTTTTCTTTCAAACTTGATTCATCGAAGACATTAGAAGAAAATCTTGATGTGTTCTCAAAGATTACTCTAGATCTGTCAAATATTGGGGAAAAGGTAGAGCCTGAAACACAAGCCATCATTCTCCTCAATTCATTACCATAGACATACAATGATGTGAGAAGTGCCATCAAGTATGTCAGGGATGATATGGACCTTGATTTTATAATCAATGCTCAGAAAACTAAGAGCCTAAAATTAAAGTCAGAGAAGAAACCTGATGAAGCACTCTACATGCAAGGAAGAACAGAGAAATGCTAACATGAGACTGAATTCTAGAAGAAGGATTATGGCCATAAAAGAGATCATAATTGGAATTCGAGAAACAAAGAAAAGGGCAGAAAAGAAACAAGAAAGTGTTTCACTTGCAATAAGGTTGGTCATCTAAGCAAGAATTGCTGGGAGAATACAAGGAAAGGCTTTAAGAATGGTAGAAATGAAGCAAATGTGAATGGAAACAATGTAAATGTGACTGAGGAGCAAGGACCAGAACTGCTGTTAATTTCATAAGATAAAACTCAAGAAGAATGGGTTCTTGACTCAGGCTGCACATACCATATGACATCAAATAGAAGCTACTTCTCTGAATTAGAACCCCATAATGGCAGGAAAATACGAATGGGCAACAACAGCCTCTGTGAAGTAGAAGGCATTGGCAAGGTTGTACTGAAATTTCAAGACAACTCAGAGAAGATCTTGACAGAAGTTAGATATGTGCTAGAACTAGCAAGAAACTTAATTTCACTAGTATTCTAGACAAAAGGGCTATGAATTCCACTCAAGAAATGGAATACTAAAAGTGTCTAAAGATGGAGATACTAAACTGATAGGTATCAGGACAAATGGCTTGTACATCTTGCAAGGAGTAGAACAAATAGCAGAGGCAAATGTAGTAGTCAAACAAGAAGGTCCCTTAATTGACCTATGGCATAGAAGACTTGGTCATGTATCTGAGCAGGGACTTCTTGAATTGAACAAATATAAGCTTCTAGGGAAGTTGGTGATCAGTGATCTTTAGACTTATGATCACTGTATAATGGGAAAGATGACAATAATCAAATTTCGACCAGCCATTCATTGTACCAAGAAGAAACTGGGATATGCTCATGCTGATTTATGGGGGCCAGCACCAGTTGAGACTCATAGAGGAGCTAAATACTTCATGACAATCATAGATGACTATACCAGAAAGGTATAGATTTATGTTCTTAAACAAAAGAGTTAAGCTTTCTCTAAGTTCAAGGACTGGCTGGCACTAGTTCAGAATCAATCTGAATGCAAGTTGATGGTGTTTAGAACAGACAATGGATTGGAATTCTTGAGCAATGAATTTAGTCAATTGTGCAAGAATTAAGGCATCAAAAGGCATTATACTGTCAGATACACTCCACAGCAAAACGGATTGGTAGAAAGAATGAACAGAACTGTTTTTGAAAGAATCGGATGTATGCTATCTTATGCAAATCTTCTTAAGATCATTTGGGGAGAAGCTGATGTGATTGCTGTTTATCTGATAAATAGGTGTCCTATTACTGCTTTGAACTACAGGACTTCAAAAAAAGCATGGACAGGGAAACCACCAGACTTGACTAATTTAAGATCTTTGGTTGTGCTGCTTTTGCACATGTCAAACAGGGGAAGCTGGAATCAAGGGCATTGAGATGCACAATGCTTGGATATCTAAAAAATGTGAAAAGTTTCAAGTTGTGGTGTCTTGAGAAGGATCAATCTAAGTGTCTAATTAGCAGAGATGTGGTATTTGATGAGAACAAAATGCCTTATCAAGAGAATGACACAAATGAACCCTCAACCAGTAATGACCTTGTCAAGACAATAATGCTAATTGAAGAGGATGACCTGACAGAAGAGATGTTTGTTCTAAACATCAGTGGTAGTTCTCTTGAAGATTATAATCTTACCAGAGATAGAATAAGAAGAGCAAGAATCCCTTCGATCAGGTACACAGATGAAGACTATGTCTCTTTTGCATTAATTGTTGCTCTATATCTAGTTAAGCCAGAACCATTCACCTATGCTCAAGCCATAGAATGCACTAACAGCAAAAACTGGATTGAAGCAATGAAGGATGAAATCCCATCATTAAGCAAGAAAAATATATGGGTTCTTGTTAACAAGACAAAAGGTCAAAAGATTGTTTACTGCAAGTGGATCTTTAAGATAAAACAAGGTCCAAATGGCAGAGATGACAAGAAGTTAAAAGCCAGGCTAGTTGCTAAAAGGGTTTACACAGGAGTATGGTGTTGATTATAATGAAGTCTTCAGCTCAGTGGTCAGACACACTTCAATCAGGGTGTTGATGTCTTTGACAGCTTGTTTGGATCTTGAATTAGAACAAATGGATGTCAAGACTGCTTTTCTACATGGAGAGCTTTAGGAGGATATATATATGAGTCAATCTCTTGGCTTTGTAGAAAAGGAGAAGGACTCACAAGTATGTTTGTTGAATAGGTCTTTATATGGCTTAAATAGTCACCAAGACAATGGTATAAATAATTTGATGCTTCTGTGTGTTCTAAAGGGTTTGTCAGGTGTTCCTATTGTTAGGAATGGTGTCCTAGAACTTGTAATTATTTAATAATAATAATTTATTAAGAATAAATTAAATAAATAAACATAAGTTCTTTATATTATCTAGATTGATTCAATTAATGATATTAGGAATATATGGAAATATATAATTATCAAACATTCAAATAGTAAACCCTAAGTTACTCTTATGGAATCACGACTTAGTATGTGAGTCATACAAGAGGATTAAAGTCGAGATGAGTAACTTAAACGTGTCTACAGTAAACGGAAAACGTTTGGAAACCTTATCCTGGTAACACTGTTGATAGCTTCGCATTTTGTTTATAGATAAATGATCGAATCCTGATCATTCATGTGGGAGACATGAAATGGAAGTATCATATGCAATGTTGATTTTATAAGACAGGACCACGATGTTCGATCAAATTTCTCATTAGTAACGTTTACGAGAAATAATCGAATATCAAACTAAGTTTATCAGCCGTGATAGATCTCAATCCTGAGTGAAATGCGAACTCCTATTTGTGGAGTTATGTTCTTTCATTCACATAGTTGAGAGCGATCTGTAAGAACGCTCAATACACTCCTGTTTTGGGAACGTGACTAAATAAGTAGCTGGGAACTCATTTTCAAGAGATGGAATTCATAACTTTCCTATAAATTAACGGTATCAATGTGATACCTAAATATTTTGGGAACTTTAGGAAACTCCCTTGATGTACTGATTCGAGACATGAACAAGTGACGTCACGACATATATTGATCACAGAAGTATCTTATCTCTAGTTTGACTAAAGATAAAGTTCATTGGAGAATCAGCGGGAACACAAGGATAAAGCGGTAATTACAGGGGCAAAACGGTAAATTTATCCGCCTGTAATTATGAGGGTTCCACGTGAAGGATAATATCACAGATATAAATAAGATAAACTAAGTGGACAATAACTCATCTATAGTGAGGGGAGTTCAACTCTGAATCTATAGTGGAATTATTCATAGTTAGATAATAAATAATTAACTGATTAAGTGTTAATCACTTAATTGACTAATTATTAAGCCCATGATCTATAGGTCCATCGGGTCCCTATGCTAGCCCAAATATCGTAGTCGCGAAATGTAACGTCCCGTTATTTTTTTTTAGGTGAAAATTTTGTTTTTATTATTATTATTATTATTATTATTATTGCTTCACTTAGTATAATTATAGGGGTTGGTGAATTTTATTTTACTTAGAAGTTTAATTTAGTATTTTAGTTTTCAGCTCCAGTTCGATCGTTAAGTAATTTCCGCTAGAACGTTTAATTAGAATAACGTGTAATAACGTTTATTAGCTGGCCCATTACTAATTGTTATATCATTTTAAGTTAGTTTAGATGAGGCTAAGTCGAATTGGAATTAGAAACGTGAAATAACGAGAACCCGAGACACTTTTTACTTAAGAATTAAAGCTCGGGACATAATGGTCATTTAGCAAAACTTATATATATATATATTATATATCTTCAGCAAGTCATAAATAAAAAAAAGGAAGCAAAAACCGAAACCAAACCCTCCCTACCCGTGAGATTAAGAAAAAAAGTGAAATCGAGATTCCGTCGCCGTTTCTCGACCGATTTCATTGATTCTCGTCACGATTGAAAGATCTAGATGCAAGCTTTCATTTTATACCATCAATCGAGCCAATCCATTCAAGATCCGGGAGATAAGAGGTAAAGAAGAAATGGGTTTTATGTTTTTCTTTTTCCCGATTTTGCGTTCAAGCTTCGATTCGTTTTTCTCGGGTGTAGTTGGTGATTTCTAGTTAGGGAAAATCATTTTGGTCGAGGTTATTGTTTTGAATCTAAACCCGAGTCAAATGGAAAACCCGAGCCCTTTGAAATATTCCAAATCGAGGGTTTCGAAATTGGGTTTTGTTATTTTTGAAAGCGTTATCTTTAAATATTAATCGGAAATCAGAACATGATGTTTTTCTCTTACCTTGGCCGTGAGCTTCCTAGAGTTTCCGGGATTAGTTTGACGTTTAATATAGCTTTTGGCTTTTCGTTCGTGGTTTAGAAATTAATATGTTTAGTTGTATATTTTATTTTGTAGGTTTGAACCACGAGCAACCGTTCACGCATCCAATGAGCGGTGTTTCTTCCACGCATCTTAGAGGTGAGTTTAAAATGAGCTTTAGTGTTTTAATGGCTCGGATTCATTGACTATTTAGTTGATTCGAGGTTAAGGGTTGTGGATGTTTAGGAAGAAAATATTGTGGAAAGTATGGTTAGGCTAAGGAAAGTGCATTAAGACGAGATTCTCGTCTCTGAATGGTATTAAGACTTGAGGGCTAAAGTGTGGTTTGGGTGTAATAGATTTGAAAGTAGAGATAGAAAGTGACGGTTTGGACTCGGGAATTCTGAGGAGGGAAAAATAGCCTAGTATGCTTTAGGTTTTCTCTTAATTATTATCCTACGTGCTTAGGTAATAGGATAGAAACCGTGGTGACTATGGTGACTTATGGTGACGTATATTCGTGGTGACTATGGTGACTTATATTCGTGGTGACTATGGTGACTTATGGTGACTTATATTCGTGGTGACTATGGTGACTTATATTCGTGGTGACTATGGTGACTTATGGTGACGTATATTCGTGGTGACTATGGTGACTTATATTCATGGTGACTATGGTGACTTATGGTGACATGTAATAATGGTGACAATATAATTAAGGTGACTATAGCGTTGTTATACGTGAGGTGACAAGCGAAGTTTGAAATGTGTTATGGTAGTTGTAACTGACTTTAACCGAGCCAATTATGTTTACTTCCCTGTGCATGTAGTTCTGAATGTAAATGCATATTTAGTCTTGTTTGTTGATGTGCTCGGTGTTTAGTTATTGGACATTATTTCTGATAAGGACTTCGGTCCATATAAACACTTGATTTCATTTTACTCTCACTAGCTTTATGCTAATGCTGCTACACTACAATTTACAGGTACATCTCGTGGGAGAGGTCGGAGTAGAGGTCGTAGTGCCGCTTGACTAACCGTGCGATGAGCCTGGAATATGGAATAATAACATCGCGAAATGCTAGTCTTTTGGTTGTCTGTAAATGTGTATAAAGTTGGTGTCCTGAGCTCGAAAGAGCGTTGTTTAGTGTTTTAAACGTTTTATTTTATCGTTTATGCTTTCTTAAACATAGGAAATGCGCATTTCCCGTTTTTCTCTGATGTGAATATTGTAAACAGGTTTTGGTATGTTCAAAATATAAACGAAACCACGCAAATTTTCTGTAAAATTGTCGTCTTCCGCTGCGTAATGTATTAAGTGTTTTAAAACGAGTCGGGTCGTCACACGAAATAAAGTAGAAGAAATGGAAAGTTTAAGTAAAGCGAATTACTTAAATAGGCAATATTAATTGTTTAAATATTTATATTTAAACGGTAATTAATATAAACATTATTAATTGTTTAAATAATGAGTTTATTTAAACATGAAATTAATAATGAAATATTATTAATTAGATATTATTAATTATTTAAATATTGAGTATATTTAAATGGTAATTAATAATTTGATATTAATCAACAATTATTAATTGTTTAAATGATTAATTTTATTTTAACAGAAATTAATAATTAAAATTAATTAATTAATAATAAAATATTATCAATATTATTTTATTTAAATAATGAGAATTATTTAAATGGAAATTAATAATTAAAATATTTATTATTAATTATTTAAATAATGAAAATTATTTAAATGGAAATTAATAATTAAATATAAATTTGATAATATTTAGTCGGGAGAAAATATTAATATTATTAATTGTTTAAATAAAATATTTTATTTAAATGATAATTAATAAATTAATTAATTAAGTTGGACTTATTAATTTAAGAGAGAGTTTCAAGCCCAATTGGATTAATGAACCCAATTGAGATTGGCCCAAAATAATTAATTAAATAAATTAGAATTATTTATTAATTATTTATACATAATTTCGGCCATACATGTATTTTAGGAGGAGATAATTGTTTGAATTATATCCTAAAATAATTACATAGATTTATTTACCCAAGATAAATAAAATAAAGAAAAGAATATATTCTCTTATTTATCTATGGCATTTTTGAAATTGCAAGATAAAGGAAATAGATAATCTTTTTTTTTGTATTTATCTCTATAGATTAATCCTAATGTGATTAGGATTCCTATTTTCCTATAAATAGGAGGCTTGGGTCATTCATAAATCATACAATTCAATTCTATAGAAAGTTGGAACTCTCTCTTCCTTTCTCCCACCCCTTGACCGAAATTCCCTATTCAAAATTGGGAAGAAAATATTTTTCTTCTTCCCAATTTCTTCTTAAGTTCGATCCCACAATCAGGTTTCGTTTGATCGATCGGGATATAGCATAGAAGATCCGGTGTTGCTAAGGATTTAATGCTGTAAAGAAACCTCCAACCAATTCTCCAATTTTACTCAATGTAAGTTTCGGTTTCATTTTAATTTTCGAAAATTAAGCATGAATCTACATGTTTTTCGTGTTTTTATCACAATCTGTAGGATGTTAATAGATCCTTTATTAAATGTTAATAAATTTACTAAATAAATTTCCGCTATTTTAGTAAATCATCCCTTCACCTATGACTGTTGTGTCTATTTGAGGAAGGTATCTCCATCTCCATTTCTATATTTGTTACTTTATGTTGATGATATGCTGCTAGCTTGCACCAGTAAGAAGTTAAATTACTGAGTTTAATGTGGAATTAGGTGCTAGTTTGACATGAAAGACCTTGGCCCTACAGATAAGATTCTGGGTATTGAGATTACAAGAGACAAAGTTAAGAAGAAGTTGTTCTTGAGTCAATCTGATTATTTTAAGAAGGTATTGAAGAGGTTCAATATGGTTGATTGTAATTATGTTAAAGTGCCATTAACTTCTCATCTTAGGTTGTCAATGAATCAGTCTCCAGTGACACAAGAAGAACAAGCTGAGATGGATAGAGTTCTTTATTCAGCTGTGGCGGGTTGTTTAATGTATAGTAAGATATGTACACGACCAGATTTGGCGTATGCTTTTAGTGTCATTAGTAAGTTTATGTCAAATCTTGGAAAAGCTCACTGGTATGCTGTGAAACACTTGCTGAGATATGTGAAAGGCACTTTAGACATTGATTTGGTTTATGGATGAGCTCAAGACAGAGATAGATTGAATGTAGAAGGGTTTGTAGATGCAGATTATGTTGGCTTTTTGGGCCTATTAATCTCTTAATTTTGTTTTGATGATAACAAACACTTAGTACTAATCAATTTTAGTATTTTAGTGTTGTGTTTTGTAGAGCGAAAAATAACGAGCACAGTGCAATTTGAATCGTCCAATTCCGAGCTAAAATGGAGAAGATATTAAGAAAAGAAAATTGGATTTTAATATATATATTTATATATATAATAATCATTATATATATAAATATACAATTTCGGATTAAAAAAAAAGAGAAAAGAAAAAGAAAAATCAGAAATGATGTCCACCGTACGATCGAAGCTTCAACACATCCGACGTTCAACAATTCATCAATGAATTATTATTATTATATATATATATTTACGTATTTAAAATAATTGGAAAAGAAAAAAAATCAGGAACGATCCTCAACCGCTCGATCGCGCCCTGGTCTTCAATCCGACGGTTTATGATCGTCCACGTCATGCGTGTCCCACAAGCGCCTGACGTGCCTCTGGACCTGCTGACGCACGCGGTCCCATCGAGCTGCTCCATCCAGCCACTGATCGACACGCGGCCTAGCTTGGTCCCAATGCCAACTGATTTGCTTTTTCCAGATGCAGCGAATTGACGCCTTTGCCCCTGACTTTTGTATTAATGCCTTGCACGTCCTGACCTTCATTTAATCAGCTTTCCTGATCGAATTTGAATATCTCTCTCAACGAATTTGCTACCCAGATTGCCCCTGATGACCGAAGGAATTATTATTATATTATTTAATTTGAATTTCAGAAATGCTCAGCCATTCAGAATTTGACACGTGGCACCAACGGATTAATTGCCTCTTCCTCCTCTACATATGGCCGAAAAACAGTGGAAGATTTTACCAATAATTTTCAGATTTTGAGCTTCCATTGTTAAGGTCTTCAAGTCTAATTTTATATTATTTTGGGTTTTATTTTGAGTGGTTTATTTGGCTATTAAGAGCCTTGTAATATTGTGAGCTCCGATTTTCATATTTAATCTTTTGAGAGATTTGTAAATTGTGTGAAATTTATAATTCACACTTGGGGTCGGTTTCCTAGCCCGTAAATAGGAACGGTTTTTGGGTTTGATCTTGCTCCCGATAAAAGGATCGGGTTTTTTCTTGAGCCCGGAAAAAGAACGGATTGGGTTGTACTTCCTCCCGAAAAAGGTATACAATTCCCGAGAGGCGCTCGGGGAGTGGACTAGACCGGTTTTTGGCCGAACCACTATATTTCTTGGTGTCATTCTCTAACCCTATCCTCTTTAATTTATTGCACTAATATTAATTGCTAAATATTAATTGTGCATTTTTATTAGGGATCATTCATTTCAATAATTGGAAATTAAATTGATGCTTCACATATTTGTTGGTAGAATTTATTGAAGCATAATTGATTATTAGAATTTGTTTATAATTAAATATTTCCTATGTTTTATTAAAAACCAATATACTTTGTTAGAGGGAATTTTAGTATAAAATTCATTTTAATTGATTGAGCTTAAAAAGTCTAATTAACTTGTTAATTAGAAACCATAATCGAAAAAGTTTTTAAATTAACCTAAAACCCTATTCACCCCCCCCTCTAGGGTTGCCATACCGATCCTACAATTGGTATCAGAGCAGGTTGCTCTTTACTTTGATAAATATTCATATTATTATATCTTTCTACTTGATACCCATTGTAAGTGTTTCACACATACAATTGGTATCAGAGCGGGTTGCTCTTCTTTGTGATAAAAAAAATTCTATTGCTATAACTTTTTACTTGATACTCATTGTTAGTGTTTCACACCAACAATTGGTATAAAAGCAAGGTTTGCTCTTCTTTGGATATAAGGTTATCTGTCAAAATTATTTAGAAATTATTTTTGAATTATTCTTGAAAATTAATTTTGATAATTAAAAAGCTTAATTGCTAAGAGCTATGGCAAATTTTGGGGTTGATAAAATGTTTGATGATCGATGTGATACTAGACCTCCTTTCTTTAATGGGTCAAATTTTAAATTATGGAAAAATCAAATGAAGACTTACTTGTTGTCCATGGATGTTAAAGTTTTGTATGTTATTGAAAATGACATCTCAAAAATAATTTTGGATAATGATTTGCTTACTTTGAATGCCAAAGCTATGAATGCTTTATATTGTGCTTTGGATAAAGATATATTTGATAAAATTGCAAATTTTGAGTTTGCATATGAAATTTGGAACTTTCTTGAAAAACTATACAATGTAGAAATTTCTCCTTGTACTTCTAATCTTTTTCTTGATGTGAAGGAAATTTGTGTTTCTAAAAGTCAAGGAAAATCACATGGATTGGAGAATGAAAATCTTGGTGAACCTCAATTGTGCTTAATGGCTCATAGTGATTAAGAAAGCATGGATAATGAGGTATGTGATGAGGAACAATCATATGATGATCTTTTAGATGCTTATGAGGAAATTAGAAATGAATTTGAAAAATTATCCTCTAAGTATCTTGTGATTAAAAAGAAAAATTCATGTATGTCTAAAGAATTTGTTTCTTTGAAGGATGAGATTAAATTTTTGAAAAATGAAAATAAATCCTTGGTTGATGAGAATGCATTATTGAAAGAAAATGCTTGTGACAAACTTGACTTGATTGAAAATTCAAATAATTCTTGTGATGAGGAAAAGCAAGCATTATTAGATAAAATTAAATTTATTGAGCATGATATTTTTGATAAAAATGAGTTAATTATCTCTCTAAGAGAAAAAGAATCATGTCTCATAAAAGAGCTTAAATTTGCAAATGAGAGTATTAAGAAAATGACAATTGATGAACCAAAAATTAGAGAAAAGGCAAAATTATTGATGAGAGTGCTCTTGCTTCAACTTCTAAATCAATCATTATTAAAGCCTCTCCTAATATGCTTATAGTTGATTTGCCTAAAGTTGTTCCTAAACATGCTAATACTAATTTTGAACCTATTTGTCATGCATGTGGTATTAAAGGTCATATTAGACCAAATTGTCATAAATATAAAAATACTTCTCACAATTATGAAAATAGGAAATTTGTGCCTAAAAGTAATATGCCTAATCATGTTGGTGGTTCTAAGAATTTAAGAACAAAATTTGTGCCAACTTGTCATCATTGTGGAGTTAAAGGTCACATAAGACCAAATTGCTACAAATTGAAAAATGCTCCTAATAATTATATTAAAAGGAATTTTCCAAATAGAATGAAATTTGAAAATGGCTTTGAAAGAAATTCTCTCATGAAAAAGAATGCTCGTAGATATTATGTGAATGAGAATTTCAATGGAAAAGTTACTTGCTTTAAATGTGGCAAATTTGACCATAAATCTTATTCTTGTAATTTACAAAAATTGATTGGTTTTGAGAATGGAATAAAAAAGAAATGGATTCCAAAATTTACTACTAACCTACTTGGACCCAACAAAGTATGGGTACCAAAAGTTACTTGAACATCTTTTGTAGGTTATGAGAAGCAAGAGGTTGCTTGGACTAAATGGAAATTATTTCACATGGAAGCAACTTAAAGTCTTGCTTGAAGCTTGAAAGGAAAAATGTTACTTTGGTAACTTTATTTTTGAAGAAGTCATATAATTTTTGTGTTCATTGGTGATTAATATCATTTGAGATATTTTCAAATCTATGACTTTGATAAATTTATTGATTATTTGTTGTGAGAAATAATTATTAAATTTATTGTTTATGCTTAATTGGATAAATTATTTAAATTGCCCTTTTGCAAACTTTTATGTTTAAAATTTTTGATAATTGCTTTTTGGGGTTGCTCATGTTTTGATGAGTTATTTTTTAAAGAAAATTGTTTGAATCTTTTGACACTTGAAAAATACGTGTTAAATTGTTTTTAATAGGGGGAGTACCTAAATTTGTATTGATTTAAACTTCTTGAACCTCTCTTTGACTAAAATTTGAAATTGATTTCAAAATGAAATTTGAAATTTGAAGTTTAAAGTTTTGATATGCTTATTTTTTTTAATTGGTATAATTCTTTCTATCCCAACAATTGGGTTGATTATTTAACATTGGTATCTCTTGCTATATGTCATACTTATTATGAAAAATTGAGTTCTTAAATTTTTTTTGAGATTATGATGAGATAATTTGTTTTAATGGCTCAATGGTATTCTTGATATATATTATTTTTAGGAGAATGCATATTTTTAGGGGGAGTAATGTTTCTTTTTAAATATGACTTATTTTGAATTATGTTTAGCATCAACTTATTGAAACACAAATTGAAAATTCTATTTTTTTTAGTATCTTATTGATTGGATATCTTTTTATAGAGATTGTTATAAAAAGGGGGAGAAAAATTATTTTTTTATTGTACTTACTTGATCAAATTACCTATTGGAATCCTTATGTTTAATTTTTTTTAATATTACACTTTTTGAATGATTCCAAAAGGGGGAGAAAAATTGAGGAAAAATGAACGTATCATATTGAGTTGAATCGATTTATATTGTTTGAAATATATGATATTTGGGCTATTTATTGAACATACACACACTTAATTTCATTTTTCTTAAGTGATTTGTCATCATCAAAAAGGGGGAGATTGTTGGCTTTTTGGGCCTATTAATCTCTTAATTTTGTTTTGATGATAACAAACACTTAGTATTAATCAATTTTAGTATTTTAGTGTTGTGTTTTGTAGAGCGAAAAATAACGAGCACGGTGCAATTTGAATCGTCCAATTCCGAGCTAAAACGGAGAAGATATTAAGAAAAGAAAATTGGATTTTAATATATATATTTATATATATAATAATCATTATATATATAAATATATAATTTCGGATTAAAAAAAAAGGAGAAAAGAAAAAGGAAAATCAGAAATGATGTCCACCGTACGATCGAAGCTTCAACACATCCGACGTTCAACAATTCATCAATGAATTGTTATTATTATATATATATTTACGTATTTAAAATAATTGGAAAAGAAAAAAAAATCAGGAACGATCCTCAACCGCTCGATCGCGCCCTGGTCTTCAATCCGACGGTTTATGATCGTCCACGTCACGCGTGTCCCACAAGCGCCTGACGCGCCTCTGGACCTGCTGACGCACGCGATCCCACCGAGCTGCTCCAGCCAGCCATTGATAGACACGCGGCCTAGCTTGTTCCCAATGCCAGCTGATTTGCTTTTTCCAGATGCAATGAATTGACGCCTTTGCCCCTGACTTTTGTATTAATGCCTTGCACGTTCTGACCTTCATTTAATCAGCTTTCCTGACCGAATTTGAATATCTCTCTCAACGAATTTGCTGCCAAGATTGCCCCTGATGACCGAAGGAATTATTATTATATTATTTAATTTGAATTTCAGAAATGCTTAGCCATTCAGAATTTGACATGTGGCACCAACGGATTAATTGCCTCTTCCTCCTCTACATATGGCCGAAAAACAGTGGAAAATTTTACCAATAATTTTCAGATTTTGAGCTTCCATTGTTAAGGTCTTCAAGTCTAATTTTATATTATTTTGGGTTTTATTTTGAGTGGTTTATTTGGCTATTAAGAGCCTTGTAATATTGTGAGCTCCGATTTTCATATTTAATCTTTTGAGAGATTTGTAAATTGTGTGAAATTTATAATTCACACTTGGGGTCGGTTTCCTAGCCCGTAAATAGGAACGGTTTTTGGGTTTGATCTTGCTCCCGGTAAAAGGATCGGGTTTGTTCTTGAGCCCAGAAAAAGAACGGATTGGGTTGTACTTCCTCCCGAAAAAGGTATACAATTCCCGAGAGGCGCTCGGGGAGTGGACTAGGCCGGTTTTTGGCCGAACCACTATATTTCTTGGTGTCATTCTCTAACCCTATCCTCTTTAATTTATTGCACTAATATTAATTGCTAAATATTAATTGTGCATTTTTATTAGGGATCATTCATTTCAATAATTGGAAATTAAATTGATGCTTCACATATTTGTTCGTAGAATTTATTGAAGCATAATTGATTATTAGAATTTGTTTATAATTAAATATTTCCTATGTTTTATTAAAAACCAATATACTTTGTTAGAGGGAATTTTAGTATAAAATTCATTTTAGTTGATTGAGCTTAAAAAGTCTAATTAACTTGTTAATTAGAAACCATAATCGAAAAAGTTTTTAAATTAACCTAAAACCCTATTCACCCCCCCCCTCTAGGGTTGCCATACCGATCCTACAGATTATGCTGCAGATCTTATAAAAAAAAGGTCCAGAACTGGGTATGTTTTCAAATTACATGGAAACAATGTGTGTTGGAAGTCTTCATTACAAAATGTTGTTGCTTTGAGTTCTACTGAGATGGAATATGGTGCTTTAGCTAGTGCAACTGTAACGACCCGACTCTTAAAAATAGAATTAAATAATAGGGCAAGCGGAAGACTTGAAATATTAATGGAAAACCTGTAAATCGTTTAAACACTCTTTCATTTCAAAATGAAATCAAAATCCTTAATCATTCAAATATGGGAAGCGCTTCCCTTTTTAAGTTCAAACCATAAAGTAAGTTGTTACATAAATCCAGAAAATGCATAAGGACAAGTAATGTAATTAATAACGCTCAAAAGAGCTAAACAAAACCCATAAGAAACGATATGAAATGAGGAAAGTAAGTCCATGGACTACACTGACTCAAGTCCATCCATCATCATCAATCTGCTAATCACGCTGCACCAGCTCCACGAGCACGACCGCATCTCGTACCTGAAAAATGTAATATAATGAGCGGGGAGCCCAGTGAAGATAAATTGAATAGAAAGTAACTTTAGAACATCAAATCCCATCCGGATTTGTGTCCAACGAATCCTACTGTCTCTTAACTACCCAATCCCACTTCCGAGAGCAGGGTTATGTAATTCTCCCGAGGATAAAGGGTAAGAATCACGATTAAGGATCAAATAAGTAATCAATCTCCCAACTATAGATAATCGGGGCATGTGATCATAAGTTATTATTTTCAGGATAAGACCTAACATGGGTTGAGCTTCCAAGGTCTTAACTAAAAATGTGAACAAGATCATAGAGCAGGGTACATAAAACCGGGGCATAGAACATAAAACGTAGGATATAGAGCAAGAACATAGAACCTGTGGATAATGTCAGATGGTGCAGCTCACGTAGTCTATGCACGATCCCATTATCTCACTCCAATATCAAGTAAAGCTCTCAAGCCTTTGCTTTCTTATCAAGAACCGATGCTCGCTCACGTAGTCGATGCATCATAGAACAGATCAAATGCTAGCTCACGTAGTCTAGGCATTATAGAACAGAGAGCATGTAACAAGGAACATGGAATATAGATCAAGAACATAGAACTTGTGAATAATGTCAGATGGTGCAGCTCACGTAGTCTATGCACAATCCCATTATCTCACCTCCAATATCAAGTAAAGCTCTCAAAGCCTTTACTTTCTTATCAAGAACCGATGCTCGCTCACGTAGTCGATGCATCATAGAATAGAACCTCCTGGGTGAATAACGCCGGATGGTGCGCCACGTAGTCAATGCACGATCCCGTTATCTCACCAATGACATGCAAAGCTCACGTAGTCAATACAGTCTATAATGTATATGTATCATAGCAATTATGAATAATACCAGATAATTTTACCTCACACAACTAAATATTATCTCATTATTCAACTCCTCCGTTAATGCAGCTCACGTAGTCAATGCATACCTCATGATACATATACCGAACCATGAATAATACCAGAAAATGCAAGCACACGCAGTCTATGCATTATCTCATTATTCATCACCAAGCAAACAAGTGTGATAGTAATGAATCAGAAATGCAGGAATCAGAATATTAAACAGAGAATCATTTTCAGGACCACTAAATGGTAACAGTAATCGGAAAAGAGAACGATTGCCATTGGTTAAGAGTGTAGTATGAATAGGCTCGTAAGCACATGCATATAATTAATTCACGATAATCCTGCAAATCGAATAATTGTAATATAGGCTCAATGCTGGAATACCCAGTCTCAGTAATAACTCAGTGTAATCAGAAAACATCGATATCGTAACTAATTTCTAAGGGCGTAATAACCAATGCTGGGAAGGCCCAGTCTCAATAAGAGTTAAATTAATCGGGGGTAGCTCGATAACTAAATTGAAAATCCAAGAGTACGTGGTAAACATTCTTTAAGCGATAACCGAAGTAATCCAATAAATCATACTTAAACTCCCAAGAATTTTAAATCCATAAATTCCCATATCAAATCTATACTCCCGATTCCTATAATTTCACGAAAATAGCATGCTTTAATTCACTTAATTCCAATTTAACTTAACTCCTGAATCATACAAATCGTTCAAGTATTTGATTTCTAAATTTACTGTAAAATTCTATTTATCCTCACCTTTGTCGATTAGCAATAAGCGATAAATCAAGAACCGGCGTTCAATTAAGCAAAACCAATGCTCCTAAAGTTCCCCGGTACCTAGAAAACAATTAATATAAATAAGTAGTGAGAGAACCGGACCGAATTAACGAAAACCAAGCTCAATTTAGAGAAAAACCAGCTGAACCAAACTGAACCGGTTCAGCTGAACCGTTCTTCCCCAAAAGACAGTCACGGACGCGTGAAAGAAACGACCAGCTGCTTACGTTTTTCCTTCTCCCGTTTTAGCGATTCTCAGGCGTTATGGGGTGGTTCCGGACGAGGGAAAATGACTGGAAGCTTGACTAAAGTGAATGGTCTAGGAATGGAGGTGCAACACGAGCTCCAAAGCTTCGTAAAATTTCAGTTCTGGCGAGCCATTGCTTCCCAGTTTCCGGCGAAAGGAGGGCTTCTGTTTAACGAATATAAAAAGGAAACTTTAGCCGGAAGTTTGCTCAGAGCATTCGAACGAAAACCCGTAATAAAACCTGACTCTTACCTTTCCAAAACCGAAGCAGACACAACACACAAATGAAATTTTCCGATCAATTCCACCCAGAATCCGGCGAGGTGTTAACAGCTACTGTCACTCGTGAAATAAGGAGGGAATCTCAGTCAAAATTCACATAAAGCAGCTGAATGAAGAACCCCTTACTGGTTTGAGCTTAATACCTTCAAAATCACGCCACCCAGCTTGTTTGGAGCGTTTTTCCGGCGAGTTCTCTTCCTAAATCCGATGAGTTGTTGTGGTTTCCTTGTGAGTTCCAATAGATGTGAGAACTACGGTGGTCAGGGACGTTGCACGGCTGCTCACGGTGAGTTTTATTCTATTAAGAGAAGGAATGGATTGGGAGAAAAGAAAAGGAAAAAAACGTAGGGAAAGAGGGAGGGTTTTGCGGCTGTGAGCTGAAGGAGAAGAATTGAATTTATATAAAAAAAAATTCTTTTTTGTAAATACCCATCATGTCCCAAAACCCTAGTTTTAAAATAGGACAAAATACTAAAGTGGGGCCCTTTCTCTTCTTATCCACTTGACATTACTATAGTAATTTAGAGTTTAAAGTAATTAAAAGTAGACTATATTACACTACTCCTATCTAATTACCAAATAATAAACTAAACTAATCTAATTAATTTAAATAATCTAATTAAAATAAATAACTATAAATATGAATATTAAACTATTAAAATTAAATAGTAAAATTAATAATAAAATAAAATTAAAAAAAAAATTTCTGTGAAATTTACGGGACGTTACAGCAACTAAGGAAGCTTTATGGTTGCAAAGACTGATCAGTGAGATTACAGGTAAGACTTATGGTGTAATTGTGAATTGTGATTAGGGGTGAGAATCGAAACCGCAAAACTGATCAAATCGAACCGAACCGACGAACCGAACTGAGACCGAACCGAAACCGATACTTTCGATTTGGTCCGAAAATTTCCGGACCGATTAAGAATCGGTTCTGTTTCGGTCCGGGAGCGATGAAACCGCACCAAACCGAACCGAACCGAAAACATATAATAATTTTTTTTTTTTTTTTTAAATTTCCATGCCTAGCCCCTGCCCAAACCCATTACCCTTCCCAGTGTCCAGCCAGCCCAATAGCCAAATAGCCAAATAGCCCAATAGCATTTCTTTTTTTAAGTAATAGCTCACTGTAGCCCAATAGCATTTCTTTTTTTAAGTAATAGCTCACTGTGAAGATATATATACATATTTTTTAATTAGTTATATATATAACTAATTCAACCTATTGTTTTACATTATTAATTACATTGGTTAACCCCCCACCTATTTTATTAATTCTTTTATCAAATTATTCTACAAATACAATTGTACTTATATTAATTTTAGATTAACATCAATTATAAATTAATTCTTTTATCAAAATATTCTACAAATACAATTGTACTTTTATTAATTTTGGATTAACATCCATTATAAATTAAATATTATATTTATTTTAAAATTAATATATTAATTGTGGATTGACATTTCACATCACAATAATAATAATAATCAATAACCATCAATGGTTCATAAATTTTTACCTTTGAATTGACACAAATTCTATATTAAATATTAGAGTTATTTAAAATTTAAATATCAAATTTTACATTCTAAACTAAAACAATCATTAAATGCAAGAGTTTTTCAATAATTTAATTTCAAAAGGCAAAAACAATCATTTTTGTACCCGTATTTTAGTCCGTATAATAAAAAATCCAAAAAAATCCATGAATGGTATGAACATGCCTCATTTATGTAAAAAATAAACGGAAAACCGAAACCGAAACCGAAACCGAAACAAAGTCAGTTCGGTTTCGGTTCGGTCCGAACCGAACTTCTGTTCGGTTCGATCCAAGAAAATCCCAAAACCGAAAATCGGTTTCGGTTTTGGCCAAAAACCGAAACCGATTTCACACCCCTAATTGTGATAGCCAAAGTGCTATACAGAATTAAGTTCATCATGAGAAGACAAAACATATAGATATTAAGCTACATTTTGTGAGAGAGATCTTTGCTAAAGATCTGTTTGAATTGGGAAGGTTGATACAAGTGAAAATGCAGCTGATATGCTTGCTAAACCAGTTCCATTGCAGAAGTTAAGTCTATGTTGTAGCTTGTTGAAAATCTATGCTCTAGCAGCTTGAAGGGTTCATTATTGTAGCAAGTTCAAGTTTTCTGAATTCGTGGTGTAAGTGTTGTAATTGCCTAGCTACTATAATGATGATGATTTTAACATCAAGGAGGAGTTTTGTTAAGATTAAAGAGTTTTAAAGAGTGTTGTAACACTGTTGTAGCATTGTTGTTTTGTTAAGAGTTTTATTAGTTAGTTACTTTCCTTTGTATAAATACTTGTAATTAGCATCATTCTTCATAAGTCAATACATAACATTTTCTTTTCTTCTGTTCATAACTGTTTTACACCCTTATTCTTTAAAACTATATTTAATATAAAATTTAAAAATCATAAAGATTGAAAATAATAATAATAATCTGGAATTAGAGTAATAAATTAATATCTTGAATATTTAAAGTAGAAAATGAATAATTAATTTCAAAGGATGATGGCAAATCTAACTGACAAAAATCTGTAGCATTTATAAAAATATTGTAGTTTAAAATATTTGTAACTATAGTAAATTTTGACCTGGTCAATAAGTGATTAGCACCGAATTACATATTTTTGTAATAAGTGAATCACTCATTTACACATTAATCATTGTTAATCATCGATCAACGCAGTAAAATTATTATATTTATAAATAATTTTACTTGATAATATATTTACAAATATTACATCAATTAAGTTGTAATTAATTCTAAAATTAATATATGCTTAAAGAAAAGTTAACTTCTCAATTCTTTCGACAAATTGAAATTTGCAAATTGGCAGTTTGCACATGTTTTGTAGAAGTATCTCACCAATTAATAGATGACACTTGTTAATTTTAGGGTAGTCTTAAAATGTCTAAAAATATAAGGGCTCGTTTAATAATCCGAAATCGGAATGAGAAGGGATCAGAATCAAAATAAGGGGAATCAGAATAAGGAGGAATCAGAGAATCAGAATACGATTGTTGATGTTTACTAAACTTGTAGGGAATGAGAATCAATTCTCATTCACGATGTTCACTATGTTAATGAATCGGAATCAGAAATTAGACAATTACTATAACATCTTTAATAGTGATGAGAATAATTAAAATATTTCTTATAATTGAGTCAAAAATATCTTTTTAAATTACACGATAATCATCTTAAAAAATATAATAATTTATATTGAATAATATAATTGAGATAATTTTTAGGAGATTTTCTATTGTTAATTATAAAGTTGTTTATAAGTAGTGTATTATTAAATTTAAATTAAATGAATGATTGACTAATTAGAAAATCATTATTTGATGGTTTTCTAATAAATAAATAAGATAGATTGGTGAGTGATTCAACATAAAAAATTAAGGGTAAAATAGTAAAATTAAAAACGAATAATTTTGTACAACTCCACTGTAATTGTAATGGGATTCCTTGACTTTTGAAAGGTAATTGAAGTTCAGTAATCATTCTTAAAATTTGGAAAGGGTCCATAAACTAGGAATGA
Source organism: Gynostemma pentaphyllum (assembly GCA_028015215.1). NCBI lineage: Eukaryota > Viridiplantae > Streptophyta > Magnoliopsida > Cucurbitales > Cucurbitaceae > Gynostemma > Gynostemma pentaphyllum. The sequence continues at coordinate 17,543,987 of CM051350.1, read as the reverse complement.
TTCCAAACAGTAAGTAAACAATGACAATCATAATGAAAGTAGGTGATTACAATTCATTCATTCAGATTACGGATTAGTAAACGAGCCCTAATATGGTGGTATTTGTGATAGTTTACATTATCAAAAACGTAGTTATGAAAATTACTCTTATTACAAAATAGGGACAGATGGCGCATATATACAGCACACCACACACCGGTTCTTTTAATAAAAGGGATGAAAGAATTTTGTTTGGGCATATTTTTAACTTTTCCTACAACTACAAGATAACAATGATTCTATCCTTTGAAAACTTGGACACGTCTCATTTCCAAAACCTACCAACTCCCAGGTGTGGAATCAAAATTTTGTTCCGTAGGGTAAAAATTTTATGAAACTATTTTTAGAAAAAGAAATACATAAAAGTTTCAACTAACTGTGACTGTGGAGATGTTCAGATGATACGCTGGTTGAATCAAACATTTTTCATATGTTTTAAGAGATTAGAGACTCGAAGTTAGGACGTAATATTGATGCTTACACATTCCTTTAATATCTTACTCAATGCATTTATTATCAATAATTAAAAAAAAATTGCACAAATCACCCCTAAAAGGAATTGGCCCTCTGAAGTATTCAAAGTGTTAAATTGGACTAAAGAAATTTTTTTTGTCAAATTATCCCCTTAAAATTATTAATTTACTAATATTTATTATAAAATCTCTATAGGGTCGTGTTCCCGAGTGTTCCCGTCCCATTCTGACTTCATCCATGATCCTGAACACAAAACCCTTAGGGTCGGGAATGAGAATTTTATTATGTATTTATGAAGTCAAATCAAATTGATTAAAGAAGGCCCAAGCCCATTTGTCATGTTTGCCCACCCTTACGTGAAGCATTTGGCCAATATTCAATTATAAGGGTTTTGTCTTTCAATTGCTTCGTAAAGTGTGAATATAAGAAGAAATTGAGGCAGCAACTTTAATTGACAATTGCGGCGGTGGATGATTGATTTTAAGTCTTCAGCCGTGGGAGTCAATTCAAGGGAAGAAAAATTACATGAGTTTTTCTTTTTCTTCGCGGTATGTTGATTCGATGTTGAGTGATTGAGGGTTGGTGAGAGTTTGTGAGAAAGTATTGTAAAAGAAAGAGTTTTATTTCTTGAGGGTTTTTGGCGGTTAAATACACGATTTAGTGTATTGAATATTTCTCTATTGTAACTCTGATTCATCATAGTGGAATCCGCAGCGGTAACAACTGGACGTAGCCAATTTGGGTGAATCAGTATAAATTTCGTGTCTCTCTGATTGTGTTTTATTCTTTAATTTCTCGTTTATGTATTTTTATTACTAGCGATGAATGTGGGAATGTGGTTTTTCCCTAACAAATTCTTCTTGGATCACATCTCTCTGCCCCCATTGACCTTCGAGATGTATTCTTCGTCTCTACGATAATTTTTGAGGGTCTAATTTCAAAAGTTAACAAAGTAATTTTGGAAAATTAAGTTTTGTTCGGTCCAATTTTAACACTTCGCAAAGTTCAGGGGCTCAATTGCTCAAATTGAAAGTTTAAGGATATAAGTGCTACAACTCCTATAGTCCAGGGGTGGTTTATGTAATTTTTCCTAAAAAAAATTGGGTCTACCATTATAATCGAAAACGAAATAGATGTAAATTAAAAACTCAGGGACTGAATATGCATGAGCCTTGACAGAAACCTCAAAACCGAGGACCAAAAAGATACATTATCGTTTTATTTAAATATAAAATAGAGGAGTATCTACAAGTAGCGGAAAAAATTGTCATGAAGTAAGAGATATTTAGTCAAATGTTATGAAGGTAAAAGGAACATTAGCAGCTCTTTGCTTCCGTCTTCACCATTCCTCTTCCATTTGAACTTTGAGTTAATTCTTTAGGGATGAATTTTAATCTTTTGGAGCACCCTCACCCACACCCATTGATCTTCATTGAAGAAGGAAAAAATGATGGAGAAGTAATCTGCTGCTCAAGATGTAATAAAGCATTGAATCCCCCTGCTTTTAGTTGCTCAATCTGCAACTTCCATATTCATCAATCATGCATTGATCTTCCTCTTGAGATTCATACTCATTCCCATCCTCAACATAGTCTCAATCTAACCATGAACAATATCCTTTGTAAATGTTGTTTTCGTATGCCATTGGGTCACTCTTACTTTTGCTCTGAATGTAGTTTTCAAATTGACATCAAATGTGTTCTCTCCGACACTAAACAAAGCGGTTTATACCGAAAATCCGACAACTATTTCCGACATTTCAGTCATCCACATCCCTTGGTTTTGATCCTTGAAAAAGAAAATCAACAAGATCAAGATTTCGTTTGCCTTGTCTGTGAACTTCTTATAACTAATTCAGGTTCCATCTACTTTTGCTCTCAATGTGATTCTCATTTCCATAAAGATTGTGCTGAATTACCGCGTGAGATTCGAAATCACGATTATCATCCTCACCCGTTACTTCTTTTACCACGACCCTTTATACCTGATGATACTTACTGTGATAGTTGCAAGAATCAATGCGGAGATTTTAACTACTGTTGTCCAAAGTGCAATTTTAATCTTCATATATCATGTTTGTCATCTAATTTCAATCATAAACATACCTTTACCAAATTCCGTAACGAGCTTCAGTTTGTTTGTCAAGCCTGTGGTAAGAAAGGGATTGGATTTTGGTGGTTTTGTATGAAATGCCATCTTTTGGTTCATAAAGAATGTGCTGAATTACCATTGTTTCTTAGGACATCAGAGCATAGTCTTCACGACCTTAGTCTCACGTACTTTCGTAATCCAGTTTATTTACCCTATAAGATTTTCTGCAAAATTTGCAATGAAGAAGTAAGCAAAAGATATGCTGGATATGGTTGTCACCAATGCAGCTATTATGCTCATTTGGATTGTGCTAGAAGGCAACGTTTCGACCCACAATCAATGACCATTGATGCTCTTGATTCACTCCCTGGTCCTACCGATGGCGACGATTTGGAGAATGATCTAATTCTACATTTTAGTCATAAGCATGAGTTGAGCTTCTCCCATGATGGAGAGCTTGGGCTTGATAGGCTTTGTGATGGGTGTATGAAACGCCTTTCATCTCCCTATTATGCCTGTAGAGAGTGTGATTTCTCTCTCCATAAAGGATGTGCTAAATTGCCAAGAAAAAAAAGGCACTTTCTCCATCGACATCCTCTCACTCTGATCTCGATCACGGATTTCGCATTCCATTGCAATGCTTGTCTTGAGTATTTCCACGGCTTTGCCTTTCACTGTGAGCAATGTCACTTCACACTCGATATTCGATGTGCTTCCATTAACATCCCATTTAATCATTCCAGTCATAACCATCCTCTGTCACTTTACCGTAGTACTAACGAAGAACGAAATTGTGACGGTTGTGGCGAAGGGGTGAAGAACAAAACGGTATTCCGATGCATCAATTGCAACTTCTATTTAGACTCGAGATGTGCTACTCTACCGATTGCAGTGAGATACAGATTCGATATCCACCCATTGAAGCTAACCTTTGTTGATGAAGATGACGACGAAAATGAATATTATTGTGATGTTTGTGAAGAAAAAAGAGACCCAAAGGTGTGGTTCTACAGCTGCAAGATGTGTTGTTTTGCTGCACATCCTATATGTGTTCTTGGGGAATTTCCTTATTTGAAGTCTGGAATTTGTGAAGGGCATTCACATCCACTAAGGCTGGTGATGATGAATAAGAAAAAAGGGTCTTTTCCTTTAGATCCTTCTGCTAATTGTGGAGCCTGTCACAAATCTTTGGGTAAGAATTTGGTTTATGAATGTGATCGTTGTAAGTTTAATGTTCATGGAATTGGGCCATGTTACCATCGACAGCTAGTACAAGCCAAACTCACATTCACCAAGAGTTGCTCTTACTCTCCTGCAATTGGACTCTATGAACACCCAATCCAAAATCAAAGGTAAGCTCCTTCTGTACGTCGTTCATTTAGTGAGAATCTTTGTATGTCTGTCTTCAGATATCTAGATTCTCGTACTCTTTTCTAGACATCTTAAGATGTTTATATAGATATGAGAACTATATTTATTTCCCACCGAAATTGATGGGTTTGTGATGATTCCCATAAAAAAGATTAGGATTATTTTACTTATTTATCCCTAATCTAATTTAAGTTATAAACTAACAAAGTATATTAAATATTTTCCACTGTTAAGTTTTTATACGTCAAATCATGGAAATATTAATCTCATATGGATAACTGCACTAGTATATATTAGTCAGTTTGACATTCATCTAAATATAAGTCAAAGTATTTTAGTAATTTTTTTTTTTTTTTTGGGTAAAATGTAAATAAAACCTATGTTGTTTTTGTCAAATGCATGAACATCTCCTGTGTTTTAAAATGACAAATCATACCCGGTAGTTCAAAATTATTTCAATGAGACATCTCTCTTCTATCATCATAAATTTTCTTTTAGCCATAACTTTTTCGTTTGAACTCCAATTTGGATGATTCAACATATTTTGAAATTCTCATTTCGAGCTCTACGTTATGATCTCTTCAAAACTTCAAAATCTTAAGTAAAATATTTTATCTCAATTTTACTAGATTTATCATCATTCAAAAATATAAATCACGTCTAGTGACAATTTTTTTTACTATTTTTAATTTTATAAATGTATTTTAAAATTTAGTACGGGCTAGAATGTTAACGAGTAAAATATTTATGAAAAGTAGATTTTTTTTTAGAAATGAGATAATTATAAAGTGCACTCCTAACTTATCTAATTGGTAAATCATGCATCTATATTTTATATGGTTTTAGTTACTCTGGTGATCTATTGACTTCTTTACTGAACTTTTAAAGGAAATTGCAAAAATTTGTTTAAAAAATGCTTTTAAATTATTTTTTAAATATAGGATTGTATTTCAGAATTTTTTTTTTTATAAATCGTAAGGGTTAAATTTATGCATTTTTTCGAAAAAATAAAAAATAAAAATCTATTATACAATACAATTTTATTTTATGATCCATTACATTTTTTGTCACCCAGAATCGATCCCATGCGCTTTAGACTGGGAGAATACGGAGGCAAGGGTGGGATTCCGTGGGAAGATGTGTTTTCAAGGATTAGACGGATTGTGATTAATCATGGAGATTGGATTGATTCTATTCAAATTGAATATGATGATAAATATGGTAATACTGTCTTGTCCCCCAAACATGGTGGAAATGGAGGTTCACCATCTCAGGTTTTGACTTAATAATTAATTGTTGAAATTCCATTCGAATTTCAAAAATATTAGAAGAAAAAGATTAATTATGTGTGATTTTCTTTTGTGCTTTTAATTTGCAGGTTGCTTTGGAATACCCAAATGAGCATCTCATTTCAATTCATGGTTACTACGACGATATACATAAATGGGATATTGCAACAATTGTGATTCAATCACTAACTATTCAAACTAATAGAAGAAGTTATGGACCTTTTGGTGTTGAAAATGGAACCAAATTTTCGATCCCGACCCCGACAATGGCTAATCAGGTGAAGATCGTCGGCATCCATGGTAGATCTGGTTTGTACCTTGATTCGATTGGCGTCCATGTTGTTTCCATTCAAAACTAGTTCCCTCTCTCGTACTTTACTTCTTGCATATCATCTTCAATTTGTTTGTTTGTTTTTTTTTTTTTTTGTTACGGGCCCGGACTATAACACAACTATTAACATAAATAGTTTTCATAATCTATACTACTCTAAAAGGAGCTTAAACCGGAGAATTTTTCACTTCCAAATTTATCCCTACTTTCAAATCTTATTTCAAGTTTGCCATTTTTAATTATCCCTACATTTAATTGTTATTTCAAGTTTTCCATTGATAATTATTATTTTATTTTATTTCACTTTCATATTTGAATCAAAATAGATAAATACCATATAAAATTTCATTTTTTATTTCTCATTTAAAAAAATATTAAAAATAGTATGAAAATTGATTAAATGGTAAATTATTATTTATAATTATTCTATATTTAAATATTATTTCAAGTTTGACATTTATAATTATTAATCTAAATCATTTAAATTACATATTATCAATTACAACATATTAAAAAAATGAGATTTTATAAATAAATAAAATCGAATGAGAGAACTTGACATTGTGAATAAATAATATATAACTTTAAGATGATCTTCTTTTACACGTTTCCTTTATATTAAATCAAATCCTAAATATAAAAAGTGAAGATAAATTTACTTCTTTTAATATACTATCTTTTAAATCATTTAAATCATACTTAATCATTTAAATCATTTACTTATTTTAAGATATTGTTAATTTTTTTTATATCTAAATCATTTAAATTTCAAATTATCATTTACAACATATTAGATTTGAATAATTTTAATCTCTTAAAATTATAAGAGATAGTCTAAATCATAGGTAAGATAGAAATTTATTTTAAAGAGATATTGTTATATTTTTAATTTTATCTAAATCATTTAAATATTAAATTATTAAAAAGGTATTAGATTTTATTTGAAAATATTTTTTTAATACATTTGATTTGATTTTCATTTGTCAGCACTCTTTTTTATTGAAGTTCCATTGAAGATTTTGTAAATACATGATATTAGATTTTATTTAAAAAAATTAATACATTTAATTTTATTTTTATTTATCAGTACTTTTTCCATTGAAGTTTTATTAAAGATTTTCTAAATAAGTTATATTAGATTTAAAAAAAAAATACATTTGATTTTATTTTGATTTGTCAACATTGTTTCCATTCAATGGTAAAATGGTATATTATTATTTATAATTATTTATAATATATATACTAGAGAGAGAAATTGTTATTAAAATTATTTATAAAAAAATGATAAAAAATATCGTTACAGTAATTATTTATGAAAAAAAAATAATAAACCATAAAAAATATCAATATTATATAGTAGTTGCAGTAGTATGTTAAAAGAAGCTGGATTTTGTAAACACAATTAAAATTAAAATTTTGTCAAAGAAAAAAACAAATCAAACGAAAAATTGATTGTCTTTTTTTAGATTATTGGAATTGAATTTTAAAAGTTGTTTATTTGGGAAAAAAAAGATCTAAATCTAAATTATTTAGATTGTGATTCTTTTTCTCTCTCAGTTGTGATTCTCTCATTAGTAATTTTGTTTATAAGACATGGAGGAGGAGGTGGAAAATGAGGAAGGAGGTATTTCAAGTCGATTTTGTGAAACTTGGTGAAAACTCATAGATATCAACATGTTTGAGATTTCGATTGGCAGGTACTTCAATATTTTTTTAATATTATTAACACTCATTTTCTAAATTTTTCTTTCATATTTATCATCATTTAGAATTTTAGAGCCTTTCATAGTGTTTATAATTCATATTTTATGAAAAATTAAGATCGAGGATTTCATTTCCTACATTTTTTATTGGCAAGAATCAACATGTGTGGCTGCATTCGTCGTTGGATTGAGTCTTACTCAATTCAAAAGCTTTTTTTAGATATATTGCTCAAAATTAGAGTTTTGATTTAATTTTTTAATTTGTTTTCTCTCTTTAGGTCTCTCTAAACAAATTTCGAGATCCTCAATGATGGAAAAGAAGATTGGCGGTATGTACTCATCTCATTTACAATTAGCTATGTTGTTTCTTTCAGATATTTGAATAAAATTTTATGAATATTTGGTTATTGATATTTCAATCTCTTTACCATTTTAATATATTTGTTTGTTTTTGCAGTACGTAATTTATGATTAAAGAAAAATATGGTACATAATGGGCTCTAATTATTTAGATTCTTTATCCGTCAAAAAAAAGTTTGATATTTTTTTTATGAAATATATCAACATTCAAGATTATATTTTTCCTCATTTATACAAATGTTTCTCTTAAAAATAAATAAATAATTCTATATAATAGTATAACTAAGCTAATATTAGGATTAGTAGTTACTTGATATAAATAAAAATAGTTTTTATTTACTAACAAATTTTTTATCATATATTCTTATTTAAATATTTTAATAATTATTATAATTTTATTTTTTATACGTGAGAAGCCAAAAGTTCTTATATGAATCATTTATATAAAAAAAATGTTTTTTTTAAAATCTAGACCATTTATTTTTGTTTTCAAATATGAATTGATAATGATTCGGTTTTCACTTTTTTATTTTAAAAATAAATTTTATTTACTCATAAATTAGTGATCACGTTTGAAAAAATAAAGATTTTTAAAATCTAAATTGTTTAGATTGCGATTCTCATTATCAACTACCATATCTATATCTAATTATAATTTTCTTTATAAGAGATAGAATCTGAGAGAAGGTGGAAATTAAGAGATTGAATCAATTAAGGTGGTATTCTAATTTTCTCAGTAATCATTTTCATCTCGATTTCTAAATCCTTCTAAATATATACTTTTCCCCAATTGTTTTCTTTGAGGTTGGATGATGGTGAAAGATATATTTATTTCATTCAATCAATTTCAGGTATTATATATTATCATTTTAATTTTTAACTGCACACATGTTTGACTCTATTTACAATTAATTTTATAAATTTTTTCTTCAATTTGTTGGATGTTCTCATGGTTTACAAGCCAGATCATAATCAATGGTAAAATATTTGACTTTTTTGGTATTTAAATATGTATTTATATATCTTAGAATAATTCTCTTATGTTTTGTATTGTTCATTATATAAAAACATAGGTATTGAAATGAAATCATCTAGAGCTTGGAGACGCGAAGGTGGTCAACTTATAGAATGCTCATGTTTGAGTCATAATCTTTTTGTTTATTAATTATATTCCCAAATGATATTTTTTTTTGTGTTAACTTATAGGAAGAAGTATGCAGTTGATATTGTGAAAATCATGATTTAGTAATATTGATATAAATTTTTATTGATTGGCTGATATTGTTTTTTTTTTTCATTGATAAATGTAATAATTGGTTTCCTTTTATCATACTTTTGTTGTTTTTTTAATCACGTACAACAAATCTCATTAAGAAAACATTCCCCAATTAGATTGTGAAACAATTACAATTCTCAATTTGATTGATTAAATCAGTAAAAAATAAAAATCATACTTCTAAATACATAAAAATAATTCAATGAAAATAAATACATTACTACAAATATTAAAAATTATATGAAAAATAGATAACATTCGTTTCACGTACTTAAATGACTAGTAATAATAAGATGGGTCATGCTATAGTACAACTCCCCTTTTAAAAATATAATCAATATATTTGAATATTTAAAATAGGGTTAAAGAAACATATACCCTAAAAATAACTAAAATAAGGCTTTATGGCCCATGGTAAAATGGCAATAACCTGTCGTTTTGGTGTTGAAAATGGAACCAAATTCTCGATCATGGCCCCTGCAACGGCTAATCGGGTGAAGATCGTCGGTATCCAAGGTAGATTTGGTTCGTACCTTGATTCAATTGGCCTTGATGCTGTTTCCATTCAAAACTAGTCATCTCTTGAGTCTCTCCTATACTTTACTTCTTGCATCATCTTCAATCTCTTTTTTTTTTAAACGAGCCTAGACTATAAATAAACAACTATTAACAAATATTTTTAATGACAATAATAAGAGGGTTCATGCTATAGCATAGGTATGGTCATTGATACCCACGTTTCAATTCCTCTTTTAAAAAGATAACCAACATGTTTGAATGTTTAAAAAATGATAAAACTTAGCTACTCTGAAGTAAGTCTCCCAACATTCCATGGCTATAATTTGTCCACATCTTTATTTGTCATTATTTTTTCAATTTTTTAATCTCTTATTTTTTTTTAAATATTTTTATGTTTGTGAGTGGGTGAGTAGGAATATCTACTCTATGGGGAGTGGCTAAAGTTTTTCTTTTAAAAAATATTTGATGATTCTCTCTCATGTTTTTTTAATCCAAAAACACCCCTACTCATTAATTACATACCACTATTAATTATAATCTCAAATAACATAAAATTATAAAAAAAAGTATTTATAATTATAGTAGATTTTTTCAGTGTGAATCAATTAAGTAGTCAACATTAATCACTTACGCAATTAACATTAATCGCTGTTAACAGGAAAAAAACTATTATATTGTAAATAGTATTTGAAGTGCTATATCTGATTGTTATGCATAGCATTCCTATTTACTACCACAAAAGAACAAACAGTCTCTTAGTTTTAAAAATATATATATATTATTATTGAAATGAAGAATTGGAGACAACTATGATTCCATAGATCTCCAACTAAAATTTACAAATTATAAAGGATGGAAAATAATTATAATCTATGATCAGATAAATAAATTAATATCATGAATATTTAAGGTAGAAAATTAATACTGCTTCGTCTATAAATTGTATTTCTATTTGGCTTTTAACATGGTCACAAAACTCAATATATATTTAAATAAGAATAAAAAATCATCAGAGGGCACTGTCCCTTCTTTATTTTCTTTCTTGCCAGGCTGAGCAACCGGCACCGTCGGCTGTTCGCTCAGCCATTGGTGGCGGCATCACGTTCTGTTCAACCGGTGGTTCCGGTTCTACAGGGACACATGGCCTCCAAATAGTCTCTTTGCCCACATCCATGAGAGCTATGCCAAGGGCCAACAGCCCAGCTTTGATATGGTCAGTTCTTGCAAAGTCTTTCTTTTTCCTTGCTGATGCTCTTTCTTCAATCAAATGCATTACATCATCTTCCTCCATCCTGGCTCTCTTTAGTGCCTTGTCTCTTAACTGCTGCAAAACCTGTACAGTTGAAAACAACTCTCTACTGATTAATCTATGTTTGAAGAGTTTAATATTTAAATTTGAAGACATGGGCCAGAATCATATTTACTTCAGAGTAAGTTGAAGAGGACAGCAGACCAAAAAAATCTAAAACTTTTATCATTTCCTTCTTAAGATTAGAAAGGGACTGAATCAATAAGAGTTGATCTTCCATCTGTTGCTCCTTCTAATGATACCAAAAATACTTTGTTATTTTACAAAAAAAAAAGATTACAAATAAACAAAGCTTTGGAGAAATGTTAGAACGAAAATAAATGTACCTTCAACAAGTTCAGAATTCCATTTAGACACACTAAAGCTTTGTGGAAAGTGACAGACAATATATGTGACGAGTTCAAGTCATCTGCCATTTTGTTATGAAATTCCGTAGGTAGATTAATGATGCATTCTTCACAGTCTACAACGCGTTTAGTAACAGAATTTGTGTTGCCCCTTTTTCCCAAGCCATCCGTCAGGTTTCCGACTTGAAATTGTGATAAAGCATCTTCACAATCTTGCAAAGTCTAAAACAAGTACACAAGCAAAACGATAAATATCAAGAGCAAACAATCATATAAAAGATCAAGATAAACTTTGACAATCTGATTTGAGGAACAACCCATCATGAGTTCATTAATGCCACTTTCCACATCTGAATAGAAATGACTAACCGACCGTAGGATGGTCTTAGTTACCAATCCAAACAAGATAAGACCAACAATGGGATCAATACACAGTGATAGCCTGATAGGATTGCAAACCTGGTTTATATAGTAAAGTGTATCTGATGCACTATCCAACTGAGAGACGGTGTAGTTGAGAGGAGAACGGTAATGAGCGCTTAACAAAAAACGCCGCAAAGCCAGTGGATGGTACCTCTCTGTAATCTACGGGCAAAGTTCAAATTAGAATTAAAAAACTTAAAATAAAGGTAAAAAGCTTCAATGGCTACCGCATGCCCATACTACCTGGCGAATGGTGAAAAAGTTACCAAGTGATTTGGACATCTTCTCATTATTATTTGCAACATGCCCATTGTGCATCCAAAAACCGACTTTACTCTCTTGGCAGGCAGCACAACTCTGTGCAACTTCGTTTTCATGATGTGGAAAGATCAAATCGATTCCACCCCCATGGATATCGAACTTAAAAGTAAGATAATGAGCACTCATAGCACTGCACTCTATGTGCCATCCTGGTCTTCCAGGACCCCATGGGCTTTCCCAACTTGGCTCCCCAGGCTTTGCAGCCTACATTTAATACTCATTAGTCATTAGAAAAACTAAACAGCTACTTTTCATTAGATTCTAACCCAACTACCTAAGTTCCCAACATATATTCACATTTTACCTTCCACAATGCAAAGTCAGCAGGATTACGCTTCCGTGAGTCAACCGCAACACGTTCACCTTCTCTATGATTCTCAAGCTTTTGTCCTGATAGCTGCCCATAATTTGAACATTTGTCCACAGAAAAGAACACATCTCCATCAACTACATAGCCATATTCATTCTTTATAATCTGCAAAATTATCAACCAAAGATAATATAAGACAAAAACCAAATCAACTTAAACCCTTCAACCAGTTCATATGATTCATTTGATAAGGCCACTTCTTGCAGAAATTCAAATACTGCACCAGGATATCAAGCACACTTAATTTATAGCATATTATCCACATTGCAAAATACAAGCAACTCAAAGAAAGTATCAGTCTTCATCTTCCAAAGGAAAACATTAGTAGTTTTATCACACTTCATTTGTAGTTTAATCCAAATATGGAAGAACATTCAGGTCGTAAACACACTAGAGCAAAAACTTCAGATCACAAACCAATCAACAAGATTTCAGACAACGAAATTTCTGAGACAGACTTAGCTGGGAATGTAGCAAAGAATTACAAATATTCTTAAATGATAAGTGCAGATGACATATTGGAGAGAAAGTGGATGCATTCTACAATTGAAAAAAAAAAAATACCTGATCTGTGCATTGTGCATTTTGTTTAATTATCAGGTGGTTTCAAATACTTCTCAAAGGAAGATATATATATTATAGAATTCAAAGATGTTCCTAAAAACAAGACAAGAGAAATAAATATGCTAGCCACACTGAGAGCGAGGTAGTACTTTCTTCAGCAAAACAATTGTATAACCATAAAGTGTACCCAGCGCCCTACATTTTCACTATTGGAAGCCTAACATACAAATCAATACCTGAGTTATCATATCTTTGATTTGTTCCATGTGATCTGAAACACGAGGTTGATGAGTTGGAGGAAGGCACTGCAGATCACCCATGTCAACGAGATATTCTTGACAAAAGCGATCACTTAAAGCAAGAGGATTCTCCCCACGCTCATTTGCTCGTCGGATAATCTGTAAATATCCAGAATCAACAACCACACCACAATATAAGTATTGAAATTTCCCAAAAAAAAATAAAATAAAATTGTCCTTCATGCAACAAAAACTATCTACACCAAAATCAGGAGCATATGCATTCAATATCTCACTCACCTTGTCATCAACATCAGTGAAATTCCGCACATAAGTAACTTCATAACCCAAGTGTTTAAGATACCTGCAAGGGTTTTTACCAAGTAATTTTTTTAAAGTATTTTAAAAAACAGAAATGAATCTTCAAACGGCCAAAAGAGTCATCAAACATGCATCAAACATGTAGGATAGTTTAAGTGTTTGTTTTTTTAATGGTTATCAAAAATGCTTTTAAACAGTTTATCGGGCACTAAGTCATCTATCAATCATGCATAATTGGCATTTTAATAGAAACTTAGGATAGAAGTCAAATATGTATAAATATAAACCTGTAGAGGACATCGAAATTGCCAGCAGCACGGGCATGGCCAATATGGCTGAAATCGTATGCTGTGACGCCACATACATACAATCCAACCTTGCCGGGCTCTTTCGGCGTGAAAGTCTCCTTTTGCTGCGTCATGGAATTGTAAACTCTAAACTCCACCATCACCCTATTCTTTTGAAACCTACGATTTTCGGAATCTGACTCTTGAATTCTTATGAGTATCGTCGGGAAGGAAGATGAACGAGTCTTTGAAATCTAATAGGGAAAAGATCAATCAGTTAAGATTTTTTCTAAAATTATCCTTAATTCTTAATATATTAAAGGTGGGATATTTAAGAAATATTTTTACATTATTATACATTTTTCAAAATCTTTAAATTTCTATACATGTCATTATATATATCCTTTATAAATTTTTAAATTACTAAACATACCATTACATATTTATATTTCACATTCTATTAAATGATCATTTATATTTCTAAAAACTATTATGCCCCCTTTATAAATAAAAAAAACTATTGTACCATTTTTTTTTAAATAATCATTCATTTCATTAAAAAAATACGTAAATATTTTATTTTAAAATGCATGTGAATTGAAATTATATTTTTAAGTGAATAAACTAAAATTATACATAAAAAAAAAATTAGTATTTAGTAAATCTATAAAATACATATTCGCTCTTCCCTAACCAATGTGAGATTTTATTCGCACCCCAACATAAATTGTATTAATTGAATCAGCCATGTCGATTTATTTCATCTTCCTATCTAATTTTATTCTCTAAGCAAAATATGGTATTAATTTGCAACACTCATGATCGTCCATAATCTTTAATCTCTATCTCTACCTCTACTATATTAAAAGGGGCTACATGGGAGAAACATTTTTGGACAATAATATCCTTCATGAATTTTTAAATTTACAAAATATACCATTAGTATTTAATTTCCCTTTTTTCAAAAAAAAAAAATAGTAATTACCCACTTATCATTTACTAATCTATCTATCTATAACTTAAATGTCCACTCTCTAATAAAATTAATTATTAATTATTAAAATTAATATTTTAAGATTTTTTATTTATCAATTTAGAATTTACACAATAAAAAATGTGTAATCCACAAAATTAGATTTAGAAAAAAAAATTACATGTTATCTTAACCATTAATACAATCTTCTTGAATGAGATAATTTATAATTTACATAAAAAAGAACAATTACTTAAAAATTTTAGGTTTGTCAATTTATTATTAAATAAATTTGGAGCAATATTTTTTATAGTAAAGGTGAAAAGGATAAACTATATATTATTACATAATATAAACACGTAGTTATTACAAAATTATAAATTAAAAAAAAATTATGTAATTAAAGTTATTAATATCTCATTAAATCTATTTAAATATATCATAAATCTTAATAGTATATAAATTTTTTTAAATTGAAGTTGTCCTTTCATTCCTCTTTCTAAATTGTAACAACCCGGATTTTCGCTCAAGGGCATTTTAGCCTTTTCACTAATTTTGATCCAAATAAAATTATCTTTAGTTTTCCTGAACCGTCGTGTCGCTACAAGTCTAACGAAATTGGCTACGCTCAATTCCGAGTCCTGAGTAAAAAGATATGGTCTGAATACCGTTTATGTCCTTTAGTTATGTTTTTCTTAATAAGGGCATTATAGTCTTTTGGTAGTCTTCATGCATTCATATTATTCAAAACCCTACACCTAAATTCTTTAAGACTCACGCCCTCTCTCTGCCTCTTAGCCGTCATCACGTCCTCGCTGGTGTTTCGTCAATTCTCGTTTGATTTCACGTTCATTTCTTCAAGATAATTCTTAGATTTCCTTTCCCATCGTTCCATCTTCTTATTCACGTCATTAATTGATCAAATAGCCTCTGAATACATGTCTTTTCATTCGATTTTATTCACAGCCATCGGGTTCACGTGTTTCGTTTGTTAATCGAAGATTCCTCGTGTTTTCCTCGTTTATTTCATCAGGTAAATAAATGACTTTCTTTTCCGCTCATTGTTGATTAAAATTCAAGACGAATCTGTGCCTTATCATCATTGTTTTTGCAAGAAACAGCCTCGCCGGATCTTCTCAAAACTCGCCGGAAAACCAAGGAAAAACTCCATTCAATCTCATTATTTCCTTGGTATTTTACTTTGGATTCGATTCATTATAGTTTCATTATTGTTTTTGAGTTATTTACAAGCTAAATTACGTTCATTTTCATGGCTTCTCTTCGAGTTTAAAGCTCGCCGAAAACAGGGCTATTCCTCGACGGATTCTGGAAAACAATACCACGTGATTTACGAGTTTTTGGAATCGGATTACGTTGCATTTTAGTCTTCCCTTGCGTTTCCATCCTACCCATCAAGCTTCGTCTCGAATCAAGTCGCTGGATTTGAGGTAAGAGAGAAAAAGAAAAAGAAAAAGAAAAGAAAAAAAATAGATGCAGCGCTGCAAGCAGTGCTGCGAGAGGAAGATTGTGACCGGTCCATCTGGACAGGCTGGACCTGGTCCAATTGGACCGGTTCAGCTGGTCCAGACGGTTTAGGGCTAATTTTGAGTCATTTTCAGTCGGTTTTTGCCCCGTTCGTTCAGTTCTCGATAAATTAACTTTAAATTAATATTATTACAGGTTGTGGGCATCGTTAGGAATATTATTGAAGTTATTTCGGGATCGTTTGCTAGTTCAATTTGGATTTAAGGTAGGTTAATTCCCACTTAAAGTGTTAAATTGAATTTCTTTTCTTTGTTTATTTTGTCTATGATTAATGGTATGACTTGGGAGACGATTTATTAGTTTCTAGGAATTATTGTGTGATTATTATGACTTCCGAATATTATTTACTTATTATTTATGTTTTGGTTTATTGATTAGTGATAAATAGAGCCTTTAGGTTTTACAACTTGGGTTGAACCTATGCATAATAAATATTAAATGTGTAGAGCGTATACTATGGCACGTATCATGAGTGGCTCTATACCCCACTATGATCATATTTTCAAGCGCATAGTATGATACGTATCATGAGTGACCCTATACCCCACTATGATACATATATGCAAATTTAATTAAAACAAAGACTAAAGGAAATGTTGTAGGCTAAGTACCTACTAAATAAATAGGCTAAGTACCTATATTTTTATAAATGAGAATTTGGACTAGTATCCAATAGTTATTACATTTGGTGTGATTTCAATTCAGCTTACTTATATAAGTTGAAATTAATCTACTGAGCTAAAAACTCACGGTATCCGAATGCCCTGCAAATTTAAATTTTGCAGATAATGATAACAATGTTGGGAATCGAGGTGCGTGACGAGGATGGTGCTACATGGAGGCCTTAGGACTTATTCATTCACACATTTTTCTTTTGGATTTTTATTATTGGTTATTTTCCAATTTATTTGGGATATTTCATATTTATTCTTAAATTCATTTATTTTATTTGTTTTTCATTAGACTTTTATCCTTTAAAATGGCGCCACATTTAAATGTTTTTTTTTTTATCTTTTATTGGTTATTTAATAAAAAGGCTTCCGCATTTATTGATTTTACTCTGATTTATTTATAAATTGAAATTAGTTCCTTTAATATTTATTTAATTATTTTACATTGAGTCGGGTCGTCACATAAATATTTGTAACTTATTTATTCTTTCATCTTCTGAAGCCCAAGCCAACCTTTTGTGATTCTCCCATCATCCCCATGCCTTATACGTTTCAAAAAGAGATGTGAATAAATCAACATATACTTTCAATGCCAATTTAATTAAATGGAACGTAAGCACAATTTGTATCTTATATATATAATCCCTTTTTTTTAACTCTCTCATATGGTGCTAAAAGTATCATGGTTAAAGACATGTAATTTCAATGTTAAGTTTTATGGAGTTAGAGTGGAGCGTTCAGCTAATTCAAGAAAGCTATGGCAAGTGACAAAATCGGTAGTATGTCTTTTAGATTGCTATAGTTGGAGAAGGAAGGCGTGAACTTTTAGATTGAGTTGTGTAGTTTTTTATGAAGGTGACGGTGGCGGTGCAGTGGTGGAAGAGAAAAATGGTCTCCCTATATGTGTGAGGGGAGAGTCAATCGAGAAGATTGAGTAGCTAATGTCAGTGGCAGAGGCACATAGAGATGAGGGGGCAATTGCCCCCCTCTTAGCTTTTTAAAATGATTTTTTAATGTAAATTTTGTATAAATTTTATGTAAAATAATATTTTTTTTTAGTATATTAGGTCTATTTTTACCCCCCTTTGATTTATTAAAAATAGCTTTATATGAGCCCCTAAAAAATATTTCTTGCTCCGCCCCTGGCTAATGGTCTCTTAATATTTGTAAAATGTAGATTCAAAATTAAATTTCCCATTCTTTTTAGGAATTTTCATTTCCTTCTAATATGAATAACTTCCGGGTTCATATCCTAATATAATTAGTGTAATGTAAGGCAATATGTTTTTATTTTGTATTTTATATTTTCTTAAGTATTGGGGAATTAGTATGATCATAATGTTTGTGGGTTTCTTCTCGAGAAAAACAATTAAGAAAGATGTCCTTACTCTCATTTAATTTAATATATTAACTTTTTACTTTTGTTAATAGCATGCATTTATTAGTTTTTTCGTTTTTTATTTTGCTGATATTAGTTAAAATATTGTGTCAATCTGAACATGACACAACTGGTTAGACATTTGCTTACATCACATGAGGTTTCGAGAATCTCCTTTCCCAATTTAATGTAATATCTAAAAAAAAGTTTAAGTTACCATTTATATAGAAGGTAAAAAATAAGTTAGATTCCTTTTAAATCTTCAAAAGTAAAATTAATATATATATTTTCAAATATCATTTTCAGTTTAATAATAGTTTAAATTTTTTGATAATTTTTTTTGGAGAAATTACAGTCAATAGAAGTTTTTTCTAACTTAATTTTGGCATCTCTTGGTGTTTTCCTCCAATCCAACCTCTCCTCCATTGATATCGAAGGCCTCATTAGAACCCATACTTTTATATGAAAAGCAAAGATCATTTGGAAAAATGCAATCAAAGGAGTCGTTTGGATATATTATAAAATTAGTTTTGATAAAATAATTTTAGAAATTCTTAAAACTTTCACTATTTTAAAATCTACAATTAAATTATTTTGTTCTATTTAAAATAACCATAAAATCAAATATATATGGGAGAAAATATCTTTCAACTTTGATGTGCATTTAATTATTTTTATATAAAAAATAGCTAGCAATTATTTGAATTGATTCAAAACTTATTAAATCATAAAAATATTATAAAATCAGTTTTTACGTGCAACACATGTAGTTAAAAATAGCTAGCAATGGTCTTCTAGTTTGCAAGTTACAAAAAGCAATTTATAGGCTCAAACAAGCTCCTAGAGCATGGTTTGATAGATTGAGCTCTTTTTTGCATTCTATTGGCTTTATCTCAGCAAAATCAGATTCATCTCTGCTGTATAGACTTCTTCCAACATCAGCTCTTTATATTCTTGTATTTGTTGATGATATAATCATCACAGGAAGCTCAAATGAGGAAATAAAGAGGCTCATCAATCAACTCAATAACACTTTTACTTTAAAAGATTTGGGACCCTTGAGTTTTTTTTTCTGGGAATTGAAGTTAGTTACACATCCTCAGGAGATATCTTCCTTTCTCAATCCAAATATCTAGCTGATTTACTTAAAAAGGCAGAAATGACAGGGGCAAATGCTATTGCTACTCCCACGATTAATGGTTCTATTCTCTCTGCTAGACAAGGAACTTCTATTTCTGACCCGAGTAGATATCGAAGTATTGTTGGAGCTTTGCAATATGCAACAATTACACGTCCTGAGCTAGCATATTTAGTGAATAAAGTATGTCAGTTCATGCAAAAGCCAACAGAAATTCACTGGAAACCAGTGAAAAAAGTACTGAGATACATCAGTGGCAGCTTATCTCATGGAATGCTACTTTCGAAGCCAAAAACTCTTAATTTACAAGCCTTTGCTGATGCGGATTGGACCTCTGATCCAGATGACAGAAGATCAATATCAGGCTTTTGTACATTTTTTGGAGAAAATCTAATTTCTCGGAGTTCAAAGAAGCAACACACTATATCCAGATCTTCAACAGAGGCAGAATACAGATGTTTAGCAAATACTTCTTCTGAACTTGTATGATACAATATTTGCTTCATGAGCTGCAAATACAATCCAAATTCATTCCTCTTTTATGGTGTGACAATCTCAGTGCCGTGCATCTCAGTGCAAATCCTGTATTTCATTCCAGGATTAATCATATGGAACTAGACATGTTTTTTGTTCGTGAGCTCATTCAGCAAAGAAAACTTGATATTAGACATTTACCTGCAGCTTCCCAACTTGCTGATACATTAACCAAACCATTGTCAGCTCATCAGTTTGAAAAATGGAGAACTCATCTATGGGTTATGGTAGCTACTGACATTGGTTTGCGGGGGAGTATCAAGGAAGCACATTGAGGCTCATTTTAGTCATATTAACAGTCCATTGTTAGTTGGTTAATACTTAGTTAGTTTGTTATGAAATCAGTTTAGTGAATTCATTTACTATAAAATATCAATTGTAAATGTTCATTCTTGATAATGAGAATTCATCATTTTCTTCGTGTCCTTCTTCGTGTCCTTCTCCTTCTCCTTCTTCTCCTCCTTCTCTTTCTCCTCCTCCTCCTCCTCCTCCTCCTCCTCCTCCTCCTTCGTTAATAGTGACCATGTGTTGTTATAAGAAAAGGCACATTGAATTGTGATGGGATTGATGCCATAGGTCTTGTAATTAAACGTAAACATCATTTATTTGAAATAAATTGAAATGAAAAACAATGCGAGTTTTTCTTTTAGACCAGGAAAGAGACTTTGTTATTGATTTAATACAAATACAGCTCTTAGTACTCAAGCAATATACTGTAAAGCTCGAATTAACAGAGTTAAAAGATACAAATACAAAATTTTCCTGATAAGAGATTTATTATATGTACACAGTATTATTCTTGGGTGCACTTGTATTGTTTGAGAAATGAACAACATCAAGCAATGAGATTTTGTGTTGATGACTAGCGGTTGACTGAAATAGTGTCAACAAAAAATATTTGTGATCTTGTATCGATGATATATGTGATTAGCTCATATGTGCACGGGCGGATCCAAGATGTTTTGTTAGCGGGGGCCGAACTAAAATATATATATATATATATATATATATATTAATTTTAGGTTAAATTATACAGAATACCCCTATACTATGGGCTTGGTTTTAATATAACCTCTAATGCTTCAAAAGTTTCAATTCTACCCCTAACCTTTTTATTTTGTTTCCAAAATATCATTTGTTTGAAAAATTACTCTTTCAAAATATCCATTTTTGGGAAATTATCTTTTATTACAACAAAAATCTTTCTAATTTTCGTTAAACTTAGCCGAATTGCACGCATATTATATATTTAAAGATTGATTTCCTCAATAAGAGGTATTTTTGAAACAAAATAAAAGGTTGAGGGTAGAATTGAAACTTTTAAAATGTTATGGGTAAAATTGAAACTAACATTATAGGTTAGAGATATTTTGTATAATTTAACCATCAATTGGAACTCCCATTTAATATTATCTTTTTAAAGATTATCATAATTATAAATAAAGATTAAAAAAAATAGATCTTATTAAAAACATTATTTTAAAATTATAATTATATAAATATAAATATTATATATATAAATTTATTTATTTAATAGAGTAAAGTAGTTATTTATTCAAATATATAAAAATAAGGATTTTTTTTTAAATGCCCCCCCTGCCCACTCCTAGATCCGCCCTTGCATATGTGTTTTTATATTTTCTTGGTTGATATGTGGATAAGATAACATCAGTGTTAAAAAAACAGATAACAAAACAAACAAAGAACGAAACTAAAAGCAAGTAAAAGAAGAAACAAAAATAAAATTGAAACTCTGAAGTTGATGGGGGGTAATCCTTTAAATTTGTTTTTAGAATAAAATATTTTTTACAGTATATTTCACTAATTATAATTTTTATTTGAATTAAAATAAAGTTAAAAATAAGATTAAAATTTTCAAGAAATAATTAATATATTTAAAATAAACTCATAAATATTAAGGTGAGAGAAAATGGATATTGGAAAGAAAAATGAAAATGAAAGTGAAGGTGAGAGAAAATGGATATTGGAAAGAAAAAAAATCTATAAATTATTCCCGTTGCCATTTCAATTTCTCTCTCTTTTCAATCCAGTCCACGACAAAGGGAGGGAGGGAGCTAAGTGAGTCACAATCTCTGTTTCTCTATCGCAGTCATCTTCCATTCATATTTCAAAATCCAACGTTACTATATTTCCAAAATCCTTGCGGGTATTATCCTTTTACAAGAACGTTTCTCGACTTATTGGGTCTTCTCAATTTCCAATTTCTCTACAAATTAGGGTATTATTTTCTTGTTCTTGTTCTTTTTTTTAAAAAAAATGTTCTTTTTTCTTCAATGTATGGGTGATGTGCTTCTTGAGTAATATGGATTATGCCATTCTTCTTGTTTTTTATGACATTTTGAAATTTTAAGTAAATTTTAAGATATGTGTGATTGTTGCCTCAATTTCAATTTGGAGATTGAGCAACATGTTTGTTCAAGATCTTTTTACTAGAGAAATATTTTTCTTCACTCACTGTCACCTATATTGTGCGTTGAAAAAAGCCTCAAACTTATGCTTCATTCCTAAAAACGCAACATAAACTGCTCATATTTCTGATCATACTCATTTGCTGAAAAATCTCACACCATAAATCTTGAAATTATCAAGAAATTTATCGGTATCAAAATCTTGAGGTAATGAATTTTTTCAATTGATATTTAGGAAAATATATGAAAATTACAATATGCATTTATTATATATATATATATATATATATATATATATATATATATATATATATATATATATATATATATATATATATATATATATATATATATTGTTTTCAATTTTACATTCATTAATTGATAGTGCCCAATTTGGAGAAACTATTAACCTTTTACATAAGCCCCATCAACCGGGCCAACCCCGTGGGCTGGCCCAAGCCCAACTCAAATCCATTAGAACTATTTAGTATTTTATTTTTCTCAAAATATAGAATAAAATAAAAAAAAATTATGTAAATAGAAACAATACAAGTTATTGTTTTTTATTTTAAAATTACGAGTTTAATTGTTTTGGTAAAATGAGGTGGAAAAATTCCCGACAATATTTTTTTCTAATGAATTTACGCCACTCATACTTATTTAATCATGCTTTATTATTAAAGTATTGATTAATAACATATGAGACATTTAAAAATAATCTTGTTTTATAAATAAAGGCTTTTTCAATAATACATTAAATAAAAAACAACAATCGTTTTAAAATGAACATATTACGGTGTTAATGCCTTCCCTAAGTGTGAATGAACTCCCAAACCCATTTTTAAAAGTTAGTATATCATCCTTAATTAAATAATTACATATAATTGAGATACCTCATATTGATTTTAATTCAATAAGTTATTGAAGTTAATAAATTATTGAATAGCGGTTTTGATTTCGCCCATAAAAAAATATAAAATCTCAAGCTTTCTACAAATACCACATTTATTTACACTAGTATGCAACATCAACAACCAATATTAGTAATTATAAACTTGAAATACAAAATAATATTTCATGTAGTTGTAAGATAGTATCAAGATTTTAATTCAATAATTTATTGAACTCAACGCAATAAATAATTGAATCGTAAATCTCAACACCAAGGTCCATTTAACCTATATACATCATAAAAAATGCATTAAAATTTATAACAAACACAAAAAAGAATAAAAAAAATGTCATCTTCATGTGTCGACTCTGGTTAGACCTCTTTTCACATTTTTTTCTTCCTTGTCTTCTTCTCCAATTCACATATACCTTAGCACATGTAAAACATTGTAAAGCAATAGTGTAAAATAAAAAACACAATGAACTATGCTGGAAAATAAAACAAATTAAGAAGTGTAATTCAATAATTTAGTGAACAATACAGTATAAATTATTGAATTGTACAACAAAAAACTATCTTGACACAAAAAAAAAGGGATTTGGGATGAAAAACTATTTTAAAAACTAAAATGACAGAGTTTACAAACTTTATGAAGAAATTTTATTCAATAACTTAGTGAACAACACGGTATAAATTATTGAATTGTATAACATAAACTAATTCAATAAATTAACTCATTTAATTCAGTAACTTATTGAATTAAAATCATAACTAAAAAGATAAGATATTGAATAAAAGCATTAACACTATATTACAAGATAAAGAGGAAACTAAGAAATGTGATCTTTGATGAAACTGACGAGTTATTTTTATTTCACTAAATTATTCCTTTCAATTCAATACATTATATCATTTAATACAATAACTTATTGAATTAAATTCAATATAAGGATATTTCATATTATATCGGTTTCTCTTGTAAGCTTGAATGCAAAAAAAAAAAAAAAAAATTAAAAAAATGGCATCTTTATGTACGAATCTCGTAAGGTCGCTCTTCAATTTTTTTTCTTCCCTATCTTTTTCTCTAATTCACATATAGCTTAGCACTTGTAAAGCAGCACTGCAAAATAAAAAGCTAAATGAACCATACTGCAAAATAAAACGAATAAGTTTAATTCAATAACTTAGTGAACAACAAGGTATAAATTATTGAATTGTACAATGAAAAATTAAATTGACACAAAAAGAAGAATCTAGGATTAAAAATTGTTTTAAAAACTTTTTGAATAATAAAAAATTATTTTAAATACTAAAATGACAGAGTTTATAAACTTTTAGAAGAAATTTTATTTAATAAATTAGTGATTAACATGGTATAAATTATTGAATTGTACAACATAAACTAATTCAATAAATTAATCCATTTAATTCAATATCTTATTGAATTAAAATCATAACTAAAAATATAAGATATTGAATGGGAGCATTAAAAACATATTATAAGCTAAAGAGGAAACGAAGAGAAGCAATCTTTGATTAAACTAACGAGCCATTTTTTAAGGAAAAAAAGACAAATTCATAAGAAAGACGTAGATAAAATCAAAATGTCAACATTAACAATCACATCCACCACATCATTTTCTATTTGCTAGCTCAAAAACATCATTCATCTCTCTTCTGGACTCTAGAGATTAGAATCCAAAACACAAAAACAAAAATAAAGAGTGAAAGAATTAATATCAAATATCTCAATTGTATATAGTAATTTAATTCAATAAATAATTCCATTTAATTCGATAACTTATTGAATTAAAATCAATATCAGGTATCTCAAATGTACATTATAATTTAATTCACTAAATTATTCCATTTAATTCACTAAATTATTGAATTAAAATCAATATTAGCTGGTATCCCAAATGTATATTATAATTTAAATCACTAAATTATTCTCTTTATTTCACTAAATTATTGAATTAAAATCAATATTAGGTATCCCAAATGTATATAATAATTTAATTCACTAAATTATTCCCTTTAATTCACTAATTTATTCCATTTAGTATGTTAATTATGTGAACTTATTCTATTCAAATCAAAATTATCTTAATTGCTTCTTACTACTTCCATTGGTTGGCCCATTTTCTTCTATTTTGCCAGATTCCTTATTAATGAGATGCAGAAATAAGAGGTGAGATATTATATGAGATCATTATCATAAAAGAATAAAAAAAACTTGAAAACACACTCAATTAAAAGTTGGTGAGTCGATGTTGGGAAAAAATGTAAACTTTAAGAACCATGTATGCGATTTTCAACATTTTTTAGGGTTCAGGAAATTGCTAACCTTTTTAATATATGAAAATAAAGTTTTTGTTGTATTTGAATTTGAATTTATATTTAAAAATTGTTTTCAAATGTAATAAATGAAGAATGGTCAAGTCCTTATATTGGTTAAGAAATCAAATCACATTTAGAGTGTATGTGAGATTACTTATGAAATTAATGTCCTAACCAACACTTTTAAAGAAGGAAAAAAAATTACCAAACACTTTTTTTTTTTAATTTTTGAGATTTATTACAATTATATTAAGGGTGAGTTTTACAAGGGTGATTTTGAGATGATTTTGAAGTGTTTTTCCATTCAATGATGTTTCACTGCATAAAAAATATTTTTAAAATTTATAAAGAAACACTTTAAAACACTAAAATAATTTACTAAAAACACTTGCCTCAAGATTCATTCCAAATTCAACCGAAGTATTTCAAAAAATGTGTTGCACTCTGATATAACGGAAAAATAAATTCAAACAACCTACACAAATTGATTCGGTCAAAGGAAATGATTATAAACCTTAATATCACGAGTTCAAGCTATAGTGACCGCCCATCTAAAATATCGAGTCATATATAGAAATTATTGATTAACCAACCGACTAACAGTATGATTAACTCTTCCATTCAAGTCGGGTCAAGTATTTACTCATATATATTAACATAAAGCTTGATAGATCATTCTAAAAATCAGTATAATTACTCATGTATAAAGTTACTATATTTACCATATATACATTTAAAACCTTTCCAAAATAGCAAGCTCTCTGAACAACTGGTTTTCACATAAAAAAAACAGGTTATAGTACTCAATGGGGCTATAGGCAAAGGGTATAGAGTACTAAGTTCTAGTTTCTAGTGTATATTATATGAGCTATGTTCAGGGTGGGTTGGAAGTTTTAGAGTCTAGGAAAACCATATTTATATGTCATTGCTATTTTTTTTGGTTTAATCCCTAGTGGTCTGTTTAGGCGAACCTCGACTAATCTTAATAATAAAAGAATGGTCATTCAGACCCCCATCTCTTTGCCTGCGAATTCTTGCCGCCCACGACATGTTTGATCTTGAATCTTTGTTTATGCCTCTTCTCTTCAATTCTGACAACTGATCCTGCCAACGGTTCTTCCACATACTTTTCTCTTCCACTTCCTGAATAATCCAAGAAAATAAGACAATTAGAGAATTTAAATTGGAAATTATGATTCAGAAACTTGAAGAACTAACATCTGTTGTGAGAGTGAATATAGAGCCATGATTTAAATACTCTGTTCATTTGAGCTTGGTTTTGATTCAAATGTTGGTGAAGTATGGATGAAGAAAAAACCATAAAAGATTATTGAAAGTAGCAATCTATCATAAAAAATGGTCCAATCTTAAAAGTTGAGACTGTATAATATAAAAGATATAAATGTTTTAGTTTAGTGGTGATTTAGCGAAAAAATTATAAGTTAAAACTACTATATAGTAAATAACTTCATACTTATTAATGTTTCACGTGATTGGGTATTGCATAAATATCCGAGCCCAACCGCTTAAACTCAAGAAAGTAACAAATCTATCACAAGAGAATTGTCGAATCTTAAACAACAACAATTGAAGAAAATAAACAATACATATCCAATTTATAGCTAATCTAATTTTATTTGAAGAAATCCATCAAAAAGTACCAACAATCCCCTTTTTTAATTCGACAAAAAACATGAGATTTTTGCAACCCAAAATCAATTCAAATAAAAGGAACAAAAAACACAAATAAGGGAAAACAAAACAACAATGAAAAATTTCAACCTAGATTCGATCAAACATTAAAAAAATCAAAATAAAAACAGAACGGGAAAGAAATCAAGTATCTCATGATCATGATAACGTCTCCTGGCAGAGAAAGCAAGATGAAGACCCTTGCTTTATTCGTAGCTCCGACGTCTATTCTCGAAGCGGAAGCAGCCTCCATTTACAACTCATAATTTTTGGCCTCATTACGAATTTTAGAAGTGGAAAAGACTAAATACTGAACCCGAAAACTCCATTTCTTTCATCGGCGATTGTCGATAAAACTCTCGAAATACCTTTCAGAAGATAGCTCGGTTCTGGTCCTAATCGATTAGTTGAATCTACGATTATAATCACCGTGTAACGACCCAACCCAAAATAACCAAAAATAAATAAATAAATAATTTATTTTGTTTATTGTAATTTGTTTTTCATGCCCTTTTTTTATTGTAATTTGTTTTGTTTTGTTTTGTTTTAATTGAAAGTGAAGAAAATTCTCCGTTCCCCATAATTTCCCTCGCGGGGAATCCCGTCTTCATCCCCGACCTCTTTGAATGGAGAATTTACCGGGGACGGGACGGGGAATGTGAGCAGGGACGGGGAATTCCCCGTCCCCACCCCGCCCCATGAATACTTCTAATGGTGGGGAGCTTTTAACAAAATCGGTGGCTTTTTTGTTATCTTTTAAATATATCTGACAAAAAATGTAGTGGAGCTTTACATATAATTATTAAACATAATTGATAGAAAATAAAGCATCCTGGAAACGTTTTATTTTCTTTATTTATTATTTATATATCACAATCATCATTTTCATTAGACTCATCTGGTTCTTTTCTTTGGCAAGAGCTCTTCGAGGATGATGTCATGAGACATATTCTTATTTTCTTCATATTCAGCTTCAACTGGGAAAAATCGGCGGTGAGTTTGAAGATGAAGGGTTGGGTCTAAGAAACACTACAATGAGCCAGAAAACTTTCTGATGTAAAATGGTGTTAATTTGTTCAATTAATTATTATTTTGAGTAAAATTGTCTAAATGGCCCTAATAGAGGTTCACTTTTTCCTAATAGCCATAACTTTATTTCTTTATTGTTTTAGCCATCAATTGTAAGTGATTTTTTTAATATCCCCGTTGCACCCCTGATGTGAAGCCCACGTGATTGCTTCTTTCCTTTCTGCGAGTTCTGTTTCCCAAGGATAGCTAATGATTAGAAGTTTAGCCTACACTTCCTTCCGTTGGTAGCTTGTTCCTTTTTTTTTATTTTTTTTATAAACCCCTCTCTCCATTTTGTGGATGGTGGTGATTTAGGTTTAGCTTCCAATGGAAGTTTCATTTTTTGTACGGTCCCTTCCGTTGAAAGCTTCTTCCTTTCTCTCTTTTTTTTTAAACCCTCCCTCGAAATTTGTGGATGGTGGTGATGTAGGTTTAGCTTCAAATGGAAGTTTCATTTTTAATGGACATACACCGATATATAAACGTAGGAGGGGAAGGGAGAGGTTTTCCCTGTTGCATTTTTGAAATTTCTGGGTTTTTAATTGATAATGGAGTTTGTAAACGTGGAGACAAAGAAAAACGGTAGTTGGAATACGGAAAGCAAGTACGTGTCTTATGTAGCTCAAATTATATCATTTCCATTGACGGAGGTATTCAACGAATTCAAACAGCAAGTTATTTCTGCCCTAGATCTCACCGTACATATGAAGATGTCGATCGAAGTAGTCACGGGGGGAAACATTTCCAAGTATCTTCCTTTGGCTAATGACGAAGATTGTAAGTTTTTTTACAATTTGTTGAAGATAGACAGCGTGAAATGTTCCGTAGTGATTGAAGTTATTGACGTACCTATAGATTATGATAGTGAAGATCCTGCATTTGATAGTCCAGTTGAAGATCAAATGGTTGAGGTTTTGAATGGAGTTTCGGATGTCAACTGGAAATCTCGATGCAGTATAATCGATGACTCTGATATACAAAGTGTACCTGATTCTTTGGTTGACGAAGAGATTTCACCTTCTGTTGATGACACATGTACGAAACAACAGATTGATGGGGAAATGGGCTGGGAAGCTGATCACGACGTCGTAGACGAACAGATTGATATAGACGTTATACATGATATACATGAAGACAAGGATGACGATCATCTGTCATCACCTCGACCACGATCTCCGTATTGTCACGGTGTGTATATTTCTGATGGAGTTAGGTACATTGATAGACTTGATATAAGAGATTACCGAAGTACATTTGATGTTCTCGTGAATGACGTCTATGCGAGTAAGAAGTTGCTTATGGACGCTTTGAAGGTGTTAGCTATCAAGAACCACTTTTATTTCAAGGTAATCCGCTCTAATCAGAAACGTGTGTACGTTGCGTGCCATAAAGATGGATGTGAATGGCATGCACATTGTTCAAGGTTTGGAGATTCTCAAGCTTTTAAAGTCCATACATTAAACAATGTTCACATATGTCCTGTCGACTACGTTCCATTTGATCACCCCCAGGCGAGCGCGGAGATCATTGCAGAATTCATAAAGGAATTTCATCCACCAATTAAGGGGAAATTGTTACGACCGTGTGAGGTAAAGGAGTTTATGAGGGCTGAGCATGGGATAAACGTTAGTTATGGGAAAGCGCGCAAGGCACGTGAGTTAGCATTGACATACTTTCGTGGTAGTCCAGAAGCTTCTTTCCTTAACTTAACGAAATTCCTTTATGTTGTGATACGATTCACAGGGAAACGTATAATAGGTGTAGTGCTTATAGCACGTATAGCTCCATGTATCTATACATTGATAAATTAATTACAACGACCCCAGTAGTTAGTGTGAAGAGTAACAAATTTCTTTCAAGTAAAGTGTACGGGTTACATGACACCGTATAGTATATGTATTGCTTATAGCGCGTATAGCTCCGAATATCTATACATGGAAAATTTAATTACACTGAACCCAGTAGTTATTGTGAAGAGTAACAACTTTCTTCCAAGTAAATTATACGCTTTTACAGGAAAAACATATAATATGTGTAGTGCGTATAACCCGTATAGCTCTGTTAGACTATAATATAAACATGGATAGGTCAGAACAAAAGAGCAGGCAAAAATATCAAAAATGCTATATACACGTGTAAGTGTTTGCACAGAGCAGATGTATAGATTTAATGAGCTATACGTGCTATACGCACTATATATACGGTTTACTTGAAAGAAATTTGTTGCTCTTTACACTAACTACTGGATTCATTGTCATTAATTTACCAATTCGTTAATATGTGGAGCTATACGTGCTATAAGCAATATATATGGTTTCAGGAAACGTATAATATATGGGTAGTGCTTATAGCACGTACGTACAGCTCCGTATAGCTATATCATCTGGTATATCCGTGCATTTGCACATTATATAGCATATTGGAATTTGGATGCTCTTTTGTTCTGGTCTATACATATTTATATTATACTGCCATGAAGCTATACGTCCACTAGGCACCACACATAGTATACGTTCATTTGTAATAAATGTATAGTACGTATAGCTAGATGAACGTATAATGTGCAACTGCACAGATATACCAGATGTTTTAGCTATACAAGCTGTACATGCTTTAAGCACAACCCACACTATATGTTTTTCCGTAAACCGTATAATTTAATGAAAGAAATTTGTTGCTCTTTACACTAACTACTGGATTCATTTTCCTTAATTTACCAATTCGTTAATTTGTGGAGCTTTATGTGCGATAAGCGGTATACGTATTATGTTTCCCCCTGTAAACCATACAATTTACTTGAAAGAAATTTGTTACTCTTTACACTAAGTACTGGATTCGTTGTCATCAATTTACCAATGTATAGATATGTGGAGTTATACGTGCTATAAGCACTACACATATGTATAGATGTACGGAGTTATGATACGCATAGATATAAGAGTCATAATTTTCTTTAGAGTAACTTGTAGCACGTATAGCTCCGTATATCTATACTTTGATCAATTAAATATGATGAATCCAGTAGTTAGTGTAAATAGTAACAAACTTCTTTCAAGTAAGTTAATTGTACGGTTTACAGGAAAACGTATAATATGGGTAGTGCATATAGCACGTATAGCTCCATATAGCTATATCATCTGGTATATCCGTGCAGTTGCACATTATAGAGCATTTTGAAATTTGGATGCTCTTTTGTTCTGGACTATACATATTTATATTATACTGTCATGTAGCTATACGTCCACTAGGCACCCCACATAGTACGTTCATTTGTAATTAATGTACAGCATGTATAGCTATACCTCCAATAGGCACTACACATATTATACGTGCATCTAGCTATACGTACTGTACATTAATTACAAATGATCGTATACTATGTGTGGTGCCTAGTGGACGTATAACTACATGACAGTATAATCTAAATATCTATAGTTCAGAACAAAAGAGCATCCATTTTTCAAAATGCTCTATAATGTGCAATTGCACGGATATACCAGATGATATAGCTATACGAAGCTACACGTGCTATAGCACGTATAGCTCCGTATATGGGTAGTGTTGTACCACGTATAGCTCCATATAGCTATATTCATCTGGTATATCCGTGCAGTTGCACATTATAGAGACATTTTGAAATTTGGATGCTCCTTTGTTCTGGACTATACATATTTATATTATACTGTCATGTAGCTATACGTCCACTAGGCACCACACATAGTATACGATCTGTCATAATTAATGTACAGACGTATAGCTATACCTTCACTAGGCACTACACGTATTATACATACATCTAGCTATACGTGCTGTACATTAATTACAAATGAACGTATACTTTGTGTGGTGCCTAGTGGACGTATAGCTACATGACAGTATAATATAAATATGTATAGTCCAGAACAGAAGACCATCCAAATTTCAAAATGCTCTATAATGTGCAACTGCACGGATATACCAGATGAATATAGCTATATATGAGCTATACGTGCTATAAGCACTACCCATCTTATACGTTTTACTGTAAACCGTATAATTAACTTACTTGAAAGAAGTTTGTTACTATTTACACTAACTACTGGATTCATCGTATTTAATTGATCAAAGTATAGATATACGGAGCTGTACGTGCTACAATTTACTCTACAGAAAATTATGACTCCTATATCTATACGGATCATAGCACCGTACATTTATACATATGTGTAGTGCTTATAGCACGTATAGCTCCACATATCTATACATTGGTTAAATGATGACAACGAATCCAGTACTTAGTGTAAAGAGTAACAAATTTCTTTCAAGTAAACTGTACGTCTTACATGACAACGTATAGTATGTGTATTGCTTATAGCGCGTATAGCTCCAAATATCTATACATGGAAACACTAAGTACACTGAACCCAGTAGTTATTGTGAAGAGTGACAACTTTCTTCCAAGTAAATTATACGCTTTTACAGGAAAACATATAATATGTGTAGTGCGTATAACCAGTATAGCTCTGTTAGAATATAATATAAATATGTATAGTTCAGAACAAAAGAGCAGGCAAAAATTTCAAAAACGCTATGTAAATGTGTAAGTGCTTGCACACACCAGATGTATAGATATAATGAGCTATACGTGCTATAAGCACTACACATACTATATGTTTTACTTGAAAGAAATTTACTTGAAAGAAATTTGTTGCTCTTTACACTAACTACTGGATTCATTGTCATTAATTTACCAATTCGTTAATATGTGGAGCTATACGTGCTATAAGCACTAGACATATTATGTTTTTCCCTGTACACTAAGTACTGGATTCAGTGTCATTAATTTACCAATGTGTAGATATGTGGAGCTATACGTGCTATAAGCACTACACATATTATATGTTTTTATGTGAACCGTATAAGTTACTTGAAATAAATTTGTTACTCTTCATACTAACTACCTGTAAGAAAATTCCGACTCTTTACAGTAACTATTGGATGCATTGTAATTAATTTACCAATAAGAAACGTTTATAAGATATATTATTTTTGTTAGATACGGTAACGGTTTCTATAGTGCGTATAATTGTTATTAGCATGGATATACACGACTTAAAATCCTTGGCTACGTCTTTGTTTTCAGCTATACACAATATAGAACCGTAGATACTATAAGTGCTAGATGTATAAAAATGGCTATACAAATATATCCTATACATAGAAATGGCATAATGTTATACCCGCGTATTACTGAGAGTAAACAAACTGTTGTACGTGCTAGATGTATAAAAAATGGGTACATATACATGTGCAGCAGGTTGTTGTATAGTCTGTATTGCTCAGAGTATAATATAAAAATCTCGTGCCTTGTGTCTGGAGGCTTTAAATTTTACACACTGTAATTCAGACATTTACATCCATTTTTATAGCAGTCTTATATGCACAGAATAACAAATTTCTTAATCTAAAATTCTTCTAAATAAAGGAACCAAAATATATACAAAATACATACATATTTATACATGGTTAAATATATATAATATGTATACTGTATATAGTTCGCATAGCACGTATATCAAATTCTTTCAGAATAGCAGAAATTTAGATGCAGCCCGAAAGGATCAAATATATTTTTGTAGCATATAATTTACATACTTCATAGCACATAAGTCATTGTTATACTGCCATTTTTCAAAACATGCAATGAATGCCATGAAAATCTAGTACTTAGTTAATTAGAGTACATAATTACCTAATATAGAGACATAGTTCATGCATTCGACATAATAAACATATAACTAAAACCACATTACCAGAACTACTTATTTTCTTTTTCAGCCCTTATTTCATTCATCGTTGCTGTTAAGTTGATGTCGAAACCTGGTTCATTTTCTTCGGAAGGATTGTGAGATTCGACATCGGTTTGTTCGGTCTGAACGCCCTTAAGCTTGCCCTTCTTCGTTGCCTTGCCCGTCACAGCTTTTCCTATTCGTTCTGACCGCCTCTTCTTTGCCGGTTTTTTCCCCTTCGGATCAGCGGAGCCAAATGCATCCGTGTACGGCTCCTTAAAGTATTGACCCAGATTCTTTGCTCGGCATGGACGCTGGAATTTTCATTGTAATATGAATTGTGAAAACAATGTACTATACATATTATAGAAAGAAGAGGTACTGTATATGGTATACAAAAAAAGAATGCCCACTACTGTAGATGCTATACAGACGATAAAAATATTAACCTTCGATGTCAGCAAGCCAGTCTCTTGTGTAGCAAGTGTATCATCAACCACAGCAGCTACCTGCACAAGAAGACATGTTTTTAAATGTCTTAACTACGGAAGCAATACATTTTTTTTCAGAACTAGATAATACATCACAATGGATAGTTCATAAGCTACCGACGTTATCAACGGTTTCCACCGCTATGTTTTCAGTCTCTAAATCAGCTTGTTCACGCTGCTTGTTCAGGATTTCTTGCGAACCCAAGTTGTCATTATGTTCAGGAGGGTCCTCCATGATCTTGGATAATAATTATTAAATTGTTAGTAATTTTCAACCCGCAATAATAACCAGAAGTAGTCGAATATACATACATGTTCAACATCGTCCGCCAAGTCCCCCACAATGTTGGTGACTAGTTCGTCAATTGGATCGAAAGGAGGCTCTTCTTCACGTAATTCCTCCACTTCTGTGCCCTTTTTGTCATCTTTGTTCTCTACGATGACATCTCCCAACATAGTATCATTACTACAGACATGCACACCAGCTTGAGAATTTGCTCTCTGAAATTGATTAGTATAAGTCAGTTCATCAGATATAGCCTCTTAAGTACGTATAGCGTAGCGAGCCATACATATATAGCGTGTATAGCTCTTCCTGCACAGTCTAATAAAATATATATACATACATATATATGTATGCATAACATGTACAAATCCACAGTTCATTACATTGTTTTTGCATTTTAATGTATAGCATAATAAACATACAACAGAGCATAGCGCATACAGCACGATGTAATCACAAAAAACATACGTCTTCATTTTCGTCAAACCCATATATACTTTTTCCGGCCTTTTCTCCTTCAGCATCACCCATTGTGCCCTGCTTGCAATTTTTTAAAGTTCAAACAACACATATAAGTGTATAGTACGTAGCTAATGTATACAAGTCAGTTGGAAAAGTTTATTACTGTATATCACGTATAGTCCCAACATCTTACCTCTTCATTTTCACCACCCCCGTCTTTACTATTCGTCCCTCTTTCTCTTTCATTGTCACTCATTGTTCCCTGGTTCAATTTTTACACGTTACAATATGACAGGTTAGTGCCATTTACGAAATATAAAAAAAAAAATTCGTATCCAACTTACCTTTTTTCCATCTTTCTCCTTATCAACATTCCTTCTCTCCTTCTCATCATTCAGATATCTCATGTAGACAATGTCTGCTATGAACTCAACCCTTTTTGCCAACGCTGCCACTGCGGTTGATATTTTATCGAGCTTCTTATTCAGTTTTGTATACCCAGGAACATTAGAAGTCTCGTCGCTTATGGACTGTGCTTCCTCATCCGTGTTGGAGCTGCCCAATACGTCCGTCTTTTGTACATGTACCTCCTGTTCCACACTTTTGCCTTTTCTCTTCTTCATTTGCTGAAACTCAGTCAGGTAGTAACACTTTTCAGGATTTTCGACCGGACGCATCTCGTGAACGACAATCTGCGAATGAAGTTAGGTACACAGATTAACCACTGCTCATAAAATAGTATAGCGAATAGTATACGTATAGTTTGTATAGTAAATACTAGAAGTAATGTATGAAATGATACAAGGCATTACACATGCATACCTGGTCATTGAACACATCCTTATCTAGTTCCTTGCATGTATCATGCCTCATAACATCCCATGCTAACAATCTTGGCTCATCATAACTGATTCGTCGTGCATACTTTTCTCCAATACTTAATGCCGGAATCCGTTCAAAAGCCCAATATATGAGTGCATAAGCACACCCACTGACAGCCATGCACAATGAAGTGTTGCTTCCCCTCATGCTCGTGTCACACTCTGGCGTAACATATCGTATGATATCCTCCCCACGGGTATGATTCGAAAGAATCATCATCTTCAACTAGCCGAAAATGTAGATCACTTATTGTGTTTTTTTGTTGATTTGCAATGACTATGCTCTCAAGCATAGCCAACTTCGCAACTTTGATTGACATCTTGTCATTGTGAAAGTCGTAGTCATCAATCTCTTCAAGCAACGCTTTCAGGAACCGGCGTGTGTGTCTTGAAGAACTTCTTCTCAATGGAGCTGGTTGGCGGCTTGTGTAAGTTTGTGAACTTAATGTCATCACATATCGGCCCAGGTGATTATGGCGAAATCCTCCATGGTGAAGTCAACCGTGTACCCACATATATTAAAAGTCAACAGCGACTTATCGTCGTTGTGCACCCTTCGACGAACTATCTGGAGCAGTAGTTGAGTGGGGAAGTTTGCTGTTGGGAGCTCCCAGAAATTCCAGAGGAAAGAGTTTTTCATTACCCTTTTTTGCTTGTCAGACATTTTCTTGTGGAGAACCCCAAGCAGCTTTGTCTTAGAGTACACATTGACCTTCTGATCTTTTTGCCATGCATGTCTTGGTTGAATCAAGCATGGTCCCTGTAAATAGACTATACATGTTATAACACGTTATAGCATACCGGCTGCAACATGCAATATAACATGTATAGCCCGTATTGCACAATGACAGCGAGGAGTGTATAGTGGATATAGTACATAACATATATAAGCATACCGTTTACGTGTGTATAGTTTGTATAGCCCATATAGTACAGATTGTATATTCTCGTTACGTTTCAGAAACGCAATAACATAGTGGAAAAATTAACAGATTTCATGTCTTCAAAGTAGATACTGTACATATGATATACATTTGTCATACATTAATAAGTTAGTGAATTCAAACGTCACCCTTTTACCCACATGCATTGTTCTTTCCACCTACCTGTGACCTCTTCTTGTTTCGCCTAGATGAAGCAGATGGTGTCCCAATCTGATCTTTTGTTACATCTTCACTTGTGTCTTTTTCAGGCGTCTGCATGCATAATGACACTATTATTATAGAACTTTTGTTCAAATGTATTTTCTTTTAATGCAAACAGGACTAAATACCTTCTGCTCACTATCGGTTGATCCTTTCAGCGTGCTATTTTCATCTCCATCGTTTGTTTCTTCTTCACCCGAATTCATGGGAAGTTTCTCCTTCTTCGCTGATCTTCGAGTTTCAACCATGGCTGACATTTGAACAACAAATTTCTTAGTGTTCAATACAGCGAAAACAACAAGCCTATCGAAAAACTTTTAAATCAGAGAGCAGTACCTGTTTTTGGAGAACTTATGAAGTTGAAATCCCTTCCAATGGCAGTTTGCGAAGGTTACAATTCGAAAAATGAGAGCAGAGAAATGAATGTGGCGGTTTTGGGAAGTTGCAATTGGAGAAAAAGGGGGAGAAAGAAAATGAATCGTGCGAAGGAAGCTTGTTGGAGTTTTTTTTATTTTTTTAGTCATGATAACTGAAAAGACACATCTTGTATAGTGTGCATGTCAGACGCCGCCGTTTTTTTTCTTCGCGTTATACGTTACTCAATGTTGGGGGGCATTTATGTAAAACTGCTGTAAAGGGGATGAATGGGATGGCTACTTATGTTTAAATGGCTGAACGTGGCTACTTAGGAGATTAAGGCCCACTAAGTGGCTATCCCTATTTTTCTCCCTATTATTTTTCTTTTCTAATTTTCTTTTTCTTTTTATTCAATTCCACTTTATTTATTTACTTTAATTGACCTAATAAACTTATTACTTCTCATATTTTGAACTCTTTATATAGAAAATTACACCCTATTTCTAGGTTGTAGAGAAAGACAAATCAAACATTCATGGACGGATCCAGGATGACATGTTTGTGGGGGCCGAACCAATATATATATTAATTTTATTAATGTAAGATTTCGGCATCTTAACTTAAAAATTATATTTGAATTATAATATAGTCAATATTTCATTTGATATTAATATTCTTTTATATGTGTACTGATTAACTATTAAAAACTATTTGAGATATGAAAATATTTTTATATATATAATAATTATAATATGGACATAATTTAAACAAAAAATTAAAAAAATTTCAATTCATCTAAACTATGAAATCGTAATTATTTATTAAATTATAACGAATAAAAGAAATTTCAATTATTATTCTTATTTTTTAGGTCAAATTATACAAAATACCATTAACATATATTTTTGGTTTCAATTTTGCAACTAATCTTTTAAAAGTTTCAATTCTACCCTCAACCTTTTATTTTGTTTCAAAAATACCCTTTATTGAGAAAATAAGCCTTTAAAAAATATAATTCGTGTATATTTAAAGTTAAATTTAATGAAAATTAAGAGATTAAGGGTATTTTAGAAAGAATTGTTTTGATAAAAAAAAATCCTGAAAATATGATATTTTGAAAGAGTGGTTTTTCCAATAAAGGGTATTTTTTAAACTAATTAAAAAGATAGGGGTAACAATGAAACTTTTAAAATGTTTGGGGCAAAAGTGAAACAAACCCCATAATAGAGGGGTATTTAGTATAATTTAACCTATTTTTTATTAATAAATTATATCATTTGATATCATCTTTTTAAATAATATCATAATTATAAATTAAGATAAATAAAAAATAGATCTTATCACAAGCATTCTTTTAAAATTAGAAATATAAATATAAAAATATAATATATATATATATATATATATATATATATATATATGAAATTTTAAAAAAAAATTGGGGGGCCATATATATATATATATGAAATTTAAAAAAAAAAATTGGAGGGGCCATGGCCCCCCTAGCCCCCTATTAGATCCGTCCCTGCAAACATTTCACAAGCTCTTCAACAAATTTTTAACATTAGATGCCCGGTATTCTATTGTTGTTTAATTTATTTATTAGTGGAAACATAATATTTTACAATTATGTTTGCTTGCTTGTGCAATGTTTCATTCGGAAAAAAATGGAGGAAAGAGTGTCAAAAGAGCATGCGATTCAATCATAGAAAACAAGAAACTCTTAGACAAAGGAATCAAGTTATTAATTTTGTTTTATAGCAAGAATATTATTTGAGCAACAATTATATTGGGTTTTTTTAAGACATTTCATTAAATCGGGGAGGGAAGACTCATGGGAATGATACTGACTAACTTAAACTATACTCGGTTAACATTTGAATGGCTAATTTGATATGGAAAGATCAAAGACTTTTTTTTTTCCGGTTGCTAATTTTGTAATTGTAGTAAATTTAGAGGGATTACATTTAAAGATGACTCTACAAACTAATGTATTTTCTCTTCAATCCAAATATTCCAATGAAGGAAGAAGATGATACCAAGATTCCTTTATTATTTCTCTTATGTGGAGTAAAGCGATATTTGACACCCAAATAAAAAATGACTACGATATATTAAAAAAATAGATGATAGAAATCGCCATTACTTATTTTGAGTTTCCTCAGCTCCTTTCCATACTACATTAAAGGTAATTTATTGTTAATTTCCCTTTTTTAAATCTTTCTTCTTTCTCCGATTCCATACTCAATCAAAACTAGATATAAAAAAGCGGTTATCTTCTAAATACGAGTAGAATAAAATGGTTTTAGTTTTCTTCGGAAAATGCATTGCTTTTTTTTTCTTTTTACTCAAACTCGGTTTTGCAAATCTGGGTATTACTCTGTTTTAAGCTCAAAATCACAGAGCAAATCACGCAAGTGTACATTTCGATTGAAAGCTAATATAGACTTTAAGCTTATAAATATGTGTTTTTTCTTAATCTTAATCTTAATCTTAAATTTATACTAAAATTTTCAATCCAAGAATGAAGTTGTTCGTTTTTTGCTGTTTTCTGCTCCTAACAATTCCTTGTTATGAATCTTATGATTTCTGTTGAATTCTACATCAAGAACACGAAATAGAGAAGAAGAGAAAAGAAAAGAATTGTAGAACAAAGCTTCATTTCTCTCTCAAGAAATCTTGCATATTCACTCAGCATCTAGAAAGTATCGAAGAAGAAGACTTCTTAGCTCTGTAATACAGCTCTTAACTAAAAGCAACTAACAGCTAACCAAATTCTTCTTTGACAGCTGGCTTACAAATTGCAAAACAGAAAATTAACCAAAGCTAGTTAACAAACTTAATTATAGTAAGAACTTGACTAAAAGAGGTAAAATGAAATGTCAAATATAACAATTTACCCTCTTGACATGAATTAGCCTCATTCAAATCAAAAAACCAGAAAAACACACAAAAACTAAACAAGGATTACAACTAAAACAGACTTGTAGACTTCACTTCCAGCAGCTTCAAATGATGCATAAAATCAGCGTCTTCATCAGTTGTCATTCACCAATTTTCAGCAAAGAACATAAGTAAACAAACCTTTCTCTAGACATAGATTTGGTTAACATATCAGTTGGATTGTCCTTTGTGTCAATTTTCTCAAGAACAATCTCCTCCCTCAAGACTATATCTCTCAAATAATGGAACCTAACATCAATATGTTTGGTCCTATCATGAAACACATGGTTCTTTGTCAAAGCCAATGCACTTTGACTATCTGAAAATAACTCAAGAACAGCACCCTCTAAACACATATCTTTCATCAAGCCAGCAATCCACCTAGCTTCCTTCACAGCCTCAGCCAAAATAATTATTCTGACTTTGTGGTAGATAGTGCAACAACAGACTGCAAAGAGGATTTCCAACTTATGCAATTACCAAATAAAGTAAACACATACCCAGTTGTAGACCTTCTTCTATCAAAATCAGTAGCATACTGCATCTGCAAATCCTTGCAAGTTAAAACCACTGTTGCTTCCTTTTGAAAACACCAAACCAGTGTTTTTAGATCCATTCAAATACCTCATAACCCACTTAGTTGCCTCCCAATGTGGTCTTCCAGGTTTGCTCATGAATCTACTAACTACACTCATTGCATAAGCCAAATCAGGCCTTGTGCAAATCATCCCATACATGAGACTGCCAACCACATTGCAATAGGGAACCTCAGCCATTTCAACTTCTTCTTTCTCAGTCTGTGGACACTGCAACTTATACAACTTGAAATGCTGAGCAAGAGGAATTGATGCAACTTTCATCTCCCCTACTTTGAATCTATTCAAGACTTTATCAAAATAGTCACTTTGATTCATAAACAAAACTCCTTCATCCCTCTTCCTTATAATATTCATGCCCATAATTTTTCTAGCACATCACAAGTCTTTCATCTCAAATTCATTAGACAATTCAGCTTTCAACTTATCTATTTCTTTCTTACTTTGTGATGCCAATAACATATCATCAACATACAATATAAGATAGATAATAGCAGAATTTCTAACCTTCTTAGCATACACACAATTGTCAAGATTGCTCCTCACAAAACCATTTGATATCATGAAGTCATTAAACCTCTTATTCCACTGCCTAGAAGACTGTTTTAGCCCATATATGGACTTCACTAACCTACAAGCACAG
Organism: Gynostemma pentaphyllum; assembly: GCA_028015215.1. NCBI lineage: Eukaryota > Viridiplantae > Streptophyta > Magnoliopsida > Cucurbitales > Cucurbitaceae > Gynostemma > Gynostemma pentaphyllum. The sequence continues at coordinate 17,502,121 of CM051350.1, read as the reverse complement.
TCTTCTTTACCCTTCTCCACATAGCCAACTGATTGCTTCATATAAATTTCCTCCTCCAATTTTCCATATAAGAAGGCAGTAGTCATATCAAGCTGTTCAAGCTCCAAATTCAATTGATTTACAACAGCCAGCAGCAATCTAATTGATGAATGTCTGACTACAGGAGAGAAGATCTCATTATAATCCACTTCATACTCTTGTGTAAACCCTTTGGCAACTAATCTTGCCTTGAATCTTGATTTCTCAACACCTTCAATGCCTAGTTTCAATTTATACACCCACTTGCAGTCAATTGTCTTATGCCATTTAGGTTTCTTGGCCAAATACCAAGTCCCATTTTTATGTAATGACTTCAATTCTGATTCTATAGCCATCTGCCATTTCTTCTTGTCTTTTGATCTCATAGCCTCAGCAAAAGAATTTGGCTCTTAAGACAAATCATCAATGCAACTCAAAGAAAAACCCACAAAATCATATTCACTGTATTTTGCAGATGGTTTCACAGACCTTTTATTTCTATCTCTGGTAAGCTGATAGTCTACTAAAGGATCTTCCTCCACTGTTGGCAAGACTTCTGATGATGATGCTTGAACACAAGCCTCATCAGATATTACTTCACTGGATACCACTTTACTGCTTTGATTGCATCTTTTTCTATTTGAGTCAAAAAGCCATCTACCTGTCTTGAAACTTTATTTCTGGTCTCACATTTCCATGGCATGACTTGTTCATTATATGTAACATCTCTAATGATAAAGCATCTTGGCTCTCCAGCTTCCAAAAACCAAAGCTTGTATACTTTTACCCCTTTAGGATAACCCAAGAAAATACACTTCTTTGCTCTTGGTCCAAGCTTGTCCTTTTTGACATGTGCATAGGCTACACAGCCAAAAACCCTTAGGTAAGTGAGATTGAGGTTTTCCTGTCCATATCTCTTATGGAGTCTTCTTCCCAAGAGCTGTAGATGGACTTCTATTGATCAAATAGGCAGCTGTCTGTACAGCTTCCCACCAAAATACCTTAGGCAGATTTTCATTCAGTAACATACATCTCACCCTCTCTAGAAGTGTCCTGTTGTACCTTTCAGCCAAGCCATTTTGATGTGGTGTCCTTACAACAGTAAGATGTCTTCTAATGCCAGTCTCCTTGCACATTTGATCAAACTTCTTGCATAGAAACTCCAAGCCATTATCAGTTCTAATAATTTTGATGCTTCTGCCAGTCTGGTTTTCCATAAGAATCTTCTAATCAGCAAATGTTTTAAAAGTGTCACTTTTCTGTCTAAGAGTAAACACCTATAATTTTCTGGAAAAATCATCTATTATGGTAAGAATGTACTTAGCCCCAGCATGTGTTGATGTCACAGCAGGCCCCCAAATGTCAGAATGCACATATTCAAGAATTCTTTTGGTGTTGTGAACTCCTTTCTTGAAGCTAGTTCTCGTGGCTTTCTCATAAACACAGAATTCACAGAAGGGCAGATCTTCAATCTTCTTGTTTCCCAATAGCCCCTGCTGATTCAATGCTTCAAGCCCTTGTGCACTCACATGTGCTAGCCTTCTATGCCAAATCTCAGTATCACTTAAAGAAATTAAGATTACTGCATTTGATTCACCAACAGCTGTTATTCCTTACAAGACATACAATGGATTCTATGAGAACTGCCCTCATTATCATAACAGATCCTTTGTAGACTTTTAGGACTCCCTTGCTGGAATTGTAGCTATAGCCAGTCCTATCCAGTGTTCCAAGGGAAATTAGATTTCTCTTGAGATTAGGTACATATCTAACAGCTTACAAAGTCTTCAAGGATTCATCTTCCATTCTCAAGGTTATAGATCCTGACCCTTTGACCCAACATTGCACATGATTGCCCATGAATACCTTGCCTATATCAAATTCTTTAAATTCTTGCAGGATATTCATGTTTGGTGTCATATGAAATGAAGCTCCAGAATCCAATATCCACTCTGAATATGTTTGACTATTTGTCACCATCAGGAGCTCAGTTGTTTCATATCCTTCATGGATGTTTGCTGAATTTGTCATTTCTTGATTATGATTAGATTTCCCCCTTTGATCATTCTGAGGGCATTGATGCTTGAAGTGACCTTCTTTATTACACAAGTAACACCTTTTGCCTTTGGTCTTGGATTTGAATATGTTCCCCCATGGCTTTCCTCCAAGCTTCGAATCAGTCCATTTTCCTTTAACCATCAGTACTTTTGCTTCTCTTCTTTCAGAACTTAATTCTTGTTCTTTAGATCTAAACAAATCAAGGACCATTTCCATAGTCAGAGAATCCCTACCATACTTTATAGCAGCTTTGACCTCTTTGAAAGAATTTGGCAAGGCATTTAACAAGATGACTGCCTGATTTTCCTCATCCATTCTCTCCCCAGTATTCATCAAATCAAAACAGATTCTGTTGAAGTCATCGAGGTTTTCTTCAAGATTCTTGGAAGAATTCATCTTGTATCCAAAGAATTTTTCTTTTAGGAGAATCTTTTTGGAGAGTGATTTCTTCATGAACAATGTTTCTAGCTTGTTCCAGATTCCAATTGCTGTGAATTCTTCATTTACTCGCCTCAAAACTGTATCTGGCAGATAAAGAATCATGAGACTAAATGCAATTTCGTCCATTTCCGCAAGTTGTTCTGGCTTCAACATAACTGGAATCTTGTTTGGATCTTCGATTGCCTTTGCCACTTTTTGATGAACAAGCAATGCTTTCATCTTTTTCCTCCAGATCTCGAAATCATCCCTTCCATCGTATCTCTCAAGCTCAAACCTCGCAGCCATGAATTGATTCCTTTAGATCAATTCTTCTTTGCTTTCCAGAATCTTCTTTGACTCCTTTCTCCCTTGATTCTCAGGCTCTGATACCAATTGTTGAATTCTACATCAAGAACACGAAATAAAGAAGAAGAGAAAAGAAAAGAATTGCAGAACAAAGCTTCATTTTTCTCTCAAGAATTCTTGCATATTCACTCAGCATCTAGAACTATCGAAGAAGAAGACTTCTTATCTCTGTAATACAGTTCTTAACTAAAAGCAACTAACAGCTAACCAAATTCTTCTTTGACAGTTGGCTTACAAATTGCAAAACAGAAAATTAACCAAACCTAGTTAATAAACTTAACTATAGTAAGAACTTGACTAAAAGAGGTAAAATGAAATGCCTAATATAACAATTTCATAATGGTGGTCTTGTAATGGCCCCCAGCTTTCAGAGGTAAAATTCTAAAATCGCTGAACTTCACCATGCACAGCTCATGGCTGTCTGATTCAGTCACCGGAAATTCTGACACTAATTGCAAGGAGCTTACGAAATTCTCCAAAACTACAGTAAGAATTCTCCCATAGATTTCTTTTTTTTATATTTTTACATATTTCTATTTTTGACTCGAACAAAAACCACAGATAGACCCAGTACTACAACTAGAACTGTCACTGTACTAGCCAAACCTCGTGTCGGGGAAGCCTGATGAAGAGTTCTGGACTCATGAGTGGGATAAACACAGAATTTGTTCATAACCCACAATAAGCTTACTCGACTACTTCAAGATGACTTTGAAATGGAAGAATGATATTGACTTATAGAGTATTCTTATTAAGGCTGGAATTGTCCCAGGACCTCGTAAATCCTACGATCCTCAATGCATGTATACGGAAATAGTTAACGTAATTAAATTTAAACCACTTATTCGACGTTCTTTTCCTAAAACTCATATACTAGTTGAAATAGCAATATGTGTGGATAAGTTGGGTCACAATCTTATGGATTGTCCCAATAGTTTTAAAAGCTGCCTATCTAATTCTATTGATTTTATAATGTAGGTTTTTTTTTCCATTCAGTATAAATTATTGTCTACGAATACAATATCCTTATATATATCAAATTTTTTAACTTTGTTTATCACTTGTTAAATAGTTTATTTTGTGATTTGACGTTGTTTTTTTTTTCTTAAAAAAATATTATGATTAATGTATCTTTTTTTAATTCATTCTATCTTTCAATTGTTATAAAATATCAACAATTGTTGTAGGGTTGAAAGTAGATATATTATTAATTTTTTAATTTAAATTTTAATCGAATTCTGTAATTCTATATTAGTGTCATTAAAAATAACTATTTTAAAATTGAAAATTTAAACTGAGATTTATTTTCATATTAAATTTTACATATTAAAATAGGTAAAATATATCATTCTATCCTAATTTATAATCTACCCGATTATTTTAAAAGTTTCAATTTTATTCTTAAAGTATAACAATTTTTCAATCAAATCCCTTATCTAATAACGTCATCTAAACTTGTAAAAAATATTATTTTTATATCGTATATCTCCACACAAATTTGACATCAAACACCATGTAATTGGTTTGAATTATTCATTTCAATAGTATATTAAGTGTATTTTTAAATAATAGTAAATTTTCAAATTATAAAATTAAACTTGTATGATAAAAAAATTCTAGGAGGGGGGATTTAGGTTCTCTAGAATTTTTTTAATATGAACCTAAATCCCCCCCCCCCCCCCCCAATTTAATGGAGAATAATTGCCTCCTGATAAATCAGGAGGATCTCCTCCTCATCTCTATTTCTATTGGTTAAAAATTAATAAAAGATAATTAATATATATTTTTATTAATTACATGGAGCCATTTAATATGTTACAAAAGTTCTTCCACTTTATTAAACAAACTGAGTAAAAATTAGATTTTTTAAAGTTTATTAACTAATAAGTTTTAGATGATTCATGGAATTTTGTATTCGCCCGAATATCCATCATCAGCCAACCCCCTTTCCGGCAAACCCGTGTAAAATATATAGCGGATTTGGGCGCTCTAACCGTTTCATTCCTATTCGTTGTTATGATGTTCCATATTCAAATAGCGGAGATTCACAAAGAAGTCTTGCGCTACTTTGAGAACTGCGAGAGCAGAATCCGCACCGTCAGGTAAAGTTGAAAAAAAAATCACGGTAGATTCAAAACCGATCGGTTTTTTGTCGGTCATTTTAAAAATGGTTTGCAAATGGAGGACATGTGTGTCGACTATAGAGATAGCAACCTCATTATAGCCAATACTTCGAATAATTTCTCATGTTTTTATTAATATAATATTTAATCCCATATCCGTTATATCGTTAAAAAAATATTTTATAATGATTAAAAAATGCGAAACATATGATATTAGGAGAAGAAGAAAAAGATATATTATCAGCATGAGCATAACTCAACTGGTTAGACACTTTCTTCCTTTGAGGTCGAAGATTCGAATCTCCTCCCCCACTTTGATGTAATCGTATATTTTTACATACAAATTCAATATACGATTAAAAGTTCAAACATTTTAATAATCAGTATGCAGATTTATGCTATTTGAGACAAATGACCCATTAAGATTTTAATGTTTACAAGTCTACGGACCATTCATCTAAGAGTACGGTACAGTGCTAAAGGAGCCTCGAGAGAAAGGTCATCAGATGCTTTGGGGTTATTGATTTTATCGCAATACTCATATAAGATTTAGAAAGTGTGTAGATATAAAATTGTACAATATTTACATATAAACTATACAAACAAGATTAAATTAATACATTCAACGATGGTACAAAATGGGGAAATTTTCATATTTACGACTTTTTAGAGACATGATATCAAAATTAAAAACTACCCTTTTACTAATTAACGTCATTCCACTTTCATAAAAAATTTACTTATAAACCCTTAAACTGACATCATCTAATTCAATCAACTTACTAAAATTTCGCCTAATATCCCAAACTTCTTCTTGCGGACTATCACTTGTATAACTACCCCACCCAAAACCTTCCATCATCTTCTTCCTTCTTTTTTTAATACTTATGCTTTCTCGTATACACTATAATACTAAGAAAAATAAATCTTCAACACTATTCTAATGATATAAATCAACCAAATTGTATCAATATTTGATGAGATATTATCCTAATCTAACGATACCAATAAACAAAAAGGAAACTTGAGCCTTGATATGGAAAAATCTAAAGAACATATAAATCTAACAAATCATGTATAAAAGCAAACAAATAATCTGAAGTTCTTTTTGCTACTAATGCTTTAACACCCATTACCTATATTGCACAGATATCACACGATAAACTTGATCTTTTCAATTCTTAATTAATAGAATCATTGATATACATTTGAGATTTACTGAATTTCACGTACTAAACATTTAGAAGGTTAAAGTTAGGATTTAAGAATTCATTCAGTTTATCATTTCAATTTAACGGTAAAAAAGATATTTTTCAATTCCTAAGGTCAAATTTGATTATGGCCTTCTAATAAGTGGTATATTTGATAATTTTTCTAAAAAATAGAAATAGAAAATAATATATTTTATTTTCATAATTTATTGTACTTAAATATATATAAATTATTTAAAAAAATGTATTATATTATTAATATGTGACGTAAATTACATAATATCATTTCAATTAAGAGTCAATCGTTTGATCCCCAATCCCTCAATTGTATATATACATCATTTTACTTAATAAAGATAAATAATATAAATATATAGTCATGCAAATAAAAACAGAAAAACTATTCGAACCCATCTGTAGATCTTTTGTTAAGAAAAAATTAACATAAATTTCTGATTACCATTTTCTTTCACAAAAAATTGCACAAGACTCTTAAAAGATCACAAGGAAGAATTCAAACTTGTAGAAAATAAATCATGAACTTTTATTTCTTATTGATATCATAGATCTTCAAGTCTTATATTTGTCATTTTCTCAAGAATGCAAGGAAAATGCTTAAAATCTAACTTTTAAATATATCAGGTTAGAAGCATATCAAGTTTTATAAGATCAATAAGAAAGAAGGGATGACAACTTAGAAGCCAATATTAACTGCATTGGATTTTTCAAATAGTTCAAAAGTACATATTCATAGTTATTATGATATGAAAGAAAAAAAATCGACAAGACTATAAAATTATATCCGCCTTTTGATTGGAACCAAGCTTTCCACATATTCCAAAACATGAATTGAATATTTATCCCCTCGAATACCGAGATTTTTAACTAAATGAGAATTGATATTGATGGATAATAGATGGCCACTTTCATGCTCCAAAAAATACTCATCTTTCACAAGTCCAAGTCCCATTTGAATACTGCAAAGTGGTCCAATTTTGAATTTCTTGATCCATGATCCTTCCATCACCCAAATATCAGCCAAAAAACGAAGTATTCCCGTATCTGATCGATCATTTACCAATGCAATGCAACCATCTAACATAAATAAAGCAAGATAAAGACAACCCGGATGCGGAATTTCTATATAAGGTAATTGAAGAGTCCCAAAGACCTCATCTCTCACGTGAAACGAAAAGATCTTATAAATTTTATCATATGTTGAACCTACCCAATAACAAACTCCATCAACATAAATTTGCGAGTAAAATGGTGGATCACTCTTTAGATAAAAAGGACAAAATGGGATTTCAGAACTAAGTTGCTTCCAAGAATTTGTACCTAAAGTATACACATAAAATTCAGAATCGCGCTTGTAATCGATACCATCCTCTTCGTAGCCGTTGTAGGAGGTATCCTGCCAAAATTCAATACCTATGACAACCTTATACTCATTTGTCTCAGGAATCCAACCAAATCCTATACCTTCGATTATGGAATCTATATAGGCCCGGGCTGGAATAGAGAAATCCAATTTAGGAAGTATATTGTATTCTCCCGTTGCAACATTCCACAATGCAACATCAACAGTAGTATAAGATGTGATAAGTTTAAGGCAAATAATAGTTACTTTATGATCTTGTTTGAGGAAGGGGGTGGATAGATGTGAAGAATCTCCATCATTTTCAGACAGGAAGCAGATTACTTCTTGTCCTGTGGTGAAATTGGAAGGAGTACTTTTGACGAGAAGCTTGTGGTGAAAGGAAGAATGATGGGAATAATGTCGAGAAATAAAATAAGGACTATGAATGAGATTGTACCACCATTTGTTGACGCAACTGAATCGTTTCAGAGACTTTACAGGAAGCCTCATAAGGATATGTAACACCATCCATTCTTTACGACGGAATTGAAATATCTGTCAAAGAAAAATAATAAATTGAAAGGGAACAGAGATAGAAAAGGGGGAATAAACAGAAATTAAACGGTCGTTTATAATAAATTGAAGGGGGAATAGAGTTTTATAGCAAAAGAGAAAATTCAAGAGATGCGTTTCCTAAAGAATCGAACAAAAACGTGAATTCATCAATATTTCTTCTTAAAATCAAAACACTAACTAATATGCATCAATTTCCTCAGAGAGTTAAATTTGGATTTGAAAACTTACCTCGATTTCTTCAGAGACCAAATAGAGTTAAAATTTTGGAGTGAAACACGAACAATTGAATTTGGTAGAAAGATAGTTGAGTTTCTGATTTGTGAGAGAAATCGAAAGGACAAAAAAAAAAAAAAAAAAAAAAAAAAAAAAAGGGTTGGTTTATGAGACGTTGCTGAATTGAAAATAAAAGGTTTTGATAATGATATTTTCAAACCTTTTTTGTAATTACAATGGTGTATATCAGACAGAGTAAAAACCTTTTTCCCCCTAATTGCAATGCTGTATATCGTAGTCCATTTTGGTAATGATATTTTCTTTAATTACAATTTTCATAGAATCGATTCAGATTATATATAATTAATATTATTATATGATAAAAAAGTTATTATGATAAAAGTATTTTTCTTTAAATTGTGAAAAATAATTTTATAATTTCATATCATTTAAAATTTAATAATAAAAGCATGAGTGTTTTTTCCTGTGTTTTAAATTAATTGAAATATAAATTTAATTTCGTAATAAAAAATATTTATTGCTTGTCATATCCAGAATATTAGGCCAATATCTCCTTCAAACTTTTTAGAGAAATTGCCTAGGACAACACTTTATTTAGGGTAAATGATTCAAATAGCACTACTTTCTATTTATTCCAAAAATAACATTTTAAATTTATTTCCTCTCAGATATCTTCTCTCTTGCACTTCAAGCGTCATCTTCAGATCCCGTTTTCTCTTTTCTTTTCCTTACTTCGCTTGATTTCCTTTGTTTTCTCTTCGGCGATTTCGTTTTCCTATCTATTTTATTGTTTGATTTTGAGTTGATTTATCTTTTCGTCCGGATTTCATTCGCTCTAATTACAACTGTCATTGTTGAGAATTTATCAAGTTTATACCAGGCTTGTTTCCTCGATTTCATCTATGCTTGATTTCGTTTCTATGTTGAATCTTCTCATCATAAATCTACCAGTTCTTGGACAAATCAGTTCTCTTGCTCAGATTGGTGGAAACACATCAAATAATGAAGCACCTAGAAATTAATCGAAGGAAAATAGAGGTGGAAATGATACGTCAGCATCTGGTGTGCAAGGAAAAGCTGATGATGCTAATCAATCACAGTTGTATCAAGATTCATCCATATATTATGCATGTCGCTACATAATAGCAACACAGAAAGTAAAGAGTAGGTGCGGAGTAAACATTTGACTTTTTAATGTATTTTATATATTTTGCCCCCCCAAATTTAAAAAAAAATAATTTTATATAGTTTTTGCCCCTCTTAAAAAAAATTTCTGGACCTGCCCCCGGTAAAGAGTCGCGACTAATCATTGGTTTTTTCAATTAGGTGTGATTAGTCACCTATTCATTAACTAAAGATGGTCTACTAACTTTTGATAATGGGTTCGGGAGTTCATTCACACATAGGGAAGGTATTAGCACCCTATTATGTTCGTTTTAAAATTATTGTTGTTTCTTATTTGGTGTATTATTAAAAAAGCTGTTATCTATAAAACAAAATTTATTTTTAGTTATTTTTAAATGGCTCATGTTTTATTAATCAATACTAGTAATAAGGCATGATTTAATAAGTATTAGTGGCGTAAAGCCATTAGAAAAATATTGTCGAGAATCTTAACTCAGTATCCCGAGATAAAATTCTTTAGCTCAAGAATGTTTAGGAGCATGGTATCCCAACGCCCCCATATTCCGTCATCGGAGTTTTCGAAAACGAATTTTTTGTTGCTTAAGTTTTAAAAATGGTATTTTAGTTAATTATTGTAAGGACCCGGAAAATATTTTAGGATATTAAGGAATTTTCCTTATTTTGGCTTGTTTTAATTGATTTTATAAGTACTTTTGGTTAATTAGTATTTAACCATGGTTAAAATTAACCATGGGTGAAAGTTGATTGAAAGATAAAACTTAACCTTGCTTAGTTGTTGGGTAAGGATTAGTTAGCAAAAGAAAGAAGTGAAGGGGTGTGAAATAATTATAGGAGGTGGAAGGGCTTGAAAGCAATTTGAATTATGTTATTTTAATTAATTAGGAAAAAGGAGAGTTAAAAGGGAAAAATAAAATAAAAACAATTCCACTCATTCTTCCTCATCTAGCCGTACACCCCCCCCCCCATTCTCTCTCAATTTTTCCTTCAACAAATCCACTCACTTCCCTCTTAAATCTTGGATCAAATTGAAGAGTTTTATGTGATTCATATACGAATCATAATCCAAAGAAGGTTTTAAGAAGTTTTGGAAGAAGAATTGATCAAGAAACTCAAGGCCAAAGACAAGTGGAGCTACGTGGAAACGAGTTTGAAGGTGAGAACAACAAGAATCAGAAGGGTGATTGGCGAACCGTCTCCGCTCTTGGAACTAAATCGTAGATAGAACATGTGGTCATGAGACACATGAAATGTGATGAGGGTGGTTGAGTTAGAAGCAAGTGAAGTTTACGGGAAAGGATAGCGTTACCGTCGTTGGGTTTGGAAGGCTATAAGCTTGATAGCCTAAACTAGAATTTGCTTTCCTTTACTAGCTACTCATTGAAGCATGTTTTAATTGCTTATTATTATGTTCATAGTCCATGATCGAGTCATATGCTGGAATTGGGGACGATAGTTATGCATATGTGATACTTTTCTCAAGCACGCTCGGAACTAGTTGTGACTATGAATCATGTGAATATGTGAGACTTGAACATTGTATGAGTAGAGTTTGATGTCATATGTTGGTTTGGTAAAGTAGATCCATTTACTCTTGTTTTTTTTGAAGTCTCGGTATATATACATTGTTGTGAAGAAGCATGTTTATTCCATATCATATCATTCATGCCATTTTGCATATCATGTGATCAATGAGAAAGGAAGTGATGGTTTAGCATATGTACTTTATTCATACTTGAGCATGTCATTACATTTCTTTATTTATGACACGGTCTTCTCGTTCACTATTCAATTCTTTTTGTTTTCACTGAGTGTCATGCTCAAAGATGTTTTATATCACCTTTCAGGTAACGCTCGGGGACGAGGGCGTGGAGCGGCAGGTGGTGCGCGTTGACCATGGCGAGGTGGAGCTTTTGGATTGGATCCTCGGCACGCGATCCTTCGTTTTGGGAGTTTAGGGGTCGAGTTCAGCTTATGTGTTTATGTTATTTTGAGATAAACTTTATGTTTATTATGTTTGTATGATATAAAAAAAACGGTGCACCGAACTTTCGTTTTAGAATGTTTTATGAAAACTCTGAACCGGCCGACGAGCCGATGAACTCTGATTATAGGTTATCTATATTGTATTTGAGGCATGCGCTTTACAAATACTTCATGCCGAAATTTTCAACCTTTTATAAAAGCATTATTTTTGTGAAATTAAACTACTTACTTCCGCTTGCGTTAAGTCGGGTCGTCACAATTATAAATTTTTATCTTTGTTATTAAAATTATTTAACTCAATATTAGGTTTAAGGTAAGTTTCACTTTTGGCCCCTAGGTTTTAAAAGGAAAATTTTGTTTGTTAAATATTTTAATTATGACTTAATGGACAATATTAATACTGAATAAATTCAATATTTTTTAAGGTTTAGATTATTAATCTTTTGTGTTTTGGAAAGTTGGTAGAGTTATACCATAATAAATTCCAATTAATGTTTAAAATTTCATTGTTAATTTTTATGATTTGGAAAATTAGTATCCTAATTAATTCCAATTTCTATATTTAAATTTAAATTGTTAATTTTTATGCTTTGAAAAATTAGTATCTTGATTAATTCCAATTTTATATTTATATTTATATTTAAATTGTTAATTTTTATGCTTTTTTTTAAAAAATTAGTATCCTAATTAATTCCAATTTATTATTTAAATTTAATTGTTAATTTATATGCTTTTGGAAAATTAGTATCCTAATTAATTCCAATTACTAAGTAAAATTTTATTTCCAATTTCAAATTTCAACTTTAATTTTCAATCTTTATTTATTATTTTGTTGAATTTCAATTTCATTCCTTATCTATTAACCTATTCAAAAATTAATATTTTATATAAAGAAAGTATAATCACAAACATCATATTTACAAAATATCGATCATGTTAATTAAAATATTTTAAAACCATTATAATGAAAATTAATTCAAATATGTCATATTGGCCTAAATATAAATATACCATAATCATCAATTAAATTACAAACTAACTAACAAAAAAATCGATATAAAATTGTTTATGAAATCAAATTTTGTAAATAAAAAATATAACATGATAATTAAGTTAAACTTGAATTAGTCAATAACAAAATAAAAGATAAAAAGGTGATTAAATTAAACTATGGTTAAACTAATGAAATAAGTAAAAATATGGCATGCTAAATCCAAAGCCTGATGTCGAAGAATTAAATTTTCAGATCATTTAATTTGCAGACAAATACAAAATATATCCTACTTTCTCTCTTTCTTTTTTTTATAAAAAAAATGGTATCTTATAAAAGATAAGACGAAAAAAAAAAAATCCAAAACATGAAGACTGCATATTTTTGAAGTTCATAAAACGCACATTAAATATGCAATATATATACACAAAGACAAGACAAAACAACTAAACACAAAAACTTTAAGATGTTGCTCTTACCGTGAAGTAAATGATAATGGAATTTTCAGTGCAATCCACTACGAGTGTAAATCCGACAGCGAAAGAAGAGAAGAATAACAAATGATTTTTGACAAATGGGAGAATAGTGAGTATCAATTTTTGACGAAGTATGGGGTTTCTTAAAAAAAACTCAAAACTCTTTTCTCTTCTACCTTCTCAGCCGTATCTCTATTGTGAGTGTGAGTGTGAGTTTTTTTTTTTTTTTTTTGTCTTTTTAGCGTTGAAGGAGGGTTCTTTTTATAGCCCAATGGAAAATCAAAATTAGGAAAATAATAAATAAGAATAAAATCAATTTTTAATTCACCCTAAAATTATGTAAAAATATTATTTTATTTTATTTGACAACTCAACAAAAATAATTTTTCTGCTCATTTTTTTCATGTTTAAATTGATTCTCATTTAAAATTTATTCTTCAAATCTTTTCATTTTTAAACAAATCAAACCAAATCAATTTTATAATGCAAAGAAGACAGGTTGAATTCATTGCAAAAGGGTTTTCCTCTTGGAATTAGGCTAAAGACTAAAACTAAATGCCTAAAAAATAAATTATATTCAGGGTTTTTTTTTAGGAGTATGACATTACTTTTCAACAAGTTAGTTGACTATAGGATTTGGTTTATCCTAGTTTAAATTCTTCAGGATTTCTAAGTTTAAATATGAGGTTTTTTCTTCAATTTCTCTCCATCTCTTTCTGAAGGTACATCTATATATGAAATTCTTGAGTCAGTATGTAGAATTCTTTTAGTAACCACAACACCCAAAGGAATTATCTACGGGGAACTCGAGATGATATCACTGCGAAGTCGGAAGAATGAATTTGTTGTTGTATTTTTTTTTCATGGGTTGGATTTGGGCAAACAAAGAAGAACGAGGTTATGGAAGATTGGGTTGGCAGACAACTGGAGATCTGAATTTGCAGATTCAATTATGGCAGATTTGCGGTGGGTTTTGGAAATTTAGAATGGTTTCTAGGAAACTTCAAGCGGTGGTGGACGACAAGAAAAAAATATGCCAGTAGTTTAGTTGATTTCTTTACATCTCTGCTAATAAACTCTCTAATATATTTTGGGTCATCGTAATGGTTGAAGTTCATACTTTAAATGGACTTGAAAATACGAAATACTTCAATTATTTTCTATATATGTAGATGTCCAGGAATTTTATACTAATGCTACAATATTGATGGGTTTGTTAGAAAAAGATGCGAGAGGAAGCACTATAAGTTCCTTGTGAAAAATATTGAATGATCCCAAGTGTAAGTTGAAGATGAATAATGTGGTAGAGTTGACCCAACGAATACCCGATGAGTCGTTGACAGAATACAAGAAAAGAAATGTAGAGTATGTACGAGGGAGGCTGCTCTCTAGCAAATCCACAGTCTGCTTGTTGGCGAATTGCCCCTAAACTATGTTATATATCTTATGCTGGATCAGATTCTTTTGTAAATAATTATACGTATTTGTTGATTGAGTTGGAGTTTGGTTATGTTGGACATTGTTATCTACTCTGACTTTCAATTTTTTTTTAATCAAAACAAACCATCAAAGGTTTCATCGCCGTCACCTTTGAAACACTGGCTAATTGTTCGATAAAAATCCACAATAAATGAAAATAAGTTAATGAATTAAATGGAATAATTTATTAAATTAAAGGGAATAGTTTAGTGAATTAAATAATAATGTATATTTGAGAAACCTGATATTATAGATTAATTTATTGAATTAAATTACTATATATCTGATATAAAAATAAATTCAATAACTTATTATCTTTGATTCAATAACTTATTAATCAAAATCAAAGCGCTAAAACTCATACTCTTAAACTTAATTCAATAAATAATTGAATTAAACTGAATAATTTATTGAATTAATAAAACTCATATTTTTTTAATTTTCAATATTTCACCTTGGATGTATTTACTTGTGAGAGAAATGTTGTGTGTTTATTAGCCAATTCTCCAAAAATTATGTTTAAACAAATCTATAGGACTATGTAAACATGTTACTATAGTTGATTATATTCTTTTCTCAGGTGAAGAACCAATTTGGCTCAATTTCTATTCTTGCAACCATTTGGCTCAATTTCTATTCTTGCAACCATTTGGCTCTTGGAAGATCAAAGAAAGTATAATATCATTTTAAATCCCTCAAAATGTGTCAAATTTGGATCTCCTCTTGTCGGTATTTTCGTTACCTCCCATGCTCTCAGTAGAGAGAAATGGAGCAGCTATTTCATTCACTTTTGTGATGATTTTTTCCAATTGATTTGTATTCATTAAGTTATTGAAATTAAACAGAATAATATGCTGTCGATTGAGTTGGCATGTGATTATGTTGGATTTTGTTGTCGACTCTTAGTTCCAATTTTTTTTAATCAAAACAAACCTCAAAGGCTTCATTCCCACTACTTTTGGAACACTTGCTAACTGTTCGTAAAAAGTTCCCAAAATGAAATACCCTTATTGAATTAATTCAATAAGTTATTGAATTAAATGGAATAATTTATTGAATTAAAGGGAATAATTTAGTGATTTAAAGGGGATAATTTAGTGAATTAATATGAAGTGTTATATTGAAATGTAGACTGTGTGTTTTTGAATTAAAATTGTTTTTCAATAAATTATTGAATTAAAACTGATAAGCCGAACGTCTTCCAATTAGGTCAATTAAAAGTAAATAAAATATAGTGGACTTGAAGAAAAAGAAAATTAATAATTAATATTTCTATCTGTTATATTGAACAAATTTGCACCCTTTTACATCGAAAAGTTTTCCAATTCATTCTAGTCTTACTTAGACCCAATCCTTCATCTTCAAACTCACCACTAAGTCTACTGAAAGCATCGACGAAGAGCTCTTGCCAAAGAGAAGAAGTGGATGAGTCTGATATGGAAATTATGATTGTGATATATAAATAAAAGATTTTCAGGATGCTTTATTTTCCATCAATTAAGTTTAATAATTATACGTAAAGTTGCACTACATTTTCTGTAAGTTGTATATTTCAAAGAAAACAAAAAAGCCACCGATTTTATTAAAAGCTCCCCACCATCCACTACTAATTCTTTTTAGTGAATTAAATTGAAATTAAAAGTTAATAAATAATAAATAATTGATAATGAAATTATAATTCATAAGTAATTGATTATAACATCTTTGAAACATTATATTATAGAACTTATAAAAGATGTATGATAATAAAAAAAAATTGTTAGTTTTATGGGAAATTTCATTGGGTGATAGATTTTTATGCAATAATTGTAAAAATATCAACTCAAAAAAATATTTGTAAATATATAACAATTTTTATAATGTTTATCACTGATTAATAGTGATTTATGTGTTTATTAGTGACAAACTTTGTGTAAAAATATGTAATCCAATGTTTATCAGTGATAAACCCGATCAAAATTTTCTCTCTCCATATCTCATTCATAATTTTAAATTTTGAATGGAATTTTTTTTTTACATTTATTCCTATTATTTGAATTAAATTTAAATCAAATCCAAGACTTTTACATGTTTTACGTTTATTTCTCTTTAACTTTTTACAAACCCTAATTTAAGTCTCTTCTTCTTCTTCTTCTTCTTCCTATAGCAGCCGCCAACTAGCTTGTCGTCGCTGCCCTCATGAACGGCGTTGTTGCGGTGGCCGTGAGATCTGAGTTTCTCTTTTCACAAACCCTAATTTTAATCTATTCTCCTTCTCTTTCTTCTTCTTCTTCCTATAGCAGCCACTGCTATTTGTTTTTCTGTCGCCGCCCTCATAAACGGCGTTGTTACGATGGCTGTAAGATCCGAGTTTCTCTTTTATAGAAGGCATGTGTTATGGGTAATCGTGACAACAAATATGAAGGTTTGTAAATCACAAATTTGCAATCTATTTGAAGAACGCAGTGACATGAGAAAATGGGCGGACGGCTGGTTGGTAGGGGGCAGAAGATGGAGGAGTCGATTTGAGGAGTGCGACGGCCTGATGGAGAAAAGATGAAGCTTTGTACAATATATTATTTTGGACTATACATTACGACTATGGAGATGAATGTACAGTACCATACAACAATGGAGAGGAAGCTTGTATAGTACAGTTTAATAATTTGTACAGTATAGAGTTTAAGCGATTTTGAATAGTGGATTGGGAAGGAATTAAGTGGTACAGTACAATACTTTGTACAATACAATCATTAGGTATGAGTAGTGTTGCTGGTTTGTTAAAGTACAGTATCGCAGCTTATACGGTATATTTCTATCTTTTTATTCACCGGAAAAAAAAAATTATCTGTTTTGAAAAGTTAGATATTTTTTTTGTTTAGTTTTGATTTTTTTTTTAATTTCTGATTCCCTCTTATTTTCTTTTTATGATTTTTTAATATTTAATGTTTCCTTGATTTAAGCATTTTCAAATCTTAATTCTCTTTCTTCTTTATTTTTTAATTAAGTTTAGTAAGGGTGGTTTAGGTATTTTACATATCAAACAGGCTATTTACTCTTATTTTTTTGAGGCGGGCCCCTTTGTCCCATATTGTTTTGTGTTTATTTTTTTACGAGCCCAAGGCCCATTTGTTGATAGATTTTCTGATGATTGTGATATATAAATAAAAGATTTTCAGGATGCTTTATTTTCCATCAATTAAGTTTAATAATTATACGTAAAGTTGCACTACATTTTTTTATTAAAAGCTCCCCGCCATCCACTACTAATTCTTTTTAGTGAATTAAATTGAAATTAATAGTTAATAAATAATAAATAATTGATAATGAAATTATAATTCATAAGTCATTGATTATAACATCTTTGAAACATTATATTATAGAACTTATAAAAGATGTATGATAATAAAAAAAAAAAAAATTGTTAGTTTTATGGGAAATTTCATTAGGTGATAGATTTTTATGCAATAATTGTAAAAATATTTGTAAATATATAACAATTTTTATAATGTTTATCACTGATTAAGAGTGATTTATGTGTTTATTAGTGATAAACTTTGTGTAAAAATATGTAATCCAATGTTTATCAGTGATAAACCCGATCAAAATTTGCTATATTTGTAAATATTTTTTTGAATTTTTATTTTTACAAATATTACTAAAAAATTTGCTAGATTTGCAAATGCCCCTAATTTTATCATAGATTATAAATTATAGATCATATAAAAAAAACATATCAATGATAATATTTTTAATTTCTCATTTCAAATTAAAACTATATAAAATATTAAAAATTGTATAAAAATTATGAAAAAGATAGGGTGTTAATAACCTCAATCTTTAAAAAGATAAGGTATTATCATATTTTAATCTTTAGAAATTTATTAAAAGTTGGAGGGTATAAATGTCTAAAAAAAGGTTTCTCTACTAAATACACTTTTTAAATAGTAATAGTAATAGATAAAAGATAATACTAATAATAAGTCATAACATCGATTTTTATTTAGAAGAAATTAAGGGAATTTTATCATATCTACTCCAAATTTAAGGTGTGTTATCAAAAATACCCCCTCTCCTATGATACTTTCATTTTTACCCCGTGGTTAGTTATAGTCGTCCCACTAACTTTAATTGGCTAGCCTCTATTTGTAAAATTAAGGGTAATTTTGATAACTTCTACATACATAGGGTAAATTTGAAAACTAGATTTTCTTATGGGGTAGTTATGAAAATTCCCCGAAATTAAGTGGTTAGTAGCCCATACATTTTCTCATTGAAAGCACACAAGACACATTTAAACCCAACAATTTTGGAGGCCTCATTTCGTGTCTTTATATTGTTTTGTGTTTATTTTTTTACGAGCCCAAGGTCCATTTGTTGATAGAAAGCCCATAGATTTTCTGATGGAAAGCCGACAATACAAATTTAAACCTAACAGCTCGTGTTCGTCTTGTTCTAAGCTTTGATATTCCCTTCCCAAATCCTCAACACTGAGAAAGAAAGGGAGAATTCTGATGATGATGGCCGCATCAAAGAAAATCTTCATTACTAATTTTGAGTTTCCTCAGCTCCTTTCTATACTACATTAGAGGTAATTTATTGTTAATTTCCCTTTTTTGAATCTTTCTCCGATTCCATACTCAATCAAAACTAGATGGGAAAATGCTGTTTTCTAAATACGAGTAGAAAAAAGCGGTTTTAGTTTTCTTCTGAAAAAGCACTGTTTACAAATCTGGGTATTACTCTGTTTTAAGCTCAAAATCACAGAGCAAATCACGCAAGTGTACATTTCGATTGAAAGCTGATATCGACGTCGTAAAAGATTTAAGCTTATAAAAATGTGTTATTTCTTAATCTTAATCTTAAATTTACACTACTCAAATTATCAATCCAACAATGAAGTTAATCGGTTTTTGCTGCTTTCTGCTCCTAACAGTTCCTTGTTATGAATGTTATGATTTCATAATGGTGGTCTTGCAATGGCCGCCGGCTTTCGGAGGTAACATTCCAAAACCGCTGAACTTCACCATACACGGCTCATGGCCGTCTGATTCAGTCACCGGAAAGTCTGACACTAATTGCAAGCAGCATACAAAATTCTCCAAAACTACAGTAAGAGTTCGCCCATATGATTTCTTTTTTATATTTTTACATATTTCTGTTTTTGACTCGAACAAAAACCACAGATAGACCCAGTACTACAACCAGAATTGTCACTGTACTGGCCAAACCTCGTGCCCGGGAAGCCTGACGAAGAGTTCTGGGCTTATGAGTGGGATAAGCACGGAATTTGTTCAGAACCCACAATAAGCTTACTCGACTACTTCAAGATGACTTTGAAGTGGAAGAATGATATTGACTTATTGAGTATTCTTATTAAGGCTGGAATTGTCCCAGGACCTCGTAAATCATACGATCCTCAACTCATGTATTCGAAAATACAAAACGTAATTAAATTTAAACCACTTATTCGATGTCCTTTTCCTAAAACTCATATACTAGTTGAAATAGCGGTATGTGTGGATAAGTTTGGTCACAATCTTATGGATTGTCCCAGTACTTTTAAAAGTTGCCCATCTAAATCTATTGATTTTATAATGTAAGGTATTTTCTTTTAATAATTGTAGACATTCAGTATAAATTATTGTCTACGAATACAATATCCTTATATATATATATATAAATCTTTTAACTTTGTTTTGTTGTTCTTTGTTAAATAGTTTATTATGTGATTAGACGTTGTTTTTTTGTTTTAAAAAAAATATTATGATCAATGTTTTTTTTAATTCATTCTATCTTTCAATTGTTATAAAAGATCGACAATTGTGGTAGGGTTGAAAGTAGATATATTATTAATTTTTTTAATTTAAATTTTAATAATTACTGTCATTAAAAATAACTATTTTAAAATTGAAAATTTAAGTAGAGATTTATTTTCAGATTAAATTTTACATATTAAAATAGATAAAATATATCATTCTATTCTAATTTTTAATCTACCCGATTATTTTTTAAAAAATTATTCTTAAAGTATAACCATTTTTCAATCAAATCTTTTATCTAATAAGGTAATCTAAACTTGTAAAGAAGTTAAGATCTGGCAATTAAAATATAGGGGCATTTGCAAATCTTGCAATTTTGGTGGTAATATTTGTAAAAATCAAAAATCATTTTTTTTTTAAATATAGCAAATTTTGATTTGGTTTATCAGTGATAAACATTGAATCACATATTTTTATCACTGATAAACACATGAATCACTGTTTATCATTATTAAACATGGTAAAAATTGCTATATTTGTAAATACTTTTTTGAGTTGATATTTTTACAAATATTACATAAAAATCTGCCACTTAATGAAATTTCCCTAAAATAATATTATTTTTATATCCTATATCTCCACACAAATTTGACATCAAACTCCACGTAATTGGTTCGAATTATTCATTTCAATAATATGTTAAATGTATTTTTAAATAATAGTAAAATTTCAAATTATTTAATTTAAATTGTGTAATAAAAAATTTCTGGGATCTAGAAATTTCTTAATATGAACCTAAATTTCCACCTTTTAATATGTAATTTTTTAATTAAAGAAATTACAAGGAGTTCTTCAACTTTATTAATCCAACGGAGAAAAATTGAAAAAAAGAAAATCACGTTTCGGTTTTGTGCCGGTCACTTTAAAAATACTTTGAATAATTTCTCGTATTTTTGTTAATATACCATTCAATCCCATATCCGCTATGTCTTATTCCAGTTAGAACGATATTTTATAATCATTAACAAATGACAAACGGATGATATTAGGAGGAGAAGAAGAAAAAGAGATGTTAATGATAGAAATTACTTTTAAAAACTCAAACTTAACCAAAGATAATTTATAAAAATGATTTAAATCATAAAAATTGTTTAAGAAAAAGGTAATCACTAAATAAAAAATTGAGGTATAAAAAGTTAATTAAATATCAACTTAATTAAAATGTACTAAATTTTAAGCCAAAAAAACTTGGGTGCCCAAATTTAGATAAAACGACCCATTAAAATTTTAATTTTTACAAGTCTACGGACTGTTCATGTAGTTTACGGTACGGTGCTATCGGAGACTTGAGAAAAAGATCACCGGAAGCTTTGTTTTTATCGCAAAAACTCATCTAAGATTTGAAAAGCGTGTAAATATACAATTATACAATACTTACATTTAAACTGTCGATTAAATTAGTACATTCAAAGATGGTAAAAAATGAAAATAGAAAAAATATAATTTTATTTTAATAATTTATTGTACTAAAATATAAATAAATTATTAAAATTGAAATTAAATCTATTATATTATTAATATGTGACATAATATCATTTCATTTAAGAGCCAATAGAGTTGTTTGATCCCCGATTCCTCAATTGTATATAAGCATCATTTTATTTAACTAGGTTTTTCACACGTGCCATGCACGTGGGGCACGTGGTTTGTGTTTCAAATTTTATAATAAAAATGTCAATATTATTATGAAGTTATTTTCGTAACTAATATTTTGAAAATTCAAATTTTATAATGAAATGAAAGAAATTAACGTAACCCATATTAAAAAATATCTTTAAGATGAAAAAAAACTTAAATTTCATGATTTTATATCATCTTGTTACTCATGGATGATGGATACATGTAGATGTCTAAAGATTAATAATGATTTTATATCATCTTGTTACTCATACCTAATATTCATTTCCTAACGTAACTCTATCCTCAAACATCTAGTTTCTTGTTACTCATACCTAATATTCTTTTCCATAACTCTATCCTCAAACATCTAGTTTTTTGTTTTTTAAATTGGTGTGTTAGTTCATCTCTATTTACATATATATATATATAGTAAATTAAAAGTGAAAATTTCAATAAATTTTTAATTCAATTAGTGAGTTACAAAACTTTTCTACTACTCATTTATTTGGGGTGTTACAAGATGGTATGCTATATCCTTTGGTTTTGATCTTTTAAAAAATAATCACACTAACGTAATTATATATTTAAATTAGAGAGAGAATTGTTTTAGTGTGTGTTTTCCCCTGCTTGACCTAGTCTTAATATAATAACAAAAAAAAGGAATTAAGAAGGGAAAAGTTTGTTAGAGAAAATAGTAGACGAAAAGTTATTCAAAATTAATTTGATTGTTGGGTTTGATTTTAAATTTAATAAGTCTATGAAATTATTTATTTTATAAATATGACCAATAAATTATTACTAAATTAATTTTTGAAATAATCTTATGATAAAATATATTTGAAATATTTATTAAACGAAGACAATTTTAGTTTATTGTATTTAATTAATTGAATAATAAGATATTATACTTAGAAAAATTTAGATAGTATAAAATTTGTTTACTGTATTAATTAATCGGTAATAATATTCAATTATTAATAATAAGAAAGTATATTTAGAAAATTTTAGATAGTATAAAATTTGTTTATTGTATTTAATTAATTTAATAATAAGAAAGTATATTTAGAAAAATTTAGATAGTATTTAATTAATTGGTATTGTATTTAATTAATTGGTAATAAAATGATTATTAAATGATGGCATTATAGAAATTTAAATGAATTATAAGGGTAAAAATGGAAATCAAAAGTTTTTCTTCTAAGTCACTTTTTAGATAGTATAGATAAAGATAAATAATATAAATATATAGTCATGAAAAACAAAAAGTCTATCCGAACCAATTTGTAGATCTTTTGTTAAGAAAAAATTAACATAATATTCTAATAACAAATTTCTTTCATAAAAAACTGCACAAAACTCTTAAAAGATCACAAGAAAGAATTCAAACTCGTAGAAAATAAATCATGAACTTTTATTTCTAATTAATATTATCGATCTTCAAATCTTATATCTGTCATTTTCTCAAGAATGTAAGAAAAATACTTAAAATATATCAGGTTAGAAGCATATCAAGTTCTATAAGATCAATAAGAAAGAAGGGATGACAACTTAGAAGCCAATACCAATAATAACTGCATTGGATTACTAAGATAGTCCAAAAGCACATACTCATAGTTATTATGATAGGAAAAAAAAAAGTTTTGGACAAGACTGTAAAATTATAATCACCTTTTAATTGGAATCAAGCTTTTCACATATTCCAAAATTTAAATTGAATATTTATCTCTGTAAAGGGTAAAAATAGCCCTTTCATGGGCTGCGCTCACATTGGGCCGATTCACATGGGGACAGGCCCATTGGAGTCACATCCGGAAAAAGCCGGCCCCCCAGCGGGCCGCACTCACTGCGAGACAGCTCACATGGGTACGGACCCATCCGGACCAACACCATAAGAAGCTCGTCTCTCATGGGCTAATTGAAAAGCCCATTAAGCCTAGCCTCATGCTAGCCCAGTCGACGAACCCTCAATCAGGGAACTATAAAATGCACATGACCTATCAAATCAGGTATGACACTTTAACCTAGAAAACGAATAACCTGATTATCCTTGACCTAACCCTTGCGGTGCAAGGCGAATCTCACCTACCACCACCTAACTTGATCTTCGGAGGGTCGTCGGCCGGTACGACACCGGTGCCCTTCTGACCGTCATTTACTGTAGTATTTCAGGTTGTTCCGTCGCTAAGGACTAGCACGTAACGCGACGTGCTCCGTTGTGTGGAACGAGGCTCCGACGAGAAATATCACACACAGTTTGGCGCCCACCGTGGGGCCGTTCATCTTTGATTCCCGGCAGAATCCAGATACTCACGCGGTTCCCACAAAGACAAATCAATGACTACTCGTTCGACCAGGCAACGAGCTTTTAACGAAAAAGCAAACCGAGATATGGGAGTAGCTGATGATACTCAAGACCTCAATGCTCAGAACCTTGACCTGGCACCGGGAACCATCACCATCGCCTTGACAGAGCACCGAGAGATGGTAGAAGCCCACAAAGCTCTGAGAGAAGAAGTGCGGGAAATGAGGGCCTTGTTAGGGAAAGGCTTGGCGGCGGTCCAAGGCAACAGCCAAAACATCCTGAACGTTGACGAGGGAGGCCCGTCTAAGCCACGAACTGGCAAATCTCAGGCCAGGCGGCGGCGTAGGAGGGCCACCACGTCCGAAAAGGCAAAAAATGTACTAGGAGACGACCTCCGTACCAGGCTGACGGCTCGTCGACGGGGGGAAAACGCAAGTTTAGAGATATCCTCGTCGAGGGAAAAGGACGCACCAAGCAAAACTGTAAAGACTCGAATTTTCACAAATCTTTAAATCAGAAGTAAAACAGCGGAAGACTTATTTTTTTTACAAAAATTTGGCGTGGATCCGTTTAAAATACGAACTCCCTAAACCTGTTTTTAAGAACACATCTCAGAGAATTTTAATCACATATATTCCTACTCCAGAATATACTCAAATCAGAGAAAGTAAACTCAAAATATACATACAACCGACTTTAGGCTCTCATGAGCCACAAAATACAAGTTTTAAGACTTTATTTCAAGTTTATATGTATATATAGCATTCCCAAAATGCTCCAAACTTAGATTTACTAATCCAAATGTCCATAAGCATTCACTCGAGATCACGCGACGACCACCTCCACGACCTCGTCTCTACCACGAGTATTACCTGAAAATAAAGTGGTGTAGCACCATTAGCAAACAATGCTAGTGAGAATAAGATGGATGCAAGCACTTTTATGAACCAAATTCCATATCGGAGAATGTGTCCAAATAAATCTAAGTACTCTTGCACTAACCATTCAATATTCCGAAGTACTTTTCATAAATAGATCAAACCATTCTACTAACTCGTAAATTCGGAAAGTAAATATTCAAGCTCGTAAAATAAAGTAGGTACTAGTGCTTAACAAAGTAAATGACAAAGTAAATAACAAAGTAAATAACAAAGTAATTGACAAAGTAAATTTCTCATTTCATCCGTGACCACTTGTCACCAATCATAATCATTCCGTGACATCCGTGCATAACGATAATATGCAAGTCACCAATCACAAACCATTCCATTTCTTTCAAGTAGTCTAATCTCGTAACTTTCACCACATCGGTTATCAGGACTTTCACCATATCGGTTATCAGGAATTTCACCATATCGGTTATCAGGAATTTCACCATATCGGTTATCGGGAATTTCACCATATCGGTTATCAGGAATTTCACCATATCGGTTATCAGGAATTTCACCATATCGGTTATCGGAATTTCACCATATCGGTTATCAAGAATTTCACCATATCGGTTATCAGGAATTTCACCATATCGGTTATCGGGAATTTCACCATATCGGTTATCGGGAATTTCACCATATTCGTTATCGGAATTTCACCATATTCGTTATCGGAATTTCACCATATTAGTTATCGGGAATTTCACCAATAACATCTTACTTTAAACAACAACCAAACTTAACTAAATTCCTTATGCACTTTCCTTAACTCCCAAATAACAAGCATTCTTGGAAAAGTTCTAAAATCTAATAACCCTCTTAACTTCGATCGAACATAATCGTCAAGTAATTTGAAAGCATAAAAGTAATCACAACCATTTTAAACTCACCTTAGCCAAATTAGTTTTGGTCCAAAACTCCGATTTCCCACAATTCAACAACCGAGCAATCGTACCTACAATTCATCAATTGCACAACATATTACAACTCATATCTAATATGAGAACAAGTTTGCATTTTCGGATGAATAGTGATTTCGGATGAATAGTGATTTCACGTGAATAGTGTTTTTCGAAAATCCGGGTTCAAAATCGTCAAATTCCATGATAACCATTCATGATTTCAACTTCAAAACTCATTTACAATCAAAAACGAACAAAACCATATAAAAAGTCTTGAAAACTTACTTTTTAGGGTTTTGTTTAGAGAACGGGAAACGCCAAAAGGTTAGGTGGGGTAGATAGGCCTCATCCCAAACAATCCAACGCAACCAAAATAAAGCCGATCCATCGAGAAACGAATGAGAAACGAAGAAAAGCAAGAATTTTTCTTCTCATCCATGGATGCCCATGTGTGGAAGAAAAGGAAGGAGAAGGAGAAGAAGATGAAGATGAATTTTGCTTAAGTGTTAAGATAAAAAAGATATTTACAAAAGAAATATCTAGATATTTTAGGGTTTGCGAAATTACGGTTTTGCCCTTTTCGACCTTTTGCTTATAAAATGAAAACCGACGGTCTTAAATAAATTTAAAGGTGTCTAATAATTATTAATTGGCCCGTTAATAATTATTAGAGTCACCGAAACGAATTAAAAAGATAAAAAGGATTTTCAGACGGAAATAACTAATAAAACTGAAATTACTAATTTTAAAAGCTTTAAATAAATAAAAAAAATAATAAATTAATAAAATAAAATAAAAATTTTACCTCTAAAAGTAACGGGACGTTACAAAAACAGGCCCCGCCCGGCAAACTAGAGATAAGGCGCCGTCGCAGAGAGGTGACGGAGGAAACCAAGATTCAAGCTATACCGGAAGCGACGAAGGAAGCTCGGCATCTGCAGGCAGGAACGAATGTGGAGAAAAGCAACGGAAGTACACCGATGCGAGGCAGATCCTCGAAGAAAAGCTGGCAAAGAAGGCATCCGAGAAAGGAGCTAAACCCGATTCGGGAGCCCGAGAACCAGGAGACTCACCTTTTACGAGAGGAGTCATGTCCGTCCCACAGCCGAGGCACTTCATCCTCCCAAAGTTTGAAATGTACGACGGAACCGGGGACCCGATGGAACACGTGGCTCATTTCGTAAATATGATGGAATCCTCATGCGTGATTGGGCTCGATCTGGATGCCTTAACCTGCCGTTTCTTCCCCACAAGCCTGAAAGGGTCGCCCCTGCTATGGTTCAACAGCCTCCCTAAGAGGTCCATCAAAACCTTTTCGGACCTATCTTCTGCCTTCCTCAGCGAATATAGCGTGAGTCGGAAGTTCGCTAAAACGAACCACGACCTCTATGATGTGCTGATGGGAGAAAAAGAAGCCCTCCAAGACTTCATCGTCAGGTTTCGACAGGTTAAGTTAGAGGTCAAAGATTGCAATGACCTAGAGGCGGCTACCGCATTCTCACGGGCAATACACCCAAACCATCCCCTCTGGAGATTTTTCAACAAACGGAGGCCCACGACCATGAAAGAGGCGCTGGATAGAGCAATGGCGAAGATATCGCAGGATGAATCTGAAAGGGTGGCCCGAGAGATGCGGATAACGGGATCAAGGTCTGAAGGGGTATGGAAGAAAAGAGAACCTCACGTCGACGAACGAAGGGGAAGGGAACGCGGACACTCAGATAGGAGAAAGGAGGAAAAGAGAGACGAAAAGGAAAGAAAATCCGTATGGGGAAGGATCAGAGATCCGAAGAAGCGTAGTCCGGAACGAATCCTCCACACGGAAACCTCTCGTTCTTTCCGAAAAGAAGAGAGAGAAAAGAGGCCGAGATACGCCCAAAAAAGTCAGGAAAGGAAGGAACCCTACTGCAGATTCCATAAATCTAGAGGGCATGCCACGGAAGACTGCAAGATCCTAGCCCGGGAAATAGATCGCGTGTGCGAGCAGGGTCCGACTCGAAGAATCGATAGGCAAGACCCGAGAGAAACAGATGAAAAACTCGCCGCATCCGTGGAAGTTCCGGGGGACGGTCAAATCAATTCGATCCACTGCACCGGAGAATCCGTCAACGCCCATAAAAGGTCTTATCACGAAGCTGGACTCCCCGTCTATCGGGTCGAGCATGCTTCCGAGGATCTAATTAAGTATTCCCGGAAGGATCTAGAAGACGTGCATCTGCCCCATAATGACGCGCTGGTAATATCGATATCTATCGGATCCTATATGGTCAGCAGGGTTTTGGTAGACCCAGGGTCTTCCATCAATATAATCTATATGTCAGCATTCCGAAGCATGAAACTAAGAGAGTCAGACCTCACGATAAACTCTCAGGACCTAGTGGGATTTAACGGGGCGGTGACGAGGTCCAACGGAACGACCAAATTGCCGGTCAGAGTCGAGGGCGCAAGCTCTATGGCGCTCTTCCATGTCATAGACTCCCACTTAGGATACAACGCCTTGCTCGGAAGACCTTGGATTCATGATATGAAAGCACACCCTTCAACGCTTCACCAGAAGCTGAAATACCCTACCGAAAAGGGGGTTAGGGTTATAAGAGGCGACCAGCAGGTTGCAAGATCATGCTTGGTCGAAATCGTCAAGCTGAAATCTCGATGCCAAGCATAGCAATTACAGGATCGGGGCCCCGAAAGAGGCCCGCCCTTTGCTCGGCCAAGAATCGAAGCGCCTGAGGACGGATTAGTGAAAATATAGATCCATCCAGAAGATCAGGAGAAAACGACGAGCATTGGGAAAGATCTGGAAGAAGGTCTGAAAGACGGATTGACAAACTTTTTTAGAAGAAGTTGGAAAACGTTCGCTTGGGACCACACGGACATGCCCGGTATAAGTTCCGATATCATAACCCACAATCTCGAGGTTGATCCGAGTCAACCTCCCATCAAACAGAAAAGACGCAAATTCGCACCCGAGCGGAATGACATAATCAACGAGGAAGTACGGAAGCTCCTGGAAGCAGGTTTTATCCGAGACGTAAAGTACCCCGATTGGCTGGCCAACGTGGTAGTAGTGAAGAAGAAAAATGGAAAATGGAGGGCGTGTATTATTGACTTTACCGACCTCAACAAGGATTGTCCAAAAGACTCCTTCCCGTTACCAAAAATAGATCAACTAGTAGATGCCACAGCCGGGTACGAGCTGCTCAGCTTTATGGACGCCTTCTCCGGATATAACCAAATCAAGATGAACCCAGAAGATCAAGAAAAGACTTCGTTCATAACCAACGTAGGCACATACTGCTACACTGTGATGCCTTTTGGTTTGAAAAACGCTGGAGCCACCTATCAACGCCTGATGAACAGAATGTTCAAGGATCTTCTGGGAAAAACCATGGAGGTCTATATTGACGATATGCTAATCAAGTCGCGAAAGGCTGAAGACCACCTGGCCCACATGGAACAAGCTTTCGAAGTGCTGAACCGATACGGGATGAAGCTGAACCCTGATAAATGCACCTTCGGAGTCCCTGCAGGCAAGTTCCTGGGTCATCTGGTGACCAGCCGCGGGATCGAGGCGAATCCCGACCAGATCCAAGCGATAATGGACATGCAAGCACCAACGAATCTGAAAGGTGTGCAGAAGTTAACCGGGTGTTTGGCAGCACTGAACAGATTCATATCCCGATCGTCGGATAGATGCATGTCGTTCTTCAAAGTGCTGAAAAGAAGCAAGGAGTTTGGCTGGGGAGTCGAATGCCAGAAAGCGTTCGAGGAACTCAAAGCTTACTTATCTTCGTCCCCGCTGTTGGCCAAGCCCTCAGATAACGAGAAGCTATTCCTATACTTAGCGGTATCTGATGCGGCAGTCAGCTCGGCGCTGGTGCGCGACGACGGTCAAGTTCAGCACCCAGTCTACTACGTAAGTAAAGCGATGATTGATGCCGAAACGAGGTACTCAAAGATGGAGAAGCTAGCACTAGCACTGATAGTCGCGTCGCGCAAGTTGAAGCACTATTTTCAGGGCCATCGGATAGTGGTGAGGACCACCTTCCCACTAAAAGCCGTTCTTCACAAACCAGACGTTTCAGGACGACTGACGAAATGGGCAATAGAATTGGGCGGATACGATATCACTTACGAGCCAAGAACGGCCATCAAAGGACAAGTTCTGGCGGATTTCATTGCGGAAATGACTCCGGCAAATCCAAGTGAAACCAAACCGAACTCGCCGCGCGCAGCCGACCCCGGAGTGGAGACGTGGACCCTAAGCGTTGATGGGTCCTCGAACTCAAGAGGATCCACCGTAGGGCTAGTCCTGTCGACCCCCGAGGGATACCTCCTAGAACAGTCAATCTGATTCGGATTCACAGCTTCAAACAACGAGGCCGAATACGAAGCGTTGATAGCTGGGCTACAGAGAGCGAAGGAACTGGGAGTAGAGAACTTAAACATCAGAAGTGATTCTTAACTGGTGGTAAACCAGGTAAAAGGGTTATTTGAGGCAAAGGACCCCAGGATGGCGAAATATCTAGAGAAAGCCCTATCCATCCTATCCCAGTTCACGAAATACGACATTAGCCA
The DNA here is from genome assembly GCA_028015215.1 of Gynostemma pentaphyllum. Taxonomy (NCBI): domain Eukaryota; kingdom Viridiplantae; phylum Streptophyta; class Magnoliopsida; order Cucurbitales; family Cucurbitaceae; genus Gynostemma; species Gynostemma pentaphyllum. The sequence continues at coordinate 17,471,548 of CM051350.1, read as the reverse complement.
AGTACCGAGGGTTGAAAATGGACACGCCGACGCCCTGGCTAGTCTCGGATCCGCAGTCCAAACGGAAACAAGAAGAATCATCCCCGTCGATCATTTGTCCGAACCAAGCATCACCCTTGATTCGAACATGGGGAGTGGAGATTGTGGAGACGATGGAACAGTTGGACAAGTAATGCCGGTAGAACAAAATCCAGAGCTCGAGTTAGATTGGAGAAATCAAATCCTCGAATACCTACAATCGGGACACCTGCCCGAAGAAAACCTAGAGGCACGAAAAGTCCGATCCAGAGCGGCTAGGTACTCGATCATTCAAGAAGAGTTGTACAGGAGATCCTTTAGCGGACCTTATCTGAAATGTATGGGAAAGTCAGAAAGTTCTTACGTTCTGGCAGAGTTGCACCTTGGACACTGCGGAAATCACGCAGGACCGAGGTCCTTAAGCCATAGAGCGTTAACGCAAGGGTACTACTGGCCCACCATGGTGAAAGACTCGAAAGACTTCGTTTCCCACCGCGATAAATGCCAAAGGTTCGCAAAGACCATTCACGCACCGCCGACGATGCTAACTACAATCTCGGCACCCTGGTCCTTCATGCAAAGGGGCCTAGACCTGGTGGGAAAATTGCCGTTAGCTCCAGGACAGAAATGCTATCTGATCGTTGCGACAGACTACTTCTCCAAGTGGATTGAAGCCGAGCCACTGGCAACAATAACTGAACCAAAGGTTGAGACGTTCCTCTGGAAGCACATCTTCACCCGCTTCGGAATTCCCAAAGTCATAGTCACCGACAACGGGACTCAGTTCACGGGAAGGTCAATCCAGAAATATTGTGCGGACAGGAAAGTGGAGCTTCGATATTCGACGCCCCGTTACCCGCAGGCGAATGGACAAGCAGAAGCTTCGAACAAAACCATCATGGACTCTCTGAAGAAGAGACTAGGACGAGCGAAGGGAAGATGGGTAGATGAACTTCCTGGAGTCCTTTGGGCATACCGGACCACCCCTAGAATCCCAACTGGCGAAACTCCATTTGCCATGGCTTTCGGGGTAGAGGCCGTTGTTCCCACGGAAATGATCATCCCCACGACCAGAAGCTCGATCCCGGAGGCAGAAAATGACGCCATGATGGCAGAAGCGCTAGATTTGACCGAAGAGAAAAGGGAGCAAGCGCTAGTCCGAATGGCATGCTACCAGCAAAAACTGGCCAAATACTTCAAAAGGAAAGTAAGACAGCGCAGCTTCAAAGTGAACGATTTCGTCCTGAGGAAAGTATTCCAGAACACGTAAGAGCCCGGAGCAGAAAAGTATTCCAGAACACGTACAAGGTGATCGAAGAAGTCAAGCCGGGAACTTATCGTCTTGAAGACGGAAAGGGCGAACTGATTCCGAGGGCATGGAACGCCGCGCACTTGAGAATTTATCATGTGTGAGTATGAGAGAATCATGTAAGTACTTATCCGAAGAGGCCCATTTCAAATTAATATACAAGTATTACGTGTCTTTCCTCCCACGTGATCGTTTGATGCCTTTTACGGCAATAAGCCCTAATCCGATTAGGCAAATTACCAAGTCCCCCTCGGATTGAAATACCAAACTCGCTGGAATAATTTCTAAGTCCCCCATGGACCAAAGAACCTAACACGTTCGGAATTATGGAAAGTAACTCACGCAAAAAGTAAGGCAAAGAAACAGAAGGTGAATAAAGTGCCAACTTTTATTTCACAACAAGCAAGTAAGGCTCGGACCCACATGTTGGGAACTCAGCCGAAAGAAATTACACGAGTTCTACAAAGTAAAATGGTGGAGCTCGAAGTGTCGTCATCGGAAACAGTGAGAACGTCCTCCTAGGAGAAGGTGAGGGTTTTGCTCGAAAAGCGAATGGCCGGGGCTAGATCACCCGTCGGCTACTCGGCCAACTCATCAAGTCCGAAGCTCAGCAGAACCCTTCAGATGAAAGAAAGGGAGGTCCTCGACCCGCCACACCTAGCCCCTGATGGATTTTGGAAAGTAGCCGAGCTCTCGCTCGAAAACTTTCAACACCGGGCGGGAGTACGCTTCTCTCATCATATCAAGGAGGGCCCAGGGACGGGAACCGGAAGACCACCTCTTCCATCTGGCGTCGCTCCATGCTTGACGTGGTGGAAACGCATTTCTCGCTTCCTTAAACACGAAACGAGCTGCCACCTCCCATGCTGAGGTCCCGGATGATGTGATGACGAAGAAGACCATCGACGGGACGGTAAGGGAACTTCCTCCCCCTCGTTCACCCCAGTTCTCGGAGGCTGCCGGAACAAACGCCGGAGCCACGGTGAGAGGCGGTGGAGCGATTGGTCACCCCAGGCATACAGTACCCTGGATTCGGCACTCACAGGCGTGGAGGACCACGACCACCAAGGCCAAGTCCTCCGGGACCAACCAAACAGGCGTAGAAGATCACGACCAAACCTTCTCAACACAGGCCATGACCAAGGAGGGCCAGACATGGAAGAAAAACAGGAAGGAATGGGAAAACCCCATGGCATGGAATCTCGAACCCTGTAAGAAGACTTGAAAATCAGGGAACTAAAGAGAGCGTTTCAGAAAACAGGGTCTAGAGAAGCGAGTAGAAGAAAAATCGCGAAGGTCTATTTAAAGGATCTTGAGGCCGTTGCGATCATGACAACTGTCAAAGCATCCAGCGCCACTACGCGAGTCACTAGGCATGCGAAACAACGTGTATGTTAACCCGCAGTTAATGCGGTTAATTCCCCTAGTTAACTGTATTTAAGGTGATTCGACGGAAACGACAGACGTTCGACACGACAATTCATTACCTAACTTCACGGCCTCGAGATATGAAACGGGCCTTTACATCGAGTGCAATCCGAATTAATGACAAGCCTTTTCGACTCCCAGACCAAACGCCTCCTTCTCGCTATAAAAGGATTGGAGTCAAGGAAATGCTCTACGGTCTGATCATTCAACCACCCGACATCTGACTGAAGATATGGACAACTCTAACTCCACAGCAACCTCGAAAGTGACCAAGCAAGTCCTGAAGTGGGAAAACCGCGAATTACGTGCGGAGAATGCCAGACTCGAGGCGGCCCTACTAGAGAAGAAAAAGAGAGAAGGAGACGCTGAGACCCTAAGGCAAGAAGCCCAGAGTGTCCGGGAGGCCCTCGAAGCAGCGAGAAGCCGAGCGGAGCACCTCGAATGGGAGAACCTTTCTCTCCGAGAGTGCCTGGAAGTCGCGGGGACGGATGAGGACAGCGACCCGGGTGAACCCTACCATGTACTCGAGGATCGCCTTCAGTCGGTGAAGAATCTCAACGATTACTATGAACAAGAGATCCAATCCCTGAAGAAAGAGCTGGCCTCTTTGAAGAAGCGAAGGAGAGCCGACTCAACGGTCATCATCGGCGATGATGAAGACTAGAAGGGCGGCACCTTTCCTTTTTACTTTGTTATTTATTTTTATATATGATCTACAATGTACAAAAAAAAAAAAACCAAGAAAGAAAGAAAAGAAGTTCCAGCTTTTCTGCTTCACATGGTTTGCCCACACTCTCCATCCGAGCATCTAAAAGCCTTCTCCGGAAGCGAAAGCCTCGGTCCGTCAGAGCATCTAAAAGCCTTCTCCGGAAGCCAAAGCCTCGGTCCGTCCGAGCATCTAAAAGCCTTCTCCAGAAGCGAAAGCCTCGGTCCGTCCGAGCGTCTAAAAGCCTTCTCTGGAAGCCAAAACCTCGGTCCGTCCGAACATTTAAGAGCCTTCTCCGGAAGCAAAATCCTCGGTCCGTCCGAGCATTAAGCATTCCCTATTCTAAAGAATAGAAGACGTTGGAGTATTGAAACGTACAAAACCTCGATCAGTCCGAGTAAACTTAAAGCCTTCTCCGGAAGCACAAAAACCTCTGCCCGCCCGAGTAAACTTAAAGCCTTCTCCTGAAGCGAGAAACTTCGGTCCGTCCGAATATTCAGGAATAAGAAACCTCGGTCCGTCCGAGTATTAGAAAACTTCCCTTGCAAACAGGAAGTCTCGGTTTGCCCAAACAATAAAAAACATTTACAAGGATATTTACAAGTCAAAACATTTTCTGCAAGGCGAGCAGGGAAGCACGACGAGTAAGCATAGAGAAAGAGCATGTGCATTAATTTTAACAAAGTATGTGAATATTCAAGCATCAAAAGAGAAAAAGGAAAAAAAATAGTTCAAAACAACAAATAACGTAGGGGCTCCACAATCCAGAGTTCACTCTGAGAAAAAGAGGAAAGTCAGTCTGAAACATAAACGGTGTCAGTGGGGAGGTCTTCAGTAGGAGCCTCTTCAACAGTCGCTCTGTCTCCGTCATCAGCGGGGGGGTCTTCAGTAGCAGCCTCCTCAACCGCCAGATCCTCCGCAGCGGCCTCACTTCGGGAAGCCTTCAGACTTGTAGCCCGCTCAAACAACTCCCTTCGGCGATCCACGACATCATCATAACCGACCGGACTGATCGGATCATTCTCATCCTTAGATTGATCCATCTGCAGTTTGACCGAATCTTGTCCGACAGCTAACCCGATGAGGATAGAGTCCACCGACGCAGCAGTCGCCACAGCCAACTTTCGCTGAAGGTCACTAATACTGTCGCGGAGGATTGGGAGCTCGAACACCTGATTCCTCAGCGAATCATTCTCCAACACGAGAAGATCCATCTCCTCTTTAGCCTTCCTGAGGGACTCAGCTTCCCGGTTGTAAGCATCCACGGCTTTAGACCCCTCCTCGCGAGCAGCGCCCAGATCCTCTAACGCTTTGGTCCGAGCAACAATAGCCTCATAAAGCAGCTTCTTGTTGTCCTCGTTGAGGGATCGAAAATCCTCTCTTTCCTTCCGAACACGCTCGAGATCTGCGGAAAGCTGCAGCCCGTTGACCTCCAATGAAGCAATTTTCTTCTCGGACTCATCCAGGTCGGCTCTCAATTGAAGACCCTCGTTCAAAGCTCGAGTCAAAGGCGAGGGGCTCGCGGCCGGCGCCTCGCCTCCGCTAACTCCTGCTTAAGTTCCCGGTGCTTGACAAGCAGACTCTCCAAATTGAGGAGCATCTGCGTCGAGGCCTGGGTCCCCTGGCAGATCGGACACTTTAAGATGTAAGAAACCAGCTAGAGACAATAGAGGAAAGGTAAACAGCGAAGTAAACGACTGACCAGCCAACTCCTATAGCACATGCGACTGAAGGTCACGACCTCGCTGTCATGGTCGACTAGAGGTTCCAGCTGCACAGCCCCTAAGTCACGAGCAAAGCCGACCGCATCCATCGCACGTCGAAGGCAAAAGTCGTTGGAGAGGGACCCTTGGTCAAAGTTGGAGCCAGGGGAAGCGAATAGGCGAAGCAAAGAAGATCCACCGCCTGCAGCACCCGATTCGCTTGGCATCAACGGACCCGCATCCGACGGAGGGAGTATAGCTGGAGTGGTCTGATTGGGTAAGGTTGGAACTTCACCATGAAGAGACCCCCCGATCTCTTGGTCGTTCTCCTGTTCAAAGTTCGTATCATAAGATAAAATATGGGCATGGTCAGAGGGAGAGGGCGAATCCGCCTCGGAAGGAAATGACCGATAAACCATCTCAGGATGCTTCAAAAGATACGCATCAGCACCCCTTACCGCGCGGTCGAGTGCCCCGATGATTCCGCCCCTTCTTCGCTTCGGGGCGGGAGAACTCGTAGAAGGATTTAAAGGGGAATCCGAAGGATTGTCCACAGGAGGATCCGTGGGAAGGTCCGATGCGCCCTCTGTGGAGGGTTCCGTGCTTGCAATCTTCCTGGATTTCCCGCTTCCGGATTTACGGGGACGCTTGGGGACAACCACCTTTTTCCCTCTCGGATCGGATGAAGATGCCGCCTCTTCTCTTTTCTTTCCCATACCCTGAAGAAGGGTAAGGAAGGCCTCGGGGTCATTAGAGTTGGGGACGGGGGTGAGCCTGACACCAGACATCTTTTTGGAGAAGCCTGCAAAGAGAAAACAAGGAAAATCAGTTTCAAGCCGCATCCCAAACAAATCGTTCATCCATAACGATATGCTTACCGAGGGGAATCGGAACGAAGTTCGGCGGAGAAATCCAGAGGCGCGAAAAAACAAGCCAAGGATGCTGGGTAAACTCTTCCCAGTTGAATGGACCCAGTTCCTCCAAAGTCCTGCACCAGTCGAGATTTTCCGCAGAAATGCTCCTCGGAAGAGGAGTCTTCACTGAAACGGGAAAAGGGAAAACGGTTAGTCGTCGTCACAGCCGGACATAACATAAATCAATCGGAACCTGTTTCTCACCCTCATCCTCTCAAGAAGTGGGCGGAATCCGGCCTCCAGATAGGATGGGGCCTCGGGACGAAGAACCAGAACTCTTTCCACCTTTTATCACAGGTGGTCTCATCTAATAGAGCGGACCCCACGTGATTTTGAAGGAGAAAACGCATCCTATCTTGGGAATTCGTGCGAAGAGCCCAGAAATGGGAAACCATGCCTAAGGTTGGACGGACACCTAGACCAGAGCACACCACTTCGAAGGTGATTAGGGATCTCAAAGTGTTAGGCATAAGCTGACCCAAGGCGATGCCACAACTCAACAGAAATTCCGACAAGAGGGGGGAGAGCGGAAACCGAATTCCCCACCGAAAGAACTTAGGATGAAGGGAAGTCCAGCCATCTCCAGGAGAAACATGGATCCATTCCGATGGAGCAGGGAGTCTCATCTCGAATCCCTCGGATATCCCGTAATCCTCCCTTAACCTATCGAGATCGTCCTGTACCATCTCCGACACATAGTGGAGCGGACCCGAATCCTCCAGGACGCCCTTCGACTGAATATCCTTCCTCCTCCTTTTGACAACCTTTTTCTTCTTCTTTCCAACGGAGGGGGACGCAGGAGGGCCAGAGGCATCAAACTCATCATTCAGAGAGGGATTTTCCTCCCCTGACGGCGGAGGGGCAGAAGGAGTCCTCACCGACTGGTAAACGGGGTTCGGCCATGGGTTCATTCCCCCCAGGCTCACCCCTAGACGAAGGGACAGTGTCGGTTCCGCCAACACCAACAGCGGAAGAGGAAGCGTCAAACTCATTTCTTTCAAAAACCAGACCGTCATAATCATCATCTCCTACAACTACCCTCGGAGTCCTGGGGCCCCTAGCTACAGATTCCCTCTCAAAATTATCCATGAAAGAAAGAATGGGGAATAGAGACAGAGAAAGAACTAACCTTTAGGGGAGAACGAGAAAGGCTTCGAGGATACGAGATGAAGATGGCGAAGAACCGATTCTAAAGCAGGCGATTGACAAGAAACTTCGGAGATTCAAAAAGCAAACGAACCCTAAAAGTCTGGGAAAAACCCTATTTGAAGAAGAGAGCACGCGTCTAATCATCGCGACATATGGGGAGGCTCGCGACGATCCGGATCACCCAAAACCCATTGGGGTTCCCGCCCATCCGAAGATCCAACGGATCAGTTTCGCAAAGAGCCGCGTCCCTTGAAACGGACACATCCACAAGAGAACGTAACGACTCCAGAAACGAGATTAATAGAACTTGAGTCATGATAAAGCCGAAGCAGTCTATTTTCCGAAGGGTCGTAGTCCCTGACCACTCCACAGTAGCACGAAGGCCAGGGCAAACATCGCGCCACTGATCCAACCGATTTACTATCCCCTGCATCGGACCTTCCGATCCAGGAGATAAGGGAGAACTGTAAAGGGTAAAAATAGCCTTTTCATGGGTTGCGCTCACATTGGGCCGATTCACATGGGGACAGGCCCATTGGAGTCACATCCGAAAAAAGCCGGCCCCCCAGCGGGCCGCACTCACTGCGAGACAGCTCACATGGGTACGGACCCATCCGGACCAACACCATAAGAAGCTCGTCTCTCATGGGCTAATTGAAAAGCCCATTAAGCCTAGCCTCATGCTAGCCCAGTCGACGAACCCTCAATCAGGGAACTATAAAAGGCACATGACCTATCAAATCAGGTATGACACTTTAACCTAGAAAATGAATAACCTGATTATCCTTGACCTAACCCTTGCGGCGCAAGGCGAATCTCACCTACCATCACCTAACTTGATCGTCGGAGGGTCGTCGGCCGGTACCACACCGATGCCCTTCTGACCGTCATTTACTGTAGTGTTTCAGGTTGTTCCGTCGCTAAGGACTAGCACGTAACGCGACGTGCTTCGTTGTGTGGAACGAGGCTCCAACGAGAAATATCCCACACAATCCCCTCGAATACTGAGATTTTTATCTATAAAACTTTGAAGAATGATATTTTTCTTATTGATTCTGATGGTACATCGCCCATATTTATACAAGTATATTTAGGTTAAAAGAAGATAAATAAATATACAAAGGATTAACTAGAAAAGGAAAAAGATAAAGAAAATATCCAGAAAATCGAATTGTGGCCGCGGCCATGAGGAGATGGTGACCGTGGCCACGAGAACGGAAAAATTAATCCTTCCGTGTTGTGGGGGCCGTTGCTACAGGATCCACGGTCACGGCCCCCACCCTCGGGTTTTTGGCTCAAGATGACCAAAAACGCTGCAGGTCGTGGCCCCGACTCACGGCCGTCACCCCGAGAGGAAAATCTTCTCTGTTTCACCGATTTTCCTCCTAAAGCTTAACACTCCCCTTCAAGTTGGAACATGGAGATCACAAATGCCCAACTTGCGAAGAAGAAGAGAAAACTGGGATTTCCCAAGTGCCTTGGTCAAAACATCGGCAAGTTGATCACCGGTTCGAATATGTGAGGGAGAGATGATACTATCGGAGAGAGCATCTCGAACAAAATGACAATCCATCTCTATATGCTTGTGCGTTCATGAAAAACAGGATTTATTGCGATGTGAAGAGCAGCCTGACTATCACAAAATAATTGGATTGGCTGATGATGATCAATCCCAAAACAAGCCAAAAGAGACTTTAACCATTTCAACTCACAAGTGGTATTGGCCATAGAGCGATACTCAGCCTACGCAGAAGAGCGAGAGACTGTAACTTGCGTCTTTATTTTCCATGAGATCAGAGATGAACCTAAGAGGATATATTATCCCGTGATAGAACGTCTAGTGAGAGGACAACTAGCCCAATTACTGTCACAATAAGCTATAAGTCGAAAAACATTCTGAATGGATGATTTACTAAATTAGCGGAATTATTTTAGTAAACTAATTAACATTTAATTACGGATCTATTAATATCATGCAATTTGTGATAAAAACATGTAGATTCATGCTTTAAATTTCGAAAAATAAAACCTTTTACTTACATTGAGTAATTAATGGAGAATCGGTTGGAGGGAGTTTTGTCTTTAAGGTTCATGTATATTTAAAAGGAAATTGGGAACCATGGTTTTGTAAGAACACTTAACCTCCATTGATGGTGAAACTCCAAGCTTATGTTGGTTGTTATTTTGAGTTCTTGGCTTGCAATTGTAGGATGTTAAAATTCTGGAAATTGGCTTTAAATTAATGTTTTGAAGGTTTAAGATGTATGTTTAACAAAGTTATGAGGAACTAAAGGCCATGGATGAACTCATGTTGAAAAACACCTTAAATTGGCAATGTTATGGAATTTCTAGTTTCTCTAAAGTATGGTTTTCTTTGGTTTTACTTTGAAGTTCTTAATTATGGAAAATACAAATCCTCAGCAACACCGGATCTTCTACGCTATATCCCGATCGATCAAACGAAACCCGATTGTGAGATCAAACTTAAGAAGAAATTGGGAAGAAGAAAAAAAAATTTCCCAATGAACTAAAGGGAAATCGGCCAAGGGGGGAAAATGACGAAGAGAGAGTTCCAATTTTCTATAGAATTGAATTGTGTTATTTATCAATGACCCAAGCCTCCTATTTATAGGAAAATAAGAATCCTAATCACATTAAGATTAATCTATGGAGATAAATACAAAAAGGAAAAAATATTATCTTTCCATTATCTTGTATTTTCGAAAAATACATAAATAAATAAGATATTATTTTTCTTTTATTTTAATTTATCTTGGATAAATAAATCTATGTAATTATTTTAGGATATAATTCAAACAATTATCTCTTCCTAAAATACATGGTATGGCCAAAACTAACATTAATAATTAATAAATAATTCCAATTTATTTCGTTAATTATTTTGGGCCATTCCAATTCGGTTCATTAATCCAATTGGGCTTGAAACTCTCTCTTAAATTAATAAGTCCAACTTAATTAATTAATTTATTAATTACCATTTAAATAAAATATTTTATTTAAAAAATTAATAATACTAATATTTTCTCCCAACTAAATATTATCAAATTGTATTTAATTATTAATTTATATTTAAATAATTTTCATTATTTAAATAATTAATAATAAATATTTTAATTATTAATTTCCATTAAATAAATTCATTATTTAATTAATAACTTTATTGATAATATTTTATTATTAATTAATTAATTTTAATTATCAATTTCCGTTCAAATTAATTATTTGAACAGTTAATAATTGTTAATTAATTTCAAATTATTAATTACCATTCAAATATACTTAATATTTAAATAATTAATAATATTTCATTATTAACTTCCTGTTTAAATAAACTCATTATTTAAACAATTAATAATGTTTTTATTAATTATCGTTTAAATATACTCAATATTTAAACAATTAATATTGCCTATTTTAAGTAATTCACTTTACTTAAATTTTCCATTTCTTCTACTTGATTTCGCGACTACGATATTTGGGCTAGCATAGGGACCCGAATATAGACCTATAGATCATGGGCTTAATAATTAGTCAATTAAGTGATTAACTCATAATCAGTTAATTACTTATTATCTAACTATGAATAATTCCACTATAGATTCATAGATGAACTCCCCTCACTATAGATGAGTTATGTCCATTTAGTTTATCTTTATTTATATCTGTGATATTATCCTTCACGTGGAACCCTCATAATTACAGGCGGTTAAATTTACAGTTTTGCCCCTGTAATTACTGTTTTATCCTTGTGTTCTCGCTGATTCTCCAATGAACTTAATCTTTAGTTGAACTAGAGATAATATACTTCTGTGATCAATAGAAGTCGTGGCGCCACTTGTTCATGTCTCGAATTTGTACATCAAGGGGAGTTTCCTAAAATTCCTAAAATGTTTAAGTATCGCACTGATACCGTTAATTTATAGGAAAGTTGTGAATTTCATCTCGTGAAGATGCGCTCCCAGCTACTTATCTAGCTATGTTCCCAAAAAATGAGTGTATTGAGCGTTCTTACATATCGCTCTCAACCATGTGAATCAAAGAACATAACTCCATAAATAGGAGTCCACATTTCACTCAGGATTGAGATTTATCACGGTTGATAAACTTAGTTTGATATTCGATCATTTCTCGTAAACGGTACTAATGAGAAATTTGATCGAACATCGTGGTCCTGTCTTTATACAATCAACATTGCATATGATACTTCCATTTCATGTCTCCCACATGAATGATCAGGATTAGATCATTTGTCTATAAAAAAAATGCGAAGCCACAACAGTGTTACGAGGATAAGGTTCTCAAACGTTATCCATTTACTATAGACACTTTTAAGTTACTCATCTCGACTTTAATCCTCTTGTTAAGGATGGCAACGGGGCGGGGTCGGGGATGCACTTCCCATCCCCTAACCCACCGGGATTTTTAATCCCCATACCCTACCCTATCCCCTAATCAAGAAATTGGGGTCGGGGTCAGGGGATTCCCCATTAGGGGATCGGGTTCCCTGAGGGGAAAATTCCCCGTTTTATATTTTAATTTTTATTAAAAAGAAATATACATTTTTAAGTAAAAAAGAAAACATAATACTTAACATTCGTAATATTGTTAATTGAATCAATCTAGATAATATAAAGAACTTACGTTTATTTATTTAATTTATTCGAGATAAATTATTATTATTAAATGATTACAAGTTCTAGGATACCATTCCTAACAATCTCCCACTTGTCCTAGATATTTGGAGATTTGACTTGTAATTCTAGTCAAACTGGATGACTATGAACTACTTAGCCATGGTAGTCATTTTAATATTTTATCAGTAACGTTTTTCATCTGTTAAGTATGTATTTCTTTTGTCTGATGTTAGTTTCATTAAGTGTAATAGATTCCATATTTTATTGCCATAAAATAAACTCCATTAACTTTTGATTTGAAACTATCATGTTCAACCACCTTTCATTTACTAACGACTTAGTAATTACGCTAATCTAGAGTTTAGTTAGTAAAAACTCATTTTACTTATACTTAACTCATTTGATGTTTAATTCGCAAAGGTCTTTTGTCGAATTCTTACATGGAAGTAAATTCATGTTCGAATTTGAGCCCGTGCAACTCATAAAATCTCCCATTTTATCTATGTACACTAAAATACTATTTGTAAATTTTATTTGAGTCACATTGGTTATAGGATTCTCGAAATTCTTAAGCTCCCACTACAAAGTAATTCTCCATTACTTTCATTCGTTTAATGATTACAATTCTACACTTGTTATTGTTAGGAATGGTGTCCTAGAACTTGTAATTATTTAATAATAATTTATTAAGAATAAATTAAATAAATAAACATAAGTTCTTTATATTATCTAGATTGATTCAATTAATGATATTAGGAATATATGGAAATATATAAATATCAAACATTCAAATAGTAAACCCTAAGTTACTCTTATGAAACCACGACTTAGTATGTGAGTCATACAAGAGGATTAAAGTCGAGATGAGTAACTTAAACGTGTCTCGATGAAACGGATAACGTTTGGAAACCTTATCCTGGTAACATCGTTGATAGCTTCGCATTTTGTTTATAGACAAATGATCGAATCCCCGATCATTCATGTGGGAGACATGAAATGGAAGTATCATATGCAATGTTGATTGTATAAGACAGGACCACGATGTTCGATCAAATTTCTCATTAGTACTGTTTACGAGAAATAATCGAATATTAAACTAAGTTTATCAACCGTGATAGATCTCAATCCTGAGTAAAATGCGGACTCCTATTTGTGGAGTTATGTTCTTTGATTCACATAGTTGAGAGCGATCTGTAAGAACGCTCAATACACTCCTGTTTTGGGAACATGGCTAGGTAAGTAGCTAGGAACTCATTTTCACGAGATGGAATTCATAACTTTCCTATAAATTAACGGTATCAGTGCAATACCTAAACATTTTAGGAACTTTAGGAAACTCCCTTGATGTACCGATTCGAGACATGAACAAGTGACGTCACGACTTCTATTTATCACAGAAGTACCTTATCTCTAGTTCGACTAAAGATAAAGTTCATTGGAGAATCAGCGGGAACACAAGGATAAAGCGGTAATTACAGGGGCAAAACGGTAAATTTATCCGCCTGTAATTATGAGGGTTCCACGTGAAGGATAATATCACAGATATAAATAATGATAAACTAAATGGACAATAACTCATCTATAGTGAGGCGAGTTCAGCTATGAATCTATATTGGAATTATTCATAGTTAGATAATAAGTAATTAACTGATTATGTATAAATCACTTAATTGACTAATTATTAAGCCCATGATCTATAGGTCCATCGGGTCCCTATGCTAGCCCAAATATCGTAGTCACGAAATCAAATAGAAGAAATGGAAAGTTTAAGTAAAGCGAATTACTTAAAATAGACAATATTAATTGTTTAAATATTTAATATATTTAAACGGTAATTAATATAAACTTTATTAATAGTTTAAATAATGAGTTTATTTAAACATGAAATTAATAATGAAATATTATTAATTAGATATTATTAATTATTTGAATATTGAGTATATTTAAATGGTAATTAATAATTTGAAATTAATTAACAATTATTAATTGTTTAAATAATTAATTAATTTAAACGGAAATTAATAATTAAAATTAATTAATTAATAATAAAATATTGTCAATAAAATTATTAATTAAATAATGAGTTTATTTAATGGAAATTAATAATTATAATATTTATTATAAATTATTTAAAAAATGAAAATTATTTAAATGAAAATTAATAACTAAATATAAATTTGATAATATTTAGTCGGTAGAAAATATTAATATTATTAATTGTTTAAATAAAATATTTTATTTAAATGGTAATTAATAAATAAATTAATTAAGTTGGACTTATTAATTTAAGAGAGAGTTTCAAGCCCAATTGGATTAATGAACCCAATTGGAATTGGCCCAAAATAATTAATTAAATAAATTAGATTTTTTTTTATTAATTACTATTGTAATTTTCGGCCATCATATGTATTTTAGGAAGAGATAATTGTTTGAATTATATCCTAAAATAATTACATAGATTTATTTACCCAAGATAAATAAAATAAAGAAAATAAAATAATGTCCTATTTATCTATGGCATTTTCGTTGCAAGATAAAGGAAAGAGATAATCTTTTTTCTTTTTGTATTGATCTCTATAGATTAATCCTAATGTGATTAGGATTCCTATTTTTCTATAAATAGGAGGGTTGGGTCATTCATAAATCATACAATTCAATTCCATATAAAATTGGAACTCTCTCTTCTTCCCTTCTCCCCCTCTGGCCGAAATTCCCTTAGTTTTATTGGGAAGAAAATATTTTTCTTCTTCCCAATTTCTTCTTAAGTTCGATCCCACAATCGGGTTTCGTTTGATCGATCGGGATATAGCATAGAAGATCCGGTGTTGCTGAGGATTGATGCTGTTAAAGAAACCTCCAACCAATTCTCCAATTTTACTCAATGTAAGTTTCGGTTTGATTTTAATTTTCGAAAATTAAGCATGAATCTACATGTTCTTCGTGTTTTTATCACAATTTGCAAGATGTTAATAGATCCGTTATTAAATATTAATAAATTTACTAAATAAATTTCCGCTATTTTAGTAAATTATCCCTTCAGTTATTATTTCAAAAGTAATGTATAAGTATAAGTGATTCTTTTCAACTCCACTATTGAAAATTCGTGTCAGATTTATTTCACTTATTTTGAACTTTATTCATTGATTTTAAGGTCAATGAGTTTCACTTGGACTTCTAAAAGTCCCTTTGGTTTGTACTATAACGCACCCACTCAAATAAAGTTCTACAAGTAGTTTAACCATTTATACTTTTAAATAACACTTGTTTTATTGTGAAATAAAATCATTGTAATTCTTTTCTATCTTAAGCAAGGTTTAAAGTTTTCAGTATCACTGATTTACTAAACTTATCTTTAATAATTTGTGAATTCAATTATCCACTAATTATTACTTTTTAATTTCTGTTATGTTTATTCCATATCAGTTAGCACTCCTTTAAAACATCCTTTTAAATAAACTGGATATTTAGAATATAAGGAATTGATTCTATGTTTATTTACCACTTAAGTTTAATATCTAAGTGTTGAACTTTAGTGATTTTTAAGTCTAGTTATCTTTGATAAATCAAAGATGCTTGATTTTACTTATTTCTATAAGTTTGTGGATTAACATGATTATCATCTCAAATTATTTGCGAACCATCTTTAAGAGATTAATCCTTTTAACTTATTTAAGTAATTTTAGACTTAAAACATTTTAAACCTTTATAATTTATTTAGATATTTCGGAGTTAAGAATTTGGTTTTAGAACTATTTGTTTTATGATGTATTTTGAATATTTATCCAATCACATTTTTGAATATTGTAATAAAATTGCAAAGGAACATTTAACTAAACGACTTTTATTAAAATATTCCTAATTGATTCTTATAAGGTGAGAACCAATATTTATTACATAATTCAAAATTAAAACAAAATTTAAAAAACTAAACTAAACTAGAAATTTAAATGAAAAATTAAAGACTGGAAACAGTAAATCCAATCTACTTTTATCTTGAATCATCTTTAGACCAGCAGTGTTGAAGAATCAAGCTGCACCTGTAAAGTTTAGATAAAAACTTTGCGTTAGTGACTATTGAATTAACCATTCAAAATAAATTTCTCAAATTTTTCACTAAGTAAATCTAATTTACGTTCTTTCCCCTTTTTCTTTTCTTCGAGATATTTGGAGCAATTTCTCTTCCAATGTCCATCTATGTTGCAATAAAAACATTTCCCCTTAGGCCCTTTGTTCTAAGTCTTAAATGATTTCTTCTTAGCATTGAGCTTGGTCTTTCTAGCAGTAAAGCTCTTTTTCTTCTTAGAAGCATTGAAGAAAACATTTGCTTATCCCAACTTCTTGTTTTCTTTTTTCATTGTTTCGAAGGTTTGAAGTTCGTTTAGCAATTGAGTAAGGGAATAACTCAATCTGTTCATGACCAAATTGCTTTTAAAATTGAAAAAACTCGGTGGGAGAGATTCCAATATAAAGCTTATCTGGGAATCGTCATCAATCATGGCGCCGTTCGTTTCAGCTACGTTAAAGTAATTCATCATTGTCAAAACATGATCATGAACAAATGTGCCTTGTTTCATTTAAGTGTTATAAACTGACTTTATAGCCTCATGACGTGCTTGTTTTGATGGTTGGCCAAACATGCCCTGCACAGAATCAGCTATTTCCAAAGTCGTTTCCATTGGTTCATGTTTCTTGGCTAAGACGTCACTCATCCGAGCTATCAAATAAAAACGGGCCTTATCATTGGCTCGGACCCAGGGCTCATATGCATCCTTTACAGCTTTAGGAGCATTGGTAGCAGGTGTATCAGGTTTAAGTTCACTAAAAACGAATTTCAGATCGCTGTCAACCATGTGAATCAAAGAATATAACTCTATAAATAGGAGTCCACATTTCACTCAGGATTGAGATTTATCACGGTTGATAAACTTAGTTTGATATTCGATCATTTCTCGTTAACGGTACTAATGAGAAATTTGATCGAATATCGTGGTCCTGTCTTTATACAATCAACATTGTATATGATACTTCCATTTCATGTCTCCCACATGAATGATCAGAATTAGATCATTTGTCCATAAACAAAATGCGAAGCTATCAACAGTGTTACGAGGATAAGGTTCCCAAACGTTATCCATTTACTGTAGACACTTTTAAGTTACTCATCTCGACTTTAATCCTTTCGTATGCTCACATACTAAGTCGTGATTTCATAAGAATGACTTAGGGTTTTACTATTTGAATGTTCGATATTAATATATTTCCATATATTCCTAATATCATTATTTTAATCAATCTAGATAATATAAAGAACTTACATTTATTTATTTAATTTATTCGAGATAAATTATTATTATTAAATGATTACAAGTTCTAGGACACCATTCCTAACACATTCTCCCCCTTAAGGAGAATGCCTTGTCTTGGACATCCTTTCAAGTACCGTATAACACGTAAGGCAGCTTCCCAATGTTCAATTCGGGGAGCACCCATAAATTATGCCAAAATGTGAACTGAGTAGCACAGTTCGGGCCTTGTGATAGTCAAGTAGATCAAACGATCAATCAACCGACAATATTTCTCCGGATCATCAAGAACTTACCATTAATAGTCGCAAGATGATGATTTTGTTCCATTGGAGTAGAGATAGATTTAGCTCCAAGAAGACCCGATTCACTAATAATATCTAATGCATACTTTCTCTGAGATAAATGCAAGCCATCTTTCTCATGGGACACCTCAATCCCGAGAAAGTATTTCAAGATACCAAGATCTTTCATATGAAATTTTTCACTGAATTGCTTCTTAAAGGAAGATATAGCCTTAGAAGAAGAAACTGTGATAATTAAGTCATCAACATAGACAAGCACATGCAAGGAAACTGAACCTTTCTGATAGCTGAACAGAGAATAATTAGGATAGGACTGAGCAAAATCAATGTCCTTTAGGGCAGAGGAAATCTTTTCAAACCAGTTTCGAGGAGCCTGACGAAGTCCATATAAAGATTTTCTTAAACGACACACTTTTCCAGAAGAAGAGGGAGTAAAACTCGAGGGTAACTGCATATATACTTCCTCATCGAGATCTTCATGGAGGAAAGCATTGTGCACATCCATTTGATGAAGTTCTCATTTTCTTGCTACGGCAACTGATAAGAAAGTAT
This sequence comes from Gynostemma pentaphyllum, assembly GCA_028015215.1. Taxonomy (NCBI): domain Eukaryota; kingdom Viridiplantae; phylum Streptophyta; class Magnoliopsida; order Cucurbitales; family Cucurbitaceae; genus Gynostemma; species Gynostemma pentaphyllum. Next base: position 17,453,506 of record CM051350.1, on the reverse strand, counting down.
GCACTGTGAGCATTTTAGCAACAGGAGTAAAAGTTTCATTGTAATCAATTCCCTCAATTTGCCGGTTTCCATGCACAACAAGACGACCTTTCAATCTTTCGATAGTACTATTAGACTTGTACTTGATCTTATACACCCATTTACATCCAATTGCTCTTTTTCCAGGAGGAAGATGTTTCAATGTCCATGTACCATTACGTTCTAGAGCATCGATTTCTTCTTTCATTGCCTTACGCCAACCTGGATCTTTAACAGCTTCATTAAAAGAAACAGGTTCCTTTCCTAAAGTAATGGATGCCAAGAAACACGTATGGTTTGCAGAAAATCTATCATAATTGATATAAGAAGAAAGTGGAAAAGGAGTACCTGAGGACTGTGATTGAGAAAAAGTAGTTGATGAGGTGGGGTTTACTATTTGTACTGTGTGAGTGATGTAGTCTGCAAGTCTGCTTGAGGACTTCTTTATGCGATGTCTTCGTCATGTCTGTTTGTCACAACCCAATTTTCCAAAACATGGAAATAAACAATTACGCAGCGGAAATAAATATAAACACCAAATCAAGAAAACAAATCTTTCTTATTTAAACAAATTGAAACGGTTCTTCACATTTATTCAAACTCAAAATTCTCAAACTAAACAAACATTTCAACACAGTTTTAATTGAGCTCGTTTTAAAACTAAAACTTATTGAAACAACTAGAACCAAATTTGAGAAAAAACCAAATACAAGTAAAACATGAAACAAAGGAACTAAAGATCATAAAAAAAATCCCAATATCCAACTAAATAAGAAAGAAACACTATTGCCGGCTTGTAAATCCAAGCCCAACCGGTCATCATCCACGATCCCATCACTTGCCAGATTTCTTCTTTTTATTACCTGAAAAAAAAAAAACATTGTAGCATCATGAGGCTACGCCCAGGAGAATAAAGTTAAATTAAGAGCAACGCCATGAGAAACTTTCTAAATTCCTTAAGTCCATATTCGACCTCACAACTCCCAATAACTCTCAACTTCCAAGGCATGATCTCAACCCTAGAGAAAATCCCGTCCATTTAAGTTTTATCATTCAATGCCTTAGCTCCACTTTATTCACAATTAAAGTGAGCCGCACACTCAAGGTATTGAACTCGTGTCACCACATTCGACCTTAGAGTTATTCTTCTTATGAGTTTTCAAGACTCAGAAGCGAACCTACAAGTTTATTCTCTCCCATTGATCAAATGGAATGAACCTACCCCGTTAAGTGTAATTAAGTTGTGCACAACTCTAATTCACCCCTTAACGGTTTATTCTTCATTAAGTATGGCCCTACTTAATGCGAACCTACAACCACATTATCTAAGGCATCGAATAATGTGATTTAAACAAATGCATCACTACCAGAATGCATGACAAAGCCTAGGTCCAGTTTCTAGCTCAGAAAACCCGCTTCCTCCTAAAACTGACCTTAATATGGCTAATTCTCAAAAATTCCAAATTCTGGAAAAACATGGTATTTACAGCATTTAAAGAGTCTAAGAATGCTTAAAAACAGATCTCTAACTCACAAGATGATCCCCCGAAGAAAACCCACCCTAAAAAGCTAAACTAGCTAAACTAGTGCGGTTTTGCTTCTTTTTCGGCGACAACCGGTGAGGGATTTTTATAAAAATTTCCAGCAGCTCTTTGGGCCTCTAATCAGTCCCAAAATCACCTAGACACATTCAGGAATCATCTAAAAATAATTTTCCACATAAACTCCCAAGAAAAAGCCTTCGACTGAACTAATCTCTACCTAAGACTTTATTGATCCTACTACATTCGTGATAAATTCCAGCAGCTTTTCTAAGTCTAAAAGCACCCAAAAAGTGCCTACAAATTCTTTAAACATCACTTTTAAAGTCAAACATTTAGAGAGCACAAGAATAACATCAATTTACATCATCCAATAGCATGCATGCCGAAAAAACTCATATCCTTAACTCCAATTCACCATAACATACAATTATTTAATTCATGCTTAAATTCAACACCCAAATTACTCCAAGCACACAAATCAGAATATATCATGCTTATAAAGAAAAAGAAAATTAAACATGACCCTGTTCAAAGCTTAACTAAATTCTCACCTTATTGTTAAAAGTAATTTAAATCACAAGTTGGTCTTCTTTTCCAATGGTTACAAGCACCTGAAAAGTGACCTATAACAATTAAAACCTATGCTAAAAATTTACCTAACATAAAATACCAAAAAGGGGTCGAAACGGAGCGGCGAACGGCGCAAATAACGCAAAGCAACCCCCCAAAGGGGTTGCTTTTGCCGAGCAGCAAGCGGCCAAGAGCTGCTGCTGCTGCTTTTCAAGACGTGGCGGCGGGTCCTTGGTGCGGTCGGGTTCGACTTTTGATAAATTAAAAGGTGGGGTGAATGTTTTTTTTTTTTAAGAATCAAGGTTAGGGTTTTTAGGGTTTGAATGGAATTGGGGAAAAGATGAAATTTAGAAATTTGTTTTGGGTTTTTCATCAAGTTTAACAATCAATTCCTCTTAGAAGCTAGAGATTCAAAATTTAAAGGCAAGAGAAAAAGAATACCTTGAACCCTAACTTGAAGAGATAACTTCTAGTCTTGAACAATCTCCTTTAAGTTGACAATCAACAAGAAACAACCTAACAAGATTGAGAAGAACCCACTTGATCAACAATTTCACCTTGGATCAAGAAGAAAAGATGAAGAGAAATCAAAACCTACCTTTCTTTCTCCCTTCTCTGCCTTTCACGTTCTTGAGAAGAAAAGATGACCTTTTTTTCTTTTCTTTTCTCCTCCTCCCACGCCACATCACCCTTATTCTTTTTTTTTTTTTTTTTTTTTTTTTTAAATAATGCCTTTTTATTTAATTCCTGAAAATAGAATTAAAAATTTAAGACTTTACTTCCTCCTTAAACAAAAGAAAATAAACCCACTTATTTAAATAAATAAATTATTTATTTAAATAACACTTACCGAGACGGGTCGTCACAATCCACCCACCTAACAGAACTTTTCGTCCCCGAAAAGTGCTACTGCTCAACAAAAAGGTGGGGATACAACTTGCGCATTTCATCCTCTCGTTCCCAAGTGGCTTCTTCATGTGTTTGATTCCTCCACAAAACTTTAACCAAATTAATGGTCTTGTTCCTCGAATCTTTTGCTCCTTAGCCAAGATTTCAACTGGTTGCTCCTCAAATGACAAATCGGCATTCAGTTGAACTGCTCATAATCTATCACATGAGACGGATCAGCAATGTATTTCCTCAACATCGAAACATGGAATACATTGTGGACCCCTGACAAAGCCGGTGGAAGGGCTAATCAGTAAGCCAATGATCCAATCCTCTCCAACACCTCAAAAGGCCCAATGAACCTCGGACTCAGTTTTCCTTTCCTACCAAATCTCATAACCTCTTTCATTGGAGCTATCTTTAGAAACACATGATCTCCAACAGAAAACTCGAGATCGGTCCTCCTCACATCTGCGTAGCTTTTCTGTCTACTTTGAGCTGTTTTCATTCTTTCTCTGATCAACTCAACTGAGGCATTAGTAATTTGCACAAGTTCTGGTCCCAATAACTTCCTCTCCCCAACTTCATCCCAATGAACTGGAGACCTACACTTTCTTCCATAAAGTGCCTCAAAAGGAGCCATTTCTATGGTAGCTTGGAAACTATTGTTGTAAGCAAACTCCACCAAATATAACTGCTCATCCCAACTACCACCAAAATCCAATACACAGGCTCGGAGCATATCCTCCAATATCTGATTCACCCTCTCAGTCTGTCCATCAGTTTGAGGATGAAAAGCTGTACTAAAAAGTAGCTTAGTACCCATGGCACTATGGAGACTCTTCCAAAACTTGGACACAAATCTGGTGTCCCTATCAGACACAATAGTCACTGGCACCCCATGAAGTCTCACAATTTCCTTCAAATACAACTTTGCCCAATTCTCTACTGAGTAAGTTGATTTCCCAGGTAAAAAGTGAGCAGACTTGGTCAATCTATCAACAATGACCCATATTACTGTATAGCCTTTTTGTGTTCTTGGCAAACCACACACAAAATCCATGGCTATATCTTCCCATTTCCATTCTGGTACACACTTAATGGTTTCAAGTGACCATATAGACACTTCCTCAAAGCTTTCACCTGTTGGCACACTAGGCACCTACTAACAAATTCAGTCACATCCTTTTTCATTCCAGGCCACCAATAATGCATTTTAAGGTCATTATACATTTTGGTGCTACCAGGATGTACTGAAAACATCGAATTATGTGCTTCTGTCAATACTTCCCCTTTCAAACTCTCAACATCGGGTACACACAAACGACTCTTATAAGTCAATCCACCATCTGAAGCATATGCAAAGTACCCAGGCAACCCAGTCTCAACATCAAGTACATAACCCCGAAGACTACTATCACTTTTCTGTGCCTCAATAATCCTCTGCCTCAACAAAGGTGTCACAGTCAACCTGGCCATACTAACAGTCATCTCAGAAGTAAGTACCTCAATCTCAGATCTATCCATCTCCCACTGAAGTCTCGGATGTCTCACAAGCAAAGCTGCACTATGAGCTGACTTCCTACTCAAGGCATCAGCCACTACATTGGCTTTACCTGGGTGGTACTGGATGTCACAATCGTAATCTTTGACTAACTCTAGCCATCTACGTTGTCTCATGTTTAACTCCTTCTGAGTAAAGAAATACTTTAAGCTTTTGTGATCAGTAAAGATAAGGATTTTCTCTCCATAGAGATAATGTCTCCATATCTTTAGGGCATGTATCACAAACGACTAACTCCAAATCATGGGTAGGGTATTTCTTCTCATGCTCCTTAAGCTGTCTAGAAGCATAGGCTACTACTTTACCATGTTGCATTAACACACAACCCAACCCTTTCTTCGAGGCATCACTATAAATAGTTAAACCCCCAGAATCATCCGGAGTTACCAAAACTGGAGCTGAAACTAACCTTTTCTTAAGTTCTTCGAAACTCTGATCACACTCATCATCCCAAACATAAGGTACACCTTTCCTGGTTAGCTTGGTCATAGGTGAGGCAATCCTTGCAAAGTCTTGCACAAACCTTCGGTAATAACCGGCTAAACCTAGGAAACTTCGAATCTCGGTCACACTGGTAGGTCGGGGCCAACTACTAACAGCTTCAATCTTAGCAGGATCTACTGAAATTCCACTACTAGACACAACATGTCCCAAAAAGGCAACTTTATCCAACCAGAATTCACACTTACGAACTTGGCATAAAGTTTCTCAGACCTCAAAGTGGCTAACACAATCCTCAGATGCTCATCATGTAACTCCCTAGTCTTGGAATACACCAAAATATCATCTATGAATACAATCACGAAGGTATCCAAATACTTCTGAAAAACTGTGTGCATTAAATCCATAAAGGCAGCGGGAGCATTAGTCAACCCAAAAGACATCACACCGAACTCGAAATGGCCATATCTAGTTCGAAAAGCTGTCTTTGGTATATCCTCATTCCTTATCCTCAATTGATGGTAACCTGATCGAAGGTCAATCTTTGAGAATACTGTTGCACCCTTAAGCTGGTCAAATAGATCCTCTATCCTAGGCAAAGGATACTTGTTCTTGATGGTCACCTTATTTAACTCACGGTAATCTATACACAGTCTCATTGTACCATCCTTCTTCTTAACAAACAAAACTGGGGCTCCCCAAGGTGACACACTGGGGCGGATAAAACCCAAGTCTAATAACTCTTGTAACTGAGTTTTCAACTCTTTCAATTCAGCTGGGGCCATTCTATAGGGTGCTTTTGACAACGGGGCAGTACCAGGCAAAACATCAATTTGAAAGTCTAACTGCCTAACGGGAGGTAAACCAGGTAATTCATCAGGAAAAACATCCATAAACTCCCTCACTACAGGACGGACTCAATATGGGTCTCTTTCACAAGGGTGTCTACCACATTAGCTAAGTATGCCCAAGCCCCTTCTTCTATCAATTTCGAGCTTGCAAAACCGAAATGACTACAGTGCAACATTTCTATTAGATCCCTTAAACTTTAACTCGGTCCCCACCAGGGCCCTTAAACTTTACTTCCCTCCTATGACGGTCTATCACAAGAAAGTTGGCTTTTAACCAATCCATACCCGGAATCAAATCAAAATCATCCATAGGCAAAACAATCAAAAGAAACGACGCACATACTCTCCTAATATGCACAAATCATCGGTTTCTACTTTCCTGTTCACATTCACGGTCAAACCAATCGGAGTAGAAAGCAGACAAGACAAACTCTAATGGCAAAGTGTCTAAACCAAGATGCTCAACAAAAGTAGCAGATATAAATGAATGACTCGCCTTAGAATCAAACAAAACAAAGACACTATGACCCAAAAGAGATAATGTACCTGTTACCACATTGCCTGCTGCCTCAGCCTCAGCCTTATTAGTAGCAAACAGCTTACCTTGCTGCACATTCTGTTTAGGCTGATTCTGCTCAACCGCTTTATCCTGCCTCTTTTTGCATTCAGTGGAGATGTGACCCTCCTGCTGACAAATAAAGCACCTGCGAGGCAAAGTACAGTTACCCCAATGTCGTTGCCTGCAATTCTTACATTCTGGTTTCTGCCCTTGCTGATTACCCCTCTAAAACGTTCGGTTTCTTTGAACCGACCGGATGCCTGTTCACAAAACGATTCTTGCTTGTACCCTGGTTAGTCTGTTTCTGACTTGATTCAACCTCAAACTTCCTTTGCTGCCCCACAACTGGCTCCACAGCTTCTTTCACAACAGCTTTGCCCTTACTTTTTGGATCAAGGGCAATGGCCTTTTTCAAGGCGGAGGCATAGTCAGTTGGCTCAATAGCCTCAAGTTGACCTCTGAGGTCATCATCTAGTGCAAGCATAAACCTCTTCAACCTCAATTCAGGTGTAGCAACCTGATTGATAAATGATACGAAAACCCTTTCGAAAAGCTTTAAGAACCCTTAAACTTAACTAAGGACCCAAAAAGATCAAGACCAAAGAACCCACATATGCCATTTGACACAACCCAAGGAAAAAGGCTAGAAGATGATTATCCTTATGATCAAAGATCTAAAGACAAGAATTGGATTTCTTGTTTTAGATTCGAATCAATCCACCAAATTAGAATGATCAATCCTAATGGCTCGATTCTACGACCACCCTAAACACAAGGAATGACAAGATGAAAAGTTGAACAACTCACAACAATTCAAAGAAAAAAGCTCTCAATGAGACTTTGGATTTTTAATTCAATCATCATCCGATTGTTTACAATCGAAACATGGCTATATAAGCCTTACAAAACAAAGGGAAAAACGAAATTGACATAAATGAAAGGAAATGAAACAGCTACAACCTTAAAGTCTTACAAAAATAATCGAAAATGGTCTTAACTATGCAAACTTGTAACCGAAATTAGAAGAGTTACAAATCGATTTGAAAGTCATTGTAATCGAAAATCCTTGACCACATGTGTTTATGAGAGTCTTAAATGAAACCTTGGGATGTCATGAATAAATCAAGAGTAGCATTGTGATGTCTTGAGTTGCATTAAATGAGCTTCGTTGCATTAAATGAACTTGACTTGCATTTAATGAACTAGGCTTGAAGTTTACTTGCATTTAATGAGCTTGGTTTGAACTTGACTTGCATTTAATGAACTCTACTTGAACTTGACTTCCATTTATTGAACTAATCTTGAACTTGGAGAACAACGAATGCAAGCTCGGAAAAGATCAACATTAAGGCTCCATGATTCATATCATTCCCTCCTTCTTGAAAAGGATTCGTCCTCGAATCGAAATCTTCATGCCCTACAATAAAAGATGAAACATAAGTAAATTTAAAGATTGAATTCTCAAAATTCTCACCTTGTAATGTAATGGTGTGGACTCTTGTATAGATTCTTCCAAGGACTTGATATGGTCCATCACCCCTGGATGCAACTTAGTCCTTTTCAAGTCGTTTCTTTCTAAAATGCATCCAAATCCATGCTCTCGGATGAAACTTATGTCTTTTCTTTCTCTTGATCATTTTCAATGTAAATGTGAAAAATTGCTCCTCGATCATTTGCTCCACATCCATGTGCATTAATTTGATGAATTCATATATAAAATTGGCTGAATCACTCACAAAGACATTAGATCTCAAAGGCAGCAAGTCAAAGGGAGTAATAGCATAAAGACCATAAATAAGTTTATTTGCAAAACAAACTTTTTTATGATGTATTCTCCTATTACATGTATTATCCACAAAAGGCAAACAATTCTCCCAAGTTTCCACTTTAGATTTAGTTTCCCTAAACTTTGCTCCTAAGATCACATTTATCAATTCTTGAGTTTCCCATTCTAGCAAAACATTTTGGAATACATTGTAATTACTCAATGTAAAATCTACAACATAAGATGTATATGTATTCCTAAATGGTGCATGATTCGAGTTCACTTTTCAACATGGTCAAAACTAGAAATTCAAGATGCTTATTAACAAGAACTTTCACAAACTCAAAACTAGAAAGTATATTACTCACAACATTCTCTTTAGATTCGATATACTTTCTTGCTTGTCCTTCCAAACACTTCAAACTTTTATTTGGCCACAAGTAATGCTTCCAAACCTGAAAAAGATATTCAAACACACTAGACAAATAATGGTTAAGGTTAGTTGCCAAAAAGTCTACATTGCACATAAGCACAATTTTAGGCTTTTGACTAAGAAAAAATTTCCTCACCTCACTCATTCTTACATGAAAGCTCACTAATTTGTCTTCTCTTTCTCTTTTCTCTAAGTATTCACACTTATCTTTTTCACTCTTCTCTTTTATCTCTTTCACTTATTTTTCTCGAAACTCTCTTGTCACACATTCCTCTTTTATATCACTTTCAATTTTATAACTCAAAACTCTCTTTTCTCTCTCACTCATCTCTTCACTCAATTCTTTTTCTTTCAACTCTTTTTCTTTCATCTCAAACTCAAGCCTCCTCTGTTCAAGCTTACATTGATCAATGAAAACCTCTTTGGAAGACAAAGGTACCAAAGTAGTCTTCCTCCCATCCTTGGTAAAAGTGTACCTATTTAGGTAGCCATCATAGATCACTCTTCTATCAAACTGCCAAGGCCTTCCCAAAAGTATATCCCCAGATGCATTGGGACTACATCACAAACTACCTCATCCTTATACTTCCCAAGGTTAAAAGAAATGATAGCTTGTTCAAGCACCTTCACATCACCACTATTATTTAACCATTGTAGCTTGTAAGGTGTGGGATGTGGTTTAGTACTCAAATTGAGTCTCTTGACCAGAATTGAGCTCACAACATTAGAACAACTTCCACCATCAATCACAACACTACATGGGGTCTCATTCACTAAACACCTAGTATGGAACAAGTTGTGTCTTTGGTCATCTTCAAAATTCTCCTTTATTTCAGAATTGAGAACTCTCCTACACAAGAGTGCTACTCTATTTCCTTCCTCCCGACTATCATCACTCGCCTCGGGTTCCTCAATATTTTCCTCCATAGAATCACACTCTTCGGCTTCCTCAAAATATTCTTCCTCAAAGTCACTCTCTTCCCAATCAGTGACTAATTCTTCAACAACATCACTTTCTAATTCATCTTCAATTATCTCCCTCATTTGCTGATTACTTGCTATCTCTAATCTACCCATGCGTTCATTAAGCCCCTCTACAATTTTAGTAAGTCTAGCAAAAACTCTCGTTTGGGCCTCTCTCCACCTAGCTTCACCAATCTCACCCTGATTATTTTCCCCTTGTGACATATTTCTGGACCTCACAACACTCCCTCACAAAATATCACTCAAGGAACTCTCGTGTTTAATCACTCAAGGTTGGCCAAAATGACAATTTAGGCTCTTGGATAAGCTATGGTCAAAATGAAGCAACTTGTGTTTAAAGTACTAAAAATCAAGCAATCAGTATTTAAACAATCTAAAATAATGAAAAGAAACAAAAATAAAACAAGAAAAACAGATTGGATAGGTAAAAACAGGAGAAACTAAAACAGATTTTTAAAGCTAAGAAGTCAAGAAAAATGGCAATTACAAATTTCAAAATTCGTGGAGTTCGAGAATGAATTTTCAATTGGCAGTCTATATGAAGCTTATTAAGATGATAATAAAGAGCATACAAAAGGCCAAATTCAAAAATTCGTTCAGAATTGAAAACACTAACTCACAGAATTGAAGTTCCCGGAAAATAGGATAAACCTGCGCACAGAAATGATATTACAGATTTGAACTGTTTCCGTTATGATTTTGATAAAGTGCCCTTATGAGCTTTGAAAGCTAACCGAAAGATAAAACTTTTCTCTTCAGACAACAAAGACAAATTCGGACGTTAGATCAGAGTTTGAATGGAAAACAGTAGCATTAAATGCGGCAGTTACAAAACGGGACAGTTTTGGAAAATGTAACTTATAGCCGTTTCTGAGACTTTAAATCAATGTGTAACTGATATATTTCAATGGTAAATGTTATAGAAACACAATTATATCAGTTATACACGAAATTATATGAATCAAACTCAGAAAAGTGAAGAATTTTCAAGAAGAACACAAGATGAACAGATTTCGTGCTCTTGGATGCAATTGCTCTCCTCTTCCTTCCTTTCTTTCTTTCTTTTTTTTGATTTTCAAGATCTAATCGTGATCTTTAAGATGGATATAAAATCAGAATAAAATGATGAAGAAAAATGGATGAAAAGGCAGAAATGAATTCGATGGACACAATGTGTATAATTAAAAAAAAACAAGTGCATAAAAGTAAGATAGAATCAATTCTAGAGATCGGCCACTAAGATGCAACCTATGCTCTGATACCAAATGATACGAAAACCCTTTCGAAAAGCTTTAAGAACCCTTAAACTTAACTAAGGACCCAAAAAGATCAAGACCAAAGAACCCACATATGCCATTTGACACAACCCAAGGAAAAAGGCTAGAAGATGATTATTCTTATGATCAAAGATCTAAAGACAAGAATTGGATTTCTTGTTTTAGATTCGAATCAATCCACCAAATTAGAATGATCAATCCTAATGGCTCGATTCTATAGCCACCCTAAACACAAGGAATGACAAGATGAAATGTTGAACAACTCACAACAATTCAAAGAAAAAAGCTCTCAATGAGACTTTGGATTTTTAATTCAATCATCATCTGATTGTTTACAATCTGAAACATGGCTATATAAGCCTTACAAAACAAAGGGAAAAACGAAATTGACATAAATGAAAGGAAATGAAACAGCTACAACCTTAAAGTCTTACAAAAATAACTGAAAATGGTCTTAACTATGCAAACTTGTAACCGAAATTAGAAGAGTTACAAATCGATTTGAAAGTCATTGTAATCGAAAATCCTTGACCACATGTGTTTATGAGAGTCTTAAATGAAACCTTGGGATGTCATGAATAAATCAAGAGTAGCATTGTGATGTCTTGAGTTGCATTAAATGAGCTTCGGTTGCATTAAATGAACTTGACTTGCATTTAATGAACTAGGCTTGAAGTTTACTTGCATTTAATGAGCTTGGTTTGAACTTGACTTGCATTTAATGAACTCTACTTGAACTTGACTTCCATTTATTGAACTAATCTTGAACTTGGAGAACAACGAATGCAAGCTCGGAAAAGATCAACATTAAGGCTCCATGATTCATATCACTGATACTCAGCAAACTTTGCTAACCTGTCAAATTCCCTCTCAAAGTCAAGTACTGACATGCCATTCTGTTTTAATGCCAGAAACTCCACCTCTTTATCACTTCTGACACGCTCAGAAAAATATTTATTGCAAAACAGTTCATGAAACTGCTCCCAAGTCACATCCTGACCAATGGTCTTCTTAGCGGTCCTCCACCAGTAAAGAGCATCATCAACAAGCCCGAAAGTACTACAGTGCACTTTCAAGTGATCAGGGCAATTGATGAATTCCAAAGCTTGCTCCACTCGAGAAATCCATTTTTCAGCCTCATCTGGATCAGTGGACTTTCCATCAAATTCCTTTGGTGCATACTTCCTGTATTCATTCAGAAACCGGGCATGCTCAGTAGTGCCTCCCAACCTGCCTAAAGCCCTCTGCATCATCTCATACTCTGCCTGAGGCACAAACACACCCTGAACAGCGGGGGGTACGGGCGCATCTGATACAACAGGTGGGGCAGGTGCAACTGGTGGCACATGTGCAACTGGTGGTACAGGTACAACTGGTGGTACATGTGCAACTGGTGGTACAGGTGCAACTGGTGGTACAGGTGGAACTGGTGGCTGATTTCCCAATGCCTCCTCATATTCAGCTGTCGCAGGAGTCGCATAAGAATTCACCTCATTACTTGACTCTGCGTCACTCTTATAAATAGGGTTGGCCCCACGGCCCAAACCTCGGCCTTGGCCTCTGCCTCGGCGACCACGGCCTCGACCGCGTCCTCTAGCATTTCCACGTGCATTGATTGGAGGCATACTGAAACCACACATACAAAGAATAAGATATAACATTAATGCATCACAGTTATATCTTATCTAACGACTTAAGGCAATTTATTTCATTTCTCATTTAATGGCATCGTTAAAATAATAAAAATAGAAATACCTGGCACCGATGAGTTCGTGGAGTGATGGTTGGTTTGGATTTACTGTCTTCAGAACCATAAGGGCTCTGATACCAACTGTCACAACCCAATTTTCCAAAACATGGAAATAAACAATTACGCAGCGGAAATAAATATAAACACCAAATCAAGAAAACAAATCTTTCTTATTTAAACAAATTGAAACGGTTCTTCACATTTATTCAAACTCAAAATTCTCAAACTAAACAAACATTTCAACACAGTTTTAATTGAGCTCGTTTTAAAACTAAAACTTATTGAAACAACTAGAACCAAATTTGAGAAAAAACCAAATACAAGTAAAACATGAAACAAAGGAACTAAAGATCATAAAAAAATCCCAATATCCAACTAAATAAGAAAGAAACACTATTGCCTGGCTTGTAAATCCAAGCCCAACCTGGGTCATCATCCACGATCCCATCACTTGCCAGATTTCTTCTTTTTATTACCTGAAAAAAAAAACATTGTAACATCATGAGGCTACGCCCAGTGAGAATAAAGTTAAATTAAGAGCAACGCCATGAGAAACTTTCTAAATTCCTTAAGTCCATATTCGACCTCACAACTCCCAATAACTCTCAACTTCCAAGGCATGATCTCAACCCTAGAGAAAATCCCGTCCATTTAAGTTTTATCATTCAATGCCTTAGCTCCACTTTATTCACAATTAAAGTGAGCCGCACACTCAAGGTATTGAACTCGTGTCACCACATTCGACCTTAGAGTTATTCTTCTTATGAGTTTGCAAGACTCAGAAGCGAACCTACAAGTTTATTCTCTCCCATTGATCAAATGGAATGAACCTACCCCGTTAAGTGTAATTAAGTTGTGCACAACTCTAATTCACCCCTTAACGGTTTATTCTTCATTAAGTATGGCCCTACTTAATGCGAACCTACAACCACATTATCTAAGGCATCGAATAATGTGATTTAAACAAATGCATCACTACCAGAATGCATGACAAAGCCTAGGTCCAGGTTCTAGCTCGAAAAACCCGCTTCCTCCTAAAACCGACCTTAATATGGCTAATTCTCAAAAATTCCAAATTCTGGAAAAACATGGTATTTACAGCATTTAAAGAGTCTAAAAATGCTTAAAAACAGATCTCTAACTCACAAGATGATCCCCAAAGAAAACCCACCCTAAAAAGCTAAACTAGCTAAACTAGTGCGGTTTTGCTTCTTTTTCGGCGACAACCGGTGAGGGATTTTTATAAAAATTTCCAGCAGCTCTTTGGGCCTCTAATCAGTCCCAAAATCACCTAGACACATTCAGGAATCATCTAAAAATAATTTTCCACATAAACTCCCAAGAAAAAGCCTTCGACTGAACTAATCTCTACCTAAGACTTTATTGATCCTACTACATTCGTGATAAATTCCAGCAGCTTTTCTAAGTCTAAAAGCACCCAAAAAGTGCCTACAAATTCTTTAAACATCACTTTTAAAGTCAAACATTTAGAGAGCACAAGAATAACATCAATTTACATCATCCAATAGCATGCATGCCGAAAAAACTCATATCCTTAACTCCAATTCACCATAACATACAATTATTTAATTCATGCTTAAATTCAACACCCAAATTACTCCAAGCACACAAATCAGAATATATCATGCTTATAAAGAAAAAGAAAATTAAACATGACCCTGTTCAAAGCTTAACTAAATTCTCACCTTATTGTTAAAAGTAATTTAAATCACAAGTTGGTCTTCTTTTCCAATGGTTACAAGCACCTGAAAAGTGACCTATAACAATTAAAACCTATGCTAAAAATTTACCTAACATAAAATACCAAAAAGGGGTCGAAACGGAGCGGCGAACGGCGCAAATAACGCAAAGGCAACCCCCCTAAAGGGGTCGCTTGCCGCGGCCAATGCGGCCAAGAGCTGCTGCTGCTGCGTTTTCAAGACGTGGCGGCGGGTCCTTGGTGCGGTCGGGTTCGACTTTTGATAAATTAAAAGGTGGGGTGAATGTTTTTTTTTTAAGAATCAAGGTTAGGGTTTTTAGGGTTTGAATGGAATTGGGGAAAAGATGAAATTTAGAAATTTGTTTTGGGTTTTTCATCAAGTTTAACAATCAATTCCTCTTAGAAGCTAGAGATTCAAAATTTAAAGGCAAGAGAAAAAGAATACCTTGAACCCTAACTTGAAGAGATAACTTCTAGTCTTGAACAATCTCCTTTAAGTTGACAATCAACAAGAAACAACCTAACAAGATTGAGAAGAACCCACTTGATCAACAATTTCACCTTGGATCAAGAAGAAAAGATGAAGAGAAATCAAAACCTACCTTTCTTTCTCCCTTCTCTGCCTTTCACGTTCTTGAGAAGAAAAGATGACCTTTTTTTTCTTTTCTTTTCTCCTCCTCCGACGCCACATCACCCTTATTCTTTTTTTTTTTTTTTTTTTTTTTTTTTTTTAAATAATGCCTTTTTATTTAATTCCTGAAAATAGAATTAAAAATTTAAGACATTACTTCCTCCTTAAACAAAAGAAAATAAACCCACTTATTTAAATAAATAAATTATTTATTTAAATAACACTTACCGAGACGGGTCGTCACACTGTTGTTGTTCCACATTATCAACCACTGCCTCAATATTTTGATCAGATGACTCATCAACATCAACTTGAATAGTTTCAGAAACATCAATATGCTCAAGTACAACATTATCTACCGAAGAGACACCCTCAACAATAACATCATTATCTTCACTCACAATTTATGAGATAGACTCAAAAAACGGATGACTATTAGAAGATGTGACTAATTTGTCGGTGGTCTTATCCTCACTATAAAGGAATTGGTCCTCATTGAAGGTTACATCACGGGAAACAAAGAATTCATTGGTTTCCAAATCATACAAACGCCACCCCTTTTTCCTAAAAGGATGGCCAACAAATAAACATCTACGACTTCTTAGGCCAAATTTGTCTTTCTCACGAGGTTGGTTTTTAACGAAACAGAGACACCTAAAGACACGAAGAAGAGAGTAGACTGGGGGTGTATTGAACAAAATTTCATAAGGACTTTTGTTCTCAAGCAAAGGTGAAGGAGTTCGGTTTATGATGTATGTTGCAGTTAACACACTCTCCCCCCAAAAAGAAGTAGGAAGATTAGCTTGAAAAAGCAAAGCTCTTGCTACATTGAGAATATGCCTATGTTTACGTTCTACCCTCCCATTTTCTTGAGGTGTTTCTACACAAGAAGTCTGGTGTATAATGCCATGTTCGGCATAAAAACAGTGAAGAGAAGTAAACTCTCTCCCATTATCACTACGTACTATCTTCACCTGTTTATCAAATTGCGTCTTGACCATAAAGCAAAAATCTTTAATCAATTGAGGCACTTCGGACTTAACACTCGTCAAAAAATCCAAACAGTCCTAGAAAAATCATCAACTATGGTCAAGAAGTATCGAGCTCCACAATTAGAAGCTAAATTATATAGCCCCCAGATATCACAATGAATCAACTGAAAAATCACATCAGCTTTATTATTACTTAAATGAAAAATATTTCGAGTTTGTTTAGCTCGTAAACAAATATCACAAGTAACAACTTTATTTTTAGTACTGCCAAATAAACTAGATAAAACTGAATCTACTTTGCTGGAAGGACGACATAAACGCCGATGCCACAGATCTTGACTAACTTCAACCGTTGCTTGGCACACACGATGCTGAGGGAAAGGCTGAAACCAGTAACCCCATCACATTGTCTACCCGCTTCAATCATGATCCTCGAAGTATGGTCCTATATAACACATAGCTTGTCAGAAAAAGTCATAAAATACCGTTTATCTCTAAGCAATTGATAAACAAATATAAGATTGCAGGAGAAGTCTAGAACATAAAGAGCATGATTTAATATCATGTTTTCACTTATTCGTATTGACCCCTCTTTGCTAGCCATAGATCTCTTTCCATTAGGTAGACCAACTGATGTAGGAGGAATATTTATGAGGTTGTGAAATAACTGCACATTACCGGACATGTGATTTGAAGATCCTGAGTCAAGCATTCATTGAACGGATTCATCTATCTTACTGTTTAATTTTTCAGATGTTTGACCTTTCGATCCATTCAGCATGTTCACCAACGTATTCCACTGCTTATCAGTCAGACCAGGAACTCTACTACGATCGTTTGCTTAAATAGCCTCTCGAGTGGTTGAACTAGAGCAGCTGCAGCATTAGCTACTTGTCCTCGTCCACCCCCATTCTTTCCTCTTCCAGATCTACCTCCTCCTCTTCCTTGTCCTCCATTAGATCTATTCTCCCACCATTCTGGATAGTCATGTAATTGAAAACAGGTTGCATTGTCATGACCTGTTTTGGAACAATGAGTGCAAGTCAAATATCCTTTAGGACGATCGTTTCCACGACCTTGATTCTTCCCTTGAAAAACTCATTGAACAGCAAAACCAATAGCATCTGTTTTGCGTTCTTGCGCTTGAGCAACCGTGTGATGTCTCTCCTTCGTTACTATTTTTGCAAAAACTATATTCAATCCCGAAAGTGGTTCCATCATCAGAATATTTGATACAGCATTCTCATAGAGTGTTGGATCCAACCCTACAAGGAAATCATGAACCTTTTCATTCTCTCTTTCCTTTGCACGAACAGTAGCAGCTGCACATGTGCAAGTTGGCACAATCGAGTACCCTTCTAGTTCATCCCAGATTTTTCTCAATTCATTATAATAAGTAACAACCGTGTTACCTCGTTGTTTGTAATTATTCAAAAACGTCTTCAGTTCATGAATTCAAGGACCGTTTCCAATAGAAAAACGCATCCTAATGTCTTCCCACATATCTTTGACATCGTCCAGTTGAAGAACTGACGATCGTAGAATTGAATCCAATGTATTATGAATCCATCCCACAAGAGTTGAGTTAACGGTCACCCAAAGAGTCTCTACCTGAGATCCTGGTGCCGGCTTGACTATGCTTCCATCTATGAAGCCAAGTTTATTCTTTGCGCGAAAATTGTTTCGCATCGATCTAACCCACTCGTTGTAATTTTCTCCTCGAAGCACAATTGGACAGATCGTGATTTGTGTTCCATTTGAAGGATGAAGAAAATACGGTGATGTAGAATCTATCGGTTTCGTTGCCATGACTTCAACAATTGGTCTCGATTTCGTCGTGGCTTCTATATTCTCTGGCGTTGTCATTCACGATAAGAATCGGCAACCTGCTCTGATACCATGTAAAACTTTGAAGAATGATATTTTTCTTATTGATTCTGATGGCACATCGCCCATATTTATACAAGTATATTTAGGTTAAAAGAGGATAAACAAATATACAAAGGATTGACTAAAAAAGGAAAAAGATAAAGAAAATATCCAGAAAATCGAATTGTGGCCGCGGCTGTGAGGAGCTGGTGACCGCGGCCACAAGAACGAAAAAATTAATCCTTCTGTGTTGTGGGGGCCGCGGTGACAGGATCCACTGTCGCGGCCCCCACCCTCGGGTTTTTGGTCCAAGATGGCCAAAAACGCTGCTGGCCGCAGCCCCGATTCACAACCGCTGCCTCGAGAGGAAAATCTTCTCTGTTTTGCCGATTTTCCTCCTAAAGCTTAACATTATCTATATTAGAATTGATATTGATGGATAATAGATGTCCACTTTCATGCTTCAAAAAATACTCATCTTTCACAAAATTATAAAAAACTAATCTAAGATTTGGAAAGTGTGTAAATATAAAATTGTACAATATTTACATATAAACTATACAACCAAGATTAAAATTAATACATTCAAAGATGGTAAAAAAATGGGAAAATTTTCGTATTTTTCCCTTTTTAAAGACCTAATAAAAAAATTGGCCTCTGTAAAGGAAAACTTTCAAATCTACCCTTTTACTAATTAACGTCATTCCACTTTCATACAAACTTTACTTATAAACCCTTAAACAGACGTCATTCCACTTTCATACAAATTTTACTTATAACTTAAACTAACATCATCTAATGTTTTAACACCTATTACCAATATTTGCACAGATATCACGTTAAACTTGATCTTTTCAATTCTTAATAGAATCATTGATATACATTTGAGATTTACTGAATTTCACGTACTAAACTGTTAGAAGGTTAAAGTTAGGATTTAAGAATTCATTTGGTTTATCATTTCAATTTAAGGGTAAAAAAGATACTTTTCAATTCCTCAGGTCAAATTTGATAATGGCCCTCTAATAAGGGGTATATTTGATAATTTTTCTAAAAAATGGAAATAGAATAAAATATATTTTATTTTCATAATTTATTGTACTAAAATATAAATAAATTATTAAAATAAAATAAAATGTATTTTATCATTAATATGTGACATAAATTACATAATATCATTACAATTAAGAGTCAATTGAGTCGTTTGATCCTCAAACCCTCAATTGTATATATACATCATTTTACTTAACAAAGATAAATAATATAAATATATAGTCATGCAAATCAAAACAGAAAAACTATTCGAACCCATCTGTAGATCTTTTGTTAAGAAAAAATTAACATAAATTTCTGATTACCATTTTCTTTCACAAAAAATTGCACAAGACTCTTAAAAGATCACAAGGAAGAATTCAAACTTGTAGAAAATAAATCATGAACTTTTATTTCTTATTGATATCATAGATCTTCAAGTCTTATATTTGTCATTTTCTCAAGAATGCAAGGAAAATGCTTAAAATCTAACTTTTAAATATATCAGGTTAGAAGCATATCAAGTTTTATAAGATCAATAAGAAAGAAGGGATGACAACTTAGAAGCCAATATTAACTGCATTGGATTTTTCAAATAGTTCAAAAGTACATATTCATAGTTATTATGATATGAAAGAAAAAAAATCGACAAGACTATAAAATTATATCCGCCTTTTGATTGGAACCAAGCTTTCCACATATTCCAAAACTTGAATTGAATATTTATCCCCTCGAATACCGAGATTTTTAACTAAATGAGAATTGATATTGATGGATAATAGATGGCCACTTTCATGCTCCAAAAAATACTCATCTTTCACAAGTCCAAGTCCCATTTGAATACTGCAAAGTGGTCCAATTTTGAATTTCTTGATCCATGATCCTTCCATCACCCAAATATCAGCCAAAAAACGAAGTATTCCCGTATCTGATCGATCATTTACCAATGCAATGCAACCATCTAACATAAATAAAGTAAGATAAAGACAACCCGGATGCGGAATTTCTATATAAGGTAATTGAAGAGTCCCAAAGACCTCATCTCTCACGTGAAACGAAAAGATCTTATAAATTTTATCATATGTCGAACCTACCCAATAACACACTCCATCAACATAAATTTGCGAGTGAAATGGTGGATCACTCTTTAGATAAAAAGGACAAAATGGGATTTCAAAACTAAGTTGCTTCCAAGAATTTGTACCTAAAGTATACACATAAAATTCAGAATCGCGCTTGTAATCGATACCATCCTCTTCGTAGCCGTTGTAGGAGGTATCCTGCCAAAATTCAATACCTATGACAACCTTATACTCATTTGTCTCAGGAATCCAACCAAATCCTATACCTTCGATTATGGAATCTATATAGGCTCGGGCTGGAATAGAGAAATCCAATTTAGGAAGTATATTGTATTCTCCCGTTGCAACATTCCACAATGCAACATCAACAATAGTATAAGATGTGATAAGTTTAAGGCAAATAATGCCATTGATGCAAGGGCCAATAATAGTTACTTTATGATCTTGTTTGAGGAAGGGGGTGGATAGATGTGAAGAATCTCCATCATTTTCAGACAGGAAGCAGATTACTTCTTGTCCTGTGGTGAAATTGGAAGGAGTACTTTTGACGAGAAGCTTGTGGTCAAAGGAAGAATGATGGGAATAATGTCGAGAAACAAAATAAGGACTATGAATGAGATTGTACCACCATTTGTTGACGCAACTGAATCGTTTCAGAGACTTTACAGGAAGCCTCATAAGGATATTTAACACCAATTCATCAACTATGTCGTCAAATATCGTCCCATCCATTCTTTACTCGCTCTGATTTCTCTGTGACGGAATTGAAAAATCTGTCAAAGAAAAATAATAAATTGAAAGGGGAACAGAGATAGAAAAGGGGAATAAACAGAAATTAAACGATCGTTCATAATAAGTTGAACGATCAAAACACTAACTCATATAGCAAAAGAGAAAATTCAAGAGATGCGTTTCCTATAGATTCGAACAAAAACGTGAATTCGTCAATATTTCTTATTAAAATCAAAACACTAACTCATATGCATCAATTTCTTCAGAGAATTGGATTTGGATTTGAAAACTTTACCTCAATTTCTTCAGAGAGCAAATAGAGTCAATTTCTTTGAGTGAAACTTGAACAATTGAATTTGGTAGAAAGATAGTCGAGTTTCTGATTTATGAAAATAAAAGGTTTTGATGGTAGTCCTTTTTTGGTAATTAGTTGGAAGTAACGTTCACGCTTGTCATGCAAGCAGTAGCTCTTTCAAAGGAAATTAATCTAACCACCCTATTTATTATTGCTTTTAAATATCTCTATTTCCTTTTTCTTTTCTTTTTTAATAAAGAGACTCAAAACCCATCCCATCTCAATAAGATATTGAACTAAAAATATTATGGGTACCATTTCTTAATAACTTTTTTCTAATTTAGGGTTGTTTGGAATAGTTTTAAAGTTTTTTTTGTTTTTTTTTTTTTTTTTTTTTTTTTTTTTTTTTTTTTTTTTATGAATATAAAAAATAGTTCTAAAAAAGTACTTTTAAACACTTATAAA
Organism: Gynostemma pentaphyllum; assembly: GCA_028015215.1. Lineage (NCBI taxonomy): Eukaryota > Viridiplantae > Streptophyta > Magnoliopsida > Cucurbitales > Cucurbitaceae > Gynostemma > Gynostemma pentaphyllum. Next base: position 17,432,044 of record CM051350.1, on the reverse strand, counting down.
AATTATCGGACAGTTAGGACACGTTTATGTGATAAAAGTGTTTTTTCTCAAAGTGTTTTTTTAATGGTTATCGAAAACATTTTCTTTATTCAAAAAATTTTTTAAACATTTTCAAAATCTATCTCAAACGGGTAGTTAGAGTCTAATGATTTTGTGATTTTCAATATATGGTCTATAGATTGTTGTGGATTTCTCTTCTACATGGTATGGTTCTCTATTGCTTCAGTTTTAGCAGAGTTGGCTAAGAAAATGACTGATTTCATATTCTTGAAGGTGAATGTTCAAGCCCCTTGACATTGTGAAAATCCAACTATATTTTTCTTTGCAGTCAGTTGCAAGGAAAGATGCGTTGCAGAAGACGGGTATTACAGCGCACCGCATGAAGGTCGATGTAGAGGATTGCATTGTCTGTTCTTTGCATTTGATACTCAGCTTTTGTGGGATTGATATAATTTGCTTCTTTTATCATTGCTTTGGAGTGATTGATTTCCAGTTTTGAGGCTATCGATTATTCGATCTTATGAACTTGTAATAAATGAGCATCTATTTGAATTTTCAAGTCTATTAATTCCATATTCAACTCCAGTTCTAATCGAAATAAAACAGAGATAAAATGGATTGATGACCATATCTTAACCAATAGCAATCTCTTTTATATCTTAAAACTTCTCCCATATCAGGATTACTACAAGGAATAAACCTTCACCTTTATAGATCAGCTCAATAGGCAACATTGAGCTCCAGCCTTCAACTTCTCAAAGCTCATGTTTTCTCTCAACTCAAAGAATGATGATTTACCACTCATATCCATCCTATAATACGTAATCTGTATCGATGTCAATGTGATCCAAGTTCCATCTACTTGTGTTACCTGGCTATATTACCTGAATCAGCATGCCACAAGGAACAAGGATTATGGCAGTTATAATTTTCTTATGAACCTTGTCCAGTGGAACAATCAACTTCAACCGATAATCATTTTGATACATTAGGACATGGGTCCGTCCCAAAATTATCTCTGGTTGTCGACACCAAGCAACTCTCCTTCCCAAGGCATTTCTGCAGAAATATTTTAAATGAGATGAATGTTAGCATTGGAATAATTTTGGATGGTTCACTTAAGACCAATCAAATTGGGATCATATTTAAAAGCGGCTGAGGAAGGAGGACGTTCTCTAAAATGGCATGAAGAATCTGGTGCATGGCAAGTTCCTTTTTGGTAATTCAACAAGTTCCGAGAGGAGTTCGACATTTTGCATAAGCCATCCAATATTGATCCATGCTGGGCCCTTCCCCATGCTCCTCAAGTTCAAAGCTAACGGCTCATTCCCTCCCGAAGCATTGTATTGAATATGTTAAATCATCCACTATACCCAAAAGCTTAAGCCAATGGGTAAAAACAAATTTAATCAAATCATATATATCTCAACTCAGTACTTCCAAAGGCACAACTTCACTCAAATTTGCTAGTAAAAAGGTGCTACTTCTAAGAGTAGATCATAAACTGATGAACCTCACTCAAATACAACACACAATGAACCAGAAAAACTCTTCAATAACTTGCAAATCAAAGATCAAAGAAGAAGAAGAAGAACTAGAAATTAAGATGAACAATCTGTTGGGAAAATCACCTTCTCACATTCACCGTTAGAAATAAAAATAGATAATCGAGAAATTATAGAATAAAACACAATCAGAAAGACACAATAATTTATGCTGGTTCAGCCAAATTTGCTACTACTGCGGAATTCACTATGATGAATCAGAGTTATAATAGAAAAATATTCTCAATACACTAAGCCGTGTATTAACCGCTCAAAAGCCCTAAAAAAAACACTTTCTTTTACAATATTTCTCACAAACTCTCACCACAAAAGTCCCTCACAACCCCACTGTTACCGAGAACCATGAAAGCCAAAAGCAACCCTTTTTCTCTCTCGTTTTATTACTCTCGGTTTGCACAAACAGTAAGAAATCACAGCCAACAAAATCCCACCACCTCACTATATATGTCTGCCAATTGAAATAATAAAATTGTGCCCTATTTTTTGTTCTCAAGCATTACGGAGCAAATAAAACAAAACTCATTATTGGACAATTTTATTTTTTATCAACCCACGGTGGAAGGCAATTTTGAATTGGACGTTAAAATCAAATGGGCTTTGACTTTTGAATAACTTTGATTTATCTTCAAAAATACTCAACACAATCACACTTTATTAATGAGAAAATGATCACAAGTTTTCTAACTCCCTCTCTTACAAACTGAATCAATCAACCTCTCATAAGGAATTAAAAACACTAGCCTTATATGTTGGGAGAATTCTAAATTTAGCCCATGACTTATTCAAGAGAAACGAAGAAAATACCGAAAGACCGAATGCGGAAGCGTACCTTACTTCATGAACGGAAGCGATTACCGAACGACTATAGATCTTCCAATTCCTCTGTAGTTTCACTATGAGAACTTCTCTGAAGGGGAGATGAAGATTCGTGAAAAATTACAGGGAATGAGAACTATAACCTACCCTGTAACTGCTTAAGTAGTTATCAAGATTATATATTTATAATTTAGCCCCTCAATAAATTATAAATATCAAATGATATCTATGCATATATGTAAGTCCATGGGAATATCTTATAACTCTATTATGTCAATACCTAAACTTTATTACATCACTTTAATTGGCTAATTATAAATAGCATACACATTTAATTAATTACACGTGTGGTCCCTAATTATTGAATTTATTCCAACATTATATACCACAATGGAAATCTCTCTCTTCCAACTATGGCAGTTATACACTTGGAAAGAAAAAAGTTGTCCTTGAAATAAGGATGTTGTAGAGAGAATCCTCTCTGTTTTTCTTCGTTTCTTCTTACTTTTTTCTTTTTTCTTTCTTTTCTTTTCCTTTTCTTTCTTAATAATGGAGGATGATGTTATCAAAATCATGGAAAAGTTTAATCTTTCTGAGGCAGACTGTGTTCCTATTCTTATTACTGATAATTTCAAGGAAGAAAACGCGGAAGTATACAAATGGTGTTTGATAGGCGAATTAATTTCTGGGAAAAAATATAATCGGCATGCTTTCAAGAAAACTATGATGTTAGCATGGAACTGCAAAGAAGATGTTAGATTTGTAGAACTGGAAGACAACGTTTTTCAACTCTTTTTCCCTTCTGCTCGTTCAATGTTATTTGCTCTGAATCAGGGTCCGTGGCTCTTTGAAGATTCTCTTTTCGTGCTTTATAAATGGGAGAAAAGTCTTTCTTCATCCTCAGATTTGTCGGGTTTATGTCCTTTTTGGATTCAATTTCATGGACTTCCATTTAATTGTCGAGGTAGGCAAATTTCTAATCTGCTGGGTAGCCAAGTGGGCAAAGTTATTAGAGAAGAGGAAAACTTTCTATCTGATGGAGTTTCTCAAAGGCGTTTCATTCGTCTTAAAATTGAAATTAATGTTAAGAACTCTCTTCTCAGAGGATTCTTTATTGAGAATGAGGGAAAGAAATCCTGGATTCATCTTCGTTATGAACGTCTCCCTAAATTTTGTTGTTTTTGTGGTGTAATTGGTCATGAACTTGCAGGGTGTTTGAAGAAATTAGAGGCTGAGAACAATGGAGTTCATATACAAGAGAATGTTTTTGGGAGTTGGTTAAAAGCATCAAATCCTAATTTCAGTTTTAATTCTTCTTTTTCTAAGTTGAATAAAGCTGCTTCTTCTCATGGAAATTTATCCGGTGATCGAAATTCAAAAGTCTCGCCTGAGAAGACGGTTTCTGGCACAATTCCTGACGGTGCAATCGTGGGACAGTTTTCTGAAATTCTTCAGGAGGAGGTTATGATTAATCCTAAAAATACGGAAACGTTAGAAACTGTATCTGAGTTAGTGGAAATTCCTGTGGCTTACGTGGCAGAGTCTAAGGCTTCTGAGTCGTTGTTAGATAAAGATGTTTCAATCACTTTATTACCAACTGCTCCAACATCTTCAAACTCTTTGGGCCCTTTATCAAAAGCCCAACTTCATTCATCAGATGCAATAGTTTCTTCAGGCCCTATTTTAAATGATCAGGTTTGCTTGATCAAGCCAGCTGTTGTACTAAGAGAAAAAAGGAAATATAAGTCAAATATCTCTCTTTCTGTCCTTTCTTCCTCACCGCTTCGAGTTAAAAAAAGGAAAACTAAACCAACGTTTTCAGATCTCCATCCTCTCATTTCTCTTCCTTCAACCTCTCTCTCTGAAAACTCTGATGTATGCTTTAACTCTATCGATGAACAAATCACTGATGCCATGGAGACCAGGCCTGATGGGTCTCCAAAGTCGTTATGTTAGTCCTCAGCTGGAATTGTCAAGGTATAGGGAGTCCCTTGACAATTCACAGCTTAAAGGAGCAAATCATGCTCCACTCTCCGGAGATTGTTTTTTTAGCAGAAACAAAGAATCGATCGAATGTTTTAGAGGGATTGAAGAGGGCTATTAATTTTAACTCTTGTTACTCAGTTAATCCGATCGGAATTAGTGGAGGGCTTTGCTTATTTTGGAAGAATTCTGTTTTTGTTTCTATCATCAAAAGTTCGATTTTTTTCATCCAAGCTGATGTCTGTGATAAGGATTCCAACAAGATGTGGAGTTTATTTTGTATCTATGCAAGTACAGATGATAAAGTGAGAGCTACTCAATTTTCTTTGATTTCTAAACGATTGAGTAATTGTCATAGTCATGTTCTTCTTATTGGAGATTTTAATGATCTACTTCTTCGTGATGAGAAGCTGGGTGGAATTCCGAGATCAACACAAAGTTTACGTGGTTTCAGAGATTTTGTTTTTGATAATCATTTGCAAGATTTGGGTTATTCTGGTTATCCTTTTACCTGGACAAATAGACGAAAGCCGAATGATTTCATCCAAGAGCGTATTGACAGGGGTTTGGTTTCTGATTCTTGGCTTAATCTCTTCCCTAAGACCATCCTTTTTCATTTGAATTCTACAGGTTCTGATCATAAAATGCTTTTGGCTAATACAGACCCAAAAATTCAAAAAAGGAAATCTTATTTTAAATATGACCAACGTTGGGGGAAAGATGATAATTGTAAGGAAGTTATCAAGAATGCTTGGAAGGTTAAATCTGTTGGAAGCAACACTTACTGCTTTGTTGAGAAAATTAAAGCAGTTCGAAAAGGTATTTTAGCTTGGAGGAAGAAATCAAATTGGAGTGCAAATGGTTGCTTAGCTCAATACAAATCTGATTTAGCCACTGCTTTGAATTGTTATGTCCCGGACATGGAAAACATTAGAAGGCTTGAAGATAAAATTAAAGAAGCTGTTACTTTTGAAGAGCACTACTGGAAAATTAAGTCAAGGATTCTCTGGCTTAAAGAAGGTGATCGAAATACTTCTTTCTTTCACTCCAAAGTCAAGTTAAGAAGAAAATATAATTCTCTAAAAGGTCTGGAAGATTCAAATGGTGTTTGGAGGGATGGTGATGAAGAGATTGCATCTATTGGCATTGATTATTTCAAAAACCTCTTCACTTCTTCTCCTCCCTCTGATTTGTCTAGCAGTTTGCGAGGTATTTTGCCTAAGGTATCAGATTTGGATAATCAACTTTTGTCTCAAGAAGTTTCTGATATGGAAATCAAACAGGCTTTATTTCAAATTCATCCGAATAAAGCTCCTGGTCCAGATGGAATGACTGCAGGCTTCTATCATGATCATTGGGAAGTGGTAAAATCCGATATTTTGCAGCTGGTAAGAGATTTTTTTCAATCAGGTTATATGCTTCAAAAGTTGAATCATACACATATAACACTTATTCCAAAGACCAAATGTCCTACAAATATGAAGCAGCTTCGTCCTATTTCACTATGTAATGTTGCCTACAAAATCATTTCAAAAGTTTTATGCAACAGGTTAAAGCCTCTTTTGCCTTCTTTGGTCAGTGATAGCCAGACTGCTTTTATCAGTGGAAGAAATATTTCTGATAATATTCTTATTGCGCATGAGATTCTACATTCAATGAAAAATAGAAGGTCAGGGAAGGACTTTAGTTTGGGTTTGAAGCTTGATATGGCAAAAGCCTTTGATAGGGTGGAATGGCATTTTTTGGAATCTATTATGAAGAAGATGGGATTTTGTAATACATGGATTAACTGGATTATGGCATGTATTACCTCAACCTCTTTCAGCTTAAATGTTAATGGGGTTCCTTATGGTTTCTTTAAACCTACCAGAGGTATTCGTCAGGGAGATCCGTTGTCACCTTATCTATTTGTTCTGTGCACAGAAGGTCTGACCAGTTTAATAGACGTTGCAATGAGAGAAAGAAGATTTCATGGCTTTCAAACCCCACATGGAGGTCCCATTATTACTAACCTGCTTTTTGCAGATGATTCTATTCTTTTTTGCAGGGCGAACATGGAAGAAGTTCAAACTTTAAAGTCTATTCTCAAGCTTTATGGGGAAAACTCAGGCCAATTAGTGAATGTGGATAAGAGCAGTCTTGTTTTTAGCAAAAATACACCGAATCAAACTCGAAGGGATGTATCTTCTTTGCTGGATATTAAAGCTTGCTCTTCAATTGGAAAATACCTGGGTTTAGAGGTGCAGTTTGGTAATTCTAAAAAGAAAATTTTTCAGGAGATTCGAGATAGAATTGAACGGGTGTCTCAAGGTTGGGCGGAGCATTTTCTTTCTTCTGCAGGAAAAGAAGTCCTAATTAAATCTGTGGCCATGGCAATGCCGGTTTATGCAATGAACTGTTTCAAAATGCCAATTCAGATGTGTAAGGATATTAATTCCATTATTGCAAGATATTGGTGGCAGTCCAGACAAGATAGAAGAGGTATTCATTGGGGATCTTGGGATAAACTTACTTCTTCAAAGCAAGTTGGAGGTTTGAATATGAAAGACATTCAGAGTTTCAATCTTAGTCTTCTTGCCAAGCAAGGTTGGAATTTAATTCAAAAGCCTCAATCTTTGCTTAGTAGAGTTCTAAAAGCTAAGTATTTTCATAATTCTTCTTTTCTTGATATTTCCCAATCTAGCAATTCTTCTTGGGGTTGGAGAAGTATTTTAGAAGGTAGGAAAATTTTGATCTCTGGGTTACGATGGAGAGTTGGTAATGGTACAAATATTAGAATCTGGAAAGATCCTTGGTTGCCTAGAGTACCCTCTTTTCTTCCTATTTCTCCGATTATTAATCCTACTGCTTTAGTTGCTGATTTTTTATCCTCTGATAAGCAGAATTGGAATGTGTCCTTAATTAATCATACTTTCAATCAAGTGGATGCCCCTCTGATTCTTTCTATTCCAATTAGTAAACACAATTTGCCTAACTCTTTGATTTGGAATTTTAATTGCTCTGGTCTTTATACTGTCAAATCAGGTTATAAACAGGCTTTAAATCTTATCCATCATCAAAGTTCCAATTCTATTTCTGGAGAATCTAGCAATTCTGCTTTATCTTATAGAAATTGGAATTTGATTTGGAGAGCAAAGGTACCTCAAAAGCTAAAATTTTTTATTTGGAAAGCTTGTCGAGGTTTTTTAGCCACAAATTTAAATCTGTCAAAGAGAGGTATTCCCATTAATCCTCATTGTGCTTTTTGTTCCACTCATTTAGAATCCATTTCTCACATTATCCTTACTTGTGAAATTGCAAAAAAAATTTGGTTTGCTTCCCCCCTCTCTTTGGATTGTAGCAGATTTGAAAATTGTAGTTTCATTCATTGTTGGGATATCATTTGTTCTCTTCTTATTGATAATGTCAAAGATAGAACTATGCTTGATTTTTTCATGACTGGTGCTTGGAGATTGTGGAAAATGAGAAATGAAAATTCTTTTAGAGGTTGTTCTATAAACATTCTTAAAGGACTCTCTCTTGCAATTGAAGACTTTCAGGAGTTTTATTCGTGCGATGCTCTGTTACCTCTTCAAGCAACTGTTTCTACTAATTCAGTCGATGATACCTTCGATGGCCTCTCAATTCACTGTGATGCAGCTTGGAATTCTGATTCTTTTTTGTCAGGTTATGGTTGGACTTTTTCTACGAAAGATAATTTCTTTCTTTCCTCTATTAGTTTAGTTGGAATTCATTGCCTCAATGCTCTCCACGCTGAAGGTAGATGCATATTGTCAGCTTTGTCTCATGCTAAGGCTTGTGGTTTTGTGAAGATTCAAATCTGTTCAGATTCAAAGCAAGCTGTTGAGATTTTTAAGGGTCTTTCCAACTGTCCCTCAGATTTTTTATGTATTTTAGATGATGTAAAGCTTCTTTGTCTTTCTTTTGATTTGGTTGTATTTTCTTTTATTAGTAGAGAGCTTAATTTTGAAGCTCATAGTCTTGCTAAGAAGGCTATTAACTCTAATTGTAATTGGCTATTCTCTTAATGTAAGTTTACCTTTGGAAAAAAAAAAAAAAAAAAAAAAAAAACTATGGCAGTTATAACAGAAAACAATGACATCAAGGCTTCTTCTTCTTGGCTTCTTCGTAGACTTCTATTTTCCTTAACCTGAGATGATTTCGACGTTTGAGATTCGACTTCTTCACTTGCACGTGAGAGAGATTTATGTCTTTCATTTGAGTTTGCTAAGAATATCACATATACTTCAATATAAACCAATCAATGAACTAAGTCAACCCGCTTTATTGATGATGAAATTTGAAGGCCCCTGTATAATAGGAAGAAAGAGGCTGCCTGCCCTTTAGATGACACGTGTCCCTTTATAAAACTTAAACCCACCACAGACTCAAGCGTTCACTCGGCGGTCCGTTTTTTTTTTAATTATATTTTGAGATTCATAGAATGATATTTTATTTTAATTTCATTAAAACAAATTTTGTCAAAATTTTTAAAAGTATTTATAGTATGTTTATTATTTATGAATCCATTTCAATTTATATTATTATAGTTATAGAATAAAATTGATGAGATTTCATCTCACACTTTTAAAGCTAAATGCTTTTATTTTTTATTTTTTTACTTTTGATAAATATTAAAAATTTATGAGTTAATTTCACTAATAATAAAAAAAAATTAGGGATATATCAAATATACCGGACGTTTTTATTAAATATCAATAGTAGCCAAAACCGCCACCGATCAAATTAAATTACATTGTGAAAAGACAAAACATACCCCAAATTTAATTTCTCCTTCATTTGTGCAAAATTTAAGGAAATTTAAAAAATCCCTTAAATTTTACAAAATTAATGGAAAAATCCAATCTAAACAAAAATAAACTAAAACAAAAATAAAAGAAAAATCTTCAAACTTCTGATTTCTTCCAAGAAAATTCAAATGTCTTTCTTGTTCGTCATCCTACAAAATACAGAGATAACAAGTAATCAGTTGATTGAAGTGCACTTAAAATTGATACTAGACACAAATTGAGTAAATATTTTTGAAAAGATGTGTAAATAGGCTTTTAAAATAAATATTGAATAAAAATAAAAATTTGATTAAAAGTAACTTATTCTACAAAATATAGAGAAAACAAGTTCGCCGGATATGAAAGGTAAACAATTTGAATAAAAATAAAAATTTGATTAAAAGTAACTTATTCTACAAAATATAGAGAAAACGAGTTCGCCGGAGATGAAAGGTAAACAATTTTATAAACTAGTAAACATTTATTGATGTGTACTTAAAATTGATAGAAGGCACAAAATTGAAGATGAAAAAGAGGTAACAGTTTCTAAAGATATGTAAATAGAAAATTAAAATAAATATTGAATAAAAATAAACATTTTTATTAAAAGTACCTCATTCGACAATCGAATCCCACATTCAAACCCTAACCCTCATTCTAACAATATCCAACGATGACATTGTTAACCCAGATCTCGGCGGTGATACGACAGGCGAACTCCAACGTTGGGATACAACCTTCAAGATTTGCAGAGAATCTGATCACCGATGTGTTGAATCGGTAAAATCTCATGAAGATGCCATTAACGACATCGTCGTCTCCGGCGAAGAGAAGCGGTTGGTCAGAGATGAAATATACAGCGATCAGTTTTCTAAAAATATCATCGTTGATGAGGAGGGAAAGAGAGAAAAGAACGGTGAAGAAAACATTGATGAGGAGAAAACAACTGGTTAGAGGAAGAAAATGTTGATGAGGAGGGAAAGAGAGAAGAGAATGGTGAAGTTGTCTAAAAATAAACCTAAGTTTCCTATAAATAAAGATTCATTAAATCAATTAAGATTGACTTGAATTCAAAATAAATAAAAGAGTAAACAATAAATCAAATGATATGTAATTAATTAGATATAATTATTAGGAGAGATAAAAGGGTAAAATAGACAATATTAAAAACAAAAATCACCCGATCACCATCAAAAATGGTGTTTTATGAGTAAAAATGACGAAAGATCATAACATCCAGCATTATTGTAATTGGGTGAATTAAATTAGTTATTACTGTAATTAATTCAAAATTTATTGTCAATTCAAATTAAGAATTCAATAAAATGGATAAATTTTTAATATTTATGTTACTTCAATTTATACTAATAAATATTTATATTAACTTTAAAAAAAATATACCCACTTAAAACTTAAAACAATTATGATTTAATGATTGTAATTTACAATTACTGAAAGAAAATGAATATTAAAAGAATTAGTAATAAATCTCAATCTCATTCTTTTTTTTAATCTCAGTCTAATTAAAATTAGGGTTAAATGCACCAATGACCCCTACACTTTCTATTGTCCAACTTCTGTAAAAAAAAAAAAAATCATCCAAATCTAATGGATCTATTTTTAAAATATTTTTATATTCAAGGGTATAAGAAAAGACATTTTTTACCCATACTAATTTTCTTCTTCCTCTTCCCCTCTCTTCTTTCTCCGTTTCTCTCTCTAGAATTCTATCAGATTTCTCCATTGATGCAGCTTAACGATGAAGAAATGGGAGAGAAATGTGAAGAAAGAAGAATTCAATTACGAAAGAAATATCCCATCTTTCTCTTCTAGTTTTCTTGATGAAATCAACAAAACTATGTACATCTGACACAAGAAAACCATAGATGAATTGAAGTTTTTACAGAGAGACCGAGACCATGAAAAAATAGAATGAAATAAAACCGGACCAGCGAGTCAATACATGTGTCTATGGTGGGTTTTAGATTTATTAAGGGACACGTGTCATCAAAAAGGAAAAACAGCCTTTATTCTTCCGGCCAGTCCGAATAATCTCTCGTATAATAGTTGTTTAGCATTATTATTATTTCGAAACTAAGTTATAAAAATTCAATTTTATTTCTCCTTTTACTTGAGGAAAAATGTTTTATCTTTAATGATAGTTTTTTTAAAACTCATTTTGTTTAACCATACAAGTCGATGACGTGAGAAAGTTTCCCCTTCTAAAATAATAGCTCAACTTTTTATGAATAGAAATACTGAAAAAAGAGTTAAACAAAATAAATCTTAATCTTAAAAGAAGAAAACAAATAACGGAAAAATTAAACATATGGGTGTAATTTATAGAATTTACATTTTACTAACCTTGTTTATTCTAAAAATTCTATATATATGTTCAATTTTTTATTGTATCGTAACACATGACATGCATTAACATATGGGTGTGTCAATTTTGTAATAAATGAAGGGTGTAATTAATAATTTTATTAAATTGCAGGGGTGTTAAATTTAAAATTTAAAATGTAGAGGTGTGATTTAAAATTAATAAAAATTTGTTTTCCCAATAATTTTATTTTTTTGTTACGTATAAAATCGAGAATTGGCCTTTAATGACATTTTTATATAAAGGTTAATGGCTCTAATAGCTCGAGTTTTAAAAATCCCGCAAATGATATTTTTTTTAATAATTCTCTCAACTGGTTTTAATTTTCTTTTGTCTTTCCTTTTTATTTCCCCTTTTTCGGGTGCCTTCTTCTTCACTACCAATTGTTTTTTTTTTTTTTTTTGGCTTTTATCTTCTTCCTGTGCCAATCTCAATCGTCATGTTGGTAAAAAGATCGGATTTTCTCTAGTCCATTTGAAAACGCTAGTTCTAATGAATTTTAGAGGATTTTTTTTTCTCATGGAGGGTTTTAATTTCAGATCTGGGTTGAGAAATGGTAAAATACTTTGGATTTTACGAAGGGGTTTTGTCAAAATCAATTATTTATCGAGGGCTCAATTCTATTGTAGCTCCGATTAAAGCAATGAAAGAACCAGATTGGATCGCTTGTCGGATAGCATAATGAGAATCTGACAGTTTAATTTCAAGCGTTATTTCATAAGTTCGGCTCGATTTTTCTTTTCCATTATTGAAATTCTTCTTCTTCTTCTTCTTGTTTGATTTTTTTTCTTTAGGTTTTTTTTCTCCTTTATTTTATCTTTAGTGACGAAATTGAAGGTGTTGGTTCTAGTGGTGAAGCTTCACAACAACATATTACTAACAATTCTTCACCTTTTTACTGTTTCTGGATTTTTAGCTTTCGATTCACAACATTCTTAGTGTTTTTCAATGATTGATTTGGATCATATTTAATTTTAAACCCTAAACCCTAAACATGTATTTTGAAAATGACAAATCATACCTTCGTGGTTCCAAATTATTGCAATGAGACTCCTCCCTTCCAACACCATTTATTTTCTTTTAGCTATAACTCCCTCGTGGTTCCAAATTATTGCAATGAGACTCCTCCCCTCCAACACCATTTATTTTCTTTTAGCTATAACTTTTTCGTTTGAACTCCGATTTGGATGATTCCAGATGTTTTGAAATCCTCGTTTCGGGCTCTAAGTTATGGTCAATTCAAAATTTCAAAATTGTTAATAAATAAAAGGGTTTATTATCATCAAAATACTATGTATGATTTACACCATTAACGCTTTTGATTACTGATGATTTTGAAGCTTTGTACTGACCATAACTTAGAGACCGAAATGAGAATTCCAAAACATCTTGAATCATCGAAATCAGAGTTCCAACGAAAAAGTTATGACTAAAAGAAAATTAACGGTGTTGAAGGGGAGAGGTCACATTGAAATCATTTGAAACCACAATGGCACGATTTGCCATTTTCAAACCACATGAGGTGTTCATGCATTTGGTAGAAACCACAGAGGTCTTATTTGTATTTTACCAATATTTTTATCTACCCTCTGAGCCATCCTTTGAGGATAAACAAAACTTAAGCAGATTTGGTTAGTCCGAACTAAATGAAAGAGAAGGTACAACGACAATGAGAGATTTTTGAAGAAATCTAGATAAATCCTTTACTATTGTGTAATCAACATGAACAACAATTTTATCAAAAAAAAAAAAAAAACATGAACAACAATCTCTAGATAAAGTTGAATTGATCTTTATTATTTCATAATCAACTTGAACAATTATTACTTGTTAGTGATCTTAGGTGCAAATATTCGCGTTCATTCTTCGATTTCGTACTTGATTTGAAGAAGTTTATACCAAGTTTGTTTATATTTTTATTGTTTTATATATACTAATTTGTGATTTAGAGGGTTGTATTTGCTACCGAGTTTTTATAACCATTTTCTATCCCGAATTTTCTCTTTTTTTGTGTTAATTTAGTTTATGTTGTACAATTCAATAATTTATTCTGTTTTGTTCACTAAGTTATTGAATAAAATTTCTTCTTAAAGTTTGTAAACTCTTTCATTTTAGTTTTTTAGAACAATTTTTCATCTCATATCCCTCTTTTTTGTTAATTTAGTTTTTCATTGTACAAATCAATAATTTATACTGTGTTGTTCACTAAGTTATTGAATTAAACTTCTTTGTTTTATTTTGCAGCATGGTTCATTGAGCTTGCCAATTTACAAGTGCTAAGCTATATGAGAATTGGAGAAGAAGATGGAGAAGAAAGATGAAAAGATAGGCCTAACGAGATTTGACACATTAATGATGCCATTTTTTATTATTGTTTTTTGTATTTGTTACCATTTGTAATGGATTGTTGATGTTGTATAGATGTGAAATGAATCTTGGTGTTGATATTTATAATTCAATCATTTATTGCATTGAGTGATGTTCAATGCTAGTGTAAATGAATGTGGTTTTTAAATGATAATAAATTCATACTTCTCTATCATACCAAATAAAAAAAGATGTGGTAAATGATCGAAAACCAAATTTATATCAAAGAAAATGATTCTTTTGGTGGGATATGATTTGATATAAAACTATTAGTTGATAACATATTGAACTTCATATGTTGATAGGTTTTAATGTATATCAAGTGTATTTACTGATTAGTGGGTTGTTGATTGTAGAAACTAATAAGTAGGGAAAAACCATAAATCAATAATTTATTATCTTCATTTCAATAACTTATTGAATTAAAATCAAAACGTTAATACTAAGATTTTTAATTCAATTTATTGAATTAAACGGAATAATTTATTGAATTAAAACTCAGATTTTAATTCAATTAATTATTGAATCAGAGAAAAAATTAATGAATTAATAAATGAGTACCATTTTTGTAAATGAGATATATGATATTGATTTTAATTCGATAAGTTATTGAATTAAATGCAATAATATATATTTGGGTAAAATACCATTTTGGTCCCTGAACTTTCACTCGAGTTTCGTTTTCGTCCCTGAACTTTCAAAAATGACGTTTTTCATCCCTGAACTTTCCAAATCATTTCATTTTCGTCCTTCGGTCCATTTTTCCGTCTGGAACATTAACAGAGTCTTACGTGGCATGCTTACGTGGCTTTTTTTTAAATGAGGTGGCATGTTTAGTTCTTTAAATCATTTTTTTATATTATGTGGCATTTTTTATTCATTTTATAATTATAATCTCTCTCCTCTCCCTTTCCATTCAAAGCAAACCCTAATTTCATCTCTTTTTCATTGTTCACTTGAAGCAGCCGCCGCCCACCTCTCCCCTCTTCATCCCTTATTCAACTTGAAGCAGCCGTCGCCGCCCAAATCAACCATAGTAGTGTTGTCGTTTTCTTTGCCATACGCTAACCACCGTCGTCAGATCTATTACTCTATTTCTATCCAAGATCGTGTTCACGATTCGATCTCAGACCACCGTAGCGTCATCTCGCAATCGTCAAATTGTGGCTTCACGAGTCGATCTAAGACCACCACGGCTTCATTAGTCGATCTCAGACCACCGCGGCTTCACGAGTCGATCTCAGACCACCGTGTCCAAGATCGTCAAATCATTTTCATCTCGCACTCGCCTTCACGTTTTTGTCCAAGATCATCTTCACGAGTTGATACCGTTTCTGGCCAAGATCACCTTCACGTTTCTGTCAAATCGTCTTCATCTAGCAGTCGCCTTCACGTTTCTCACTTTTATCTCTTTCTCTGTTTTTTTGTTTTTGCCTTTCACGAGTTTTTTTTTCTTAAGATTCAACTGAAATTGTGTCTTTTTTTTTTGGATCTTGTGTAAATAAAAAGCCTTGAGTTTTCAATCTTAAGGGGTTTTTTCTTGTTTTAGCTTTTGATTATTATTCAAATCAACTTCTCATAAGCAATCTTTGAATCACATTGCAATCATTTTAAATTTCTTACAATGGATTGTGGATTTACAATCTTCTAAATCCCAGATCTAGAAATGTCGTTTCTATCCAAGATCGTTCACGAGTCGATCTTGTGATCTCTATCATTCGCGCTATTCTAGCATCCTATTCTATGGTCGTAGATTCAGATTTTGATTCCGACAAGGATCGGTTCCTTTTTCTCATCCTCAAATCAGTTCATTTCCTTACTTAATTCTCTTTTTGATATGGGTTTTAAAAGGCCACATCAAAGCCATCATTACAATTTAGCGCCATCAAGAAATTTCCAAATAAATTATATAAAAACAGCACCATCCTCATTGATGATCAAAATCATGCAGGGAAAAACATTAAAAATTGTGTCCAGTTTTATGTTATTTTAAATAAAAAAATCAACATTAAAAAAAACTAATCTATTTTTCATATTCCCATCCCAGATCTAGAGATTTTAAAGGAGAAAATGTGAGGATTTTTTAAGAACTCATAGCCAATTTGTAATGGTACTCTTTTTATGTATTTCAATGATACTTTTGAGAGAGGGCTCTGATAAAGCTTGAGAAAACTGGAAAAATATTCATGGTGGTAAAAAAATGGATGGTGAAGAAGGGGGTGGAGAAGAGGATGATGGAGGAGAGAGAAAGAAGGGAGGTGGGAGAATGGAAGAGAGAGATTAAAAAGATTGACACATAAGCATTCAAAATATAATAAATTAAAATTGATATTAAAATATTGATAAAAGAAGTCATGTCAGCCTGCCACGTCAGCCTCTGTTAAGTCCCAGACGGAAAAACAAACGGAAGGACGAAAAAGAAACGAATTGGAAAGTTCAGGGACGAAAAACGTCATTTTTGAAAATTCAGGGACGAAAACGAAACTTGAGTGAAAGTTCAGGGACCAAAATGGTATTTTACCCTATATATTTTTGATCCTGATGGAATAATTTAGTGAATTAAAGAGAATAATTTAGTGAATTAAATTAAAAGGTACATTTGAGATTCTTGATATTGATTTTAATTCAATAAGTTATTGAATTAAATGAAATAACACTCAAATTTTAATTCAATAAATCATTGACTAAGGGGGAAAATTTAATGAATTAATAAAATTCAGAATTTAATTCACTAAATTATTGAATAGGGGAACAAATTTATTGAATTAATAAAGTTCTGATTTTAAATCACTAAATTATTGAATAAGGGAACAAATTTAGTGAATTAATAAATTAGTGACATTTTTATAAATTTAATGAAAATAATTAATTTTGTTATATTAGAAAAAAAAATTTGGGAATTATGAAAATGTGTGTTATATGGAGAATTAATTTATAAAATATATCATGCGACTCTCTACCTCTTGAAATTATCCCAAATATATTATTATATGAGTTCAGGATTTAGGAAGATACTGACTTAGTCAACACCTAATATGATTTTTTAAAAAGAAAGGTCGGCTTTGATCTCATCTCTTTCCCGGGAATTAACGACTTTTTCTACGTTGTTTCTTCTTTCTCCCACTCTGCCTATTAAAATCCTCTGATAACTCTCTCAATTTCAATCACCTTTCATTAAAATTTGTTCTCTTTCATTCTCATAAATCTTAATTATTTAATTAATATTCACTAATCTTCAGCTTATAGAAAAGATTAATGGTAAAATACTTGTTCTTGTGTTTTGCCTACTATATTACTTCCAAGTATATCACTACAAAAAACTCTGGTATTCGCCACGCGCCATCGCGTCACTAATAGTATACCTCCGCGTCTCCAATAATCTTTGGTGACGCGAGCCACGCGTCGACAGGCACGTCGTCAATACCCCGTCGTGAATGCCTATTTTAAGAATTAGTGACGCGCGTCACTGATGAGGTCAAGCATCAACCACGCCTGACTTGCGTGGTTGATGCTTGACAATTAGCCACGCAGATCAGGCGTGGCTAATGTCCGGCATCTACCACGCTTGGCATGTGTGGTGAATGGCCTATGGTTATTTGCCACGCCAGCCAAACGTGGCTATCTGGGTTTTTTTTAGAAGGCTAGTCATTAGTGACGCCATAGCGTGGCTAATAGCCTCTAAAATTGTTTTAAAAAAAACTATTTGTTTAGAGACTCCCCAAATACATAACTGTAACAAACATATATATATATATATATATATATATTCATATTTCTAAACACCAGACAAGCTAAACCATTATATATTTCATAAAAATACGCGATTTAACAGTCAAATATAAGTTTACAACATTAAAACACGGTTTTACTTAAGTCAAAAAAGAGTTTGCAACATAAATAACTCAGTTCTTATAAATTACAAACTAGAAAGTCTCTAATTCTTTTCCCTACTCAAGGTCTCCTGAAAAATCCACCCACTCGTGCAGCTTCCTCGAGGGGTCAGAAGTTTGATAGATAATTTACTTCTCGATCCAACGAGCATTGATTTATTCCATCTGGGTGTACTGATCAAAGTCGCTTCGCCTAGTTAATCTCTCTACTCTTGCAGGCATGTTCGCTCTTAATCTGATCAACGACTTTCTGATAATGAAAATGACAAGTAAAAAGAATATCAAATTATGAATATGGTTTGTTATCACCAATATAGTCAAGGCAAGTATGCAAAAAAGTAGATTAGAGAATTATCAAGCAACAATGTCATAATTTTCCTCAACTATAAAATTATATTGGATTGAGCAAATTAAATTAAATATACAAACTTAAATTTCCCAAGTCAAGATGTTCCAAATAGGATGTGAATTCAACGATTTGGAATAGTACTACCATTTTCAGTCAAAAGACTCACATGCGGCAAAATAAAAGGTTCATTTATGTAAATAAATGCATGTAAAAACACTAAACCATATGAGATTGAACATATATACTATAATTAAAAACTTACTTTGACATGTATAGATTTCTAAAGAATCCTAGTCATTTGAGCAAGAATGTTTAGTATTGCAATAAAATCTATTGAAAATTTGCAAAACCAATATAATTAAAACAAATTAAAAAACCAAATTACTCACAAATCCATCTTCAGAGTTCTCTAAATCCAGCTTCTCAACATACAATACAAACACACTAATATAATAAATTTTCAAAAAAAAAGTTACCTATAAGTGGTTGAATGCCATATGCGAACCGTTCCATCCTCGGAACCCGTAATAATAATAGGAAGGTCAGGATGAAAACATACTGCAGAGACATTGTGAGTATGACCATCCAATGTCTGGACACAACTCTTGGTTTGGTAGTCCCATACCTGTGTTAACAAGATGACACTCATAACTATTCCATACATCATGAACTCATTAAAACACTTCAATACTAAGGAAACTAGTTAGTTGAAAAGACCTTAGCAGTGTGATAATCAGAACCAGTTATGAGGTAAGGTTTGTCACCTCCTGTGAAGTAATCAACACAATTCACTCCTTTCTGATGGGCATCTAACATAAAGTTAGGATCAGGGGATCCAAGATTCCAAATCTACGAATAAAAACTTTGATCTTATTCATTGTATTATAGTTGTAAACACGAATCAACATGTCATCGGCTCCTGCAACAACCCATTGTTTCCGAGATATAAATTTGGCCGATCTAACTGAAAACACAACACCAATGTTGGAGAATGGGCTACAGTCCAATCCAGAAAATAAAATGGGGGGAAATGAAATTTCTCATTCAGACCTATTTAAAAAAAAGTCGAGAAAACATGTCTATTTACCTGGTAATTCAGTGACCTCAAAAGATTTAACCATGGTCTGAAACATCATTAAAAAAACTATAATTAACTTTAAATTTCTAAATATAGATGACTAGGGAGAAAATCTAAATACATGAACAAAACAACTATGCTATAAATGACATTATTCTGTTCAGTTTTTCATACCTGAGACTGGTAGTTCCAAACACATTTAACTTGAAAATTGTCAGCTCCACAGCAATTTTACAACATTACTTAAACCCGAACATCTTGAATCATTAAAATTCTAATCCAACCCAATTATTGTTTCCAATAAAACTATTTAAACTTTTTTATCCCAATAAAAGCAGATTCTTTGCCAGACTGGACCCTATTTTAGTAGTCCTTCCAAGTAGTTACTACATTATTACAGACTTTTAAAAGTGCATAACACACACAAGGCACAGACGGAAAGATATAAACGCATATAAAAAAGTTAGACTTACTGTTGTGAGAAATCGTGATACGCAAGTGTACGTAGTCTAACAAGTAATAAAGTGATAAGAAAGATCGTTCCCACGAGGATTAGTGACTTAAAGTGGTGCTTAACAAATAGCTTAAAGAAAATAAAAACAATGATAAATTGGGGTGATTTGATTTATGAAACTAAATAATTAAAATTGTGAAATTATGTAAAACTAAATAAATAAATTCTAAATTAATTAAGAAAAATAAGTATGATGGTCTAAAGTGGCTTAAATTACTCCTAAAATATGCAAGAATAATAAAGTGATTAAACTATGTAGAGATGAGTGGTTGGAAAATCAAGAATCCCCCTAAAGAGCCTTAGAATTCATAATGCTGCAGCAGTGCTGTGGCTGTGCTGCAGCAAACTGCAATAATAAATACATTTTTTATGCAAGTAAACTCAATTGCTCAAGTGACTTTGTCAAGCCTAACATGATTCTAATTCCTAATCCAATTAAAATCCTATGTCTAGGTAAAATTAGATTAAGAAATATATTTTAATGTTCCGGTTTAGGCTTTACGGTGTAAACACATATGTCTATGCATTACCAAAAACAATTTCAAGAATCGTTAACCCCTATCAATCAATATTCTTCCATTCAATTTTAACCTTTTCAGAATTAAAACTAAACTAAGCAATTCACTTAAGTTGATCAAGCATAAGCAAAGAGACAAGAAATATCAAACTATTGATTGAGCATAAAAAATTGAATTCAATAAAGCTTGTGAAAACTAATCCCCTTAGGGTTCATCTATCAAATCCAACCTAAGAAATTTAGTTCATAACAAAATTGAAATAAACAAAAGTGTTCTTAAAAATCAGAACTAAACCTAGCATAATCTAATAATGGAGAAGAAGAAGAATAAACAATTAAGAGCAAGAATAATCCATTAGAGAAGAAGATCCAAACGAAGCTCCCTAAGGAAGAAGAAGACTCCTGCGTTTCTTCTATTTCTTTCTCACGTACGCTGCTGCCTCTGTCTGCCTCTCCAAAAAACAAATCTGTCTTCTCTTTTCTTCCCTTTATGTCTAGGTTAATTTCTTTTCTTTCCTTGTTTTTGGGCCTGGGCTTTCTTTTAATATCCTCCAAATTGCTCCTAAGATGGACCCCAATGATGGGCTATTTGTTTCTCACTTGAATCAGCTGAAACGGGCCTAAAAATAGACTTTTTCAGGCTGAAAATCGTGATCCTGATTGCTGTCCAGACTACTCCAGTGTGCTGCAGCACTGCCACAACACTTTGCAAAAATCTGCACTTTTTCCCTTTGCTCCTACATCAAATTTGCAACTTTTTAGGGATTTCTTTCATTCAAAATGACAAGATTAAAATACCCAAAGCCAAAAACACTTCAAACATATTATTTAAAGTGCTAAAAACCCGAGTTTTCTCAAAGTAAGCTTAATTAAAGAATTATGCAAAATGAATTCAAAGTGCACAAAATATGAGCAAAGTTCAATCAAATAATTATCACTTAGGCATTAAAATATGACCAAATAACTCTATTTTATAGAGTTATCACTTACCATGGCTCTGTCGGGTGCAAGTCCACGGATTTTACTCATTCCGACCTTTGAGCAAGTTTCCTCTATAAAAAAAAAAACCCCATAGAAGACTTAATTCATAATAGCACACTTACCTAATGAGAAATTGGATTAATTATAAACGAATCGATAAAGTACCTTGATTGCAAGTCTGAGAGGCTGTGGACACGCAAGAAAACAAAACAAACAAGTTAATCTTCATAGTAGATCACATGTAAATATACGAAATCTTCAACTAGTCATCTAAGATTCGAAAACACTAAAATAGAAATCGTATACAATGAATAATGATTAGGTATTTCAAATAAAACTCTAAATCCTTCTATCAACCAAATCAAGGATAAAAACTACTCCTCAACTTATACGAATCAAACAATTCAAGTCAAGAATTAGGCATTCTGAAGCAATTGAAAGAGAGAAGAAAATTGCGGAATTCAAAATTAAAGATAGAAAACTACAAATTACAAAAACAATACAACAAGGAAAACAAAAGCGTTGTAGATAACGATCAGATCTAAAGCTTCAGTAATACAAATAAGAAAATGATCGAAGATTCACCATTTTTGCTCAGAATTAGCTAAGCTTTGATAGAGATTCGAATCTTGCAACGGTTTAACAATCGAGCTGATTCGTGAGCGGAGATGAAGAACGAAAGAAAGAAAAATTGGGGATGGATGGGATAGGATTTCGAACCTTTTTTGGTGTATTGTCTGAGAGATCTTTTTTTCGGTATTATGAAAAATCAAGATCGATCGACGATTGAGAGAGATGAGATTTTTAGGAAATTAGGGTTTTCGGAGCGTGAGCCGAATGTTCTGCTATTGATTCCACTCCATCATCTTCGTACAATTGAGAGGGATGAGGTGAGATGAGAATGATTGAAAGAATGAGAAAGAGACTGAGAATCGATTGAGAGAAGCTTCGTGTAAGAGAGCAAGAAAAAGACTGAGATTAAGAACGTATGAAACAGCGTGAGCATTTAAAACGACCTCAAATCGCTAAAACTAGAAGGAAAACAAGGATGGGGCGATGGTGAGGGCTGCTCTCGACTGAGGGAAGGAAAAAACGAATTTGGGGAAGAAGATCAGTCTCAGCCAGCGCACTGAAAGAAAATTAAAAGGGAAAGACATTAGCCACGCACACGTCACGTCACGAATAAGGCCCAAACGAGGGTTTTGAATTAAAAGGGATAATTGTTCGCTACCATTCGCCACGCACGTGCATGTCTCAAATTAGACTATCATGAGTGAATCCATTTGCCACGCACAAGCCACGTCACTGTTAAGTCCAACACACACGTTTCGATTTAAAGGGCAATTTTATTTCAGATTATTGAACAATTAGTGACACAGCGTCACCAATGGTTAAGCCCATTGGTGACGCCGCGTCACCACTATTATTCTGTCTTCCTACCCAACTCACATCACTGACGTTAGGGGTGAAAGAAAAAACCGAAAACCTGAAAAATAAATCGGGCCGAAACCGTAAAAAACCGAACTGTCCCGGTTTCCATTATTCAAAAACCGAACCAAATCGGCAAAAACCGGAACCGAACCGGCTTCTAAAAAACAAGTAAAAATCCCATACCCCTTCCCTATTTCCCCCTAATTTTTATTTATTTGTTTTATTTTATATATTTATTTTCACTTTATTTTAATTTATATTTTATATATTTATTAATCTAATTTTTTCAACTAAGTTATAGATTATGTTTGATTTTTTTTGTTTCATCCTTCAATGTTGGAGGATTTTTTTTTAAAACTAAATGCAAATGGCCTATACTAGAAAAACCGGAAAAAACCGAACCGACAAAAATCGTTCAAAACCGAGCCGGTTCCTATTATAAACCGAACTGGTCCGGTTTTTAAACTTAATCGAAAAACCGGACCGAACCGAACCGGTTTCACCCCTAACTGACGTTGCGTCAGTGATGGAGAAACCATTGGTGACGCCCGTGTTTGGCGTCACCAATAAGGACCATTAGCCACTCAATTGCAGTGCGTGGCTAATTCCTGCGTCACTAGTGTTAGGAATGGTGTCCTAGAACTTGTAATTATTTAATTATAATAATTTATTTCGAATAAATTAAATAAATAAACATAAGTTCTTTATATTATCTAGATTGATTCAATTGACGATATTATGAATATATGGAAATATATTAATATCAAACATTCAAATAGTAAACCCTAAGTTACTCTTATGAAATCACGACTTAGTATGTGAGTCATACGAGAGGATTAAAATCGAGATGAGTAACTTAAAAGTGTCTACAGTAAATGGATAACGTTTGGGAACCTTATCCTAGTAACACTGTTGATAGCTTCGCATTTTGTTTATAGACAAATGATCTAATCCTGATCATTCATGTGGGAGACATGAAATGGAAGTATCATATGCAATGTTGATTGTATAAGACAGGACCACGATGTTCGATCAAATTTCTCATTAGTACCAGGTTTACGAGAAATGATCGAATATCAAACTAAGTTTATCAACCGTGATAGATCTCAATCCTGAGTGAAATGCGGACTCTTATTTATGGAGTTATGTTCTTTGATTCACATGGTTGAGAGCGATTTGTAAGAACGCTCAATACACTCCTGTTTTGGGAACATGGCTAGATAAGTAGCTGGGAACTCATTTTCACAAGATGGAATTCATAACTTTCCTATAAATTAACGGTATCAGTGCGATACCTAAACATTTTAGGAACTTTAGGAAACTCCCTTGATGTACTGATTCGAGACATGAACAAGTGGCGCCACGACTTCTATTGATCACAGAAGTATATTATCTCTAGTTCAACTAAAGATAAAGTTCATTGCAGAATCAGCGTGAACACAAGGATAAAGCGGTAATTACAGGGGCAAAACGGTAATTTTATCCGCCTATAATTATGAGGGTTCCACTTGAAGGATATATCACAGATATAAATAAAGATAAACTAAATGGACATAACTCATCTATAGTGAGGGGAGTTCAACTATGAATCTATAGTGGAATTATTCATAGGTAGATAATAAGTAATTAACTGATTATGAATTAATCACTTAATTGACTAATTATTAAGCCCATGATCTATAGGTCCATCGGGTCCCTATGCTAGCCCAAACATCGTTGTAGCAAAACTAAGTTATTAATTTTACTTAGGAAGAACAAATAATTTAAGTAATTGATTTTACTTAAAATTAGGCAATATTAATTATTTGAATAATGAGATTATTTAAATGAAAATTAATATTAATATTATTAATATTGATACAATATTAATTGTTTATATAAAAAGTTTATTTGAATGGAAATTAATATAACATTATCAATTATAATAATGTAAGGCAAAATTAATTGTTTAAATAATTAAATTATTTAAACGGGAATTAATGTTAATATTATTAATTATTTAAATAATGAGTTTATTTAAATAGAAATTAATAATTAGTATTATTAATTAAATAATGAGTTTATTTAATTTAATAATAAATATTAGAGAGAATTAAAAACAATTGGTTTGAGAAACAAATTGGTTTTGGCCCAAAAATAATTAATTAATTGAATAAGATTCAATGGTAATTAATATATTAATTTTTTTGGCTAAATGTATTTAATTAGAAATTATTATTTGAATTTTTTCTAATATTACATACATAATATATAAAGAAAAGTAATTATAAATAAATTTAAAAAAAAAAAATGAAAAGTCAAATGCAACTACAGCGTCAGCATGCGTGGGTTGTTGTTTTTTTCCTTTTATTTTTTTTTAATTATTTAATTTAATTTATTTATTTAACTTTTCTATTTAATAATTAGGAGATAAGCATATCTATAGAGATTAGATATCATATTTTCCTATAAATATGACCATTGAGATTCATATTTTATACACTCCTCACTTTAATTAGAAAAGTGAAAATTCTTTCTCAAGTTTTTGCCCAATTGCCGATTTTCCTTAGGGAAAATTTTAGAAGAAATTTCTTCTTCTTTTGTTCTTCCGGTTCGATTCCCACAAGTCGGTTTTGTTTTCGATCAGGATATAGCATAGAAGATCCGGTGTTGCTGAGGATTTGATGCTGTAAAGAAACCTCCAATCGATTCTCCATTAATTACTCAATATAAGTAAAAGGGTTTTAATTTTCAAATTAAGCATGAATCTACATGTTTTATCACAAATTGCATGATGTTAATAGATCCGTTATTAAATGTTAATAAGTTTACTAAATAAAATTCCGCTATTTTAGTAAATCATCCCTTCAACTAGTACTACAGATTCTTGTAGTGTATCTTGTCTTCTTCTAATAATAACAGATCTCATGTTTTCTTGCTACAAGAACACGAAGAGGATTCTAGGATTATGTCATTTGATTATCACAAGCGAAGGAGGGATTCCTTTAGATGACGAAGTTTATTCAACGATCAAACGATTTGTAATTCATCATAGAGAATGGATTTGTTCCATTAAACTTGAATATGATCAAGATGGAGATTCAATTTGGTCATCTAAACATGGTGTAAAGCATGAAGGTTCAAAATCTGAGGTTATACCACACCCTTATCAAAATCAGATCCATCATGACCAGTAAAGGACGTTATTTTGTGTCTGCGTTTGTGTAGCCTAAATTTTGAAACTCTGGATTTTATAGTATAGGTTTAGATTTGATGTGATACGAGTTTCAAAAAATTATATTTGATAAATATACACAGTTTCATTTTTTACCTTAAAAATGTTTTAGAAGTTTCAATTATACCCCTAATCTTTTAATTTATTTCAAAGTACACTTTGTTGGAAAAAAAACTATTTAAAAATATCATTTCCTTTAGGTTAAGAGTAGAATTGAAACTTTTAAAACGCTAAGGGGAAAATTGAAACTAACATTATAGGTTAGGAGTATTTGTATAATTTAACCAATTTTTAATTAAACATATTTAATGATGTCTTCTACTCTACCTACTTCATCTATAATACCTCTAAAAGGGGCTTAAGGAGATAAACTTTTGTTTTCCTCTTTTGCCCCTATTGAATATATATACTTTATTTATTATTTATTTTAATATGCTTTTAATTAGTTTAATATTTAATTAGTTTAATTATTAGGCAAATGAGTAGTATTACAAGTTAATTAATTCAAATTGAATTATTATTTTTATTTCATCCTTTGTATCGATAATCCATTCAATTTCTAAAACCAATGAGCTTTCATGAAAACTTATTCAATGGATAATTGAAACAATTCACTTTCTTCATCCACATGAGTGAATCTATTAATGGCTATACATTATGTCATAAACTATTGATAATTAATAGCCTTTTCATTTACAAATTGAATACAAGTTTGATATTGCCCACTATAAATAGCATGAAACTGACAGAAAAATGTAATTTCATTCTAAACTGCCAACAATTTGGTACGAAAATTGTCTTCTTCCATGTATTTTGCTAAAAAATAAGAGATGGGTAATGATAGAGAGTCCAAAAGGGAATATGAGAAGAAAAATCAATATATCAGTGCATACACAAAGCGGTGGAAGAAGAGATTATTGGAAAGGAACCAGTAGTTAGGCAAAGAAAATGATAACCGATTATTGATAGTAGGGTATTGTTTATTCATCCAATATATATTTCCTCTTTATTTGAAGAAAAATATTTTCATATAAGTATTCTCCTTATTTAAATATTTACATTTATTTCTATAGTTTGAATAAAAATATGATCGTTTATTAATATTATCATCAAAATGCTTGATAAATCAATAGTGATAGAGTTTCTAATTTTATTTCATTTCATATATTTTAAATTTATAATTATTTTCATTAAAGAAATTTATGAACAACTCACTATTAATATCTGTACCTAATTATATGGATATTTTTTAAGTCTTACAATATGTAAACTTCACAATCAAATACTTGCTTTAAAATATTGGGAAATTTCATTGGGTAGCAGAATTTTATACAATATCTATATTTATACTACCTCTAAAAGGGGCTTAAGGGGAGAAACTTTTGATTTCCCCTTTTACCCCTATTAAATATATATGTTTTATTTATTATTTATTTTAATATGCTTTTAATTAGCAAGTCAAATATATATATATATATATATATATATATATATATATATATATATATATATATATATACTTTTAATTAGTTTTTTTTTTGGAACGGTACAAAATTATTGTAAGTTTTCAAGAAAATATGAATATGATGTGATTTATTGTTGCTTTGGC
Source organism: Gynostemma pentaphyllum (assembly GCA_028015215.1). Lineage (NCBI taxonomy): Eukaryota > Viridiplantae > Streptophyta > Magnoliopsida > Cucurbitales > Cucurbitaceae > Gynostemma > Gynostemma pentaphyllum. Next base: position 17,404,557 of record CM051350.1, on the reverse strand, counting down.
CTTTGTGTTGTGCATGTGCAGTGCACTCTACGAATTTGTAGAATCAAAAGACTTTCTTAAGTTTGATACTTGATATTTAATTAAAATTGAAGACCTTGAGGTTCCTCCAAACCTTCCTGCTTCCCAAGACTCTTTTCAAGCCAACTAAATTTAATCCCTTTCTCATAAATCAATAAAATTTCACACAACTTTCATCTATCTACAGTATAAAATTTCTGGAAGAGCCTTCTCTACCTGTTGCACCGAAATCCATTAGAAAGGGATGGCAATGAAGAAAGCGTCGGTGGGTGGTTTATTTTTGAAATTTTCATTGAAAATTGCCTACCCTTTTGGCTTTTTAAAAGTGTAAATGGAGATGAGCCGATGATAAAAAAAAAAAAAGGGAAAAGACGAAATCCAAAGTGCAGACAAGAGGAGGAAGGGAAAGGGGTGCCTACAATAGAGTTTTTTTTAGGAGTCGTTCATTTCCCGTTATCTTAGATACCATGTAATCTAAGATTACTGAATATCTAGAATACATGGTATCTGGATTGCAGGGAATATAAGATTACAACGTTCATTTTGCAGTAATTAAAAATGAGAATCTCATAGGTATAAAAGATTACATTGTTTGTTAGGTTGTATTTAAGGGAGGAAACTTAATGAATTAATAATTCTTCCAATAATACCCTTGTTTTATGTTTCTCGTTAATAAATTTTATATACGAATTTAATTAATATTTTTTTGATAGATTAATATACCTATACTATTTTTAGAATTTAATTAGTTTATAACTTATTTATTTAAATATTTAATTAACATAAAAATTTAATTTTAATTTTATATACTTATTTGATACCAATGAATTCATTAAAGTATCAATAATTAGTGTAACGAAAAAATTATTTATGTTTCTAAATTTAGTTATTGATGAGAAAATAAATTATCTTATGTATTTATAAGTAAAACAAAAAAATAACTTTTTATAATATTGAAGGACAAAAAAGTAAAAAACAGAATACAATCGTAATGTAATCCTAAAAACCCACCGGTAGAGAATGTATTCTAAAATGGCCAGATATCATGTATTCTTTGATTACATGTAATCTAAGATATCCTTATATCTTTAAATGCAGTAAAATGAACAATGTTATCTGAATACACCTCCCTCTGTAATCTTAGATAAAATTGAAATGAACGACCCCTTAGGGTTTTCTTAAATTACATTTACCCCAACCTTAGTTTTAAAGATGGTGTTGTTTGCCATAGATTTAGATATTGTAAATATCATCCATGATACATTATTATTAGTCTTATTCTTTTAAAAAACTTAAACAACAAATTAAATTTGAAAAATACTCTTTCATTATATGTTTGGTAGGAAATATTATAATGTTATTTTTGTCCTTCATTATTAATCTACATTATAATTTATTATTTTAAATTAGTGGATATGTTAAATATTCTATACCATCACAAAATTTGGAAGACAATGAGATATTAAAAATATATATATCTTTTTTTGTTCGAGAACATGACATTATTCAAAAGTTTATAAAATTAAACATAAACTTATTCATATTAAATTATATAAATTAAAAAAAATCATCAATAAAAATATTTAATAAAACACCACGTGCAACGCACGTACTATTGACTAGTTTTCCAAAAGAGACGTTTTATTTTTTTATTTTTCATCCTTCATTTCCATCGATTATTGATACTATCGATATTGATAAGGTATGGTCCCTTGCACCTATCAAACGAAAATAGGAAAATGAAGAAAATATTAGAACCCAAATGTATTAAATACACTATTCAATTAATTATCAAATTAGAGATGGAAGACTTGAACTTTCGACCGACGTCATAGAAAGAGAGTGTGTACCTAACCATTTGAACTATACTCCAACCAATTATCATTATTATTAGTAGGGGTGTTCAAAGAGACCGAAAAACCGATGAATTAAACCAAACCAAACCGGTCGGTTTGTTGCCTAAATATTTGAACCAACGATTCTTTTAGTTTGCAATAGTCAAAACTGTGAGAATCAGTTTTGGTTTGGTTTTTATATTGAAAAACCGTATAAAATTGAACCAAACTGTTGTAGTTGATGATTAAAAACGTCAAATATATTAGCTTTTTTTTACCTATTCTCATTTGGTCATTGTACAATCTTAGCAACCGTTTATGAAAGTAATGAGTTTCAACACCATTTTCAACCCCTCATATCTCTCTCTGTGAACGAAATTGCACTAAAAGACTTTCTGGATCTATCAATTTAAAGACTAAAAGATAGAGAAAAAGAATTGAACACGAGGAATTTATCCTGGTTCGGATCGAATGATCCTAATCAGCCCACTGGAGAAGTGATCTCCAAGATTATGCACTAGAACGATCTTTCGAACAATAAACACATACAATCTCTCATTACAGATCTCTCAATTTCACTCACGAAGAACATGCAAAGAGTTCTTCCCTTCACAGCCTTTGGCTTCCCACTAGCACAGTTTTTTTTTTTTTTTAGAGAAAGAGAGATACAGATTGTTAGAATGAATAACCAAAAGAAAACGAAATCAAGAGCTCAAAATGGCAAGTCATCAAACTGCCCCTTCTAAACTCTCTTTCTTCTTTTGCCAGCTATCAGATAAAGTCCCACGTGAAGCCAGCTGCACCTTTTTCATGCTAAAGGCATATTACAACAGAATTCAACAATATTCAGTTTAAGGGTAATATGGGCTTCTTGGACAGTGGGCTGAATACAGGTGGGCTTGGGCCAAGGCTAATATTTCAATCAGACTTCACAAATCTCCACCTTGATTGATATGTTCTAGCCTTCCAATGCATAATCTCTAAGACACTCTCCAGCTCATCAGGTTTCTTCAACCTGGATCAAAACAAGTCACACCAAGATAGTTTAGACACTTGCTAAATTTAGTGGTAGTGACTGGTTTTGTTACCATATCAGCAGGGTTCTCATCAGTGTGAATTTTAGTAATTAACACATTACCTTTGTTGATTATATCCCTTATGAAATGATACTTCACCTCTATGTGTTTGGTCCTATCATGGAAGACCTGGTTCTTTGTGATGTGGATGGCACTCTGGCTGTCACAGAAAATCTCAACTTCTTGTTGCTGAATCCCAAATTCAGATACAAGTCCCTTTATCCATAAGGTTTCTTTGACAGCTGCAGTTACAGCCACATATTCTGCCTCAGTGGTGGAAAGTGCTACTACAGGTTGCAAGCTAGCTTTCCAGTTGATTGTGTTGCCAAATAGAGTGAATACCATGCCTGATAGTGATCTTCTTTTGTCTAAGTCACCTGCAAAGTCGAATCACAATACCCTACAATTGCATTGTTAGAAGCATCACTCTTAGTGTATTTTAACCCATAGTTCCAGGTACCTTTTAGGTACCTCAATACCCATTTGGCAGCTTCCCAATGCCCTTTACCTGGATTTGCCATGTACCTGCTAATGAGGCTTGAAGCATATTCAAGATCTGGTCTTGTACAGACCATAGAATACATAATGCTGCCAACTACACTTGCATAAGGGGTATTATTCATTTCATGCTCTTCTTCTACAGTCTTTGGACTTAATGATGCAGACAATTTAAAGTGTGCAGCTATGGGAGAAGAAACAACCTTAGAATTATTCATATTGAACTTTTCTAAAATTTTCTGGATGTACTTGTGTTGTGTGAGATACATAGTGTTGTTTAACCTATCTCTATTAATATGGATTCCTAAGATGGTTTGAGCTTTACCCAAGTCTTTCATCTCAAATTCTTTGTTTAATGAGATTTTCAGTTTATCTATCTCACTTTTCTTAGAGCATGCTACAAGCATTCATCAACATATAATAAAAGGTACAAAAGACACTTATTGTCTATCCATCTAATGTATACACAACTATCATGGCAGCTTCTTGTGAATCCAGATTTTAGCATGAAATTATCAAACTTGAGATACCATTGCCTAGGGGACTGTTTTAGACCATAAAGAGATTTATTTAATAGACACATTTTATGTTCATTTCTTTTAGAGACAAAACCCTCTGGTTGAGACATATAAATAGATTCAACTAGATTGCCATGTAAGAAGGCTGTTTTGACATCTAACTGTTCAAGCTCAAGGTTATATTCAGTGACATAAGCTAGAAGGATTCTTATAGAAACATGTCTAACTACAGGGGAATAGATCTCATTGTAGTCTATTCCCTCCTTTTGGGTGAACCCTCTAGCAACTAGCCTAGCCTTGAACCTTTCTTTTTCTACCCCTGGTATTTCATCTTTTTTTTCTAAAGATCCATTTACAACCTACTAGTTTTTTATTTTTAGGTTTGTCTACTAGTATCCAAGTTTCATTCTTATCTAGGCTTTCCATTTCTTCTCTCATGGCTTGAATCCATTTAGTTCTATTAATGTCAGATATAGCATCCCTATAAGTCAGTGGTTCACTACTTACAAGTTGATTTGCAACAGAAAAAGCATAAGATACATAGTCAGCATTTGCAAACCTGCTTGGAGGCCTTATTTCTCTCATACTTCTATATCTGGCTAGCTGATACTTGCTGAGATCTTCATTGCCTTGCATTGGAGTTTCTGATTCAGCATCTTCTTCTTGATAATCTTCCATTTGATCAGGTTGTGGAGTCTCTTCATCAATCTGCTGCTCCCCTTTGTCAGCTAGCTCCACCTGCACTTGAGTATCCTTTTCCTTTCCTGTTTCTGTACTATTCTCACCAAATGAATTAGATGGTTTCAAAAAAAATTTATTTTCATTGAAGGTCACATCCCTACTAATGAATATCTTGTAATGTCCATAATCTAGAGGCTGCCAAAGTTTATAGCCCTTTACCCCATCTGGATATCCTATAAACATACATTTGGTAGCTCTAGGATCTAATTTCCCTTCTTTAGTGTGTGCATAGGCAGTACTGCCATAGGTTCTAAGGTGTCCTAGGTTTGGAGCATTCCCTGTCCACATTTCCTGAGGGGTTTTGAAATTTAAGGGAAGGGAGGGACACCTATTGATCAAATAACAGGCTGTTTTGACAGCCTCGACCCAGAATTTCTTTGGCTGATTAGCAGTGTTCATTATGCACCTTACTCTTTCAAGGATGGTTCTATTAATCCTCTCAGCAACTCCATTTTGCTGAGGGGTGAGCCTAACTGTCTTGTGCCTAGTTATTCCCTCTTGTCTGCAAAACAAATTAAACTCTTCACTAAGATATTCTAATCCATTATCAGTCCTTAAAGTTCTGAATTTCCTATTGGTTTGGACTTCTACACTCTTTTTCCAGTCTTTGAAACATTGAAAAGCATCATATTTGTTCTTAAGGAAATATACCCACACTTTCCTAGAGAAGTCATCAATGAGTGTCATGAAATACCTACTGTTTCGTAAAGATGGCTGTTTGGATGGTCCCCACAGATCTGAATGGACATAGTTTAGGGTTCCTATGGTGGTGTGCTGAGTTCTATTGAAACTAACTCTTTTTGACTTTCCTAGAACACAACTCTCACAGAAATTAAGTTTGGTTATCTTAGTGCTATCTAGAATTCCTTGTTTGGCTAACTCTACCAAACCTTTCTCACTAATGTGACCTAATCTGTGATGCCAGAGTTGAGTTTGACTTTCAGACATAGAGGAGAGATGGTTGCAGCAGATCCAGCAACCACATCTCCTTGAAGGTAATATAAACCATTTCTCTTAATTCCTTTGAATATTACAAGAGAGCCACTAATTACCTTTAGGATTCCATTCTTTCCTTAATATTCTAGGCCTTCAGAGTCAAGAGTTCCTAATGATATTAGATTTCTATTTAGGCCAAGTACATATCTTACACTATTCAGAGTTCTAATTGGTCCCTCACTGGTTTTGATATTCAGCTCACCTATTCCTTCTACCTTGCAAGGGTTATCATTTCCTAGGTAAACACTACCACCATTGTTAATCAATTTTAGATTAATAAACCAATCTTTATTTGGACTCATGCGAAAAGTACATCCTGAATCTAATATCCCCTCATTACTAGTTTGTTTAGTTGACACCATAAGAGCATCCTCATCATCCTCATTGTTAGCAGCTTTTCCTACATTATTACTTTGATCCTTTTGGTTTTGATTATGGCCTACATTGTCTCTACCATTGTTCTTTCTTTTGGGACAAAATCTCCTAATATGACCTAGTTCATTACATGAGTAACATTTAATAGTTTTAAAGTTACCCCTAGATTTAGATATAGATTTTCCCCTCCACTTCTTGTTCCTATCAATTGATCTACCTCTGATATTAAGACCTTCACCTTGACTACTGGCATTATTATGAATTTTGTCTGTCTTAAACTCTAATTCCCAAGACCTTAGGGCAGAGATTACCTCATCAAGAGTGATTGTTGTCCTCCCAAACTTGATGGCAGCTTTAAGCTCTCTATAATTATCTGACAGTGCATTCAAGAGAATTATTGCCTTGCTTTCATCACCAATCTTCTCTTCATCAATTGAGGCCAGGGTGATGGTGATCTTCTTGAATTCATCTAGGTTTTGTTCTAAGGTTTTAGAATTATCCATTCTAAAATCAAAGAACTTTTCCTTCAACAATATTCTGTTTGTGAGGGACTTTGTCATGTAGATCTCTTGCAATTTGTCCCAGACTTCATACCCCGTATCTAGACCATCTACCTGCCTCAATACATTATCAGCTAAGTACAAGATGATAATGGAATAGGCATTCAGCTGTAGATCTGCCCTTTCTAGATCTGTCATGGTGATAGGTAAGCCTGTTGGATCTTCAAAGGCCTTGTGGAGTTTCTGTTGTACTAGGAGAGCTTTCATCTTCTTCCTCCAAGAAGTGGAATCTCCAGTTCCATCAAATGGATGCAATTCGAATTTCATTGACATCTATCTTTCCTCTAATGATCTTTGATCGGATGTGACCTTTTCAAGAATTTAAGATTTCTTGAGATCTGTTGTCTTCTTCAAGAATTTCATATTTTCTTGAAATCTTGAACCTTCTTCAACCTCTGCTCTTCGTCTTTCATTTTGATTTCCAGCTCTGATACCACTTGTGAACGAAATTGCACTAAAAGACTTTCTGGATCTATCAATTTAAAGACTAAAAGATAGAGAAGAAGAATTGAACACGAGGAATTTATCCTGGTTCGGATCAAATGATCCTAATCCAGCCACTGGAGAAGTTATCTCCAAGATTATGCACTAGAACGATCTTTCGAACAATAAACACATACAATCTCTCATTACAGATCTCTCAATTTCACTCACGAAGAACATGCAAAGAGTTCTTCCCTTCACAGCCTTTGGCTTCTCACTAGAACAGTTTTTTTTTTTTTTTAGAGAAAGAGAGATACAGATTGTTAGAATGAATAACCAAAAGAAAACGAAATCAAGAGCTCAAAATGGCAAGTCATCAAACTGCCCCTTTTAAACTCTCTTTCTTCTTTTGCCAGCTATCAGATAAAGTCCCACGTGAAGCCAGCTGCACCTTTTTCATGCTAAAGGCATATTACAACAAAATTCAACAATATTCAGTTTAAGGGTAATATGGGCTTCTTGGACAGTGGGCTGAATACAGGTGGGCTTGGGCCAAGGCTAATATTTCAATCCGACTTCACACTCTCTTTATCATAAAGTTTAAAATTTAGATTTTGGGCTGCGCACTTCTTTATTTATAGTAAAACTCCTGTTAAACTCTCAATATTTATGTTTGAATTTGGCAATGAAAGATTTTTCACTCTTCCCCACTTTTAATATATTAAGATTAAGATATAATAAAAAAAACACCATATTCGAAAGTATCCAAATATCTTATTATATGAGTGGAGGACCTAGGAAGATACTGACTTAGGCAACACCTAATATAATTTTTAAAAAAATAAATTGTCGGCTTGATCTCATCTCTTTCACGGGAATTAACGACTTTTTCTACGTTGTTTCTTCTTTCTCCCACTCTGCCTATTAAAATCCTCTGATAACTCTCTCAATTTCAATCACCTTTCATTAAAATTTGTTCTCTTTCATTCTCATAATTTTAATTATTTATTAATATTCACTAATCTTCAGATTATAGTAAAGATTAATGGTAAAATACTTGTTCTTGTGTTTTGCCTGCTATATTACTTCCAAGTATATCTTAATCTTCTTCTGATAATAACAAATCTCATGTTTTCTTGCTACAGGAACACGATGAGGATTCTAGGATTATTACTATGTCGTTTGATTATCACGGAAGCGAAGGAGGGATTCCTTTCGATGACGGAGTTTATTCAACGATCAAACGGTTTGTAATTCATCATAGAGAATGGATTTGTTCCATTCAAATTGAATATGATCAAGATGGAGATTCAATTTGGTCATCTAAACATGGTGTAAAGCATGAAGGTTCAAAATCTGAGGTTAGACCACACCTTTATCAAAATCACATCCATCATGCCCCGTAAAGGACGTTATTTGTGTCTGGTTTGTGTAGCCTAGATTTTGAAACTCGGGATTGCATAGTATAGGTTTAGATGTGATGAGGTAAGCATTTCAAAAAAATTATATTTAATAAATATACATAGTTTCAATTTTACCTATAAAACGTTTTAAAAGTTTCAATTTTATCCCTAACCTTTTAATTTATTTCAAAAGTACACTTTTTGGAAAAATTACTTTTTGAAAATATCATTTCTTCGGGAAATTATATTTATATTACAATAACTCTTTAAAAAAATACGTTCAATATTTTAATTTTCATTAAATTTAATCGAAATTACGCATGAATTATATTTTTTAAAAGGTGATTTTCTCAAAAAGGGTATTTTGAAACAAAATAATAGATTGAGAGTATAATTGAAACATTTGGGGAAAAATTGAAACTAATGTTATAGGTTAGAGGTATTTTGTATAATTTAATCAATTTTTAATTAAACATATTTAATGAACTATTCTACCAGACATCCACGTAGATTCATTAGATTATAATGAATTAAAATGATGAGAAACAAGAAATTATGTGATTTCTTAAAAAAAAAAAAGTAATTGGAAATTGCAGATTGTTTTCGATTCTCCGGAAGAGTATATTACTTCAATTCATGGATACTATGGTGATATAGATGAATGGGGAATTGCGGCAACGGTAATTCGATCGTTGACTTTGGAAACGAATAAGAAAATTTATGGACCATTTGGAATTGAAGAAGGAACTAAATTTAAATTTCCAACAAAGGGTGTTAAGAAAATCGTTGGCTTCCATGGAAGATGTGGTTGGTACCTTGATGCCATTGGACTCCACGTTGAGGCAACTCAAGAGTAGGCTAATATCATTTTCCTCCTCACTCTATTTATACTATAGAAAAATTTCAATAGAGAGCAATTTTTTTTTTTTTTATTTATTTTCTAAAATAAAATTGATTTTGTGTATAATCTTCTTTCATAATTTTTTTTAATGTTTTAAAATAAAATTAAGCCTCTTGATTAAGATTTTTTTTATATATATTTTGTAATTCAACTTTTTTTTTTCAATTTGTGGAAAATGATTTAAACCCCTGATACTATAGAAAAAATAAATAAATATCTTACCACTAATAGACAAATTTTAATGATACAATTATTGGTGAATATATATTTTATTTTTCAAGACAAGACTTGAGAAGAAACTCTTCCCGGATTTTTAGATGTTGCTCATCTCAACTAAATTAAGGGAAATTTCAATAGATAATATTTTTTATGAATAATTTAAAAAATAATAAATGTTTTGAAATATTTTAGTTTTAATTTTTAGTGGATCTCAGTCTATTTATTTATTCATTATTTTAAAATGATCTTAAAATAATTAGATTTTTTCATAAATTTTTCATACTAATTACTAAATCAAATAATATAATTATAATTCATTAAATTAGTTTTACTATAATTATACTATTTTAATAATTTTTGAAAAGTTTTAACATTTCAATAATTAGTATGAAAAATAGGTTATTTAGCCTAAAAAAATGGATTGGATTGAATTAATAAATTGATTGGATGGAATTAATATGGATGCAATAACTTTCCATTTTAATTTTTAAAGTGTGTTATCCGGAAGTGAGCCAGTACACATTTCATTGGGACAATTTGGAGGCGAAGGTGGGAGACGGTGGAAAGAAGTATTTACAACCCTTAGACGTATTGTGGTAAACCATGGACAATGGATTGACTCTATTCAGATCGAATATGATGATAATGATGGCAACATATTCTGGTCTCCCAAGCATGGTGGAAATGGAGGTTCCCCATCTGAGGTTAGGTTTATTTCCAAATCTTTCCATTAATTCTTTGAACTTAAATTATTTGTATGTAATTTTCTTTTTTCTTTTGTAAGTCTATATATAAAATAAAAACCTGATGAACATATGATCAAAATATTCAAAAAAAAATATAAGTTAAAATTGGAGAGGATTGTAGATTTAATTTAGAGAAACTTTATTGGTTAGTAGAATTTTTTGCTTGCAAATATTTTTTTTTATAAAAGAATCCCCATTCGTGTGAATTAGTGAAATTGGTGATAACTTATAAGTTGAATCAGTGATTATATGGGCGAAATACCAATTAAAATTAGTAAAACTAGTGATTGCTTAGTGATTCAATTATTACATGTGCGAAAATCAATGATTACTGGACGAAATTAGTGGTAATTTTGTAATATTATATGCATGAATTTTGACTCTATGTTATATTTTTACAAAAAAGTTTTTGAACTACTATTTTTATAAATACTGAGCTCAATTTAATTATAAGATATCTTTTATATTGATACTAGGTCTTTTTAGTAAAAAATAAAAATAAAATACTTGGGTAGTGTTCTTTCTAATTTTTCTATGTATATATCCCATTTTTTTTATAAAACATATTAGTGGAACATATATGTATACTTATCGCTCCTTATAACGGGTTAGTGCTCAAATATCTTCTAAGATAAAAAAAAAAAAACTTGCGAGATTAGACCCAAAACAAACACATGGCCATACCTAATTATCATTTCCTTTAGAATTAAGCAAAAACGAATAAAAACCTTAATTTATACAATTGAACAAAGCCATTCATGAGGTTGAATTAATTAAAATGCAGGTTGTTTTAGAACACCCCGATGAGTATCTTATTTCAATGAATGGGCACTTCGATGACATACATCGATGGGGAATTGCCGCTACTGTGATTCGATCACTGACTTTTGTAACCAATAAAAGAAAATATGGACCATTCGGTGTGGAAGAAGGAGCCGAATTTTCATTCCTTACTAATGAGGTTAAGATCGTCGGCATCCATGGCAGGTCTGGTTGGTACCTCGATTCAATTGGACTCTACGTAGTTCCCATTTAACAAAAATATATGTAAAAATATTATTAATAAGACTAGTTATTGAGATTTGACCATGGTCACGAACACTCATTTCTATGACATCGTCCATCGTCAAATCTCTATACTAGTGGAAATGGAAAAAGAAACTCTTTTTATCTACATTATGCTTTATTTGAGAATATACTGCTATACATCCATGATTTTATTCACTCCGGCCAATCATTATTCGTTGTTTTATTCTTTATAAATGAAGGGGCAAATCGTTGTAAATTGTTCAGGATTCATGATTCATCCACAATATAGAGATTAAATTTATATATAAACCTTAAATTGTTTTTTAGGTAATATTCGTGATTTCTCCCCAATTTTTAGATAATTTTATAATGGGAATTCTCTTACATGAAATTTAGTTATTTTTCTAATAATATTATAATTTTCTTTTCTTATAAAAAAAAACTAAAAAAAATGTTTTTCTTTCTTTCCCTTTCCTTTTAAGAAATTTATAAAATATTTGCAGTTTATATAATTTGAGTTATATAAAATAGAAGGTTTTAATTTAGGTAAAAATTATGCTTTAGAAACTATAGTAGTAAAAAATTGCCCGTGCATAAAATAGAGCACGCTTTTCACCCTTGAAGAGTCTAACTTTTATCTTCTATTCTATTATGGCTGTCAGTCATCACTTTGGTCTTTGCGGCCACCTCGGCCCCTATATGTAGGACATCGCATCGGTTTCTTTGACCCCGTCTATTTAGGACAGCACCTCAACTTCTTCTTTTTTAGACATCATTATCTCTAAAATAGAAGTTTGACTTATTAAACGGGGATATATAATATCTTTGACATTATCGACAATCGATATTTCCATCGGATCTCAACTATCGTTGATCACTCTCTTTCTTTTATTCTTTTTTTTTTCCTTTTTTTAATCATTCTCTCTATTTAATTTAGGGCAAAATACAAAAAACACCCATGTGATTTTGATCAAAGATAAATACACTTTCTATGTTTGAAAATGAATATTTATACCCCTATAATTTCATAATTGTGCAAATTGTTCTTCCCCTCTATTTCATTGATTTTCTTTTAGTCATAACTTTTTCGTTTGAACTCCGATTTGAATGATTCATGATGTTATGAAATCCTCATTTCAAGCTCTATAATGCAGTCACTTAAAAAATTAGAACTCATCAGTGTATAAAATAGTTATCATCATCAAAATATTCGATCGGGTTGAGGTTGTAAACACTTTCAAATCGAAGCTCAAACGAAAAAGTTATGACTAAAAGAAAATCAACGACGTAGAGAGAAGGGGTCAATTTGCACAATTTTGAAACTATAGGGGTATAAATAATCATTTTCAAATTACAAGGGGTGTGTCTGTCTTTGACCAAAACCAAAGGGGTGTTTTTTTTCATTTTGCCCTTTAATTTATTATCATTATCTCTTTAATTTTTCAAAACTTTTAATTTATTCTCTTTATCTCTCTCTTTAATTTATTGTATTTTTTTATTTTCTCAATGTTAATTATCATTTATAAGTACATAACTTAATTATATGATTAATTATGATTTATTTAAACATTAGTTCTGTTAACTTTATGGACTTCAATCATACCTAATGTTTTAATGATAACAAACCAAATTTATACTGATGGTTTCAAAGTTTTTTAAGTTTCTATATCGTAGAGCTCGAAACAATGATTCCAACGCCTTTTGAATCGCATAAATTGGAGTCCAAACAAAAAAGTTATGGATAAAATAAGTTTAGATGCAAATACACAATCCAAATGACATCATCACTGACATGGACAAAAAGGGCGAACCAAAAAATAACACGTGGCAGAATTGATGACTTGGAAAAGTCAATGGTCAAATAGTCATGACATGGTGCTTCAAACGATAACATTTGTGATGACGTGTCAATACACTTAGATGATGATGTGGCGATAGAGTACCAACAATATGATAGCACGTGAACGAAGATGTTGATCCAGCATTGACTGGATATATGAAGGCTAAGCCTGACACAATAAATTCAGAAAATACGGATGCGACACGTGGCAACAGATTTGAATTAAAAAAAAAAGGAATAAAGTTGCTGACAAATGCACCATACGCGCTATTCGCGCACGTGCAGCCCACGCGTCAGCCTGGGTGCTTTGTTATTGGCTGAGGCACGAGTAAACATCTCATTCTCTAGTCTCGTGACTGGGCAATGACAAATCTGAAGCAGCTGAAGCAAATTTACATTTTTGGTAAAAATTTTACCCGATTTTCTCCTATTTCTCTCAGCCCTTACATCAATTTTATCCCATTAATGGCCCAAATTTAACTTGAACCTTGAACACGAATTTGGCTATCTTTAAACCCTATTTTCAGATCGAAAACATCATCCAATGCTCTCTAATCTGCTCTAACTTGCTACCCAAAATTTCCAAGAGCTCCATCCTTTAATTCTCTCTTCCAATCATATTTTGATTATTATTTTTGTGAGAGATTTCTATTGTGAGAAAATTGTAATACTCTTTACGGTACAAAAACTTGTGTATTCACCTACTTGAAAGGTTTTTGTGAGGATTTATTTTAAACTTTCATTGGAATTGTATTAAGGTGTGGGAACACATTGGGGTGTGAAAAAGAAATTGGTTAGATCCTGAACCAGTGAAAAAATTGGGGTTTTCTCTTTTTCCTGTTGAAATTAATGAGAGAGATTGTACTGGTTTGGTTCTCACCCGCAAAAGAATCGGTGATAGTGAAAAATCTCAAAGAGGAGCCTTGGGGAGTGGACGTAGGCTTTCCGAACCACTATAAAAATCTTCGGTGTCTTATTTCCCTTAAATTTTTAATTTCCGCACGTTATGCTTTATTAATTTATGTTTGTTGTTTGTATTTCAATTAATTGTTTGCATCAATCTTGACTAAAAATATTATCGGTTCAACATATCCATTAATTTGCAACTTGATCGCTTTAATCGTTAATTTAGTTGATCGATTTGAAAAACTTTATTGTTTTAAAATCCGATTTATAAATTTATATTTTTTAAAGCAACCTTATTCAACCTCCCCCCCCCCCCCAGTGTTGCCATTCGGCCCTACAGAGAAATTTTACTAAATAGGAGGGAACCTATTTAGGGGGAGCTTTTATTGTTATATAACTCTAGAATACTTATTGATTGTTATATTGAATATTTTATGTTGAATTATTGCTCATGTGCTTTTATTTTCCTTGATGGTATGTCATCATCAAAAAGGGAGATATTGTTGACTTTTAGAGTCAATTAATCTTACTTAAACCTTGTTTTGAAGATAACAAACATACTTAATTAAAAATCAATTTTTGTGTTTAAGTATCCTATTTTGTAGATTATAAAACTACGAATTCAACGCAATTTGAATCTCTCAAATCAGACGTCAAACGAGCAAGATATTATTTTTAGAGAATTGGAAAATAATATTAATTTTGTTTAGATTGTATGCGGGCGTGCCTATTATAATATTCGTGAGCGCATCATCCATACAGTCAGATTGATTAATGGACGGCCCAGATTATTTCGAATTAAAAAAAAGGGACGCAACAGTCATTTCCATACCGTTGCATTAAAATTCTAAGTATTCATTTAACTTTGCATCATTTTTATCCAAATATTCGTTGACATCGATATTTCCATCGATATATCTATAAATTTGAAACTCAATATTTCTATCAACATCGACTTTTAACTCCTTTCTCATCTATGTAGAACGTAACCTTAGCACCCTATATGAAGGGAGGGATGGTTCTTCATGGACAAAGGGGGCATGACCCCTCCCCATTTCTTTATTCTTTTTAAGTTTTCTTAATTTTAAATAAAAAATATATTTTTCATTTAAAAATATAGGAATAATACATTTACATTTTAATCATTTTTTTAAAAAATTTCTTTTTTTTAATAAACTAATTAATAATGAAAACGATTTTTTAATTAGTTTTTCTATTTAAAAATTAAACTTGTTTATCAACAAGTTAAACGTTTTTTTCTATTTAAATGAATCCTAAACAATTTTTTACCTTATTGTGTCACTCTGATTAATCACTTCCTCTTTTTATGGGGACACGTGGTAGGGAGCAACTCATGGTTAATGATGAGCTTTGATTGATAGATTTTTAAATACACATAAATAATTGTATTACTAAGTTTGCAAGTGAAAAAATCAGTATGAGCAACAAAAACCAAAACATAAGCAAAAACTTAAAAAAGATAGACGATATAAGGGAAGTAAAGTCACTAAAACGGCCCACCATCTTTTTCATGAAATTCTCATCAAAATCCCGATTGAAATCTCTCAACACAATTGTAAGAAGTGTGTAGATTATGGAGAGAGATGATGTCAGATAACACCTTCTTGTCTGTAACTGTAAAAGAAAATGAATAAGTATGGGTGTTTTGAACCCTAAAGGGATACTAAAAGAGACTCTAGATGTCTAATTGAAACAATGAATGGAGAGGATATTGTTGGGAATTTGAAGGGTTTGTTAAACCCTAAACTCCCTAATTCAAGAACGATAAATAGCAACAAATAATAAAATAATAAAATCGAGAGAGAAATAACGACACCAGAGATTTTATACAGGTTCCCAATTGGTACGTCCTGTCTTCTGCAGACTCTGCAGGTTCCACTATGAAGTTGAAGATTACATAAATGAGATAGAAATATAAAGAGTGTATAATCGCTCACAATTATACATAACCCCGAGTATCACTCAAACGGTTGCCCCCTCTTTATTTTCTCTCAATATGAATAAACCCTAATATTCTCCCGGTGGGAGGCAAAGCCACCACACAAAAAAAACCTAACATCAATTACCTTCTATTTATAATCAACCTTCGACTTGCGCAACAAGAAAAAAAACACCGTCATACCCTTTTTTGTTGATTCCTCGCTTCACGTGTCTACAAGTGAAAATAAGAAAATCCTTTTCTATTTTCTATTTTAATTCATTCACGCTGAACCTGAACCATTGCAAGTAAAGATTACCATGTAAGTTGGTCAAATCCATGGTTTGACTTGGGCTTAGCATATGAGGAGATTTTGGACTTTAATTAATAGGTTTTGGGCTTTTGATATATCTCCACAAAACCTAACAATCTCCCACTTGGAGATATATCAAACATCATCAACTCCCACTGCATTAATAATTCATAACTTGCTTGGAACACCAAGGCTTCATCTTGCAAACTCAAACCGATTTGCAAAACAAAACATGTTAGAAACCACTAACATAACCCCTGCAAGGTTTCCCGATGTAAGCTATCTTCCAGGCATGAAAAGATACTCCACCAACTCCCACTCCAGCTATGTGGCGGGATCTACCATGTGACTCATCATCCGCCTGCAACGAATTTTGAGAAAGGAATTTTCCACCAATGACTTGACATGTGTGCATTCAAGTCAGTTGTCAAAATAGAGACTTCATCTCTAACGTCTACACCCACATTGACTCTGAACCCAGTCAAAAGTGCACTATTGCCATCGAGCAACTTCACCAGTTCGCTATCTTGCCTGTCAGTTGAGGCTACTTTCTGAGCGCTTCCAGATTCTCCCAACTGTTTCCTCTCCATGAACTGATGGATGAGGAGCTAACTGTCCTGTCCACGTTGTAGGCTCACCCCTCCGATCCGAGGGAACATCAACAACTCTCCGATTTTGCACTTTGCGTAGAACCATCATAATTGACAACGATAATTAACAAGGTCAACGACCTCACCGGTTTGTTCCAATCTTCATGCTTCATATCCTCTGGCATCTCTCCCAACGATAAATGCAATTTTTACTGTGCATCATCCCAGAATGAAAAAAAATGAATCACCAAATTTTTCGATCCCAATACTCTTTTTGCTATCCATCGATCTCTAATACAAGTCCCCGAAACCTGAAGCTCTGATACCAATTGTTGGGAATTTGAAGGGTTTGTTAAACCCTAAACTCCCTAATTCAAGAACGATAAATAGCAACAAATAATAAAATAATAAAATCGAGAGAGAAATAACGACACCAGAGATTTTATACAGGTTCCCAATTGGTACGTCCTGTCTTCTGCAGACTCTGCAGGTTCCACTATGAAGTTGAAGATTACATAAATGAGACAGAAATATAAAGAGTGTATAATCGCTCACAATTATACATAACCCCGAGTATCACTCAAACGGTTGCCCCCTCTTTATTTTCTCTCAATATGAACAAACCCTAATATTCTCCCGGTGGGAGGCAAAGCCACCACACAAAAAAAACCTAACATCAATTACCTTCTATTTATAATCAACCTTCGACTTGCGCAACAAGAAAAAAAACACCGTCATACCCTTTTTTGTTGATTCCTCGCTTCACGTGTCTACAAGTGAAAATAAGAAAATCCTTTTCTATTTTCTATTTTAATTCATTCACGCTGAACCTGAACCATTGCAAGTAAAGATTACCATGTAAGTTGGTCAAATCCATGGTTTGACTTGGGCTTAGCATATGAGGAGATTTTGGACTTTAATTAATAGGTTTTGGGCTTTTGATATATCTCCACAAAACCTAACAGATATAGATTATATGATAATTCATATTTTAGGACCTTCTTTACCAGATTTATTCTGTTAGGTTGTAATGGGTTGCTTTTAGTAGAGAACTCAAAGAAACCTATTCAGGCTCGACCTCTTATTTTTTAGACATCACTTCAGTCTCATCTATGTAGGTATAATCTAGTCTCAATCTATATAGGGAGGGAACAAATTGTTAGGAATGGTGTCCTAGAACTTGTAATTATTTAATTATAATAATTTATTTCGAATAAATTAAATAAATAAATATAAGTTTTTATATTATCTAGATTGATTCAATTGACGATATTAGGAATATATGGAAATATATTAATATCAAACATTCAAATAGTAACCCTAGTATGTGAGTCAGATGAGTAACTTAAAAGTGTCAACAATAAAAAAAATGTAATTATATTTACCCTAAAAATCTATTTACTAAATTTAAATTAAACATAAATCAAATCTTCTTCTTTTCTTCTTTTTTTTTAATACTTAAAATTAAATTAAAAACACATCGGATGAAAATGGGTGTCTACAGCTTGCCCCCGTTTGTTCATCCTTGTAGAAGTAGAAGGTGGACAAACGCGTAGACCTTATTTCGCTCGATATTATGTAAAATTAAAGAAAATTTAAATGGAGGAACTTCGATCCATATCGGCATTTCACCCTCGATACGATCAGAAACAAAGAAAATAAAAATGATACATATCAGCATTTCACCCTCGATACGATCAGAGACGAAAAACGATACATATCGACACTTCACCCTCGATAAGATCAGAAAAACGGAAAATAAAAATGATGCATATCGGCACTTCACCCTCGATACGATCAGAAACAAGAAAATAAAAATGATACATATCGGCATTTCACCCTCGATACGATCAGCGACAGAAAATTAAAAATGATACATATCGGCACTTCACCCTCGATACGATCAGAGACAGAAAATAAAAATGATACATATCGGCACTTCACCCTCGATACAATCAGCGACAGAAAATAAAAATGATACATATCGGCACTTCACCCTCGATACGATCAGAGACAGAAAATAAAAATGATACATATCGGCACTTCACCCTCGATACTATCAGAGACAGAAAATAAAAATGATACATATCGGCACTTCACCCTCGATACGATCAGAGACAGAAAATAAAAATGATACATATCGGCACTTCACCCTCGATACGATCAGCGACAAAAAATAAAAAATGATACATCAGATTTGACTCATTTAAAAATGAATGTATGCGTCTTTCGAAAAATGAATGTATGCATCCTTATAAAACTATGACGATTAAATCGTGATATGTGGACATCCAATCTAAAATGTGGACAAAGTTAACTCAGCATATTTTTTTTTTTTTGAAAATTTCATTTATTCATTAACATCGAGAAATAAACACACATTTTTTTTAAAAGCCAACTCAACATGATTTTCCTTATCATTGAAAGTGATAAAACGATTCATGAACAAACAAGGTGTCACTCTAATGGTCCAAATCTTCTTAAATTGTCTTGGTGTCGAATATCATTATACCCTTTCAAGCGACGGTGTCTCACAGCTCAAAATAAATTCTGAATCCAAAACCTGCCCCAGTATTCGTAAGTGATGATGCTTCATAGGCCAAAAACAAATTTTGCCCCAAAATTTGCCCCAGTGTACTTCCTCAATCTGTAAATAACAGTTATCATTTGCTCAGTGATGAACATCATGATCAACTTTCTTCAGTAATTGAAATCAAATTTTGCTCATAGCAAAATTTGCCCCAGTGTTATTAACTTGAACATTACAACTGTTATTTCAAACATATTTTCATTTTAATGCAATCAATAATTCCTATATTCCTATCTCATCTTTTTTTTTTTTTTAAGTCTTCCATCCATGCTGACTCACATTTTTTTTAAAAAGCATATCTATCCATGTGAATAAGGTCAGAAGTAATAGAAATGGAAATCTCATGTAAACAAAAGTTGGTTCAAGTAAGAACAATGATACAGATCAATGATCAGAGATTCAAAAAGGCCATTTTATTAATGATATGGGTTTGAGATTTATGGCTAGAATGGTAGTACAAACTTATTAAGACAAAAACTATAAATAAAGAATTAAATACATGAATTGTAGCTTTTCGGAAATTAACTTATATCCCGTCAATAATGCTTGCTTGGGGAATTCATAATTATGCGTAATATCTCATGACCACATCTGAATTGATTGGGTTCGGTAAATCTTCCCCATCCATATTAGTCAACATCAGAGCTCCTCCTGAAAAAGCTTTCTTCACAACGTATGGACCTTCATAATTCGGAGTCCATTTTCCTCTATGATCCTTCATGAAAGGAAGTATCATTTTCAGAAATAAATCTCCTTCTTGAAAATTTCGGGGGTGTACTTTCTTCTGATATGCCCGTGTCATTTTTCTTTGGTAAAGTTGGCCTCTACAAAGTGGAGTTAATCTTTTTTCTTCAATGTAGTTCAATTGATCATATCTATTCTGAATCCATTCTGGTTCTTCTAATTCTGCTTCCATTAAAACCCTGAGAGATGGAATTTCTACTTCAATTGGAAGAACTGCCTCCATACCATACACAAGGGAAAATGGCGTTGCCCCAGTAGACGTGGGAATAGCTGTGCGGTAACCATGTAATGCATAAGGAAGCATCTCGTGCCAGTCTTTATATGTAATTGTCATTTTTCCCACAATCTTCTTGATGTTCTTATTAGTTGCTTCCACGACACCATTCATCTTGGGCCGGTTGGCAGTTGAGTTTGAATGCTTGATTTTCATCTCTTCACAAAACTCTGCCATCAACTTGTTGTTAAAATTCTTTGCATTATCAGTGATAATCCGCTCTGGCCATCCATATCGACATATTATTTCTCTTTCCAGGAATCTTTGGACGACATTCTTCGTAACGTTTCGATATGACGCAGCTTCCACCCATTTAGTAAAATAATCTATGGCCACTAGAATGAAACGGTGACCATTTGAAGCTTTCGGCTCTATCGGACCAATCACATATATTCCCCACATCGAGAATGGCCACGATGATGATAAAACATGCAATTCAGAAGCTGGTGCATGGGTCTTGTTGGCATATATCTGACACTTGTGGCATTCTCTAGCATACTTAAGACAGTCTGTTTCCATAGTCAACCAGTAATATCCCGCTCTAAGGATTTGTCTTGCCATCATATGCCCACTAGAATGAGTCCCACAAATTCCATCATGTACTTCCTCCATAATTTTCATTGCTTCCACCTCATCAACACACCTTAAAAGAACCATATCATGGTTTCTTTTATATAACACTTCTCCATTCAGAAAGAAACTCATTGCAAGTTTCGAAGTGTTCTTTTATCATTTTCTGATATCCCTGTAGGGTATTCTCGACTCTTGATGAAATTCTTTATATCATGGTACCATGGTTTTCCATCTAACTCTTCTTCAATGTGCATACAGTAAGCTGGTGATTCTCGCTTTTCAATCTGTATCGATGGTACATCTTCATTTGCTTCTATTTTGAACATGGCTGATAGAGTAGCTAGTGCATCAGCTATCTGATTGTTTTCTCGAGGGATATGGTTAAAGGTCACCTCATCGAAACCTTCACATAATTCAAGTATGTAATCTTTATACGGGATTAACTTGGAATCTCTGGTTTCCCATTCTCCTTTCAGTTAATAACTAACATGGAATCCCCGTATACTTGTATTTTTTGGATCTCCATATGTTTATCAGTCTGAATTCCCATGCTACATGCTTCATATTCAGCTACATTATTAGTACAATCAAAGTATAACTTAGCTGAAAGTGGGAACAACTTGCCTTCAGGGGAGATCAATATCGCTCCAATCCCATGCCCTAGTTCATTTGACGCTCCATCAAACACCATGGTCCATAACTCTGTATCAACAAACTCATCTTTTTCTTCTTTGACAACTGCCATGATATTTTCATCAGGAAAATCAAAATTCACTGACTTATAGTCTTCTATTGGTAAATCTGCCAGATAGTCTGTGAGTATGCTTCCTTTAATCGCTTTTCTTGTAACATAAACAATGTCATATTCAGACAATAAAACCTGCCATCTTGCAATTCTTCCTGATAGGGATGGCTTCTCAAAAATATATTTGATTGGATCCATTTTCGACACCAACAAGGTAGTAAAGTACAACATGTATTGTCTGAGACGCTGAGCGGTCCAAGCTAAAGCACAACATGTTTTCTCAAGCAATGAATAATTTATTTCACAAATGGTGAACTTCTTACTCAAATAGTAAATTACTTGCTCTTTCCTCTCAGATGCAACGTGCTGGCATAATATGCATCCCATGGAATCCTCTAGCACTGTTAAGTACAGGATAAGAGGCCGACCAGGTGTCGGGGGAACCAAAACCGGTGGATTATGTAAGTATTGCTTTATCTTATCGAAAGCAATTTGACAATCTTCATTCCATTTGCTTGTGTTACTTTTTCGAAGCAATTTCAATATTGGTTCACAAGTGGCGGTCAAATGTGAGATGAATCGTGAAATATAATTCAATCTCCCTAGGAAACTTCTAACTTCTCTCTCAGTTTGTGGTGGTTTCATGTCTGTAATTGCTTTGACTTTATCTGGATCTACTTTGATCCCTTCTCGACTCACAATAAATCCCAACAACTTTCCTGAGGATACCCCAAAGATACACTTTGAGGGGTTTAGCTTCAACTGATATTTTTTCAGGCGTTCAAAAAGTTTACGAAGAATAGCATCATGCTCACTTTCTGAACGAGATTTGGCTATCATATCATCAACATAAACTTCAATCTCTTTATGCATCATATCGTGAAATAGAGTAACCATAGCCCGTTGGTAAGTAGCTCCGGCATTCTTCAAACCAAATGGCATGACCTTATAACAAAAGGTCCCCCACAACGTGATAAATGTTGTTTTCTCCTGATCTTCTGGAGCCATCTTAATTTGATTATATCTTGAGAATCCATCCATGAATGAAAAGGTAGAAAAACCCGCAATGTTATCAACAAGCACATCAATGTGAGGTAAAGGAAAATTATCTTTTGGACTTGCTTGATTTAGATTTCTATAATCCACACACATTCTCACTTTCCCATCCTTCTTCAGAACTGGGACTATATTGGCAACCCATTCAGGGTATTTGGAAACAGCAAGAAAACCAGCATCAAATTGTTTCTTGACTTCTTCTTTGATCTTGATGAGCATATATGGCTTCAACTTCCGTAATTTCTGTCTTACTAGCGCAAAATCTTCTTTCAACGGTAAATGATGTATTACAATGTCTGTATCCAGCCCTGGCATGTCTTGATAAGACCATGCAAACACATCTTGGTACTCATGCAACAACTCAATCAACCTCTTCCGTACATCTTTCGCAATCAAAGTTCCTACTCTTACTTCTTTCAACTCTTCGTCAATCCCTAAATTAATAGTTTCTAACGTCTCTTGATGTGGTAAAGTCACTTTCTCCTCCTCTTTGATAAGTCTCAACAACTCAGGTGATAATTCATCATTATTTTCTACCACTCCATCCTCATTTGTCTCACCAAGCTCAACATTAAATATCGGGGTATTAAAATTAATTTCCGGATCATTACAAGTTTCATCTTTTAATTCAATATTTTCAGTCCTGTATGGGATTGGAAGAAATGGTGGGAGGAAAGAGAGAAAAGAAAAAGAAGCTAGTAAATAAAAGGTTCGGAGAGAAAAGAAGATATTAGATAGATATGCTTTAAAAGTGAAAAATACGTTTATTAAGATAACAGCCCTTATTACAAAATAAAGATCCAATAGCCTTAGGCATAGCTAAAGGATATGAAAAATGACTGAAACTTTAAATGAATAAACTTAAAGAAAACAGGAAATTACTCTTGCATTAAATTGAAAATTGATTGAAATTCTTTGGACTCTCAGTTATTCAGCTCAAAATCTGGTGGACAACGGTAAACAAATTGGTCAACTTCAAACTGCTCTTCTAGAACTGCAGCAATTGATAAGTCAGACATTCCAGCTATTAAACTTGATTCATATTCATCTAGGTTGATCACAACTTCAATCTTCATATCTGGATAAAGAACTTCTCCTTTCACAAAAGTTTCATGAAGATAAAGGATGCACATCTTCTTGGTGTCTAATACCTTGTTCATCTGAGTAGCTTTTTCTTTCTTCTTCTTTTCTCTCTTTTCTCTTTTTTCTGTTGTTGAGGGTTTATATCCTAACCCAAATCGTTCAGGATACTTTGGTAAACTGACTATTTGTTTTCTTCCCTGCTTCTGCTTTCCAAGTCCTTCTCTAGGTTTAAAATTTCCTCTTATCATGACTTTAGCAACCATGATTGAAGCTTTTGACAATGATTTTACAATTGGTCGTTCAGGGCCAACGATCGAGGCGCTTGCAATTTCAAATGAGCGAAATGAGCATTCGAAAGCCTCTTCTGCTGCTTCAACATAAGATAATACCGCAGATTTTGAGATCAAGTAGTCTTCCTCACCAAATATGCAGATCAACTTGTTTTCAAAAATAAACTTCAACTTCTGATGCAAAGATGAAGGGACCACACCAGCAGAATGAATCCATGGTCTTCTCAATAGAAAACTGTATGCAGGGACCATATCCATCACTTGAAACTTTATGTTGAAGGTACATGGTCCGATCTGAATAGGCAACTCAATATCCCCAATGACTTCTCTACGGGATCCATCAAAAGCTCGTACTTGCATACTGCTCGGTCTAATATGTGTTTGATCTATAGGAAGCTTCATCAGTGTTGATTTAGGCATGATGTTCAACGAGGATCCGTTATCAAATAGAACTTTCGCAATCACATGATCCTTATATCTAATAGAAATGTGGAGAGCTTTTGCATGTGTTATTCCTTCTGGGGGGATCTCATCATCATTGAAAGCTATGAATCTGGATGCAGAGATATTTCCCACAATGCCATTCAGCTTCTCAACAGTAATATCATGGATGATATGTGTCTGGCTCAATATGTCCATCAAGACTTTTCTGTGTGGCTCAGAACTCATCAGAAGTGACAAGATAGATATACGGGCTGGTGTACGATTAAGCTGCTCTACTACCTTGTATTCACTTTATTTGATGAATTTTAGAAATTCACCTGCTCCTTCATCAGTCACCGGTTTTAAAGTCTTTTCTTTTATGATCGGACACTCTTCAATAAAGATTTCTTCACAGTCTTCCTTTTCATTCATGATTCCCTTGCCTTTATTTCTTTCTGCTACAGCTTTTTCAATTCGTGTTTCCTCCGGTTTATAAATTCTTCCGCTTCTGGTAACTCCACTTATTCCAGAGATATTGGTCACATCTGATTGTCCTTCTATGGTAACCTGACAATCATAATTCCAGGGTACTGCATTGGTGCTCTGATATTTAAAAGGATTTGGTGCTTGAATTGTTATGACAGTAGGAATTTTGGGAGATTCTGCAGTCACTTCTTCATACTGAATTATCAAAGGTCGAGTTGCAGAATATTCAGTGATCATAAACACATTATTACATCTCAGCATTTCAAATGCATCTTCAGCCTCATCATCCTTAAGCAACTCCTTATCTTCAAACACCTTCTCATCCTCTAGATATTCTTCTATAGCATTAATTACATGATCGGGTAGAGGGTTTTGATTAACATCAGGCGTTTTCTTTGTTTCAAACTTCACAACTCCAGCTTTCATAAGTGAGTCTACTTTAGATTTGAAAGCAAACAATCTTCAATCGAATGCCCTGGATTTCCAGAATGATATTCACATCGAACATTTGGATTATACCATTTTGGATAGGGTGGTTTCAGAGGTTCTACATGTATCGGGGCTACCTGGTGGCTTTGTAACAAACGGGGGTATAATTCAGTATAGGTCATAGGGATAGGCTCGAAGTGGGTTTGCTTGGATTTATTTTTAAAATTTCTTTGGGGATAACTATTCTGCTGATAATTATTCGCAGACTGCTGATAATTATTCACAGATTGCTGGTAATTATTTTGAGGATAGTTGTTCGGCCTTACACCACCATTTTGGATCGGTTGTGACATATAGTATCCATGACCCACATTGTTCACATTCTGATGTTGAAATGGAGGGTATCTATAGTTTGTCTGACTCTGACCATACCCCACCTGATGAACCTCTCCTTCCTTATTCTTAGGGATGAAAGCCTTTTTCGAATCAGTTGTATTGTCAGAAATACGACCATTCTTAATCCCAAAATCAATTCGATCTCCAATTGTGATAATGTCTGAGAAGTTAGTGGATGCATTACCCACCATTCGATCATAATAAGGGGAACGAAGAGTATTAATGAACATTACAACTGCTTCTTTATCAGTCAAAGACGGCTGAATTTGTGAAGTTGTTTCTCTCCATCGCTGAGCATACTCCTTAAAACTCTCAGAAGTCTTTTTCTCCATTCTCTGTAAATCTAAACGATCAGGTGCCATGTCTAGGTTATGCTTGTATTGTTTGAGAAATAAATCAGCGAGATCTTTCTATTTGCTCACTTGTGAGCTATCTATCTGCATATACTAGCGAGTAGCAACCCCAGTTAAACTATCTTGGAAAACATGAATTAACATCTTTTAATCATTTACGTAAGAAGCCATCTTTCGACAGTACATGATAAGATGACTCTTTGGACAAGATGTACCATCATACTTTTCAAAATCAGGTACTTTGAATTTCTTCGAAATGACAATATCAGGGATCAAGCATAGTTTGCTTGCATCAATGCTTCCAAATACATCTGCTCCTTCTACAGCTCTTAATCTTTCCTCAAAATACTTCATTTTCCCTTTGGAAGTTTCCTCAGAGCTATTGGTCATATTATCAACATTCTGGTGGAATACTTGAGGGATTGGTAATATAGGAGGGAGCATTTGGCCAGCTATACAGGAAGAGGTCATGCCTTCTTGTCCAGGGAATGAATTTGGTTGGATATTTGGAAGTATAGAAATGTTTTCAGGAGGGCATAGTGCAGCTTCCTTACATATTATAGGAGTGGAATTGTGAGATTGAGAGGTCTCTGCGACACCTTTTGCCTTATACATTTCTTTCATCATCCCCATCATTTCAGCTATTTGCTCTTTCATGGAGTTGATCTCTTGACGCATTTCATGACTTTGAGTGCCTTCTTGTTCGCTCATAGTTCTCGTTTTTTACCTTGTTTGATAACGATGATGATGTTGAGTTGGATGATCAATTTTGAAGGAAAATCTTTAACTCGTGCAAATACTTGATAAAAGAAAATTGCAATTTTATAAATAAATGACTCATAAGGAAATATGAAAGCAAAAGAAACGTGAAATTTTATTCATTGTGCAATAAAAATAGTCTGAAATTCAAACATTACTTAAATCAAAATAACAAACTGAAAGACATAAACTGGAATAAAAGACATAACAATAAACTCCACGTCTACATAAAACGACTACAATATCTAAGCTCTCTGCATAAAGTAGATAAAAACTCCATCACCTCATCTCCATTGGATTGTAAAAAATGAAGGCCTCCTCGAAGATCTGCTCCCCAATCAGCAAAGACACTAGCCCTCCTACACAACATCCTCAGGTTCTGCATTGCGTTGTTTATATAGAAAAGATGAGCTTCATTCTGCTGACGCAAGTGTCCCACCTCACCATACAAATCTTTATGTTCCTCTTTTAAATGCTCGTATGCCTGTAGTATCTTCTCAGCCTAACTCTGACATTTATTCATTCAATATTGCAAGTTTTCCATAGCCAGTCGCAATGAGTCATTAATTTCCTCAGTTTCTATGATTTGTCCCCTTTTTTCCTCAACTGCAGCATTCAACTCAGATATTACCCGCTGAAAGGCATCAATACTACCCTCCAAATCTTTGATATGTTCTTCGCTAGCCTCCATTCTCTTTTGCAGATAGTCACTATTCTCTTTCCATCTTCTTGCCACTTTAATTAATCGATGATTCTCTCGATCTAGCTCTTGATTCTCCTTTATTTGACTCTCCAACTGCTTCCCCTGACTCTTCAATAGTTTTCGGGCTTCCAACAAATCACTTTCTGCTTCTGAAGCACGGGCATCTGACAAGATCATCTTCCTTTGTAATTCAGCGAATGATGTCTCTCCAACTTCAAAGATTTTTTCTGGCTCAACTACTTTTCTTTTTCTTTTATTTGTAAGCTCCAACTTCTTTTTGTTCATCAGCCATGTATCATACTCCTTGATAGCTGCATCGCAACCTTTCTCTATTTTAATCTTCTTGATTGACTTCCAAGCTCCCAATATTTTTGCAATCTTCTTTCCAGAATTTTCTTGATCATAATCAAACTCCAACTCTTTCGTACCATTTACAGCAGGAGGAAATTGCTCGATCAAAAACTGTCGTAAAGCAACGAGAGAAGCATAACTGGTACTTCCCCAAGGGCCAAGAAGCGGAACACAATTATAATTTCCACAACGATAGATCATATCATTCGATGGCATCCATATTGCTTTCCAAATCACATCATTTGTATCCATGGTTGCGAAGAAGGACTCCCACACATCTTGCTTTGGAAACTCAAAATTTCTCTTTGCTCTACAGTAATCGGAAATCGGATTTCTATATGATAAGTAAGACTTTGTGAAAGTGACCTGAGGAACTTGATATTTTGTTGGACATTTCAGATGACTTTGTAACCATATATGAAGGAGTGGTGCACATCCGATAAACTTCCCTTTTCCTTGAGTTCTACAGAAGTCTAAAGAGCGATATGTTTCAGCTAGAATCGAAATGATGGGATTCGCACCATTTTGAATTTGCAAGAATAATTTTATGACTTTAACATCCACATAGCCTTGGACGTTCGGAAACACAATCAAGTCGTACATGCAAAGTGCAAATAATGTCAACCCTTTGTCTTTCTTCATATTCTGCTTAACAAGTTGGAAGAGATAGTTTGTAGATAATGCTTCATTCTTCCCTTTAGATTTGGTATACTTCTTGAAAACCTCATCTAAACTTGATGCCTGAACTCCTAGGATTTTCGCCAATGCTCTTTTCCCAGTATGTCTTCCCTCATAATTATAAATTTTTCCCTCTGCTCTAATTGGTACCCTCAACAGCTCAGTGTATTCTTCGATAGTAGGAGTCAATTCAATGGTATTAAAAGAGAAGCATCGATAAGTAGGATCCCAGAATGTCACTGCACCATTCAAAGCATGCACATTGATTGGAATATAAAGCAAGTCTGCCAATTACCCATATCTAGTTCTGAATTCTTTCTGTTGAGCCTCAGTAAATTCAATCCATATCCTCTTCAAGTCTTCTTTTCCGTGTAGGTTTGCACTGAACACATCCTTCAGCAGTAACATTAAGGCAAACTCTATCTTAGGAGGATTCCCATAAGTATCCTGGATCTTCTTAGACCAAAGACGAACCTCCCTCTGTTCAATGATTTCTACCGAAGTCTGTATTTTAGCCATGTCTAAAGGTCTGCCACGTGATTTAAATGATGGTTGGATTTTTTTCAATTTTTATTGCACAATGAGTTGAAAACTGGTTTTCTATGTCATGATTTTTGGAAAAAAAAAGATGAAGAAAGTTATGTAAGATGCGAATTTATCGAAAAGGATTATCACAAGCATGTAGAGGTTCCGTGTGGTATTAAGCTCTATATAAGGTTTAAAGGCCCCCAAGATTTCTTTGTCATGATAGGTTTTTTATTTATTTATCAGTATTCCGATAAAATTAAACCAATCATAACAAAGTAGCCCTTCCAGTATTCCTTATGTTCGTTTTAAAACGATTGTTGTTTTTTTAATATTTATTTTGGTGTATTATTGAAGAGAGCCTTTATCTATAAAACAAAATTATTATTTTTTTATTATTTTTAAATGTCTCATGTTTTATTAATCAATACTTTAGTAATAAGGCATGATTAAATAAGTATGAGTGGCGTAAAGCCAGCCATTAGGAAAAATATTATCGGGAATTTTAACTCAGTATTCCGAGAAAAAAATTCCTTACCTCAAGAATGTTTAGGAGCATGGTATTCCAACGCCCCCATATTCTGTCGTCGGAATTTTCAAAAAACGATTTGTTTGTTTTTTTGTGTTTAAGTTTTAAATATAAATATTTTAATTAATTATTATTTTTTATCTTTGTTATTAAAATTATTTAACTCAAAATTAGGTTTAGGGTAGGTTTCACTTTTTGCCCCTACGTTTTAAATAGGAAAATTTTATTTGAAAAATCTTTTATTTATGGTATAAATCGACAATCATTATCTTAATAAATTTCAATTTTTATTTAAGGCTTATATTATTAATCTTTTGTGTTTTTTTTTTTATAGAAAGTTTGGTAAATTAAAACCCTAATAAATTCTAATTTCTATATTTAAAATTTCATTGTTATTTTTTTGATTTGGAAAATTAGTATCCTAATTAATTCCAATTTCTATATTTAAATTATTAATTTTTATGCTTGGAGAAATTCGTATCCTAATTAATTAAAATTACTATATTTAAATTGTTAATTTTTATGCTTTTTGGAAATTAGTATCCTAATTAATTCCAATTATTATATTTAAATGGTTAATTTTTATGTTTTTTTTTTTTTTGGAAAATTAGTATCCTAATTAATTCCAATTACTATATTTAAATTATTAAATTTAATTGTTAATTTTTATTCTTTATATACTACCCTTTCAAATAAAGTTGAAATTTTGATACAAGAAGAAAAATAAATAAATAAATAAAATCATAAAAAACATATTTATAAAATATTAAACATATAAGTTGACGCATTTCAAACATGAAATAATATCATCATGGTAAATTAACTTAATAAACCCTAAAAAAAACATAACATGTTAATCAAACGAGTAAATTAACTATCGTAAAAATCAATATAAATTGTAACATATTAAGTGCATTCTCATGGCAAATTAACTTAATAAACCTAAAAAAAAATAACATGTTAATCAAACGAGTAAATTAACTATCGTAAAAATCAATATAAATTGTAACAGTAAGTGCATTCTACCAACATACAAATTTATAGGAAAACATAGAAAGGATATATATATATAAAAAATTAAAACAAAACTCCACAACAAAACTAAAGGAAAAAAAAAAACAAAATGAAATCAAGACAAGATAAACATGAAATATAAAAATAAACAATTTCCTATTCTTTTGTAAACCAAGTCAACACATAATAAATTTTCAATATCAGAAAAAGTAAACTCATTATTAGCAAGTTGAAGAAAACTCACCTGCTTATCAAAATATGATATTAAGAATGGTCAGCAACAAACGGATGAAAAATTATCGCCTGCGCCAATGAGAACTCGCAAATGACTATGAATTTATGGGCTTGGACGTAGTTCTCAGTGGAGGGAAAAGAAATTTGAGACCCTTTTTGGCTACCAGGAATATGACAAGAATTTATGGGATTCGGGAAAATTGTTTGTGAGAATCGTGAATGAAAGGGAGAGATATTGCCGTAAAAAAAAATGTAATTGAGGTTGAGAAAATAAAGCTAGACACTTTCTTTCTTTTTTTTTGTGTCCTTTAGGGTTGAAGGAGGGTCCTTTTTATAGCCAAATGGAGGATAAAAATTAGGAAAGTAATAAATGAGAATAAAACCAATTTTTAATTCACCCCCAAATCATGCAAAAAATTTATTTTAATTTATTTGACAACTCATAAAAAATAATTTCTCATTCATCTTTTCCATGTTTAAATTGATTCTCATTTAAAACTTATTTTTCAAATCTTTTTATTTCTAAACAAAATTAATTCAAATAAAATTAAACAAATTTGGCACATTATTATTTTTATCATTTATTTTTACTCTTGCTAGAATAATAAAAAAAAATGTAATTATATTTACCCTAAAAATCTATTTACTAAATTTAAATTAAACATAAATCAAATCTTCTTCTTTTCTTCTTTTTTTTTTAATACTTAAAATTAAATTAAAAACACATCGGACGAAAATGGGTGTCTACAGGGTTGTGCACGGTTCGGTTCGATCCAGTTTAGGGAAAAATCACAAATAGAACCAAACCTCTCGGTTTACATATTATGCGAACCACTCGATTCTGATTTCTTCACAGAACCGTACGGTTCGGTTATCCATCAGTTTTCGGTTTTCGGTTTGATTTTTGGTTTTATCAGAAAATGTTTTGATGATGAAAATTTTGGACATTGAAAGAGATGGAGAAGAAGACGATGGAAGAAGGGGGATACAAAAAAAAATTCAAATTTCAAAACCATATATCAACAAATCAAACAGAGTAATGTAAGATCATATATGAAAATTTGAAAGAAAAAAACTGCCTTCATATTAGATATGATTTGCATGCTCAGATTAGATCTTAAGGAAATGAGATCTGGTCTACATATTGTTAAGAAAAATTCCTTCAAAAGACATAGGATACCAAATGACGGTGTTCTCAATGATGAGGGATGATGGACGATGAGATCTTCAATCCATGGTGTCTTTGATCTAAACATATGTCCGGTAGGAGAAAGAGAAAAAATAAAAGAAAGGAAAAATCAAGGGAAATAGAAAAGAGAGAAAGAAAGAAACATAGAAATATAGAAAGAGAAGGTGAAAAGAAAGGAAAGAGACGAAGAGAATGGAAAGAAAGCAAAAATGTAAAGAGAGAAATAAAGGAAAAAAAGAATTAAAAGGAAATGAAAGAGGCGTGCGGCGAGGGTTATGATAGAATCACACTTTTTTTCTATTTATATGTGTGCGGTTTGGTGCGGTTCCTCCAGTTTAGGAGGACTAGTGAACCAGACCAAACTGAATTTTTTCAGTTTTCTCTATTTTCAAACCAAGAAAACCATTTAAACCTTAATAACCGGACCGAACCATCCGGTTCGGTTTCTCGGTTCGACGGTTAATTTGCACATCCCTTATTATGTGTTTATTAAAATTAATTTAATGTTTCATTTTTTTAATAAAAAATAGGTTTAATTTTTTTGCCACATCATCAACATATCAATATAATTTTATTAATTTAATGCCATGTCATTTTTAAAGTTAATAAAATAATATGCATTCATCATTAAAATAATAAAATATTGACTTGTCAGATTTTTGTTAAATAATTAATAGAATTTAAACGACAAGGACCAATTAGAAAACTAAATGAAAACTCAGGGGGTTATAATATCGGTTTTTAAAACTCAGGGACCGAATGGTAAACAAATTGAAAACTCAAGGACTAAAAGTGTCTTTTTCCCTCGTTCTTATTGCATTCAGTATATTTTTACATTTTCAATATTTTTGTGTAAATGTTTTATACTACATATTTCGGTTTTAATTCAATTTTGTAGATCGTTTTTAGTATATTGGTACATCGTCCTCTCATGTAAATGTTTTGTCTTGGTATATTTGATACATTGTCCTCCGTTTTGTAAATGCATTTAAGAAAATATAATGTATACATAATATATGTAATATATATGTCATTTAAATCTGCAAATGAAAAACCAAAGAATGTTAATACACAATACTTAATATACAAAAAAAAAATATGCAAACAGACAAAATAATGTATATTACGTATATTACATAATATATGGAAAGAAAAAAAAACAGAACTTAAGAAAAAGGGGATAACTAGACATTTTCGTATATTGTGTATATTATAAAATATACATTTAGTAAAACAACATAACGAACTTAAGGAAAACGCACATTTATGTATATCACGTATATTACAGAATATATATTTAAACCAACGGACAGACTGTATATTACATATATTATAGAATATACATTTAGCAAATCCGAGTCATAATGTATATTACATATAATACAGAGTTACAAAATATATTATACAACAACAAGACACAATGTAAATTACGTATATTACAGAATTCATATTTAGCAAATGTGAACATATCAAGAAAGAAAAAAAAAACAGAAATATTTTCTAAAATATGTGAAAAAAATTCAGAAAAACTCAAGAGACGTGGAGGAAACGAAATTTAACAAAAGAAAAAACAAACCTGTTATTGGATCTGTGTTTTTCTTGTTTTATTCTTCAAGATTCAGGGAGATCTAAGATTTCTATGGCGAAAAAAATGAAGGAAAAAGTAAGAACAATTTTTTTTCCAGATTTATGTTTTTTTTTTTTTGCTCTAGATCTACAAGAAACACATAAATATGAAATTTATAGGGGGAAATGGAGTAAAACAAACAAATTGAACTTTTTTTTCATATTTTTGTCAGATCTATGCATTTTATAGAATCCACATTTTGTAAAATCCTAACACATCAATGAAAAAAACATGGGGGAAAAGCAATAAGACCAAATTTTTTTCTAGATCTATGATTTTCATGCTTTAGATCTTCAAGAAAAGCATAGATCTGAAATTTATATGAAAAAAATAGAGAAAAATATAAAAATCAAACATTTTTTGGCATGATTGTCGCTAGATCTATGCATTTTATTCTTAACTAAACGTTTTTTTTTTAATATTTATGAAGCAAAAAATGTAACTTTAATCATTTATGTGGCTTTCTAGAGAAAAATTGAAAAATATGGCTATTAGTTAAAAAATGGGTGAAAAAAGTGTTATTTAGGTAATTATCTCTAATTATATTTAGTAGAGGACTAAAAATAAAGTTATAATAAACTAATTAATTATATTTTTTTTAATTAGGATGGAGAGGTCAATCTCAAATACGATAATTCATATTTTGGGACTCCCTCTACAGGGAAGATTTTGTCAAGTTGAGATGGGATTTTTTTAATAGAGTACTCAAAGAAAGTGGAGCTTTTGTATGTGATTAATATGGAGATCAAATCTGTGTTCACATTTCCTCCAACGCCTTCTAATTGCCAACATAAAAACTGTCAAAATTCTCATAGATTTGATTTTGTCAAAAAAAAAATCACAAAGTCATTCATCTCTCTTTTCTCTTTAAAAAAAATTGGGTTAATGTTATGATCGATATTAGGTTTTGATAAGGAGAGATGGAAATGTGTTGATGAGTTATTTGTCACTAGCTCAATTCAACAACAAATATCAATCTATGTGGTTTGCAGATTGAGGATTGTTTTAGTAAAATCTAAAACTCTACATTGGCATGTTGGGTCAAAAATCTACATATTTTCAATGGAGATGAAAGATGAGAAGTTAAGCATAAATTTTCTCCCAGGTGGTAGAATGATCATTTCATAAAGATATTCAATATTGGATATTGGTGTGAAACTACATCTATGATATACATTGTGCTTTAGAAATTGTGGTAGTAAAAACTTGCACATGCAAAAAATAAGGTCCCCTCTTCATCCAGGAAGGGTCCAACTTTTCTGCTCAACTACTTTGACCATCACTTTGGTCTCTTCGACCATCTCGGCCCCCTCTAAGTAGGACATCACCTTGATCTCCTTAGCCCCTTATTATAGAACAGCATCTCAGCCTCCTCTACATCGAACAACACCTCGACCTCTTTTCTGTCGAGCGCCCATTATTACCTCGATCTTCTCGACCATGCCAAGCTAAATATATTTTGAGATATACAAGGATGTCTATGGTCTCCATGCCCATCGGCCCATTTTGACGATATACAAAGACGTCTCTTTCACAGTTGGTACACAATATTCTCTTTGAGAGCTCTCTACATTTTTTATCATAGAAATTTGACTTAATCGTCGAAGCTTCCTCGACCGGCACCTCACCGGTGTCACTCCGACTGATATTTTTCTCTTTTTAGAGGGACATGTGGTAGAGAGTAGCTCATGGTCAACGATCACCTTTGATTGATACATTTTTATATTTATGTAGTTAAAAAAATCGAACGTACATAAAATAGGACCCCCCATCATGCTCGAAAGGTCCAACTTTTTTCGTCTAATATGTTTGCCATCACCTTGGGATAATACAATTTCATCATATGATTTTATAATTAAAGAATGCTACGACATAAATCCAACAAAAATGTATAAGGTGATCATTGTTTTTTTTAAATAGACACTCTTTTTTGCCTTTATAGATTTGAGTCGGCTCCTCTCCCAACCCAATAATTATTAACATCAATAATGTATACATTGCTCCATCGTTGTTGTATAAGTAAAAAGGGTGATTAGAGAGAGAAACTCTGAATCTACACTAAAATCATGAAGAAAAGTACACCAAATTACTTGATATATGAAAATCTTGACTTCCAAACATCATGAGATTTATTGTTTTATCGTTTCAATTAAGTTTTATAGTAAGTCCCACTTTAACAAAGAGAAGAAGGTTGTGCGTAATGTAATATCATTGTTGTATGAATTATTTTGATATTTCATATGATATAATTTTATGTAACGACCCGGCTCGTAAAACAAGCCTAAGCCGCGAGCACGCATAGCGGAAGCATATGACTTTCATATTTAATTTGAAACAACACAACAAATCAAATCATGGACATGGAGTTAAATAAGACTTTTATAAACCCTGCTTATTATTCACATTCGGCTCGTCGGCCATTTTAAAATACTAGTATATTTAAAACACATAAAGTACGTGGTGCACAGAAAACGAGTTATTACAGCCCTTTAAGACATACATAGTTATTTTCAAAAAGTTTCAAAAGTCTTGATTCCAAGATAAGGACACGAACAACCCACAAAACCACTTCCATAAACAAAGGCTCACGTGACTGGTGGCCTAATCCAAAAGTTCCCATCTCGTAGCATCAACGAGCACCACCCGCCACACCTCGGCCGCGACCCCTAACGGTACCTAAAAGGTGATATAGAGCACCTTTGAGCATGACACTCTGTGATAGCAACAAGAATTAAAGTCATGATATGCGATGCACGAAATGATATGCTCAAACGAAAACAAGTACAAAGAATGTATGAGACAAGCTATAAATCAAAGACATGTATGTTTGATCAAACCGTTGGCATTTCAAGTTCAAGACTAAGCCGAATCAACAACATTCAAACCAATACCACTTTTCATCAAGCTTTCCAACCAGCATTTGATTCTGTATTCATATTATGTGTCTTACCACACACATTTCGTAACCATCACATAAATCACTCAAGTCGTAGCTCATTATTCTCTTCCAAGCTATGGTAATAGCCACTTAGCATATGGGCCATCCACCACACAGTGCCTCAGAGCTACATGCAACCCGCCACGATAACCATATATAACGTCCAACAACCACTCACCATTACATAGGTTACGATCTGATGGCATTTCAACAAACACATGATATGCATGAATGAAATGGGATGTAACTAAACATGCTTCGTTTGTGATTCTCATCGAAAACGAATTTTAGCATAATGAGCACAAGTAGGATAATCCTCCAATCAACATATGACTCAATCATTCCACTTGACACTTTCAAAGAGTACATCAAGCATATAAAGTCACACTTTAAGCATTATGTCTTACGTCTCGACTATGCATTACTCATCAAGCAATAACCGAAGGTATATCGAGCATAGATGAAAATAAATCCCAAATCAGTATATGACTTGATCTTTAACTTGACACATGAATAAGTGCAATTAATCATGAAAGAATAGCTTATAGTTATGCAAAAGCAAAGTTGGTTCAAGGTGATTCCGCTTTTCCGAATTCCCAACGACATGCCAAGCTTAGCCCTCGTCTTTCGTATCTTTCACAACCTCCGGTTCCCATAAATTTTATACACCAAAGAGTTCCCAAACCAGCCATGATCAACTCCAATATTCAACCTACACCTTTCCACCAACAACTATAAACAACACCACCATCACCACTTTGATTCTTTTTGTTCTCACCTTCACAAATAGCCTCCCAATTTGCCTATGCTTGTCTTCCTCCTACATCAAACCAATCCAAACATATTTAGATACATAATAACACAATTACCTTAGCCCAATACAATCAAACACAAACTCATACCCGGTTAGTGAAAAAAGTCCCAAAACTAGCCATTTTAAGGTGAAATTTCGGCCAAATGAAAAATTATCAATAAATCATTGGGTTATTTTTATAATTTTTTCATGTATAATACATATATTTAATCACCTAAAAGTTTCAGAATTGAGAGTTCCTAAGTAAAAGCCAAGAAAACTCAAAAATTGTAAAAGTTAAAAGCTTGGAAAATCACCATTAATGGAGTTTTGAAAGCTTACACCCAACCATGGCTTCCATCCTCTTTCTTCTTAAATAGGTATAACGCCCCGTTATGAGGTAGTTAAAGTCAATATTATTTTTTAAAATAATATTAATCAGGCTTGATCGATTAATTAGAACAGGGATATTATGGTATTTTTCTCGAAAAACCTCAAAATATGAACCTTGTGATTTGATTAATATTTTGACATGAAATTGATCATCTCGATGTCAAGATTCTAACGCAACTGACGGCTTGTCATTCTGAGATCCGGTGATCAAGTTATAAACATTTTAAGGCGAGTGGTAGTTTTGTACATATTGCAACTCGGGATTTTAACCTAAGAACCTCTCCTCCTTATTATTTTTGGAGATTTTTGGACATCTTCTTCTCCATGGAAGCTGCCCCATTGCTGAGAAATTGATTGTTCTTCATCTATCTCGATTGTAGGAAGACGATTCATAGCGTAATCGAGTTTAGGTGTCGTTGGAAACTTGATTTACAATCGAAAGGTAATGTTTTTCTTCTCTTCTCTGGACCCACACACCGCCACCCCCCCCCCCCTAGGGTTTGAATTGATGTGTTTTTCATCAATCTTGATTGATAGGTGATCGGTACAAAGTGTAGTTAAGATTAGGTGAAGATCGGAGGTCGTTGCTTCACTTTTTATATCTTTTTGGTAAGATTCAAACCGATTTACTATCATTTTAAATTCTGGAATTTTATAATAACTCATGAATTCTTGATTTTCAAGAACTCATTTGTGACACCAACTCCTTTGATCCCAAACTATAACCCAAAAGCTTAAAACTCTAATCGATTTTGATCCACCTTGCCCTAAACTAAAAACCCATCGAAATCGATCACCCCGAACCTTGACCCATGACCAATCTGAGACCCGCAGGCCCCGGTACAGCCGCGGCAAGAGGCAGCAGCCTCGACGCTGCTGCCCCTTCAAACAACTAACTGTTTTCGTCGTTTGGTTGTCCCGTTCGTCGAGCCGTTGAACCTCGATCTTTGTGATATCTTTAGATACTGTTTTAGTATAGTTTTTAATTATTTTAGACCATCGTTTCAGGTCTGGTTTGTGGTGAAAATTAGCTTGGTTTATCTTGGTTTTTAGCATAATCGAGGTGAGTTAACGGTTTAACTAACGGTGGAGTTTTAGAGAAATATAAAGCTCAAACCGTAGCTTGTTTGTTCCTAAATATTTAAATATATTATTCTGAAAATTTAGGAAGAGAATTGATATTGGGAATGTCCGAAAATCACTTGGAGAATTTTATTTTCGGTTAGAACTAGTTTAGGCATTTTTTGGTGAAAATTGAGTTTTTTAGAAAAATTAAGAGAAGAAATATATTGATCAATAGGCTACCCATTCATTCTTTTGTGTAGTTTTGATTAGTTTTGATTATAACTATTTTTAAATAATTGTAATAATATAATGGATTTTTTAAATATAATTGCTGGTTGAAATTACCAAACCTTTTAAATGAAAGACTTAATTTAAAAAACATGAAACTATAAATCTCATGATGTTTGAAAGTCATGATTTTCACGGTATCAGTAATAGAACATAAATTAAACGTACCATTCTTCAGGAAAACTTCATGATAAAGCAGTTAACGATTTACTGTAGATGAGTCCGAGTTTCTCTCTCTATCACCCATTTTAATTGTACAACACTGATGGAGCAATGTACTAACAAATTGTGTTAATAATGGATGGGTTGAGAGCGGACCAAAACTTATATTTATAAAGGCCAAAAGTTATGTCTATTCACAAATAGACAATGACCACAATGAATGGTTATGTCTTTTCCATCAAAAGACATAACCATTTAAAGAGACATTACCGTTCATTTTAGAGTCAATTGACACTTTAAAGAGATGTGTTCTTCCACCAATAACTAATTGAATTTAATCATTAATTAATTATTAAACTACTAATAATCATCATTTGAGTCACAATAATTTCTTACATTAAACCTCCCCCCCCCCCTTATAAATAAATACAAAAGAATAAACAAATAATTTGCAATTGTTATTTTAAAAACAAGTATATTTAAAAAGACAATAATAAGAAATTGAGGTTATGTAATATATATAATAAAAACATATTAAATAGATATTTGTCTAAACCTCCAATATTGAATAATCAATTTTTCATCCTGAAACTCTAAATTCCTCCGCATAATTGATCCATAAAATATATTAAATTCTCTCCCATTGAAATTAACATATAATCATACCACAGACAATAATCAAAATTTATCAAACAATCCCACAAAATTGATGGCTGAAAACTAAATAAATATGATTTGTATAAAATCGCTAACAAAAGATAACATAAATTTAAATTGTATTCTAAAAAGAATAAGGGTATAACTAAATTGTAAAGACCCGACTTTTCAGAGTTTAAAACAAAGCTTAATTAATGCAGCGGAAGACTCAATAAATGATATTTATTGAAACATATGAAAAATATGAAAATCCTCAACCAAATAGTCATTTAAATAAAATCAACAACTCCGGAGTTATAATCCTTAAAACAAAAAGAAACAATGAACTAAATCAAATAACAAAGTGTTTCAAAAACCAACATAAGTCTCAAATCTCTCAAAAACAAAACATAGTCAATAAAATTCAAGAGCTTTAATCTCAATCTCAAAGAAATAAAAGATGCATTGGCTAGCCACCAAGACATGAACCCTCATCTCTTCCACTTCATCAACCGCCACCTCTCGGCCCATTGTTACCTGAAAAGAAGAGAAAACGATCTAAACAAAGGTAAAGTTTTAAATAGTCTCTAACAACTTAAACCGAGTCCCAACACTCAACACTCAACACTCTCCAATGTCTCTTTCACACATAACATCTCTTAAACCTCACATTCAATCTCTTTACATGAATAGGCAATTATTAACTAAATTCCATATCCAAGACCAACATTCATAATAATCCTCCCAAATACACATCCCAATCCAAAACATAAGCCAACTCTAATTTAACACGCATAAACAAACAATCATTCAAACCATCCACTAAGAAGGCGGTCTCTCGGGACTACAAACCTTTCTTAGGCACTTAGTTATAGTCGTAACCATAACTAATCCCCTAATAGATCGTTCATACGAGCAACGTCCATTAGTCGTTATGAGCTCATTCTCATAACTATATTTTCACTAAGTATGAGCTCGTAGCCTCATACTAGTTTAACACGCCTGTCAAGCCATCATTCCACAATCTCTTTACATTATCCTCTTGATAATAATCATTCAAAATCAGCAAAGACAATTAAAATACAGCAGCTCAAAGATTCTAATTAAAGCATGCAAAAATACATTTTACGATAAAACTACCGAAAACCGTCAAAACTAACTATTCGCTCTCAATCATTCTCAACTCAAATCTCATGCCAAATAATCATAAAATACTCCATAATATTACAGAATTAACTCCCAAATCAATCAGAAACAAAAAGAATCGAAAAACATCAAAAACTGCCGAAAAACGACTAAACTAGTTCTAACCGAAAAATTCTTTCACCAAATGATTTTTCGATGTTCCCAATATGCGTTCACTTCCTAAAGCTCCAGAATAACATAATTGAATATATCGAAACATAAAATCTACGGTAAAATCTTTAGGTTTATCTAAAACCCCACCAACGAATAAACCGTTAACTCACCTGGAAATCGCTTAAATCCAAAATCAATGCTACTTCCCTTGACGAACCAGACCTGAAACGGAGGTCCTAAAATACTTAAAATAAAAATTTAAATATACTAAATTTATACCAAAGGTTTGGGGTTCGATGGATCAAAGAACGGAAAACAAACGACGAAGGGAATTGGCTAAAATTGGGGGCGTGGGGGGGTGTGTGGGCCGCGGCTGGCCATGGCCCTTGGGACGTGGTTCGGTCGCGGTTTCGTAGCTAGGGTGATCGATCTTGATGGTTCTAGGTATCGGTAATCAAAATCGATTGGGTGTTTGGCCATAGTTTGGAAAATTGACAAATATGGAGGTTGGATCAAGGGTTAGGGTTCTTGGTGTTCGTATGAATAATAATTAATTAAAATCCAGAATTTAAATGATTGAATAATCAATCACGAAAGCTTACCCGTCACTTGAATTTCAAGAAAAGGGCTTCCGATTTTCCCTCTTCGATTCCGTGCGATTCCACCGATCTCCTAATTAACAAATTGACGAAAACTCATCAATCCTTACCCTAGGCATTCATGGCAACAAGGAGGAAAAGAGAAGAAGAGTGTTCGTTACCTTCGTGTCCAAAATCGATTCCCAAAAAGGCTTGAAATCAAAACCCGATTCACGATCAATCGAAGAACGAGACGAAACGGCAGATTCCTTCCTCTCTTTCTCTAAGGGGGCGGCGGCAAGGGTGTGGGGAAGGAGGAGGAAAAAAAATTCTCTTCTTCTTTTCCTTAGTTAAAAATTAGGGTTTGGGCTAACTTGCCACGTCATCAACTATCTCTTATTCCAAGACACCTCACTAAATACAAAAGTGACACTTATCATAAAGTGTCACCTAAAAGCCTGAATAAATAATAACAGATTATTTATCAATAATTCCAATCCCGTTAAATAAATTAAATAAAATTTTAATTTAATCCAAAATTAATCTTACCTTGTAACGGGGCGTTACATAAATACTATAAAAAAATCAATTAAAGAAGAGAATACCATTTAATAAAAGACGTACGCAACTGGCGTAAAAAGATTATTAAAATTGAATTATAAAATAATCATAATGCTAAAAGACTTATTTTTCCTTTTATTATTTGTTTCTTTTAATGACAAAACATAATATATAGTTAATTTATTCCATAAAAAGTTCCAGTTTCCAACATGCCACGACCTTTCGTATTATTCAATCTTTAATTTCAAACTTCCAATCTTCAATTTTGCCCCAAAATCCAAAGTTTGCCTCTTTGACTACTGCGTTTATCCTTCTGAATCGAAGTCCTCGAAGATTGTTTGTACATTAATGGTGAGACGTAGAGAGTGCCTAGGTCTTCATCTCCCAATTTTGTGCTTATTTTTTAATTCCAGTACCAATTTTCATGGAAAAGTAGATGATTGTGCA
This sequence comes from Gynostemma pentaphyllum, assembly GCA_028015215.1. Taxonomy (NCBI): domain Eukaryota; kingdom Viridiplantae; phylum Streptophyta; class Magnoliopsida; order Cucurbitales; family Cucurbitaceae; genus Gynostemma; species Gynostemma pentaphyllum. The sequence goes on along the minus strand of CM051350.1, from coordinate 17,361,420 downwards.
AGAAAGACATGAAATTCTATTTGTTAATGCGTAAAAATGGAGATCTTCCAGGTAAGTAGTGAACTGAGAAGATAGGATGAGTCGGAGGTTGCACTAGAGGTACTGCGTAGGCGGTGTGCTGAGCAGTTGACGAGCATTGTATGTACCTGTACATGAAAAGAACAGGGCACCGGTGTGTTGTCGGCCTAACACCCTCTGATGCTTAAGTCGGAGCTAGTGTTTTGGAGAGAATTATAGTAGAATTAGTTACCTTTTGGTGACTTTGTTCTCCTATTTATAGGAGAAGAAGTTGATGACATCGTGTCACGTGTCGCGTCGGGATTGGGCTACGTGTTGCTTCCCAATTACGTGTCATGTGTTGGTTATGTCACATGTCATCTCTTTATTGGATACTTGTATAATGTTATTTCTTGGACTTAGATATGTAGTCTTATCAAACGACGTAGACGTACCTTCCCAGGGTAATGTAGACGTACCTTCCCGACGCAAACGTACCCTTTCAAGTAACATAACTTTATCTTTCCAAGTGACGTAGACATACCAGTTGTGCATTGTTTGATCAAGTTAAGAAATTCCACATGTAATGATGTAATTTCACCCACAAGACTATTAAAAAAATTGAAAATTTCTTCCATCTTTTTAAACAAAAAGAAAAACTAAAAAATGAAACGGAAAAAGTTCTTACGATTCCATTATTAAATGGAACAATTCATCCTATTTATGATTCAAAACCACGATTTGACTCAAAGTAATCAAAACGTATGATTTGAATCATACATCGACCGTTTTTTACAACCTTGTGATCCAACTGTCGAACTCCTCTTGGCAGTTCATTTAGTGCATAATATATAATGAGAAATCTTAGCTGCAGACCCATGAGCAATGTAATATGTGTGATTCTTTTTAATGATATCTCCAAAATTTTCAATTTCAATAACAATATCATTGAACATTATTACTTGAATTTGACTATCCTGAAATAAATAAGAGTTACAAATAATTAAAATAAAATTAATCTTTATATGTGGAAAATATATAAAGAGAAATCTAACAAATAATTACATAAAAATTAACCTTGATTGAGTGCTTTTCATTCCTGCATGGTTGATGATTTATTTTTCAAGCAACAAAAACTTTGATCTTTCATTCTCAATCAAATCCTTGATGAAACAAAATAATAAACTTGATTATTTGAAATTGGTAAGTATATTGAAAAATTAAAATATTTAGATGATTTATAGAGTTGAAAAGAAAATCAAATCTATTTAGATCTACTCCAAGAATATTCAAATCTAAATTTTCTTTTCTTTTTTTTTTTTTTTTTGCACAAAGGGTTATTATATTGCAATAAAAAAAATCTCACTGCCGAAGACCAGGGCAGACATCCTCCTAACAAGCTAGAAAGGACACCAGAGTAGGTAACAAGCCACAAAAGAAAACTAAACAAGACAATGGCAACAAGCCACAAAAAAACAAAGCAAGACAAGGGCAACAAGCCACAAAACAAGCAAGGAAAACAAAGCAAAGAGGATCTAAGGAAGACCCACAAGGCCAAAAGGCAAAACATAACGAGACCAACAGAGTAGAGGCGTCTCAAACAAGTACCATCTTGACCAAGTGAATCCTTAAGAGCAAGTACTCCACTGGACCAAAATAGATCCTTAAGAACAAGTACCCCACTAGATCAGAATGGATCCTTAAGAACGAGGAACCCACAAGACCATAATCAACGCCGTGAAGAACAATAGAAAACTCCCAACTCTGTTAGCTAAGCAACACAATCACGAGACTTCTTCTTTTGATACTTAAGCTTCTTCTTCTCTTTAGCAGATAAGGAAAAGCCAGAGCTATCAAAAATCCGATCAGACATAGCATCAAAAGAGGTCTAGAAATAAGAGGACTTATCGAAATGATCACTATCACCAGACTCATCAGTAATACCAATCATATCAAAATCAGATCGACCAGGAAGAGGGCAGCATCCTCAACCCTATTCAACAAAACTACAAGCAGTCTTCAAAATAGAAGAACCAACCTGGCCAACAGCATGACCCTTCGCTTTCCTTACAACTGTAGCAAAACTAGGAGAAGCAGCATTTGTAACCTTCCCAACACTGTCTTTATTCTTCTCCTTAATCACCGAAAAATTCTCACTGACCTTCATAGGAACTGAGGAAATAGGAGATCCATCCAATTAAGTAGTCTGAGCAAGCGGCTTAGGCTTCCACTTCTTGAGTTCCTGAGACAAGAGTCCAAAGAATGCCCAAACACCATACAAGTGGAACACTTTTTAGGTTTCCACAGGTAGTCCCCAACACTAAAAGGAGTGCCACGAATATGAACCGCGTAACAGTTCATATTCGTGGCACTTCTTTTAGGGTTATATATATATATATATATATATATATATATATGTACTGTAAAAATATTTTTACAAATATATATATATTCTATATTTTTTATAAAATGCAAAACCAAAATAAATAGAGAAGGGGGGAATTTGGAATCAACTGCGTAACAATTCTGAATATGTACTGTACTTGACCAAGTAGGGTAAACTGGTTAGTGGTTAAGCAAAGAAGAACTTTTCTTTTTATTTTTTATTTTTCTTTTTTTGTTTATAATTATTTTTGTAATTGATTTTTCTTTATATTTATAAATAGAGTAAAATCAAATATGTACTAACTAAATATTCATCATAAATTATTTAGATTTTTAAAAACAAAATTCCCAATAAAAATATTTTTTTTAAATCATAAAGAAAAAGATATTTTAAAATAAATTGAAAAAATGATTAGAAACAATTTTTGAAAAAATTTCATCTAAATATATACTCACTACATCTTTATTATAAATTATTTAGATTTTTAAAAAATATATATTTTTTATATAAATAATTCCTATAAAAATATATATTTTTTAATCAAAAATAAAAAAATAAAATCGTATTTTCAAAAATATACTAACTAAATCTTTATTATAAATTATTTAGAATTTTAAAAACAAAACTCCTATAACAATATTTTTTTTAAAAACCAGGAAGAAAAAGATATTTTAAAAATAAATTGGAAAAAATGATTAGAAACAATTTATGAAAAATGCTCATCCAAATATATACCTACTAAATCTTTATTATAAATTATTTAGATTTTTAAAAATATTTTTTAATAAATAATTCGTAAAAGAAAAATCGTATTTTCAAATAGGTACTAACTAAATCTTTATTATAAATTATTTAGATTTTAAAAAAAAATTCCAATAACAATATTTTTTAATCAAAAAGAAAAAAGATATTTTAAAATAAGGGAAATTTCATTGGGTGGCGGATTTTTATGCAATATTTGTAAAAATATCAACTCAAAAAAGTATTTGCAACTATAGCAATTTTTATCATGTCAATGATAAACAATAATTTAGGTGTTTATCAGTGATAAACATGGTGTAAAAATATGTAATTCATGAAGGAACTATTTACTAAATATGCGGAATTTCTTTAGTAAATTAATTAACGATTAATTACGGATCCGTTAATAACATGCAATTGTGATCAAACCGTAATATAAATATAAGGTTTTTCGAAAAAACTTACATTGTAGATTTATGGAGAATCGGTTGGGGTTTCCTTTACAGCATCAATCCACTTCACCAAGCCTTCTATGCTATATCCCGATCACAAACCAACCCGACTTGTGGGAATCGAACCGGAAGAACAAACAAAGAAGAAGAAAAATTCTTCTTATTTTGATATGCCAAAATCGGCTATAGGGAGACTAAAAGAGAGAATTTTGATAAATATCAAAGTTGTCCAATATGAGCACCCAATGGTCATATTTATAAGAAAAATAAGAGTTTGTTTCCTAATCAAATTAGAACTCTTATTTCATTTAATTTAAATAATCAAAATTATTTAAAAAAAAATAAAAGAAACACGTCAGACTTGTTTTGAAACAAGGAAATTAAATTTTCCTTTTCATTCCAATGCATGACAAGTGGCGTAGGATAATCACACATTATCTCCTTTTTTTTTTTTATTATCTTATCATTTATGTATTTATAATTAGGAATAATTTATATAATTATTTCTAAATACAAATAAATGCCAAAAATTTATATATTAATTAATATTGAACTAATTCATTTTAATTAATTATTTTAAGCAAAATACCAATTTGTTTCATAAACAAATATATTTAATTCTCTCCTTTTATTATTAAATTAAATAAACTCATTATTTAATTAATAATATTAATTATCAATTTCTATTTAAATAAACTCATTATTTAAATAATTAATAATTTTAATATTAATTTCCATTTAAATAAACTCTTTATTTAAACAATTAATATATCCCTTATTTAAGTAATTTAATTACTTAAATGTAAATATTTCTTCCTAGTTAAATTAATAACTTGGTTAGTTACAATGATATATGGGCTAGCATAGGGACCTGATGGACCTATAGATCATGGGCTCCAATAATTATTGATTTACTAATTAAACTCATTAATTAATTAATCATAATTATTAACTTAGGGTAATTCCACTATAAACCCTAAGTTGAACTCCCCTCACTATAGATGGGTTATGTCCATTTGTTATTAAGTTTGTTTTGACATATCCTTCACGTGGTAATCTCATAATTACAACTGGGTCAAAATTACCGTTTTACCCTTGTAATTATCTCTTTTATCCTTGTGTACCCGATGATTCTCTAATGAACATTTTTCTATAGTTTTCAAGTATAGAACGATCCTTCTCGGGCCAGTGAGAAGGTGAGGCCTCATGTTCAAGTACCTGAATCATTACAACAAGGAGATACCTAAAGTTCCTAAGTTAGAATAGTGTCGCACTAACACTTTCATTTGTTTTAGGAAAGTTATGAATGCCATCTTGTATAGAAATGTTCCCAAGCACTATTTTAGTCATTTCCCCAAAACGGGAGTTTATCGAGTGTATCAACAGATCACCCTCAACTATGTGAATCAAAGGAAAAGACTTCATTAATGTGAGTTCACAACATACTCAGGGATTGAGACGTATCAATCTTAATAACGTAAATTTGATATTATAAATCATTTCCTATCAACGGTGTTATTTAGGAATCGATTTATTATCCTGGTCCATCTTATATAAACTCATTATATATGATGTTTCCACTTGCATCTACATCATGCTAATGATTTGGATCAAATCGATGAACAACATCAACAAGTGTTACCAAGAATAAGGTTTCCTAACCGTATTCGTTCTCGTAGACTATTTGAGTTACTATCTTGGACTAGATCCACTTTATATCTCATAGTAGTCAAGATTACAGAATTAGTAACTCTGGAATTTTCTATTAATGTTTGAATATATAACGAATATCAACATATAATAAATTGCACAAAATTCACTAAAATAATACTTTTATTTATTCATAAAATATTCTATTACAAATTACGAATTCTAGGGCATAAATCCCAACAATCTCCCACTTGCCCTAGAGTAAGTGAGACATGTCTCGTAATCCTAGTCCTTCTAGGTGACCCTCAAACACCTTAGCCAGGTGAGAGTCTTTGTAAACGGATCGGCTCTGTTGTCCTTCGTGTCTATCTTCGTGACCAGGACGTCCCCACGATGCACTATCTCCCTTATAAGATGATATTTCCTCTCTATATGTTTTGATCTTTTGTGTGATCTTGGTTCCCTTGAATTTGCCACGCACCACTATTATCGCAATAGAGAGTTATGGGCAATTCCATATTTGGAACAACTTCCAAATCATTTAGGAACTTTCTGAGCCAGGCGACTTCCTTTGCGGCCTTCACAAGCAAGAACATATTCGCTTCCATAGTGGATTCAAGAATACAACCTTGCTTAATACTTCTCCAAACTATGGCGGCTCCACCAAGTGTAAACACCTGCACCCGATGTTGATTTCCTAGAATCTTTATCACCTTGGAAATCCGAATCTGGTATCCTGTAAGGATCAAATCCTTATCTCCATACACTAACATATAATTTCTCGTTCTCCTAAGATACTTGAGAATTGCTTTAATCGCAACCCAATGTTCCTTTCCAGGATTGGATTGGAACCTGCGACTACTCCCACCGCATAGCAGATATCCGGTCTAGTACACAACATTGCATACATTAGACTTCCTCTGGCTTGAAGCATATGGTATCTGTCCCATTTCCTCAACTTCTTGAGGTGTCTTAGGTGATTGTTCCTTAGACAAGCTAATTCCATGCCTAAAAGGTAAAATACCTTTCTTGGAATTTTGCATAGCAAAGCGTTTGATAATTTTATCAATATACGTTGCTTGAGACAGTGCTAGTGATTTCTTACTTCGATCACGAATGATCTGAATCCCAAGAACATAACTAGCCTCTCCCAAATCTTTCATTTGGAATTGATTTGCCAGCCATTCTTTAACTTTTGTTAACGTTCCTTTGTTATTTCCAATTAACAAAATATCGTCAACGTAAAGAATTATGAATACCACTTTGTCTTTTAAGATACGCTTGTATACACAAGGTTCATCTATATTCTGTTCAAAGCCATAAGTTTTGACTGCATCGTCAAACCTAATGTTCCAAGACCTTGATGCTTGCTTAAGTCCATAAATGGACCTTTGCAACTTACAAACCTTTTGTTCTTGTCCTGGAGTAATGAATCCCTCTGGTTGCATCATATAGATGCTTTCGTCTAGATTGCCATTAAGGAAGGCAGTCTTGACGTCCATTTGCCAAATCTCATAATCATAATAAGCGGCAATGGATAAGATGGTGCGAATAGATTTAACCATGGCAACCGGGGAAAAGTTTCCTCATAGTCAATACCCTCCCTCGAGTATAACCTTTTGCCACTAATCTAGCCTTGAAAGTCTCAACTTTCCCGTCTGGCACCTCTTTTTCTCTTATAGATCCATTTGCATCCTATGGGTTTTTCACCATTTGGAAGATCTATGAGAGTCCAAGACAGAGTTGGAATACATTGATTCCATCTCGAGATCCATGGCTTTGAGCCATTTTTCTTTATCAATATCCCGCATTGCACTCTTATAAGTCAATGGGTCTTCCTGGATTGTCATCGGCTATGGCAATATGGATTTCTCCAAATCCTATAAAGCGTTCCGGGGTTTCTAATAACCCTCCCACTTCTCCGAGGTTCTCGATAAAGTTTGCACCTGGATTTCAGGTGTTTTATCAACAGCTCTTGTTGATTGATGAATTGTGTTGTTATCACTTATTTCATTCAACACTATTGCACTTCTGGGTTTTCTATCTTTCATAAAATCCTCTTCAAGAAAAACTGCATTTGTCGACACAAATACTTTATTTTCCACGGGACAATAAAAGTACCCACCCTTTGTTTCTTTTGGGTAGCCTACGAAAAGGCATAATTTACTTCGGGGTTCTAACTTCTTTGGGTTTGCCATCAACACATGAGCGGGCGACCCCCAAATCCTAAAGTGTCGTAAACTTCCTTTACGTCCATTCCATAACTCTTGTGGAGTTTTAGGAACACTTTTGGATGGAACCACATTGAGTATGTATAAAGCATTTTTAACTGCATATGCCCAAAAAGAAAGTGACAATATTGCAAAACTCATCATTGATCTAGTCATGTCTAATAACGTTCGGTTTCTTCTTTCAGGCCACACCATTTTGCTGAGGCATTCCCGGTGCTGAAAGTTGGAATGTTATCCCATGTTCTATCAAATAATCTCTGAAGTCTAAGTCCAATATTCGCCACCACGATCAGATCGAAGTGTTTTGATAGTTTTACCTAATTGGTTTTCCACTTCAGCTTTATACTCTTTGAACTTATCAAGAGCTTCTGATTTGTGGATCATTAGGTAAACGTATCCGTAGCGTGAATAGTCATCCGTGAAAGAGATGTAATATTCAAATCCACCACGAGCTTTTGCATTAAATGGTCCACAAAGGTCCGTATGCACAAGTTTGAGTGGTTCTGAGCCTCTATTACCTTTTCCAGTAAAAGGTCTTTTGGTCATTTTGCCTTCCAAACAGGGTTCACAGACTGGCATGGTTCTGATTTCTAACTGACTTAGGGAACCAGCTTTCACGAGTCTTTCAAGCCTGTCTAAGCCTATATGACCTAACCTTAGATGCCATAAATACGTTTCTTCTTTTGAAACCTTTTGTCTTTTAGTTCTTGTTTTTGCAGTCTTGAACATTTCAATATTATGTGTTGTTGTTCCTATTGACGGACTCAATATGAACAAATTTTTTCTATTGACTGCAGAGGTTATATACGAATTCCCTTTGTATATCTTGATCTCATCAATCCCCGAGTCAATTGAATAACCATTTCTCATGCAACGTGAAACTGACACTAGATTTCTAGCAAATCCAGGGACCAGTAAAACGTTGTATAACTGTATATAACGAGAATTGAATTGCAGACAAATATCTGCACATGCAACTGCTGTAAGGAACTGCCATGTTCCTACTCGCATTGTATATGTACCATGTTCTATTTTAGTCCAAGAATCGGACATTAGAGCGGATGAACAAATGTGGTTTGTGGCACCAGAATCAAATATCCATTCGGATAAATTATCTTCCACTAACCACGATTCCGCTACAAGTAAATCGAATTACTATCTAAGCCGTTCATCCGTTTGTTGGTCATATTTACGCGACTAATTGCATCTGACCGCAAATTAAGATCTTTTAGGATTAGACTAGAATCTTGATTTAAAGTGTCATTTAACAATTCATTCCATTTGACAAAGTTATCAATTTTATTGGTTGCAATATTAGAGGAGGACATTTTAGTTGTAATGAATAAAATTAAGTGAATTTTAATTAGCAATTCTATATTCAAATAATGTGTTTGGCATAAAATTAAACATGATGCATGAATGCTACAATGTTCAACAAATAGAAATACCCTAAACAGATTATTATGCCACGGTAGTTTAACCTTCCCGGGTAGAGTCCGTCGAATGATAAGTCACCACCCAGACGTTAAACCGAGACCCTTCTCGAACAACTTCCAATCCAGAATAACTCATATTCCTATGGAATTGTTTTACCGGTGTGTTTGGTCAAGAAATTTTGATAACAAACCTTATCAATTTCTTATGAGTGTAACCCATTATTTTAGTCTTTTAAATGAGAAAAGATGAGTGTCTAGGAAGAGTATATTCGGTCTTCAATTCGCATTTAAAATCTTTTATCTCATTCGGGAGACCCACCTTGATATTGATTCACACTATAAAACCTTCCTATGGGAATGAACACTTCTATGGGTGCTACAGAGGTCAAGTGTGAATCTCACGTTGCGAGCCTAATAATGGAGACCATAGGATACTTTGTCAAGTTTCCTTCTCCCACTCAAAATTTTAAAATTGGGTTTTCATACTCAGACAAATTTAGGCTAATCAATTTATCTAAGTTTAATCTAACTCAATCTTAACTCTTAAATTGGTTAGATCAATTTTAATGTGAATTGCCAAGTTTCCTAGATTTAAAACTAATCACATTATGGGACCTTCTTAATGAAATCGATTAATTATCTTGAACTTTTCTCCCAGGATCGCTCCCGGTTAGAGGCGCTCCGTGTTAAGGGAACTTTCAAAAACCTCATCGCCTGGGCGAGCTTTCGCCAGAGATCCATTCAATTTAATTAATCATTTTCATTAATTTTTAATTAACCCTTAATTAAATATCTATTCGATAGTGCTTATGTGAATTTAGGTCCAATTGTTTAAACAAATAAATCCACATTCGAATATTAATATTAGTTTCTATTCAATTTTAAACATTTTAATAAATGAATATTATCTAAAATTAGCATGCATTTATCCTAATCTCATCGGCATAAATATTTTATAACAAGATAAAATCAACATGCTTTATCACATACATAAAATATAATAACAACTTTATCACATAATTATGTATGCATGTACAATTAAGTCTATCTTAATCATACATCTATGGTGGGATTTCCTACATGACATACATATATGCATGAACAATTATTTATAAATCATATCTCATACAAATATCTAAATAATTAAACAACTAGATTGACCAGGTATTCTTGGCACTATTTCTACAACAAAATTAAAATTACAATAATTAAAACTTGTTGTAGGTCTTGAAGCTTGAAAAATTTCTCTCTCCTCATCTTGATGTAGGCGTGGGAGGCCTTTTATGAAAGAAAATATTTTCTCCAATATTTTTCATAAAAGGTTTATTTTTCAAATAATTATCTTTTATCTATTTATGGAAAAATATAAAATAAAAGATTTTCCATAAATATTAATATATATTTTAAAATATATTATAAAGATATAAGATAATTAGAAATTATCCTTTATCTTTATCTCATATATTTAAAAATATATATCTTTTAAAAGATAATCTTGGAAAAATATCTTACCATATCTTGTCCAAATCTATCCTTGTCGCCGCCCTAGCCGATCCCATCACCATCATTGTGCCGATATTTGCATCAATTTTTTCTTCCGTTATTCCCGGCGATTACAAAATTAATCCTATACCCGAAATTGGGTTTACAAATTTTCTAATAAAATTTAAAACCTAAGTGCCCAAGAATACCTAAACAGTCAACTAGCAAATCCACAATTTATATAACAATTTATATACATACATAAAACCGTTTTTATGCAACCCACCGATTTTCGAAAATCACAATTCATGTTAATTAACGTAGGCTCTGATACCAATTGAAGGAACTATTTACTAAATATGCGGAATTTCTTTAGTAAATTAATTAACGATTAATTACGGATCCAGGTTAATAACATGCAATTGTGATCAAACCGTAATATAAATATAAGGTTTTTCAAAAAACTTACATTGTAGATTTATGGAGAATCGGTTGGGGTTTCCTTTACGAGATCAATCCACTTCACCAAGCCTTCTATGCTATATCCCGATCACAAACCAACCCGACTTGTGGGAATCGAACCGGAAGAACAAACAAAGAAGAAGAAAAATTCTTCTTATTTTGATATGCCAAAATCGGCTATAGGAAGACTAAAAGAGAGAATTTTGATAAATATCAAAGTTGTCAAATATGAGCACCCAATGGTCATATTTATAAGAAAAATAAGAGTTTGTTTCCTAATCAAATTAGAACTCTTATTTCATTTAATTTAAATAATCAAAATTATTTATAAAAAAAATAAAAAAAAATAAAAGAAACACGTCAGACTTGTTTTGAAACAAGGAAATTAAATTTTCCTTTTCATTCCAATGCATGACAAGTGGCGTAGGATAATCACACATTATCTCCTTTTTTTTTTTTATTATCTTATCATTTATGTATTTATAATTAGAAATAATTTATATAATTATTTCTAAATACAAATAAATGCCAAAAATTTATATATTAATTAATATTGAACTAATTCATTTTAATTAATTATTTTAAGCAAAATACCAATTTGTTTCATAAACAAATATATTTAATTCTCTCCTTTTATTATTAAATTAAATAAACTCATTATTTAATTAATAATATTAATTATCAATTTCTATTTAAATAAACTCATTATTTAAATAATTAATAATTTTAATATTAATTTCCATTTAAATAAACTCTTTATTTAAACAATTAATATATCCCTTATTTAAGTAATTTAATTACTTAAATGTAAATATTTCTTCCTAGTTAAATTAATAACTTGGTTAGTTACAATGATATATGGGCTAGCATAGGGACCTGATGGACCTATAGATCATGGGCTCCAATAATTATTGATTTACTAATTAAACTCATTAATTAATTAATCATAATTATTAACTTAGGGTAATTCCACTATAAACCCTAAGTTGAACTCCCCTCACTATAGATGGGTTATGTCCATTTGTTATTAAGTTTGTTTTGACATATCCTTCACGTGGTAATCTCATAATTACAACTGGGTCAAAATTACCGTTTTACCCTTGTAATTATCTCTTTTATCCTTGTGTACCCGATGATTCTCTAATGAACATTTTTCTATAGTTTTCAAGTATAGAACGATCCTTCTCGGGCAGTGAGAAGGTGAGGCCTCATGTTCAAGTCAGAATCATTACAACAAGGGAATACCTAAAGTTCCTAAGTTAGAATAGTGTCGCACTAACACTTTCATTTGTTTTAGGAAAGTTATGAATGCCATCTTGTATAGAAATGTTCCCAAGCACTATTTTAGTCATTTCCCCAAAACGGGAGTTTATCGAGTGTATCAACAGATCACCCTCAACTATGTGAATCAAAGGAAAAGACTTCATTAATGTGAGTTCACAACATACTCAGGATTGAGACGTATCAATCTTAATAACGTAAATTTGATATTATAAATCATTTCCTATCAACGGTGTTATTTAGGAATCGATTTATTATCCTGGTCCAGTCTTATATAAACTCATTATATATGATGTTTCCACTTGCATCTACATCATGCTAATGATTTGGATCAAATCAGTGAACAACATCAACAGTGTTACCAGAATAAGGTTTCCTAACCGTATTCGTTTACTGTAGACTATTTGAGTTACTATCTTGGACTAGATCCACTTTATATCTCATAGTAGTCAAGATTACAGAATTAGTAACTCTGGAATTTTCTATTAATGTTTGAATATATAACGAATATCAACATATAATAAATTGCACAAAATTCACTAAAATAATACTTTTATTTATTCATAAAATATTCTATTACAAATTACGAATTCTAGGGCATAAATCCCAACAATTCAATGTTTATCAAACTTGATCAAAATTTGCTATATTTGCAAATATTTTTTTGAGCTTTTATTTTTACAAATATTACTAAAAAATTTGCTAGATTTGCAAATACCCCTTAAAATAAATTGAAAAAAATGACTAGAAACAATTTTTGAAAAATACTCATTCAAATATATACTCACATTTTCAAATATATACACATTTTAAATAGTAAATATGAAATTAAAATATTTTGTTTTTGTTTTATAAATAATTCGTATAAAATATTTTTTTTAAATCAGAAGTAAAAAAGCGTATTTTTATAATATAATATTTAATCAATTATCTTTTTTATGAATAATAATACACTATTTAATCACTTTTCATACTATTTTTTTAAGCAGAAAGAAAAAACGTATTTTTATAATATACTATTTAATCAATTATCTTTTTTATAAATAATTATATTATTTAATCACTTTTCATACTACTTTTATATTCTTTTTACATGATATTTATCTGTTTTGGTTCAAATTTGAAATTTTTTTTTAATAAATAATTCGTAGTATTTTTTTTTATAAATCAGAATGAAAAAATGAATTTTTAAAATAACTTGAAAAATAAGGGTAAAAACTACTCATTCAAATGAAAGTGAAATAAAATCAAATAATAATTATAAATGACAAACTTAAAATAATATTTAAAGGTAGAGATAATTATAAATGATAAACTTGAAATAACATTTAAAAGTACGGATAAATATGGAAGTGAAAAATTCTCCACTTTAAGTATAGATAATCAGTGATTGAATTATTTTATAAAAATATTCTTCTCACAAAATTTCCCTAAAAATTATAAGGAAAAAGAGTTTTAACACTAGACTCAAAAAAAGAAAACATCAAAAAGTCTTAGTGGTTTGACATTTATTATCTTCTCTCCTGGCTCTATGGGTCATTGAGTTGACCATGGAAATGCCTCAGAAATCGAAGATCGGTTTGGAACAATGTCGTTGATTCCTTCCTTCTCCATAGCTGAGAGCGTTTCTTCATCGTGAAAACAGCGGCTAAGGTAACCATTTCTAGCTGATTAGTTTTATGAAGGAAAACTAAAAAACTGTTTTCTTTTTAAATTTTGTGGGTAGAAAAAGAGATGGATTTTGATCTTTTCAATCACCCTCATCCACATCCATTGATCTTCAATGAAGAAGGAAAACTTAATGGAGAAATAGTTTACTGTTCAAAATGCAATGAAAAATTGCTTCCCCCTGCTTTCAGTTGCTTAGTCTGCAATTTTCATCTTCATGAACATTGCATAGAGCTTCCTAATGAGATTCAGACCCAATTCCATCCTCAACATATTCTTTCTTTGGAAAGAACTAATTACCATTGTAATTGTTGTTGGCAAATGCCTTGGGGCTTTTCTTACAAGTGCTCTGAATGTTATTTCTTTATCGACATAAAATGTGCTTTGGCCGATACAAAATCAAGCAGTTTAACAAGCAAGGGAGGCAGAGAGTTTCGACATTTTGGCCATGAGCATCCATTAATCTTTAAGTTGGATGAGCAAGAACTTAATGGGAAACATAAACAAGTTGTTTGCCATATATGTGATAATCTTATAACATCAGGTCCTACTTACTTTTGCTCTCATTGTGATTTCTACATTCATAACTTGTGTGCTGAGTTACCACGTGAGATGCAGCATCCTGATCATCCCGATCACCCGTTACTTCTTTTTCCCCGACCACCGCAGCCTGTTATGCACCATACTATCTGTGATAGCTGCAAAAATGAATGCAGAGAGTTCATCTACCGGTGTCCCAAGTGCAATTTCAACCTTCATATATCATGTTTATCGTCTTTCAATCACCAACATATCTTCATCAAGTTTCGGAAGGTTCTTCGTTTTCATTGCCAAGCATGTGGTAAGGCAGATGATGGATTTCCTTGGTTCTGTAGCATCTGCCATATTTTGGCACATAAAAAATGTGCTGAATCGCCACCAATTCTCTGGACATTTGGACATCATCATTCCCTGGATCTCACATACTCTCTTGATCGAGTTTATGTGACCAAGACCAACAAGCGTTTTTGTAAAATATGCAGTGAAGGGATAAGCAATTCATATGCTGGATATGTTTGTTATCAGTGCAACTATGTTGCACACTTGGATTGCGCCTGTAATCAAAGCATTGACGAAAGCGAGACATTGTTTGAAGATGAAAAACAAGACATGAAGTTAGCATTGACAGAAGCTGCTGATTCAATGATAAATCCAATTAATGGTATAAATCTGGAATCTGAACAGAGTAAAGAAAATGTGATCCGACATTTTAGCCATAAGCATAACTTGAGCCTCTTCTCTGGAGAGCTTAGGCATGATAAACATTGTGATGGGTGTATGCAAGGCATATCAGCACAATCTTATGGCTGTGCAGAGTGTGATTTCTTTCTACACACAGAATGTGCTAGATTGCCAAGACAGAAAAAGTACTTGCTCCATCCACATTTGTTAAATCTTATCTATATCCCAGATTTTGTATTCAGATGCAATGCTTGTCTTCAGTATTTCCATGGTTTTGCCTATTACTGCAAAGAATGTCTCTTCACTCTCGACATTCGATGTGCTTCAATTTCAAACAAAGTCATACATTCTAGTCACCATCATCCGCTGCATCTTTCCCAGATTACGGGTCAAAATTGCAGGGCTTGTTGTCAGACGATGAGCAACAATATGGTATTTCGATGTGTTGATTGTGACTATTCTTTGGACTATAAATGTGCAACTCTACCACTTGCCGTCAGAAACAGATTTGATGCACATCCCCTAAACCTCACCTATGTTGCTGAAGATGAAACTGGCGAATACTACTGTCATATTTGTGAAGAAAAGAGAGACCCAAACCTTTGGTTCTACTACTGTATGATGTGCAGTTTCGCCGCTCATCCCACTTGTGTTCTCAGTGAGTATCCATATTTAAAGTTTGGATTGCATGAAGCACACTTGCATCATCTTACTCTCATCGTGAAGAGTAAGAAAGACGACTCACCTTGTCATGCCTGTCGTAAGACATGTTCTGATAGCTTGGCTTATGAATGTGCTCGTTGTAAGTTCAACGTTCATGCTGTTGGGTCCTGTTATCACAACCAGATACTACAAGGCAAAATTACTCTCAAAAAGTGATTCTATTTCTGGTCATTGCAGCTTGCAACAACATAGTATGTTTTTTGGTTTATTTCCATTGATATAGAATACCTCTGCTTCAATGCTGCGGTTGCATTCCATGGCTAAGAGATATGTGGTTCACAAAATAGTATAAATAGGTTTGTGAATCGAATTTAGCTGCTTTCTTTAATCTTGAAAAATCGATATAAAACATAGAGAACTGCATAGACAAAATGACTTAGTGAAGAACTGCTCTTTCCTTTATAAATTTTGGAGAAAATATTACATTTCATAATTTAATGCTCACTTTGGCAGAGATTGTTGCCTCTATATGGATGCAACATCCAGAGATGCTTTTTCCCAAAATAATATATACAAGTTATTGGAAAATTTTCGAATGTCCAGCGCTGTGGACCACATTGAGCAACTGTCATTCACAGGCTGGTTTGGTATCAAAGCTGGTAAGGCAGATTGCAAAGGCTTGGAAAGCTGAGAGTGGATAGCGATAATCCATCGTAAATATGTCTTTCCCAATTTTACCAAACTGCAAAATCACCTTTTCTTGTTCAGCTGCAGAAACATTTTGGTTAGCCTCCACAGCAGCAACCAGCTGGAAATTCTTCACTGAGGCAACTGTCACACGTCCTTTGAAATTCAGGCACCAACACTGTAGTTGTTCATGCCATCTAGGAGCTTTATTTTTCAATACTAAAGGAGCTATTGGCCCCTCGTCTGATTCTAGAGGCTCTGTAGACTCGATTAGCGGCTGCTTTCCTTTCGACAACGATGATGAAGAATGTTCCTCACTACTACAGTCTTTGAACTCTAACGGAGTAGGGGCGGTGCCACCCTCCTCGATCGATGTAATAGGGATCGAATGCATCGTGCACCTCATTCTTCTTGGACCTCTAGTACGAAGGACATTGAGCTCATAAGATACAGCAGTAACTTTATAGTTCGCCGCACCTTTAGTCGGAGATGCCTGTTTTGAATGGATTCTTCGTTTCGATCTACAAGTTCGCAGAGTTGGGTCATGTGGAGGCTGATTATCATAAATTGAAAACTTGGTCCCCAGGAAATTCGACCTGAACATAAAAATTCCGAATTGTTCGATCAAAAATCAAAACAAACCCTGTAATTGTTCAGCACTACAACAAAACTACTGTAAGCTATAACTCACCTTAATTTCCCAACATAAGTATTGCTTGTTCGAGAGAAATCATCTGAAACCAAGGATAAAATGAACTCCGTACTCGTTGCTCGTCGGATTCTTCGTGCAGTTAGCAACAATTTACTCAGATTACCAGACAGGGCTGCAATTATATAATATAGGAAAACTCATTATATATGCAATCATATAAAGCTTAAGATTACATTACATTAACAAAAAAAAAGACTTAACCCACAATCTAGATTACATAAAAACATGAACCTTTTTTTTTACTTATGTTGAATTGAAAGAGAATTACCAGGGCTTAATCCAAGATAAAGTCGAAAAATTGAAGTAGCCCTTTCCCTCTTAATGAAGCATTGGATTGGAGTTTCTCTCGGTCCCGGCTAATAATCAAAACATCAAATTAAGTCAGTAAAAAACCGAGGATTAAAAATAAAAAAAAAAACAGAAAAAAGTGATGGAATTCAAAATAAAAAAACCTGTTTGAGAGAAATAGGAAACGTAATGGAACCAGAGAGTTCAGGAGTTCTAACAACTTCCTTAGTAATAAATCTCCATGATTTACAAACTGAAGCACAAGCAACAACATCACGACGAGAAGGCCATGAAGTTTCACTTTCTTCTACCCTTTGAATTATATCCAATAGAAGCTCTGCTGGCAAATTAGCCCAACGGCTATATTCTAATGAAACCAAACAAGAAGACGATGAAGAAGAAGAAGAAGGCTGTTCATTCTCATCAGGGGCAATATGGGATTTTCCCAAATGACGCATTTGCTGCATTCCTTCCCTTCCTTTTCTCGTTGAATTCCCAATTCCTTCTCTTATTTCCCGAATTATTCCTCTGAAAGGCATCCTGACTGAACAATTCTCGATTCACTAAAAAAAAAACAAAAATACAGATTTATAAAAACGTTTATCAAAAAACAGAAAAAGAAAATTTCATAATATGATATTGATATCTCACATTCTGATGCATTTCAGAGAAAAACAGAAACAGAGAGGAAATAGAAAATGAAATATACCGCAAATGAAAGCAGAAGCGGCGAGGGAAATTATAGAAAGGAGAAAAAAAAAAGTTTTTTTTTTATCTCAACCTTGAATTTCTCCTTTAAAACCGTAAACTAAAAGAAAATAATTCTGAAATTCATGTTTGGATTTCAAAATCTATTTCTCATGGTGATGTTATAAATCACGGTTTTTTTTTTTTTTTTTTTTTTGGTTAAAGGAATGGGATTGTTTTGGGTGTAATCTGGCTTACTGGAAACATCTGTCTGTGTGTTAATTAGTTGTTGATTTGTACGGTTTTGATTGGAAGGATCTGTCTTTCTTTTCTTGAATTGACTGCCACGTCACGTCTAATCTAATGGTCCACAATCGCTGATTCTCTTTTTTTTTTTTAATGAGGTTCCATATTCGCTTATGGTGGTCCCCTTTTTTCTCCATAGAAAAGAGAAATTCCAATGTACTATATTATTCTTCATAATAACGCAAGGTGAATTTCCATTATTAAAAATTTAAAATATTGTATTTGAATAAAAGTGGTTTTGAAATATATTTCCTTTTCCTTCAAAAAAAAGACAACAATTTTTTTCCGAATATATATATTCTTTTGGACCTAATTAAGTAAAGAGATGTGATTAGGTATTCTAATTGAGTAAGTGCGTAGTTCATATATTAATTTTAATTTAATACTATTTAATTGTCTTTACTAATAAATTAATTAACTATAATTGATATTTCATACTAATTAGTTGATTGATTATGGTAATAAATGATTAATAAAATAAATTTAATTAATTCTTATACTCTTATTAATTATAAATTCAATTTAAACCCTTAATGAAATTGAAGGGTAAAGAAAATTTAACTAGCATCTAAATACATGAAAAAGAGGGGTAAGAAACCGTGTTCTATAAGAATGAAAGATACATGAGAATTATTTGAGTTCACATATTTATACTAAACACGAGATTAGGTTATCCAATCTCATTTTCACCTCTTATATTCATGTACCAAACTGATAAGAGATAATCAAAATTTTATATGTATGACCATCATCTATACCTATATAGGAAATGTAATATCATTCAAGAGAATTCTCATTAGATTGAATGAAAGAAATGAACTCTCTTTATATAGATGAGTTCTTACAATTGTGATAAATAACAAACTTCTAACTGTAAAGCAAATTGTAACTGAAATCAGTCCACCAATGATTAGCCTAACTAACTTCAATGATTAGTAATGATTAGTTGGCTATTAGCTGTTAATGAGCTTCCTTTACCGCCCCTCTCAAACCCATAGCTGATGCAAACAGAACACCCAGCTTTTCTCTCCATTTGAAGAAGGATGTAGCAGATAAAGGTTTGGTAAACAAGTCTGCCAATTGAAAAGAAGCAGGTAAATGCTGGACTGAAATCTGTTTGGTCTTGACAAGATCTCGAACAAAGTAAATGTCCAATTCCATATGCTTTGTTCTTGAGTGAAGAACAGGATTAGCACTAAGATGTACAGCTCCTAAGTTATCACACCAAAGAATGGGTGATCGAGGAAGTGTAAGATGCAATTCACTAAAGAGAGAAAGCAGCCACAATATTTCAGAAGATGTCAGTGCAAGACTTCTATACTCAGCTTATGTACTTGATCGAGAAACAATGTGTTGTTTCTTTGAGCTCCAAGAAATCAAGTTTCCACCAAGAAATATACACATACCAGAAGTAGAGCGTCTGTCATCGGGATCGGATGCCCAATCAGAATCTGCATAAGCCTGCAACTGAAGATCAGAGGGTCTTTTGAAGGTTAAACCATGGTGTAGAGTTCCTTTTATGTATCGCAAAATTCTCTTCACAGCCTACCAATGATGAGTGGAGGGAGCATGCATAAATTGACATACTTTATTGACTGAGTATGCTAATTCTGGTCTGGTTATTGTGGCATATTGCAGGGCTCCAACCACTCTTCTGTATTCACTGACATCATCTAACTTATCTCCTTCTCTGCTAGACAATAATGTTCCACTGATCATAGGTGTGGAGATAGGATTAGCATCAAGCATATTAGACTTTTGGAGCAAATCACGAAGATACTTAGTCTGAGACAAATGCATATTTCCATTTGCTAGATAAGACACTTCAATTCCCAAAAAGTAAGTAAGTTGACCAAGATCTTTTAAGGCAAATGTAAGATTCAGTTGTGTAATAAGATCTTGGATAAGAGAAGGAGAGCTGCCTGTGATTAATATGTCATCAACATATATCAAAACAAAAATGGAAGTAGAACCAGTGACTTTAAGAAACAAGGAAGGATCAGCCTTGGAAGGACAGAAATGCTGACTGAGAAGAAAAGTGCTAAGTCTTTCAAACCAAGCTCGTGGGGCTTGTTTTAGACCATATATTGCTTTATTGAGCTTACAGACCAAAGGAGAGTCTTGAGATTGAACTTGAAAGCCTGGGGGTTGTTCCATGTAGACATGTTCATTCAATAAGCCATGAAGGAAGGCATTATTGATGTCAAGCTGTCTAATAGTCCACTGATTTGCTAAAGCCATAGTAATAATAATCCTGATTGTAGTAGCTTTGACAATAGGACTAAATGTTTCTGTATAGTCAATATCAGGAAGTTGATGATACCCTTTAGCAACTAACCTTGCTTTATGTCTTGCAATTGAACCATCAGAGTTCCTTTTTATTTTGTATACCCACTTGCAGCCTATTAGCTTTTGATCACTGGTTTGAGGAACTAAGGTCCATGTATTATTCTTTTGCAGAGCTTCAAATTCAGTTTTCATTGCTTGCACCCACTGAGAAGATTGAAGAGCCTGTTTGACAGTAGAAGGTTCATGTTCCAGAATATCAGCTTTATAAACTTTTGGTTTATAAATTCCATTTTTGGACCTTGTGACAATTTGATGAGTAGCTGTTGGAGGTATATCAGTAGGTGAAATAGAATTCAAAGCTGGTGCAATAAGAGCAGGTTCAGAATTTGGAGGAGCTAAAAGATGTGCAGGAGTTGATATTGAATTCGAATGTGGTTCAGAATTCGAATGTGGAACAGAAGGTTCAACATGATCAGGTTCAGTGTGAGAATGAATAGAATTTGGTGCTGGTCCTAAAATATAAGGGAGAGAAGATGGACAAGGAGGTTGATATCTGCCATGGGAATGAAAAGTAGACACATTCCCAGACTGATTTGAAGTATTCCCATTGGAACCAGTCGTATTGGGTCCATGAAAGTTAGGATCATATCTTGAGTAGCATCTAAGACTTGTATGCCCCATTTTACTACAAAGTTGACACTGAGGTCTATTAGTATTTCCATATCTTCCTCTATAATTCCTGCTTTTACCCTTATGTTGATAATTCTGTCCATTTCCAGAATGAGAAGATGAATTATCATGTTTGCTTTGAATTGTGAGATTGACAAATGGTAGAGATGCATCAGAAACATAAAGCTACCTCTAAATTCTTCCTTCATGAGACAAGAATAGAGCCGATACTTCTTTGAAAGATTGAGGCATAGATTGTGCGGTGATAACGGATACAATTGAGTCAAATTATGTGCCCAAACCCTCAAGAACATACATGATAAGATCTTCCTCCCGAAATCTTATGTTTAACAGATAGCAAAGCAACTGGAATATGACTTCATTTCGCTGAGATAATCTTTCATCGACAATCCATCCTTCTTTTGATTTTGAAGTTTTGACTTGTATTGCATAATTCGTGCCATATTTTGCGAAGAAAACAAATTCATAATACGACTCCATACCTCACTAGAAGAATTACAATCGTGATTTCGGAAGTATGGATTCTCATTGATCCACCGAGCCAAGAAGAGAGAAGACGATCTTGACGTTTCCATTTCAAAAATTCTGGATTTGTAGAAGAAGTGGAACCAGAAGCTGTGGTGGTTGTAATTAACTGTTGTGGAATCAATGGAGTTTCAGAAATGAAGTCTTCGAGCCCATGGCCTTCAATGGCAGAAAGAACTTGAAATTTCCATAACAAGAAGTTATCATCATTCAATTTAACAATCGAAGACTGGTTTCCAAAGGTTACTGGTAAAATAGATGATGCAGAAGGAGCAGAGATCAGAGTAGATGGAGAGGAAGAAGAAGATGCCATTAATGGCCGAGAGAATTTTCACACGATCGAAGGCAGTTAGCCAAGATGAATCTGATACCATATAGGAAATGTAATATCATTCAAGAGAATTCTCATTAGATTGAATGAAAGAAATGAACTCTCTTTATATAGATGAGTTCTTACAATTGTGATAAATAACAAACTTCTAACTGTAAAACAAATTGTAACTGAAATCAGTCCACCAATGATTAGCCTAACTAACTTCAATGATTAGTAATGATTAGTTGGCTATTAGCTGTTAATGAGCTTCCTTTACAACCTATAGGTAGGTAAAGAAATTATCATCGATAAGAGTAAGAGATGTTTGAGAATAACTTAAGCCCATAGATTTTTACTAAACAGGGAATTAAGTTATTCAATCTCACCTCTCATATCCATGTTCCAAACAAACAAGCGAGAACAATTCGAATTCCATTTAGCTGGGTCGAAATTGCTCACAATGTCAAAAATCCCTCCAATGTACTATGGAAAGGTAAAAAAACACGTTCTCTTCATAATTTAAATTAAAATGTCTTTTATGTGAATTAATAGTAATAGTTATTGAATTTTAGAATATTTAAAAAAAAATTGTTTGATTATAATAATGTAAGTTTAAAGTTGATATTTATTGTTTGTTCAACCTTTACTCTTAAACCAACTTTTGTCATTGAATTAGTAAGGTTGAACAACGATAAATATAAACTTTAAACTCACATTATTATAAATAAAATCATAAATTTATGAATAATAATTTTATTATTTTCAAACTATCTAAAAAAATTGTTTTTCACATAAAAAATTTGAAAATATGTCTATAAATTACTTCTAAATAAGGCCGCACAATTTCGCCACAAACCCCTTCAATAGAGACAATCATGAGAATAACCATATTTTGGAGTCTCATTTCATAATATAACCACCATCATAAAATTCTCATGATAGTAGCCAAAGTTGTACTTTTTTTTATTTTATGCATGCCAGTTTTACCCTTGTTGGAATTTGTATCATTTTTTTTAAACAAATGGCCACCTATATACCTTTTTACTTAACCACCACTTTGTATATTACAAAAACTAGCCACAAAGATATTTATTCACATTGATCATATGATTTCCATATGGTTTTCTTCTTAAGATTAAGATTGTTTTGTTAGTACTTGGTCATGTACGTTGTCTACATATAATCCCTCGTACTGTATGTACTTGATCATATACGTTGTTTACACAATAACAATAACTCATGTACAATGTGTACCGCATGTACATAATGTACCAATAACTCTACAGATGAGTAGGGAGAGGGAAGATTATTGGAAAAATGGTGAGTGGAAAGAGAGAGAAAAATGATAGAGTAGTTGATGTGAGAAGATGGTGGGAAAAAGGAAGAGTTAAAAAAGAAAGAGAAAAATGATGGAGTGATGTGATGTGATGGCTGCATAGAAAAATGTGGAAGGTTTTTTTTTAGTAAATTTGCATAGAAAAATGGCTATATACTCTAATTTTATATCATGTGGTCATGTATTCTTATTTCAACTAAAATGTGGCCATTTTTATGGATAACCCATTTCAATATCTTGTATTGTCATATTTTAAAAAGAAAAAACTTCCCTAATTACTCAAACCCAAGAAGCAAATTTATAAAATAATAATAATAATAAATTAGGTAGTTAATAAACTTGAAAAAAAAAATACATCTTATTATTTTAGTGAGTAGGCTATTTATAAATAACCAGGTTGTATTTATCTAAAAACATTGAAATGTGGTTTTTCAATTGATTTTATAATTAGGTAAATATAGAAAAGATGGTATTTTTATGAGAAATGCATGAGTGAAGTGCAAGGGAGGATATTATCATTAAGACGTCTAGTGATAAATACTATTAATTATAATTGAACAAATTCCAACTATAATGTTTGATGAAATAATAAGAGTAAGCGTAAGGGAGGATGTCCAAACTATGTGGGACGTGTTTAGAAATACTTATTTAGCAGCTTTTGCCTACAATCTTTCACCTCATGTCACCTTAAAAACTCTACTACTTCATTAGATTTTCTTTTTTCTTTTTTTATTCTTAGGGGGGAAAAAATTTTTCCTTGATTCTCTTCAATTATTCAATTTATCAAATCAACGTCAATCAATTTAAGGAAATTTCATTCGGTAGAAAAATTTTCTACAATATTTATAAATATAAATATTTTTAAAAAGTATTTGTAAATATAACAGTTTTTTAAAAACCTTCATTTATGTGAATCAGATAAATCAGTGATAACTTATAAGATAATCAGTGATAACTATTTGTAATCAGTGATTCATGCGCAAAATATCAAGATATCAGTATCAGTGATGTGTGGAAATCAGTTATCACTTGTGAGGAAATTATTGATTATTCGTGTAAAACTATTGACAATTTTATAATATTTTAGGCGCGAATTTGAGTTTTTTTGTTATTTTTACAAATAAGTTTTTTTACTGTTGTTTTTATAAATATTGGACCTAATTTTGTTATTTTTGCATGAGCCCCATCAATTTATATATGAAGAAGACTAATTTTAAAAATGTTAATTATTAAATTGGGTAAAATGAAAAAAAAAACATTAATATGGTTTTGGTCAAATGCAAACACACCCCTATAGTTTAAAAATGAATATTTATGCTCATATAGTTTTAAAATAGTGCAAATTGACCCTCCCTACTCGCCGTTAATTTTCTTTTAGCCATAACTTTTTGTTTGAACTTCGATTTGAATGATTCAAGATATTCTGATATCCTTATTTTAAGCTCTACATTATAGTCACTTAAAAACTTAGAAATCATTAGTATATAAAAAAGTTATCATCATTAAAAATATTAGATCGGGTTGAAGTTATAAACACTTTTATGTAGTGATGATTTAAAAGTGATTGGTGACTATAACGTAGAGCTCGAAACGAAGATTCCATAGCATTTTCAATCATTCAAATCGGAGTTCAAACGAAAAATTTACGGCTAAAAGAAAATTAATGGCGTAATGGAGAGGAGCCAATTTGCACAATTTTAAAACTATAGAGGTATAAATATTCATTTTTAAACTATAAGGGATGTGTATACATTTGATCGGAACTATAAAAGTGTGTTTTGTATTTTGCCCTTATAATTATCATACATCAAATAAGATACTTCTCAAGTAAAGGTAGAGTCGAAAATTTTATTAAGAAGGCAAAAATCATAAATTAATAAATCGAGATAAAATAGTAAAAATGAGAGAAATCATATTAAAATTTTATATTTTATACACACATCTTCCCTTTTTTAAAATATAAAATTGCTCCTTCTCCACTTTTTAGATCCACCGAGTTCCCAAGAAAATTTAATTTTATATTAAATTGTTTTTAAAATATATATAATTTTCTCGAAAACGAAATAATAGAAGGAAAAAAATTAGCACTTTACTCCAGGGTGAATAGTTATTGGCTGTTTAAGAAAAACTATTGAATTAAACTAAAACAAACCATTATTTTGTAATTTGTCGGTTGATAATTAAATTAAAAATCCATTCAAGTATGTTTATGAATTAACTAAAATAGAGGTGAACTGTATGACAATTATTAAATATTTTGAGCTGGGCAGATAATTTACTAAACAGTAAATCAGATTATCAATTATTATAATAAACAGATAAATGGAATTATTCGAAAATGGTATTTTTGATTAACAATTGTATTAAAATGGGTATGATAAAAAAAATTGTATTAAAATGGGCCCTACTAAAAACAATGCCAACAGTAGTGTTTGTTGAATGGCACTCAGTTGTGATTTGTGTTCATTGAATCAAATTGGATTTGTAGATGTAATGATTGGACCAAGACCTTCTTAAATTCCTAGATTTGCATTGACACGTGTATATCTTATCTTATTCATTTTCATATAAATAATTATAAATCATAGGGCTAATAACACCAATATTCATATAAGTCATCCTAATTACAAAAAAAATAGGATGTGATAATTAATTACAAGTTTGGACGCCTGCCACCTGCCGGATTAAGCAAAAGACAGCCATGCCCTTGCACATGTAAAGGAAAAAACGGAAAAGGAATTGAAAACTACCTCCCACGATTTTAGCTCATTAATTAAGGATTTTTAAAAAAAAGAGGCAGATAGATTTGGTATTTCGAAATCGAGGGAAATTCAAAAACAAAAAAGTAGACTCCAAATCAAAAACTGATTTGGTTTTGGAGAGAAACCCTAGAGAAAACAGCAGCTCCACAAAGCACAAAGATAACGAAGAAGGAGATAATGGAGGCGAAAAAGAAATTATTTGACGATTCGAAAAAAGGAGAATGAGAAATCTGGAGAGAAAGAAGGGAGCTAGTGAATACAAAGAAAATCAAGAAATCAGACAAGGAAGTGAAGAGAAGAGAGATGATCGACATGCAAAGGTATGAAATTCATCCCATCAATGAAATATAAAAATCGAAAAAAATTTAAGTTTTCTAATTAGTTATATAAAAATAAACAGGGACCAAATCCGATTGATGATCATCAAGAAGAAGAAGAATATACCGAAGAAGATGTTGATAGTGAAAATGAAGAAGAAATCGAGGAGGAAAATTTGGAAGAAGATGAATTTTTGAAAGAAAACGAAGAAATTGAAGAAGAAACGAAAAGCAAAAAGGAAGATTCAACAAGTAAACGGGGAAAATAGAGGAAGGATAAAGAAAGCGAAGAAAAGTTCGATGATGAAGAAAGTGAACAATGCAACACCAAAAAGACATCAAAAGGTAAATATGGATCTCGATTAAAAAAAAAATTTAATAATATGCAATATGTAAATATTCCTGAATAATGAATTTGAACCAAAAGAGCATTTGATAATATGCAATATATGTTTAAATTGCATGATGTTAAATATTTCTGAATAGTGGATCTGAACAAAAAAAGCATTTGATAATATGCAATATGTATTTTTAAATTTCATGATGTTAAATATTCCTAAATAATGGATCTGAACAAAAAAACCATTTGATAATATGCAATATATATATTTAAATTGCACAATGTTAAAAATTCCTGAATATTGATAAAACACAGGGGCCTCCTTTCATTGTCACGCTTGAAAAATGGAAGTCAGTAAAGAAAAAGGAACAAGCTGATGCTGGAAATAAGAAAAACAAGATGAAACAGATAAGGGTAATATGTATATTAAAAATTTAATAATGTTAAATTTTCTGAAATATTTAATTTTATACAATACTAAAAAATAATGAAAAAACAGGTCATGACTACAAGAGCAAAGTCACTGAGGCCAAGGATAAAATCAAGATCAACCAAAGATCCTTGCACGGAGGAATTTGGATCGAAGGAAAAACCGATTACATTGACTCAAGAATTGAAAAGATCAACACCAACATTTCACATACTCACTCAGGAGTGAAATAAGGATTCAATGTAACTGTTTGATTCATGTTAAAGTTTAACTTTTGAATTGTGTATTTGGCAAGGATTATATATTTTGTTTTAGTTATATTTTGAAATTTATAGATAGGAAGGGATTATATATTTTGGCAAAATCTGACAATGATCAAATTGATCTTTTTAAAAGTTTGACAACTCTAAATGATATACATATTGACGACTATAAATGGTATACATATTAACAACTCTAAATGGTATACATATTAACAACTCTAAATGGTATACATATTAACAACTCTAAATGGTATACATATTAACAACTCTAAATGTTGGACAAAAATATAAAAGAGAACAGTTTGATTTTATACAACTAACATCAGAACATAGTAAGTTCAAAATAAACATGAGTTTAAAAAAATACGGAATCTATGTAACTTAAACAATTGGACAAAATTAAATTATCGAACTATTTGATAATATACAATAGATAAATGTAAAGTAGCTATATAATTAAAAATGTTGGACAAAATTAAATTTATCAAAATATAGATAGCAAAATCCTAACTCTACCAAAAAAAAAAAAAAGAAGAAGAATGAAGAAACTTAACAAAACAAGGAAGAAAAGAGAAAAAAAGGAATCAATACGTAACTTAATGAGAGATGGAAATTTTGAAAATAAAAATTTTATTTTTTTAAAAAAAATATCAAATCTGAAACGATTTGAAAAAACAAATTAATAATATTAATTGGAAATTAATGATCAAGATTTGGAAACAATAAATAAAACGAAATCATAAATCAAAAACAACAAATTAGGATAAATCAATGTCAAATTCATTTATTATTCAAATAATTAAAGAGAGAGAACAAAGGGTAAACTAGGAAGTAAAAATTGAAAAACCACCCAAAATGGCCTACAATGGATACTGTCGTAATTAAAATTGAAACACTAATATTTTTGTAAATACGTGCTCCGATTTGATTTAATGAGTAAATATTCCTAAATCATATCCCTATTAGTTTAAAAACTGTTTTAAACTACAACACCAAAGTTAGACACCTGCTCTTTTTCATGAAGTCAAAAAGTCGAGTAGTCCCTCTTTAATTTAATGTAATATCTATAAAAAATGGTTTTAAACAATTGATAGTTTTTAAAATTGCAATTACACATTTTTATTAAATAGTTTTAACGAATTTTAGACACATTTATAATCTACTTATGTCACATTTTTAATTATATTAAAAATAATAGATTTTTTTAATATAGTATAAGTTGTAAAATACATTGTCATTAACAAAATTCAAAATCTAATATTTACACATGTCAATTAAAATCTATTTATTTTAATAGATTTCGAACATGTGACGGATATAATAAGCATGTAGTGGGTTATGTAAAATTTATATGTTAGATAACAAGTTTGCTATATTTTAATATAAAATAAGTATGAAATAAAAAAAATTAAACAATAGTGAAGCTCATGAACATAAAACTATATAGCTATTAATCAAATTTGGATTTCACTATACAATCGTCCAAATATAATATTATTATTTATAATTTAGAAAAAGTAATTGGTTGATTAACAAAAAATTTGACTCGGATTCTTAGCTAATAAATATGAATCAAACTATTTATAAATGTTGAACATAAAATTATCACTACATCATTATAATATAAAAAAACCGAACAAGAAAAAAATATGTATTTAATTATAGTTTCCATTTAATTAATATTTAACAATAAATAATACAATATATAAATCATAAATGGGATGCAATAAAATTATCAAGAAAAATCAACAACTATCCTATCTAATTAAAAAAAAATCTATTTAAAACCATAAAAACTCACATTAATTAATAATAAATTGAATAGAGATTGAGAGAGAAAATTTAATAGTGACAAATTTAAATGTGGGGTAATAGAGAAAAATTCTTTTATAGAAGATTAAAATATCCCTAAATATTATATAAATAAGGGGTAGTGACCAATTTTTTTAAGGGGCAAAACTAAAATTTGATATAAATATATACATATGGAATTAATTTTTTTAAAACTAACTGGTAGAAATTTTTTATTTATAAATCAAATAAATCACAAGAATATGATTTACAGTTATCTCTATTCTCTAATAATAAATATTGTATTGATTTTTATTCAGTTCTTTGAGATAAAAATATATTATTTTAAATTAGAATGAAATTGATATATAATAGAGATTATATTTTTTTTGAAGTAACTAAAATTGGTTTAAAAAGTGTAATTTGTTATAGAGTGATTGAGTTGTTTGAATTCTAAATTAACATTTGACATGTTTGATATGTGCCTATTGCAATGTTACACTGTTATGTGAATAGATAAATTATTGATGGTCTCAATATAATTATATATGATATTTGAATTGGGGTGAGATCACAAATATAAATATATTTCATATTTGAATTAGAGTGATATTCTTATAATTTGCTTGACTTATATTTCAACTTTTCTATTGAAATCACATACTCAGTATGCAATTTCAACTTTTTCTATTGATATCATATACTGATTATACGATTTACAATAAAATTAAAAATAATTTCAATTATAAAATATTTTTTGAAATATTTATTATTTATACAATATTTACGTCCTTAACCCACCCCATACACTTGCAGCATTGGAACCCTTCTCGTGGTAATTTTATTTTGAGAAAAAATCAATTTACACCCCTAAACTTTACATGGTGTGTCAATTTAAACCCTAAACTTTCAATTGAATCAATTTACACCTTGAACTTTTTTAAGTGAATCAATTTACACCCATTGTTAATAAACTTACTATTATTTTTGAAATTTTTTAATTAGACATAGGCGTTTTTATATCGAAATAAAGTTAATTTTTTGAAAATTAATTTTAAGTTTATGTTAAATATTTTTTATGATTAAATTTGACCGTTTTGGTGTCGGGTTTGAACATTTTTGTACCGTTTAAATTGGTAACTAGGATTTGAGTTTTTTCATAGTTGAGGTTGGGTGTTTTGATGATGTGGTCATAGACGTTTTATTATTTTTATCTTTCGGTGATTTGGTAATTGAATTTTGATTAATTTCATAATTTTAGTATTACGTGGGTTTAAATTGATTCACTTAAAAAAGTCCAGGGTGTAAATTGATTCAATTGAAAGTTTAGGGTTTAAATTGACACAACATGTAAAATTCAGGGGTGTAAATTGATTTTATCCCTTTTATTTTTCTCTTTTACACGAGTGTTTTCTTCTAACACATTTCTCAAGTGTGCAATATCTGAACCCCGTGTGAGTTGTCGAATATGTACACGTCCTGGTGAAAATAACCAATCAATCAGCCACACGTGTTCGGATCAAAATCCGAACGTGCCATAATTTTTTTCGAAAAGACCGCTTGAACATTTAAAAACAAAAACTGTCTATATCGTTGATCTCATATTTATTGGTCTGGCCTTTTTTTTTTAAAATCAAAATCATGAATATATTTTATTCCATCTTTTTCTTGAGAAAGTCAAATTGAATAAAGAATAACAATTTATTGTAAAACAATAATTTATTTTTTTTAAATTTACAAAATATTCAGAGTTTCAACTTAGTGGGGAGAGATTTTAGAGAATTACTTTTAAAGATCAAAAGTAAGTATTGATCTGTTTTTAAAATTTGATAATTATACAAGTAGATTTTTAAAAAAATTGTGAGATTTTTTTTACCAAACAAACAAAAACAATTAAACTTTTCTAATAAATTGTTAAAAAACAATGCCAAACGGAGCGGTTATTTACTTTATAAATATACAAATACTATATAAAATTCAACAAAATGCATAAAAGTCCACCGTACATTTTTTTTCCTTTTAAATTTTGTTTATTGAATCAAATAGAAAATAAAAAATTAAGAATAAGATTCTCAATATTTAAAAATATTAATTGGGATGGAAAAGGGAACAAAAGACTTGATTTAAATAATTTATAATTATAATTAGTGGAGTAAAAGACTTGATTTAAATAATTTATAATTATAATTAGTGGAGTAAAGAGGTGGTTAAGGTTTAGCCACGTGAAGTAGGGAAGTAATTGCACGTGCAAACCACTGCCTAGGTTTCATGAACAAATGCACAAAACGAGATCCACATCAAAATTAAATTAATAACTAATGTAGCTGACAGATTAAACTCATCTTTGGGACATGGCTGCCCCTGCCCGGTGTCTGCTATCCGGAATTCGATCCATGTTCAAGGTTGGCTAGCCGTCCTAGCTAGTGTTTGTTGCCCCTCGAAATTCTCCCGATGAGACACCCAAGGTGGTTGTTTAAAGAAAAACTCCTTTTTCTTCTCAACTAATTTTTAACTTTAATTTTAAAATCTATTCATTTCAACTTGTTAGGATTAGAAGTGTTCGTGGGGCGGGGCGGGCGGGGACGGGGAATGTTCCCCGTCCCTGTTCTCGCTCCCAGTCTCCGTTCTCGTCCCCGATAAATTCTCTGTTCAAAGACGTCGGGGACAGGGATGGGGATTCCCCACGGAGAAATCATGGAGAACGGGGAATTTAGCAGGGAATTTTCTCGGTTTTCACCTAAAACAAAATAAAATACAACAAAAAAACAAATACAAAAAATTACAATAAAAAAACAACAAATCAATTAAAAATAAAAGGTATGAAAACAGTAAAAAAAAGTTTTTAAAATTTTTTATAAACGATCTTTAAAAAAGTATTTAAAAACTGTTTTAAAATAAGTTTTATAAAACAGTTTTTAAAAGAGTATTTAAAAAAAATTATATATAAAAAATGAAAACAGTTTTAAAAAAAAAGTTTAAAAAAATAATTAAAAACAGTTTAAATATAAAAATATTTTAAAATAATTTATATATATTATTTTAAGGGATTTAATCGGGGATGGGGTCGGGGACGGCATTCCCCTTCCCCGAAACTCGAACTGGGGAATTTTTCATCCCCATCCCCGCTGGAAACGGGGATTCCCCGCTACTTTCGGGGAGGGTCCCCGCGTGGCCCTATCCCCGCGGGGAAAATGAACTCCCCTAGTTGGGATTTGACAAGTATATGAAAGGATTGATAAAACTCTAAACTTGTTCCACAAGTTTACTTGTTGACCAAGACTTAATTATTACAATAGGATTTGCTTGGAGAGCAAGGATAAATTATGACCATTGGATTTTACTTGGTGACCAAGGCTATTTGTATTATAAATAGAGGCAACCCTTTGTTGGCAAATGTATCCAAAAAATACTGAGAGTGTATTTGTATTGGGTTCGGGGAGGGCTTTGGTGAGAGTGTGAGAAATATTGTAAAAGAAAGGGTTTACTTTCTTGAGGGATTTTTTAGCGTAAAACATGGTTAAGTGTATTGGATATTTTTCACTGTAACTCTTGATTCATTATAGTGAAATCCACAACGGTAGCAAATGGACGTAGCCAATTTCGGTGAACCAGTATAAATCATTGTGTCATTTGATTGTGTTTGTTTCTTTATTTTTCTTGGTTATTTCTCTTTTATTTCTAGCGGTGAATGTGGTAAGGTGTTTTCTTCCCAACAACTGGTATCAGAGCTTTAGGTTAGTAGTTTCTTGAAATTCTTCGTATGCTTTGTGGTTGCAGCTTTGTCTGATCTTCCACATCAGAAAAAGAACGAGTTATAACTGTCTGTTGATTCAAGCTAGGAGTGAGAAGCAAGTATGTCAAACTTTATGAGTCCAGTGAAGTTTGATGTGGAGAAATTTGATGGAATTATCAATTTTGGCTTGTGGCAAGTGCAAATCAAGAATGTATTGATGCAATCGGGGTACACAAGGCATTGAAAGGAAGACCGAGCAGTGGAACAGTTAAGCAGTAATGGTGGTTCAGTGAAATTAGATGGTAGTGGTTCCAGTGGAGGTTCTAAGAAGTCCAGTTCGAATGATGAAGATTGAGTAGAGATGGATTTGAGGAAGGCAAGCGCGATAAGACTGTGTTTGGCTAAAAATGTTCTTGCAAATGTGTATTGAATTTTGACAGCTAAAGAGCTTTGGGAGAAGTTTGACGCCTTGTATCAAGCTAAGGGCATCTCAAATCGGTTGTACCTGAAGGAGCAGTTTCACACACTACGAATGGAGGAAGGTACAAAAACCTCAGATCACTTAAGTGTTCTCAATGGTATCATTTCAGAGCTGGGGGCAATCGAAGTAAATGTAGATGAGGAGGATAAGGCCTTTAGGCTCATCTTGTCTCTTCTAACTTCTTATGAGCACATGAAGACGTTCTAATGTATGGAAATGATTCTTTGAATTTTGCAGAAACTAAAAGTAAACTCTTATCGAATGAGAGGAGGTTGAAGAGTGAAGGGCGTGATTCACATAACAACTCTGTGTTTATAGTTAACAATGGGAAGAAGAAAGGTTTCGTACAGAAAAAAGGTTGTTGAGAATGTGGGTCATCTGGTCACCTAAAAAGAGATTGTCCAAACAGAGCAGGTTCGGCAAAGGGCTCTGGATTGGAGGCTTACATTGTCTCTCATGTCATGGGAGACAACGACTTCATTTGAAGAGAGAGACGAAATTCATCCTCACTGTATGACTGCTTTACCATGATAGAGGATGTGTTGTTAGTGGATGCACACGAGCATTGACTTGGCAGTTATGCAAGGCGTGTGGGTGAAATGATGTCGATAGCTAGAGAACTTCCAAGGAAGCCAAATAGGTGGAAGTGCCACCATAATTTCAACAAGGTTTATCGACATGTGCTGAAAAAGGAAAAATCTTGAAAGGTGATATTTCAAGTGGTTTACTTATATGGTGGAGTATGATACCTCTCTAGTTTGAGAACTATGATTGTTGGTGAAGACGATGATTATAGCAGAAGCTATGGATTCTTCATCTATCTTGTCAAGGTGGAATTTGTTGGGATTTGGCAAGTATATGAAAGGATTGATAAAGCCCTAAACTTGCTCAACAAGTTTGCTTGGTGACCAAAGCTTAATTATAGCCATAGGATTTGATTGGTGGGCAAGGATGAATTATGACCATTGGATTTTACTTGGTGACCAAGGCTATTGGCATTACAAATAGAGGCAACCCTTTGTTGGCAAATGTATCCCAAAAATACTAAGAGTGTATTTGTATTGGGTTCGGGGAGGGTTTTGGTGAGAGTGTGAGAAATATTCTAAAAGAAAAGGTTTACATTCTTGAGGGCTTTTTTAGCGTAATACACGGTTAAGTGTATTGGATATTTTTCACTGTAACTCTTGATTCATCATAGTGAAATCCGTAGCAATAGCAACTGGACGTAGCCAATTTCGGTGAACCAGTATAAATCCTTGTGTCATTTGATTGTGTTTATTTATTTATTTTTCTCGATTATTTCTCTTTTATTTCTAGCGGTGAATGTGAGAAGGTGTTTTTTTTCCCAACACTTCATATTTAAATGAAGTGTAAATGGAAAATAGCATACATATGTTCGGTCAAATTCATAAATAGTGTATGTAGTTTAAAAACGGTAAATCACACCCCTGTAGTTATACATTATGCTATTAAGACCCCTTCTCTCCAAAGCATTAGTAAGCAAAAGGGTTGATGGCCTCAATCATACATTATATTTTGATGATAATAAACTCTTTTATTTATTAACTGTTTTGAAATTTTGAGATAACTATAACGTAGAGCTCGAAATAAGAATTTCAAAACATCTTTAATCATTCAAATCGAAGTTTAAATGAAAAAGTTATGGTTAAAAAAAGTTTACAGTGTTGGAGAGAAGAGGTCTTATTGTCATAATTTGAAAGGTGTGATTTATCATTTTTAAACTACAAACGCTATTCATGAATTTGACTGAAACCACATAGGTGTTATTAACAATTTACCCTTAAAGGGCTTTTCATTTCAACGTTATTTAAGATTACGAAGGGATGGGTATTCAAATAACATTCTTCATTTTACTGTATTTAAAGATACAAGGATATCTTAGATTACATGTGATCAAAGAATACATGGTATCTTACTATTTTAGAATGCGCCCTCCATCGATGGATTTTTAAGATTACATTACGACTGTATTATGTTTTTTACTTTTTTGTCCTTCAATATTAAAAAAAAAATATTTTTATTTTTACATAGAAAATACATAAGATAAGTTACTTTCTCATCAATAACTAAATTTAGAAACATAAATACTTTTTTCGTTACACTGATTATTGATACTATAATAAATTCATTGATATCAAATAAGTATATAAAATTAAATTTATATGTTAATTAAATATTTAAATAAATAAGTTATAAAGTAATTAAATTATCAAAATAGTCTAGGTATATTAATCTATCAAAAAATATTAATTAAATTCATATATAAAATTTATTAATGAGAAACATAAAATAAGGGTGTTATTGGAAGAATTGTTAATCCATTACATTTCTCCCCTTAAATACAGCATACCAAACAACGTAATATTTCATACCTATGAGATTCTCATTTTTAATTACTGCAAAATGAACATTGTAATTTTATATTCCCTGCAATCGAGATACCATGTATTTTAGATACCCAACAATTTTAGATTACATGGTATCTAAGATAACAGGAAAATGAACGGCCCCTAAATGAATTTTAAAACTAATACGTACCGTTGTCCATTGATTTCTTTTTAATAAAGGTAATTAAAGGGTGGAGAATTCAAAGCTTGATTGTTAATTTTTTTTAGAGATCTATGATTAGGGTGTAGATATCTTTTATAATTAGGTGAGATTATTTTTATGAGTATTATTGTTGTGTAGATTTTCTTAGGATGTTAAGAGTTTGATGTTTTGCGGAAGAGATGGTTGTTTTGTTGTTAGATCTGATTTTACATGTTTTATTTATTTTAGGATGAATTTTGTTAATTATTTTTATAAAAAAATATGTATAGTGTCATCTCGAGATAGATATTAATATTTCCGTTGTTTAAGTTTAATATCCATTTTGATGAAATTATAACTTTAAGATTAAAAGTGATTCAATTAATTTTTTTTTAATCCCAAATTTTAAACAAATGAATTAAAATATTATCAGTTTTTCATAATTTATTTTAAAGAATAAAAAATGAAATTTCAATAGATAACATTTTTTAATGAGTAATTTTAAAAATAGTAAATGTTTTTTAAATATTTAAAAATGACATTTATTTCAAACCATAGTTGGCTGCTCCAAGGTTGTTAAGGCCATTGGTAATTTTCCAAGTGACCAATTTTTTTTCTTTTTTTTCCCTCTTAGCAGCAATATGGTTCATTTAAAATATTATCAATTTTATCAGTTTTTCATAATTTATTTTAAAGAATAAAAAATGAAAATTTCAATAGATAACATTTTTTAATGAGTAATTTAAAAAATAGTAAATGTTTTCGAAATATTTAAAAATGACATTTATTTCATCGATCAGATTAGACAAATAGTAGTTCTAAGTATGAGAAATGATATTTTTTTAAATATCAATTCTTAAAAAGATGTTTTTTATAAAGAAAAAAAAACACAAATAAAAGAAAAATCTTTGGAGAATCAATGAGATTTGATGGAATAGCAAGCTAGATAGGCAAATGAAAGAAAGGTAGCAACAAACATCAATTCAATTGAATAATGATAAGTAAGGGATAGAAACTACTACTCAACAACTACAATAATCTAACGAAGTGAAGCCATTTCAGGTGCAACGTTTGGTGCCTGTCTCATAACTTCATATATTTATTTAAAAAAATATATATATAGCAATCGAAAATCAACCAAACAAATAATTCCAGGGAAAGAAAAATATGTGGGACAGGACAGGCCCACGTCACCATCGTTGTGTTTGGCAATTTAGTTGGTGTTTGGAAGCAGCCAATTGGTATCCCAAATCCAATTGGGAACCGCCTTTGTCTTCTGATTTTGACCTCGTTTTTTGAATTCTACCTTGGATAAGGTTTGGTTTAAATTAAGCCTCTCTCTTTTTAATATATTTTTCTATCTGCTTTTTTTTTTTTCCCCATGTTTTGCAATTTATGGTATGGATGGACCACCACTTAATTATTAAAACCGGTATACGTATATCCTCACCATGTTTTCTGTTGCGCCAAACAAAGTTCCTCATGGCTCATGTATTAATTGAATATGTATTGTTTCATAACGGTTTTGTTTTGTTTTTTTGTACGCATTATTTTTTATTTGGTTTTCATTTTAATAAGTTTTACTATAATTTTGAAATATTTTATAGAAAATAAATTATGAAAGGAAGAAATGGTTAGTAAAATAGACTTATTATTTAAAAACTGAAAAATTGAAAATAAAAATTGGAACTAGATAGGTTCTTGGAGGTCCAATATTATGATTATCTAATATAGATCCAAGAATTAGGCACTTGTTTGATAATGATTTTAGTTTTTTATTATTATTATTATTATTATTATTATTATTATTATTAATTTCTTAGTTTTGTAATATACTTTTTTAAAGCAATTTAATATACTTTAGCCAAATTTTAAAATTGTTTTTTATTCCTTAAATTTGTCTAAAATAAGAGTCTTTAATGAATGGAAAAATAAAATGAAACATGACTTAGAAAAGACTTAATTTTTCAAAAACTGAAAACAAGATTGTTATCTAATTGACCTATAAATATTTTATCTTTTAAAAGATATATATATTTTTTCCAACAATCTATTTATTTCCTTTAATGACATGCAGTTTTCTAATTTTAAAAATCGTACTTTTCCCTCATTGACTTAAAATAAGCATGAACCTAACTCACACATCTTTTAAAAAAATGTCACTTTTTAAAGTAGTAAATTAAAAATTCCATATAAGAGAAAATTTATATTTTTAGAGAAATATATAATATAAAAATATATACAATCAACCTTATATTTTAAAACAAAGCAAATCACAAAATGGCTGTCTTTGCTTTGAAGTAGGACGACCTTTTAAAGAAGTAATATGATTGAAAAACAAAAACAAAAAAAATGTTATATAAAATTATGATTTATTGAACCGAAATCAACCCAACAATCATTATTTTATAGTTTTCTATCGATCTCCATAAAACTAGATGAAATTAAATTAATGGAGGAAAATTTAATAATTTCATTTAAAAAAAGGTAAGTTATTTGAAACTTTCTTTCATGTATATGAGTATTTTCGGGTTCGTTTGTTATCACATCGACTTATCTAACGAGACATCTATACGACTCTTATATTGATGTTAAAAAAATTGGTAGAATCCTACGATAGATTGGTGGTCCCACCCACATGTCAACTTGAATACCGAGTTCCAATTAATGAAGTAATATGTGTATAATTTGGAAACCATAACTTGTTTTAAAAATTATTTTCTTGCACTTTCCGAGGTTAGTGAGGGGGGTATCGAATCAAGAAGGAAAGGACCTTTTTTGCTATCTTGTCGGTTGGCACTTTTTAAAGTTCTATCTAATACTGTTTTCTCAACTGGATTCCCTTTGCTTTTTGCAAACTTGATTTTCTTCTATGATTTAAAATTGGGCTGGGCCCTTCATTTATGCTTTAAAGGTTTATTGACCCACCCATTTTATTTCTTGCATCCCCTTTCTGGTTGTCGTTATTGACGGATTAAAACCCCCCAATCTCGTGACTCTCACGTGATTTTTTTTATTTACCTCATTATACCGGGCTATTTTTTCAAATAAGGAAATTAAAGGGTCTAAAATGTTAAAAACAGAAAATATAAATCATGTCTATATATTTGATTATATGATTTTTTTGACTATGGTGTAAATAAAATAGTTATTTGTCTATTTGATAGTAATTTTGGTTTCAATTTTTATTTTTAAATTAAACTCATTTATTAATAATTTATTTATTTTGTAATGTTGTTTTTGAAATCTTAGTCCAAATTGAAAAATTAAAAAGAGTAGTTTTAAAAAAAAATGAATTTGATTAAAATTTTAAAAGAATTTTTAAAAAGTATGAACACGAGCGGATGAAATTGTTGGTAAATGTGAAAGGGATTTTTCAAAGCTGACATATTTCGATCAATGGCCTCCCACACTGAAAAAGTTTCAAAACTACCTCATTGGATTACATCAAATTAAAAAACATTATAATTACGCATATAAACTTTAAAATAATAAATTAAATGTGGAACTATAAGAAAAGAAGTAAGGATCCAAACACGTTTAACAACTCAATAAAAAATTATTATTCCACTTTTTCTTTTTCTCTTTTACTAATTAGTAATTTTTAGTTGGATTGTAAACGTGTTGGGTGCTTACAAAATACCCAAATATTCTCCGAATTACAATATGAGACAATTACGTAACATGAAAATTTCATTAAGTCAAAATTGAAACCGAGTAGGATAACAAGGGCAAATTTGAAAATTCCTTCGAATTTCCAACTATATGGTTTTGGATCCATCAATGGAAAAGGGGCTTCCCAAGCCCTAACACTAAGCCTCCCTACACCACCAAAACGCTCAAGAAATCCAATATGGGCTTTTGAATAATGTTTGGCCCATTCAAATTCAAAATGGACGCCATCTTCATTGGCCCGTGACATATTTTTAGAGCTATTTTGTAAGTAGCCGAAATAGCAAGATGAACTTTTAGAAAATAATAAATACTTTTTAAAGTTTTTTTTTTTTTGAGATATTATATTAAATTGGGGGAGACTCGAAACTTCGATCTCATGAGAAATGAGCAGGTGCCTAACTACTTGAGCTATGCTCAAAATTGCCATCATAACTTATAAATTAATTAATTGTAACACTATTTGTTTTTAATGATTATTTCAACTTTTTGTTAAATAAAAAAAATGATGGGTGAAAAGTAACTAAAAATAAAATTTATCAACTTATTATAATTTGAAGCCTGTATGACGCTATTCAATGATTTGATTAAATATATATATATATATATATATATATTTATATATATATATATATTTATTCTTATATCTATATTTATACTACCTCTAAAAGGGGTTTAAGGGGAGAAACTTTTGATTCTCTCTTTTACCCTTATTTAAATATACAATTTTATAATAATTTATTTAATTAGATTAAATAATTAAAAATTGTAAAAAGATACTTTTTATGTAACCAAAAAAATGTAGGAAAATTTGTGATTTCTTGGGAATGATGTTCATTCATCAACTTAATGAAATTTTTAATATATTAATTTCTTTTTTATAAATGTGATGAAATTTTTAATATATTAATTTCTTTTTTATAAATTATGAAGAGTCATCTAAATTTATTTGAAGTTAATTGAGTGTATGTATATGATTTTTCCTTTTTGTTAATCAACAACTAATTTATTATTTTATCATATGGTTTGAAGTTTTAACTTTGCAACGATTTTATTAATTTTATATCTATCTATAACATATCTAAATGTGGCTAAATAGGGGAAAAAATTTGTTTCCCGTTATATCCCTATATTTTTTACTATAATCTATTTATATCCTCTTATTTATTTTCGTGAAAAAAAAGAATTTATTGTACTATTAATTTGTAAAATAAATGAACACTAAATTTGTGTGCATACTTTTTTTAGGTGTGCGTGAACAAGTGCATGCATTGTTTTTAACTTTTTTTTAAAAAAAATCAAGTGTATGCATGGTACTCATTGGGTTAAAGCATATATTTTCTAATTATTTCTCGATAAGTGTAATAATTTTGAAAGAAATTAAAACAAATTTCATTCAATTATAATAGTGCTATTAAAGGGGAGGATGAAAACAACTATGTGTTCAACTCAAAGGTATGGTGTCAGATTTGTTACAAGAGCAAAATAGAGGTATGGTCTTCTCATCTAAAGAAATCTAGGGTGGATGTTTATGAGGTTTTTGAAAAATATGAGGTTTGAAAGTTCCCATGGGTTCACCTAAAACTTAATTTGCTACTATGTTTATAGAATGGGGAGTTGCTGACATTAAATGGATAATTAGAGAAGGAGGAAAATCATTCAAGTTGGTGTTACAGACAATTGGTAAGTTGATTTTTGATAGAAATTGACTCTTTATATACATTCTTGAATTATATCTTTTGCCTGATGTTTGTTTTGTTTAAAAAAAAGAATGACATATCCTATTTTAAATTTTGAAATATCATACTATTGAATGTTATATTTTTAAAAAAACTATCGCTGTATGAATTTAGTTATGATTAGTGTATGAGTCTAGATTCTTTTAATAAATAACATATTTTAAAAATTCTTACAAGTATATATAGATTTAAATTCAATTTCTTTCAATTAAAGCAATTATTTTAAATACAAAATCTCTAAATCAGTTTTATCCTCATTTAAACGTTAGAACTATATTTTTATTCTTTATGATTCCTCAAATTAAAATCTCTTAATCATTTAACATTTCTATAAATAATTAAAGATTATTTCAAAATATTTAATTTTAAACATTTAAAAACGCGTGCATTTGCTCGCAAGCCTTGACTAGTAATATATATATAAATTATAAAAGGTGGAATGTTTAAGAAACATTTTTAGACTATTTTATCCTTCATGATTTTTAAAAACTACAAAATATGCCATTATTTAATTTAAGTTTACTCTTCATCAAACCTTCAATTTACAAATAGGGAAATTTACATGAATGTTATAATTTGGCGAAATATTTACAAATTTGTTAGAAAAAAATATTTACAAAAATGTTAGAATTTCAAAACGCGAGTATATCAATCAATCACTATTAGTATATCAGTCTATATAACTAATAGTATATCAGTGATAATCGACTAATAAACTATCATTGATATACTAATAGTTCACGGATATACTAATATTGATTGACTGATATACTTAGAATCTTTAAAATTCTAATATTTTTGTAAATATTTTTTTCCTTAACAAATTTGTAAATATTATAATTTTTTTAACATATTTTAAATTGCCCCATACAAATATGCCATTACCATTTAATTAACATTTATGTATTAATTATGCTGATTTTAATTATTGATCAATTTATCACTAATTCATTAAAATTAGTACAATAAATTATTTCAAAAAACATTTTGATATTAATTTATTTTACCATGATTATTGAAGTAGATAAATTAAAAATATGTTCAAAATTTAAAAATATTAAAAACACTATTTACCAAGTTTTATATTTTTTTATGTTAATCATTCAACATGTTAAAAATGCATATATTATTATTGTTTGTTTGTTCTTTTACTTCAATTAAATAAATATTTTATCTCAATTAAAAATTATTGTTTAT
The DNA here is from genome assembly GCA_028015215.1 of Gynostemma pentaphyllum. Taxonomy (NCBI): domain Eukaryota; kingdom Viridiplantae; phylum Streptophyta; class Magnoliopsida; order Cucurbitales; family Cucurbitaceae; genus Gynostemma; species Gynostemma pentaphyllum. The sequence goes on along the minus strand of CM051350.1, from coordinate 17,318,642 downwards.
TAGTTTAAAAAATATGAAGAAATTAAGTGTAAACGCTTATTTAAAAAAAAAAAAAAAAAGCAAAACTGAAATTTGGTTTCAGCCCGTGGGCAAGGAAGACGAAAGAGAGTGTGACGACCCAACTTCTTTTAATTAATTTAAAATCAGATTTCAGCAGAAGACTTTAAATTTAATAAAAATTTGGCATGGATATGTTTAAAACTTGGACTATCCATAGCCTGTTTACACTTTTCACAATCAGAGCAATTAAAAGACAAGGAATTGCAATTCCTTTTGTAAAGTTTTAAAGAGTTTATGACTAAATAAGTTAAAACGAAAAGCTCTTATCAGCTTATATACAATTTACATCTCAAAAGACACAACATAAACAAAATGAGTCCATGGACTTTTAAAAGAGTATCTAGTCCATCTCTGTATCATCATCCTCTTGATCAAGCGCGCACCAGCTCCTCTCCCACGACCCCGAGCATTACCTGAAAATGTTTGTAATATTATGAGCTAACAACAAGCCCAGTGAAAATAAAGAGAATATAAAGTAACAATAGACCCCAAACTCGTATCCGTATTTGTGTCCAAGAACTTTCTTACTCTTTGTTATTCATCCAATCAAGAGTGTTACATCAAGTAAACCACTTTTACTTAGCAAGTCTCCCAAATAATTGAAGTTCTAGCTCCCAAGCAATTAGAAGGGCGTGTTTCATAACACACAACATTGTATCAATTCTTTTTAATACCTTATACTATATACAAGGTTTACATTCAAATAATAATCTCCAAGTCCAAGATCTTCTAATTAAATGAAAAACTAGTTCTCTTACATATATATAACCTAATAATTATACAAGGTTCAACATACTCTTGTATTCTCTCATTATACAACCCAATTTCATCCCTTTTTCTTTTAGCACTTGGCTATCTTCATATTTCACTTTTTTCTCCAAGGAAAAGTATAATATACAAAGTGTTTCAAGTAGACTTACATAATCTTTGCTATAGTTCTCTAAACTCTAGAAAACTAACTTTCAACCATTTGGAAAAGTACTTCCTTATCACATAATTTGTACAAGATGATATTACTCGTAGTCTAATCCTCATCCATTAGCTCATCAAAACAATTATAAAAGGAGTACGCAATCTTTACATAAACATAACATCTCAATCAATTAATGCTAGGAAATGGTAACTCCCGCAGGATTAACATTCACCTTGTTATCTTACTTTCCATAATAGAATATACAATTCCTTCTCAATGATATGATTCCAACGATAATAAAAATGAAGGTAATGAAAACTCCCGTAGGATTCGCATTCACCTTTTATGCATGAAGGTAATGAAAAATCCTTTCGGATTCGCATTCACCTTTTTTGTTTCTCACTTTCCTTTCAATTCAATGATGCAAGATGTTATGCATATGCTTTCGAAAGTAAATAAACATAAATATGAATGTTAAAGTAACCGAAGGGCATAAAGTAAATGAATCATAGATTTCCTTATACATAAAGTAAATAAATAGGGATTTCGGAAGAATAGTAAGTAAATCGAACCAACGATACTTTAATAAAAGTAAGTTCTTAACTTAAACAAATAAGTCTCCACTTCCAAGGATTCTAAACTTTTCAAATAAAATCCAAAGTTCTACATTCAAGTTCCTTGACCATTCTATTAAACTTGGATCCTTCAACTTCCAATAATCCATCCTAAACTCCGAAACGATTCTAAACTTAGAACTTCCAAAAGTTCAACGTTCCTCTCGAGAAAATCCAAAAGTATTCTCACTCAAAAGAACTAGCTCCAAACCTAAGAATACTAGCTCACTTTCCTTTATTCTTTGATTCAAATCCTAATCTCAACTTTCAATCCTATAAATCATTCTACTTATTTGGTTTCTAAAGCTACGTTAAATTCTAATTATTCTCACCTCGAATGCTCCTGTGATAAAAAAGTTCCCACGAACCAACAAACGAGAATTGCACCTACAATTCATCAATCGATAAATGAATTACAATTCGTATCTAATAAGAGAAAAAGTATGATTTTCGGGTGAATAGTGATTCCGGATGAATAGTGTTTTTGGGTGAATAGTGTTTTTCGAAAATCCGGGCTCAAAATCATCAAATTCCTTGATAGAAATACATGATTTCAACTTCAAAACTCATTTATAATAAAAAAGGAACAAAACCATGTAATTTTTTTTGAAAACTCACTTTTTAGGGCTTCCCTTAGGGAACGAGAAACGCCACAAGGTTAGGTGGGATAGATAGCTCCCGTCCCGAGCAATCCAACGCAACTGGCCTCATAAAAAACAGTCGATAAATGAAGAAAAGCCATGAACTCATAAAGCTTCAAGTTGGTGTCCATGGAGGAGAGAAAGAAGAGAAGAAAAGAATAGATTTCTTGGTCAAACTTGGTCAATGTAGTGATTTTAAGGAGAAGTGAATAGTGAATATATATTTTAGGAATCTTAGAAATGACGGTTACGTCCTTTTAATGACTTTTGGCTTCTAAATCGAAACCCGAAGTTCTTAAACTATCCAAATGGTGATTAATAATTATTAATACGACCAAAACTAAATTAAGCTATTAAAGCGATTAAAAGAATTTACGAACGAAAAAAACTCGTAAATTCTAAGTTATAAATTCTAAAATTAAATTAAGTGCTTTACATCAAATAATAATAATTAAAAAAAATCCGTGGAAAATAACGGGACGTTATAGAGAGAAAAGGGGAAAAACAAGGGAAAAAGAAAAGAAAGGGAAATTGGAATTTTTGCTTGAATTTTTTTGAAGACTTCAACAATTGGTGGTCAATTTGAGGTGTATTTGCTTGTTGGTAAGTGGTTTCTTCAACCCAATTCTTCATTTGGTGGATTTTTGTTAAGTTTCAAGGTTGATGTTATTCGGTTTGAGAAGTATATTGGAAGTGTAGTATTGAAGGAAAAGTGAAACCCTAGCCATTGGAATATTAACCGTTATGTTATGTGTTTTTAATATGTTTTTCGAATATATAAAAGTTTTAAAAAAATTATTAATAGGTAATTTTCCTTAATACATATTTCAGGTGATACGGAGATTGAAACTGCTTACAACCCAGGATCGTAAACGGGATAATTTTTGTGAGTGGTTAAAACTTTATTTTTGAATTATCCTTAAACTATTTGCTTATAAATCTCAAGTTAGCTTATATGTTATGAGTAGCCTATTATATACATGTTTTTATGATTTACCAATTACGTTTATGTGTTTAACGATTACCTATAAAATATTCTTATAGAACTTGACGATATGTATTTATATATAGGGTATTGATTTCCTTGGTTTTATTATAGTTTAAAAGTTATATAATGATATTCGTAAACTATTTTCAAACGGCTAAACTGTTGTACCCACTAGCTCAGTTTTCAGCAGGTCTTTGGGACCCACTTTAGCATACACATAGGCTTTGGGCCGTATGTTAGGGTGAATAGCCCTTTGGAGGCAGCTCTGCGCGCGTATGACCAGTTTCAGTATATTCAGTTGCTCTGCTGCATAACTTGATTTATCTTGTGTGTAGTATGACCAACTGTGGGTATTCGTTTAGTGTCGGTTTTGCTATTATATGATTACGATATGATATTATTATGAGAACCCGTTAGCAATGAGTTTTTATCAAGAATGAAAAGTGGTTTGCTAAAAAATATATTCATTTGCTAAAAGACGCGTTTTCTACGATATTTAACTCAAAAATATTTGTTAGTTTATAAAAGATCTCACTCACTGAGTTTTTGCTCATAGTTTTCCATGTTTTGTTTTCCCCCCCTCCAGGTAGCTCCTAAGTTTCGAGGACAAGCCTTACGAGAGACGTTTGCACCACCAGTTCTAGTTTCATCTTCAGCTAGCCTATGTATGATATTTTGCGTGTGATTGTACATGTTTGTCTATATTGTCAATGTTAGCCCGAGTATGTGATTTTTATGAGTTTGAGGCTAGTTTTAAGTAGAGATGTTATCTTAATGTTAATAAAATAAGAACCAGTGTGTGTGTGTGACCGTTTTTTAGTTATTTTCTGAGGGCAGAGCCCGTTTTAATATATGCAAATTTATGTTAAATATAATTACAGGCTGGTTTACTCGAAAAATAAACGAAACTCTGCCAAAAATTCCCTAAATAAGTAGAATTTAGATTTATGATTAATTAGTTATTTAAGTTTAGCTTGATGGTATACGTTGGCATTAGCTTTCGCTTGCAATCGGCACGTGTTGTCTCGAAGTGTTTAGGGGGTTATTGGGACGGGTCGTGTCATTAAGCCATTAAAAAGCTCATGAGTTAAAAAGTTAAAACTAATGTGTATAAAGTTTAAATAATAAAATATATTAACTTTCAAATATCACGTGCGATGCACATGTTAGAAGACTAGTCTTACTATATTAAAAGTGGCAATGATGGGAGAATCTTTCACTTCCAATTCTACCCTCAATTAAACATTTTAAAATCCTTCATAATTACATGATTAGTGCAAACTTCCAAGTGAATAAATAAAACTCTTCATAATGTGTGCAGGGCTGTAATCGTGTAAACTTCCAAATAGTTTAATGATTAGTGCAAACTTCCAAGTGAATAAATAAAACTCTTCATAATGTGTGCATGGCTGTAGTCTATAATAAGTGAAAAAATTACCTCATTCGATGCAAGAAGAATGAAAAAAAATAAATCAAAAGACCAATTCTCAACAACATGCATGAATTTAGAGGGGTCTTTATATTTTTGTGTCTATTTATTACAAGTGATATATTAAAATGAACCCAAATAATTACAAACAAACAAAAAAATTCAATATTTCAAAAAATATATAAATAGGTGTGGGTAGGTCTTCCAACTACAAGTCTTCCAACTCTATTATTTTAATTAATTTTTTTTTATCGAAAATGTTTGAAGAGGGTGATCATTCAAAAATGACCGAAGAGAGTGATTATTCAAGTATCAAAGACCTCAAACCTTTTATGAAAAAATGGAGGATCAAGATTTGGGTAATGCGAAAGGGAAATAGACAGATTTTGAAGCCAAAATTACATATTATGAAAGCAATTTTCATTGGTGAAGAGGTAAGTATTATTAACCGATAATCTTTTATATACATTTTATGACACTATTATTGTTTTATATTTATTTATATTTCATTTTTAAAATAAAATCACAAAGATAATGACACGAATTTAATTAAAAATGGAATAATGAGATGGGATAGTTTATAATAATTGGAACTCATTAATTTTGCTCCTAATTGATATTGGGTTTTTAAGATTTTTTTTTTCCTCTGGGGTCTATCTTTTATAAGATTGGATTTTGTTTTCAATTTTTAATTTCTTGATATGGGATCTCATTTTTTGCTTGAAAATCTGTTAAATTGCTATGGAGGTACACTCACTCAAGGATGTGATGTTCTTTGCTATTGGATTTTAATGATATTTTATATATAAGCAATAGCATAGAGTCTTTATTGAACTGTAAAATGCCCTTTTACAACAAATTTTCACTGGATTATGATCTTAAAAAGAGGAAAAAAATTCATATTCTATTTATGTTTTTTCAGGGGACTAAAATTCAGGCTGGTATGTTCAATGAAGTCATTGGAAAAATAGGAGATGCACTTGAAAAGGACAATACCTACTATATTGAAAATGGAACCGTGAAAGTAATAAAAGAACAATACAGCAACGTCAACAATAAGATAGAGCTTTCACTCGCTTTACATATTGAAGTTGAAGAATTTGATGGATGTTTTCCTTTTCAAAACATGCAAATTGAAACATTGGCCGATGCAAGAAAATCGATAGGTTTTTCAATTGTCAAAAACCATGTTTACCTAAATTAAATATCTAATGACATACTAACATTTTTTTTTAAATATAATTTGCAGATTTTTTTGACATTGTTTATTTCATAGATTCTATGATGGAAGTAAAGCTCAAGAGTCCTACATTTCCAATGACAATGAAAAGAGACACATGCTCATAGATAAAAGGTATAACACAAAAAAAAAATTACTTAATAATTTTCACGCTCATGGGTCAATTCTTATATTTTTTTTTTATTGTAGTTGCAAAATGATATAGTTGACGTTGTGGGGAGATTTGGCATCAAATGAGGGATCGAAATTAGAAGATAATGATACGAAACATCATATCATCTTTGCAATGGACTTGAATGTTGTCATGTATCAAGGTAACCATATAAATTATTGCCAAAAATATTAACATAATTCTCTCTCTCTCTCTCTCTCTCTCTATATATATATATATATATATATATTACATTATCTTATGGCAGGGGAACTTAGTCTTGCAACAACAATGATTAGCACCCTCATGATTGATTCTGATATGCCTATTTCAAATGATTTACTTGCTAGGTATGACTTTATTAAATATATTTATATAAATAAATAGATTCCTATATTTTTAACAAATTAATTTCTTGTAGGAAGGAATATCTACTAACTCATGCAACAGATTGTTCCATGGATCATTCTAAAAAAATCAACAAAGCAAGTGTGGTTTCTATTAAAAAAATAGTTGACGGGGAGGTTAACTCTACATATTGTTCATTCATATCAACTATTGTTGAAATATTTAACACAGATGAACCATGGTTTGAAAAGTGCAAGTTTTGCAATGAAAAAGTTAACTCAAGTCAAGACAGTTCACTAACTTACTGCTACAACTGTAAAAAAGAAGTACCTTTCAAAAGAAAATTCAGGCTCAAATTTACAGTATCTGACGGAAAAATGACAGCGATTTTCACTGCATTTGAATCTACACAAGTGTTAGCGGGATGTGATGTAAATTCCTATGCAACAGAAATGTACAAGGTAAAAAAAAAACTACAACAACTTTAAAAAAATATTATTATTGTTATGATTAACAAATTATCTTATTTCCTTTAATTTCAGATGAAAAGAGAAAGTTCAGGAGGATATAAAAATCTCATTCTCTCCAAAAATAAAAGACACAAATTCTTAATAAGATTGGACAAGAGAAATACAGAAGACGTGGCCAACAAGAATTTTATTGCACAAGATATTCAAAAATATGAGGAAGCATGCATAGATCTCATTGAAAATCAACCGTTGAAGAAGAAGATTAAAATAGAAAAGTGAATTTCTTTATAAGTTCATTTCACTTTCAATGTACATAGAATTTTTAAAATTTTATTATTTTCAATAGTTAAATATTCACATTATGATGTATAAACACATTACTTCAATACAATTACTAATTAGGTTTACTTTTATGAATTACATACTTACAAGTTTGCTATTGTAAGTTACATTTCTTAGCAAACCTTAATATTTATAATATTATGTTTAGAATTATGTCACTATTTAATAAAGATACAAAAAAAACCAAATAAATTTTTTATCAATCATTTATAAGATAAACATAAAACTATAATATTCCATATTAAATTAGATTGTATCAATCCTCTATTATTAATAAGTTTTAAATAATCATTATCTCATGACTATTTAATTAATAAGTTTCTAAAGATAAAATATCTCAAATTGAATTTACTAAGTTCATAAATTTAAATATACAATGGGATCCTATTAATCTAATTTTATATATATATATATATATATACAAATCATACATTAATTTAATGTTAAAATTGTCTCATTCACTAAATAAAGTGTGAGCGACATATAAATAATCGATACCTACACATTTTTACATTTTGACTTTGATGTGGCATCACACGAAAACGACATGTTTTTCGAATGAAAATCAAATAATATAAAGTACAAAATTTGCAACTTTAGGGGTGAATTTTAAAGTATGGAGTTATGACTAATCTATTCCAGTTCTTAGATTAGATTGAGGAAATAGAGAAAATAAATTAAAAGACCCCAAGACTTTCCAACTTCATGTAAAAAAAATACCGTATTTAAGATTATTATTAAAAAAATACCGTATTTAAGATTGTTATTGTAAAAATATTACTAGATTTCAAATCATCTCGATAATTTCTCAAAATACAAATGTAATATAATAATTTATACAGTATTTGGAGTTTAATTAGACTTTCCTTACCCTAATTAATGTATTCAAATTATACACTAATTTAAAGTGTGAGCCACATCTAAAGTTGATAACTTATTACTCACGTTTAACCAGAAAAATTTGTCATTATTATCATTAATAAAAAAACCATGAGTTTTTTACTTAAAAAAAATACCAACAGTTTGTTTATTTTTTATTTTTTTTGTGATAAGTGCATCATTTTTTTTATGATAAGTGGATCATTAATTATTTTTTTTATAAGTTAGTGCATCATAAATTGTTTAGTACACTTATCAAAGTAAATTTCATAATTACTTACATTGTATGATTTGGATGCTCTGAATAACAACGAGAAATAATTTATTTATTTTTAATTTTTGAAAAAGTTACTTCTCTTTTCCTTGGGATTATTGTATGGAATAAGAAACGATTGGTTGACTAAGACTGATTGTTGCATCAAAGTCATTATAGAAAAAATACAAATTTATATGCATTTATGACCAAAATAACTCATCAAAATGGAAAAAATAGATATTCTTTAAAGACAATTCATAATTATCTTTTTCTTATAAAAGCATGGGATGTAGAGTTCCTAAAATCCAAAAAAAAAAAAAAAAAAAAACAGACTACTAATTAACATTTAATCAGAGTTTAGTTTAAAACTCATATCCATTTATATTCTTATTGTTTATATTTTTGTGTGTGTAGGGAGAGTTTCAAAACCAAGAGTCTTTTACTTAAAAAAATACAAACAGTTTGTTTTTATTTTTTTATTTTTTGATAAAAACAAACCAAAGTCTTAAAACAAAAGGTCATGGGAGGATTAATTTACTCAATTTATTTGATCATTTATTAAATTCGATTAATGTATTAAAAATATGACCACTATTACTTCCCAGTCAGTCTCCTCTCGCGAACTGGATTGACTCATCGCGACTGCAAATTCCGATTTCTTCAAGAGCAAGATTCAATCCATCGAATCATTGTCTTTATCGTTTCCTAATTTTATCATAAAAAATGAGTAATTTCATCTGCAATTTCTGATTCCTACTTCTCATTATAGCTATCATGTTCATCTACATCCAGGTACCCTTTTTTCTATTTCAACCTCTTATTAAAATGTTTTATTGTATCATTTTATAATGTAAACTTTATTTTTTTTGGGTTTTAGATAAGTTCTTTTTGATTTATTATTTACATTATTATAAGATTAAATTTTATTGTGGATATAATTTAAAGTTTTAGTTCATTATATTGAAGTTCGAAGAATCACTATTTTCACATTCATGAAAATTGATAATTCAAATTATGGTATGTTTAATATACTAATTACAAAACTTTATATGATAATCATTCTTAAAATTTATAATATTTATTCTAAAAACCCATTCCTCACCTATTTAATTAAGAATACCAAAAGGTGTGGTAAATCAACCATTAATTTTTATTTTGTAAATCCAAGCAACATTAAATATTTTTTTATCTAATAATTATTTATAATTCTCCCAAAATTTAAAAACTTGATAGTAATACATACGTAAAATGAAGTTTTTTTTTTATTTATAAAAAAGCGTATGATATTGTAGAAGTTTCAGTTTTAGTTATAAAATTTTAAATAAGAATCAATAAATTAAAAAAATGCTTCTAAAATATTATAATTTTTAATATAATATTATTAACTATTAATAGTATTTTATAAAAATAATGAATAATAATGATTTGAATTTAAAATAATTAAAGGGTTGATGTTTCAATTTTCAAAAGTCAACACTGTTATATTAACTTATGGGTAATTAATAGCTAAATTATAATTAATAATTAATTTATTGAGATACGTGAGTTGAACGTTGTAACGCCCCGTTACGAGGTAGTTAAAAATCAATATTATTTTTGTTAAATAATATTAATTAGGCTTGATCGAGTGTTCTTTAAAAAGGGGTATTATGACATTTTCCCGAAAAACCTCGAAATTTGAACCTTGTGATTTGATTAATATTTTGACATAGAATTCATCATCTTGGTGTCACGATTCCAACGCAACTGACTGTTCGTTGTTCTGAGACCCGGTGATCGAGATATTGACGTTTTAAGGTGAGTGACATTTTCGTAAATACTTGAACTCGAGATTGTTAACCTAAGATGACCTGCATTTATTTCCTTTCTCTCTGCTCTCCTTCTCACGCCGCCGCTGCCCCAATGGAGACTCCCGGAGGTTTTCGTTCGTTTGGTTACCATTTGATTGTCGTTCCGCGTTCCGATCTAGGATTTGATGTAGTTGGGTCATCGTCTTTGAGATCAAGAAGGTAAAGTTTTCCCTCCCTTGGAATTTCCCATTGTCGCCGGCCCCTATTCCATTGGAATTAATGTTTGGTTCGTCTATTCTTGTTGTTAGGTGCTCGATTTGATCATGGTGAGTTGATAGGCGAAGATTGAAGTTCGATTCCGTGAATTCCTAACCTTGGGTGAGTGATTTGGATCAATTTTTATTCTTTTTAAATTTTGGAATTTTTTCTTTAATATCAATTTATGAGTGTCAAGATCCTTGCTTTGAAACCCATTCCTCATTACTTTCAATTTCCCAAACCTTAGCTAAATTCCAAATCGGTTTTGATCTACCTTTCCTAGAACCAAAACCGATCTCCCAAAACACAAAACCGCGATCAAACCATGACCCAAAGGCCACGGTTCAGCCACGACAAAAGACAGCAGCGCCTTCAAACGACGGTCGTTTGTTGTTTTCCTTTTTCCCGATCTTTGAGCCGTTGAACCCCAATATTTTTAATCCCTTTTGGTACTATTTTAGCATGTAAATTAAATATTTAGGACCCTTGTTTCAGGTCTGATTGGTGGTGGAAACTAGCTTGGAAGTTGGAATTTTAGCAAAGACAAGGTGAGTTAACGGTTTAATCAACGGTGAGGTTTTAGAGAAATATAAGGCTCTTACCGTAGATTATTTGATTCATTATATTTAAATATTATATTTTGGAATGTTAGGATGAGAACAGACTTTTGGAAACACCGAAAATCAATTGGGAGAAAATATTTTTCGGTTAGAACTAGTTTAGGCTTATTTCGGCGAAATTTGATGTTTTAGGTTCGAACCGATCCTAAATGATAATGAAATTAGTTCTGGAATTTTTTGAAGTTATTTAGGTTCATTTGCCATAATTTTTTAGTTAGAAAGAGCAAAAGTCCATATTTTGGTTTTTTGGCAGTTTTACCGTTTTTCGGCAGTTTTGTTATTTAATCGTTAAACTGATTGGGCTGCTGTAACTTGATGTTTAATATTGATTTTATATTAAAATTATCATGTGTATGATGTTGAGAAAGTTTGGGATTCATGGCTTGACAGGTTGTGTTAACTAGTATTAAGGCTACGAGCTTAATACTTAGTTTGATTTCAGTTATGGGTGAGCCCATAACCAGGTGCTAATGTACATTGCTCATAAGAATGTATAATTAGAGGTTTTGTTAAATTAGTGTTAAGGCTACCAGCTTAACAACTAATCATATTTCAGTTATGGAATAGTCCATAACCAGGTGCTAATATACATTGCTCGTAAGAATGTATTATTAGATGATCAGTTATAGATGCATCTATAACCAAGTACTAGGAAGTGTTAGTAGTCCCGAGGGACCGCCTTCTTAGTGTTGCATGCTAACTTAGTTGTTTGTTTAAATAGAGATAGTTTGTATTCTGGAAGTGTTAAGTTATTGTTGATGAGAAGTTGTGGGAATTATGTGTTGGTTAAATTGAGCTCATGAGATTGAGTTAGAATTAATATAATGAGTTATGCCTTGAATATGGAACCCGGTAGTGTTGCCTATTCATGTATGGAATTATTATGTATTGCCTTGAATACGGAGCTAGTTAGAGTTTGCCTATTCATGTATGAGAATGAGATTACGAGAAGTGTGGATATTTTACTATGGTTATGTGAATGGAAGGATTGATGATCCAAGTATAATTGATGGTTAAAGGTCTTGAATATAGAATTAGAGAGAATTTCCTACTCATGTAAGCGAGTGAGACTTGAAGTTTTAAGTGATTTGTGCCTTAGATGTTATTGGAGAATGTTTGACTAGTTGGGACTCGATTTGAATTATTAGAGACTATTTAAGACTTCATCTTTGATTAAGTCATTTTCTCACTGGCCTTAGCCTCATAGTGCTATATTTTTTTTTTCTCAGGTAACAATGGACTGAGAGGTGGCGGTTGATGAAGTGGAAAAGATGAGAGGTTCATGTCGTGGTGGCCACCTATCATTCATGCATTATTAATATTCACTGTGTTAATGATTAAGCATTGATATTTTTGTTAGTTAACTATTTGAACTCGAGGATTTGTTTTTATTTGTTTTGAGTTGTTTAAAGAATGATGTCCAACTCATTGTTTTTGTTTTTTTTAAAGTTCAAAACTTCGGAGTTATTATTTCAATAAAGGTTTATTTTGATCCAGCTGAATTGTATATTTTTAATAAATGATATTTATTGAGTCTTCCGCTGCTTTTAAATACATTGTTTTATACTCTGAAAAGTCGGGTCTTTACAAACGTGGTTTATACAAATTTTCCTTGTCATAACGTAATTGCGACGCGGAGCGCCAACGTCCAATTTATAGGCCTCTTAGTGAAAAGGAAAGTTTTGGAGTCGCCACCAACCAATTCGGGTGTGATTGGTCACCTAATTACTAAAAATTGTCTACAAAAAAAACAGATTTGGGCTCGGGAGTCATTTATGCATAGGGAAGGTACTAGCACCCTACGACATCCATTTTTAAAAAACGGTTACCCTAATCTTATCTTATACGATCTAATTTTAAATTATTGGTCCTTAATTAAACTAATTGGTGAAAAATTGATTTTAATTTATGAAAACAAATGTCTCATTTAAATCTTCTCTTAACATCAAGAATGATGTAAGTTCAAAGATTGATTGAGTGGGGTTATGGCCGTTAATTGAACAAGTATCGGAATTGAAAAATCCTTCACCTAGAGAAATTAAGAATTGTTACTTCCCAAAATCCCATCATAATATTTTAAAACATTTTTATTTTATTTTTTACTCTAAATACTTCTTTTTATTTTAAAAAAAAAATACAAGTTTAGTATTTATAATTTAAATTAAACTATTATTATTTTTAGGGTTTTTGTACACTTATTGAGACTTTGATAAACACATTACTCAGCCTTCACAATTGTGACGATTTCCACATATTTATCAAATTCACAATAAGTGTATTACTCTTTCCCTAAAAATAATTTTTATGATCAAAGGTATTTTGTTTTAGGTTTAAGAAAAAGTTTGAACTGAATTTTAATCATATATTTATTATTTAATATGCCATTAAAGTAATAATTTACAAAAATTGTATATTAAAATCGATATTATACATATAATAACAATTGTTAACATGAAAATGGTTTTATATTCAGTAAGCTTAAATTTTATTGTAGATTTAAGAGAATTAATATTTTCTATTAGTAAATTAATAATATGTTTTACAAGAAACAAATTTTTATTTGAGTGTTCATTATTATTGTACCAAATTTATGGAGATTAACAAATTATATTAACAAAACTAAAAGAAATCACAATTTAAATAACAATGCAAATTAGATTCTAAATCCAAATTATTAAACCCAAAAAACAAAATAAACATGGAATTCATAGTAATCATCATAATCAAATTAATTCTTAAAAAAAAACAAAGAAACAAAAGTTAACTTTAGTTCAAGCCAAATCAATTTACATACTACAATAATAAGGAATCATATGAGAAGTGTCGTCTTAATACTGGATCACGTAAACTAACAAAATATTAATGTAGTATTTTGACATATCATTCAATTGAATCATACATGCTTTTAAAAATAAAATAAAGAATTAGAGGATTTAAAATCAATATGGCTACCTCCAATTTAAAGAATATATATTCACATACCTTTTTCTTCTTTTACTGAATTGAATTGTTGAAAATTTATCTACTGCAATTAAAGCTGACACAAATGACGTAATGAAAATTGAGAGGAAGACTAGACTTCTCTGCTTATGGTTTTCTCCGAAGGAGAGATTTAAATTGAAGGAAGATTTTTTTTCTATGAGATTTTGTTCCTCCTCGTTGTTTTTGTTGTTTCTACCGTGAGGGAGAATTAGAGAGACTTCAATTTTTAGTGTTTCTACCGTGTTTCTACTGTGTCCTATTCTAAGAGCGAGGGCCCCTATTTATAGCCAAAATTAGAGACATTTAAAATAAATTGAGATAAACTTATGATAATAGCAGATAATACTTAGAGATTAACTCAATCTAAATCAAATAATATCTCTACAGATTTATCTTTGACCATTTCAAATTAATTTAAAAATTAGCTACCTTATCTCTACAATAATTTTTAAAAAAAAATTAAATAACAATTTTTAAAATAAATAAAATCGAAAATTATTTTATATTTAAAATTAAAAGCCAATTTTATTTTGGAAATAAAAATCGTCTTTTATCATTTAAATTTAAAACAATATTAAAATCTAATTATTTTTAAAATATAAAATTAATTTTATTTTGAGAATAAAATTATCTTTATTTTTAAAACAATCAAAATTTATTTTTTATTTCAATTTTCTTTATTTTAAAAATAAAAAATTAATAGATTTGGCATGGACAAAATACGGTATCTACATTCCTATTTATTAATTTTCGTTTGTCTAGATAAAAAATTTAATCATGGTAATTGTGTTTTTAAAGTTCCAATACCCAGAGTTATTTTATTTATTCTTAAAAAAAAGATAACTTGACCAACATAATAGAATATATTATTTTATTCTTCAACTTAAACGATTGTAAATTTCATCTCTTTTTAGAATTAATTTGTCAATAAGATATTATTTCTATTTTAATCGTGAACAAATAGATATTCTACTTATAATACTTTTTATGAATAAGATCATCATGGGGAATCATCCTCATTCCATTGAAAACTCCACCAATGAGGAAGGATCAAGTTCAATAACAGCTTTAATCACTACTACAAATTTACCATACAATGGCAGGCGCCGCTCGTTATTAAAAGCATACGATGACACTTTCCTGACTGTTATCTATGTGACTGTCGTCGTAAGTTACGATGACGGGTGTGAACAATGACAGGCCTCGTGCATTATTAAAGATGGTGGCACGTCTGTCATCGTAAATAAAGCATGACGCGCTACGAGTGTCATCTATATGGGTGTCATTGAGAGTTACGACGACGGTTATGTACAATGACTATCTTTGCATGTTATCGAATCCAGTGTCATTATAAGTTATGATGACGGCATATACAATGTCAGACATTACTAGTTACGGTAAGACGTGTCTTTGTAGATAACGATTTTAAATAACAGGTTTTGACGGTCATCCTTTGTATTACTATGTACAAAAAAACATTTTTTTTACTCTCCAAAACCTGTAAATTTAATTTCCTGTTACAACATAGCACATAAATACATTATTAAACTTTTCTTATCAACAAACACCAGAAAATTCTCATACGCATTTAGAATCAAATATCTCATTCTTCCATAAAATTAATGTTAACTAAACGATCCAATATCCATGATCCAACTAGAAACTAATCTTACGTTAAAACACCTAAAACAATAAAATTAATGTTAACTAAACCAAAAAAGAACGTGCTTGACGTAATCCTAGTTTTTCATTGTTTATAAAAGATTAAAAAAAACATACGAAAATATAATAAACCATAAACTAATCCAATGTCTAACTCCACTTTCTTCAAGTTTTCTTTTTGAATAAAACTATCTCTCACTTTTTGGTCTATTCTTCATCGTCTCGAAATAAGAAGTTTGAAACAAATTTTGCCCATTCAACTCGAACAACATCCAGCTCTTCTTGGGTGTATGTATCACTTGTATTAAACTACACAAAAATACCAATATTAGTACAATAAATATTTAGTATACGCATGTTAGACAAAATAACATATATCATATACATACTAGGCTTGTAATTGGGGTATTGTAGTTGTGCACGATTTCCCTAAAAAATTTCATCACAAAGTATCTACAAACCACGTTTCCTGATTGAATTGGACACTATAAACAAAATACACTAAACAAGTTGAAAATATTTATATTTCAAATACAATAAGCCTAAGACCACTTGCCTTTATAGCTTTCCAAGCAGTTTGTTGTCGAGACTGTATTCCCTTTTGAGCTCGATAAACTTTCATGGCCCTATATGATATATAATCATTTATGCAAGTTCAACATAAAAAAAATACAACCATATCACAAATTCATAATAATTAAAACTAACGCATTTGCTACTTTTTTCATGTCATCATTATATCAATTGTTCTATTGAATCCAATCTGTATACGATATTGTGAGACATATCAATCACATATAACGTCCAATGACCCCTTCAATATTAATTATCACCAAATAATTAAAATATAGTAAACGAAATAAATATTTTCAATTGTTTTAAGAAAATTTACTTACCCAGAGTTATAAGGAATGAGCACCAATTGATTTGGTTTAGCTTCACACATTATCTTAGCCAAATTCTTTGCTCGACTGTCTAGATCTATAAAAGTTACAATCTTGGTTGGATCCATCACCTTAAAACGTTGAGTGGCTTCAGTACCATTAAACTTGCTCCATAGATAGCTAAAAGTAAATAACATACGATTAAAAAGATATATCTTAGAAATCTAAATTTTACTAATATAAGTACTTATGCAATATATGTTGTTATGCAGGTAGTCGCAATTTCCTCTTGTCCACAGAATTCCATAATATCTCTTGCCGATAGAAAACCATGAGTCTTTTTTCCAAATATATCTTCATGAAAATCTAATCCTACTGAACCCTTATCTTTCTCTAAAATTTTTGCAGCTCTAAAAAGGGATCTTATAGAGAGATGGATATTTGTTTTCAATGGAGAATAAGATTTCACTATTGGAGCTTGAACCGATTCCTACTCAGAAAAATAAAAGTAGAACAAATATTATTAACTTGAATAAAAAAATCATTATTAAAGTATATATAAAAGAGACGTACCTTCTTTCCTTTCGTCCTGACTATCAAATTTCTGGGCCAAATAGCAGAATTATGGTTCACTTGAAAAACTGATTCTATTTTACCTTTTATTGGGATTGGAAGAGGTAAATCATCTCCTATAACCATGTCAACTGTCACTCTTATATTGTCCTTCCTAATTGGAACTCCATAAATAGTTGGACATCGAGGATCATTCTCAAACATAGTACCAATGGCAACAATGTTATCTAAAGTTCCAATAGCTAGTCACATGGATTTTCCTATATAAGTTAATTTTTACATAATCTAAATCAAAATCTAAAAAAAAAAAAAAAACTCAAACATCACATTAAAAAAAACACTAAAAACATCAAGCAAAAAAAAACATACAACTAAAGAAATTTCCTCCAGATGATTCTCTTCAATACTCGATGCATCATGCTCAATTTCACCCTTTGCATTTAATTCAAGTGGTTGAATCGGAGTGGATCGATCCACATTTTTTTTAGAGTTTTTCTCTTTCTTATATGTCGAATTAGTTTCCTGCGAAGTGAAAATATAAACACTCAAACATCACATTTACAAAAGTAAATAATAAAAAAACTAAAAAACTAAAAACATCAAGAAAAAAGCATACAATTAAAGGAATTTCCTCCATATGATTCTCTTTTGTACTCGATGCATTGTGCCCAATGTCATCCTTAGCTGTTAATTCTATATGTTCATCTCGTGTCTCCATCCTTGGCTCAGGCTTCACAACATTAAAATAGGAAGTGGGTGTGACAAAATCACTTATTCCTTTCACACTCCCTCTATGCTCGGATGTGCCTAATGCATCTGTAAGAATATCTTTTCCTTTATGGTTTTTTTTTCTAGTTCATCCTATCACAACAATATTCATTATTTAGATATAATACTTATATATATACAAAAAATTGAATGAATGAAACTTACAATTTTCTGCCCAATTTTTTTTGTTTCCTCATCAAAGTAATCTTTTTTTTTTGTCGTGCAGCTTTCCACATTGCGGAACGCTTTGTCGACTCACCAGCCTCTCTCTATATTGAAATAAAAACAAATAAATTATTTCATACTTAGTGTTGATATTAATTTAAATATAAAAAACTCACTCGTTCCTCAGCTAAATTTGGGTATCCCTTGCGTGAAATATGATGGTTATACTTGTTTTGAGCTATTCTTTTCTGTTGAAGACGACTTAGTTCCTGTATAACGTAAAACACATCTCTCATGTAAATAACTTAGACATATATATACATATTTCTATCAGTTTTATTCACACATATTATACCTTAAATTCCGGTGTTAGTTTTTGTCGTACAAATTCATCCCAGTCTACTTGTCTTGTGTGTGAATATCTTTTGGGAGGAAAACGTAGACGGTTAGGATAATTCTCAAAACGAAATGTATGGTTCCTGATCATTCCACTTTTGAATGTTCTCCATTTTTTAGCGGCCAATCGAAGAATATGATACTTAGCTCTTTCATTTACAACACATTTCATCTACATAAAAGTAAACTTATAGTTGTAAGATAGATTATTACTAAGTATCAAGAAAAACAAGTAAAATAAATCATACCTCAACACTCTAAAAAATCTTATCTTTCATCTCACATGGGGCGTTCTTCCATTCTGCATACGCATATGAGATTTGATTTCTAGCACACACCCCAATGTAGCTTTGCATTTTAGTTGCATTACGTTCTATTGGTTGACCTTCTATATTATAATCGATTACTAGTCTCTGTTCCAAAGTCTTAATACGTGTCAACTCACGCATGGTCGTAGCCCCTCTTGTCCTCTTCTTTGATTGATTACTATCCTTATTAGTCATGATAATGGTACCCTGAAACATAAATTAAAAGATACATATATTATAATTAAGTCACTAGAAAAAAAGAAAAACATAAAAATTAAAACATCATACCAACTAAAAGCCTAGTCGTCGATCCATGTACCATCACAATCACTTCTAATGTAAGTGGATGAATCCTCATTCATTTCATTAAGTGTTTCAATATTGGGCATTGATTTTACAAATCCATAGCAATCTAATGTTGTATCACCTAATTCATCATCATTGAGTTCATCTTCATATTCTCTTTGAGGCGGTGTTAACACTACAAACCGACGAGAATCTATTGGATCAGTTACATAAAAAACTTGTTTTCCTTGGGTCACGAGAATAAATGCATCATTTCTATGCCCAATTCGATTAAAGTCTACCGTAGTAAATCCCAGCTCGTCTACTTTGACCCCATTTACATTTTCAACCCAGTCACATTTGAATAAATGAATTGTTAGCGTATAGTAGTCAAACTCCCATATATCTCGGATGACCCCATAAAATGTCATGTCTGCAATGATAGGATTTTTTTCCTTTGCACTAGAAACTTGCATTGTTTTTGCAGTTAAACTAATTCCACTATTTTGGACATTTCTTATATTATCACGTTCCTTTGTGTGATAGCGATGACCATTAATCATGTAACCAGCATAAGTGGCTACATTTGGGTTAGGTCCATTCGCTATCTACCTTAAAGTTTGTGATGTTGAGTTATTTGGGATTTCAAGTGCACGTGCAACCTGTAGTCAAACTTTAAGTAAGAATACACTTAACAAACACATACAAAAATAAATTAATGATTGACTTTATAACATTACGCGCTCATGTAACCAATCAATAAATGTACGATTGTGCTCATCTTGAAGCCAGTTTTTTTATTTACTTGGATTGACCAACTTCAAAAACTCATTGTGTTGCCTATAGAATCACGATATGTTAAGCATATAATTATTAATATAATTTACAAAGATAAAGAATGAGTAAAAATATTCATACTCTATATATGGAAGCACATCATTTGTGTTCTCAAGGACGTACAAGTGAGCTTGTTCTAATTCATGTTTATCTGGTTTGATGTGTGAAGCAACAAATAAAGGTCTTCCAACCTCTATATTTTCCTTTCTTACATGTGATCCTAACCCAATTGGTTTTGCTTCAGAACAAAATTCAGAACAAAATTCTAATGACTCCTCCGCAATTTAACACTCCCCCATACACCCTTCCGGTCGATTTCTGTTTCTTACATTTCCCTTTAAGATTTTCATGTATCGTTCAAAAGGTTACATCCATCTCATATAAACAGGTCCACAAAGTTCCACCTCTCTTATAAGATGCACGATAAGATGTACCATAATGGTAAAGAATGAGGGTGGAAAATATTTCTCTAATAAACATAAAGTTATAACTACATCATCTTGCAAACTCTATAACTTAGATGAATCAATGACCTTACTACATATGACATTAAAGAAAAAACACAATCTGATTATTGCATATCTGACATATTTTGGAAGCACTCCACGTATTGCAACCAGTAATAATTGTTGCATAAGAACGTGATTATCATGAGATTTGAGGCCATATAGTTTCAAGTCTGTGAGTGAAACAAGATTTTGAATATTAGATGCATAGCCATCTGGCACTTTCAATTCTGCTAGAGTCTTACACACACTCAATTTTTCTGATTTTGATAATGTGTAACATGCTAGATGTAGGAAAGATTTTTTTCCAACCTTTCAAGAAGCCAATTCAGGTTGGATTTGTAAATCTACTAAATCTAATCTAGTATTCACTCCATCTTTTGTTTCCAGATATATCAAGCAGTGTGCCAATAATATTTGTGCACACATTCTTTTCAATATGCATCACATCTAAGAAATGCCTTACAGGAAGAATTTTCCAATATTCCAACTAAAAAAATAGACTTTTTCTTCCAATAATTATTCAAAGTATCGTCTACTTTACTTATCTTTGTAGAGTTCTTACCAAATGAATATCGAAGTTTACTTGTTATTTCTAGAACTTTGTTTCCACTTAAGGGTTTATGTGCCAATTCAAATTCAGAATGACCATTAAAAACCTTCTTCAATATCCTATAAGGATGATAACGAGGAAAGAACTTTCGATGACTAAGGTATGCCATTTTTTTACAATTTTTTAATCGAATGGATGATGTATTCTCACCACATATAGGGCACGCCTTGTAACCCTTTACAACACAACCACATAAGTTACCATATGCTGGAAAATCATTTATAGTCCATAGAAGGACTTCTTTGAGAGTAAATGTTTCATTCTGATGTGCGTCATAACACGCAACCCCATCATTCCAAAGTATTTTTAAATCATCAACTAATGGGGCTAGATACACATCTATATCATTCCCAGTTGTTTTGGACCAAATATTAACATTGTTAACATCATAAATTTACGTTTCATACTTAACCATGGTGGGAGATTATAGGTCACTAGTATGACTGGCCAACAACTATACCTACTACTAAGATCACCGTGTGGATTCACACCATCTGTTGATAAAGCTAGACGTAGATTTCTAGGCTCGGAACCAAACTCTGGAAACATATTGTCAATTAGTTTCCAAGTGGGTGAGTCTACAGGAAGTCGAATATATCCATCTTTATCTCTCCCTTTGGTATGCCAAGTCAGCAAACTTGAGATTTTTGGGGTTCTAAACATTCGTTGGAACCGTGGAACAGGTGAAAAGTACCACATGACTTTTGCTGGAATACCTTTTCTCTCTTCATTTGAATTTTTACGAATCTTCCATCTTGAGGTTCCACAAATAGGACATTCATTTGCTTCAATGAGTTCATTGCGGAACAAACAACAATCATTAATGCATGCATGGATCTTCTTATAATCCATTCCGAGATTAAATAAAGTCTTTTTGGCTTTATACGTAGAAATCAAAATTTTATTTGGCTTGGGTATCATGTCATGCAGTAATTTTAACAACTCAGAGAAACTAGTATCACTCCATCCATATTTTGCCTTCATGCTATATAATTTTAGTAACGCGGATATCTTTGTAAAATTGGAACAACCCTGCTATAAAGGTTTCCTAGCATCACTCAATAACTCATCAAATTTTTCAGAGTCATCATCCAAGTGGTTTTGTGTAGCTTCAAACATCTCAAAGATCTTATCTACGTCATTATCATCACGCTCTTCTGTTGGGATTGAGGCCTCTAAAAGAGTTCTCAAACGGAAGTCCCAACGGATCTTTCCTTGCAGTATAATAAATTCAAAATTCTAAATGCATAAAAGAAAAACTAACCCTTGTCGAGAAGTGTTTGACTCTTCCTCGTTCTTCGATGGTTACGATCCTGGGACCACCAAAAAGATCTTCCTCACTAAGCACAAAAGAGAATCGGTGCGTGGGCACTATCTCCTTTGGAAAAAGGAAAAATTGGGAAGAAGAATTTTCTTCCCAATCACCCTATGGGGGCGCAAGAGAGAGGGGAGGAGAGGAATTTCCTGAGCCTTTACTTTAACTCTCTTGGTTGTGTGTTTTGGGGTCACCCCAAAGGTCCTATTTATAGGAGAGTAAAGGCCTCAGAAAATCTTCTGAATATCTTTTCATTTAATGAGATATATTTGAATAATAAAGATATTATATTTTATTCCATAATAAAACATTCCATATCTTTTATTTAAATTAATCAATATTAATTTAAATAAGATATTCCATATCTTCCATTTAAATTAATCATATTAATTTAAATAAGATATTCCATATCTTCCATTTAAATTAATCATATTAATTTAAATAAGATATTCCATATCTTCCATTTTAAATTAATCATATTAATTTAAAATAAGATATTCATATATTTTAAATAAATAAAAATGCAAACTTTTTGGTCAACCTTTTGACCAAGGGGGGGCGTGTGACCCCACCATGGGCCACACGCCCCTATCATCATCCAATGACAATATTGGGCATTTTATTTTCCTTTTTATTTAATGGAATAATTCCGTTAAATAATTAAATAAATAAGACTCCTTTTATTTATTCTAATAAATAAAACTCCTTTTATTTATTTCCTCATTTAATTTGATAATTTCAAATTAAATATTTAAATAGACTCTTCTATTTAAATCCCCATTAATTTTGGACAACACAAAATTAATTTAATTAAATAAACTCCTTTATTTAATCTCTTATAATTAAATAGACTCTTCTATTTAATAATTAAATAGACTCCTCTATTTAATTCCACCATTAATTAAATAATTAAATAGACTCCTCTATTTAATTTCCTTTAATTAATTGAATAGACTCCTCTATTCATTTCCAATTTTCCAAAGAGAAATTAATCATATTAATTTATGTTCTCGATTAGATGCGTTAGCTCGGAGGACTTAATGGACCTATAGGACTAAGCTCTAATTATCCAGAATTACCTTTGATTAAAACTCCTTTTAATCAATTAATTCTCATTCATTAACTCCTAGATAACTCCACTAAATATCTAGAGTTGCACTCTTAGTACTATAGACATAGTTATGTCCATTGGCTATAATCATTAACTACACTTTGATCCTTCACAAGTTAGTTCGTATCCATGGCTAGGTATTTACACCGTATTAACCTCCATGATACATCTTGTTCCTTAAGCCCAACTGATTCTCCAATGAACAACCTTACATAATCTCCATTATGCGTCTTTAACCTTTTCCTTGATCAGAGGAATATGGGGCCCCGCTGTTCAAGACCAAATCAGTCCATAATGGAACTACTTATCTATTTTCCTATATGGAAAAGAGTGAATTCCAATTCTTGTGTAATTACGTTCCCAGCTATAAGCAAGATGCAATCCCCAAAGTGGGAGGCATATTGAGCGAACTATACGAGTCACTCTCACCTATGCAAATCAAAGGCTTGTCTCTTGCGAACAGGAGTTCGTAATCTACTCAGGATTAAGATCAATTGTACATGATCAACCGGTTGATAAACGAAGTTTCATTCTGTAAAGGTTTTCCCAGAAGGCAGTAAGCTTATCTTAGTCCAGTCTACTACAATCTCTATTGCAACAACACCCCCACTCACATGTCTCTACATGAGCGATCCAGATGAGATCACTTGTGCCAATTCACAAGTGGGCCGTGTTAGTGGTGTTACCAGAAATAAGGCACCCAACCTTTATTCATGTACCACAAACTATTTGAGTTACACTTAAGTGAATCTTCCCGCATCATATGCTCACTTTAAGTTATCATACGTAACTCTGGATCTTATGATGGATTACATTTATTAAACTAATAATAAATGACAATGTAAATATTACTAATTAATAATTCCTTTATTTATTTATAGTTTAATTGGATTACATAAGATTTAGGGCAGAAACCCCAGCATCTTTTTCTACACAATCCCGTAAGTTTTCACTTGTTTCCTTGTTAGGTACTTTTTCACCATGCCAAATCCACGTCTTATAAGTTTGATCAATACCATGGATAAACAAGTAATCTCGAACTTCATCTACATATTGTAAACAACTATTTGCACATCTTAGGCATGGACACCATATGGATTTATGCCCGATTGAATGTTGTAATCTATTTTCAATGAAGTTATTAACACCTAACTCATACTTTGTAGACAATCTATCTTTCATCATCCATGATTTATCCATAAAGATGAAACTTTTTTGAAAGAAAAAAAAATTAATTGAAACTAATCACTTTTATTGTTTACTAAGTTACACAAAACTTTAATGTATATATGATACACTATGGCCACTAAAAATGCAAGATAATCAGTGTCGAATTAATCGATTTATATTATTTACTAAGTCACATAAAAATTTAACATAAAATTCATTATGGCTACCATAACTGCAGGATAGCCATAATAATCCACTTATATTATAATTTAAGTCTCACAAAGTTACAGTCTATAATTCACTATGACTACCGTAACTGTAGGATAGCCATAGTCCAATTAATCCAATTATATCTAATTGTTACAAATAATTGCGTAATAATATCGAAGAGAAACTTAAATTATGAAAAAATGAAACTTAGTAAACAAAACGAATAAAAACTAACCATCAAATAAGAATGACCCAAAAGCAAACTTATATTTTATATATATATATATATATATATATAAGCAAATTCAAAGAACTAGCATAGAAAACAAGGAAAATATACAAACATACCAACAATGAATGTAAACTAATTTTTTTTTAGGGAAAAAATCAATGTACACCCCTGAACTTTACATCGTGTGTCAATTTAAACCTTGAACTTTTGATTTCATCAATTTGAATTCTAAACCTATGTAAGTGAATCAATCTACCCCCAATGTTAACTTTTCGTCTGATCTCCGTTAATAAATATAGGTGTCACGTGTGCACATCGTTTTAAAGACCATCTCCCCCAAACTTAAGAGATAAATTTGTGGGTTCTGCTATGATTTGGCTACTGTTCATTTTTTATTTGAGTTTCTAAACTCTGTCATTGATGGAAAAAACTTCTATCTAAGTTTTGTATTGATCTATCCTTATAGCTAAAAACAAAATCAAAAGCTTCCAATCTAGTAGCTCATGATGCCAATCATTCTTTCTTTCAACTGGATATTTAGATGGTGAAAAATAAAATTGGAACCTGTCTAACTTTTGAGGAAATGAAAATTGCCCAACATATCTAATTTTGAGGAAAGTGTTGTGCTTTGAATGGCAATTTGTTTTTACCAAGCATATGGTAATTGACTATACAAATTGTTTCAATGAAGGACATGGGTCAAACATATTGCAGATGTTTTTTTTTCTTTCAACTTTGATCAATTGAATTCAATCAAGATCATCTCTACTTTGTAATTGTGCACAAATCTTTAATGAGGTCAAGGGGTTCTATAGGAAAATAATTTTGATCTATTCATCTCTAAACTTGACGACTTTAAATTTGAAACATAAACCACTCTTCTGCAATTTCAATAGAGATTCTAGGAAATTTAGTGCTTCACTGATTCTTCTAATAAATTGTATTAATTCTTAAAAAAAATCAATTTGTAGAAAAGTGGAGGAGCAAAAACGTTAGTCACAAGCCAATCCATTCTAGGTTCATCAATTTAATAGACAAATAAAAATAGAAAACCCACACAAAAAAGAAAAGAGTAAAAGATGAAGTAATAAACTCACGATTTAAGAGCTTGTTTGAATCAAGCGAACGGAGAAGAAGTTGATGGTGAATGGAATCAGACGATTTCACAATACATCTGATTTGGCAAAACGAAATTTGTCAAAGATGAAACAGTGCACGATGTTGCTTTCATGATTTCACAACGCATCAGACTTGAGAAACGAAATTTACTGGTGAACGAATCAGACAATTTAAATAGACGATTTGGGATTCTTGAATGTGCACGACGTGTTTTCAGTAAAAAGATATAGTTAGGGTTTTTCTTTTAATTTTATCAAACGATGTTAGGGACTAAAATAATGGCGGGCTTTAAAAATTAGAACAATGATAACAGGCCTCATTGGTCATTGTTGATCCAAATTGAAAATCACATCTCAAATAGATGTGTAGGCGCACATTTTTGCTAAAAGAATTGATGACGAGCTTTTAAATTCAACAAACAATAACGGGCTTAATTGATGACGGGCCTGGCTTGTCATTATTTAACTTATAAATCCGAAATCAACGTCCTTACAAGCGCACATTTTTGCTACCAAAATAATGACAGTTATAAAATGTCATTATATTAAGAAATATGTGTGAATTGTATTTAAGTGTCATAAATTCTTGTAAAAAATATATAAATTGTCATCTTTTCTACCGTCTGTCATCTATTTTAAACACCATGTGTCATTATATATCACATTTGTTGTAGTGAATTAATACATTTTCATTTTCATTTCAATATTAAATATTAAATAAAATATATGCTTATATCTTTCCAGATGTAGGTAAACAAAAACTTAATGTCAATGAAAGAAAAAGAAACAAATATGCTGAATTGACAATAGAAGAGCGTAGGAACAAAATTAAAAAAGGAAGACATTTGGAGGAAAAAACTTATTTATTCCCTCAAGTGTGCCTGAAATACGTCAAAAAACTCAACCTTTAATAGAAGGTGTGAATCAATAAATATTCAAAATCTACTTACGTAATTTTAAATATATTATAATTTTTAATTCTTATATATTTTCCCATTAACAAATATAGATTTCATCGATGAAAGTACTGGAATTCATCAGTTGAAATATACGACTACGTGTGTTTATTGTGAAGCCAAACACTTTGAATATGAAACACCATCATTTTGCTGTAATAATGGAGAAATCCGATTACTTGAACCGACCATTTCAGATTCCCTGCTTTATTTGTTTACATCTCAAGAAGACGACGGGGTTAATTTTAGGAGAAATGTAAGAGCTTATAATAGCATATTCTCATTCACTTCTTTTGGAGTCAATTTAGATAAAAATCTTGCTATTTCAACGAAGGGTGTATACACATTCAGAGCACAGGGACAGATCTATCATGATAATTTACCATCATTGATGCCAGAAGACCGACCGAGATTCTTTCAATTATATTTCTATGATACCCAAAATGAAATTCAAAATATGGCAAATATTTTTGAATCAGGACCAATTGATGAAGCCATCATTGCAAGGTTGATGTTAATTCTTCAAGACAACCCGTACGGAAAAGTATTCAAATCATTAAGGGATTATGGCTCACTTGAGGAGATAAGAATTTTAATAGCAAGTAATGTTAAACTTGATCAGCGTGTTTACAACATACCCACCACAGATCAAGTTGCTGCTATTTGGATTGAAGGAAACAAAGATATTGTAGCATTCGAAAGAGACATCATTATCCATGCGAATTCTAGAAATCGTCACAGGATAAAACATTATTTCGGTTGTTATGACCCCCTCCAATACCCATTGTTGTTTCCAAAAGGAGATCTTGGTTGGCACCAAGACATACAAAAATGCCCACCTCACAATCAACAAAAGACTCCAAATATCGGGGAGATATTCTACAAACCCCGGTCTCTTACACTCCAAAGGAGATTCTTAGAAAAGAACGTCAAGGTAATAAAAATTACATTTTAGATTGTAGATACCGTATTTTACCCGGCTCAATTTCATTAAGAAATTTTAATTTCATTTGAAAATAGATTTAATTTGAAATTTATTTTAAATGATAAATTGAATTTTGATTTTAAAATTAATGTTTAATTAAAGTTTTCATGGTTTTTTAAAAAAAGATTTTTCATATTAAAAATCGGTGGATTTTTTAAAATTATAAAAGTCATTTAGTAATTTTGGTTTAAATATTTTTAAAATTCAAATTTGATAAGAGAAGTTAATTTTGGAAAGAATAAATTTTGGTAGTAATTTAGGCTGATTTGTGATGAGGTAATTTGATTGATTGATGTAAATATGGAATGATTTACAAATCAAATATTAATTTTCTTCTTTTGTTATTTTATTAGTCTTTAAATACTCCCATATCTTAGACCTAAAAGAGAAGATAATGAATCACCTCACCCTCACCATCATCGCCTCTCAATTATCCTCCTCCCAATTATTTCTTTTCTTCCTCACCTGAGAACCTCCATCATCGAAAAACCCATCTCACCATCTCTTAGCCTCCATAACGATCAGAAAAACGGCTCCACACCTCCTGACCCTCATGATCGGATAATCTCATCATCTCACCATATAAAAACTTCATATCTTTTAAAAACTTCTTCGGCCACCGCCTTGATCACAATATATAAGTTTTAAGAAGCACGAGTCTCCTTGGAAAATATCCATCTTCTAGTGGATTAACAAATCAGACGTCAGACAAAAATTGTAGCTTGAAGCTTTTGTAAGTAGTTAACGATAAAAGACCCATAATTTACATCCATGCCTCAAGTTTTGTGATTAGAAGTTTATATATATATATATATATATATATATATATATATATATATATATATATATTATTGCCTTTGTTTTAAAAATCCTCCATTACTGTACATATGTAAAAACAAATTACTTGTTGCTTTATTGATATCTTATAATACACATTAAAAAGAAAAAGAAAACTAAATTAAACTTTATTTGAATTTCATGTCCTCGATTATTTGAGTACAATTGAAATTTTTGTTTAGTTTATGTAGATTCAATTTGGTCATATGCAATAAAATCAATTAATAAAATGAAAAGAATGTTATGTTCAATTAGTTAAAATGCCAAGATTTAAAATAAGCATTTCATTTTGTAAAACATAATGTGATTTAAAACATATTTAAAAATAAATAAAATTTTACATTTTTTCAGTTCTTATTCAAAACAAATTGTATTTATAATTATCAAATATAATTAATTAGGAGCAATCGGAATCTTGATAAGTGTGTGAAAATCATCACGTTTGTGAAGGCTGAGTAATGTTCTTATCGAGATTCTCATATAAGCGTACAAAAACCCTAAAAAATATAGAATAAAAAAACTTTTAAAAAAACAATATTACATGTATTATTTCAAAAATAAAATAAAAAAGGAGGTTATTTTAAATAATTTTCAATATTATTTCGAAAAATAAATAAAAGAGAAGTATTTTAAATAGAAATAAGAAAAATGTTTTAAAATATAAATATAATTCCTATGATGGATTTTGAGAAGTAAAAAACTCAATTTCTTAAGGTGGAATTTTCTTAAATTCCAATATTGTTCAATCAACGGTCGTAACCCCGCTCATTTTAATCTCTATTGCTTACTTCATTTTTTGAAGTTGAGAAATGATTAAATGAGACATTTTTTTATAAATTAAAATTAATTTTTTGTTTTAACTATTTAAATTAAGGACCATCATATTAAAAATAAGATAATATAAGGTAAAAATATGGTAACCATTTTAAAATGGGTGTTGTAGGGTGCTAACACCTTCCCTACACACAAATGACTCCTGAACCCAACTTGATTTTCGTAGACCATTATTATTTTTATTTAATTTGGTGATCAATCACACCCAAATATGGTTGATGGCGACTTCCACTTCACTTTCATATAAAAGACCTAATATTAAGGATGTCGGTCCCTCCGCGTCGCAATCACGTTGTGACATAGATATTTCTTTTAAAATAATTTCAATAACTAACTATTTCTTCAAATGTACACAACTATATCAAATAAACCTAAAGGGAAGGTTTCGTGTAGAGAATATTACAGCTACAAAATTCAAATAAGAGCGTCAGTGCCATCAAATATTCTTTTAGTCGGCTGGTTGTTTCAATAATATGTGGTTGATATGTACATAAAACTTGAAACAACTAGACTAGACTTCTTCAGGACACAACAGTCTACAATAATATCTGAATTTTATCAAGGATTGGTAGATATTGTTAATGCTGGAGAAACAAGAGCGGATATAGTTGGCAAAAGAATAATACTCCCAGCTTCTTTTGTTGGAGGACCAAGAGATACGCGACATAGATATTTAGATGCAATGGCTTTAGTTCAAAAATTTGGAAAGCCTGGTCTATTTATTACTGTGACATGTAATTCAGACTGGAAGGAGATAAAAGATGAACTTCTATAGGGTCAACAAGCACAAGATAAACCAGATCTTACTTCTCGAATCTTCCGAGCAAAACTGCAAGATCTTAAAGTCCAACTTTTCAAAAGAAATTTTCTTGGGAAGGTCGCAGCTTATGTTTATGTCATCGAATTCCAAAAAAGGGGATTACCACATGCTCATATATTTGTTATCTTTCAAAATGGCTGTAAAATAACCAATGCAGATCAATATGACAATTACATTTCCGCAGAGATCCCAGATAAAAAATCAAACCCTTTTCTACATAAGCTGGTACTCAAACATATGATGCATGGACTCGGTGGTGAATTGAAAAAAATAGTTCGTGTATGATTAATGGAACATGCAGATTTCACTATCCAAGACCATTCTCTTCAAAGACCATGTAGGGAAAAGACTCTTACCCCATATATCGAAGAAGAAACGATGGAACACAAGTAAGAAAAACATATACGATTATTTATTTTAAATTTTCTTAAATAACATTTTTCATTCCATTAATATACTTTAATTATGAATTTTTTTACACAGATAACCATTAGAAATGCATTATTAAATAATCAATGGGTGGCACCATATAATCCTTATCTTCTTTCAAGATACAACTGTCACATTAATGTTAAGATATGTTCTACAATCAAGGTTGTGAAATATTTATACAAGTATATATATAAAGGCCATGATAAAGTAGCAGTTTCAATATAAAATGATGATGATGAGATCAAACTTCTAAATGAAATACAAAACTTCCAAGATGCACGATGGGTCTCAGCATAAGAAGTAATATGGAGATTTTTTGAATTTCGCCTTCATGAAATAACTCCATTGGTTATTAATTTACAATTGCATCTACCAAATCAACAATTGATTTCCTATTGAGAAAAACAAAATTTAAGTCAAGTTATCAATTTTGATCATTTGTCTCATACAATGTTAACTGAATATTTCAAAATGTGCCAGATCCATCATGAGGCAAGAAAATTACTTTATAAGGATTTTCCAGAGTATTATGTCTGACATACACAGACCAAAGAATGGTTGCCACGAAAAAAAAGGTCGTGTTATCTCAAGAATCAATGGTGCAAACCCAATTGAAGGTGAAAGTTATTACTTGAGACTTTTATTAAACCACGTTGTTGGCCCAACATCATTTGAGGAGTTAAAGATGGTTGATGGAAAACAATGCTTGACATTCAAAGAAGCAACACAAAATAGAGGACTTCTTGAAACTGATCAAACATTGATAGAATGTTTGAATGAAGATGCACTTATTCAAATGTCGTATGCATTTTGAAGGCTTTTTGCTATTTTATTGGTATATTGTGAGCCAACAGAAGTTCAAAATTTGTGGAAACTTTATTGGAAGCCAATGTCAAATGATTATAGAAAGCAAGATGATTTATCTGTTCATCAACAAATCCAACGGGTTATCAAAGACCTTAATTTCTTTCTTCAATCAATGGGCAAGTCTACATTCAAGTATGATTTACCTCCACTTCAAAAATGGAATAGACAGTGGAAACGATTTCTCAATCAAAAAAATACTTGATGAGAAATTTATCCCAATAGATGAAAAAGATCTATATCCACCCGCATGATTAAATGATGAACAACAAATGGCATATGATAAGATCATCAAAACAGTTTTAGACAACAAAAGTGGAATCTTTTTTATTGATGGACCTGGTGGCATAGGAAAAACATTCTTATACCGTGCACTTTTGGCAAATATAAGATATAAAGGAATGATAGCTTTAGCAACTGCGACATCTGGACTAGCAGCGGCAATATTGCCTAAAGGAAGAACAACACATTCAAGATTCAAAATCCCTCTACAAGCTATGGAAACATCAATGTGCAACATTTCAAAGCAAAGCTCCACAACTGAATTAATCATAAAAGCAAAACTCATTTTTTGGGATGAGGCTCCTATGGTAAAAAGATACATGATAGAATCCATTGACCGATCTTTACGAGATATAATGAATTGTCATGAGTCGTTTGGAGGAAAAATCTTTGTCTTTGGAGGAGATTTTCGTCAAGTGTTACCGGTTGTACCAAAAGGAACTAGAGAACAAATTGTTGCAGTAAGCTTGAGAAGATCTTATCTTTAGCATCAAATGCATAAATTCCAACTCAAACAAAATATGAGCGCCCAAAATGATACAACTTTCGTTGATTTTATCCTTAGAGTTGGGGATGAAGATGAACCAACAATCAAGGATGATATTATGGACTTGCCAAAACAGATTGTTTTAACAGATTCATGAACTAACGTTGAAATGGTCCTTATAAACAGCATATATCCAGATTTATATCTTCATGCCCATGTGCCAGATTACATTACATTTCGAGTAATTTTGGCAACAACAAATGAACATGTTGATCATTTGAATGATGTTTTGATAAGACTTTTTCCAGGAGAGATTACAACTTTCTTCAGTTTTGATGAAGCGATGGATGACATTAACAGTTATTACCAAGAAGAATTCTCAAACTCCTTACTTTCAAATGGAATATCACCACATCAACTTAGACTCAAAGTGAATTGTCCAATCATGTTGTTGCGAAATCTAGACCCATCAAATGGTCTCTGTAATGGAACAAGGATGGTATGTAAGTCTTTTGGAAGAAATATTATACATTCAGAAATAACAATGGGTGAACATGCAACCAAACAAGTTTTCATCCCGCGAATTTCGTTGAGTCTAACTAATGATGAATGATATCCATTCAAGTTTAGGAGGAAACAATTCTCAGTCAGATTATGTTTCACAATGACTATAAATAAAGCACAGGGCCAGACTGTACCGAATGTTGGGATTTATCTACCCCAACCTGTCTTTTCTCATGGAAATCGCTACGTTGCATTGTCAAGAGATGTTTCAATGACAACAACAAAGGTGCTCATCAAATCAATACATGATCACAAGACTTAACATCCACACATACAAGAAATATTGTATATAAAGCAATTTTTTTCCCATGAAGGTAAATAACATTTGTCATTCTAAATTATACTTTCACATTTTTAAAAACCCTTTTAATATGCATAACAAAAACATAACTACATCATAATTGCCACAAATACAAACGTTTATCATTTTTATCATATGTTAACCCTTCAAGTTTATATGTCCATTGCAATTTCACATATACTTTTAGGGGTGTTCACGAGCCGGTTTGGGTGGGTTTTCATCTAATTTTTGGACCAAACCAATTTGGTCTTCGGGTTGGCCCTACGAAAAAAAAAATTGTTTGTAAAAATATTTTAAAAAAAAGCAAAAACTTGTAAAAGCATATTTTTTTAAGCAAAGTAAAACAAAAAAAGTAAAAAAGAAAAGAAGGTTGGCCTATTAAATAAAAATTAAAAGAAAAATAGCAAAGTAATAAAAAATCTAAAAATTATATAATATTTAAAGTTTGGGTCGGTTTGGGTTGAACCGACCCTTAAAATTTTGGACCCGAACCAAAAATTCGGTTCCACTAAAATATGACTCGAGGAGACCCGAAACAAAAATGAACCCAACCCAACCTACTCGGTTTGGGTTGGGTAGGCCGGGTTCGTCGGGTTTTTTGAACCCCCCTATCTACTTTATTCTATATATTGGTTGTATCATTTCCTTAAAAAAAATTATTAAAAAAATACATGATCACGTGCAACGCACATTATTTCGACTAGTAATATATAAAAGGAGGAAAGTTTGAGAAACATTTTTGGACTATTATATCCTTTTAAAAATCTTCAAATTACTATACATGCCATTATATATACCCTTATCAAATCACTAAATTACTAAACAATGCCATACATATTTATATTCCACTTTCTATTACATGACCTTTACATTTTTTAAGACTATTATACCATTTTTTTTAAAAATCATAAAACTAATTATTCGTTTCATTAAAAAAAATATACATAAATATTTAACTACCACTTACCTTGTAAAGACATGACTCTTTAAAATAGAATTAAATAAACAACGCAAGCGGAAGACTTGAAATAATAATGGAAAACCTGTAAATCGATAAAACATATTTTCATTTCAAAATGAAATCCAAAATCCTTAACCGTTCGAATATGGGATGCGCTTCCCTTTTCATAAAGTTTCAAACCCATATTGGAATAACAAAAGTAAAAGTAATGATGCTCAAAAGAGCTCAACAACCCAAATGTAATAGAACAGATAAAATAAAAGTGTCATGACACAAGCAGTCTATGGACTTCAACAAAGTCTAGTCCATCCATCATCATCGATCCAGAATCATGCCGCACCAGCTACACGGCCACGACAGCGACCGCGACCACGTCCCGTACCTAAAAGTGTAATATAATGAGCGGGAGACCCAGTGAAGATAAATTGAAAATAAAATAACTTTAGATCCCAAATTCGATCCGGATTTGTGTCCAACGAAACCTACTATCTTTTGACTACCCAATCAAACTTATGAATGCAAAATCATGCAATTCTCCTAAGAACAAAGAGCAAAGAACAAGAATAAAGAACATGCAATTCTCCCAAGAACAAAGAGCAAAAAACAAGAATAAAGATCATGCAATTCTCCCAAGAACAAAGAGCAAAGAACAAGAATAAAGATCATACAAGTAGTCAAGTTTCCCAAACTCGTAATAATCAGAACACGTAATCATATGTTAAAACTTTCAGGAATATAACTAGAACGAGTTAAGCTCGCGCAGTTAACTAAGAATAAGAACAAGATCATAAAACCAAGAACATAGAACATGAGAATAATGTCAGATGATGCAAGCTCGCACAGTCTATGCACGATCCCATTATCTCACTCCAATATCAAATAAAGCTCACGAAGCCTTGACTTTCTTATCAAGAACAAATGCAAGCTCACGTAGTCTTTGCATTATAGAAAAAAAACAAATGCTAGCTCACATAGTCTATGCATTATAGAACAGAATCTCCCGGGTGAATAATCGTCAGATGATGTAAGCACACGCAGTAAATACATGATCCTGTTATCTCACCAATGACATGCAAAGCTCACGTAGTCTAAGCAGTTTAGAACATATATGTATCATGACAATTATGAATAATACCAGATGATGCAACCTCACTCAACTAAACATTATCTCATATTCATCTCCTCTATTCATGCAAGCTCATGTAGTCTATGCATTCTTCATGATACATATATCGAACAACGAATAATACCAAACAATGCAAGCTCATGTAGTCTATGCATTATCTCATTATTCCTCCATGCAAACAAGTGTGATAATAAACAATAAGAAATTCGAGAATCGAAATATAAATAGAGAACCAATTTTAGAACATCTCATCAGAGAAACATTAATCAAGAATATGAGAACGTATAGGGTCATAAGCCCAAACTTTTATCGATCACAACAATCCTGCAATAGTCGAATAACTTATGTACTAAAGACCCAATACTGGAAGGCCCAGTCTCAGTAAAAGTCCAAAGTAATAAGGTAATCTCGATATCTTAAATAAAATCTCCAAGAACATAAGATAATCATACTTTAAGCATAAACATACGTAAACCCAATAATTCCATACTTTAACTTCCAAGAACATGTAAAATCCTTAATTTCCCAATATCGATTCTATACTCCTGATTCCTATTAAATCATAAAATTAGCATTGCTCAAACACTTAATTACAATTTTTAACTTAACTCATGAATCATACAAATCGTTCAAGAATTTAGTTCCAAAATTTACCTTAAATTATATTTATCCTCACCTTTGGCAATTAACTTGAAATTGAAATCCCAAGCGAACAATCGAGCGAGCAATCAAGAATTACCTACAATTAAATATATCCTAATTGTACTAATTACCAAACCAACAAACGATGCGTAAAACGAAACGAACGAAGAAAAAACCCGATTTTTCCCCCAATAGGCTGAGAGATATTTTGATGATAACTTTTTCCACAAAACTTTAATGGCTATGAAATTAGATTCAAAAGATAGATCTCAGAAAAACGAAGATTTTGATATCTCACAGGTTCAAAACGGAATTTGTACGAAGAAGTTATGGCTAAAATACTTTAAAATTTAACTACACTCCAAGAAAAGAAAAAAAAAAGATTTTGGCCAAATCTCCATTCAAGGGTTTGGGTTTTGCGATTTTCTTTGAAGTTTAAGCCAAGAATACCATGAAAGCTTCAAGCTCCATATAATGGAATTGAAGATTTCAACTCAAATTTACAAAAAGCTAAAAGAGGAAATAAAACCCAATTAGAAAAACGAGTAATCTTACTTTTAGGCCTCTTGAAAGTTGGAGGAATACTTCCAAGGTTAGTTCAAAAGATAGATTGGGGGCCAATCTATCCAACGCACCCGAAAACAAGAGAATCAGAGAAGAGATGGAAAAATCTCGGGCCTTGGGAGCAGTAGAAGGGCGGCGGCTTTAGGAGAGAAAATGGAGAGATATTTCCAATTTTTCTTCTTTTTCTTCAAATGAAAGATGAGGAAGAAGACCTCTAAAACTTGAGGATATATTTTCAATTTGTTAAAAGACCCTTTTCCTTTTTCTTTTCCTTTTCTTTTAAAAAAATTACCTCATGCTCTTAAAACATAACCCACCTCTTAAATTTAATCAACACAATTAATCTAGGGATAGAATGTAATTAATTATTATTAATTGACCTATTAATAATAATTAATACACCTAGTTCAAAATAATTACTTGAAATCTAAATTTATCAAATAAAGATTAAACTTCTAAATTCTAAATTACCGGAATTAAACTAATGAAATACTTTAATTAAATAAATAAAGGAATAATAATAAATAAAATTAATTAATTCTACCTCAAAATAACGGGATGTTACATACCTAATTTATGAGTTTTTTTTTTACATTATATATCTATACTCTATATTTGTATCTTTGGCTTATTATTTTAAAGGTACTACCCAAAATAAATATTTTTAAAAAACTTTGTCTATTGATATAATTAATATAATATTTAAATAAACTTTTTTTAAATAACGAAATAATTTTTTTTAAATCAAACAGAAAACCTCCATGACGAAAATACATACACACCAATTAAATCAACAAAGATTATAATTAAAACTATAAATAAAAAAATTGACTAAAAAAATAAGAAATAAAGTTATTTGAAACAAAAGGTTTTATTAACTTGATTTGGTAAACATAAAATTTAAAAATAAAAAAATAGAAATGAAAAATAAATAATCAATCACATAAAATCAATGAAATATAATTAAAATTTTAAATAGAACCTAATAATAAATTTAAATTTTCAGGAAAAAAACTCAAAATTAGGAATGAAATTATTCAAACATAAATAATTTCTAAAAAGAATTATAAAGCATAGAAAAACAAAGTAAAATAAGTTAAACTTTCAAATAATAGAAAGAATATCACGTGCGACGCATGTAGTAAAAGACTAGTATTATAAATTTGTTAATAGCAATTTAAATGTTCAATAACTTATTATTTTAAATCATGAAAAAACTTTTTCAAATAAAATTTGAAAGATACCTTTTGAATTAGGGACAAATACAGATGGGTACTATTTATTTACATGTTGGGTTTCTAAAATATTTAGAGAAATAGTGTAATTGATGATATCATATTTTATACTTGTATGAAAATACCCTAAACACATCTTTAATTGGAGAGAGAGGATTTTTTTTTAACGAAAAAACTGGATAAAACAACAGAAACAGGGAAAATTAAGGCATATCAACTCGAAACCCGGGGGAGACTTCCCCACCATTGCCCTGAAGAGTTGGAATCAACTACCTTCCTTGCCAAAAGGTGAGCTAACATGTTGCAGTTGCGTTTGATATGTTGAAACCTAGAAATCCTCCGATGAACGGCCAACTCCAAGATTTCCGAGACTTGGGAATTAACTTCTGTAAGGTCTAGAGCTTTTCGATTGCAAAGTTGTATCCAACCCACCCAAACAGTCAAATTCCACTATCACCTTTAGATCTGAAGCATTCAGATGAAGAATTGCTTCTTTAATCGTCAAAGCTTCAAGAAAAATTGTAGATTCAGATGAAGTAACAACCTTACATTCAGAGAGGACTTTGTAAAATTAAAAATTGAAAGAGAATATTTATGGAAACGTGTATTTATAATATTTATTATATGTAATTGTTTTGTTTGGGTTATTTGTCTAGATTTTGGGGCGTATGATTTATGGAAAGTATGAGTTATGATTTATTTTTGCCATTCCAACCTCTAGAACCAGTAAATATTGGGTTAAAGAACCATATATATTTTTTATTAAAAGAACAAAAAAAACAACCAATATATATCTTGGATATGCTAAAAATTTCTTGATTATAAAAACAATTGTGTATTTTTTATTAATTGCTAATTAAATTACATTTATGATTTTTCTATTAAGATGTGATAGTAAACCGTTAATATACAACGGTAAATTGATTAATAATTTAGTTTAATATACATGATAAATAAGTAAG
The DNA here is from genome assembly GCA_028015215.1 of Gynostemma pentaphyllum. NCBI lineage: Eukaryota > Viridiplantae > Streptophyta > Magnoliopsida > Cucurbitales > Cucurbitaceae > Gynostemma > Gynostemma pentaphyllum. Next base: position 17,279,656 of record CM051350.1, on the reverse strand, counting down.
GTACAAATTAGTTTTAAGAATAAAATTCAAATTGTACAATGTACAATGTAAATACATACATACATATATATATACATACATATATATATATATACGTACATACGTATATATATATATATATATATATATATATATATATATATATATATATATATACATACGTACATATATATATATATATACATACGTACATATATATATATACGTACATACGTATATATATATATATATGTATGTATGTATTTACATTGTACATTGTACAATTTGAATTTTATTCTTAAAACTAATGTGTATGTATGTATGTATGTTATAATATTAAAAGTTTAATTAAATTTGTAGGATAAATAAATAATGTACAAATTAGTTTTGAGAATGAAAATAAAAATATACCGAACAATATGATAGAAAATATTTAATATACAATATAAAATTAATATTAATATTACATTACCTATTGAAAAAATATAAGATAAAAAAACCGTACACAAAGTTAAAAAAAACATTTTTAAACCAAAAAATTATTTCAATTTACTTTTGATAACATTAAAAACATATGTTATTTTTCAGAGAAAATGAGTAAAATTTTAAAGTTGTTAATATACAGATGACACCAAATTTTAAAAACAAACCATTATGTATTTCTTTAATTGAAATTTAGAATATTTGAACCTCAAAGGTTTTTGGGAAAAATGTATTTTTTTTTATAAATCATTAGTAAAAAAGTGTTTTGGAAAAGATTCTAATGAAAAAAAAAATTGTAAATAAGAAAAGTAGTATTCAATGTAAAATTATTTGTCTAAGGACTTAATACTCAGCCAATAAATACACATTAGAGCCATCATGAGCATAACTCAACTGGTTAGATATATATTCTCTTTCCCTTGAGGTCGAACGTTCGAGTTCCCCCTCCCCACTTTAATGTAATCAGTAAACTGAAAAAAAAAAAAAAAAACATTAGAATTATTTGCTGTTAAAAGGGTGTACTATAAGAAAAATGTAAATATTAAATATTAATAAAATAAATAAATAAGTTAGATTTGTAAATATTTTCTAAATTCAACATTTAAGAAAATATTTTTACACATAATTTGTTTATGACAATCTCCGTTTGAATTACTACTACCCATCCCAAATAATACTCTTCGGCTTTGGATTCAACCGTGGGCTTTGTAGACAAATATGAAAGAATTCATAAAAATAAAAAACAGTATAGAACAAACGAGGTAAGGAATCAGAAGAACGTGTAATTAGATAAGAAACCAATTATTTTTTTTTATTTTTTTTTTACTTCCCTTGACTTTTGGTTACATTCAACGTCATGATCCACAATACCGGTCGAAATTAATGGTGGGAGACCAGACGGATTCAAGCATCAAAATCTGTGGGCTCTCTACTAAAGATATTTAAAACCAAAACCTAATGAATCAGCCTATCATTATCACTCAATCAAAAACCCACCATTATATTTAGTATTAATTAGTCATTGGTTCACTAAAAGCTATTATAATATATATTATATAGTTTTGGATAAGAACGATTCAGAAAGAGATAAGAGAAAACGCTCCTTTCCATTTTATATATGATTGTATGGGCATGATTTCGTCATAGGAAAAACAGTGTTTTTTTTATTGCTGCAGCAAATTGAAAGTTTGGATATTATCATAGTTTTGGGAAATGGGTTCTTTAATGGCAGGTTGGGATTCACCAACAAGTCATCCTGAAGATGGTAACGTTGTTAATTTCATTTTTTTTTTAGTATCGGGTTTTGAGATTGGAGAGATTCGAACTCATCTCAATCTGTATGATTAGTTTTGGGATTAGTTATTAATTTTGTAATAAATCTGATAAATTTTTTTTTTAACAGTGACATATCGGAGGAATAAATCACTGACAAAGGAAGAGATCGAAGCGTACTGGAAAACAAAGAAACTGTCGGAGGAAGAACATCTAAGAGCCATATTAATTACTCCATCAGAGACTCATGAAGTATATATATAATTTAATTTAATTCAAATTAAATAAATCCCTATTTTTTTTTAATAAATAATTAAGTGTTAAAATGTTTGGACAGGAAAATAAGATTGAATTAGCTGGAAGCCTTCAGAGATCAAGCTCTCTGCCTTCAAATAATACAAGAAAGGGTTTCGTGGACGTAGAAGAATTCGAAACCAACTTGGAGAAACTCAGGAAAATGGGATGGTATGTTAATTATTCATTAATTACTCCATCTATTCCAAAACTAGAGCCTAACTTTCTATACTTTAGCTTGCTGGTAAATAAATACTTAACATAAATTAAGGTTAATTTTGTAAATTTGTACAGTCATACACCGACAGATAGGGGTGAGAAAAAACGAAAAAAGGAAAAATCATAAAATTAAACCGAACTGGGCATATTTCCACCTAGTTTTTATTTATTTATTTTATTTTATTTATTTATTTATCATTTTATTTTAATTTATATTTTATATATTTATTAATCTAATTTTTTTCAACTAATTCATTCTTCAATATAGGAGGATTTTATCTTAAAACTAAATGTAAATGTCATTCATTAGAAAAACCAGAAAAATCGAAAATCAAATCGATCAAAACTAGGTTGGTTCCTATTATAAACTAAGTGGTCCGATTTTTAAAAATAATTGAAAAACCAAATCAAATCAAATCGGTTTCACCCCTACTCACGGCAAGCGATATACCTGGGAATAATTTGATATAGTAAATTATATTAATTTTTACCAAAAACTATTTTTTTTTTTTTAAATGACTTTTGTAAAAGAATTGACGTTTTTAACATCTCTTTATCAAAGAGCTCTCTTTCCCCGGGAAAAAAAAAATTGATACGAAAAATGTGTAACCTTGATTACACAAATTAATGGTGCAGCTAAAAATAAAAATGATTTTTTTACAATTGACCGCACCCTATTAATTTAGTGCAGCCAAATAATTTTCCTTATTTAAATAGTAAAAAACTGTTTTTAGAGCGTTCCCAAATAAAAAATTCCCCCACTATTATAATGGTAAGAATTAATTAAAATATAAAGAATTATCATCAAACACAATTAAATTGAATCTTTTAAAATAAATTAACTAAATGATAAAAAAAGAAAAAGAAAAAGAAAATGTAACAAAAATGAAACTAATTATAAATTCATGAAACGTTTTGTATGGGGCATGGTGTAGGTGGAAAAGAAGCAACTGGGCGTTTCTAAATGAACCGCCTGTGATGGAAGGATCGACCAACAGATACGTCTCACAGTTCCACGTGGCCAACATGGCGACCTCCAAATTGGGTCGTGGTGGAGTTGGCGCTTGAGAAAAGCTGGATCCTCTTCCCTCTCTGCCTCTGCTTGAGAAAGAAAGAAGTTTGCATATTTTATATAATTAATTTGTTTGTTCTTTCTTTTCCCCCACTGATCTCTGTCTTCTTCTTAAGTTTCAGTATGGTTTTATCGTTATTAATGGCTGTTTTTTGGCTGTAAGGTATGTGCTGTGTGTATATATTAAGTATTTTTTCTGTCCTAAATTATATATGGTTTAATATTATTTTTGGCAAGTAATTATATTGTTTTATGAACTGTAAATTATATATATGAGTATCCGCATTCATAAGTTAAAATATTTTGAATCATATCATTCTAAAGATAACTCGTTAGACGTTAGTGTTACCTCTTTTATTGTAATTGAAAAAAAACATTTACGATATAAATTAAAATTTAATACATAAATAGGAAAATCAAATTTACTTACTTTTGGCCATGCTGATTAAGTTAAAGACATGGTGCACCCATGCCATTCATTCCCATGTATAGTAGGAATAAGTCAAAGTTGCTGTGTGACCGTCGTGGGGTTCATCTATTTGTGATTGTTGTATATCAATTTATTTTATTTTAATCTTTTCATTATTTTCTATGAAAATAATGTGTACATTGTCTATGACTATGAGTGAATGGATGAATTATTTATAACAGGTACATTTTTTATAATTTTTTAATTTAAATTATTCTTTAATTTGAATACTACTCTTAAATTAACATGGGTTAGTTTTTAAATTCAAGGGAAGCTTTGAAAATGGAGTTTAAAGAAGTGTTCTCATAATTATAAAATTAAACGATACAATGGTTACAAATTAAAGAAAAATTGTTTCAATTGTTAGTTTATATAAATTATTTTTTACGTTTTTTTCTCAAAAGAAAGGCGTTTTCAAATAAACATTATGACCTTGTTTTTGAAAACAGTATAAAGGTTTTTCTTTTTAAGATTTTACATTAAATTGGAGGAGGACTTAAAACCTTTAACCTCATGAAAATAGAGTAAATGTCTAACTATTTAAACTACAACTCACGGAATAAACGCGTTACTTTCCTATTAAATACAAGTTAAACACATAAGTGCAAAATATATTAATGTACGCTTATTGAACTAAGTGTAAAGCTATCCTACTTATTAGAAATAGGGCATCCATGGTTAATTAACTACATGAACTGTACTAAAGAAGGAAAAAAAACCTATTTGAGCTGAATTTTTTTTATTATTATATATAGAGAGAGCTAAAATTAGTGGGATTAAGTTTTCTCCACTACAACGTAATTATGGTGGGCAGTGGGCTACAGCTCCGAAGTGCGATTTGACCGTAAATAATGTCTCCAACAACATGGATAATCTTATACAACTTGTCCACAATGATATATATATATATATATTCTGTCCCTTTTTCTTTCTGTCAATTCCTCCAACAAAAAAAAAAGAAAAAAAAAACAAATCCTCCAACCAAAAAAGAAGGAAGAAAGATAACAATTTTTAATGTACTCCTTAACAAAATTTTCAAAATTCTAAAAATATTTTAAATGAATAATGACAAATAACCCTTAGTGTGCTTTGTTGAATAGGTAATTAGTTTTAATTTATGCTTTTAAAAAATTGTAAGTATACAAATAGTAGTATATAAAATTATAAATCACACTCTTTTGTATTAAAATTGAGATATAAGTTATTTCTATATCTCTAACTTATTCTAATTCCAATAAAAAAAACAATGATTTTCTTTTATTGATGAGTAACAATTAGTAGAATAAGCTAATTTATGTTAACAAGATGTAAAAATTTAAAATTTATCTTTATTTATTTTTATTTTTTTGAATTGAAATACATTACAAACATAAAATAAACACGTGTATCAATTTCGTTAAAACTAACTAAAATGTGATTCATAATTTTAGTTTATTTAAAAATATTTTAAAATCATATTAATTTAATTTACAAATCAGTACCAACATAAGCAGCACCCTACTCCCTTCCCTTGAGTCAAAAGTTCGAGTCCCCCCAATTTGATATAATATCTATAAAAAAACAATTACTAATTGAGATATAAAATTATTCCCATTTTAAAAATAAAAAATCACTTTCCAAAATATTTTATATATTTTCGAAATTTAACTAACCTTAAAAAAATGACCTAAAGAAATTAGTAAAATAATCTTAAACATTTAATTTTTTTTTTAAAATAATATAAAACTATAAAGTTATGGTTAGCGTCTTACTTTTTCTTCGTTCACGAATTGAGCAGCCTGAAATTAGTTTTTTATACATCAAAAAAGAATTTCAGACCGTATTTTTTTTTTTACATAACCCGTCTTGTTTTGCTACTGTAATCCTATTCATATTTCTCTAATTCTCTCTGCTCTGTTTCTGAAAACCCCAACAAGGACTCTCAGTCTCAATGCCAGTCCCGGAGCAGGCGCTGGTGCGGAAGCTGGAGCTGATGCCAATGCCCGTAGCTGCATTTTTCTGGTCTTGATTTTCACACTTTTTTCACCTGCCAAACGCAACATGAACACAAGCAGTCAAAAAGTGTGTATGGAATCAAGTTGATACGGGCTACGTGTAAGTTGACCCAGACATTCACGGATATAAAAAGAGAGAACATTAATCTCGTAGTGTAATCTGATTTTTTATTTTTTTTTACCGTTTGAATCAGCAACGTCAAGCTTTGCGTTTTCAGAAAGGAAAATTAGAGTAGGGGTTATGACTGCGAGAATGGACCAGAAGAAAAATATCAAAACATAAGTTCTTGCAGTCATTTTTTTAATGATGGAGAGGAAACTGAGAAATTGTGGGAAGAGAAAGGGAATGGGGAGAGTGTATTACTTGACGGTGTTTGAGAAATGTTTTTCCATTTGAAATTGCTAAACGTATTTGAATTATTTTGTGTTTAGTACTTGATAACTCTCAAGTAGTGGGTGGCTTCTTTTGTTCAGTTGTTGAAAGGGTTGTTACACCGATTGGAAATTTGGTGTCACTTTGGAGATGGGATTTTTATTAATTAGAAATTGAAAGTCCTTTTTTTCTTTTTTATAATAATAGTGGGTTACTTACAAATTACTTAAAAGCTTTTGCAATCCCAATTGATTGCCTTGATTGTTCCAAACAGTCAATTTAGAAAGTTTAAATTTTCTTTAAAAGAAAAATTACAAAATCGAAAAACAATATTTATTTTAATCCTTACATTATACATATATAAAATCTATTTATACATGGTCTTAATGTTGCTGAAACCATGCTTATTCCTCATTGATTATATAACTGGTATATTTATTATCAATATTAAATAAATATATATTACAACCTTTTTTAATCACAGTCCTACATAACTTATTAGAAGTGAGAAAGAGTGTGTAATACGAATGTATTAGAAATTTGCCTCAACTAATTTAAAACTTTTTTGTGTAGACTACTCTCTTTTCTTCTTAGATCGGGATTTATAATTGTATTTTATCTAATATATTTTCTCTGACATAAAAAAAGGTACTTGAAGCTAATTTAATAATATGAGTTTTAGATGGTACTTATCGAGTCTTATATCAAGTTTGGAAACATGATTTTTGTTTGTTAAATAATTACAAATCTAATGACTAAAACAGGACATTAAAAATATAAAATAAAAGTGAAAACAAAAGGATGAAAAATAATTATTAGATGTTGCGGTCGAGTTTGCAGGCCCGGCTATAATATATGGCCCATATTTAAAGCCCAATTTTTTTGTATTCTTTCTTTAGGCCCATGATTCACATTTTAGCCTGTAACCAATGATGCTTTAGGGTCTAATATTTTAGAATTGGGCTACCTACTCCCAATGGGCTCATTTACACATTGGGAATAGAGATAAATTAGTAAATAGTTCAATTTGTCTATACCCTATGTTTTTTTAACCTCTTAAATTCCTAAGGTTTTTTTAGCCATTTTTGAGTATCTATTTTATAAATATCCCCGATTTACCCTTATTTATTTTGGTTTTTTATTTTTATTTGTTCAATTTACGTATGATAAGGATTTTTTTGAATTTATAACTGTTTTCTTTGTTCTCTTTCCAATCTTTCTTTTTTTATTTTAATTTCTCCTCAAATCATGAGATTTTGTTCTATTTTGTTTTCATTCATTTGTTTTTTTATGTTTCTTGTTTCATTTCTTTTTTTCCGTCTTTTTTTTTGTTTCATCTTCGTACCTCGTCTTTCATGGATTCCGATTTCGTTGATGTTAAGTTTTCTGGTTCTTATGATTCTTCCAAGAACTATGTTTGTTTTGTTACTACTTGTGTAGCCATCCGTAATCATCTAAATTTGGATGGCTTTTTGTTTTTTTTTTAAAAATTAGTTCTTGGGATGTTCTTCATTTCTTGAGTTAGGGTTTGTGGTAATTTTTTTTAATCACGATTCTTTAGATCTGCAATTTTCCGATGGTCAGGGTTGAAGGTATTTCTTCTTCTTCTTCTTCTTCTCTTATTTTTTTTTCTGGGTTCGTTGTTCATTACACGTTTTATTTATTATAATGTACATGAATATGCTTCTTCTTCTTCTTCTTATTTTCTTTTTGGGTTCGCTGTACAGTTCAATATTTTTTTATTATAATATACATGAATATAGTTCTTCTTCTTCTTGTTTTTTTCAAGCGTTCACTGTACGTTAAAGAATCGGAGCGGGTTCGGGGATTCCCCGTGGGGAAAATTCTCTTTTTTATATTTTAATTCTTATTTAAAAAGAAATATAAAAAAGGAATATATATATTTAAAATATACATTTTTAAGATAAAAAAGAAATATAATATTAAACATTTTATAATTTATAAGTTAATATAACCATATTTTATATTTTTTTCCTAATAAACAAAGATAAAAGTAAACAAAATACATAAGATGTTATTAAAATACCGGGTTCGGGGGCGGGTGGGGAATGTGTTCCCATCCCCTAACCCTAAAACAAAATTGAGAAAATCCCCCCCCAACCCGAACCCTAACCCTATAAAGCGGGGATTCCCCGCCCCTAACCCGAGGGGAATTTTGCCATCCCTAACAATATATTATATTACTTTATTACATTTTTTTCGTACTGTACATAATATATTATATTATGTACCGTATATATAATTTTATTACACATTTTTCGTACTGTACATAAATATTAATATTATGCATTATATATTATTACTTTATTGCATATTTTTCGTACTGTACATAAATATATAATACTATGTACAGTATATTATATTACTTTATTACACCTTTTCGCAGTGTATATAAATATATTATATTATATTATACTGTACATTATAATACTGGATGTGCATAAAATAATTTTTTAAAGATTCTGGGGAAAAATTAGTTATCAGATTTGAAAAGTTAGGTTTTTTATTTAATTTCAATTTTTCTCTCTTATTTTCTTACATGGTTTTTTCATATTTAATGTTTCATCTTCAAATCTTTTTCTCTTTTTTCTTTATTTTTTCTTTAATTTTAGAGGGGCATTATTGTATTTTCATTTTCATTTGAAAATTCTCTGGGACCATTTTGTTTTATTTTTTTCTTCCCGGCTATTATGCTTTAACTTTTTTGAATTTGAGCTATATACCCAATTTTCCTTTGGGAATATTTAATAACAGTTTGGTTATAGAAAATTAGTGATTTTATTTTAAAAGGAAGGTCGAGCTGGAATGACAATTTTCAAATATAATATGCATTGATTTTTTTCGAAAAAGTATTTACTTAAAAAAATATATATTTAGCTTCAATCGAACCAAATATTCATTGAGAATCTAAATATAGTTCATCTGATTATATAATAAATATTCTATTTTATTAAATAAAAGGTTAGAGTTTATCCTCTATAATTATGGGTTAAATTCAGAAAAAAATAAAAATAAAAATTGTATGTCCTGCGTTGGTGGTTGAGAATCAGCGACCTAAGGTTCTCTTTTATTTAATTTCATATATTAATCAACTATTTATAAAATAAATGATCAAACTTCGACAAATTATCAGCCACATGCATGCGTTTCTCAATATTTAAAAAGCATTTTCAATGATAAAAAGTTGTGTCCTCTACTGCAATAGGATTTGACTGAGCAGTCAGTATCATGATTGCAAAATTATACCCTAACTCTAATATATCCGATTAAAGGCAATCAAATGAAAAATTATTAGATGTGACCGTCATAATTTGATTTTTTATTAATAAACCATCATACCTATATAAATGTCGGCCATTCTCCCGTTTATTAAAAATATAAAACTGATTTATTATCAGAGAGTCACATTATGTCAATCACATTTTATAATTTGTCTAACCAAATAGGTCCTTTATGCAAAGTGTTGTTACATTTTAATTTTAATGTATTAATTAATGGAGAGTTTTTACATTTAATTAAGTAAATTGAATTTTTGAGAGTATAAATTAATTGGTGAAAGTTACATAAACTTAATTAATATACGTATTTAATTTTCAAATTTAGAAATCTTATAAATACCTTTCACTTCGTAGCTTTCTACACCAACTCAATTCAATAGTTTTCTCTCTTTTCTTCTATTTCTTTCTTTTGATAGTATTTTGGCAAAAAGAAGGGTGTTTTGGTGTTAGAGATTTGAGCTCAATCTCATAGTGCAAAGTGATTTGAGCTATACAACGTTTCAGTTGGGTTGTTGTATCCTGGAGGGGACATGCTTTGAGAATACCTGTTGCAGCGGTATTTGATAAAGAAAGGTCATATCGCAGAGGGCTTGAATATCCTTAAAAAGAGCGATATACCCGCGCCTCAACCTGATTGCTTACGTGTTTGCTTTTCTATTTACCCCATTTTTCCCATTATTATTTGTAATTTCCCCAACACAAAGTAAAAAAATGGGTTGAAGAAAGTGAAAGGATGATTATTAATTGAGGAGGTGATTATTTTGAGGCGATCCGTTTTAAAAAGCAATCAGCGTTTGAAAAGGAAAAGGCAGAGACAAAGCTAATCAGCCATGGCCACTAGCTTCTGCTTTATTGATGCTTTAGATTTAGATTTATATTTTTCTGATAGAGAGGGCTCACTCACTGATTCAAAAGAATGAAGACCAATGTCAAGGCTTTGTTTTCGGACCCCCTACCCTACGCAGGTCTAAATTGCCCTTTTATTTGAATGATAACGAGGGAAAAAGCTCTTCATAATTCACCAATTAATCATTGACTACTATTTCTGAAGCCCCACTTTGCCCAATTATTCTAATGCTTTCCTTCCATCGAAGTTTCGTTTTCAATCTCAAATTTAAGGATAGATTGTTTAGGACAATGGTCTCAAGATTTATATCCTGGTCCATTTTTTAGCCTAAATTGTGTACCGGTTAGATATCAGAAAATTTTTAACTTAACAATATTTATAAATAAATAAAATAATTTTTACAGTGTAAATCAAGTATTTGTTTATTGTAAAAATAAGTAATTGAATACTAATCATTTATTATATTTATAAATCATGATATTTATATAAATATTACAGAAAAATTTGCTAGATTTACAATCATCTCTACATATTATGTTATGTTAATAGGTATAATTTGTTCACTATTAAATTGATGATATTTTTAAACATAGCTCCGATGTACTTTTTTCTCAAGATTAAAACTACTAATCTTCCTTTTCAAATTTAATATAATATTTAAAGAAAAAGTGATATTTCCCATTTCTTATCAATATTTTTGTTAACGTAAACATCTCATCAACTACCTTTTCATGACATCAAATCTTCATATCTCCCCTCCCAGTTGATTGTAATTAAAAAAAAAAAAAGTATGTAGCTAAATATTTTGGACCAAGTTTATGTTTCAATAACAAAAGATACCTAGCGAATACAAAATTTTATTTTAATACGACGTCATTTTGTTGCTGTTATCCCATCGCATCACCGTAGAAGAGTTTGACAGCTGTGAATGAGTTGGGAGTAAGAAGAAACAGTATATTTTCTTTTTTCCCCAAATGGTCCCCAAATCACCATGTAAATTTCAAAACTGCCATTTTATTATTATTATTATTATTTTTATTTTATTTTTGATAAATGTGATTTCTGATTTCCATCACTTTCGACAAGAACAAACATCCACAGTGAATCATGACAGTAGAAAAAGCCAATTAATTTCCAAATTATCACGGACGTGGACCACGCTTTTTATCTCTCTCTGACTCTCTCCCCACAGCCGTGGCCGGTCATTCTCCCGCCCACCGCCGGTTACTCATCCACCTCGATTGCCGAGTCGTACGTACCTTATTCAATAGTGAGACCTCATTTTCTCCCACTTTCTTGGCGATTTCTCTCTCGTTTCTCTTCCTTCTACATCTTTGACTCTGTAGATTCTGCTTCAGAGAAAAGGAGAAAGGAAGAAATCTCATCGAACCTAGAAATCGCTCTTTCTATGGAGTATCGATCATCTTCTACTGTTTACAAGAAACATTCAAATGCTCCTAGTTTCAACGATAAATCGTCGTACGACGGCGTGTTCTCTGCTCAGTCGAAGCATGGAGCCTCGGTTTTCTCTTCTAGAGTTGAAGATTACAGAGAGATTTTTGGCGGTTCTCGAGTCTCGTCGATTCCGATTCTTGATTTTCCGGCGTTAAACGAAAGAAAGCTTCCGGTTGATGTTCGTAGCTCGAAGCTTGAATATTCTTCGATTTTTGGTGGTTGCGATGAGTTGAATTTTGCCTTACCTTATGAGGAGCTTCTGGCTGAATCCAAAGAAAACGAATTCCTTCTCTGAGCAAACTCGGTGAGCTATCGTTTTCTTAACGTACAAGCTATATTGAGAAAATGAGTAACTTCCTTATTTGCTGATTGACTTCCATTTTTAATCAATCGTTTCTCTATTTTTGTTCCGAAACATTACTTTCCAGTGTCCTTGCGTGATTCGTTTTGCTTCAAACAGTTTTTCCTCTTTTTGTTTCGAGTGAGACTTAAGATACTTAGAAAAGACAGAAGTTAATTAGATCATACTCCGTTTGATGTTAAAAGCTCGAATGAGTTCATTAGTATCGATTAAATACCAAGATTATGGCATCCTTTTGTTCATAGTGCTTCATCTATGAAATAACTTTTATTGCTAGGAAGATGTTGGTAACGATTGCGAACGATATGTGGATTCATTTAAGTCGAATTCTATACAATTTTGTTAGTTTATCTCATTTATTTTCTATTCTTTTCTTTCTGTTGCCTAGGAAAAGATGTTTTTATGATTTTTTTTGGATTCATTGATGTAGGACTTCAGCCGGAAGAGAATATCCTGCAACGGAAAATCCTTCGGAGTATGTAAAAGGGAACAACTTATCCACACAGGAAGAGTCATGTCAATCATTTGATCGAATGGAGAAGATCAGCATGTCATATCAAAAATTAAACCAAGGAAACATAAATGCCGCAAAGGGGACGACTCATGTAGCTTTTCTCCATGCTGTTCCAGGCTTTACATGTATGATTGATGAACGCACACCCGTGCAGATGTGTGGAGCTGATAAACCAACATCTGAAGAATTGAATGATATTCGCCTAAAAAATAATGAGAACAAGGTGGAAAATAAGCCAGAGCTTCCCAGTTTTGGTGAAAGTGAACAGACTTTTAGATCAACTGATTCTACTGAGAGTCAAAATAGAACAGGCTGGGGTAGATCAGATTCAGTTGATAAGTTTTTCAATGCGTGTGAGAGGGATCAGGGTGCCCAGCCTCCTGTAATTCCACCAAAATGTAACGTGCTGCCTAAATTTGGTATCAGTGATGGAATTTCAGAGAGAACAATGGGTTTTAAGTCTGAAGCTTTTGAAGACTTTGAAGATGCTGGCATTGATTGTTCATCACCCTATTCTGAAGAGGAGGTTGATGTGAATTCAGTTGCTGCTGCCTCGGTCGCAGCTTTGAGAAAAGCAATTGATGCTGCTCAAGCAAGTATGAAAATAGCAAAGGAGTCAATGGAAAGAAGGAAAGCGAGACCTCAAAAGCATAAAAAGATGAGGTCCAGTAGAGTCCTAAATTCTGAGGAGGGAAAGGAGATTGGAACTTCAAACAATTCAATCACATGTAAAGAGAAGAAGGCTGGGAAAACTAATGGAGAAGTAGAACCTCTAGGGCAAGCTTTTGCTGAAAAAAGGGAGCAAAATTCTACTAGAGAATGGCCAGTCACCCCTAGAGTGATGAGGGATAATTTAAATGCTGTAGATACAAATAGTATAGAGTTCAAGTCATTAAAAGTTGATTGTAGGGAGGTAGAAGCAAAAGAATTAGGAGAAGCAGAACAATTTTATGAACCTAATTCTTTACGTAAAGATGTAGCGAAAGAATCGGAATGTGAGAAGGAAGAAAATGCTGATGAATATGAACAGAAAGGAAACAATGGATTAAATGAGACCTTCGAGACTCCTGGCGATTACTTGGTAGAGGTCAAAGGGACTAATGAACGAGAGGAAAGTGGCATAAACTTAAGTGTAATGAAAGGTATCATTTTAAGCAGATTAAAGGCGGTTCTAGGTGTTACTGAACGGGAAAATGAAATAAAATCTGATCAAGCCGAGCAAGAAACTGAAATAAAAGCTGAGACATTCGCAGAACAGGAAAAATGTGTGAAACTTCCTGAGTTTCAAGTGACAAAAGAAGCTGATGAGAAGCTTGTAATTAGGGAGATGGGGGACAACAATAATATGGAGAGTCAAGTAGAGGGTCACAAATGGGTGGAAGAAAAAGCATGGCAAACCCACCACCAAGAAGAAAATGAGATGGCGGCAAAAATTGTCCAAACTGAAAAAGATGCTGAAAAGAAACTAGACAAATTTATTAGACACGAAAGAAATGTAAATTTGATTCATGACTTCGATGATGGTGAAGAAGCTGAAAGCTTGAAAGAAAATGGTGAGTTGAAAGGTAATAAGGAACTTCAAGAGAACAGAGAGACTGACGAGATGATTGATGGGCTTTCTTTTCATTTGTACAATAATGAGAATGGTCATTTCATTGTTGAACAAACCAAGACTGATGAATGTAGAGAATTTGAGAACATGATGAAAGCAACTCCAGACGATCTGTATATTGAGAATAAACTTGAGCTAGCAGATGGTTTATGCAAGCAGGATAAATGTGATAAACTCTTCGAAAATCAGGAAGCTAGTAATTTTATAGAAAGTATGCAAAGAATAGAAGTGATTACTGATCAACCTGAACATGGAGATACCAAGAATCCAACAGAAGTAGCTGTGACTTCCTTCGAGGCTGTAAATAATGAGCCTGAGTCAATTAAAGAGGAGGATAACGGACCTTTTAAGTTTGCTTCCATGGTTGAGGATGCCATAAAACTTGGCAAAATAACAATTAACGTGCAAGATACAGATGTAAGCCCCACTTCTGACCAAGATGGAACAGAATTTAGTAAGATCAATATCAAATTAGAGCAAAAGCAATATGACACACTTGTGAACGAGTCATCAGGCTTCTGCAGTTTGGTAATTGCTGAAGCTTTGGCTCGTGAACAGGGAAAAATCAAGAGAAACTTAAACAGAGTTGAAGTTTCAACGGATGAAGAAAATAGTAGTGATTCACATGAAGGAGAAAAGCTCGATAATGTGATCAATATTGATTCAGGTCACCAACGTATTCTATTTGAAGGTGACGAGAAATTGAGAGAAGTAGCTGAGCTGGAAACTATCACAAGCGAAATTACTGGAACAAATGAGGAGAATGATCAAGCAACCATAAAAAAAGATGAGAGTGAAATCAGTTATGTTTTGGAGGCAGAAATACAGCTGGAATCTGACGAGAATAATAATAGAGCAGATGACCAATCTGGCATGACTGAAATAAACGATAGTTCAGAAATAATTTATGAGATTGGAACAAGTCAGAGTTCAAGTGAAAACGAAGAGATTGATCAAGAAATTGTGACAGAGGATGAGGTAGAAGCTAGTGATTCCTCTGAAAATGACGTCAAATATGAAGTTCACTGGGATAATTTGGAAGGACCTAATCAGCCTTGTATTTTTAGAAGCAAAACGAATGTAGCTGAGATAGATCAGGAGATCGGTACTAGCCAAATGGTTACAGAAAAGGAGAATCACCAAACCCCCCCAGCTCTGGGTGAGATACAAACTAATGTTAATAGGCAGAGAGAAGCAGAAGTTGATTCCGAATTCGATGATCAGGAAGCAACTCGTGGTTTGTCTCAAGCAAAGGACGGATTAGAGGCAATTGCTGAGAACTTGAAAAAGCAGAGTGTTTTAGAAAGTGAGGAGAATCATCAGGCAACCATGTTAATGGAGAAGGTAGCCAAAGAGAATTTTGAAAAAGAAGCTGAAGTAAAAAGGGAACAGCAGAGAAAAGTAGATGAAGCAAAAGAAAAGGAAAGAGAGAGATTAGCTGTGGAAAGGGCAATTCGTGAGGCTCGTGAAAGGGCGTTTGCTGAAGCACGAGATAGAGCTGCTGCAGGGAAAGCGAATGCCGATGCTCGTCGAAGAGTAATGGCTGAAGCACGAGAACGTTCAGGGAAGAATTCTGCAGAGACCACTGACAAGCCAACAGCTGGGAAAGTTTCAATAGAAGCCAGATTAAAATCTCAACGTGCTGCTGTGGAGAGGGCTACTAATGAGGCAAGGGAGCGTGCTCTAGAAAAAGCAATGTCTGAAAAGACTATTTCCGAGGCAAGAAATCTGGCCGACAGGATTGTTGCTGAAAAATTGTCCAGTACGGCTGGAGATAGTAAAATGAAGAAGAGCTTTTCATTTGATGTGAGTTAGTCTGTTTTATATACTCTGCTTTTTTTTTTTTTTATATTGTCAATGAAGCGAGTTTCACTGGCGCATAATAATGATTAACATTGAAAAGCTCTTCTTGTCCAGGAATCTCAGCCAAAAGGCTCATGTTCTTCCAGCAGTTTCAGGCATGCGAATTCTTTTAATATTGGAGGTGTGTTATATGATAAATATCTTCTTTCATTGGCAGATGTTGCTTAAAAAATCTATTAATAGTATTCATTGCGGTTTCTAAAAAAATTGTGACTTGCTTAACCAAGGCCCTGACTCTTCTGAGAGAGAGGGGGGATCAGCAGGGGAATCGGTTCAAAGATGTAAAGCCAGGTTGGAGCGGCATCAACGAACGGTTGAACGTGTGGTATGATTTTTTCATACTATTTACAAATTTTAAATGCAAAAGCTGCAACTCATTCTTTTTTCCTGTTCTACTTCAGGCTAAAGCTCTTGCAGAGAAGAATATTCGGGACATTCTTGCACAAAAAGAACAGGAAGAGAGAAATGTAATTATTACTTGTTTTAATAGTTTGGAGAAAAAAAATTCAGCACTGTATTGAATAGTTAATCTTTACAGTCTTAAATTTCTTGTGGCAGAGAATCGCAGAAATTCTTGATATGGAAGTTAAAAGGTGGTCAAGTGGGAAGGAGGGAAATCTGCGTGCATTGCTCTCAACTCTACAATACGTAAGCTAAATCCTTGGCTTTTTTGTGGATATGTTTCTGTAGTTGTCGAATTAAATTAAAGAACCCGATTTATATGGTGACAGATCCTAGGGCATGATAGTGGGTGGCAACCGATCCCTCTAACAGATATCATCACGACAACTGCTGTCAAGAGAGCTTACCGTAAGGCAACTCTTTCCGTTCATCCTGACAAACTGCAACAGCGCGGTGCAAGCATTCAGCAGAAATACATATGCGAGAAGGTTTTTGATCTATTGAAGGTATGTGCTGAATTTATTGCTATAATATGATGAACTTACAGGTTTGGATCTGGAAGAAGTTTAGGGCCCGTTTGGTAACCATCCCAATTTCTGTTTCTTGTTTCTATTTCTCATTTTTTAAGAAATGGAGTTGATTGGTAACTATTCCCGTTTCTTGTTTCTCATTTTTTTAGAAACCATTCCCAAAATTATATAGAAATTTTAGAAACAACAAATTCTAGTTTCTTGTTTCTCATTATTGTTTCCAAACTTTTCAACACATAGATAAATTATTATATTCTCCCGTTTTGACTTATAAAATATATTATAAATATCTAAAAATCATATTGATATAATATTTTTAAATATGTCATTTAAAATTTTAAAATTTTCAAAATATTTTCATTTTTTTAAATGAGAAGAAGAAATAAGAAATAGTTACCAAACACATTTTTGTTTCTTTTTTCTTCCAGAAACAAGAAATAAGAAACAGTTACCAAACATGTTTCTATTTCTCTTTTTAAAAAAAATAGGAACAAGAAATTAGAAATAGAAATAAGAAACAAGAAATGGAAACAAGGAAGGCTACCAAACGAGCCCTTAATGTGTTACAAAAGAGGTGGTCGTTTTCATTATGTTACACTAGAGGCCCACCCTCTTAGGATAAATCTCAACTGGAATTTTAGGTTATTTCATCGGATGAACCGTTAGGGAATGTTTGATAGATGAGTTTAACTTCTTTAACCCAACTTATGATTGAAAGATGTGTTTATTAAAATTAGATTTTGGGTTTCTTAAACTGATAAGTTATAATAGTGAAGAATGAGGTTTGTGAAACTCGTTAGATAATGTTTCTATATAAGTGGACTAAATTTATTTTAATTAAATGATTTTAAGCAGTCGAAAGTTAGCTAATCTTAATTTAATTGTCTACAGGCTGCTTGGAACAGGTTCAACATGGAGGAACGATCATAATACAAACCGTGTACTTCCTATAATTCCTTTTAGTTGCATCACGTGTATCCATCTATAATCATATATTCCAAAAATATCGCCTATCGAGTCAAGGCAGGAACAAACATTCTTTTGGTCTACATCTTTTAAGCAGAAAAGAGGGGGTCATTTCTATTGAATCTGCATCCTTTTATGAGGGAAAAAAATATTGTGTTACGGTAATTTTAACTTTAAATTATACCCGTGCCTCTCGATTGATGGGCTAATGATAAAACGATCAAAGCTGAGATTTGAGGACCTTGAGGCTTGCCAAACTTGAGCTGCAAAAGTAAACTGTAGTGCAAAAAAGTTCCTTCCAGATTGCACGCAAGAAACAAATTATACAAGTACAGAATAATGAGCCAACATTGCCATACTATTATTGAAATGTGAATTTGAAGGTTCAATAATTTAGTGCTGGCGTGATCATAAGCCAAGAGCATGAAGCATTATAGCATTCTGTGCGTGCATGCGATTCTCAGCTTGTGGAAAGACAATGGAATTGGGAGCTTCAATAACCCCATCAGTAACCTCTACTCCTCTCTCTGCGGGTAAACAGTGCATGAAATAAGCTTTTGAACCTGCTAAATTCATAAGCTCTTCGTTAACCTGCAACAATAATGCAAAGATTATCCGGGGCAGAAACATGAGTTAAACTGTAAGTACGCCATATGCATCTTAAGGATCACGAATGTGAAAACAAATTAAATGGAAAAAACAAAGTCCAGGCAGTGCTCTCTATTCGTGCCTAGTGATTATCCTCCATATATGATGGTCTAAACCACGAAGTCTCAACAAAACATATCGCTCTTTCAATATACTAGAAGATAGATAACCATGAGACAATAAACTATCACAAAATTTTGAGACCCTAATTTCTCGGCCATAGATTTTCAACAATTACTGTTTTTTCGTCCCTAAACTTTACGATTCGATCCATTTTAGTCATTCCGTCTGTTTTTCCGTCTACGACTCTAATAGAGGGCTTATGTGACATGTAATTGATGGTGTGACATTATAAAATTAAATGACATGAAAAAAACACATTGAGATTAATCTCATCATTTTCTCCTTAATTGCAGTCATAAACCGCAATATATATTCGTTTTCCCACGTAATTTAACCTCAATGGATATTTATATGTCAAATCATTAATTACATACCACATAAGCCCTCTATAAGTGTCCAAGATGAAAAAACACAGGCAAAGGACTAAAACGAAACGAATCTTACAGTTCAAGGACGAAAGATATCAATTTGGAAAGTTTAGAGACGAAAATAAAATCCGAGTGAGAGTTCAGGGATTAAAATGGTATTTTACCCATAATTTTGTTCTAAGTCCATGAATGGAATTTTTTCAAAAATTGCATTTTATGACTAATATTTTAAAAAATAACAAAAGTTCTGAAAATTTCCAAGAATCACATTTTTTTCCTCCTTGGCTCAAACCATGCATCGAACCCAACCACAGGGCTATAAAAAATACTATTTAAAAAAAAAAAAAATCAAAACATCTGCGATTTTTGAAAATACTTAATTCAAAAAGTGTCATTTGGTGGAATTTCTTGTAAAAAAAGTGTTATATTGACGAGAAAAGATTCACTTAATTCTCCCTCAATGAAAACAGTGCTATTATTTTCATCCCAAATTATAACTGGCATGAATGCAACGGGAGAGGTAAGCATGTGAGCTAGTAGTTTACTATGATGACATGAAAAACATAATAACTCGCATAATTCTGACACAGATAAAGGCAGAGGAGTTAGGTAATGCAATTTGGAATTTTCAAATTTTATATACCAAAATCAAGGATCCCAATAGACAGTGTGATGATGACATGAAAAACGTAATAACTCACACAAGGGCCATCTAAACAACATAAATTAGATTTAAATGTATTAAAAAGAAAAAGCTCCAACAAGTACCTGGAAGCCTTGAAACGCTTGACGCCGGTGTGCAGCCTCTTCTTTTTGTCCCATGCTAGCCCAGACATCTGAGTACACAACATCAGCACCTTTCACTGCTTCCTTTGGATCATGAGTTATCTCAATCTTGCTGATTCCAGCCTGGCAGGCCTTCTCAATTGTATCTTTATCCGGCTCAAAACCTTTAGGACAGGCACAAACAAAGTGGAGAGGTATAACCGACGCCAGCAACAACCAAGAGTGCACCATATTATTTCCATCCCCAACATAGACAACCTAAATTTCATTTTCATTCGCTTAATTAATTAAAAACAGTATGAAACTAAATTCAATATCTAGTACAAATAAAAACACCGAAAAAAAATAGTAAATAATAGGTACGATGCCAAACCTTGCTTCCTTCTAACTTGCCAATATGTTCAATTATAGTGAGCGCATCAGCCATTACTTGGCAGGGATGGTTGTAGTCAGTCAGTCCATTTATTACAGGCACAGTGGCATGTTTAGCTAAATCAAGAATGTCCTGCAACAAAATAGTACTATAATGACCGGTAGAAAGACATCTAGACTACTAATTGCAGGAATGGAGAAAAACTTGATGAAAAATGAGCGATCGTAGCCCACTAATATATGGTAGGACTGGCAAAATTTCTGCACGCTGCCAAAAAATTGAACCCTTTTTCACTGATTTTCCTTGAATTGCACAGCCACCAGCGCTATTCAACCTTTAATTGCTCTTGATTTACTCCCAGTATAAAACAAAATTTCAACAAAAAGATCATTTCTCCCTAACGCATCTTTCCCTGGATGGAGGCGGTACAGGTTTGCTGCTGCAGTTAACATCACAATTGTGCACCTCAATACCGCCAACGAAATAATAAAAAATTTGATATCTTGCCTATCACTTAACTATTTTAACAATAGCATTATTTAGAGAAAAACCAACATGCCAAATTCTATGTCAATGAGAACAGATACCAACTACCACAACATTGAGCCTAAATGCCTGAATATGTTGAACTATCCAAATATTAACAAGCCAAGGCTTCTGATTTATTCCACATCTCATCACTTAGAACTGAGAAAGTAAAAGGACTGGTCAGCATACCTGATGAGCAAAAACACGGGCCATAATGACATCATTATAGCGAGATAGAACACAAGCAATATCCCTAGTTTCTTCTCTTTTTCCCATTTGGATATCATTTGGCCCTAAATATATGGCATGGCCACCTAGCAAGAAAAAACCAGTCTCAAATGAAACTCTTGTTCTCATGGATGGTTTAGCAAAGATCATAGCCATTGTCTTCCCCTTAAAAGGAAGAAATGTGCTATCTCCAGATTTCAGTAGCGCCTTAACTTCAGCTGCACGGTCTAAGATCTTTAAAATGGTGGACTTATCAAAATCACTAATGTGTATGAAATCCTTTGCTTCCGTTTTCACTGAAAACATAACACAAAAAAGAGAACAGATGTCAGAAAAGCAAAAAACATAAATCTAACATCTGTCGATTCACCTAACTGCTTGCATTAACAATTACCTGTTTCATCTGAAGGAAAAGTGAAAAACAAAACACTATAATCTGACTCGAGCAATTGCTCGATTGATCATTAAGTTCAGGACTGTGCATCGCACCATCCAAACAGATACATAGCACATAAAAAAGGCGAATATATCGTTTGATAATTACAAGTCATCCAACACTATGAACGACATACGATATTCGCAGCAATCTAAATATCATCATCTTTCACAGTGGATAAACCCTAATTTCAATGTCGATTAAGCAAGAAACACAAACACTGAAACCTAAGCTAATTTGAATGAATTGAAATGAAAGCTATAGAAATGATATCGTAAACAATAAAGTTAAAAGGAAAGAGAAGTACCTTTTTCTTTTACGGAAGAAGGAGAAGTTGCAGAGGTCTGGCAAGAGATTGAAGGAAAACGAGCATGAAATATAGTCGGAGAAGGAACAGAAAAATCGCCAAAAAATTTAACCGATCGCCGAAGATTCTTATCGGAGTAAGAAGAGAAGGAGTTTATCTCCGATCGTACAGAGCATTGAGAACAAATCGCGGCCATTAATTTTGAATTGAATCGCAGGAAAACGAAAGAAAGATTCGATGAAAGCCGCTTTTCAACACTTTGTCAAAGAAATTCAATTGACCGAATCGGAGAATCGTCAATTTTATTTCTCCTCGACTGATTCACTCTCTTTTAGCTCAACTTTTTTTTCTCTGTTTCAGTTTCGAAGGAAAGGAAAGGAAAAGAAAGGAAATGGTTTCAGTCACTCAGTCGATTTTGTACAGAAATTATAAAAAGTCGTTTTCCAAGAATAGAATAGGACTCGAGAAATGACCCTTCCGTTCCAGTATTTCTAAATTAGCTTAGTGGTGTGGTGTTGATGTGGCCTTTCAGTTTCGGAATAAACAAAGTGACGAGAGTGGGTGGATGTGTCCATAATTTTGTCATCGGCTGCCCCGCCTCATCTGTCATGATATTGATTTTTCCCCTACATTTTAATGCGGGTTTTTTTTTTTAAATAAGTCAAAAATAATAAAAATAGAAGTGTTTGTAACATTTTTCGTTAGGGATGACAAAATTCTCCGCAGGGCCCCCGACTCTATAGGGGCGGGAAATCCATGTTTAATATGGTTAGAGTTAAGGTTAGGGTGAGAAATTTTCACCCGATTTGTTATAGGGTACGGGTATATGAATACATCATTTGTCCCGCCTCGACCCCAAACCCGATTTTTTAAGAATATCTTATGTATTTTGTTATTTTATCTTTTATTTATTAAAAAATATATGTAAAATATGATTATATTAACTAATAAAATATAAAATGTTTAGTATTATGTTTTCTTTTTGACTTAAAAATGTATATTTTAAAGGGTGAATTTCACTAATAACCAAAAAAATTATGGATATATCAAATATACCGGATGATTTTATTAAATATCAATAGTACCCAAAACCGCCATCGGCCAAATTAAATTACATTATGAAAGGACAAACATACCCCTGATTTAATTTCTTCTTAATTTGTGTAAAATTTAGGAAATTTATAAAATCCCTTAAATTTTACAAAATTAATGGAAAAATCAAATCTAAACAAAAAAAAAACTATAACAAAAAGATAAAAATCTTCAACCTTCCGACTTCTTCTTCAACCTTCGACTTCTCTTCATGGAAAAATCGAATGTCTTTCTTGTTCGTCATCCTAAAAATACAGAGATAAAAAAGTAAATAGTTTATTAATGTGCACTTCAA
This sequence comes from Gynostemma pentaphyllum, assembly GCA_028015215.1. Taxonomy (NCBI): domain Eukaryota; kingdom Viridiplantae; phylum Streptophyta; class Magnoliopsida; order Cucurbitales; family Cucurbitaceae; genus Gynostemma; species Gynostemma pentaphyllum. Next base: position 17,256,468 of record CM051350.1, on the reverse strand, counting down.
ATTGATATGGGCGGAAAAAAATTAATGAAACAGTTTTGAAAACATATGAAAATAGGCTTCAAAGTAAACATTGAATAAAAATAAACATTTTACTAAAAGAAACTTATCTAGAAAATACATGGGAAGCGAGTTCAAAATGTGAAAAAGGTATTTTTTTATAAACAGGTTTACTTTTAGTAAACATTTATTTTCGCGAAAATTCAAATGTCCTTCTTGATCGCCTCTCTTACAAAATACAGAGATAAAAAATAAAAACGAAAGAGAAAAACAATTCATCCGAGGGGAGGGGGGAAAGCACAAAATTGGAGATGAAAAAGAGATCAAAGTTTCTATAAATATGTAAATAGAAAAATAAAAAAATATTGCACAAAAATAAACAGGTTAAAAAACCTTGAATCCGGATAAAAATTCAATGAAATTATGTATATTTCTCCAATTTTCGAATCGCATCTATCCCTTTACGAAAAAATAACCAATTGGGCAAAAGAAAAGGCCAAAAAAACAAGCAAAATTCAAGTGGGGGAATACCTAAAAACTTAGAAAAAAAAGAAAAAGATGAGTCTTTTTTTTTTTTTTTTTAAAATTCTGGGATAAGAGAATAAAAATGGTTTGACCACAAATCCATGTTTCTATTCCACAACCAATCAAAGCACGAAGAATGGTATGAATATAATACCCATAAATTCCAAATGAAGATCAAGCAAAAACAGGAAAGAAAATTCCGTATTCTTCGCCGGTGATTCGACCGAGTATGAGACAGATTGTGAGGTATTTGGAAGGGGAATTGCCGTTTCCAGAGCTGCAATCGATCGGGTTGAGCGTTTCGTCAAGTGGGTTAATGTATTCGAATCAAGGGAATGGAAATTTTGTGATTTCTTCTTATCATCTTGTTTCGTTGGAAAGGACGCCGTCGAGTTCTTCCATGGCTGAGTCTATTCTATCGAAAGGTCATGGGAAGAAGAAGAAGAAGAATATAAAAAGAAAAATATAATTTAAATTTGGTAACTGACAAATCAAAATCAAAATTAATATGATAAAAAAGGAAAGATATCAGTCATTAACTAAATCCCAAGAATCATGGAATCATAGAAAATGATCACGGAAATTAAAAAAAAGAAGGGAAAAAAAAAAGAAAAAACGAATAAAAAAGGGTAAAAATGTAAACGGGATAATTAACAGATACGGTTGTGCCGCCCGGAATGGGTGTTTTTTGGATAAAAGTGTAATAGAATCTTAACAACCGGTAATATTGAAATTGGGTGAATTAATCAGGATACTAGTGATATTAATCTCTATTTTAAATTTGTATTTCATTTTTATATTTCTTTTTAAATAAGAATTAAAATGTAAAACGGGGAATCCCCGAGCCCGACCCCGATTTTTTGATTAGGGGATATGGTAAGATTTGGAGATTAAAAATCCCCGCAGGTTAGGGGATGGGAAGTGCATCCCCGACCCTGCCCCGCCCCGTTGTCATCCTTATTTTTAGCAAACTAGAGCATTTTGTTGACGTGGCATCCTCGTTTGACTCGTCAACCTCGACAACATTGTATGGTTTAACTTTTCATTAAATATGATCGAAATGAAGAAAATGGATTTACTATGCATAGTAGTACAAGCTATGAAGAATTCATTAATGTGTTGATTGAAGAATTGAGTATAGACTTGAGATTGAAGGAACATAGAATGATCTATAGATATCCAAGTATGACTGCGATGGAGTCAATCAATTATGTGTCATTTCATATTCGTAATCAGGCAGACTTAGCTTTTATGTTTTATGTTGCATCTCCTGCTCTAAATCTGCTTGAGCTATATGTTGTTAGAAAGACTATAGTAGATGTTGGAATTCAGAGTTCATAAAGATCTATCGTTGTTAGTGGTTTAATTGATGAAACCCATGCAAATGTGGATGGTGATGATGATATGGAAGGTGAGAATATAAAAGATGAAAACGTGGATGATGATGATATGGAAGGTGAGAATATAGAAGATGAAAATGTGGAGGAAGAAGATGTGGAGGATGATGAAAATATAGTTGATGATGAGATAATAGATGGATTAGAACCATGATTCTGAACTACCATTTAGTATGTTTACATCCATCTTAGCCTCTAATGACTATATTGACATTGTCACTTTAACTGATAATGAAGGATTTGAGGATTTACATGGGGATTATCCTGAACACGAATCCGCCTCACTTTTATACACCACACTAGATATGGAAATAATTAATTCTAATATGTGTGAGACAGTTTCAGTTCCAAATGTTGGTTTCATTGGGAGATTAGACGATTTATGTATAGGGAGGAGGTTTAACACTAAGGAAAGCATGAGGTTAAAAAATTTGTTGTTCTTAATAATCACCGGTTTGAGGTAGTGGAGTCTACTACTATAGTTTGGACACTTCAATGTAAGAAACATGTGGATGGTGTCCATGGAGACTTTGAACATGTCATCGAAAGAAGTATGACATGTTTGAGATTACTCAATATAAAAGCCCTCATAATTGTGTTTATGCGAGAGTAAGTGAAAATCATAATCAATTAGACGCTTCTTTGATTTGTAGAACAATATGTTCTTTTGTGAAGGATGAACCTTCCATAAATATTACGATGTTATAAAAAATTATTAAGGACAAATATAAGTTCAATGTTTCTTACTACAAGGTTTGAGATGGCAAGAGAAAGGCTATTGCACATGTTTTTGGTATCATAAAAAATCATTTAATCTTCTACCTAAGTGGTTGAATGCAGTGAAACAAGTAAATCCAGGGACATAAGTCGAGTGGAGGATTGATGGTGTCACAACGTGTTTGCGACGCGGAGCGGCCGACATCCTAATGTATTAGGTCTCTTATATGAAAATGAAGTGGAAGTCTCCATCAACCATGTTAGGGTGTGATTGATCACCAAATTGATTTAAAATGAAAACGGTCTACTAAAACTAGATTAGGTTCAGGAGTCATTTGTGTGTAGGAAAGGTATTAGCACCCTACAACATCCGTTTAAAAACGGTTACCATATTTTATTTTATATTATCCTATTTAGTAAATGGTCCTTATTTAAATAATTTAAAAATATTGATTTTAATTTGTGAAAACAAATGTCCCATTTAATCATTTCTCAACTTTAAAAATAAAGTAAGAATTGAGATTACAATGGGCTGAGTTATGGCTATTAATTGAACAATATTGGAATTAGAAAATTCCTCACCTAAAGAAATTGAGAGTTTTTTACGTCCCAATATCCCATCATAGGAATTGTATTTATATTTTAAAACATTTTTCTTATTTTTATTTAAAATACTTTCAACTTTTTTTTTTGAAATAATGCGTATAATGTTTATTTTTTTTTATCTTTTTTAGTATTTTTTTACATTTATATGAAAACTCCGATAAGCACATTACTCAGCCTTCACAAACGTGACGATTTTCGTGCACTTATCGAAAATTCCAACAAGCATTACAATTTTGTTAGCTATAAAAATAAATTTGTAATAAATAGATAATATATACTCTAGTATAGATTTATTTGTTTTGAAATGGATGTTTTAATTTTATTCATTATTTTAAAAATATTAATGGTATGACAATCAGTTAACAGGAAATGTCATATAAAAAAAATAAAATTTAAAATTGCTAAAAGATAAATTTTATGTAAATTTATATAAACTCACAAGAAGGGAGAGAAAATCATTCATGTATGTATTATTCACAGGGAATGGGCATGAAATAAATTTATACATACATATGCAGCAACAATAACAAGAAAAGACAACCTTCTATATATATGTGTGTTAAAAGAGAATTAAGCATGTAAGGCATTATATATATGAAATTGACATAGAAGCCATATGAAACAATGATGAATAAATCTTAAACTCTCATATTCAATTTACCTGAGAATTAAAAATGTCGAGGAATATAATGTGTCGTTTCAATTGATGAAGTAAATCCAATCAGGATGTATAATTTGCTAAAATATATTGAACCAATTGTGTGAGGGTGAAACAATTGATTCGTGTGTGGAAAATGAGAGAGATACGAGGGAAATTCTCTAGGGTTTCTTTTCAATCTGCCGCCCCTCTTTAGGTCAAATTAGATGTCTTTTTATAGGCCATTTAGGAGAGAAAAACATGGTTAAAATATATATTATGAAATTTATCACTACCAAAATTTGCTCCAATCAACCCAAAATTAGTGAACCTAATTATTTAAATCAAATCAAATCAATGAAATTAATTTTCTCAAATTTGTACTAAAAATTAATGGTCAAATTATTTTATTCCAAAATTGGTTTTAATCACACCAAATCAAATTTCTTAATATTTTCACCAAATTTATGCCAAATTTTAAAATTTAATTATTTCAAAAAAATCATTTTTAAACCTTATTTTTAAGACTAAATGTTTTTTTAACTGAAATAAAATAGTTAATTTTTAAATAGCGTTGGACGAAAATGGGTGTGTACAGATGGTATGGACACCTCAGGAGAGGGTATATTGCGTAGTGTATTTTGGTCATTCGGACCAAGCATTGCTGGTTTTGCATATTGCCGACTCATGATTCAAATTGATGGAACTCATTTGTATGGAAAGTACAATGGAAAACTTTTGATTGCTTCTGCAGTGGATTCAAATGGACATATATTTTCCCTTGCATTTGCCATAGTGAATGAGGAAAGTAAAGGCAATTGTTGGTAGTTTTAACGTCATTTGAGGTTTAAAGTCAAATAAAGGGAAGGTATCTACTTAATTTCTGATTGTCACAAGGGTATCATATCTGCCATTAATGATCCCGATAATGGGTGGGCAGAGCCATATGCATATCATCGTTTTGTCTACGACATGCAACCAGTAACTTTAATAAGAAGTTCAAAAGCACATTACTCAAGAATCTTGTTTATCGTGCTGGTGCGGAGTCCCAAGTACGCAAGTTTCAACAATGCATGGAAGAACTTAAACTTGCAGACCCATTAATGGGGTTTTGGAGGGTGTTCGCATGTTACCAATTACAACATTAGTGGAGTTTACCTACTACCGAATCGTAAGGTATTTCATGGAACACCGAATTTAGGTAGATGAGGCAATTGCTGAAGACAGTGTGGACACAAGGTAAGAGTCATCTAATTAATTTTAAATATTTTCTTTATACTTTCTAGTATTAAATAACAAAGTGTTTGGTCTCAGATATGCTCTTAATAAAATTGCACATTGGGAGAAACGAGCTATTGATCATGAAGCAATATTATATGATTGTCATGAAGGACTATTTGAGGTTACGACTGGTAGATATAATATGACTAGAAAATGTGGGAACATACACACTGTCAAGTTGAGCTCTAGCATGTGTACATGTAACAAGTGGGTGACTTATGGAATTCCTTGTTCACATGTGATAGCGGCATGTAAATTAGTTCGGATGGCTACTTGTCGTTGATTTAAAGTTATTATAGGCTTACCACTTACAAAAAGTCATATTCTTCCTAGTTTCAACCTATCCCACATTGAGATTATTGGCGTGATCCTGAATTCCCGATTCTTTATACTAACAACAATCTTTTGAGGAAGAAAGGAAGACCGCTGTACTCGCCGTTTTAGGAATGAGATGGATTGGTGTGAATCAAGTACTAAACAACATTCTGGGTTATGCAAGAAAGAGGGCCATAATCGATGTTCTTGCCCGTCACGATCTCAAAGCAAGCCATAGACATTTGTTGCTTGTATTTTGATTGTGATTGCCTTTTAGATTATGTAATAGACTTTTTTAATCTAGACTTTTGTTATTTGGATGTTGATTATGTAATAGACTTTTTTATGCTAAACTTTTATTATTTGAATGTTGATTATGTAATAGACTTTTTTAATATAGACTTTTTCTATTTGGATGTTGATTATGTAATAGACTTTTTTATGCTTACTTTTGTTTCTTGGATGTTGATTATGATACCTACTTTTTTAGAATAGACTTTTGTTACTTGGATATTGATTATGTAATGAACTTTTTATACAGGCTACTCGTCATGAATCCAGGACCATTAGATCCTTCAGTATTGTATTCACAGGCTACTCATCTGTAGACATCAATTTTGTCCGACATAATTTAAAAGAACTAACAATTTTCGTTGATATAATTTTTAATTTTTACTTTTGTTTTTGAAATAATAAAAATAATTTTAATTAATATCATTTAAAATTGAATAAATTTTGATAAAAGTGGAATTTTAAATTTTAAATATGGAAGAGAATAATTTGGAAATTAAATAGGAAGATAATTATAAAATTGAGATGAGATAGAGATTAATTCAATTTAAAAATAAGATATTAATAATAATCTGTAGATAATTTGAACTTAAAATGAGATATGAAATGATATTTGATATTTATGTTTATCTCGATCTTATTTTTTTAAAATCAAATCCTCATATTGGCTATAAATAGAACCTCACCCCAAGGCTCAAAGGACACAATTGATTCACGGCCAAGATCACTCCAAAAAAATTCTTCCCTTCTCTCGATTCACGCCCATCCCTTATCAAAGGATCGAAGTTTTAATTTCAGTTTGATTTCTCTCTCTCTCTCTCTCTCGATTGGATCATTTTAGAAGCCAAAGAACCAAATATTTTCTTTCCTATTTCTCCACCAACTGCTCATTTATACTCTAAATCACCATTCTCTTTTTGGCCTATCATTGCACGTCAGACCACTTGAGATTCAATTCATCTTCAATTTTGGTTTGGTAAGCTTTGAATATATGTATATTATTTCTATTACTTTTCCTGAGGTTTGAATTTAATTCTTTTTTGGGCAATTTGAATTATTTATTTATTTTTTTTAATAAATTTAGGCCCAACATGAAAGTTTGTCCCATTATATCAATTTCCATACATTGGATTCTTGAGTTTTCTTTTGTTTTAATATATATTTATCAAAATTACCACATCATATGTATTTGGATTAAACTCTTTGTCTCTACCATCGGTAATTGGGCTGAGAATTGACATTATTTCTTTTTTTTTAGCCATGATTTTTCTATTAGGTTATATATTTAGTTTTTATTTTTTTTCAAAAAAATTTGTGTATGTTTGATTTCAGAGATGCTTAGTTAAAAATTCAATTGAATTAATATGGTTAATGTGACTTTTATTTTTATCATTATGTTTTGATTAAATTATTATGCTATGAACATGTTGTATGTTTTCTTATATTTGATACCTCTATTATAAATCAAAATAATTTTAGAAAAAGTTTTAGGATCATTAGAATGCTAATTTTCCATTTTTTTTACAAATTAAAATTTTGAAATTTGTTAGAATGCTCTTTTTTTTTTTTTTTTTTTTTTATTTAAATGGCTTTTTCTTCCCAAATTATGAAAATTTTGAATCGAGTAATAGAAAAATATAATTAGTTCCACAATTTACTATTCAAGTATAATAATGATGATTTTTTAAAGATTTTAAAATAAATACACGCTTTTTCCAAAACCTTCCGACGATGGAAATCTAAGAGAATTAGAATGCTAAATCTCTTAGAACTCTTGAGGAAGAGGAATTTAATTTCAGAATGTTGAAGTTAAATTCCAAAAAAATAAAATTTTACTAATGACCTCGTGTCACTCATAATTATTTAATCATATCTCTATTCTTAGAGATATTGATTAATAAACAAAGGACATTTAAAAATAACCAAAAAAATATTTTTGTTTTAAAGATAAAGGCTAGTTAATACAATAAATAATAAAAAACAACAATCGTTTCAAAACGAACATAATAGGGTGTTAATACCTTCCCTATGTGTGAATAAACCCTCAAACCCATTTTAAAAGTTAGAAGACCATCCTTAATTTAATGACTAGGTGACTAATCACACCAATAATTTTAAAACCAATGATTAGTGGCGATTCTTTATTTTCCGCGTCACAAGTAGGTAGCGACATCATCGATCATAGTTGGTATGGGAGGATGAGACGTCTGAACCTTTGCATTGTAGGCGGCGAGAGGTTGTAGGTGGACGTTCTATTCCAGTTGACCCACGTATGATTCCACTTTTATTACAATCTGGATTTTACGGAGTTTCCCGTATTGGTTGTATCTCATTGGATTGAGCATTGATCACCACTCTAGTGGAGAGGAGGAGACCAGAGACTCATACATTTCATCTACCGACTAGATAGTGTACCGTTACATTACAAGATGTTGCTATACAATTTTGGGTTACCAATTGATGGTTGTGTAGTTACAAGATCACTCGTATATTCATGGCCTACAGTATGTCAAGATTTCTTAGGTGTGATTTGTTGGGATTGAGGCCTCTAAAAGAGTTCTCAAACAGAAGTCCCAAGGATCTTTCCTTGTAGTATAATATTAACAAAAACTAAATGCATAAAATCGAATACTAACCCTTGTCGAGAGTGTCTGGCTCTTCCTCGTTCTTCGATAGTTACGATCCTGAGACCACCAAAAAGATCTTCCTCACTAAGCACAAAAGAGAATCGGTGCGTGGACATTATCCTCTTTGGAAAAAAGAAGAGGGAAGAAAAAAAGTTCTTCCCTATACCCTAGGGCGGCGACGGCAATGAGAGAGGAAGAGGAATTTTCTGAGCCTTCTCTTGGTTGCTTAATCGTGTGTGTTTTGAGATCACCCCAAAGGTCCTATTTATAGGAAAACCAAGACCTCAGAAAATCTTTGAATATCTTTTTAATTATCAAATAATTAATAAAGATATTCTAAAATATATTTTAAATAATTAAGATATAATATCTTATTTCATAATAAGATAATCCCATATCTTTTATTTAAATTAATCTTTATTGATTTAAAATAATTATTCCATATCTCGACCATTAAGATATTCATATATTTTAATTAAAATAAAATGTAAATAATTGGTTACCATTTAACCAATGGGGCGTGTGACCCTACCCGTGGGTCACACGCCCACCATGTCATCTCTATGACAATATTGGACATTTTATTTTTCTTTTTATTTATAGAACAATTCCATTAAATAAATAAAAATCCTTTTTATTTATTTCTTCTTTAATTTAACTTCTTCAAATTAAATATTTAAATAGACTTCGCTATTTAAATTCCCATTAATTTTTGACAAATTCAAAATTAATTTAATAAAATAGACTCTTCTATTTAATCTCTCTATTTTATAATTAAATAAACTCCTCTATTTAATAAATAATTAAATAGACTCTTTTATTTAATTTCACCATTAATTAAATAATTAAATAGACTCCTCTATTTAATTTCATTTAATTAATCAAATGGACCCCTCTATTTGTATTTGCCTTAATTTGTGACGACCCGTTCCCGGTAAGTTGTTAATTTTAATAATTATTAAATTTATTTTAATAGTTATTAGGATTCCTTTTAAGTAATTAGATATTTAATAATTTTTCTTTTAAAGATAAATTAATTAATATCTAATCTTTTTTTTTTAAAAAAGGAGGCTTCACGTGCGTGAGAGAGGGGAAGAAAAGAAAAAAAAAAGGCTTTGACACTGAGAATAGAACGTACAGAGACAGAAAGGAAAAGGTAGGGTTCCATATTTCTTATTCTTCTTCCCTTCTTTGCCGCCATCATGATGGGGTTTAATGCCAATTTTTTATCAATTTTCTTCCATTCATTTGAATCTAGGTGAAGGTTGAGGAGTTTCGTGAGATTCGGGAAGTTTCATCGGGTTTCCAAGATTGTGCAAGTAAGGTAAAAGCCTTCCTCCTTATACAATTGTGTTTTGATTCTTGATTAGAATTAAAAGAATTGGCCCTTTCTTGAAACCAAATTCACAAACCCTTTGATTTAAACCTTTTATCAAAACCCTTAAATTCTTGAAAGAGGCCTTCTTCCAAATCCTTGATTTTAAAAGAACCAATACCGGAACCAAAAAGGGACCGCAGCCACCGCCCCCGAAGAGGCAGCAGCCGCCACAGTAGCCCATATGGGATGCTGCTGGCCGACGGCAAGGGCAGCCCCTTTTGGGGATTGCTCTTGTTTGTTAGGTCGTTTCGGCGTCGCGTTGTTGTGCATTATTAAATTTTACTTTTGGGTAAAATTTTAGGATAGGTTTTAAATTGTCTGGATGGTTTTTCAAGTTCTTAAAAACCATTGGAGAGGAAGATTTGCTTTTGCTTTTAATTGGAATTAAGGTGAGAATTTAGTTAATTTTTGATCGATATCATGTTTAATTTTCTTTTTCTTTATAAGTATGAACTGTTTCTGGGTTGTGTGATTGGAGTAATACTTTGGGTGTTGATGTACTAAGCATGAATTGTATGAACATATGTTTCATTTGAATTGGAGTTAAGGATTTAAGAATTAAATGGCATGCATGCTTTGAATGACATTATTTGATGTTAAAATTGGATTTTCTAGTTGGTTGATTTGTAAAGTGTTAAATATATGATTTCTAGCCTCTTTTTGGATGTTTTAAATGATCTTAAGCTGCTAGATTTTTATGTTGAAAAGTAGGAACGATAGAACCTTACGTGGAAATTAGTTCAGTCGAACCCCTTTTCTTGGGAGTTTAGGTGGGGGATTAATTTTTTATGATTCTTAAGTGTATCTAGATGACTTAGGGGCTGTTTAGAGGCCTTTAAAGCTGCTGGAAAAATTTATTAAATTTTCCTATCGGTTAAGCGCCGAAAAAGAAGTAAAACCACACTAGTCAGACTAATTTGGCTTTTTCGAGTGGGTTTTCTTTGGGGAACCTTCCCGTGAGTTATGGATCTAATTTTGGATTTTTTATACCATATTAACGCTGAAAATATAATAAATTTCCAGATTTTGAAATTTTAAGTTTTAGCCTATTTAAGGTCAGTTTTAGGAGGAAACGGGTTTTCTGGGCTAGAAACTGGACCCAGGCTTTGACAAGCATTCTGGTAGTGATGCTTTCTTTAAAATCACATTATTTTATGCCTTAGATAATGTGGTTGTAGGTTCGCATTAAGTAGGGCCATACTTAATGAAGAATAAACCGTTAAGGGGTGAATTAGAGTTGTGCACAACTTAATTACACTTAGCGGGGTAGGTTCATTCCATTTGATCAATAGGAGAAAATAAACTTGTAGGTTCACTTGTGAGTCTAGTAAACTCATAAGAAGAATAACTCAAAAGTCGAATCGTGGTGACACGGGTTCAATGCTTTGAGTGTGCGGTTCACTTTAATTGCGAATAAAGTGGAGCTAAGGCATTAGGTAAAAAGAATAAAAGGATGAGATTTTCTCTAGATTATGCCTTGGAAGTTGAGAGTTATTTGGAAGTTGTGAGGCCGATTATGGACTTAAGGAATTTAGGAAATTTCTCATGGCGTTGCTCTTAAATTAACTTTATTTCTCACTGGGCGTAGCCTCATGATGCTACACTGTTTTTTTTCCAGGTAATAAAAAGAAGAAATCGGCAAATGACAGGATCGCTGATTGTGACTGGTTGGGCTTGGATTTACAAGCCAGCGTTGTTTCTTTTTATTTCGTTCTTGTTTAGTGGACTATTGGGATTTTATTATCATCATTGATATTGGTTTTCATGATTTGTTTGTTTCGAAACTTTGATTAGTTGGTTTCATTTGTTCTGTTTTAAAATGAGCTCGAATAAAATTTCATGGATGGATTTTGGATTTGTGGAGATTTTATTGTGAACAAAATGAAGTTTGTTTGGTTTTGACTTTAAATGAGAAGTATTTAATTTGAGTTGTTGTTATTTATGTTTCCGTTGCATTTTAGTCAATTTCCATGTTTTGGGAATTTGGGATGTTACATAATTGATTTGACAACTTCAAATCAAATACTTGAAATCGTTTTTCCAAAGAAATTAATTATCATTAATTTATGTTCTCAATTACATGTGTTAGCTTGGAGGACTTAATGGACCTATAGAACTAAGCTTCAATGATCTAGAATTACATTGATTGAACTCCTTCAATCAATTAATTCTTATTCATTAACTCTTAGATAACTCCACTAAATATCTAGAGTTGCACTCTTAGTACTATAGACATAGTTATGTCCATCGGCTAATATCATTAACTACACTTTGATCCTTGACAAGTTAGTTCATATCCATAGCTAGGTATTTGAACCGTATTAACCTCCACGATACATCTTGTTCCTTAAGCCCAACTGATTTTCCAATGAACAACCTTACATAATCTCCATTATGCGTCTTTACCTTTTCCTTGATCAGAGGAATATGGGGCCCCGCTGTTCAAGACGGAATCAATCCATAAGGGAACTACTTATCTATTTTCCTATATGGAAAAGAGTGAATTCTATTCTTGTGTAATTACGTTCCCAGCTATAAGCAAGATGTAATCCCCAAAGTGAGAGGCATATTGAGTGAATTATATCGAGTCACTCTCACCTATGCAAATCAAAGGCTTGTCTCTTACGAACAGGAGTTTGTAATCCACTCAGGATTAAGATCAATTGTACATGATCAACCGGTTGATAAACGAAGTGTCTTTCTATAACGGCTTTCCCAGAAGATAATAAGTTTATCTTAGTCCAGTCTACTACAATCTCTATTGCAGCAACACCCTCACTCACATGTCTCTACATGAGCGATCCAGATGAGATCACTTGTGCCAATTCATAAGTGGGCTGTGTTAGTGGTGTTACCAGAAATAAGGCACTCAACCTTTATTCATATACCACAGATTATTTGAGTTACACATAAGTGAATCTTCCTGCATCATATGCTCACTTTAAGTTATCATAAGTAACTCTGGATCTTATGATGGATTACATTTATTAAACTAATAATAAATGACAATGTAAATATTACAAATTAATAATTCCTTTATTTATTTATAGTTTAATTTGATTACATAAGATTTAGGGCAGAAACCCTAACATGATTAGGGTTGGGCTCGGTTCGGTTCGGTCCGATTTTGACTAAAACATTGAACCGAACCGAGATACTCGGTTTACTTCATGAATGAACCGAACGGTTCCACGGTTCACCTATAATCAAGGAACCATTCGGTTCAGTTAGTCTCGGTTTCTCGGTTCGGTTTTCGCTTTTAGGCCTTATTTTTTTATCGTGCATTTCTTATTCTAAATCTCCAACTTGTGTTCTATCTTATTAACAAAAATTATTCAGTACCAATAAAATTACCACAGTATAAACGCTGTTAAGGTTTTTTAAACATATTCCTTTTGTTTTATTCATTATTATCTTATCAAAATTATAAATGAGTTTAATAAACTTTAAAATCTAGATCTTGAGTTTAACCTCAGATCTGGTATTAAAAATCTCAAATCTAGTATAAAAAACGTTAGATCTGATTTATAAAAACTCAGATCTAGTTTTTAAAAATTCAGATATGGTATAAAAAACGTCAGATCTAGTTTTTAAAAACTCAGATCTGGTTTTTAAAAACTCAGATTTGGTTTTTATAACATCAAATTTGAGTTTTTAAGTCCCATTTCGAAGCAAAATTGATTGAAAATGTGTAAAAATCGTAGAAGAAATGAAGGATGGAGATGAAGAAAATGTTCATGGAGAAAAGTGCCATGATCTTGAGGTTGATGGAGGAAATGGAACTGAGAGAAAAGGTGAGATTTGATAGACATGTGAGGTTTGAGAGAAAATAGGTAAACGATTTGTAGAGAATCTGAGGTTTGAGAGACAATAAAGGAATTTTGAGAGAAGCGACGCGAGGAGAAGGAAGATAGAAAGTATTAGGGTTGAACATTAAAGAAACCTTATATATATATTTGGCTGACCCTTCACATATGATAGATCATGAGCCTGTTGTTCTTGATGCTAACATGTCTTATGAGGAGACACCGGTGAAGATTCTAGCATCGGAGAAAAAAGTGTTGAGGAACAAGACTATCGGCTTAGTAAAAGTTTTGTGGAGGAACCAAGTGTCAGAGGAGGCTACTTGGGAACGAGAGAAGGAGATACGGGATAAATACCCTCACTTGTTTACTTAGAAGTTACTTTTCGGGGACGAAAAGTCTTTTAAGGAGGGTGGATTGTAACGTCCCATTATTTTGAGGTGATTTTTTTTTAATTTAATTTAATTTAATATTTATTTGTTTATTTAAAGTATTAGAGATAATTCTAGAATTAGTTATTAAGAGTTAAATAGTTAATTTCGTTCGGAAACCTTTATAACTGTTTAATTAGCCTAAATTAGTTTCAGTGGTATTAATAATTATTAATAGGCCAAATAATAATTATTAATCACCATTGAGCTAGTTTAAGTGCTTCGGGTTTCGTTTTAAAAGCTTAAGGCAAATAAAGGACGTATGCGTCATTTCCGGAATTCTTAAATATCTAAAACACTATTCCTCCTTCTCCTTAAATAAGCCAAACTTAGACAAAAATTCCATTTATCTTCCTCATCTTGCCGTGAGCTTCAAAGAGAGAAAAGAGATTTTTGCTTTTTCTTCGTTTCTTGCCTGATCGTCACAATTTCGGTTGCGTTGGATAGCCACGGGCCCGAGCATCATTTCCAACCTACCAATTGTTCTTTTCCACCGCTATCTAAGGGTTTTAAGGTATGTCAAAGTTCAAAACCTAAAACTTCAAATAGTTTTTTAATGGTGTTTTGGTTGAAATCTTCCATTTCTTGCCCGGGAACTGGGAGATTTAGATCGAGGGAGTTGTTTTATGTATATTTAGAACTTTCCCTAAACCTTAGAATCGGGTTTGAGCCAAAAGCCATTTCCGTTAGTTTTTCTCATATTTGATGATGCTTAGGGTTTTTCAAATGTTATGTTTTTATGTTTTTCTTTATTGTTCGGGATTGAACTTTTGTCCTAAACCCTAAATCACGTTTACCCATTGATGGTAACAACCTCCAAAGTGCCCGAAACCAACTCAAAACACCTTTAAAGTGCTTAAAATCCGGAAAACCAACTCCATTCCTTCCCTCCCTTTGGGCTGTGGGCCTTGTGAGCTCATTTCCCGGGCTGTTTTGTCTTTTATTTTAATAACGTGACGATCGTTTTTCATTTCGTTAATTTATTATACTTTAGGTGTATTTTAATTATAGGTTTTGTGCATTGATCGTGAATTTTGGTCAACCGGCGATTAGGAGTTGACTTCTTTTATAAGGTGAGTTTAAAATGGTTGTGATTACTTTTATGTTTTCGAATTGCATGACGATTATGTTCGATCGAGGTTAAGAGGGTTATTAGATTTTAGAACTTATCCAAGAATGTATATAATTGGGAGTCAAGGAAAGTGCATAAGGAAAGAACTAGTTAAGTTTGTGTGATTTAAAGTGAGATGTTATTGGTGGATTAAGTTGTATTCTCAAGGAGAATTAGGTTTCCGGAAATTAGAGGAGAGTATTAGATTTCTCCGTTTATTTCGAGTGGTTATAAGATAGTTAAAAGAAAACTTTGGAGAGATTCACCTTGTAGATTTGAGTTAGTATGATATTATTAGCGATGGGATTCACTATTTACTACTACCAAAGGGGAGTAGTACGTGTGACGTTATGATACACGTGGTTTGTGAATGGTGGCAATGAGGTTACGGTGTGGTTTGTGATTGGTTACAATGAGGTCACGATGTGGTTTGTGATTGGTGACAATGAGGTCACGGTGTGGTTGTGATTGGTGACAATGAGGTCACCGTATGATTTGTGATTGGTGACAATATGGTCATGGATGTGAAATGTGAATGGTGACAAGTGGTCACGGTTTGAATTGTGAAATGTGACAATGAGGTCACAATGTGAAATAACGTGTGGAATGATGTAAATGATAGAAATTTACTTTGTTATGTACTTTGTTATGCTTTAGTACTTTATTTTACGAGCTTGAATGTTTACTTTTCGAAATTACGATATAGTAGAATGGGATTGATTTTCTTATGCAAAGTACTTGGGAATATCGAATGGGAAGTAAAGAGCACGATAGGATTTTGGACACATTTTCTGATATGGAATTCGGTCCATAGAAGTGCTTGCATCCATCTTATTCTCACTAGCATTTTTATGCTAATGTTGCTACACTTAAACTTTTTCAGGTAATACTCGTGGGAGAGGGCGAGGTCGTGGAGGTGGTGTTGTTTGATCGCGAGCAGATGGCTTTGTGGACATGGACTTACATGTATATTTTGGGGCATTCCATGAATGCTAGTTGAAACATTATATGTTATTGTCTTTAAACTTATATTTTGTGGCTCATGAGTGCCTAAGACTTGTTGTACATATTATCGAGTTTATTTCCTTTGATTTTGTCATGAAATGAAGTATGTACTTCTTTGTTTTTACTTTCTCTGAAATGGGCCCATGTAAACTGGTTTTGGTAGTCCATATTTTAAATGGATCCACGCCAAATTTTTATAAAAATAAAGTCTTCCGCTGTTTATTCTGATTTAAAGATTTGAGAAAATTCGAGTCTTTACATGTATCTCCCATTACTTAGCGATTTTGAGTCAGTTGGTCGTTTTGGTTGGGGTAGTGCATGTCTTGCACCTTGAGATGTGTAGGGCAAGTAACCAGAATGTCTCAGAAATAGCTGGCCCTCTCCTTTTACTACAGTTATGGGCATGAGATCATGTACCATTTATATTTCCAATTAGACATCATATGTATGAATATGAAACAGAAGATCGTCTTTTGGGATGAAGGTACCAACTACATTTTCATACTCATTTTTATAATTATTTATCAATTTCACTATAATAAATTCACTATTCCATGTAGATGGGTTGACGCTTTCACATGCAATGATCTTCCGATGCATGTACTTATTTTTTATCGTCATATTCTAGATCAGATAACTTCAGACCAGGTATCAAATATCTATAATATTTTTTAAATTTCAGTTCGAACATACTAAGCTTATTATTTAATTAAATACAGATTATATGGTAGCCATATACAAACGTTATTATGTTGTTATTGAAGTATTGTAGGCGGGATCAAGATGTGTGGATGACTATAAGCCCACTCATATGTTTCTATATATATGAGTGACATTGACTCGATCGTACTATGCGACAATTTGGACTCCGTCAAATAGTGACTTACGGGGTAGACACAATCACGATTGATTTCATAGTTGGATGCTTATATACAACGGTGGAATCAAAGAATGAATAATATGATTAACGGTGAGGATGTTCAAGAGGGTTCCGACGTTTCAGAAGATTATTATAAGTGGTATTATAATATCACACGTCGATTTATTACACACGTTGGCAGAACTTATGACACTTTGGTATGTATTCAGTCATCTTATGTATAAATCTAATACAAGTTTTTTTTTTTTACTTATACATCTTTATTTTATTTTTTTCATGTTTAGATTGATATGTTCAATGACTTGTCAACATCGGATGATTCTAATACTAGAGTCGCTTGTGAGTGTGGTTTAAATATTATTCGTGAATATAGATGAAAGCTTGACGCTCAGCGACCTAATGTACGACGCACACGTGAACATCATGGAAGAATGACAACAAGAGAGAGACAGGTTCCGGTTGAAGATCGAGATGATATTGATCATCCTATGCAGGTATTTTCATCCCTACTCCACTCAAGTAATCTTTTACCGGACATCCATCCGGTTCAGTTGGTGCATCGGGCCTGCACTCGCCTCAACTTTTGATGATCCTGACTCCTGGAGCCATTGACTATTCCCCCACGTACATCACTACCATTTGGTGAGTGGTCTAGCATGTAGTTTGATCAAGAACTTGTTCCGTCCACCACCAAGTTGAGGGCGAGGTCGTCGTGCAGATTTGCCTCCACGAAAACATCCTAGGCGTGATAGGCATCCTTCATCGTGCGAGACATGATTTCTTTAGCATACTTATTGTAGACACCGATTTTTGTCCTATATTATTTAAAATTAACAAATTTTGAATTATTTTATTTAAATTTTGGCATATTCCCTTAAATTAGTTTTTTTTAGAATAAATTTGGTTTGATTGCAATTTTAGTTTAGTTTATCTAAAATTTAATTATTTAATTTTTCTTATCTTGTAATTTGAAATAATGAAATAAGAGTATTAAAATTAAAAATAACATTTTTGTTCAAAATTATTAAAAAATAAAAATAAAGATACGATATCTTTAATAAAAAAAAATAAAAAAATCTATCAAAGATCTTCTCCCCACGTCCATCCATGGCCTCCTTTTTCTACTTCTTCTCTTTTCCCATTCCCTCATTTTCGCTTACCAAATCTGAAAAAGAAAATCTTATCATCCCTCAAAATCAGCAGCTCATGAACTTTGAATATATCTCCCATACTCCAATGTTTTTTTTCCATCTATATATATGGATTGTCTTTGTTTTTCAAAAGAGAAAGAGGAGAAGAGAGAAGGAGGTGAAAAAGAAAAAAAGAGGCATACAATAGTTATCCATGGCAAGAAAGGTCAGAAACCATCTTCATACCAAAATCACCGAAAGTTTACCCCACTTTATGTTCTCTTTGAGTATGGACTTAAATTGAAAGAAATGTCTAAAAATTGCTGATATTGCTACTGGTTTTTAACCTATGTTTTCTTTTTTCTTTCTGGAAAAAAGAAGGGAGAAATAAGAAGCAATCTGTTTGTTTAAAATCTGTCTCAGCGTCAGGTACTATTTGTATTTTAAATTTAGCAAATAATGTTTATTATATGATGTTAGCGTAGTGGAATTCGTTTGATAAAAGTATGCCCCACGCCCATTGTTCGATTCCCTCAAGCTTCAATTTTGTTAATATTTTTTTTTAGTTTTTCCGCTTTGGTATCTTTATTAATTTAAATCATCAATAAATAAACAAGTTGAAAAGTTAGCTCAGTGGCTGTGTGCTGTCTTTCCTTTCCTTCGCAAGGACAGTTTTGTTTTTTTAAAGGTTTTATAGTTGTTTTTAGTTATTTTTGTTTAGTAAAAATTTTATATATCATTCTAATATTTTATTTTTTAATAATATAATTTATATTAGTATGCCATATTTTTTATATATCAAATTTCTTTTTTTTCCTTTTTATATTTTTTTATACTAGGATATAATATTTTGTCTTATTTTAATTAATTTGCTTAGCTTGATTTTTACCATGTTCAATTTTAATTTAATCATGATGTCACATTTACGTTTTTTGTGGTTTCTCATACTTACCAACACCATAATTTAAGTCAAACCTCTAAAATATTATACTAAAATTTTGTTTAAATCTTTTAAAAAATAAATTAGGCAGGGAAATTTTAGGATACTAATTTTCCCAAAAAATGTTTAATTAAAGTGGAATCAAAAGGAGATTGAAAATTTTAGGATGCTAATTTTTCAATCTTTAAAAAAAATTAAAATTAATATTCCTATCTTAAAATAATAAATATATCCTTATTTTAAACCAATAAAAATTTAAAAATATCAATAAACTTCACATCTAACTAAATAACATTTCCTTAAATAATAAAAAATTAAAATTTTAAGAAAACCTCTAGCCTTAGTAAGAATTACATTTCCAATTTTGATAAAAAGATTTGCTAAAGACATATTAGTGATATTCTCCATAAAACACGAAACAATTCTCATATTAAAAAATGTTCTAAAGATTATTTTCAAAAATGCCGACGATGGAGTTTTAGGAGTTTTCAGGATGCTGATTTCCTATTATGTTGAGGAATAAGTTTAATTAAGGGATGCCGAAATTGAACTCAAATAAAAAGATTTCCCAATGGCTTTTTACACCACTCATACTAATTTGATTAAGCCTTCTAACGTTTAAGGTATTATTCAATAAAGAATGGGACATTTAAAAATAAAATTTAAAAACATATTGTGTGTTCAAAACCAAAGGGTTTAATATAAAACATTAAAGATAAATAACAGTAATCGTCTTTCAAAACGAACATAATAGGGTGCTAATACATTCCCTATGTGTGAATAAACTTCCGAACCCATTTCAAAAGTTAGTAGACTATCTTTAATAAAATGACTAGGTTAGTGGCGACTCCTTTTCTTCTCTGCGTCGCGGGTACGTAGCGACACTTATCATTAGTATAATTATAATTTTCTATATCTACCGTTTATGAATGTTTAATTTTGTGTACTATCAAACTTTTTTAGAATGTTTTTCGGTGTACTAACAAACTTTTTATCATATTATGCTTCAATTTATTTTTATTTCTCATATTTTGTTATTGTACACAAGCATATGGAGATATCATTCATAAAAAGGAGATAAAAAGAGACAAAATGCTTTCTTACTTAATGTACCGTATGGATTTTCCCAAAAGGATTTCAAAGTTAGGGTTTTCTAAGGTTTGATTATTTTTGAAAATAAAGATGAGATAAACTTGAAAAAGTGAAGATACAATTTTTAGGTGGGTTTTAAATTCAAGAACAAAGAGAAATTTGTATATAAGAAAAGAGGAATCCCCTTACCTTGAAATTGCTCTTGAAAAGAGACCTTCAACTTCCTTCCCAATCTCCACCACCGCAACCAAAACCTTAAAGAACAAGAAAAGAAAAGAAATCGATTAGAAACCTTTCCGGGATCTCCAATCGACAACGATCACGAAGAAGAAGAAGAAGAAGAACTGCCCTACCTTTTGTCTCTGCCTCTTGCTTTCACGTGAAGGAGGAGAATAGACCAAAACCCCTTTTCTTTCTTTTCCTTCCCTTACTTTCACGTTTTCTTCCTTTTTTTTTTTTATCATTTCTCTCCAATAAATGACAAATAATAATTATTCATAAATCCTGAAAAAAAATTAATTAGATATAAATACCAAACTTATCCATGAATTCCCAATAAATATTAAAAAGAAATTAATATTTATGTATTTGAAGCTTATCGAAAAACACAGGACGTTACACATACTAATTTGATTAAGCCTTCTAACGTTTAAGGTATTAATCAATAAAGAATGGGACATTTAAAAATAAAATTTAAAAACATATTGTGTGTTCAAAACCGAAGGCTTTAATATAAAACATTAAAGATAAATAACAGTAATCATTTTTCAAAACAAACATAATAGGGTGCTAATACATTCCCTATGTGTGAATAAACCTCCGAACCCATTTCAAAAGTTAGTAGACTATCCTTAATAAAATGACTAGGTGACTAATCACACATAATCTTAAAAAACCAATGATTAGTGGCGACTCCTTTTCTTCTCCGCGTCGCGGGTACGTAGCGACACTTATCATTAGTATAATTATAATTTTCTATATCTACCGTTTATGAATGTTTAATTTTGTGTACTATCAAACTTTTTTAGAATGTTTTTCGGTGTACAAACAAACTTTTTATCATATTATGCTTCAATTTATTTTTATTTCTCATATTTTGTTATTGTACACGAGCATATGGAGATATCATTCATAAAAAGGAGATAAAAAGAGACGAAATGCTTTCTTACTTAATGTGCCATATGGAGACATCATACATGAGAAAGGAGAGAAAATGTGTTTTTTTTAAGGTTTAGTGAAAACGTTATATGGTTCCACGTTTTCATTAAAAACGTTGTATGGTTCCACCTTTTCAATGAAAACGTTGTATGATTTCACGTTTTCATTGAAAATGTTGTATCATTTCACGTTTTCAATGAAAACGTGAAATCGTATGACGCTTTCAATGAAAACGTGATACGGTTCCACGTTTTTTGCTGACATGGCAAATGAAAACGTTGTCTCATTCCACGTTTTCAGTCAATGGTAAAAAACTACCCTAGTTTGCTTAAACGTTTCACCAGTATTCTATTTTACTTATGTTTTTTTTGAAAACCCACCTTAGTCTGCCCGATCATCCTTTTAATGCCTTTGGTTCCCGGATTTTACTGAGTTTGTTTTTTTAGATTTATCAAATTTGGATTTATTAATTTTTTTGATTTTAAGAATGAGTTTGTTCTGTCAAATTCAGTGTAAAATGTGGTTGAAGTTGTGAAAAAAAAATAGTTGGATACATATGATAACTTTATATAACCTGATTTAAATAGTTAAAATCTCTTGTCCAAACCCATAAGTCAAATTTTCTAGTAAAAACTCTTCTTTGACCTATTTATTGATCTTAATTTCAGTCATGGGCTTATTTATTCTTTATATAAATTCTAGGAGAGGATTTGAATCGAATCTTACATCCCTTGATGTGTATACATCAATAGTATTTTTTAATTAACATATTACTTTATGTGATGTATAACAAACTTAAAATTGATAGAATAAAACTTGCTTCGTCATAAGTTAGGAGAATTTCTTCTTACTTTCATATGTATAGTAATTTCATCAGATCAAATATATTAATATAATCTACATATTTATTAACCCAAATATAAATAAGCCAATAGCTTAAAATTGATGTATACACTAGTAAGGGCCTGTTTGGGAGTGTTTATGAAATTAGTACTTTTAATCAAAATAGTTTTCTTATAAGTACTATGATAAAAAATGCTCAGTGGTATATTACTTTAATGTTTGGATATAATATTTAGAAAGTGCTTTTAATATTGTTTAGAGTTCTTGTTATAGAAGCTGTATGTAGAAAAAGAAAAATTGTAGATTAGAGAAAGAAAGTGTGTAAGGAGAAATTAGAGAGTGTGTGGAAAAATAAGTTAGAGAGAGAAAATGTGTGGAGAGAAGCTAGATAGAGAAAAAGCATGGAGAAAAGTTTAGAAAGAGAAATTTAAAGTGTGTAGAGAGGAGTTAGAGAGAAAATGTTAGGTGGTTGTTTCTATTTTTTTAGATAATAGAAACAACCACCTAATGACATTTAATTTAGATTAATATTGAGAAACGTAATTGAGAACAATAGGATATTATGATTGACTTTGGCCTATTGCAAGTAACCCTTTTGATTGACAGGATTCAATTGCATCAGCATACATATCCTCCAAACTGTATTTGAATTGGAAACCCATTTCTTTAAGTTTTTTGGAAGAGAAACGGACAGTCTTCAAGTCTTCTTCAATTCCATTGAATCTTATATCAAAGATAGAGTTAATTCCCAATACTTTCAACAAGATTCTACTTTGACAATTTTTTTTCTTTGAGTGAATTTTATAAAAAAAAAAACTCTCTTTGATATTTAGTCTAATTGATTATTTTTAATAATCAGTTTTCTCTTATCTTTTAAATTAAAAAGTGTTCATAAAAATATAGTTAATAATTATAAAAGAATAAGTAATATAAAAAAACAGCAATGAAAATAATAAAACACTGTTTTAATTTTTTTTTATCATTTTTTGTTTTAAAACTATTTTTAAAAATTATTTCGTCAGATAAGTTTTATGTAAAACAACGGTCCTAAATAGAAATGAAACTACAGTTATTTTATTATTTTATCTCTCAAATCCCTATCCAAAAATATAGTTGAAACGAGTTTAGAACAATCAAAGAACTTACTTGGAAGGAACAGAATATTTTTGTCGAAGCAAATTGGCAATGTCATAAATGGTAGCATCGTTTGAAGAACAGATGTATCTTCCCTTGGCATCAGGATGCTCAAACAAGAATATATGAGCCTTACAAAGATCATCCACATGTATATATTGACATTGTTTTATAACCGAATAATTAGCTTCATTTCCTGTGTAATTAACAAAAAAAAAAAAAAATCTTATAGCTTACGACATCAATCATACCTAAGTTTTGATAATAATAATAAACTCTTTTATTTATTGACGATTTTAAAATGACCATAAATTAGAGCTCGGAATGAGAATTTCACAATATCTTAAATCATCTAAATCAGACTTCAAACAAAAAAGTGATAATTAAAAGAAAATTTATAACGTTAGAAGATAAAAATATATCATCGGCATAATTTAAAACTACGTCGTGTAATGTGTCATTTACAAACAACGGGCGTTCATATATTTGATAAAAAACATCGATTGTCTCAAAAAAAAATTTATCAAATGCTATAATAAAAAATTATTATAAAATAAGAAGAGGGGTTGCACCAACCAGTCAATAGGGAAAGGCCGATGTAGAGGCTAAGGGGCATTGAGGAAGAGATAAATGAACCAATCACCAGAGTGGGTATAATAGTAATTAAGTCAATCTTTTTTTCTTCAGCAAATTTCCACGCAGCTTTCTCTGCTAATGTCTTGGAAAGTAAGTAAACCTGGAATTGCAAAAGTAACTCTCTTTCATAATCTATTTGAAAATTTGTTTCTGAAATTTTATCAATATAACTTTAGTTAAAGAAAAAAAAAATAGAAATATAGACCCATCCAGGCATTTTTCGGGAGAGGATAAATTCAGTGTCACTCCAGCAAGTTTCATCATATTCTGGTTTCTGGTTTTCTTCAATGTTGACAGTTGCAGCCGACGAGGTGAATATCAATCTACGAACTGTTTTTGAATCCATGCATGCTTTCATTATGCCTAACATTCCATTGATCGCTGGATTTATCACTTCTTTCTGTTGAATTACATTTTTAAATTAAATACACACATAATTAAAAAATAGTTATAATATGTTTATGTCTCTTAATTTTACTCTATTTTTTTTTTTTGGTTTAAAAATAATAATTTAATTCCTTGAAAGATAAAAAAAAAATGAAAAAAGGACAATTATTGAAATAACATATTTTTACACACTAATTACTGAAATGTCAGATTTTTTCTAAATTGATTGAACTAAAAAAGTAAAAAAAAAAACCATGAAAAATAATAAAATAGTTCGATAAATTATTGAATTTGAACTTAAGGCAAAAAAACAAACAAATTCATTAAAAATACCCATGAAAAATAATTCAATAAATTTATTGAACTATTATTATGCTATTTAAATAATTTTTAAAAAATTATGACATTTTAGTAACTAGTCTTTTACCATGTGCGTCGCATGTGATATATATATATATATATATATATATATATATTTTATATAGAATCGTTTAAAAGTTTCTCTCTTACAACGAAAGACAAGACCTCTCTCTTGTAAGGAGAAACTATCTCAAGCCTTACACTTTCTTTCTTGAATTTGGGATGTTTTGTCATGAAGGGGAGAACCCCTATTTATAGTGAAAGAGTCATGGCTTTCAAGTTCAATCTAAGGGTATGGATTTAACCTTGTTCACCGAAAAAAATCAAAGGATATTTGGAGCTTTAACATCCTCTTCAAAACATGTGAATCTAAGAGTTTCCACCTCTCCTCCAACAAGTGAGCAATAACTTGGACTAGGGTTTGAGCTAAATGAGACTTTTAGTATGGGTTTAATAGTGGGATTAGTCGAACATCATTCACGGTTTTTAGGAGATGTTTCACGATTTCAAGGCGACGAATAATAATTTTCGGGAGACGATTCTCATTTCTATCTCATAGGAATCATCACCACAACGAGTACAAACTCTCCGAAAAAGTCCAAATAAAACCATCCAACGGTAGAAAACCCCCTCTAAAATTAAGTATGTTTATTTTAATATTTTTCAATAAAAATGAACCTGTTAAATAAGTTTTGAAGATTCATTCATCTATGAGGATCCAACAACTTGTGGAGAATTCTAGTCTCTCAAATGATAGCTCCTACAAGCAGTAGTCAATTAATATGGTTTAAAAAAAAAAAAAAATTGCATGTATGTATGTATGTATAGATGCTTAAAATTTGTTTCTGCTACTTATGGTCTCTTTGAATTTAACTGATGAAATTAAAAAAAAAAGTTATTCAAAAATAAGACAAAGGTAAAATGATTTTTTTTTGTTGAGTTAACAAAGGGTTATAATATTATGAATATAAAAAAACTATTTTAAAAAGAAGTTACGGTTAGTTTGGATGAAAAAGTTAATATT
Organism: Gynostemma pentaphyllum; assembly: GCA_028015215.1. Lineage (NCBI taxonomy): Eukaryota > Viridiplantae > Streptophyta > Magnoliopsida > Cucurbitales > Cucurbitaceae > Gynostemma > Gynostemma pentaphyllum. Next base: position 17,230,763 of record CM051350.1, on the reverse strand, counting down.
TGATGGCTTATGAAAATATAGGAGTGAAGATTTTCAAATTAAAAGTATAGGGGACAAATTAAAAAATGATCAAAGTAAAGAGCATTCATGTATTTAATCCTTAAAATATTTACTCAATTCATTTATATAATTAAATACAAAAAAAGTATGTTTAAAATAGAATTACCTCAGGGTCGTTTGGCCGGTAGTCCATGGGCGTGGCAACGTGGAACACTCCAATGCAGCCATTGATTGGCTCAACGTAGCTTCCCTCGTCAGCAAGATCTGCTTTCCATAGCGTCAACTGCTTCTCAGCATTTGGAAACTCCATCAAATGCTTCACTTTCTCTTCATCCTCTGCCATTCAATTAAACTCATCAATCCGGCATTGTTAAAAAATGAGTTTGAAAAACTAACACGAGCATAGCTCAACTAGTTAGATACCCACTCTCTTCTCATGAAATTAAAGGTTCGAGTCTTTTCTTTCCAATAAAAATTTTGTAGGTATAAAAATAAGAATGAACTCCTCTCATTAAAAAAATAAAAATAATAATAATAGTATTATGATGTAGAAAAGAGAAAAGATGAAGAATGAAACTGGGATCTCGCACGGTGGCTCGAACCGTGTAGCCCTTTTCGAGGAGCCTCAACACGAGCCACGATCCGATGAACCCAGATGCCCCAGTAACGCAAACGGTTCCTGACATTTTTACAAAGGCTAAGAGTTATAAAACCGGCAACTGATAGAAATAATAATAAAATGTTAATTGCTTTTCTATTTTGTGGTGCTAAGGTTCAATTAGCAAATATATATATATATTGGAACGAATTTTTGTCCTGTTTTTATTATACTAGTAAGGAACCATTTAAGGAAAACTTCTTTAAATTGAATAAATATCTAAGGAAATTTGGGTAACATGACCTATTAACCTTTTTTGACCTTATGATGATGTCATGTTTGTGTGAAAATTCTAAATTACCCTTAAACTCATCTCCACTCTCCTCTCCTCCATCTTTCCAAAAAGAAGAAGAAAATCTCCCTCTCAACTTCTCATCTTTCAACTTCCATTGATTCTTCACTTCATTTCTTATCATTCAATCTCTAACAACGAAAAGAAAGTGAAAGAAAAGGTACACAACTTAGAATTCGAAAAACCCAAAACTGGGATCTACGGATTTCGAAATCCATGGGACCTCTGGATCTCCGGATTCCGGAGGAGGGACGTCCCTCCTCCGGAATCAGGAGGATTTTTTTTTTCCACACACCGGCCCCTCTGGAATAAATTCCGGAGGACCGGTTTTCAATTCCGATCCTTCGGAATTTTGGGAAGCAAGCCCTATTTTTTTCTTTCTTTCTTTCTTTTAATTAATTTATTTATTTAATTTAGCTTATATGTGGTTTATTTAATTTAGCTTATATGTGGTTTTATTTTTAATTAGTTATGTAATTTAGTTTATATGTAGTTTTGTTTTAAAATTAGTTATTTAATTTAGTTTAAATGTGGTTTTTTTGTTTAATTAGTTATCTAATTTAGTTTATATGTGGTTTTTTTAATTAATTCTTTAATTTAGTTTATATGTGTTATTTCAGTTCAAAATGTCTATGAGCAACGATGATGTGGTGTTGATAATTCCGTCGGATCAACATTTTCATTCCACCCTTAGTAACTTATCACAATTATCGAGAACTGTTAGTTTGATTACTAGTGTTCTCGCTCCTCATCAATTAGAGTTGTTTAAAAACTCAAGCATTGGTAGGTTGATTGATGCGGAGTTGGTCTTTTGTGGTCCACTTATACATCAAGTTTTGTTGAGAGAGATTGATATCAAACACTTCAGGATCAATTCTGGCAATTGTATACACTCGAACTAGAAATTCTTCGTATGTTATACTTTTACTTATCGCTATTCCTTTAGCGTTACCGCCTATATACCTGTTGCCATTAGCATCCCATTCTCCACCATAACGAATAAATATTCTTGTCATTGACATCCTATAAAATAACCAAAACAAATACTGAGGCAAATGTTAAATAAAAGGTGAAATTTTGAATTCCGGGAACAAAGTTAAAAATCCGGTCTTCATTCCGGGGGAAAATACAAATACCGGGGCAAATGTTAAACCCTAAACCCTTATATAGAGAAAAAAAGCAATGAAATTGTAAATTCCGGAACAAATTTCAAAAAACGGTCTGAATTCCGGAAAAAAAAGTTAAAGTTTCAAAATCCGGTCCGAAATCCAGAGGTACCTTCGGAATCCGGAGATACCGAAGGTACCTTCGGATTCCGGAGATATTATAAAAATTGGATTCCGGGGTAAAAATAGAATTTCGGAGAAAATTTTCACATTTCGGGGCAACCCTGATTTTTATTCCTTTCTAAAAACTTGTTTGAAAGAAAGAGATCAATCACTTTTCATACCTTGAATAATGAAGAGATTGAAAAAGGAATGATGGAGAGAGTTGAGATTGAGAATTTTAGAGAGAGATAATTTTTAGAGAGAGAATATCATTTATAAAGTGAGAGAGTTCTAATATTAGATATATGAATGTTTAAGGGTAAATTAGAATTTTCACACAAACATGACATCATCATAAGGTCAAAAAAAGTTAATATGAGAATGGAGGTCAAAAAGCATTAATTGTAGATTTTGGAGGTCATTTTACCCAAATTTCCAATATCCAAATGGGTTTGAGTAAATTTAATAAAAACAGTTATACTGTCTATTGTTTATATGCTTTGAAATTTAATAGTATATGACAAATCAAACTTTTGATTTCATCAATTTAAACTCTAACATTTAATAAATTATTTAATTAATGTCACCCGTTATTTAAATTAATACTATTTTTGAAAATTTGTAGTTAGGTATGGGCATTTTTATGGCTCAATAACTTTAGTTTTGTGGATTGTTATTTTTTTTATGTTGGACCTTTTTCATGGTTAGATTGAATTATATTTTGTTGTTAGGTTTGAATCTTTTTATGATTCGACTTTGTGTAATTTTTTTTACTAATTAAAATTTAAAGAAAAAAAATCAATTTATACCATGAATTTAATAATATTTGTATAATATGTTGAAATTATCGATTTCAATAATAGAATGGTATTTATTTTGAAGTTTAAAAATATTTTTTTTTTTTTTATAATTTTGTAAAAGTTCGTTTTGTTCAATCTAATTTTGTTTCATTATTAGAATTTATTTTCATTCCATACATAGTTGCATTGCATTCATGAAAAAAAAATAGGTTAATCAATTAGAAAGGACTCAGCGCATGATTAATATGGTTCTAAATATAAGACACGTGTCAATTTTTTACCCACCAACCACATTTATGCCGGCCATTCCGAATAATTTCTCCATATTTATAGTTAGTCTACTAGAAAAGAGTTTAGATTTTTTTCACAATTTTTTTAAAAAATAATAATAAATCAAAAAAAGAGAAAGAGACGAATATAATTAAATAAAAACATATATAAAATTCTCTACAGAGATTCATTGCACTTTTTTTTCATGATATTCAACACATTTTACATGTGTTCATAATTTCTTTGTGGGATTAGCTGTTGCACTTTTTTTTTCATGATCTTCAACACATTTTACATGTGTTCATAATTTCTTTGTGGGATTAGCTGTAGCAAGTGGGCAAATTTGGCAATTATCAATAATTTTAGCCACAAAACCAATACTGTCACTTTTTGAAGGCAGAAACTCTAAGTACCACCCATTGATTTTTTTATATCCTCAACAAGATAATAAAGAGTCACATACGTCGTTTAGTCAATTCGTCCCGACGTGAGACACCTGTACCCCGCTCACGTGCTCTGATTAGATTATACGTGAGTAAAATGTATGGTGTAATTACAAATTACACTCCAGTAATTTGTCAAAATTGTAAATTGCACCACTGTGATTTAAAAATATTTATAAATACCATTGTGGTTTGGTAAATTGAAAAACACACCTCTCTTATTTATTAAAATTCAGGAAACGTGTTTATTCTACGAATATCATGTTATGATTAATTGAGCTAATCATTAGTTAGTTAATAGAAGTTAGAGGTTGTTATAAACCATTTTCTGTTAAAAGTCATAGTTTGTAACTGAATAAGGAGAAGCTTTACCCTCTGTTTGGATCCAAGAAAGTATGAGAAATGATTTTAAATTCTGTAATTTGAAATACTAGAAATGATTTAAATTCTTAATTATGTTTGGAATCAGTACGATTTGAAATGAATTTAATTTTAATTTTGTGTTTGGAGGTTTGTAGGAAATGAAAAGAAAGTAACGATATTACTAATTTAACCTTTTTATTTATAAATAGTTAGTGGGTAGTTAATGGAAGAAAGGTTAAATAAGTAATTTATATTACAATCCTTCAAAAATCCTATCATTTTGGTAAGAAATTTTTTTTACGTAAAAATTAGATTTGAAATCATTTTTGATTTCAAATGCTAATATTTTTAATAGAAACAAACAATGGAATGGATTTCAATTCCTTTTGGATTTGAAATCTTACCAAATCTAGGGGAAACAAACACAGCATTAAAGTGTAATCTTGTTTTCACAATGAAGTGATTGAAAGCTTGCATTCATTCAAACTCTCTCTCTCTCTCTCTCTCTCTCTGATTTTCTTCTTCGTGTAATCTGCAACTTCATGTTGTCAATTCTTGTTGTATTGATCTTCAAAGCTTTTGTCTCGTGGATAAAAGTCATTTCAAAATTGGTTAGGGCGTTCCAAGAGTAGTACTTTTAAGGCGGTCAAGCCAATAAATTGAATATAAATGCCCTACCAACATCGGTAAGAACATCGGCAATTTCACGTCGGCTTTGCTTATTTTGTGCATCGCCGACGCGGCGTCAGTGATGGGCACTAAGAATTACCCCAACCCCACTCCTTTGAGATGTTGTCCAATTTCTCATGAATTCTTCAAATTGTGCCATTTGAAGTGCCAAGTCTTCTTGAAGCTTTCTTGTCTCCTCATCACGACATTGTTCCTGAAGTTTTCTTGTCTCCTTTTCTAGTTGATAGACTTTATGTTGGGTTTCAAACAGTTTAGTTTATGATGATCTAATTGAACCTGATGATCCACTTGACAACGAGGGAGGCTTTGAGCCTCTACCCAAACCTCTCATGTAACCCAGTCAATGACCTAAGACCCTCTACATAGCCTCTGTATCGAAGATATGTGGTTGTCTTGACTCCACCGTATTTGATCCTTCAGCACCATCCTCGCTCTCAGGGTTCTCGGGTGAGGTAACATACTCAACCATCTTTTCTTACATACAAAAGGATGGTTATGTGGTTAGTATTAAAAAATAGTAATAAAATGACATTAAATCACTTCAAATTAAGAAAGTAAACTTACATGTTGTTTCTTAGCCAAGTCGCTTACCCATTGGCCAGGTTTGTACGAATGTTGTTACTCAAACACATCCACCCAAGTTGTCTTTGGATTTGCTTGAGTCTAATAAATTAATTTATATAAAAAAAGAAGGTTATGCTACTAATATGTGAACCTTAAAATGAAATTTACAAACAAATACACAATACTATCTCATAATGCTTTTTTGCGTTAGATTTAGAACTGCCCTTGTGCAAATATGGCAGCTGCACTCAAGACTTAGAATTTTATTTTGACAATTTCTGCACAACACAAATTAGTTATGTTAGGTAAATAAAAAAAATGAAATTTGAACCTATGAAATGTATGTATTACGATTTTACCTTAAATTCAGGAGAATCAAACTTTTCCAATAATAGCTTCCACTCATTTTCACACTGCACTCATGGAAGCCCCATGCGTCGTACGTCCTCTTTCCATACTGGTCAATGTTTGTCCTAAAATCTCAATGGAGTTCATATCAAAACTCTCTTGCATCAGCGATCATTTGAGCATTTATAACCTCGTAATGATTGCTATTGTTGAGATCGAAATCGAATTGATCCTAACCACGAATAAAATAAATGGTTAATAGAGAAGTAAAAATATGATTTGTAATATAGACACATTATTTTACAAATGCATACGGCAATACGATGTATGATCGAGTCTAGAATCTCTGGAGGAATTAAGTTGTATTGCTTATGACTTTGGAGTACAGCTGATGTATGAGTATGCCTACCTTAGTGATTAAATTTTCTAAATCCTCTCCCACCACCCGCTTAAGTTGAAGGGATATGATAACCTTCTTCTCACTCTCACTCGGCTTTCTTTTCTTCATTGACAAGTTTTTTACAATGCCGGGTCTTGGCACCTTACTTTGAGCCGTCACTACAAAAGAAAGTATTACATATTATTTACATTTAGGAAATGCTTAATATATTTTTCTAAGTAAGAATAATTCTAACGTGAAGTAGATGTCGGCAATGATGACTTTGCCAAAAAATTCATCCCAAATTATACAATTACTCATCAATAGTTCCAATTTTTCACAAAAAAAACACAAACTAACAATAATAACATCAATGAAATCATAAAATCACAAAAAAAAAAAAAAAAGCCCTAAACTCCTAAATCACTCAAATCTCAACCTATTTTGATAAAAAAAAAGCATGGATACATACCTAATAGGATCGATAATGATAACCTTGGAGTTTGAACGGAAAAAAGGCCGAAAAATGAAGAAAATTGAAAAAAAAATGGACCTTTTTCTTAGCTGCTTAGAGGAAGGAGATGAAAGAAGAAGGAATAAAAGAATGGGGGAAGGGGCTATATTATAGGTGTTTTTTTTTTTTGCATTGCCCCATTACCGACGTCGGCAATGCCACGTCGATAATGTAAGTAAGTATTATCAACATTGCATCGGTAATACGTTGTCATTACCAACGTGGCGTCGGGCCCTTAGTAAATACTACACCATCACATCACCGATGTGGCATTATTTTTAGCAGAAACAGGCTGATGACTAGGAGGGTGGTTGTGTCAGAGGAGTTGGGTATTAATTATGGAAATTCTTTAGGTAGATATGTTGGCTTAGAGGTAGACTTTTGTGCTTCACAGAAAAAGGTGTTTCAGAGGAAGAGAGTCGGGCTCAAAGGTGGGCGGAGCAATTCCTTTCTCCTGCAGACAAGGAAGTTCTTTTAAAATCAGTAGCCTTAGATATGCCGATCTATGCGATGAATTGCTTCAAGCTTCCAATTGGTCTTCATAAAAAAATGAACGTTATTATGGCTAGATTTTGGTGGCAGTCTAAAAAAGATAAAAAAGGGTATGCATTGGGGAGCTTGGTCTAAGCTTACTAAGATAAAGAATCGAGGAGGTCTTAACTTGAAGGATCTTCAAAGTTTCAATCTTGCCTTACTTGCAAAACAAGGGTTGAATATCTTATCTAGGCCTGACTCTCTGTTTGCTCATGTTTTTAAAGCCAAATATTTCAAAAATGTTGATTTTCTTGCAGCTATTTCGGGAGGCAAATCTTCATATGGTGTGGTTGGCGCACTATTATTGAAGGTAGAAAGGTGTTGTTGGAAGGGCTTAGATGATGAGTTGGGAATGACAAATCCATTCGAGTTTGGGAGGATCCTTGGTTCCCACGTCCTTCTACTTTTAAGCCTACCTCTTGTTGAAATAATAATGTCTACTGGGTTGCTGATCTGTTGTCTAATGATGGTAGGAGTTGGGATGAGCATTTGCTTCACACTAGCTTTCATTTTACAGATTCAAAGATTATCGCTGCTATCTCGGTTAATGTTTGTAATTCGAATGATCAATTAATTTGGCATTTCTCTACCTCGGGAGTTTATAATGTTAAGTCTAGTTATAGAACAACATTGAAAATGGTAGGGATGGTAATGATGTGGGGGAGAGTAGAAATGCTGACAATCTAAAGTCGATTGACAGGCTATTTGGAACTTAGGCATCCCTCCAAAGCTCAAGTTGTTCTTGTGGTATGCTTGTAATGGTTTTCTAGCAACTAAAGCAAATTTACTAGGTAGGGGCTTGAATGTTGTTTCGGAATGTGATATTTGCGTTTGTAAAGCGGAATATATAAATCATCTTTTGCTGACCTATGAAGTGGGTAAAAGGGACTGGTTTGGCTCCCCTTCACAGTTAGATACTAGATAATTTGAAGGTGGTAATTTCTGGGATAGTTGGGTTGCCATTCGTCGACGTCTTATCGAGGCTGACAGTGAAGGAAATTACTTTCCCTGTTTGGTTTTGGTGTGTGGAGGCTATGGAAGATGCACAATTCTCATTTATTTTCAGATGATAAATGAGAGTTGGATAAAAATATTATGAAAATGATGGAGGACTATGAGGAGTTTCACTCTCTTCCTAGATCGCCTATTCTCAGACCTTACTTCTCCTTCAACTAATGTTGTGATTCGAGGGGATTGTTGTTCCATTTATTGTGATGCAGCCTGGTTGAAGAAAACAGGGAGTTCGGGGTTTGGCTGGATTATCACTGATCATGGTGGGTTTTTGCTCAAGGAGTTTCTGGAAGAGGAAGCTCTTGTTTGAATTCGCTTTAAGCCGAGGGTTCTTGCGTTATTAATGGGCTGGATGGTGCGTTAGATTCAAAGATCTCGAGATTGGTTGTTTTTTTTTACTCTAAAGCTCTTGTTGATATTATTAATAAGCAAGCTTTTTGTCCGTCTGATTTTTCTTGTATTTTGGAAGCCATTGTTTTGAGGCTCCCGTTGTCTGATTTTCTAGTTTTTTGTTTTATTAGGAGGGATTCTATCATTTTTCCCATTTTTAAAGTAATTTTTAAATATTTGATTGAAAAGGGAACTTAGGTTTTGCTTTGGAGTGTTAAAACTTTTTTTTTTCGCGTGTTAGAAGAGTTTTTTTTTAGTAAAATCATTCAATATAAATTAGTTCTAGTTTTTTTTAGTAAAATCATTCAAAATCGTTAGAATTTTATTGTTGGCATATTTATTTGATAAAAATATTTAATTAATTTCTTCACAGTATTTCATTATAAGTCTTAATTTGATTGGTTATAAAATTTTATAGGAAGAAATCAAAATTTTAATTGACATAAATTATTTTTGGAAGGGTAATTGACAACTTGGCAAACAAATATATGACTTCCACTAAAGGAATTTTCATTAACTAGTATATTAACATGTGCCTAGTATCTTATTTTATATTGAAAAAGTATTCTAATTTTTTTAATATATATGTTAAATATTTTAGTTATGAACCGTTATAAATCTGATATGAAATTCGATAATTTGAACATGTTTATTTATAATGAAATGATATTTTTAAAATCAAATTTGATGAAAAAAATTATTTTAAATATTTAAAAAAAATTAGAAAGTAAAGTTTTGTTTGAACTCAAATAGATATTGATACATTATTTTAAAAAGTAAAAATAGATGTTGACACTATATATCAATTATAGTGTAATTTTTTTTAAATAAATACTCATACATTAAATTCTAATTACAAATAAACATCTTGAATTCCAAAAACACATTTTAGGAATAATGAAATAATATGCTATAAATTACATTTTAGAAAGAAAAATCATATTATGGAATTAATAATTAAAACAACTAAATTAAATGGGGAGAGTATATAAACATTTGTAAATAGTAATAACATAAATAATATTATTACTTGATAAAAAAAAAAGGGAAGATGGTATTCAATATACTAAATATATTTTCAAAATAATATTCATTTCATTATTTTTAAATTAATATTTAGTATATAGTTTTGAAGATATAGTTCAAAATATAATAGTCAACTTCGATACAAACAATAAACTATTTTATTAAAAAAATATTTTAAACTCATTAAGAGAATGTAATATAAGAATATAATAATTAATTGTTAGTGATAATTAATTATTGTGTTGCATATTTTATAAATTTCATAATTAAAAAGGGGTATAATGGTCTTAAAATGTTTCTAAAACATTCCAGTTTTATATATTAGAGATATGCAAATTGTGTGATTGTCAATCAATTAATTGGTCAATTTCGTATTTCATGCTTTTTGATCAATGCTTAGTTGTCTAATTAGAACATTGGTAAAATCTCTCTAATATAGACGTTGGTATAAAGTTTTCAAGCATTTTGTTGGCAACATATATTTTCTTAATATTTTCTCTTTACAAGAGATGTGGATAAATCTATTTCATGCAATCCATTTATTTGCATCACTATATCTGTATGATTGGAATTCAAAGAGATTTTTCTTAATTCAATTTCAATTTGTTCCTAATTGTTAGCTGTTTATTTGCTTTTTATTATTACCAATGGTAAGATTTTTTTTAAGAGTCAATGGCCATATTTTATCCTTTAATGATACTATTCAAAGCTTACGTGCAACGCACGTGTGGTTAAACTTAATAAAAAAAGTAGACATTTTAAATGATGTTTGTAAGAGAGATTATTTTTTAATTTATAATATTTTAAATAATTTATGTTTTATGACTAATAGAATATTATCATTTTTGAATCATGGGTTGTAATGAGTGACTAACCATTCAAAGGTGACATAATATATATCAATGACTAAATGATTAAAAAAATATAAATTATACCCACTATTAAAAATTGGGGCACTTACTAAAATAACATGTTTTTACATATTAATTACTCAAATGTTAGAATTTTTAAAAAATTACTCAAATACATAATTATAGTTCAATATAATATTGAACTAAAAAAGAAAAAAAAAATCATTGAAAATAAGAATGAAAATAACAAAATAAAAACCAAAAATTCATTGAAAATAGCAATGAAAAAAAATAGCCCAATATAAAATTGAACTATATTATGCTATTTGAATAATTTTTAAAAAGTGACGATATTTCAACATTAGTACGAAGAAATATATTATTATTAAATTATACAAAGTTACCTCTCCTGACAATCTTCACAACTCAACATTCCATTCAATATTTGACATAATGAAAATGAGTAAAAGGTTAATAAACAGTAAGTCTCTCATCGCAGCTCACCCCTAAACTTTCTCACATCTAACATCCTTAACGTTTGAGATAACACTAACTTTGTTTCATAGAGGAAGAAAAAAAAAATCCTTCCATCTCTGATTCACAAAAGAGAGAAATAATTTTTGGATCTCTTCTCTATTACATGAATCGGAGAATTAAAAAACTTGGGTAGGCTTCAAATATAATTACGGAAAGTTTCTAAGCAAAAGACTTGGAGTGGAGATGGTTAAACTCAATCTTTCCATTTGCTTATCAGATGTTCTCTGCAGCTAGATTCTTCCCATTAAAATGGAATAATACTGCTTCTTCTCCTCTTCATTTTTTCTAATTACTCAAAAAACCAAGCCAATTTTTGGGAGACTGATTTTGATGACCTCTCCCATGCTATGCTACCCGTTGAATGCAGCTTTCACCATGTCCTTTTTTTCAGTTTTTTATTTGCTTTGATTCTTCAATTGGTTCATAAAGTGAAAATGAAAAATTATGACTCAACAATTGCTACCATTTATTCTTATCTCATTGGCAAATGGGATTCACTGTATGTACGTTTTTATGTGATACTTCAAATACATGAACACTCATTTAACTCAACAAAAACTAATTGATTTAATACATTAATTTAATGTACATATATAAAGCAATTTAATTTAAAAATAAAAACTCATCAATTTAATAAATGAATTTAATGTACGGATATATAGCAATTAATTTTAAAAAAAATACGTAGGTATGAAACTTAATAAAAAAAATATAAAGATATAGATAAAAAAAATAGTAAATTAAATTAAAGGGGCAAAAGGGGAAATCAAAAGTTTCTCCCCTTAAGCCCCTTTTAGAGGTATTATAGATATAGATTGTTATTCTCACAACTCACATTATAAAAAGAACATAAGGCATCACTTCTTCAATCACCTCTCCTATACACTTAATTCTGCAAGTATATTATTAGAATGTTTTATATTTTGCTCTCTCTTTATTCATAATCTATTGTGAGGTTTCTATATTGTTGAGAGAGTTGTTATTTAGTATTTTTCAAATATACAAAGTCAAAAAGTCTTGGGAAAAGGCTAACATATTCTGAAGGGAATTCGGTTTGATTCATTCGTGACAAGAAAGGGAGTTCATTCACTACAAGATGGTTTATTTCTATCGACGCTGCCTGATGTCAGTAATAAGCCTCCGTGCATCGGCAATTCCCATCGCCGACGATAGCCCAACATCGACTGTGACGTCGGAAATGCGACGTCGAGTATACTAGTTTTAAGTATCACCGACGTTGTAAGTTCCCGTTATTTTTTTAGGTGAATTTTTATTTATTTATTTATTTATTTATTATTTCATTATTTTCTTAGTTAAATTATTTTAGAGTTAATAGTTAAAACCTACGAGTTTTATTTATCTCGAGACGTTTATTTCTGTTTGTTTTATATTTTAATGGTTCGGGTCATTAATGATTATTAACGGGCCAATTAATAATCATTAATCACTTTTAGCTATATTACTATCATAGTTGTTAATTAGAGTTAGTTACGAGCAAGGGACGGGTTTCGTTAAGAAGAAAAACTTTAAGGAAGGGCATTTTAGACATTTGAGAAACACCTATAAATATCCCACCCATTATTCATCTTCTTCGTAAATCACAAAAAGACAAAAGTTAAAGGAAAAGCCCCAACTTCACCCCCCCAAACCAGAGCAAGATAGAGAAGAAAAAAAGAAGAGAAAGAAAGTGTCGGATCTCCTTCGTTTCTCGACCGATTTTGTCGTGCCTTAGCTCGTTGGAAAGCTCTCGCAACAAGCTTTCTACCCATTCTAAATTTGAAGTATTTTCATCCACTTCTAAGGGACGAAAAGGTGAGGGAAAGTTTCAGATTTTATAGGTATTGTTGTTTTGATTTTCAATTCCAAACCCACACTTGAATTCATCCTTTTTCCTTTGGTTTTTGGTAGTTGTTAGCTAAAGGATCCTACCTAGGGTTGATGCATGTTTATCCTTGGCCCTAATTTCTGATTGAGCGAAAAACCCGACGCCGTTGATTCACTCCTTTTGCGTGGACTGTTATATGTAGTGTAGAAGTGCTTTATTTTTGTTTTTCTTTAAATTTGTGTGGATAATTTTAGCCCTAAACCCCAAATTATGTTTACCCATGGCTTTAAACTACCTAAAAAGTACTTGGAATCGACTCGGATTGCTCTTAGAACGCTCAAAACCCGGAAAACATTCCTTTCTCTCCTTTCCTTCCCTTGGCCGAGAGCCTCATGTACCAAACCCAGGCTGTTTTGCCTTTGTTTTAAATTATGAGTTGATTGTTGTTTGCTTCGTGAAATTTAACGTATTTTAGGTGTAATTAATTGTAGGTTCCGGTAACCGTTCGCAACCGGCGTGTTTTAGTTGACTTTTGGCCAAGGTGAGTTTAAAGTGGGTGTATGTGGCCTTATGACCATTTTCATTTACGTTATTGTTTGTTTGAGTTTAATAGGGGTTTGTGATTATTGGGATCCCAAGAGGCTACTTTGGTTGTTTCGATGCATTGGGCGTGAGTGTTTGTGTTTTACTTATCAAGAGTGTTATTGTGAAGTTTAGAAAGCGTTTCGGAACAGAGAACTTGGTCGATGTTGGAAATGAGTGGTTTGAGGCGAGGCAAGATATTTGGGTTAGTTTTGAGGAATTTCGACTTTAGAGTGGGAAATTCGAAAATTTGGAAACGGGAGGCTAAGTATTGGGTTGCTTTGTTGGTAGTTCGTTGTTCTTCCGTTTTCGTTAATGTGGTTCTTATCGTACTTTACTTGTTTTTCTTGAAGTGGAATGCTATGGTTTAGTAACATTATCGCGCATGTACTTTATTTTCCTTCGTGATATATCGGTTATGGGAAGGTACTTGGAATTTTGCTTAAGCACCAGACTCGGACTCATTTTGATGGAGTATGTGTGTGTGGAATGAAATGTGAAATAATGAACTCTAGTGGGAACTTTAGAATATACTTGGACTCATTTTGATGGAGTATGTGTGTGTGGAATGAAATGTGAAATAATGAACTTTAATCGGACTCATTATGATGGAGTATGAGTGTCATTTGGATGAACAATGTGAACCATGTTCGGACTCTTTAGATGGAGCATGTGTGATGTGGATCAAGATAGTATAATTAGTAATAAGTTTATTTATGAGTTGTTAGTAGGATATTAGGTTTACTTTAATGTATTTAATTAGTACAATTAAATAGTATTAGTTTCTATTTAGTTTAGTTAATTTTAGGGTTTTTATTGTAAGGCTATAAATAGCCACTTTAGGTTTCATTTGATCATATCTTATCTTATATCCAATTTGAATATCAATCAAATAGAGAGAGTTTTCTCCTCTTTAGGATTTTAACCCCTTTGTTCTTGGGATGGATTTCCCATTCAAGCATGGATTTGCTTGTTGAGGCCGTGGACTCGGCCTCACCCTACATCAGTTAGTATCAGAGCCTTGCTGTTCCGGGAGGTCCGATTACGAAAACAGTTGGAATTGATGTTTCGAAGGTGGATTTAACCACCACGATTTTTTCTATGTTCATCGACTAACTCGTACGTTGCCGTTTCTACTTCTATTTCACTCACCTCTTATCATCTTCATTTTCAAATCTCTGTTACTTTCCATCTCATTTAAAAAAAACAAAAAAAACTGTTCAATCAGCTCTATCGCCCCTTCATCTTCCCCTTTTCTATTTCAGTAAAAAAAAAAGTACCCATTACTCTTTTCCGTTCTAATGGATAGCCATTTACAAAAGGTTAGGATTCCATCCTTTAATGGTTTTTCTGGGTTGGATAGATTTTGGAATTGGATTGAAAGAGTGGATGAATTCTTTGACTTGTATGAGGTTGAATGGGACAAAGCAAGCCATTTTTGTAGCTAGAAAATTCAAAGGTTACATGGTATATTGGTGGGAATGGCTCCAAAATAAAAGAATCTATTGTGGAAAGAAGAAAATTCGAAGTTGATGAGAAAGAATATGATTGGGAGTTTGATGCAAGCTCCCAAGGGGAAATAAATTCTGGCGATTTGGCTCCCCACACGTATGACATACAAAATGTGGTCCGAAATGTTCAAGACGTTGAACCAGTCGAAGGAAAACAAAGGTTAAAGCTATGGCGAGGTGAAGAAAAGAAGGATTATGATGAAGCTATTAACATCGACGACCGTTTTGTTCTCCAATCGACGACTGCGCAAAGTGTTGACGACAAAGAAGGAGCAGAAGAAATACAAAACAGCGAGAAAAGTGGATCTTCACCTCCAATAGAATGTGATCAGACAGAAAAAAGGAAACAAAAAAAAAAGGATGTTAAAAAATCCATGGCGGCGGCGATATTCCCCTTTTGTTCATCACATTACAAAACCCTACCAATCACAGTTTCTGACCAAATTTCAGTGGGCTCACAACCTCTCATTAAGCCCAAATTGCTCCCATCTTCACTCAAGTTAAAGTCTACACCAATTTCTACTTATATGGGCATACCAATTAATTTCACTCAAATTCAGCCCAATTATTTGAAAGCTCCATTTCTTGAACATTCAATTAAACAAAAAACCAGTTTGTCTTTTTCTTTCTTCACATCTAATTTTAAGTCCACGTTCTCCCCAACCCCAATTAAATTTCTTGGCCCATCAATTCCACCAAAGTCCAATTTAACCTTCATTTTATTGGACCCATTTTTTACCCACCAAGCCAAAACAAGATTTTTCCATTTACTTTTCACCATCTAATTTGAAGCCCAATTACCATAATTTTAATTTCAAGATCCGGGCTCGTTGGAAGCAAACACCATGGATTTTATTGTTTGCATTTTATTCATGGTCCATTGCTCTGGTGCCACTTTGGATATGGGATGAGGATTGTCGAGAGTTTTCTATTGGGGTATTCTTCTCTTCGCCTGGATCGAACTTGAGGTCGAGTTCATTTTTTTTGGTGTGGTAGTATGATGTGGATCAAGATAGTATAATTAGTAGTAAGTTTATTTATGAGTTATTAGAAGGATGTTAGGTTTACTTTAATGTAATTAATTAGTATAATTAAATAGTATTAGTTTATATTTAGTTTAGTTTATTTTAGGGTTTTTATTGTAAGGCTATAAATAGCCACTTTAGGTTTCATTTGATCATATCTTATCTTATATCCAATTTGAATATCAATCAAATAGAGAGAGTTTTCTCCTCTTTAGGGTTTTAACCCCTTTGTTCTTGGGATGGATTTCCCATTCAAGCATGGATTTGCTTGTTGAGGCCGTGGACTCGGCCTCACCCCACATCAATGTGTCTCACTTGTGGGAACTTTAGAATATACTCGGACTCATTTTGATGGAGTATATGTCTTGTTTACTTGAGAACTCGTGATTGTACTCGGATTCTTTAGATGGAATACATGGTGTTTATAATGGCTTTTCGAAATGATCTCGTAGTTGTACTTGTTATGAAAGTTGTTGATAGTTAATTACCTTGATGTCGAGTTATGATTGATGATACTTATGTGATAATGACCGATGACATTTGGAAATGAGAATTTGGCTTTGATCTCGAGTTTAGGATGTTTGGGAGTATAGTATGGGTATTGGAGAGTATGCTAAGACTTTGGAGACAATTTCCAACGTGAAATTTGTTCATAGGATTACATGCTCCCATATTACTCTCGCTAGCATTTTTATGCTAATGTTGCTACACTTTAATGTTTTTCAGATACGCCTCGCGGTAAAGGTGGTGGTGCCGCGTGATCGTGAGATGATGATGGGAGGACAAGGACTCAGATTTTGGCATTCGATGAATGCAAGAACTTAAAGATTTTCATTTGATTTATGTCTATTGCACTTAGTACATGTATTTGAGCTCATGAGAGCATTTATGATTTCGTTTCGTGTTTTGGTCCATTATGGGACTTAGAACCTTAGGAAATGTGCATTCTATTAGATTTTATAGCTTTCTCTGTTGCAAACCATGTATACAGGTTTTTGGCTAGTCGGAAATACAAACGGCACCATGCCAATTGTTTTGTAAAATATAAGCTTCCGCTGTTTTCTCTGATTTTAAATTATTAGTAATTTTCGGGTCTTTACAGACATGGCGTCGGTGATACTGTTCCCATCGCCGACAATGGCGTATGGTGTCAGTGATAAAATCACCGGCCACATGCCAGCTTTTGGTAAGCGCATTGCCGACGCCATACGCCGACATTGCACAAACCAAAACAGCCAATAAGTGAACCATCACATCAAAGAAAGTCGGAGGAAAAATTCTTTCAAGTTTACACAAAATGAAAGTTATGCCACGTTACAACTGTTCCAACTCTTCTAAGCTTATAACTTTAGCACACATAGCTCGAAAAAAATTACTAAACTCGGTTTAGCACTTGACTTATATTGTAATTCAAGAAACCTCAAATTGCTAATGGGAGCAATCATTGAAAAAGAACGTGACAATCATGAATTTTTAATCCCTGAAGTTTTCCACTCTTAACATTGACACTTCGGGATATGTTTGATGCAAACCCATCATGGAATTTTACATTTTTCAAGAAATGAAATGTCTCAATGCGTTGACTCGTGGTCAATGTGAAAGCAACGACAGGTTTAACAAATTTGTTTGACCCAACCTTCTTTATATGCAATTCAAGTCTTATACCCAATTTCTCGAGATCGTGACGTGCCTTTACTGTATCCTTATTCTTTTATATATTTTCTCTATGTGCATTACATCTAACTTATGACGTAAAAGTAATTTCGACCAATAAAAGAGATGGAAGAATATACTTTTCTTTTTCCAATTATCGTTCTCTATCCGTTTTCTTTTCTTTTCTTGTGCGCTTGGATTCTTACCAAACTTGGGAAAACTTAACTGATTGAGATCTTGTAATATCTCATCACCTTTTTTGATAACCGGCTTTCCACGTAATTCAATTTGTCCATCATGAACTTTATCAAAACACCAAGGATAACTCGAATGCAAATGTCGTTGATGACCCATGAAACATATTTTACTTTTAAGACCCATAGAAGATGTATCTTTCAAATATATGGGACACACTTTGTATCCTTTCGTACTCCAACCAGACAAATCACCGTATGCAGAGAAATCATTGATAGTCCATAACAAAGCAGTTCTTAATTGAAAAAATTCGGACTTTGAGCTGTCAAATGTCTTAATCCCATCACCCCATAGATCACTCAACTCTTCTATCTGTTAGGAGTGGTGTCCTAGAACTTGTAATTATTTAATTATAATAATTTATTTCGAATAAATTAAATAAATAAACATAAGTTCTTTATATTATCTAGATTGATTCAATTGACGATATTAGGAATATATGGAAATATATAAATATCAAACATTCAAATAGTAAACCCTAAGTTACTCTTATGAAATCACGACTTAGTATGTGAGTCATACAAGAGGATTAAAGTCGAGATGAGTAACTTAAAAGTGTCTACAGTAAATGGATAACGTTTGGGAACCTTATCCTGGTAACACTGTTGATAGCTTCACATTTTGTTTATAGACAAATGATCTAATCCTGATCATTCATGTGGGAGACATGAAATGGAAGTATCATATACAATGTTGATTGTATAAGACAGGACCACGATGTTCGATCAAATTTCTCCTTAGTACCGTTTACGAGAAATGATCGAATATCAAACTAAGTTTATCAACCGTGATAGATCTCAATCCTGAGTGAAATGCGGACTCCTATTTGTGGAGTTATGTTCTTTGATTCACATAGTTGAGAGCGATCTGTAAGAACGCTCAATACACTCCTGTTTTGGGAACATGACTAGATAAGTAGTGGGAACTCATTTTCACGAGATGGAATTCATAACTTTCCTATAAATTAACTGGTATCAATGCGATACCTGAATATTTTAGGAACTTTAGGAAACTCCCTTGATGTACTGATTCGAGACATGAACAAGTGGCGCCACGACTTCTATTGATCACAGAAGTACCTTATCTCTAGTTCTACTAAAGATAAAGTTCATTGGAGAATCGGCGGGAACACAAGGATAAAGCGGTAATTACAGGGGCCAAACGGTAAATTTATCCGCTTGTAATTATGAGGGTTCCACGTGAAGGATAATATCACGAGATATAAATAAAAGATAAACTAAATGGACATAACTCATCTATAGTGAGGGGAGTTCAACTATGAATCTATAGTGGAATTATTCATAGTTAGATAATAAGTAATTAACGATTATGTGTTAATCACTTAATTGACTAATTATTAAGCCCATGATCTATAGGTCCATCGGGTCCCTATGCTAGCCCAAATATCGTAGTCGCGAAATCAAGTAGAAGAAATGAAAAGTTTAAGTAAAGTGAATTACTTAAATAGGCAATATTAATTGTTTAAATATTGAGTATATTTAAACGGTAATTAATATAAACATTATTAATAGTTTAAATAATGAGTTTATTTAAACACGAAATTAATAATGAAATATTATTAATTAGATATTATTAATTATTTAAATATTGAGTATATTTAAATGGTAATTAATAATTTGAAATTAATTAATAATTATTAATTGTTTAAATAATTAATTATATTTAAACGGAAATTAATAATTAAAATTAGTTAATTAATAATAAAATGTTATCAATAAAATTATTAATTAAATAATGAGTTTATTTAATGGAAATTAATAATTAAAATATTTATTATTAATTATTCAAATAATGAAAATTATTTAAATGGAAATAAATAATTAAATATAATTTGATAATATTTAGTCGGGAGAAAATATTAATATTATTAATTGTTTAAATAAAATATTTTATTTAAATGGTAATTAATAAATAAATTAATTAAGTTGGACTTATTAATTTAAGAGAGAATTTCTAGCCCAATTGGATTAATGAACCCAATTGAAATTAGCCCAAAATAATTAATTAAATAAATTAGAATTATTTATTAATTATTAATGCTAAAATCAGCTATACATGATTATTTTGGAGAGATAATTGTTTGAATTATATCCTAAAATAATTACATAGATTTATTTACCCAAGATAAATAAAAATAAAGAAAATAAAATAATCTCCTATTTATCTATGGCATTTTCGAAATTGCAAGATAAAGGAAAGAGATAATCTTTTTTCTTTTTGTATTTATCTCTATAGATTAATCCTAATGTGATTAGGATTCCTATTTTTCTATAAATAGGAGGGTTGGGTCATTCATAAATCATACAATTAAAATTCCTTAGAAATTCAGAATTCTCTCTTCCTTTTCCCTCCCCCCTTAGCCGATTTTCCCTAGTCCATTGGGAAGAAAATATTTTTTTTCTTCTTCCCAATTTCTTCTAAAGTTCGATCCCACAATCGGGTTTCGTTTGATCGATCGGGATATAGCGTAGAAGATCCGGTATTGCTGAGGATTTGATGCTGTAAAGAAACCTCCAACCGATTCTCCATTTATTACTCAATGTAAGTTTTGATTTTAATTTTCGAAATTTAAAGCATGAATCTACATGTTTTTTCACAAATTGCATGATATTAATAGATCCATAATTAAATGTTAATTAGTTTACTAAATCAAATTTCGCTAGTTTAGTAAATCATCCCTTCACTATCAACAGTTCTAGGAAAACATCGATGTCCTTTTCGGGAGACTTAGGCTCGGGAATGAGTAAAGACATGAAAAAAAAAATTTCATGCCTTTCTATGGTGGTAAGTTATATGGAACTAAAATTACCGGCCACATACTTTACGGGATACTCATATGTCCAAATGGGTTAAACTCATCGGATGATAAGGCCACTACAAAAAAAACTGTCAAAATGCGACCATATATTTGCGACCAAAAAAAGTGGTAGTTTTCTAGTGACCACCTGGTCACTTTCTTTGAAGGTTGACTCTAAGTGACCATCTAGTCACTTTTTTTGTGACCAGATTACGACCAAAAGCAGAAGTAGTCATAAAAAATGGCGCGAAAGAAGCGACCAATTGGTCACTTAAAAAAACGATGAGCTGGTCGCATTATTGTGACCAAAATATGCCTTGGTAGCAAAAAAATGGCGCGTAATTTTAGAGGGAAAAAAGCTACCAAGTGGTCACAATTAAAAGTGACTAGCTGGTCGCAATTTTTGTGACCTTTATTGAGCAGTGGTAGCTTAAAATTTTGGCGGGAATTAAGCTACCACGTGGTCACATTAAGAAGTGACCAGATGGTCGCAAATTCTGTGATTTTATGTGACCAATAATTTATAAATAATTTAGTGGGATAAAAGCTACCAAGTGGTCACCAAAAAAAGTGACCATGTGGTCGTAAATTCTGACTTGATGTGACCCGGGGCAGTGAGGAAAATGGCGGGAAATTTTGGCGGGGAAATGCGACCAGGTGGTGCTACCTGGTCTCAAATGAGCAGAGGAGTCCATTATAAAAACACCTCCACCCATTGTTTGTTAGCATTAAGAAAAAAGAAAATGAGAGAGTGGATGTATGTTCGTTTGATAGACGGGTATTTGAACGATGAGTTCGTGGTCGGGGTTGAACAGTTTGTTGAGTTTTGCATGACAACTGTCTATTATGAAAAATATGGTGGAAAGCTACGTTGCCCGTGCAGGAAATGCGACAATAGGAGAATCATACCGGTTACAAAGTTGAAGGTGCATCTTTATAGTCGGGGGTTTGTGCAGAATTATTATCACTGGGTGTTGCAGGGGGAAACACAGGAAATGTTCGACGCTGCATTACAGGAATCGAGACGATACGAAGGTAGCAGCTCGAATGTAGAGGTTGTTGGCGAAGAACGGAATGATGAACAACAGTATAGTCAGATGCAGCAAATGATACTTGATGGTGCGGGGTATGAGGGCAATGAAAATTTCCGCGAAAGTTTAAACGTAGATGACGATGAACGGGTTGTAGAAGAGGAAATGAATTTGGATGCACGAAAGATGCACGAGATGCTAAAGACAGCCAGCCGACCATTGTACGATGGGTGTTAGGTAAGTCAACTTCTTTCTGCGCTCTGAGAACTTTTAAATATAAAGGCGCAGTACAACATACCCGGTAGAGGATTTGATGCGATTGCATTGTGGTTTCGTCCATGCGCTTCAGAAGAAAACAATATGCCCCACAGTTTGTACGACACGAAAAAGCTAGTGGAGGGACTTGGATTACCCGTGGAGAAAATAGATTCGTGTCAAAACGGATGCATGATTTACTGGGATACGTTCGAATGACACGAGTTGGTCTTACATACAGATTATTTCTAAACGTATACGTTCGAATGACACGAGTTGGTCTTACAGACGCCGGGAGGGGTCAATAATCGACAAAGAGTTTCGTTTTTTGTTCAGTGCATACGTGAGTTATTTTAAATTGTCAAAAAAACCGTGGCATTTTGTTGAAAAAATTACTATCATCATAACATTACTGTATGTGAACAATGACACAGGTTGACTCCCCTACATTACCGGTGGATGATCCTAGTATCATTTCTTTGGCAAAGGGACCTGGACGGATAGCAAGGTCGTATGGTGGATACGTCGGTAACGGTTACAGATTTCAAACGAAGGCGCATTTAGTGAACAGGGCAACAAACAACAGTGGTGTTTGCATAAAAGGTCACGTGTTCGGCACAAACGAAGATGATTACTTCGGAGTAATCGATGAGATTCTTGAGATTCAATACGCAAGTCCGACGCTAAAATGCATTGTTGTGTTCAACTGCACTTGGTTCGAGACAACTAGACGAGGCGGAGTCCTTAAGATTGATCATTTACAAATCGTTGAGGTAAACAAGTCTAAGCATATGCGCACCGCTGATAGGTTTGTCCTGGCTTCACAGGCGATTCAAGTTTATTACCTGAACTATCCGTTTAATAGACGATATCTGACAGATTGGTTAGCTGTTTGTAAAGTTAAACCACGCCAGGTAGAAGAAAACTCGTCTGAGAAAGACGACCATGCAGAGGAAGCTGTTGCTTTTCAAGAAGATGAGATAAGATGTCGTGCAATCGACGATGGTCAGAATGCAAGTACTGTTCATCCTTTGAACGATGGAACGATAACATTGCATGATGATGATGATACAAATGCTTCCACTTCTCACGCACGTGACATTGATGCTGAATTTATTAGAGACGATGAATCCGATGAAGAAACAGAAGAAGAAGAAGAAGAAGAAGAAGAAGAAGAAGACTTTATGTGACGGACTTCTTGGAGACGATGATGAATGAGATATTTCGTTAACTTGATTATTCAATGTGTGTATGTGTGTTTATTAATTAAAACTATTTCTTTTAATGAATGATTAAAAAAATATATATATTAATATTTGCGACCACATGGTCAAATATTTGGACAGAATCATCATCATCTTCATCTTCAATATGCTCACTTTTAAACATCACTTTCTTTTCCTTGATTGGATATTGGATTTCAGAAGCACTATGATCAAATATAACAACATGGAAACAAGAGTTCCCTTCATATCTAAATATCAGAAAGTAACCCAATTTAACAGAGTAAAACTCGACAAAGTAACCCAATTAATATATATATATATATATATATATATATATATATATATATATTTGCGACCATGTGGTCGCAATTTCACACAAAAGGTGACCACATGGTAGTAATTTAGAAGGGAAAGGGTCGCATTTTTGGAAAAGTATAATTATATTTTTAAAAAAATATAAGTGAGATTACGACCATATGGTCGCAAATCTGAGCGGTAAATTTAAATTTTCATGAAATTTATGGCGGTGAATTTACAAATTACGACCATCTGGTCGCAATATTTGGCGGTGAATTTCATTATTGCGACCAGATGGTCGCAATTCTTGATGGGACTTGTGATATGACAGCTGTTCTTGATAATGGTAAATGGGCGACCAAATGGTAGCTTTTTCAATAAATGCTACCAGATGGTCGCAAATATCTCTAAAAATGCGACCATCTGGTCGTATTTTCCCCAGCACGTGCGACCTTTCGTTTCTGGTCATTATTACATATTTGCAACCATTTGGTCGTAAAATCTGATTTAAAATCATATCAGTTTCCTTCCCCCCGTTTCTTTTCCTTTCCTTTCTCCTTTCCTTTCTCTTTTTTCTTTCTTTTCTCTCTTTCCCCCGTTCCGTTCCCCGTTGTTTTTTCCCCGTTCCCGTTCCCGTTCCCCGTTCCTACTCTAAACCTAAACACCCTAAACCTCCAATCCCGGTTTCTATTACGAGGTCAGTTTTGTATACGTTTTAAGTTAGTTTTAGTTTAAGTTTATGTTTAAATTTAATTAGTTTAGTTTAATGTTGTTAATTTCATTAATTTTAGTTTAATTAATGTAATTTAGTTTAATTAAGTACTTAGTTTACTTAAGGTTAATTAATCTAATTTCATTTACTTTAATTAATTGATACATTTTAGTTCAATTAATCTAATTTTAATTTAGTTTAATTTAATTCATTAGTTTAGTTAAGTTTAGTTTTTATTAATTAATGTTAGTTAAATTTAATTAATTTTAGTTTAATTTAATCTAATAGTTGAAATCTTCATTACTTAGTTTACTTTAATTAATTACTTAGTTTAGTTTATTTTAGTTTTAATTAATTAATGTTAGTTTAATTTAATAAATTTTAGTTCAATTAATCTAATTTAGTTTAATTCTTCATTACTTAATTTACTTTAATTTAATTACTTTTAGTTCAATTAATCTAATTTAGTTTAATTCTTCATTACTTAATTTACTTTAATTTAATTAATTTTAGTTTAATTCTTCACTACTTAGTTTACTTTAATTACTTCATTTTAGTTCAATTAATCTAATTTTAATTTACATTATTTAATCAATTATTTACTTAATTTATGTTAGTTTAATTTACATTATTTAATCAATTTAATTTAGATTATTTCATTAATTAAGTAATTTAATTTATTTCAATATTTTACTTACGTAATTAGTATTAAATTAGTTTAGTTTGGTTGTAGGATTATGACGGGCAGACGACGTCCTCCCCAGTCAGACGAGCCTGACGACGCGGGTGACGAGGCGTCTCCGCAGCTGCCCCTGATGCGGACCTGACTACAGAGGAGTTGGACATCCTCTTTAGTTACGAGACGGGACTTGTTGCCACGCTCGATGATGCAGTCCCTGAGACCCAGTCTGCGACACCACGACTGTCGCAGGACTCCCTGGCCCCGACTCCCAGCTTAGCATCAGGGTCTGTATCAGGGTATGCGTCTGGGTCTGCATCAGGGTCGGATCCAGCTGGTCCCTCCACTTCATGCATGCAGTCGTCTCGGGCCGCAGACTCTACCCTTCGAATTGAAATGGATACGTAAGTAATTTTGTTTATTGTTTTAATTACTTAATTTTTAAACCTTTAAACTTTTTTCAAAGTGTTTTTTTTTCCCGTTAACTAATAGTTTCTAATACCACAATAATTTTTATGTTTTTGCAGAGTACAGCCTCATACAACCGTTTCAAAATGGTTTCGCGAGGTCCTCCAGAGCATGCCTCTGCCCAGCGACCTTTGCTGGCAGAAGATTCTGACGACGGAGAAACGTCGGATGTATGACAATTGAAAGGTAAAAAACATTATTTATTTTTATAATTAATTAATTTTGAAATTTATAGAAATAAATTAATTACGTTAACAATTTTTTATTTCAATTTTTTCAGGGCAAGTTTCCTGTTATCGATTCCGATATCAGGAACGGTAGATTGTTCCCCCTATGGGACAGTCACGTCCGGGATCGATTCAAGGACCTCATGTACCGGGCGCGCAGAAAGCAAGCAGCAAACCGCCCCGTGTGGATGAGCCCGGAGGACCACGCGCGGCTTATCGCGAGCTTGAGCACTCCTGAGGGCAAGGCAGTGTCAAGCAGGAATAAGGCCAACCGCGCGAAGAATCCTACCAAACACACAGCGGGGGCCCGGACCCATGACGAGCACCATCGTCGATTGGTAAGTTTTTTTTTTGGTCGTTTTCTTACGTACTTTTTTCTCGTTTTCTTTTTTCAATTAGTTATTAATTTATTATGTTTTATTCTTCAATCTTTAATATTTTTAGGAAGCGAAGCACGGGCGCCCAGTCCCGCCCGATGAGCTGCACCGCGTTCTTCACACGAAGAGGGACGGGACGTTCATCGTCGATAAGGCTAAAGCAGTTCAGGTATTTAATAATATTTTCAATTATTATTTTTTCTTTAAAATTTTTCCTAACTTATATATTAACTATTTTATTTTCTGAATTTTAAATGTTTAGGAACGTTTCACGGAGTGCTTGAGTCAGCGGTTGCCCACACCAGACTCGCAACTGACTTAGGAGGACCGTAGAGAGGCGTTCTTGGAGGCTGTTGAAGGGGTTCGGCTTGATGGATCAATTCCTGGGCTCGGCTCGTACGGGCGACGCCTTTACTCAGATGTGCCTCGGCTTCAGCGGAGCGGAGCGAGCACTAGCTCCGACACCCTTCTCCGGTTGAGCAGCAGCTACGCGCGGACATGGACGCTATGCGCGAGGACTTCGTTTCTCGAGTCGCTGCGATTGAGTCGGACATGCAGGCACGGGTCGATGCCCAGGTCACAGCAGCTTTGGCCGTGTACTTCAGATCCTTAGGCGGCGGCCATTCATCATCGACGCCTCCTCCGCCACCCCCCGCCCCTCCGCAGTAGTTCCAGGATGCTTTCGTTTGTATAAAACGTTTTTTGAATATTTGATATATATATTTTTTATTTTAATTCTAATTTTTTGTTATTAAATTTTAATATTAATTAAATAAATAATTAATAATTAATTAACTAATTATTGAAATTTAAATTCTTTAAAAAAAATCTTAAATGCGATCGTATGGTCGCATTTTATTTCAAGAAAACGACCATATGGTCGCATTTTGACTGAGTCCAAAAGTGA
This sequence comes from Gynostemma pentaphyllum, assembly GCA_028015215.1. Taxonomy (NCBI): domain Eukaryota; kingdom Viridiplantae; phylum Streptophyta; class Magnoliopsida; order Cucurbitales; family Cucurbitaceae; genus Gynostemma; species Gynostemma pentaphyllum. The sequence goes on along the minus strand of CM051350.1, from coordinate 17,203,977 downwards.
CCATGTGGTCGCTTATAAAACGACCATGTGGTCACTGTTTAATGTGACCAACTGGTCACTTATGTTCAACATAAATTACGACCAGTTTTAGGCGACCATCTGATCGTATTTTGACTGAGTCCAAAAGTGACCAATTGGTCACTTATCTTCAACATAAATTACGACCAGATGGTCACTTTTGAGGTGACCATCTGGTCGTTTTTTCAAAAGATTGACTTTTTTGCGACCAAACGTTTATGGTCGTATATTTGTGATTATCCAGTCGCACAAATTCTGGACCGACCAGCTTTTTGGCCACCACTATTTTTGTCGCTTTTTTGGTCGCATTATACTCTAAACACGACCATTTGGTCGCAATTTCATGGTCGCAAATTGACAATTTTTTTGTAGTGGGCCAAACGCACATTTCTAGATTCTAAAGTAGATACCGGATACTTTATGTCAAAATACTTCCACCCTTCCACATCTAACGGGTGTCTTAGAACACCTTTATTTTCTAAACGTTTATCCTTGTGCCATCTCATATTAGACGCGGTATGTTTTGATGCAAATAGTCTCTGTAACCTCGATTTCAACAGAAAATGTCTCAATACTTTCTGAGCAACTTTTCTCTTACTTTTACCCTCTCTCACCAAGTAACGAGACACCCCACAAACCAGACAAATTTCACATTTAGCGTATTCTTTTCTAAAGAGAACACAATCAAACTTGCAAAAGTGTATGGATTCATAACCCAATTCTAACCCACGTAACAACTTCTTCGAAGCATAGTAAGATCCCGACAATAACGTCCCTTCAGGTAATGCTTTTTTTAACAACTCTAAAAGCATATTGAATGACTTATCACTCCAACTGTTCAAACCTTAATGTGTATCTATTTCACCAAAAAATCAATGGATGAAAATCTTACACATCCAGGGTATAGCTCTTTTTGTGCTTCATCTAAAAGATGTGAGAACTTGTTGTCACACTCTCTCACATTCTGATTATCTTGAATCTCGACATTTTTGCCACCACAATCAGTTTCAATGTTGGGTGGTTTCCATTCCATAATCATGAAATGCACCACCTTGCAAATCATTGATCATCTCCATTGTAGACACCGATTTTCGTCCGATATTATTTAAAATTAACAAGTTTTGAATATTTAAAATAAATTAAACAAGAAAAAATTGTTTTATTTAAATTTTGAAGTTTTCTCCTAAATTAGTTTTTTTCTTTAGACTAAATTTAGTTTGATTGTAATATTGTCTACATTTATCTAAAATTTAATTATTTAATTTTTCTTTTCGAAATAATGAAATAAGAATTTTAAAAGTTTATTTAAAAAAAATTGATAAATATGTGGTCTTTAAAAAAAAAAAAACCAAGATCTTCTCCCTGCCATGGACGCATTTTTCTTCTTCTTCTCTTAAACCCATCCCCATTTTCAACCTACAAAATCTGGTAGAAGATCTTCTCCACCATTCATGGCCTCATTTTTCTTCTTCTTCTCTTAAACCCATCCCCATTTTCAACCTACCAAATCTGTCAGAAAATCATCTTCCCATAACCATGGCCATTTTTTCTTCTTTTTCCATTTGATCCCATAATTTCATCTGAGCAAGTTTGAAAGCATCACCTTATCCTCCTCAAACTCAGCTACTTCATTTGACTCTTGGATTGCTCCCCATACTTGATAACTTGGAGCATGGTTTTTCTTCATCTATAAATAATGCTTAGGAAAAGAGGTGAAGGGGGGAAGAAAAAAAAAGAGAACTCAGAAGTATCCATGACAAGAAATTTTATAAACTTTTTCCCTCCCACGTTTTTCCAAGAAATCTCCCCTAAGAAAGAACCTTCCTCTGTTTTTTTTATATACCATTTCAAAAACAAAAACTCATCATTTTCACACTAAAATCGCTGAAATTCAACACCTAAGGTCGCCGAAAGTTTACCCATTTTCGTGGTTCTCTTTGGGCATGAGTCTAAGTTGAAGAAATGGTCCCAAAATAGCTGGTATTGGTTCAGTTTCGAAAGCTCTGTTTTTTCGTTTTTTTGGAAAAAGGAAGAGGAAGAAGCAATCTGTCTGTTTTAAAATTTGTTTTTCTGCTTCAGCATCAATTATTGTTTATATTTTAATTTGTGCAATTAATTTTCGTATATAATTTTAGCTCAGTGGATTTCATTTGAAATTTGTTCCCCACGTCTCTTGTTCGAATCCCATGGGCGCCAGTTTTGTCATTTTTTTTACATTTACTGCCGAATATTAGGTTTAAATTAAATCTGTCAATATATAAACACCTTGAAAACTAGGACCAGTGGCTTTGCCTTCCCCCTAATTTGTCTTAGGCCAAGGTTCAAATCTGCTGAAGGACAGTTTTGTCTTATTTATTTATTTTTTCTTTTTTCTATTCCATTGTTTTAAATTATTTTTGTTAAATAAAATTTTATAAATCAACTTAATTTTTATTTATTGATATGATATATATTATTATAACATGTTAATTATGTAACAATTTTTTTATATATATTATTTTATTTTTTTTATATTTTTTTTGATATGATATATTATTTTATTTTAATCGTTTAGACTTTAATTTAATTAACATGCTTAGTTTCATTTTTTTTCCTGTTTAATTTTAATTTAATTATTATATAATGAATATGTTTTCAGGTTTCTCACTCTTAAAACGAACACCCTAATTTAAGTAAATCCTCTAAAAAAATTTGTTTAAAACTTCTAAAAAAGAGAGAAATTTTAGGATGCTAATTTTCTCATTATTAAAAAAATATAAAAATAAAGTGGAATTAAATTGAAATCGAAGTTAATCAGGATTGGAAATTTTAGGATGCTAATTTTCCAATCTTTAAAATAAATATTCCTATCTTAAAACAATAAATATATCCTTATTTAAGAACCAATAAAATTTAAAAATATCAATAAACTTTACAATTGACTAAATAACATTTCCTTAGTGAAATTCTCCATAAAACACAAAACAATCCTCAAATTTAAAATGTTCCAAAGATGATTTTCAAAAATACCGACGATGGAGTTTTAGGAATTTTCAGGATGCTGATATCCTATTATTTCTTGAGGAATAAGAGTTAAATTAAGGGATGCCGAAATTGAACTCAAATAAAAGTTTTTCTTAATGGCTTTTACACCACTCATACTAATTTGATTAAGCCTTCTAACGTTTAAGGTATTAATCAATAAATAATGAGACATCTAAAAATAAAATTTAAAAACATATTGTGTGTTCAAAACCAAAGGGTTTAACGTAAAACATTAAAGATAAATAACAGTAATCGTTTTCAAAACGAACATAATAGGGTGCTAGTACCTTCCCTATGTGTGAATAAACTTCTGAACCTGTTTCAAAAGTTAGTAGACCATCCTTAATAAAATGACTAGGTGACTAATCACACCTATCCCAAAAAACCAATGATTAGTGGCGACTCTTTTACTTCTCCGCGTCGCGGGTACGTAGCGACATCCATCATTCCATCATCATCTTCACTCACTGTTTCATCTATGTCATGACCTAAACTCACATTCTTATCACCCGTGCTACACTCCCTCAATTCTTCCCCATAGAATGTACAACGAGTGTATGCACATGATATCCCATGAATGTGTAAATGTTCCTTAATTTCTCGAAGTGAGGCAAAGATGTTGTTATGACATTTAATACAAGGACAACGAGTCTTCCTACTTCCATTCAAATCTTTCCTCGCAACCTCTAAAAAAGACAGAACTCCATTTATATACTCCTTACAAAACCTATCCCTTAATTCCATCCAATTTCTATCAACATTCGACCTATTTCAAACAAAATATTTACTCAATTTAGAAATCAATACAAACCTAAAAAAATTCTTATAAAACATATATTTGACGACTAACTTTGCTGCAGCTTAGCCATCTCCCCACAAATAAAATTATAAAGACAAACATGCAACCTATTAAAATAAAATCGTACAATTGAAAAATGGTACACTAACCTTGATCCCGACATTTATATAACTACGATCAGGGGAGGATGCATTGCAAATACAACAATTTTTTTTTAATTAACAATAATAAACTATTTTAATATTATAAGAAATAATCATAATATCTAAAATTAAATTCTTTGAAAAATAATGAAACTTTAAAATTAACTTCAATGCAAAATATCTAAATCATAATTCAATTTATTGTAAAATAACTAAAACTAAGTTAATTAAATATTACTTGAAAAAAATACTCAATTTGGCTATTGAAAAAAATACCCAAGTTCTAATTTTACATAATAACAATACAAACTAAAAAAAAAACATCAATGAAATCATCAAATCACTAAAGAAAAATATAAAAAAAGAAAATACACTAAACACATAAATCACTCAAATCTCTAATTGAAAAAATGTAAAAATTCATCCCAAATTGTTTAATTACTTATCAATTATTTCTAGTTTTCACAAAAATAATACAAACTAACAATGTTAACATTAATGAAATAAGAAACTCACTAAATTTTTTTTTTTTAAAAAGCCCTAACTTCATAAAATCACTCAAATCTCAACCTATTTTGATTAAAAAAAAAAGGATGGAAACATACCTAATATGGTCGATAATGAAAACCTTGGAGTTGGAAAGAAGAGAAACGGTCGAAAATTGAAAAAAAAAAGTGGCGCTGTTTTTTTGCTGTTGCCGAGGGAGAGAAGAGGTTGTTGTTGAAGAATGAGAAAAATTGAGGATGATAGGGTTTTTGTGGTGTTGTTGGTGGGCCCATTGTCGACGCCAAGTCGGGCGTCAGTAATAGGCCTCGTCGGCATCGACAATGCCCTGTGCCACTTACCAAAATGCAAGTTTTGGTAAGTGGCACCATTACTGACCAAGTGTCGGTAATGGTATGGTAGTCGATACCAACGTGGCGTCGGTATCACTGCCATACGTGGCATCGGTAATGGTTGATGGTGATACCGACGCCACGTCAGTATAACCTTAGAATTGAAATATCATGTCCATCGCCGACGTTACGTTGGTGATAGTGACCTCACTACCGACGCTAAACCTGATGTCGGTAGAACTACATATTCTTGTAGTGCTTAGATCTAGATCTGCACGGGGAACTTGTGGAGAATCCGACTTGAAAATTGTCATCAACAAGGAGCAATCGAAGACAAGGACAAAAGAGAGTTTTTCGTTTGTGCTTGCGTATTTGCTTTAAATTTCTTGTTTGGATGTACACTGATTTTCTAGTAGATTTTTCTCTAGGCGTGGCCTCATGGGTTTTCACCGATTGGTTTCCCATGTTAATCATTCCTTGAATCGATCCCCTCCCCATTGATCTTTAAAGTGTTGTTTTTGTTCATTTTATATTCTGCCGACAGTTACAACTTTCACGATCACAGTTACAACTGTGGTTCTATATCGACGAACTTATAATCGAACATATTAAATCTGATTTTTGCAAGTAAAGCGGGAAAAACATATTGAACTATTTAATTACCTGAGAATTAGGTCATTTACAAAAATAAATTAGTTCTTAAAGTTACGGTTATTCAAATAACAACTCATGAATAGTTATTTAAATGTACAATAATTTTAATATTTGAAAATTATTCATAAAGTTTTGTTTCAAAACAAAAATAAAAAGTTGTTTTAATAAGTAAATCCCAAACTGACTCTTAACCTATTAGGTGTATTTAAATATGATTACGAAAACAATTTTTTACTTACAAAATAGCTTATTTTGGATAATTGTCTTTTATAAATTATTTATTAATTCCTTCCTAAAATTATAAATCTATGAATAGTGTGACTTTAAATATACTAGTCAAATTTTACGTGCGTTGCACGTAATTAGTAAATTTTCAATTTAACTTTTTATTGTTTTATACAGAATAAAAATAAATCGTTGGCAATTAGTATTAAATATTACTTTTTTAACCTACTTTATTGTTTGTTTCAGTTATGTTTTTTATGAAAAAGAATAATGATAAATTATATGAATTCATATTTTTTGTTTTTTATAAATTAACTTAATTTATAACTCACAATAATTAATACAATTTATTAATAGTACATATTTCAATGTTTCACATTAAAGACTAAATTAAAATGAATTAACGAAATGAAAAGTTTTCTTTTAAAATTGAATACATTATTTGAACTTTTAAATAATAATTAATAGACATAACTATAATATATATAATTAAATAATTATATTTTATGTAATAATATTTAATATTGGAAAATTTATTACATATTAAATTGGGGTTATATATCATCCGTGTTGCATGGTTTATATTGTATGTTTTAAATATGTGTTTTTTTTCTTTCTATTATTAATTTTGTAAGAATTAATTTATGTTTTAATATGCTTTTTTTCTCAACTAAACATTGGGAACAAAATCGATTTCTTCCATAATACTCTTTTCGACTTAAATTTGTGGTGGTGTGAAATTTCTATCATATTCATTGATTTTTTTATTTTTAAAAAAGATAAATTATAATAAATAAAATAAAATTGAAATGTCTTAAAAGTGAATGAGAAAATAAAATTTGAAAATTTTCCTAGCAAAGATTAAGGAACAATATTTGAGGTTGTTAAAAAAATTATAAAAACAAAGGGCTAAAAAAAATATTTTGAATAAAAAAAACAAATACACGATTACAAAGATACTTATCACATGCCTCATTCCTTCACCTTGTTGCACTCACGAAAGCTAACTTGCCATTCTTTCTCTACCCGGTTTAATTTTTTTTGTCTTCAATGTAGTCATCTCCTTCATCTCTATTCTCTACCATCTCAATCCATCAGTTTAATTTCCATCCCTTCGTTTTTCGGGTCTCTTGTTGGGTAAACTCCTACTGTATAGAACATTATTGCTAAGGTCAAACAATCAATGGTTCTTGGTGCTTCCAAAGAAATCTTCTTACTCTCCAACTACATTCTTCCTTCTTTATCTTGTTTATCACTTCCTCTACAAGACAACTTGATTCCTTAATTTACCTCCTCTTCTATTTTCATATTTATAGAGAAAAACGCCTATAGATTCATGAATTTGTGATACCAAAAATTTGAATGAAATTAATTAACATTGATAAGATTAAATCCTACGTAAATCTAGATACATGAAAAATAGCCCTTATGCACTTCCCAATAAATTGAGTTTTACATTCATGAATTAAAATAAATAGATCATTTAATAAAAATCAAATAAGACATATTTTAAAATTATATCACTACAAAAAAACTGTCAATTTGCGACCATAAAATTGCGACCAAATGGTCGTTTTTAGGGTATAATGCGACCAAAAAAGCGACAAAAATGGTGGTGGCCAAAAAGCTGGTCGGTCCTGAATTTGTGCGACTGGATAGTCACAAATGTACGACCAGAAACATTTGGTCGCAAAAAAGTCAATCTTTTGAAAAAACGACCAGATGGTCACTTAAAAAGTGACCATCTGGTCGTAATTTATGTTGAAGATAAGTGACCATTTGGTCACATAAAAAAGTGACCAAATGGTCGTATTTCATGTGACCAAATGGTCAGTTTTGGACTCAGTCAAAATACGACTAGATGGTCGCCTAAAAAGTGGCCATATGGTCGTAATTTATGTTGAAGATAAGTGAACAATTGGTCACATAAAAAAGTGACCAAATGGTCGTATTTTATGTGACCAAATGGTCACTTTTGGACTCAGTCAAAATGCGACCATATGGTCGTTTTCTTGAAATAAAATGCGACCATATGGTCGCATGTAAGAATTTGTTTTTTTTTTAAATTTAAATTTCAATAATTAGTTAATTAATTATTAATTATTTATTTAATTAAAATTAAAATTTAATAACAAAAAATTGGAATTAAAATAAAAAAAAATATATCAAATATTAAAAAAACGTTTTATACAGATGAAAGCATCCTAGAACTACTGCGAAGGGGCGGGGGGTGGCGGAGGAGGCGTCAATGATGACTGGCCGCCGTCTAGGGATCTGAAGTACGTGGCCAAAGCTGCTGTCACCTGTGCCTCGACCCGTGCCTGCATGTCCGCCTCAATCGCAGCGACTCGAGAAACGAAGTCCTCGCGCATAGCGTCCATGTCCGCGCGCAGCTGCTGCTCAACCGGAGAAGGGCCGGAGCTAGTTCTCGCTCCGCTCCGCTCCGCTGAGGCCGGGGCACATCTGCGTAAAGGCGTCGCCCGTATGAGCCTAGCCCAGGAACTGATCCATCAGGCCGAACCCCTCCAGCAGCCTCCAAGAACGCGTCTCTATGGTCGTCCTGAGTCGGTTGCGAGTCTGGTGTGGGCAACAGCTGACTCAAGGACTCCGTGAAACGTTCCTAAACATTTAAAATTCAGAAAAAAAAATAGTTAATATATAAGTTAGGAAAATTTTAAAGAAAAAATAATAATTGAAAAAATTATTAAATACCTGAACTGCATACGCCTTATCGTCGACGAACGTCCCGTCCTTCTTCGTGTCAAGAACGTGGTGCAGCTCATCAGGCGGGATTGGGCGCCCGTGCTTCGCTTCCTAAAAATATTAAAGATTGAAGAATAAAACATAATAAATTAATAACTAATTGAAAAAAGAAAACGAGAAAATAGTACGTAAGTAAGAAAACGACCAAAAAAAAACTTACCAATCAACGATGGAGCTCGTCGTGTGTCTGGGCCCCCGCTGTGTGTTTGGTGGGATTCTTCGCGCGGTTGGCCTTATTCCGGCTTGATACTGCCTTGCCCTCAGGAGTGCTCAAGCTCGCGATAAGCCGCGCGTGGTCCTCCGGGCTCATCCACACGAGGCGGTTTGCTGCTTGCTTCCTGCGCGCCCGGTACATGAGGTCCTTGAATCGATCCAGGACGTGACTGTCCCATAGGGGGAGCAATCTACCGTCTGTGATATCGGGATCGATAACAGGAAACTTGCCCTGAAAAAATTGAAATAAAAAAATTGTTAAAGTAATAAATTTATTTCTATAAATTTCAAAATTAATTAATTATCAAAATAAATGATGTTTTATACCTTCCAGTTGTCGTACATCTGACGTTTTTCCGTCGTCGGAATCTTCTGCCAGCAAAGGTCGCTGGGTAGAGGCATACTCTGGAGGACCTCGCGAAACCGTTTTGAAACGGTTGTATGTGGCTGTACTCTGCAAAAACATAAAAATTATTGTGCTATTAGAAACTAGCAGTTAACCGGAAAAAAAAACACTTTGAAAAAAGTTTAAAGGTTTAAAAATTAAGTAATTAAAACAATAAACAAAATTACTTACGTATCCCCTTCAATCCGAAGGGTAGAGTCTGCGGCCCGAGACGGCTGCGTGCATGAAGTGGAGGGGCCAGCTGGATCCGACCCTCATGTAGACCCGGACGCATACCCTGATGCAGACCCTGATGTTAAGCCGGGAGTCGTGGCCAGGGAGTCCTGCGTCAGTCGTGGTGTCGCAGACTGGATCTCAGGGACTACATCATCGAGCGTGGCAACAAGTCCCGCCTCGTAACCGAAGAGGATCTCCAACTCCTCTGTAGTCAGGTCCGCATCAGGGGCAGCGGCAGTAGGCGGTTGTGGAGACGCCTCGTCACTCGCGTCGTCAGACTCGTCTGACTGGGGAGGACGTCGTCTGCCCGTCATACTCCTACAACCAAACTAAACTAATTTAATACTAATTACGTAATTAAAATATTGAAATTAATTCATTAATGAAATAATCTAAATTAAATTGATTAAATAATGTAAATTAAACTAACATAAATTAAGTAAATAATTTAAAATAAACTAATTAATTAATTTGAATTAAAGTAAATTAAAATTAGATTAATTGAACTAATTAAAGTAAACTAATTAATTAATTTGAATTAAAGTAAATTAAAATTAAAGTAAACTAAGTAGTGAAGAATTAAACTAAAATTAATTAAATTAAAGTAAATTAAGTAATGAAGAATTAAACTAAATTAGATTAATTGAACTAAAATTAATTAAATTAAACTAACATTAATTAATTAAAATTAAAATAAACTAAACTAAGTAATTAATAAACTAAACTAGTAATTAATTAAAGTAAACTAAGTAATGAAATTTTCAATTTAACTAACATTAATTAAATTTAACTAACATTAATTAATAAAACCTAAACTTAACTAAACTAATTAATTAAATTAAACTAAATTAAAATTAGATTAATTGAACTAAAATGTATCAATTAATTAAAGTAAACGAAATTAGATTAATAAACCTTAAGTAAACTAAGTACTTAATTAAACTAAATTACATTAATTAAACTAAAATTAATGAAATTAACAACATTAAACTAAACTAATTAAATTTAAACATAAACTTAAACTAAAAATAACTAAAAACGTAAACGAAACTAACCTCGTAATAGAAACCGGGATTGGAGGTTTAGGGTGTTTAGGTTTAGAGTGGGAACGGGGAACGGGGAAAAACAACGGGGAACGGAACGGGGGAAAGAGAGAAAAGAAAGAAAAAAGAGAAAGAAAAAAAGAAAGGAAGGGAAAAGAAACGGGGGGAAGGAAACTGGTCTGATTTTAAATCAGAATTTGCGACCAAATGGTCGCAAATATGTAATAATGAACAGAAACGAAAGGTCGCGCGTGTTTGGGAAAATACGACCAGATGGTCACATTTTTAGAGATATTTGCGACCATCTGGTAGCATTTCTTTAAAAAGCGACCGTTTGGTCGCCCAGTTACCATTATCAAGAACAGCAGTCATATCACGAGTCCCATCAATAATTGCGACCATCTGGTCGCAATAATGAAATTCACCGCCAAATATTGCGACCAGATGGTCGTAATGTTTAAATTCACTGCCATAAATTTCATGAGAATTTAAATTCACCGCTCAGATTTGCGACCATATGGTCGTAATCTGACTTATATTTTTTTAAAAATATAATTATACTTTTCCAAAAATGCGACTATTTGGTCGCCTTTCCCTTCTAAATTACTACCATGTGGCCATGTGGTCGCAAATATTAATATATATTTTTTTTAATCATTCATTAAAAGAAATAGTTTTAATTAATAAACACATACACACATTGAATAATCAAGTTAACGAAATATCTCATTCATCATTGTCTCCAACAAGTCCGTCATATAAAGTCTTCTTCTTCTTCTTCTTCTTCTTCTTCTTCTTCTTCTGTTTCTTCGTCAGATTCATCGTCTCGAATAAATTCAGCATCAATGTCACGTGCGTGAGAAGTGGAAGCATTTGTATCATCATCATCATGCAATGTTACCATCCCATCGTTCAAAGGATGAACAGTACTTGCATTCTGACCATCGTCGATTGCACGACATCTTATCTCATCTTCTTGAAAAGCAACAGCTTCCTCTGCATGGTCGTCTTTCGCGGACAAGTTTTCTTCTACCTGGCGTGGTTTAACTTTACAAACAACTAACCAATCTGTCAGATCTCGTCTATTAATCGGATAGTTCAGGTAATAAACTTGAATCGCCTGTGAAGCCAGAACAAACCTATCAGTGGTGCGCATATGCTTAGACTTGTTTACCTCAACGATTTATAAATGATCAATCTTACGGAATCCGCCTCGTCTGGTTGTCTCGAACCAAATGCAGTTGAACACAACAATGTGTTTTAGCGTCGGACTTGCGTATTGAATCTCAAGAATCTCATCGATTACTCCGAAGTAATCGTCTTCGTTTGTACTGAACACGTGACCTTTTATGCAAACACCACTGTTGTTTGTTGCCCTGTTCACTGAATGCGCCTTCGTTTGAAATCTGTAACCGTTACCGACGTATCCACCATACGACCTTGCTATCCGTCCAGGTCTCTTTGCCAAAGAAATGATGCGAGGATCATCCACCGGTAATGTAGGGGAGTCAACCTGTGTCATTGTTCACATACAGTAATGTTAGGATGATAGTAATTTTTTCAACAAAATGCCACAGTTTTTTTGACAATTTAAAATAACTCACGTATACACTGAACCAAGAACGAAACTCTTTGTCGATTATTGACCCCTCCTCGGCGTCTGTAAGACCAACTCGTGTCATTCGAACGTATACGTTTAGAAATAATCTATATGTTACAAAAATAGTTAGCAAATAGTTTGTTTATGCGATGAAATAATGTTAAGTTACAAACTCACTCTTTGTAAGGCTCGATCTCTGTGCAGTTGCATAACACGTATGTCTGCATTACGTGATACTCAGAATCGGTCAATGGCCTACGCACTGATCTTCCAACTGTCATGCCAGGTTTCGTAAAAATCGGCAAGTCGTTTATGTCAACACCTTCAAGTAAATTTTCGACAATGTTTCATTTCGCCGGTCGAAACTGCTCTGCAATGTGTTGATCAAAGTAGTATGAACAAAATGTGGTAGTCTCTTGCGTCAGGTACGCACTATAGATAGATCCTTCTACTCGTGATCTATTTCCAACCATCTTTTTCAACCGACGTAAGTACCTGTGGGTACAAAACATAATTTACATTTGATGATCACTGTAATGATTTATACGCGTACATTACAAAATAACTGTGTTTACCTTTCAAATGGGTACATCCAAAGGTAATGTACGGGACCCCCTAAGAATGGCTTGTATGGAAGATGCACTGGAAGATGCTCCATGGAGTCAAAAAAGTCCAGGTGGGAACATTCGCTCCAACTTACAAATAATAACGGCGATCTCTGAACTCATTGAAGCGACAGTAGCTTCCGTCAGCTCTGTACATGTCAAGTCCCTGAAAAAAACACTCAACTGGGCAAGCGGCTCCCAATGTCTATTCTCTTATAACAGTCTGAACGCGACGGGCATCAATTGTTGCATGAATATATGACAGTCGTGGCTTTTCATCCCGAACATGATATGTTTTTGACTGTCTATACACCGACTCAAATTCGAAACGTATCCGTCCGGGAATTTGATGGATTTGATCCACTCAAATAATGTTTTCTTTTCATCCGTCGTCAACATGTACTTTGCTTTTGCATAATTATCATTGTCGTCAGGCTCCAACTTAGGACGGTCACATATCTCCCGTATATCATAACGTGCCTTCAGATTGTCCTTCGTTTTTCCCGGAATGTTCAAAATCGTATTGAAAATGTTGTCGAAGAAATTCTTCTCGATATGCATTACATCAAGATTGTGTCTAATCAGTAGATCTTCCCAATACGGTAGATCCCAAAAAATACTTCGTTTCTTCCCACCCGTGTTTTTTCCAGCCGCATTGTTTGCACTCTCTGCACCTTTCACATTAATCTTCTGCATCCCTATAGCATCTATACCGTGCAGAATTTGTCTTCCACTATACATGGTCGGGGGGTTTGTTTTCTTACTCGTCGACCCTTCTTCCAGTCACTGCCGTTTGAACGGAAAGTGTGATTCAACGGCAAAAATTGACGGTGACAGTCAAACCAACAAGTTTTCAGACCGTTTCTGAGATAAAATGCATCTGTGTCTAGCATGCAATGTGGACATGCGTATGTCCCCGCCGTACTCCATCCTTTAAGAGGAGGAGATTGAGGTTCACACAATTAACTACACTGACTAAGGAAAGCAATAACAAAAGCTAAACACAGACTCAAAAATGTATATGAAAGCAATTAAAAATCAACATACCTGACAACATTGAATACGCAGGGAAGTCACTGATCGTCCAGATTAACGCGGCGATCAAGAAATTTTGTTTCTTCGAAATATCGTGCGTCATAACACCGTCGACCCACAACCTTTTCAACTCGCAATAAGTGGTTACAAATACACATCCAGTTCCGTTTTGTACTTTTCGACCCAAGATACGATCAACATTAGAAAAATCACCAGGTCTCGCATGCACATCGAGGGAGGCAAGTTATACGGGGTTACCATGATCGCCAAACTGAATATTGTGCCCCGGATGCCCCGAATCGGGTTGAAGCCATCTATGCATAAGCCCAATCGACGTTTCTGGATCTTGTGTAAAATCCGGATGACAATTATTTAAATACTTCCATGCCGCAAAGATTCGAGGGATGTCTCATAACACCTTCATCCTGTGAATGCTCGTGATGCCATCTCATGTGCGAGGTCACACATCCGATGCATACAACCGGGTGCAGACGTGGGGTCGGCGGTAAATAGAACATGCGGGCGTTTGGAATCAGGCGCGTTTCCCTTGTTTGTATCTTGGAAGAAAACAGAATTTACAATGATGCAGGTCCTCATCCACATCCCAAGAAATCATGCATCCGTTTTGACACGAATCTATTTTCTCCACGGGTAATCCAAGTCCCTCCACTAGCTTTTTCGTGTCGTACAAACCGTGGGGCATATTATTTTCTTCCTGGAGCGCATCGACGAAACCACGATGCAATCGCATCAAATCCTCTTTCGGGTATGTTGTATCGCGCCTTTATATTTAAAAGTTCTCAGAGCGCAGCAGAAGTTGACTTACCTCACACCCATCGTACAATGGTCTACCGGGCGTCTTTAGCATCTCGTGCATCTTACGTGCTTCCTGGATTCATTTCCTCTTCTACAACCCGTTCATCTTCGCTTCACGTTTAAACTTTCACGGAAATTTTCATTGCCCCCATACTCCGCACCATCAATTATCATTTGCTGCATCTGACTATACTGTTGTTCATCATTCCGTTCTTCGTCAACAACCTCTACATTCGAGCTGCTACCTTTGTATCGTCTTGATTCTTGTAATGCAGCGTCGAACATTTCCTGTGTTTCCCCCTGAAAGACCCAGTGATAATAATTCTGCACAAACCCCCGACTATAAAGATGCACCTTCAACTCTGTAACCGGTATGATTCTCCTATTGTCGCATTTGCTGCACAGGCAACGTAGCTTTCCACCATACTTTTCATAATAGACAGTTGTCATGCAAAACTCAACAAACTGTTCAACCCCGGCCACGAACTCATCGTTCAAATACCCGTCTATCAAATGAACATACATCCACTCTCTCATTTTCTTTTTTCTTAATGCTAACAAACAATGGGTGGAGGTGTTTTTATAATGGACTCCTCTGCTCATTTGCTACCAGATGGTAGTATTTTTGCTACCACCTGGTCGCAATTTCCCGCCAAATTTCCCCGCCATTTTCCTCACTGCCCCGGGTCACATCAAGTCAGAATTTACGACCACAAGGTCACTTTTTTTGGTGACCACTTGGTAGCTTTTATCCCACCAAATTCTTTATCAATTATTGGTCACATAAAATCACATAATTTGCGACCATTTGGTCACTTCTTAATGTGACCTCATGGTAGCTTAATTCCCGCCAAAATTTTAAGCTACCACTGCTCACTAATGGTCACCAAAATTGCAACCATTTAGTCACTTATAATTGTGACCACTTGGTAGCTTTCTTCCCTCCAATTTTAAGCTACCACTGCTCACTTTTAGGTCACCAAAATTGCGACCATTTAGTCACTTTTAATTGTGACCACTTGGTAGCTTTCTTCCCTCCAATTATAAGCTACCACTGCTCACTTTTAGTCACCAAAACTGCGACCAGTTAGTCACTTTTAATTGTGACCACTTGGTAGCTTTCTTCCCTCCAAAATTACACCCCATTTTTTTCTACCTAGGCATATTTTAGTCACAAAAATGCGATCAGAGGGTTTAGGTGACCAATTGGTCGCTTCTTTTGCGCCATAATTTCGCGCCATTTTTTATGACTACTTCTGCTTTTGGTCGCAATTTGGTCGCAAAAAAAGTGACCAGATGGTCACTTAGAGTCAACCTTCAAAGAAAGTGACCAGGTGGTCACCAGAAAACTACCACTTTTTTTTTGTCGCAAATTTCTAGTCGCATTTTGACAGTTTTTTTGTAGTGTATAATTAAACATTGAATTTAATAATTAAATAAGGGGCAAAAGAGGAATTCAAAAGTTTCTCCCCTTAAGCCCCTTTTAGAGGTAGTATAGATAAATATTAATTATTATTTAAAGCTTATTCTTAAAAATATTCTAAAAACCAAAGAAAATAATTTTTAAACAATATATTTCCACTAAGAAAAAACTATCAAATGCTATAAATCATATAATATAAACATATTAGTTTTTGATAATATAAAATGTCATATAATAAGATAAAAAAAATTAAACTGAACATTATTTTAAAATGGTAATAAAAAAATAAATTGTATTTAATATTAAAAACTATTGTATAATATAAACATATTAGTCTTTGATAATATAAAATTTCACATAATAAGATAAAAAAAATTAAACTGAACATTATTTTAAAATAGTAATAAAAAATAAATTTTATATCTATTAATTTTAAAATTTAGAACCTTTATTTACTTAGTATATATTATTAAAAATTATTGTATAATATAATATAAATTGTCTATAATAACACTTTTATTAGAGTTAATGTCTCAAATAGCTTAAGTTTTAAAAAAATCCCCTAAACTCCAATCTCATTCTTCCACTCTTCAATGGCAGCAACCTTCGTTCATGGCCGTCTTTTTAAACTCCAATCTCATTCTTCCACTCTTATATGGTAGGGTTTCTATTCAGATCGTGGAGTTGAATCGAAAATAGGATTAATCATTCGATTCATATTTTGAATCGAACGATTCGTTCACCGTTTCTTTTTTTGCGTTTGTTTTTCATTTCAGAAGATGAGAGGAATTATTTGATTTACCTACCTTACTTGCAGATTCAGATGAGATGAGAAAGAAAAATGGAAAAGTATGATCGGAATAAATGGGAAATCGCAGAGTCGAAGAGTTAAATTACATGGAATGTGAGATAATGAATAGCCTGAGAATGGAGTTACGAAGAGTCTAATTAAATGAGGCGTGCGCTGCTTGTTGGAAATGGGGGAATGAAATATGAAGAGTTTGAAAACAATCCCAAGGGCATGCATAGAGGAGGCGGTGCAAGGAGAGGGAGATAGATGAGACTTCAATTGAAATTTAATTTATATTTGATGTCAAGTTGTGCTTGCATGTCCACAATATGTTTATTTTTATAATTTTGTGATTTTATTTGAATTTAATTAATGCTTTTTTTTTGGAATTTAATTAATGATATTTCTTATTTATATGAATATGAAAGTTATTTATTCCTATTTTATCTATATTTTCTCATTTATATAATATTTAATTAATAATAAATATTAATTGAATCTTACGATTCATGATTCGATACGATTCACAATCTAATTTTTTTAGAAAACGATTCCCGATTTGATTCACGTTTTGATAATCTTGCTCCGCAGACTTTTACGTCTCCGGTGAGAATTGAAGAATGGCCATCATGTTGTGCTTCGTGAACGCGTGTGAATTTTTTTTAATTGTAATTTATGGTTTTTTTTAATTGTGATCACCACCTGGTTTTGTAAATGGGTTGCACAAAAAAGGAAGGCGTTTTTTTTTAACTTAAGAACTAAGTATCAAATTAGACTATTTGTATCTAGAATTATGTGTCAATTTTTTATTTTTATTTTACGTGACAGATTTGTATGGTGATAATTTTTAGTTTTAAGTATTTATAATTTAATGGATTTTGTTATCAGTTATTCTTCTAACCATGATATGATAAAATAAATAATAACATTTGTATAGTGTAGTTTAATGACTTCATTTTTCCTTCTATTTTGAGAGCTTATTATAGGTTTGGTGATCTAGTTTGTACTTTGTTAAGTTACATCCTACTTTATTGTACAAAGGCAAGACTTTCAAAGTGGTTTTTCCCACTGTCTTCTTCATTGTACCTAAGATCATTTTTCGCATATTAGCCATCCATAAATGGTTCTAAAAGTTTACATTTTTTCCCAACATCGACTCACCAATCTTTAACTACGTGTGTTTCCAAGTTTTTTTTTATTCTCTTATTATAATGATGTCATATAAAATCTCACCTATATTTTGTGTGTCTCATTAATAAGGAATCTGACAAAATTGTTGAAAATGGACCAACAAATGGAAATGGTAAGAAATAATTAAGATAACTTTGATTTTAATTCAATAAATTATTGAATATAATAAGTTCACATAATTAACATATTAAATGGAATAATTTAGTGAATTAAATTATAATGTACAATTACAATACCTAATTTTCATTTTAATTCAATAATTTAGTGAATTTAAGGGAATAATTTAGTGAATTAATAAAACTTAGTTTTTGATTTAATAAATTATTGAATAAGTAAAAAAATATTGAATTAATAAATCTACTACAAAATTACAGTTTGATTCTTATATTGTGAAATGAATGTTACTCATTGCATTGTATGAATAGATAGCTTCCGTTAAAAAAAATCTTGATTTCATGGGGTTCCATCTCAAAACCAATTGACAATGAGAGGAGTAACTCATGTATTTTATAAACATTGTGAGTTCACTTCATCTTTCCAATGTGGGATCCTCAATAAATAGAGAGGAAAGTAGTTCAAATTAGACTGAGAGTCACTACAAGAAACTACCGTAATAGCCACGGAGCTCTAGCGACGAAAAGCGAAGGCGTCCCAACGTAACGACGGAATGTATCGCTCGCGTGAAGAGTTGACTTTCAGCGATGCATTCCGTCGCCTAATTAATCGAATATATTTAACTGAAAAAATAATTTGGTAGTAACGATGGTTGGCGTCGCTAAAATTGGTGCAAAAAATTCCCGCCTTAATAGGGAACGATGTAGTGCATTGTATACGATGGCGCGAAACATTCCCGGGCAAACGGACGACAGATTGCGTCGCCCCACGTTATGGAGGGAATGTTTCTCGCCATTGTAATGACAAAATAGATCGTTATTTTAGATAGTAACGACCGATTCTATCTAAAATAACGACCGATTTCGTCGTTAGTTCACAATATATATATGCCTCTGGAATGCAAAGAACTCATTATCAAAAATATTTTGTTATTTCTTTGCGTTTTTTTTTCTACTGCAAAAAAAAAATGCGTGAATGGATGTATGTTCGTCTCTTAGAAGGCTATTTGAACGATGAGTTCGTAGTAGGGGTTGAAGAATTCGTTGAATTTTGTGAAAGTATGGAGGATTTTGATCGTAATGGAAAAATGATACGATGTCCGTGCAGAAAATGTAAAAATAAGAAGTTATATTCTTCATTTGATGTGAAGAAACACCTGTATAGTCGTGGGTTTGTGGAGAATTATTTCAAGTGGGTTTATCAAAGGGAATATGACGATCAATATAATGCGGCGTTGGAGCAAGCCGTGTTGTACCAAGGAAGCAGCTCAAATGCTATATCGAATTTGGAAGAAGATCGTGATGAAAGACAGCAAGAGTATGGACAAATGCAGCATATGATATACGAAGGTACGTTTAATCATACTCAAGACGATAATCAAACTATTCTAGAGAAGGAGGAGGAAATGAATCGAGAAGCGCAACGTATGTATCATATGCTCGAATCAGCAAGTATGCCGTTATACCCAGGTTGTGATGTCAGTTAACTGGCTGCAGCTACGGAGCTTCTAAATATAAAATCGGCATATCATATTCCAGAAAGAGGTTTTAGTTCGATTGCACAATGGTTTCATCATTGCGCTCCTGCGAACAACACGCTGCCAGAAAGTTTATACGACACGAAAAAATTAGTGGAGGGTCTCGGGTTGCCTGTTGAGAAAATTGATTGTTGCCCGAACAGATGCATGATATTCTGGGGTGATGGAGATTCGAGTCTCCATAATTATAAATTTTGTTTCCATCCGAGATATAAACAAGGTAAACGCACTCTCATTCCACATACTCGTATGTTTTATTTACCGATCACTCCTCGACTTCAACGATTGTATGCATCGAAAGTCACGACATCTCATATGAGATGGCATTACGAGCATTCGCAGGAGGATGGTCATATGAAACATCCATCTGATGCTGACGCATGGAAGTATTTGATTGTTGTCATCCAGAATTTGCAAGTGAGATTAGAAATGTGAGATTGGGGTTATGTACTGACGGTTTTAACCCGTATGGCGCTTCTGGTGCACAATACTCTGTATGGCCTGTTATGTTGACACCTTATAATCTCCCTACATCGATGTGTATGAAAGATCCTGTGATATTCTTAACGGTTATCGTACCGGGTCCAAAGAGTCCAAAACAAAGGTTAGATATCTACCTCCAACCTCTTATTGTTGAGCTGACTAATTTGTGGAATAATGGAGCGTTGACTTACGATGTATCGAGAAAACAATATTTCTGTATGAAAGCCGTAGTAATTTGGACGATAAGTGACTTCCCGACATATTCAATGTTATCTGGTAAGCATGATAGCTTATTAATTATAAATTATTTTCATTGCATAATAATATGTATAATTAATTTAAACTTATCGTAGGTTGGAGCACATCCGGAAAGTTTAATTTTCCTCATTGCATGATTGAGACTGAAGCTTTCTCTTTGAAACATGGACGGAAAACGTGTTGGTTCGATTGTCATAGAAGATTTTTACCGAGCGACCATTTGTTTCGATCAAACAAGACAGATTGGTATAAGGGTTGTAATGCACGCAACCATGGCCCGCCCCGAGTTTATAGCGGAATCGAAATATTGCACGGGTTAGATTCTATTGGCATGAAAAAAATTACTGAAATAGGTGCTGAGGTTGCAAACAAGGCCGCTGGTAAAAACAGTGGATGGAAGAAACGAAGTATATTTTGGGATTTACCGTATTGGGAAGATTTACTAATCAGACACAACTTGGGCATAATGCACATCGAAAAGAACGTGTTCGACAATGTCTTCAATACAGCTTTAAATGTGCCAAATAAGACGAAAGACAACCTGAAGGCACGGTATGACATCCAAGAAATATGTCGTCGCCCCGAGTTAGAGCCGGATGAAGATGCATTGACGTGCAGAGTCATACTGTTTTCGGAATGAAAAGTCACGATTGTCACATTTTTATGCAACGATTGATGTCTGTTGCTTTCAGACCGTTCCTCGAACAGAAATATTGGGAACCGTTGGCGCAGTTAAGTGTGTTCTTCAGAGATTTGACATGCGCAGATTTAACACGAGAGACAATCGAATCATTAAATCGAGAGATTCCAGTTATAATATGCAAACTGGAGCGAATGTTTCCACCCGGATTTTTCGATTCGATTGAGCATATTCCTGTTCATCTACCGTATGAGGCACTACTTGGGGGCCCTGCTCAATACAGATGGATGTACCCGTTTGAAAGGTAAAATATTATTATGTTAATTGACCTTCTTAGTATATTTAAATATACATGATGCTAAATTTTAGATTCATTTTACTGCACGAATTCTAGATATTTTCATAGATTGAAGAAAACTGTCGGAAATAAAGCACGAGTGAAAGGATCGATTTGTAATGCGTACCTGGTACACGAGACAACTACGTTATGTTCATATTACTTTGCCAACATATCTCAGACCACTTTCGCCCAGTGAACCGTAACGTGGTTGACAATCTTCCAGAAGGTGTAGACTGAACGACCTGGATATGTTTATCATACCAGGCAAAGGTTTAGGCAAATTTTATGCGGAGAAACTTAAGTGATGAGGAGTACCATGTCGTACAGAATTATTTATTATGCAACTGTGCGGAAGTAGAGCCATATATTGAGTAAGTTTTTCTCATTCATGGAGTTTTGTTTTATTTAACATGAATAATTTTGTTTAAATTTTCATTAATTAATACATTTTATGTAGATTATTTGTGAATTCATGTGTACGACTATCACATCTCGGTATTATTGAATCAGAAGAAGGGAACATCATTGATAAATATTTTCGTTCCTGGTTTTACAATTACGTTGACAATCCCACAATTCCGATCGCTGATCAACGTATAATATGGATCGCAAAAGGTCCATCCAGAATTGCAAGATCTTACAGCGGTTATCTGGTGCAAGGTTACAGATTTCAAACAAAAGCTCATTCAATGAACCGGGCAACAAACAACAGTGGCGTATGTATAAAGGGTCAAGTGTTCGGGAACAATGCAGAAGATTTCTATGGAATCATTGATGAGATTATTGAGCTTCAATTTGCAGGTCTGAGTCTTAAACGTACAATCGTTTTTAACTGCACATGGTTTGAAACAACGCGACGAGGTGGAGTTCGCAATAATATCAATCTTAAAATTATTGAGGTGAACCGGAGAAAACACATGCACACCCAAGATCGTTTTGTTTTGGCACAACAAGCAATTCAGGTTTACTACTTAAACTATCCCGCTCACCGTCAAGATTTATCTGATTGGTTAGTTGTCTGTAAAGTAAGACCGATGATAATAGATGACAGCCTCCCTGATAAAAATAGTGAGAACTACGTTGCATTCCAGGAGGATGAAGTGCAGAATCGTGAAATCGATGAAGGTATTAATTCTGACACTGCGCGTCCGTTGAATAGTGCATCAGAGATACTTTTTGATGAAGGGAATGTCTATGTTCCACCTGAAAATGACAAAAATTCTTCTCCAGATGAAACAAACGAAGAAGACACTGAAGAAGACAACATTGATTCAAAAAAGATGAATGATTCTGATTACGATGATTGAAGTATTTATGTGTAACATTGGAATTAATTCAAAAAAAAAAATACAAATCTTAACGACGGAAGGCATCGTTGAATCCAGATATACATTGAATATAACGATGCCCTGCGTTGTTAAACCTCACAGAACACAAGGACGGGATAATTTTTTCCCTAAGTATAGAATGAGATTAACGACGGAAAGCATCGTTGAATTCAGATATACATTTAATATAACGATGCCATGCGTCGTAACACCTCAAAGATGGGATAATTTTTCACTATGTATAGAATGGTATTAATGACGGAATGCATTGTTCCCAAGTCAAACGGATACTTTATTGGAAACTGTTCAAATTATGGGCCGACCGATTTCGTCGTTAAGTGTAATTAATAAGGCACTAAGATAAAAAATTTCACGAAAATTGTGGCTCGAATGGGCGATGAAATTCATCGCCCATGAATATGAATAGTCACTTTTACTTTATTTGAAAAGTGGCTTGAGCGACGAAATACATCGTGTATATAAATATCAGCGATGAATTACGTCGTGTTGTTCATTGCCATAAGAACGTAGATGACGAACTGCATAGCTAGAACGAGGGATTCCGTCATTAAGAAAACACGCGCGACAACTTTTTAAGTGATTAACGACGGAAGACATCGTTAAATCTCTTATAAAACAGAACTGTTTCTTCCATTTTCACCATTTTTCTTCCGATTTTCTTCTTTTTCTCTCAACAATAATTCTTCCTTCTTCGATTCCCTCAGCCAATTCCTTCCCATTTCTCTGAAAATCCTTTCCCTTTCTCAAAAACCTCAATCCTTGGAACGAATCCGAGTAAGTTTATTCAAATTTAATATTTTTTTTATGTAATTAGATTAAATTTCTAATTAGCATGTTATTAGTTAATTTAGTTTAAACTTAGTTGATTTTAATTTAATTTTGTGTAATTTAGATAATGTATGTAATATGTATTTTGTTTTATGTAATTAGTTATGTTTTAATTAATTATATGTTAATTAGTTAATTTAGTTTCAAATTAGTATGTATGTTTTCATTTAATTATATGTATTTAGTTAGTTTTAATTAATTATATGTTAATTAGTTAATTTAGTTTGAAATGCGTATGTATGTTTTCATTTAATTATATGTTAATTAGTTAATTTAGTTTGAAATGCGTATGTTTTCTTTTATCTATATGTAATTAATTTAGTTCTGAAATTAATATAGTTTATAGGTTAGAATTTTAATTACTTAATTATTGTATTGTAGGTCATGCTTCCCCGTAGACGCCCTCCAGCACCTTCTGGCACACCTGGTGCCAGCAGTTCAGGGAGTCAGCTCCCTAGTGAGGAGGATGATGTCCGTCTCAGGGATACCCCTGACACGAGCATTCAGCACGAGGATAGCGACCTGGCGCAGGAGCCCGTGCAGATGTCTATTTCCGGGAGGGTTCGCCTTTCGTTTGAGGGCGGCCAGTAAGTTGTGTTTAGTTTGTATTCTTATTTCATTAATTATTTATTATTTACAAATTCTAACTTTTCAATATTTCCTTTTCATTTCAATAGGTTACATCCATCACGGGAGGTTTCAAGGAGATTTACGGAGGTATTGAAGATGCTTCCTATATGGGGACACCCTCGTTGGCAGAGCGTCTCTGCTGCGCACAAGCTGCGGATGTTTGAGGCATAGAAGGTAAACATATTCAAAATATTATATATATATATATATAATATTTCGAAAACTGACAGTTAATTTTTTTCAGCAATATTTTGATATTCCAGAGGTGCTGACCGACGAGGTCATATACGCTCCTTGGCATCATCAGGGCGGCATTCGGTACAGGGACACTGGCTACAATATTCGCCACGCCCCTGCCGATAAACGGCCGGCCCACATTTCTGCGGAGGACTTGGCGGAGATCTTGGCACGTACTCAGACGTTGGATGCCCAGCGCATCTCGACGATCAATAGCGCCAATCGGAACGTCAACCCGTCGAAGCACACTGAAGGGTCACGCTCCACATACGAGCACAAGAAACGACTTGTAAGTTATTTTCTGTACTAATTAAATTTTACTTTATTTTCGTAAGTTATTCATTATTCGTTAATTATTTTTAAAATTCGCAGGAGCGAAAATTGGGTCGTCCGGTTCATGCTGCTGAGCTCTTTATTCGTCTCCATACCAAAGGTGGAGATACTCAGACTTTTGTAGACGATAGGGCAAGAGAAAAAGCGGTAAGTGTTAGTTATTATTTATTCTTTTTTAAATTTATTGATTATTAGTATATTAGTTAATGCAATGATTTTTTTTTCCAGGCTCGTTACGAAGCGATTCTCGCTGATCGCTTACCGAGCTCTGACACCCTGCCGACACAGGAGGATATCGAGTCGGTTTTTCTCGAGGCAGCAGGAGGGAGACGTCCAGACGGTACTGTTCCTGGACTCGGCAACCTCGGCCCTGTCATTTTCGCCGATCAGCCTCGGTCTTCCCAGGCAGCTCGTTCGAGCGAGGCTGCCGAGCTTCGCGCGAGCAATGATACTTTGAGGGTTGAGACTGCAGAGCTTCGAGAGAGCAACGCACGGCTCATGGCGGAGGTGACAGGGATTACGGCTCGTCTCGATGAGTCCGAGCGGTCCAGGCTCGAGTTCGAGAGGTTGATGAAGGAAACAATGGACATCTTCATGGCGCATATGCACGGTGAGGGTTCTTCAACTTTTGGTTTTGGTTTCCCTCCTCCCAATCCTCCATCTGATCCTCATGTCGATTAGGCTTTAGCTAGGAGAAAAACATTATTTTGTATTATTTTGGGATTTTTAATATTATTTTTTCTTAAATTTACTTTAATTTTTTTTTGTAATTAAATTTAATTTTCAAATCACAATAATTTGTAATCAAAACCCTAATTAAATATTAAAAAAATAAAAATAAAATGGACCGATGCATTCCGTCGTTATAGTCAAATATAACATTGACTATTAACGACGTATTCTATCGTTATAGTGAAACATGACTTTGACTTATAGAACGACTCAATGCGTCGTTAAGGTCAACATGTGTCTTTGACTATCATAACGACGGAAACCATCGCGAAATTCTAGACAACGAAACACAGCGATGGAATACTTTTCCCTCGTTATGGAGTGAGGCATTTCGTCGTTAGTTTAGTCTAACGATGGCAAAAATAACGTCAGGCTATTCCGTCGTTAATTCCTTCTAACGACGAACTATTGCCTCAATTCGTTGCTAATTTTCTGTCGCTAATTCGCATTTTTCTTGTAGTGAGTGCCCAATTTCACGACCTTGTGCTGGAAGAGACAAATGAAACTATATGGAATTATTGCATAATTAGTGTATTCTTTTATTGATTTCCAAAAAATATAAATAAAATCACGACATGTTTGATTCTTTTTCTATCATCATTTTCTACCATCTTCATTGTCTAGTCTCACTTCCATTTTTTTTAATCAAAACACATCCCAAAATCTTCATCGCCGTCACTTTTGGAACGCCTGCTAACCATTTGATAAAGTTCCCAATAAATAAAATAACTTATTAAATTACATAAAATAATTTATTGAATTAAAGAGAATAATTTAGTGAATTAAAGGGAATAATTTTGTGAATTATATTATAATGTATATTTGGGATACCTCATATTGATTTTAATTCAATAAGTTATTGAATTATATGGAATAATTTAGTGAATTAAAGAGTAATGTACATTTGAGGTACCTGATATTGATTTTAATTCAATAATTTATCGAATTGAATGGAATAATTTATTGAATTTAATTATTATATATAATATCTCACCTCTCTTTTCTATAACTCATTAATAAGGAATTTGGAAAAGTAAATGAAAATGGGTCAACCAATAGAAGTAGTAAGAAAAAATTAAGATAATTTCTATTTTAATTCAATAAACAATAAGTTCACATAATTAACATACTAAATGGAATAATTTAGTGATATAAATTATAATGTACATTTGGGATATCTAATATTGATTTTAATTCAATAAGTTATTGAATTAAATGGAATAATTTAGTGAATTAAACGGAATAATTTAGTAAATTAAATTATAATGTACATTTGAGATACCGAATATTTATTTTAATTCAATAAGTTATCAAATTAAATAGAATAATTTATTGAATTAAATTATTATATACAATTGAGATATTTGATATTGATTTTTCACTATTTGTTTTTGTTTTTGTGTTTTGGGTTCTGATCTTTAAAGTTCAAAAGAGAGATGAAATGATGTTTTCCAGCTAACAAATAAAAAAAAGATGTGGTAAATGATTGAAAATCAAATTTATATCAAATAAAATGATTATTTTGGTGGGATATGATTTGATATAAGTTTTTTTTTTTTAAATTATAACTATTAGTCAATAACTTATTGGACTTCATATATTGATATGTTGTAATGCGTAAGGTTTGTTTGTTTTTTTAGTTTTCGTTATTTCTGTTTTTTGTGTGTTTTAGATGTGATTGTTAGTGTTGACACTTTGATTTTCTCTATGTCTTTCTTATGGATTTGTCCTTTTTTTACCTTTAAAAATGGCTCGTCAGTTTCATCAAATATTGCTTCTCTTCTTTTTCTCTTTAGCTTGTAATATTTTGTTAATGCTCTTATTCTATATATCCTTTTAGTTATTATTTTAATTCAATAAGCTATGGAAATAAATGGATTAATTTATTGAATTAGTTTATATTGTACTATTCAATAATTTATATCGTGTTGTTCACTAAGTTATTGAATAAAATTTGTTTAAAGTTTGTAAACTTTGTCATTTTAATTTTTAAAACAATTCTTATTATAAAAAAAGTTTTAAAAACAAATTTTCATCTCAGATCCCTCTTTTTGTGTCAATTTAGTTTTTAGTTGTACAATTCAATAATTTATACCGGGTTGTTCAATAAGTTATTGAATTAAATTTATTCGTTTTATTTTGCAGCATGGTCCATTAAGCTTTTTATTCTGTACTGTTGCTTTACAAGTGCTAAGCTATATGTGAATCGGAGAAGAAGATAGAGAAGAAAAAAAATGTGAAGATAGGCCTAATGAGAGACGGACACATGAAGATGCCATTTTTTATTCTTTTTTGTGTTTGTTATAAATTGTTGATGATGTATATAGGTGTAAATGGATCTTGCTAATGAGATTTACAGTTCAATTATTTAATGCATTGGGTTCAATAAATTAATTGAATTAAAATCTTGATACTCTCTTACAACTACATGAAAATATTGTTTTGTATTTCAAGTTTATAATCACTAATATTGGTTGTTGATGTTGTATACTAGTGTAAATGAATATAATTTTTATTTGCAGAAAGCTTTGAAATTTTCTGTTTTTTTATGGGAAAAATCAAAACCGCTATTCAATAATTTATTAACTTCAATAACTTATGGAATTAAAATCAATATGAGGTATCTCAATTATATGTAGTAATTTAATTTAATAAGTTATTGATGAAGGGGCAAATTTTATTGAATAAATAAAACTCAAATTTTAATTCACTAAATTATTGACTAAAGGGGAAAATTTAGTGAATTAATAAAGTTTAGATTTTAATTCACTAATTAGTGAATAAGAGATCAAATTTAGTGAATTAATAAATAAGTGACATTTTTGTAAATTTAACGAAATAATTAATTTTGTTATATTAGAAAAAATGTCATTTGAGTAATAATGAAAATGGGATGCTATATGGGGAATTAGTTTTATAAAATATGTCTTTTGAGTCCATGCCCTATAATAGAAATATATTAGTCTTTGATAATAAAAAATATTATATAATAAGATAAAAAAAATTAAACTGAACATTATTTTCAAATAATAATAATAAAAAATAAATTTTATATCTATTAATTTTAAAATTTACCGAATATGACACTACGTAAATTAATTATTAATTATAATTTAGCTATTAATTACCCATAAGTTAATATAACAGTGGTGACTTTTGAAAATTGAAACATCAACCCTTTAATTATTTTAAATTCAAATTATTATTATTCATTATTTTTATAAAATAGTATTAATAGTTAATAATATTATATTAAAAATTACAATCTTTTAGAAACATTTTTTTTTTAATTTATTGATACTTATTTACATTTTTATAACTAAAACTAAAACTTCTACAATATCATACGATTTTTAAAAAAAAAATCTTCAATATCATTATAACAATCCTTTTACGTATGTATTATTATCAAGTTTTTAAATTTTGGGAGAATTGTAAACAATTATTAGATAAAAAAATATTTAATGTTGCTTGGAGTTACAAAATAAAATCAATAGTTGATTTACCACACCTTTTGGTATTCTTAATTAAATGGTTGGGGAATGAGTTTTTGGAATAAATTTAGTTTAGAGTCTTTCCCTTAACAATAATCTCTTGGACTTCTCTTATTTACTATAAATTAAGATGAGAGTTATTCATTGGCTGCAATGCAAAGAAAAGAAGAAGGATGAGACTAACTGAGTTTGAGGCAAGTAAATGGTCTATATGGATTTTGCAAATACAGCTTTGTCCAAGAAGAAAATGGCGTTTGAGTGGAAGATTTTCTCTTTTTACTTGGTACTCGATTGATTTCAGCAAAGATGTCCATGTTTTTTTCTGTTTTGTTGTTTTGTCAGTTCTTCTTCTTTATATATATATATATATATATATATATATATATATATATATATATATATAATAATCAAGGTGCTTTTATATAGCCATTTGACACCAAATGAGTGTAGTGAGAAGCAAAGAGTGACATTTCATTTGTAAGTATGGACTTTTACCCTTTCTGCATTCTTTTGCGAGTTGAAGTATTTTTTTTTTTCATTTCAACAAGAGGGTTTGGGTTTGTAATATCATTGTTTTCATTTGACCGTTTTACTGTGCCAAGTGAAAGATTTTATCCTTCTCAATTGATATATATATATAGTAATTTTCACTGATTTTGTTTTTTGTTTATTATATATTGAAACATTTAAAATGATCTACTAAACACACTATATGGTTTTGTTTCAAAATTAAACAAATTATTTAATGTAATATTCACTACCAAATATAGAGTATTTATTGTACAACCATATCACGGAGCATTTGGATATTCATGTAAATTTTATTTTAATATATTTTTTACTCTTCTTCCCTTTTTTATGTATATTTTAGCTTTTTAAAAAAGAAGAGTGAAAATTAAAAAATTACATGCGTTTATTTCAATTATTCCACATGATAAAATCAAATGGATGATAATTTTTTTTACTATTATTAAATTTTAATATACCCATGATATTTCATTAAATAAATAATTATAACATGCTTTGAGATCATTAGATTAAATTATACAAATTAATAAAAAAAACATTTTTTATGAAAAAATATAAGATATGATAGATACTTAATTTAACTGTAATTTGAATTTAACATGTAAAATAATCCAATTTACAAAAAGAATATATGTTTAGAAAAATGTAAGTATAAATCTTTAAAATAAGTCAATGAAACTTTTTATTGGTAACAGTATCATTTGTATTTAAATTTTTTTTTTTAATTTATAATAACTACTAATATTATATAAATATACTGTCAATATAAATTTTCAAATACATACTATTAATAAAAAAAAAACATTCCAATGTTTTTATTATGTAGTTGTTAATAACATGATAATTGATTTTCCGTAACGAGTACATATTAAAATGATTTTGCACAATTGTTAAAAACAAAATTGCACCAAAATTCTACATGACCTCTTGACCAAAAAAATGACTCATAAACGTACAAAAAATAAATTGATTCCGTATTTCTATTAAGTAGTTGCTAATATATTGATAAATATAATAGTAAACATTAAATTAGAAGAAGCTAATCACACTATAAAAAAATCCACTTTAAACTTGAACCTATATTCGTGGGAACCATTCATTTGAAATGATATTCTAAGTGCTTACAAATCAAAGAATTAGATTTCGGAAATGAAAAGCCAACCAACAAATGTGAACTTAATTACAAATAGTAACTTCCTTCCTCAACAAGGTGTGATTAAGGAAAGACTAAACATTTGTAATTTTGGCAATTTATAATTTAATCGATTTTTTAACTTAAAAAATAAATAATCAAATAAACTCAAAAGACTGTTGATTTTCTTATAAAATAATCATCGCTAACCTGATATTGAATACACTACAAAAAATCTGAGTAAAGGCGGCAAAATTCAAATCATTGCCATTGATGGAGAAATGCCGGCAAAAATCACAATTTCGCAGTCATTATTGGCTGAGGCAGGAAAGACAACGAAATTCATTGGCTTTGCTAGCCCATGGGCTATGCCAGCGATTTTCGAGTTGTCTTATTCAATTGTGAATGGATAGACACATTCCTTAATAGAGTCCATAATGACTTAGGTTACCTTTCTATTAATCTATCACGGAAGTGGTATGTCAATGAACCTTTCATTCGTGCCAACCAGGCCGAACAAGTCTTATATTTGGAAGATATAAAGTATGGTGATGAATGGCGAGTCGTACAAACTTTAAAACCAAAGAAAAGTATGGGACGTGCCAGGAGGTTGAGAGTGAAGAAGAGAACGAAGAATATGATATCAATAGTGTACCAAGACAGAAGTTTGTGATACATTAGACGATATTACAATTATGAGAACTGACGTAGCACCTGAATTCATAAATGTTGAAATTATGGATCAAGCTTTGGGCAATACCGGTCGATTAGATGATTTCATTGAAGATAATGATAACGAAGAGAATGAGGATTCAGACGAGGAAGAACTCGGTGAAACATTACCATCTGAATCTGATTTAAGTGACTAAGTAATGGTTAAGTGTTGTCTTTTATATACTATTAGTATAATCATAGTTATTAGAATTTAAAATGTACTTATTGTGACATATTTATTCTTTACATATGCAGATCTCCACTTGGTCCAGGTAGGCCACCTATTGGTTCGGTATTTCCAAGAACGACACCGGGTTCAGAGACCGGGTGTAGTAATATCGCTTCGGGTACGTCTTGAAAAAATTCTAGATGATGTTAATAACACGTACATATTTACATACCTAAGCATTTTATAATATATATTGATCTATATTCAGGTTCACAAGCAATTAATCGCAGAGGCCATCCAAAAGTCTAACACTTGCGCAGGTGGTTCGAGACGATAAGGGTCCACTACCAGTAGACATTCCAGACAACTTATGTATTCCAATTGGCCAGTGTGCGACTTTGTTCATCAATGAAGTTGGGGTTCTTTGTCGAACATATATTCCAACCAGACATATTATAAAGTGGAAGCTTGTTACACCGGATGACAAGAATAATGTGATCCATAGGCTATTGGTAAGTGCAAACCTTATTAATTTCTTGATAATTGTGAATTATTATAATGTTTACTAGTTTTTTATTCTTTGTACATTGACATATAGGATAACTTCATTATTGACCCTCAATGAGAGGCGGTCCAAGTTTACCTTAATAATAGAATGGCCGATGCTTTGAATGAATTTCGGGCGAAGTTGCACAGACATTATAAGGATATCAAAGATAAAGACGGTACTCAAGTAACCCGTGCATCAAAACACGTACAAGTGGAGGACATCAACGATTGGATGTTCTTGTGTGCTATGTGGGAGACACCGAAGTTCAAGGTAAACACATAATTTATATTTTAGTATTATGTTGAAGTTCAAGGTTAACATTTGTAGTGTAATGTAGGCCATCGCAGAGACTAATGTTGAAAATCGGGAAAAATGAAGTATAATCACAATACGGGCTCAAGGTCACATGTGCGAGTCATGACTGATCATGTAAGTATGTTGTGAATAAAAATACATCTCTTAGTATTAGATTCTTTATAATGAGTTCTATTTGTTTTGTTCTTCTAGCAAGCGTTAGACGAGGATCATGAAGTTAACTTCAATGAAAGTGATCTATTTCAAGTCACGCACACTAATGATAAAGGTGATTGGGTAAATGACGCGGATAAAGAAGATTATGTAAGTAATTTATAAACTTCACATATGTGATAATAATGTTATGGTTTAATGCATTGTTTAAAATATGTTGTTATTATAATACATGCAGTGACTTATGTGTGATATGTTGGTCTCCCCTGATGTGGAAGTTGATGGAGTTGTTCAACCGCGCCTAGCTGCAGCTGAGATCATTGAAAATGTACGTGGCTATCGATCCTATCAAAGGACTAGGGACGAGACCGGCACACGTTCGGAAGGGTCCCTATGTTCCAACTCACTCACGCGTAACACAAGATGTAACGCCCCGTCACTTTCAAAAAGGGTATTATGGTAATCTTTCCCGAAAAACCTCGAAATTTGAAACTTATGATTTGATTAATGTTTTGACATAAAATTGATCGTCTCGATGTCACGATTCCAACGCAACTGACGGTTTGTCATTCTGAGACCCGGTGATCAAGTTATGGACGTTTTAAGGTGAGTGGCATTTTCGTAATTACGTGAACTCGGGATTGTTAACCTAAGATCACCTCTCATTCATCATTTTCCTTTCTCTCTTCTCTCCTTCACACCCTTGCCGCCGCCCCTCATAGTGAAAGAGAAGAAGGAGATTCGTCGTTCGCTCGTTGGTTGATCGATTGTGAATCGGGTTTTTGGATCTAGGCATTTTGGAAGCGATTTTGGTCACGAAGGTAACGAAACTTCTCTTTTCTCTTTTTCTTCTTGATGTCGTGGGGTTAGGGTGGATAATGATGGGATTCTTTCGTCAATTGTTAATTAGGGGATCGGTGGAAATTGCCCAGAATCGAAGAAGGAAGATCGGGAGCCTTTTTCTTGCATTTCATTGAACGGGTAAGCTTTTGGGATGGATTTAACAATCTTTTTAATTCTGGAATTTTTGTTTTACATTCACTTTATGAACGCCAAGAACCCTAACCTTTGTTTCGATCTCCATATTTGTCATTTTCCCAAACCGTGGCCAAATACCCAATCGATCTTGATTACCAACACCTAGAATCATCAAGATCGATCACCCTAACTCCGAAACCGCTGACCGAACCATGTCCCGATGACCATGGCCAGCCGCGCACACACACCCCCCGCCCCA
This sequence comes from Gynostemma pentaphyllum, assembly GCA_028015215.1. Lineage (NCBI taxonomy): Eukaryota > Viridiplantae > Streptophyta > Magnoliopsida > Cucurbitales > Cucurbitaceae > Gynostemma > Gynostemma pentaphyllum. The sequence continues at coordinate 17,170,404 of CM051350.1, read as the reverse complement.
ACCTTAGCCATTTTCTTTCGCCGTTTGATTTCCGTTCTTTGCTACACCGAACCCCAAACCTTTTGTATTAATTTAGTATAATTTTAAATTGTATTTTAAGCTATTTAGGATCTCCGTTTCAGGTCTGGTTCGTCAAGGGAAGTAGCTTTGTTTTCGGATTTAAGCATTTTCGAGGTGAGTTAACGGGTTATTCAACGGTAAGGTTTTGGAGAAATCTAAAGCCCTTACCGTAGCTTATTCTTTCACATATAATTAAATATGTAATTCTGGAAATTTAGGAAGAGAAATAATATTGGAAACACCGAAAAACAATTGGGAGAAAATAATGTTTTCTGTTAGAACTTGTGAAGGCCGTTTCCACCAAAAGTGATGTTTTTAGTTTCGTTTTGCCTCTGGATGATAATGAGTATAAATCTGGAATTATTTGATGATTTTTAGTGCCAATAGCCTTAAGTTTTGAGTTAGGATTCATAAAAGTTCATATTTTGATTTTCGGCAGTTTTCTTGTTTTTTGGCAGTTTTGTGAAGTGTATGTAAAACTGAGTGGGCTGCTGTGTTTTTATATTATAAATTGATTTTGAATGATTATTATCATGAGGATAATGTGGTTGTGATGATGTTTGAGATTGATTAAAGCATGCTTACTAGTGTTGAGGCTACGAGCTCAACATTTAGTCATTTTAGTTATGGAAAGGTCCATAACCGGGTACTAATGATCATTGCTCGTACGAATGATTCATTAGGTGAATAATAGTTATAGTTGAGGCTATAACCAAGTACTAAGAAGTGGTAGTAGTTCCGAGGAACCGCCTTCTTAGTGGTGTTGTGAAAAGGGGATGTTTGTATAATTAATTAAACTTGTAGTTCGAAGTGATTGTAATAAGTGTGTGTTTTGATGTTGTGACTTGGGTAATATATTTGGTAAAATATTTGAGTGAGGTGGTTTCCATGAAAGAGTTAAGTGTTGATAATGGGTGTAGAATGATAGTGAATGTTTATTGAATAAAGAATGAGTTGAGGATTAAGTGACGGTTGGAGTGTAAGAGTCTTTGGAAGAGTGTTGAGAGCTTGGGACTCGGTTTTGGTTGTTAGAGACTACCTAAGACTTTATCGTTGTTTAATTCGTTTTCTCACTGACTTTAGCCTCACAGTGCTATCTGTGGTTATTTTTCAGGTAACAATGGACCGAGAGGTGGCGGTTGATGAAGTGGAAGAGATGAGCGTTCATGTCGTGGAGGCGCCTCGAATTTATTCTTTTTGAACGATGAATAAAGTTTTTTTTTTCAAAAACTTTTATTTAATTTCTTGAGTCGTTGGGAACTTTTAGTTGATTTTAGACTCTTTAGTTTTTACATTTATACTTGAACTTTATTGTTTTGTTTAAAAGTACTACTCCGGAGTTTCTGTTTTGTTTTAAATTCTCAATGATTATGAAGTTTGAATTATTTTAAATAAAGGGCATTTATTGAGTCTTCCGCTGTTGAAAATAAGTGTATTTGCTACTCTGAAAAGTCGGATCTTTACACAAGATCAGGTTTTGACTCAGCTAGTGGAAGAGAACAAAGAACTAAGGAGTAATTACCAAGAGATGAAGGGAAAGTATGAAGAGCTTACCAGCGATCTCCTCAACGTGAGGAATATATATGTTGATGTCTTTTACGCAAACTACTCCTCAATAGGATGTAACATTTGGAACCAAACTTTAATGTATTCGCCTCTTTTTCATATCATATATTGAATAATCTAGTTATATAATCTTCAATTTTGATTTAGATATTTTGTATGTGGTCATTGCTGGATTGAACAGGAAAAACAGGAAATTAAACGTTTGTAGTTGAATAGCTTTAAAATGAGAAATTTGTAATAAAAATTCTAGTGGCTTTGCCGGCGAAATTCGCTGGCATAGCAAGGAAAAGGTGGCGAATTTCGCTGGCATAGCAAGGAAAAGGTGGCGAATTTCGCTGGCATAGCAAGGAAAAGGCGGCGAAATTCGCTGGCCTAGCCTGCCTGTGATAAAAATAAAAAATGGGATAAGCCAGCGAATTTCGCCGCCTTTTCCTATAACAACAAAATTTGCTAGCATTCCTTATGGCAGCGAATTTCACCGCCTTACCCTATGGCAGCGAAAACCAATTTTCACTGGCATATCCTTTTTCGACGGTCCTTTAACCACGAAAAAAGTTCGCTGGAAATGGCTACGCCAGTAAAAATTGAGACAAAGACGGCGAAAAATTTCGCCACCTTTTCCTAAATTTCTTGTAGTGATAACTATTTCACATAAAATAAGAGAAAAGATAATAGTTGAAAGAAGGAAAGAAAAGGTATGTCAAATCTATTCAATATTAGTTTTAGAAAGTATGTTTTTTTTTTCGATGCATCATCTTAGAGAAACAATAAAATGATAAAACAAAGCATTGAATGCATAAAGAAAGGGTAAATGGGAGAAAAAAATATTACACTATCAAGTTTAAATTTAAATTTTAAATTACAATAAATTATAAGATTATCGTGTACTTTTTGAAGTTTGAAATATATATTATTGATAATTTTATAAATGATAAATTAATTCTATCTAAATAAATATAAAAAAATACATTTTAAGCTAAAAATCGAGAAATGTTGAAAAATAATTTAAATTTTAAAAAATATATATATTTTTACCATATGATTTATATATAAATGGTATAGAATTTCGATACACTCAACATAAAATTATAAAAAAAAAATACAAGTGCAAGGCACGTGGTAAAGATCTAGTTATTATTAAATAGTAAAAAGAGAGATTGCACCCACCAGTCAATATGGAAATGGCGGCGTGGAGCCTGAGGCCATAGAGGAAGAGATAAATGATCAACCAATCACCAAAGAGGGTATAATAGTAATTAAATTAATCTTGTTTTCTTCAGCAAATTTCCATGTATGGGGTGTTCATTTTCCCCGCGGGGATGGGGAAAAAAAATTCCTCATTCGAGTTTCGGAGTCGGGGACGGGGACTGCCGTCCCCGACCCCGACCATGACCCCGTTCCCCGATTAAATCCCCAAAAATAATATATATATATATATATATATATATATATATATAAATTATCTTAAAATATTTTTATATTAATCTCAATCCCTATGAAAACCATCATTCATTTACATTTTTGTTGTTATTTTGTTATTGTTTTTTCTTTACTGTTTTTTAAAAGATGCTTTTTTAAAATTGTTTTTTTATATAATATTTTTGCTGTTTTTTTCTATACTGTTTTTAAAAACTATTTTTTTTAAAACTGTGTTTTAAAAATTGTTCTTAAAAACTGTTTTTAAATACTGTTTTTATTTATTTATTTTTAAAAACTTTTTTTTTTAAATTTAAACGGATAAAATTCTCCGCTAAATTCTTCGTTCCTCATGATTTCCCCCGCGGGGAATCCTTGTCCCCGTCCTTGACCTCTTTGAATGGGGAATTTTTCAGGCACGGGGACGGGGAATGCATTCCTCGTCCCCGCCCGTGAACACTCTTATTTCCATGCGGCCAGGGACGGATCCCACTAAGGACTAGGCGGGGCACGTGCCCCCATCAATTGCTTTTTTTTTTTGTAATTTTCATTATATATATAAATATTAAAAAAATTATATTAATATAAAAAATTAATATAAATTACCAAATTTTAATTTTAATTTTTTTAACTAATTTTTATGGTACTAGATTTTAATTTAGTTTTCTTATTTATGAATTATAATTATTTTCAAATGATTTCTATAATTCTCACTACCTATTTTTCTTATAATTGACTTTTTTAAAAGGTAAAATTGTGTAATTGATATAACTAGAGATTGATCAATTTTTTTAAAAAAAAAAGTGTAATTTTATTTTATTTTTGTCCAAAAAATTCATATTTTCAAAAAAAAAATATCACTCATGATAAGCATGATTATATTAATATTTGAATTGATTAAATTTTATTCACTATCATTCATATTGTGCCCCTCCTAAACTCTACTTCTAGATCCGTCACTGTCAAGGATGGATATACAGTATGACCAGGGGGCACATGCCCCCTCGATTTATAGATAAATTAAAAATATATATATGAATTTAAATTACAAAAAATTGTGCCCCTCATTTATAATTAAATAAAATAATAAGTTATAATGTTCCTAAAATATATACATTGGTTCATTGGCTGGAGATAGATTTTCCACATATGCATCCCAGGTTTGATTCCCAGCGTGTGTACATTCTTGCAAATTCTTCGATGTTTAAAGTTTTTTTTTTTTTTTAAATATTTAACTGTATAAAGTTATGTCATTCTTTATCTATTTATCATTTATATATATATATATATATATTTAAATATTTAACTGTATAAAGTTATGTCATTCTTTATCTATTTATCATTTATATATATATATATATATATATATATATATATATATATATATATATATATATATATATATATATATTTTATTTTTTTCCTCTTTAAAATATTGTATTTTTTATGTTCTAATTTCATATAAATAAAATAGTTCAATATATTTATGAAATCTATTTTCAAAATTTACAAAATCAAAATCAAAATATAAATTACATTTAAATTTATTTTTATTTTTAATATATTATAAATATCATTTCCAGTAAAAAATTTCACTTTTTATCTATCTATCTATCTTAACTATATATAATTATTAATATGAAGTGATTTTTTAACATAAAAAACTAAATATTTTAAAATTTACTTGACTTAATTTTCACCAAATTAAATACCAATGGTGAATATATAGATTTTATTTTTGTAGTTATCAATATTATATATTTGCACGTATTGCGTGTTATGGGGCGTTTTAAGTTGGTTTATGACGGTTTTAAAAAAAACGACACTGAACCGATTAAAAAGAAAAAAAAAGTGCAAATTGAAAATGAACCTCCTACGTGTAGAATCGGTTTTGAACACGTAGACGGTTTAAGGTATTAATTTCTATAAGTTTTAATCGGTTTCGATTTAGTGTCTACCGATTTGACGATTTTTATAAGTTGCAACTCTATGTGTTATGGGTGGATTTTCAAACAACTATAAGACAACGTGGCACCCCTCTGAAGTACCACGTGGGAAGATCAAAGACGTCCACATCACCTGTGGAGTGCGCCTGATGAGCACACACCAGGCCCAACAGGTGGGTGCCCATCCTGGAAAACCACTTGTAAAGACTTCTAAAGAGCTCGGCCTCCAGAAGAAGACCGAGCACCGAGACGACCTACTTAGTAGAATGAACACGTGAGGCCTATCAAGGAGCGTGCTCATCCCTAGAAGGCCAACTCACCTAAGCTCGGTAGAGCAGGTGGCCATCCATATAGAGGATGGACAAAGATGATCTCATAGGCCAGAAGAGGCATGAGCTCACCTGCTGTGGACTCATTTCAACACTAAGGCAAAGAGCCTGGCTACTCTTCTAAATGAAGAGCACCGACCACCGACGTCCGCCCTCGGACATGATAGGCGATCATCCAACCGAGAGCCGGCACGTGGCCTAGGGCCTACGCCTGACACCTACATGGTAGGGTCATCATTACGCCTGTAGGTGTCAGGCGTAGGCCCTCTTATAAATACCGAAAGAGACCCACTGTTGAGGTACACTACTTCTACTTATACTCTGCTATGCACCACCTCTAGTCTGACTTAGGCATCGGAGTGGATAGGCCGGCACCACACCAGTGCTCAGTTGATTCCTTGTGCAGGTCACCTCTATGCTAGGTTCTAAGCTGCTCTGCTCACTTCTCACTCCTCTTCTCATTCTTTAAAGTTAGTTGCAAGGTCACGGTCAGGGAGACACCTGATCCACAAGTCAGTTCCCGGTCCTCCCATTTTTACGCAACAACATTTGGCGCCGTTTGTAGGGAAGCATATCTAGTCGTGTGTCCAACCACCGAGAATGAGCCGTAGAAGCTCAAGATGAGAAGGGGGCATCTAACCTCCCTCCTGCCAGGAAGAACCCACCTCGGGGCACGAAAGGGAAAACACAGGACCTCGACCGACCAGCGGAGAGAGCCCACCCCGAGGATGAACGGATTGCTGCTCTGGAGGAGTATGCTCACAACACGGACCGAGACCTTAGAAAGGTCCTGGAGATACTTACTCAAAAACCTCATCAAGAGGCCCCAGCAAATCACTATGGTCCTCAAAAGGACAAGGGCAAGGGCCACCTGCGTGAAGAGCAGGTTGATGAGTCAAATTCTTATGAAGAGGGAGCTTCAAAGGGGAAGCATAGGCCGAGCAATTGACGTGCTTCTGCTCTTCACCCTGGGCACTCCAGTGTGCGAGCGGGGATCGACCTCCGAGAAGTGCTCGACCAAAAGAGAAGGACGAATGTAGAGGCTGTGAGGTCTACCGTGGAGAGCACACAACCATGGGTGCCTGAGCTGAAGAGGCTGCAGGAGGAGCTCGGACACATGAAGAAAGAGTACTGAGGTAAGGCCCCTCTTGACTTAGAAGACTTGTTGGAGCAAACCGAGCCCCCCTTCACCGACGATATCATGGAGGTAGAGTTGCCCTTCAAGTTCAAGCTACCAACTATGCCTCTTACAACGGTTCTAAGGACCCGGTAGAGCACGTGGACACATTTTGGACCTGAATGGAGCTCCAGGGAGTCCGATATGCCATCAAGTGCAGGGCGTTCCCCCTCACCTTGGGCGGCCCTACTTGGGGGTGGTACAGACAGTTGAAAGCTCGCTCCATCCATTCCCTTAAAGAGCTCACCCGAGCCTTTGTTACTCAGTTCATGGGAGGGAGAGACCACAAGAAGCCCGCCACTCACCTCTTGACCATCCGTTAGAGCTCAGGAGAGAGCTTGAGAGACTATGTTGTGAGATTCAACAATGAAGCCTTGAAGATAAAGGCTACAGTGACGACATAGCTCTGACCGCCATGATGGTTGGGCTCAAGGATGAGAAGTTCCACTGGTCACTTGGGAAGAGGACTCCAGCCACCTACTCCGAGCTCCTCTACCGGGCGCAGAAGTACATGAGCGTCGGAGAGCTTCTCACATCAAGGAGGGCTACCTAAAAGGGAGGCAACAGTAGAAACCCCCACGCCGAGCATAAGGGAAAGTCTCCAATAGAGGACCTTAATGCTGACAACAAAAGGAAGAGGCATGGGGACCGACTTGAGAAGCGAGGTCCTCCCTCAAGTAAATTTCAAAAGTATACGCCCACCACCATCCCAGTAAAGCAGCTGCTCATGGAGATTCGGGACAAGAGCCTTATCAGGTGGCCGACTAAATGAAGGTCGAAACCAACAAGCGAAATAAAGATAAGTATTGTCTCTTCCACCGAGATCATGGCCACACCACTTCAGAGTGCTTCGACCTGAAGAAAGAGATTGAAGGCCTTATCCAGAGAGGATACTTAAAAGAGTTTGTGAGGGGAGGAGGTCACCACCACACTCTACTTGACAGAGAAGATTGGCACCCAGCTGAGCCACAACCCCCTGGTAAGGACATTCAAACTATCTTTGGGGGCCCGCTCGGTGGAGAGTCCGCTAAAAAGAGAAAAGCTAGATCCCGAGAGGCGAGGCACGACCCCTCTAGAGGGGAAGTCTTTTCCATGCGTGCGGCTGACCAGGAAGAGCTACTGACATTTAGCGAGCAAGAGGCTGAAGGGATCCTCCAACCTCACAATGATGCCTTAGTCATGATAATCACAATGGCTAATAACCGAGTCCACCGAGTTCTAGTTGATGGAGGGAGCTCGGTCGACATCCTCTCCTTTAGTGCTTATGATGAAATGAGGCTTGGGATAGAGAAGCTAAGGAGGAGCACCGCACCTTTTGTAGGATTTGGAGGTGAAAGAGTCATCCCCGAAGGGAGTGTAGAGTTGCCAGTCACCTTCGGGGAGGAACCCAACAATGTCACCAAGATGGTAGAATTCCAAGTTGTGGAGTGCCCATCCGCCTACAACATCATCCTAGAATAAAAGAAACATCATTCATTAAACAAAACTAAAAGACTTTTGTTTACAGAAAAGGGGAAAGGGGAAACAAGAAATACAAGCAAGGAAGAAGCCGAAAGCAAAAACTTTGTTATTAAAAAGGAAGGAAACGGTATTAGAACAAGAAGAAGAAGGACAAAATGTGCAAAAGAATAAAATGGCAAAAGTAGAAAGGGGAAAAAAGGTTAGTATAATAATAAAATATTTTTATCTCATGCTTATTATTTTAAAATCTTTGTATGAACAATTATATTTTTATTAACTTATTTCGTTTTGCATTTTCTTTTCAATCCATGTTTAATAGGTTTTGAACAATAAAGAAAAAGCTCAACAAAAGAAGAGAGACAAAGAAAAAGACTCAGAGCAACAGGTTAGTGAAAACAAATGATATTTGTTGTATAATTCAATATATTATTAACCTGAATTCACTAATTTAGTGAATTTCAAATATTGAATAATTTAGGTGATGTGCTTGCTTTGAAGCGAAAACTTATTAATTTATTATACATAACCCTAAATTAGTGAATAACATTGGGATTATGATTAATAAAGGTATACAGCAGTGAATTGGTACTTGTCCATGATGAGATGAAATCCATCATGATTCATGTTTATAAAAACTAGACTTATTACCTTTAGAAGCTGGCATTGTTTATCATTAGACTTGTAATATAGTTTAAAAATGATTTTAAATATAGCAAAGTAGTGAATATACTTTGGGTTATTAGTGAGTTATCTAAGACATTTGAATCTCAATTCACTGCTGCATGCCTTTACGTTTTTCTAATGGAAATGTTTTTCCTTTTTTCTGAGCAAAAAGAAATAACCAAAACATTATTAGATGAAAAAAAAAACAAAAAGAAAACAAAAAGATAAAAGATAAGTTTGTCTGTCTATGTATCTCATATTCCAATTTGGTTTATAATGTTGATGTTTATCATATGATAATATGTCCAATTTGTGGTCTCACAACATCAATGCTTAGCTTTTATGTTTAGAATATTGAATAACTCCAAGTGATATAAGATATAAAAACAAGAAAACGATGTTTTTATTTTTTAGAGACATTTTTTAGTATTTTACTTTGGTCTCTTGTCATATTATAAGCTTCTGTACCATTTCTTTTTGTTGTGTCATGAATTTTGTAACTTATTTTATTTTGCATTAATTTTCAATCCATACTTATTAGGTTTTGAACAATAAAGAAAAAGCTCCACAAGAGAAGGGGGATCAAGAAAAGGGCTCAGGGAAAAAGGTAAGTGAACAATCAATATTTAGAGATATCTAGTTTATTATTCACTAAGTTATTAACCATAAGTCACTAAGTTAGTGAATTACAAAGTTATTGAAAAAGTTAGATTGAAACTGTATAATGGAATAGATTGACTTTTACTACATAACATTTTATTTACAATTCAAAATATTCACCAAAAGGTTAGTGAACAATCAATAATCACTAAGTTATTAACCATATGTCACTAAATTAGTGAATTACAAAATTATTGAATAAGTTTGATTGAATCATTAGTTTTGAACAGTATTATAATAAACTATAATAACCTTATAGTTTATTATTCACAAAATTATTAACTATAAGTCACTAAAATAGTGAATTATAAGGTTATTGAATAAGTTAGATTCAAACTGTATAATGGAATAGAATGACTGTTACTACATGACATTTTATTTACACTTCACAATATTTACCATAATATCAATAGTATTTAACTTATTTCATTCCATATTTAATAATTTTTGAACAGTAAGGAAAAAGCTTCACAAGAGAAGGGAGGCAAGGAAAAAGGTTCAGGTCAAAAGGTTAATGAACAGGACAATATTTAGAGATATTTTATTATTCACTAAGTTATTAACTGTAAGTCACTAAATTAGTGAATTACAAAGTTATTGAATAAGTTAGTTTCAAAATGTATAATGGAATAGAATGACTGTTACTACATAACATTTTATTTGCAATTCACAAATATTTGCCATATTATCAATACTTTTAACTTATTTCATTTTGCATTTAATTTTCAATCCATATTTAATAGGTTTTCAATAGTAAGGAAAAAGCTCCACAAGAGAAGGGAGGCCAGGAAAAAGGTTCAGGTCAAAAGGTTAGTGAACAAAAACAATATTTTAATATTCACAAAGTTATTAACTGTAAGTCACTAAATTAGTGAATTACAAACTTATTGAATAAGTTAGATTAAAACTGTATAATGGAATATTTACCATATTATCAATACTTTTAACTTATTTCATTTTGCATTTTATTTTCAATCCATATTTAATAGGTTTTGAACAGTAAAGAAAAAGGTCCACAAGAGAAGGGAGGTCAAGAAAAAGGCTCAGGTCAATAGGTTAGTGAACAAACAATATTTAGAGAAAATCTAATTTATTATTCACTAAGTTATTAACTATAAGTCACTAAAATAGTGAATTACACAAATTGAATAATTTAGATTGAAACTGTAGAATGGAATAGAATCCACTAAGTTATTAACTATAAGTCACTAAAATAGTGAATTACACAAATTGAATAATTTAGATTGAAACTGTAGAATGGAATAGAATTCACTAAGTTATTAACTATAAGTCACTAAAATAGTGAATTACACAAATTGAATAATTTAGATTGAAACTGTAGAATGGAATAGAATGATTGTTACTACATAACATTTTAACTACACTAACATTATTTACCATATTAGCAAAACTTTTAACTTATCCTTTAAGTTTTCGATATGATTAATTTGTAATTGATATTAAAAACGTAGGTGAATGTATCATCTCCAGGAAAAAGAATCAAAATGTCTGCATCAAGGGTGAGTAGTTAAATTGTTTATTTAAATAGAAAATTAAAAAAACAGGAAAAAAAAAAAAGAATAGTGTGACTCTATATATATGATTGTTTCTTTAAATTGTTTACATCTTCTTGTATATGGTGCAGTTTCCTCGTATCTTGGTTGAAAAAAAAGATGGAACCTTAATCATAAGATTAATTCGCCTTTTAAGATTAAAACCATTGATGACATTAAAGCCAAGATGAGTAGTGAAGAACTACAAAATCTAAAAATGTCTCAATTTGGACAATTCTTTGACCTAGAAATTCATAACATACCCCAGCAAGTCCTGCTTTATTTCATTAGAAAGCAATGTGAAAGAGCTACAAATGATGAGTTGTGGTTCAATGTTAAGGGGAAGGTAGCGAGATTTGGAATGAGGGACTTCGCCTTGATTACCGGCCTTCTTTGTCATGAGTACCCCCTTATAGTTGAGAACGACCTAGAAAATACTGAAATTTGGTCGACAATTTTCAATGGCAAAACTACGATTTTGAAGATGGATGTAGAAACCTCTTTCAATGCCATGGGAAATAGGGGAAAAAACAAATGTAAGAATGGCAAAACTTTTTCTCTTAGAACAATTCATATTGTCAAAACAAGAAAACAACAAGGTGCATTTGTTAAATGTGAAGTTAGTTGATAATGAGGATGAGTTTGACGGGTATCCATGGGGTAAAGCATCTTTCAAACTAACTATTGATTCGTTCTTTCACGCCTTAGATAAACCTAGTAGGGATGGCATTAGACTCCAAGGATTTCCATATGCCATCCTTATATGGGCATTTGAGACGTTCCCTGGCTTGTCAAATGAAAAAAGCATGTTTGCTAAGGCTCTTGGAGGCAAATTGCCAAGAATGCTAAATTGGGAAATTCTTGCCAAAAAGTTAGACAAGACTACAATGGATCAACAAATATTCAACAAGCCATCAGTAAGTATTCAAAAAACTAAAAATTAAATTTAAATAGTTCTTTTCTATTCTGTTATTTACAAACCAATTTTTTTTTAAAAAAAATCATTGTTTGCAGGTTCCAGTGAGGAGTCTTAAGCCAACAAAAAAATAATTGGATGAAGAATACATGCTCTTCTTTGAAAGAAGAAGTACAAAAAGGCAGATGGATAGAAATGAAGAAGAATTTCATAACATGTTTGATGACAAGGAAGAAGGAGGAGAAATGAATTAATTCCTGATTGAAAAATAGTTTAAGAAAATGAAGAACGTGAAATTTGAGATGAGAGAAATGAAAAAAACCCCCTAAGAGAACAAACTGTCTTGTTGGAAAAAATTTATAAATCGATTGAGGAAGGAAAAAAGACAGATGAAAGGGGAAAAGGAAAAGAGATTGGAGCTTTAAGCAGTCAAGAGATTGATGAGGACTTCATCACCAATTGTGACAACATTTTGGCTGATTATGTAGTAAGTGAAAATTCTACTCTTGTTAAGTTAATCATACATTCCTTATAAAATAAACAACATGTTAAGTATCTTTTTTTCATCTACAGAATTCATTAAAAAAAAGGAGAGCGAATAATAACATCCATGGAGAAATGAGAGAAACTAACTTTGATGAAGTTTATAAGGTATACAGTTTTTAAAAAATGATAAATAAAAGTATGTAGAGTTGTGAGTAATCTATTTTATGAGTGAAAGTAAAATAAGAAACAAAAACGTAAGCACACACCGCCACTTTGGTATAGAATTCAATGAAGTAAAGACGAATCTAATAATATTACTTCAATATCTTTTTTCAGAAATCAAAGAATGTCGATGTTACAAGTGGATACAAAGAGGATGATATTGCAGCAAAAAGAAATGACGAGAGGATTGTTATTGAGGTAATAAAAACTAAAATAATTTCATGATTTATTTTATGACTTCATTGTGCTAATGTTGAATCACTTTAGTTTATGTTGAAAATATTCATTAAGTTATCCCCTAATATTCACTAATTTATTAAGTTATCCCCTACTATTCACTAATTTATTATGTTTTATGTTTTCTTCCATGTTTAATTTTTGGTAAAGCATACTGATAAGATAAACTCAAATGTCAAGTTCAAACACCCTATGCTATTATACTTAGCATGAACCCTTGAAGCATGAATTCAAACCCTCTTTAACTATTCGAGTTCAACCAGAAGGAAAGGCTAGAAACAGATTGCCCTATGTGATCTAAAAATCATGAAATGGACGAACTTTTACATTCCATCATCTCATGACTCGAAACACTCCACAAGTTGGTTGATCACTCCCCTCTTGAATGTTTCTAAACATGTAATCTAAAGCAAGATTACAAAGGGTGAGGCGCAAGGCTCTCAATGTGCATAAAAATGCTACATTTCATTCAATTTTTTGAATCTGTCAAGTCTTACAAGTCTCCCTTACAATGGCTGATACAAGGCCTATTTATAGGCTTAAATTACATTGAAATTTCGTTCATAATGATCCCATGTCAGCCCCATTAAGTTCCTAGCTTGTAACCCCCAAAATTAAAGCAAAAACATAAGATACATTCAGCCACCATTTAATTCGTAACCTATAATGCAACTAAAACATTTAAAACTGATATTTAAACTCTAAATGAAGCTTTTAAATGTTCATTAATGCTTGTCATGAAGTATCTTTGAGTTCCCTTGCATGAAGCTTTAGTTGGCTTGAATGAAGCTTGAGTCGTCATAAATGCATCTTGAGTGCATTAAATGCAACTTGAGTTGTCATCAATGCATGTACTCTTTAAGCTTGAATTCCTTAAATGCATGGCTACATAATTCATATCATATACAATGAATGAAAATGATGTTCAAAGAGAAAAAGAATCTGGGATTGAGAAAGGAATAGAATTTGAAAAAGAACAAAATTGCAATCAGCTAAATCAGGTAAAAATACATGTTTAGAGGCTTTGTTTAATTTTCAATTGTTTAAATGTTTAGTTGTATGCTAATTGTTTCTTGACAAGACTGAATGTTTAGAACCAAAATTAAAATGTGAAAACGTCTGCTGTAACTTACCACAAATTGAAAATATTTTCAAGCAATACTACAAAAAAACAGTTTGTATAAGTTAATAGTGATGTTGATAGTGATTTTGGTGATTTAAGTTTCAAATTGAAAAGTTTAAGTTTTATGTTTTAAAATATTTTCTAAGTGGCTCAATAAAATTGGAAAGGTTTGAGTTAAAAATATTTTGGGACCTATAATACCATATCAAAATGAATTTGTTTCATTCATTTATAGGCTACGTATTACTCTTGATAGTTATGATGATTGAATTACAGGGAAATACTAATGAAGGACAAGCAAGCAAAGATGGAGAAAAAGACATGAACGAAAGAGATGATTATGACCATGTGTTTAAGGTAAGAAAATATAACAGTCTCCATATAAAAATCCCTTCTCTGGTTTCCTTGAATTTTAAAGTAGATAAATTAAACATACAGAGGCAAGAAATCGAAGGCATACAGGGACAAGAATTTGAAGGGATAAATAAGAAAAATGAAAAAGCTGGAAGTTTGAAAATGGATGAGCTGCTGACAAAGGTGATAATTTATTTTTAAATGTATCTTGTCTATTAACATTTATATATTTATATATATAATTGTAGTGTGAAACAGGATGGAAAACAGCCTAAAAAAATGTTATGGAACAATTGCAGAAGGGGGATGAAAAAGAACAAGCAGCAGAAGTGATTGAGGGGATAAAGGAAAAAAAAACACACAAACCTTCAAAGGTATATGGTTCACCATACACTACCAACTTTGGATCAGAAGAAAATGTAAATGTCACTAAGAGGAACTTTGAAGAAAGCAAGAATGATGAATGGACACCACCGAGCTTTAAGATCATCAGTCAATCGCCAGATAATACACAATGAAATGTGTTCACTTTGAATGATTTGAACTAATTTTGAATACTGTTTTAACATTAACACATTCTGAAATTTTGGGGCATTTTGATTTTGATTTTGATTTGCTATGTTCATCAAATCATGTTTATATGGTTTTGGTAGAAAGGTCTTTTGCAGTGAAAGTTGTAATGGGTATGTGATTAATGGGGAAGAAATCATCCTTGTCTCTTACTGAATCTTTTTTAAGTGTTGATACTATAAAAGTTTTTCATGCTGGTTTTTTAAATGAATGGTTTGGTTTCATGATTTGTTTGATGAATTTAGTTTTTAATTTATCAACTTTTGAGAATGTTAATCTCTGTGTTTTTTTATGAGATGTTATTTGTTTGAATGAGGAGACAGGGAAAGCAGAATATAAAAGGTTTATTCATCCTAAATTTTCTTCATTTTATGAAAATCACTAAATTATACCCTATAATTCACTATATTATCCCATTAGTTTCAGTAAAAAAAAAAGAGTTTACTAATTGATTTAAAAATGAGTTTGAACACAACAATCTCAACTAACTATGATGTATATTCATAAATTTCCCTAAGAATTGATAGAGAAGTGGTTTCCTCCAAAATATTACATGACATACCAATGATTCATCCTAAAATTTCTTAATTTTATGAAAATCACTAAATTATACCCTATAATTCACTATATTATCCTATTAGTTTCAGTAAAAAAAAAAAAAAGAGTTTACTAACTGATTTAAAAATAACTATGATGTATATTCATAAACTTCCCTAAGAAATGATGAGAAGTGGTTTCCTCCAAAATAATTCATGACATACTGCTGATTCATTCTAAATTTTCTTCATTTTATGAAAATCACTAAATTATACCCTATAATTCACTATATTATCCCATTAGTTTCAGTAAAAAAAACAGAGTTTACTAACTGATTTTAAAACTTCCCTAAGAAAATGATAGAGAAGTGGTTTCCTCCAAAATATTTCATGACATACTGATGATTTATCCTAAATTTAAATTTTCTTCATTTTATGAAATCACTAAATTATACCCTCTAATTCACTATATTATCAGCCAACGAGAGCATAGCTCAATCGGTTAGGCACCTACTCCCTTCCCTTGAGGTCGAAGGTTCGAGTCCCCCCTCCCCCAATTTGATGTAATATCTCAAAAAAAAAATTCACTATATTATCACACTAGTTTCAATAAAAAAACAAAGTTTACTAACTGAATTTAAAACTTGCAAAAAATGAGTTTGAACACAACAATCTCAACTAACTGTGATGTATATTCATAAACTTCCCTAAGAAATGATAGATAAGTGGTTTCCTCCAAAATAATTCATGACATACTGATGATTCATTCTAAATTTTCTTCATTTTATGAAATCACTAAATTATACCCCTATAATTCACTATATTATCCCATTAGTTTCAGTAAAAAAAACTAAATGAATGAAGAGTTTACACCCACTGACTGATTTAAAAGTTTGTAAAAATAGAATTAATCACTAAAATATACCATATAATTCAATATCTTATGGAATACAAATTGTGAAAAATAAAAGCTGTAAAAAAAAAAGTAAGGTGACACAATCCAACAAAGGTTTTTGATTATATTGAATATAATATCGGTAAACAGAGTACATGGAAATAAAAATAACAAGTATGAATGGAAAAAATGATAATTACATCAAGGCAACGGGTCCTTGTAAGTCCTAATATTATGACCATACTTTCCACAGTGACCGCACTTTACATGATGTTTCAATTCAGAAGATGACGCAATTCGGTTTTTCTTTGGACGACCAGTTGGACGCCTAACAGTAGGTGGTAACACACGGTCGGTTGGAACTTCAAGAGATGAATATGATGATGAAGGTATGGGATGGACTACCTCGATGTAAGAAGATACAAGAAATGATGTACTATAGTATAAAGAAGTAAAGTTATGGACATGTTTGCAGCACTTTGAAATAGCAGCACATGCATGTGAACATGGAATGGCCACAACATCCCATATTTTGCATGAACAACTCCATGTTGAATGTAACGTCCCGTTATTTTGTGATAAAAAAAAACTTTTATTTATTTTACTTCAATTTAAGTAATTAAAGTTTATTTATTTATCGGTAATTTAGAATTTGCAGTTTATTTCGGTTTTAATCTTTTAATTGACCTTTTTAGTTTATTTTCGTTTTAATGGTATTAATAATTATTAACGGGCCAATTAATAATTATTAATCACCATTGGGATAGTTTGAGAAGTTCGGGATTCGTTTTAAGCCAAAAGTCATAAAAGGACGTAACCGTCATTTCCAAATTTGTAAAATATCTAAATACTATTTGGTCATCTTCTTTAAATGAACCATTGACCACAAAATTGACCAAAACTCTTCATATTTTGCCTCCTCCACCCGTGAGCTTCAAGAGAGAAAAGAGAGATTTTCGATTTTGTTCGTTTCTTGCCCGATCGACTTGATTCCGGGTCCTTTGGAAAGGTATCGGTCCTACGATCCTTTTCCACCTAACCATCGTACTTGACACTCGTGTTATACGGAGTTCTCGGTAAGTTTTTCTTGAAACCCTAAGCTCCAAATAGTGTTTTAATGGAGTTTTCTTTGATTTCCTTCGATTTCGTGTTGTAGAACTCGGTGTTTGTAAATATGGGAGTTGTTTTAAGTGTTTTTGGAAACAATCCCTTAACCCTAAAATCGAGTTTCAGTCGAAACACTTCCCGTTTGAAATTTACCCTTTTGGGTTTGATTATGGGTTAGAATTTAATGAAATAATGTTTATTTAAATTCAATTCGGGAAAGGGCTTATTGTTCGAAAACCCTATTTATCGATACCCATTGAAATCGGGAATATCGAATTTGCTTAAAACCAACTCAAAACACTTTTAAATTGCCTAAAAGCCGGAAAACCAAACCCGAGACCCAATTTTGATGATAGGGCCGTGGGCCTCATGTGGGGATTTGTTGGGTTTTTCGTCGCTTTGTAAGTTTAGTTGATGTTTGATCGATAGTTGGTAAAGTTATTGATTATGTGTTATAATTCGATTGTAGGTGTTTTCGAACCACTCGCTTGATCGCTCCTTCAGACTTAGGAGCAAAGTCATCTTTTATTAAAGGTGAGAATAGTTAGGATTTAAAGTAATTATAGAAATCGAATGAGTGTGAAGGTTTGTAGAGTTTGAAACTAAGATTAGAATTCGAATCTAAGATTAGAGGGTTGTGAGTTAGTGCCCTTAGGATTAGAAGTTAATCCTTTAAGTGAGAACTTAGGAGTTCTCGAGGAAAGTATTGAATCTTAGGAGATTCTAAGTTAGATTCGTTTCGAAACTGAGATTGGATCATTGGAAGTTAAAAGATCCAACTTGTATTTAGAACGGTTAATAGAACCTCGGATTATTGGAAGTTTAGAATCCTTGAAGGTATAGGTTAATCGTTTGATTTATGATTCTACTTTTATTATTGATACCGGAGTTCGATCGATATATCGTTCTTCCGAGATGCTTACCTACTTTTACCTTATGTCATTTACTTTTTGTCTTTTACTTTATACCTTTACTTTATGCCTTTTACTTTATTTGTGTATCGGCTACTTTAATTCCGCACTTTATTTATTTACACCAAAACATATCATATTGCATCATAACATCTCGCATCATGGAAAAAAAGTGAGAAAGTGAGAAAGATATGAATGGGAGAATGATGGGTCTTACGGGATAGACCAGATTACCTTCATAGAAAAAGAAGAGAGAATGAGAAAAATGTGAATGGGAGAATGATGGATCCTACGGGATAGACCACATTACCTTCACAGAAAGAAAAGAGAAAGTGAGAAAGAAAATGAGGGAGAACGATGGATCCTACGGGATAGACCACGTTACCTTCTTCATGCATAAGGGCGTATGCGAATCCTACGGGATGCTCTCATGCATTCATGCTTATGATCGATGAGAAAGAGAATTGAGATGTTATATTATATGCAAAGTTATTTACTTTTCTTATTTATGTCATAACAAAGTAATGGATGAGGATTGACTACTAGGGTTAGCAATATCATCCTTTGGAAAGTTTAGAATGAAATTACCTAGAGTTTGGAGAACTTTAGGAGTGAATTGTGTCAGATTAATTGGACACAAATCGAAATGCGAGTTTGAGGTCTATCTTTACTTTTTATGCTTATTATTCTCACTGGGCTTAGTTTGTTAGCTCATGATATTACAAAAATTTCAGGTAATACCCTGGTTAGAGGCCGTGGAAGGGGAGATGGTGCTGCGTGATCGAGGGATGCTGACCTCGAGATGGACTCGTTGTTGTAAAGTCTACGTAAATATTTTTGTGAATTTCAAAGACTTTGATGATTTATATGTTGTATTTAGCTCATAAGAGCTTTTGATGTGGTTTTTATGATATGAAATATTTGAACTCCTGATTTGGGACTTAAAGTCCAGGTGATTTATTAGATTTGAAAAATTAGGATGTAAACAGGTTTTGGCTAGCCAACTTTCAAACAAAACCACGCAAAATTTTCTTAAAATAAAAGACTTCCGCTGTTTTCTCTGATTTAATTTATTTTAAAAGTGACGGGTCGTCACATTGAAAGATTAACAATATATTGTATAGAAGAATCAAATACTTGAAACTCTTCAGAGTTGGAGGGAATGACCTACAATGAATTCAACAAAAATTAATACAGTAAACCTAAACAAAAAATTTGCAAAAAAAGTACTAAAAACAAGAACTTACAATCATTGAACGCCCAAGCTCAATTTGTTCATTAACAAATCATTCAGCAAAAACAGTCAGACTAGAAGTAAAAGATTGTGAAGCAATCCTCCGATCATAAAACCAATCTTGAAGTAATTGCCGAATAGACTCACATATGTTAGAAACTGGCAATCCTCTAGGTTTCTTCAATCGGGAATTTAAACTCTCAGAACAATTATTTGTCAACATGAAATACCTCCTTCTTTTAAAATAAGTTTGAGCCCATCTATGAAAACCAACCTTCTCTAGATATGAACGAAACCCAGGAACTGTGGAATCTATCTTTGACATAAACTTATCAAAATCATCCAATGTATATGCCTTGGCACAAAGGTAGTAGTAACAATCAAAATGAAAGTATTTAAAACGCAACTTCAAATTGCCGAGTAAATGATGCATGCAAATACCATGATCCACTTCAGAAAAAACACTAGAAATACCATTCGCTATGGTAATGTTTCTATCAGATACAATAACCAAATCATCGCGACAACCAAATGAAAGCCTAAGGTTCAAAAAGAACCATTCCCAAGAGGCATCATTTTCAGAATCAACAATGCCAAATGCAAGAAGAAATATCTGATTATTACCATCCAAGGTTGCAGCTGTAAGAAGTGTACCAGCAAATTTATTATTTAAAAAGGTTCCATCAACAGAAATAATTGGCCGACAATACTTCCACCCACATATAGAGGCGTGAACCGCAAAGAAGAAGTATTTGAATCTTTGGTTTTAATCAAGAACAATAGCTGTTACAGAACTTGAAATACATAATAAAATGAAAAAAATGTTACTGAAATGTAACAGGGGAAAAAATGAAAATCACTAAAATAAACCTTAAAAATCACTAAATTATTACTAATGTACCTGGATTTCTAGAACAAAGACCAGCTGAAAACAAAGGGATAAATGCATAAGAGTCAGCTGGAGAACCCATTATAACATCCTTTGCTAACTCCTTGCCACGCCAAGCAGTCTTGTAACTAATGCACACTCCAAATTTATCACGTATGTACTTGACAATCATTTTTGGAGTAATTGCTTTATCACCATATAAAGTTAAGTTGTGTTTTACACATTCACTAACAAAGAAAGAAGAGGCTTGTCTATGACTATTGTGTGTAACATTTACTGGACAGGAATGTATTTTCACAACTTTCCTAACAACCCAAATACTAGAATTCTTATACATTGAAGCACGAACAAACCAAGAACAATTAGGTTGAATGCATGATACAACAATATGATCAACATTGGATCGCAAGGTATGAAAATGAAAGTTTCCTCTTATACTAACTACCTGTAAACCTTTCTTAACCTCGTTTTTATTAGGAAATGTCATACGCTCACGAATGGTAAACGAAGCGAGCATACTATTGATATCAACAAAATCTATATACTCAAAACCTAGAGGCAGCACATCAAGACACGACATAGAAAAGGAACCAACAGAACTACTCAAGGATGCCTCAATTTGATCGGATGATGTCAAAGGAATAGGTTGGTCAACAATAATAGGACACCTATCAAAAGTCCCACTCTTAAGAATTGCAAAAAACCATGTCACATCTTTGTCATCTAACAAAAGAACAAGTTTGCACAAACCGCTAGAAGTTTCTAGATTGGCAAACAAGTTAATTTGACCAAAAGTACTAGACAAATGAAGATGACCAATAAGGCATTCACGGAAATTAAGAAAGTCAAATGAATCGTCAGCCGTAAGAGCATCCATCTTAAATCCTACATAATTTTTATGATCATCCCACATTCCATGATGATAAACAACAACAGCAAGATGAACCATGCTTTACTGAAATTAAAAAAAAACAATAACTTAGTGATTATTAGGGTATAATTTATCAATTAATACAACAGAGGCAAAAAGACAACAGAACAAAATCCAAAAGAAAAACAAAAACATGGTTGTTTCCAGAATGGATGATGGAAATAAAAAAAAAGCACGAAAGCAAACAATTGAAGCAAAAACAGAGTGAGGGAAATAAACTGAAGCACGAAAGAGATAAACTCAGATCAAATTGCAAATACTAAAATCAAATCAAGACAATCAAAACAACAACTGATAGAGATGAGGGAGATAACAAAAACCAAACATAAAGGAAAACGCCATTAATACAGCTGATAGAGATGAAGGATATTAACGAATAGCAGCTGGATGATGAAAATCCTTCCAAATCAATGAAAAGCAGAATTTATAAGATGATGTGAATGAATAACAAAAAAAACTACATTAAAAAAAAGCTTGAAACAAAAAGAAAACATAGAAAAACAGACGGGAAAACAAAGAATAACAAGCAAAAAAAAGGAAAGAAAGGAAAGATACTTACCTAAAAGCTAGAATGCAACGGAAAAGAAGATGATCAACTTCATACGAAGCTGAGAGCGATTGGAAAACAATTAACGCAGCTACGAGATGAGGAAGAGAATTAACGGGAAGAGATGTCCCAGCTGAGCGAATCGGGGGAGAGAAACGAATCAAACTTGATTGAATTTGAGACAGAAAATTCTCAATTAAGGATATTAACGAATCGAGGGAGAGATTTTGGGGCTTGATTGAATATGAGAGGGATTTTGGGGAATTTTGATTGAACGAGCTGAGGGAATTTTGATTTCATATGACAGTTTTAAAAAAATGTCATTTGAGGGATTTTGGAAAACTTAAGCTATTTAAGACAATAACCCTAATAAAAGTGTCATTTTAGGCAAATTCCCAAGTTAAATATTTTTAAAAAAATTGACGACATGAATAATACAACACATCTCTTATGTATACTAAAATTTTCTCTAATATTTATAAATATATCATGTTTTGATATACATCCCGTAATTGATTTGGATATTGATTGAATAGTAAATTGTTGATTGATCTGATTAATAAAAAATATTTATAAATATTCAAAAAAAAATCTAATTTTTATATTTATTTTATAAAAAATATTATTATTTTATTTTATTTTTGAATTTATAATCACCTCACCTTACCTCATCCATTCTTCAATTATATATAGGGGAAAACATAATAACTGTGAAATATTAAAAAGTCAAATAAATAGACAACCTCTCTAAAAATAAAAGAGGAAGGACAGTAAATAGAGGGTCCCGCTTGGTCTAAAGGCTTCTCATAACTTCAGTCAGTCAAGCGACGTATTCGCCGAAAATCTGCTCTTTTTCGTTTCGTTTCCTTATTACATTAAATCCACATTCTTAAATAAAACTTAGATTTAAAAATCAGGAGATGAAGAAGCATTGGAGTTTGATTTTCCTTTTTCTTCTATTGATTCAGAGCCATAATGTTTTGTTCCAAGCCAAAGCAGAAGAAGATGGGTTTGTGAAAACCAAAGGAACCCAGCTGATTTTAAACGGTGTTCCTTTTTATGGAAACGGGTTCAATGCCTATTGGTTAATGTATTTTGCTTCAGACCCATCTCAGAGAGATAAGGTTTCTTCTGCTTTTGAACAAGCTGTCAATCATGGCCTTTCCATTGCAAGAACTTGGGCTTTCAGTGATGGTGGATATAGCCCTCTTCAGTTTTCTCCTGGGAATTACAATGAGAAGATGTTTCAGGTTTAATCTTTGTTTTTTTTTTAAAAAAAAAAAAACCAAATTGTCGATTTTTCTTGTTTTCTGTTTTTTTAAAAATGGTTTTTTGGTTTTTGGTATTTAATTTAAGGGGCTGGATTTTGTGATATCAGAGGCGAGAAAATATGGGGTGAAGTTAATATTGAGTCTGGTGAATAATTATGAGAATTTTGGAGGGAGGAAACAGTATGTGGAATGGGCGAAAAATCAGGGACAGTCCGTTTCTTCTGAAGACGATTTCTACACCAATTCTGTGATCAAGGGATTTTACAAAAACCATATCAAGGTAAAAACATTAATATCAAAATCCTGAATCGGATTTTACTTTTATATATTGATTCTCTTTCTTCTGTTTCTTTTAATAGGATTTTAAAAAAATATTTATAAATACAACCGATTTATTAACGAGTTAATATTTATTTATTATGATTACAAATGATTCATATGAAATAAAATTGAAAAAGATACTTTTTAAAAAAGTTCAAAACCTTTATCAAAAGTCTTTCTTTTAAATTAATTGATGTTTGTTATAGAATGGTTTAACGCTCTTGTATTGAGCTTGTGACGAGGAGTAGTTGGGACGTGTGAAGGTGAAATGGGTGGTTGTTTGTTGAAGAGTTGTTGAAATCGGTCATTCCATTTGTAGAAAACACAAATTCTGAGAAATTGTTATTTTTCCAGTTTTTTTTTTCCTTCTTAAAACATCTTTTTTAAATCATTTATTTCAATTAAGAAATAAGAATCTGATTATATGCATACTCATGCATGGCAATTTGAACAATAGGTGCAATTTTCTTTTCTTATAATTAATAATTAAAATTGAGTTTTCCGTCGAATTTATTTTTTATGGTTTTTTAAGAATGACAATTTTTAACGATATTTTAAAAATAAGAAACGCTTTATTTTTTTTTTTAAATGACATTTTCTGATTATTAATCTTTTTGTTTTCCTTTCTGTTTGACAAAATTTTCTTTACATCATTGACCCAAATGCCCATTTTATCGGGATAGTCATGCCTACTCTAATCTCATTACTGCCTAACAAGGAACCTTATTTAAAGTTTTTCTCATCTCGGTAGGTACTAATAGGAATAATGGTTGGAAACTAAATTTAACATGTTTGATAACTGTTTCTTATTTATTGTTTATAGGATAAAAAAATAGTGTTTGGTAACTCTTTCTTATTTTTATTTATCATTTAAAAAAATTAAATAAAAATATGTTGAAAATATTACAAGCTTAAATGAAATATTTAAAAATATTATATCAATATGATTTTTGGATATTTATAATAAATTTTATAAATCAAAACGGGACAATGTAATAATTTATCAATGTGTTGAACATTTTGGAAACAAGAATGGGAAACAAGAAATTAGAATTTGTTGTTTCTAAAATTTCTACACAATTGAGAAGAGTTTTTTAAAAAAAAAAAAAAACAAGAGTTATCAAACAACTCTATTTTTTAAAAAAAAATGAGCAAAATAAACAGAAACAAAAATTGGGAAGGTTATCAAACAACTCTATTTGTTTAAGTGATAAAATTCCGTTGATTTATATTATTATAAGTTTAATTTAATCCATCAATTTTAATTAAATATTTTATATATTAATATAATATTATGTAACAGAGTGTTCTAACGAGAATCAACAGCCTAACTGGAGTAGCTTATAAAGATGACCCAACCATAATGGCTTGGGAACTCATAAACGAGCCCAGATGCCAATCAGATCCGTCAGGAAACACTATCCAGGTTCTCTCATCTTTCATATCTTTTTTATTTTATCAAAGATTTATAATACACTTTATTTCAACATTCAATTTTTTTATATATAACAAATCTAACTTTAATCAAATTATGTCAATTTGAATATACATTTATTCAAGTAGTAATTCAATGTGCATATATGTTTCTAAAATAATATTTTGTGAAAGTAGCACGTTTCGTGAACGATATGATTCATTGAGAAAGATCATGCATCTCGAAACCCATTCTAGTTAATTTATTGATTGTGATGCAAGTTTTTTTTTTTTATATAATTATCATCTTTACATATGATGGACAGGCATGGATTAAAGAAATGGCATCATACTTGAAATCATTAGATGGAAATCACCTACTAGAAGTTGGTCTAGAAGGTTTCTATGGACCATCAAGAAATCAAACCAATCCAAACCTTAATGTTGGAACTGATTTCATAGCAAACAATCAGATACCTGAAATTGACTTTGCCACAGTTCACTCATATCCTGACAATTGGTAAAAATAAAATTTCTCCCATTTTCTTTGGATTTGTAAATCATTAGCTAATGATAATTAATTTTAATTAAATGAATGAATGATTTCTACTAATGCAGGCTATCTAGTTCAAGTTATGAGGATCAACTCAAATTCCTAAACACTTGGCTCAATGATCACATCCAAGATACACAAGACATTCTACACAAACCAGTTCTGTTTGCTGAGTTTGGAAAATCTACAAAGGACTCTGGCTCTGATCAAAGGGATCAATTTTACGATATCGTTTACTCGGCGGTGTATTCCTCTGCTCGGGGTGGAGGGGTAGCTGTAGGTGGATTATACTGGCAACTTCTAGTCGAAGGAATGGACTCATTTCGAGACGGGTATGAAGTGATATATAGTGAGGATGTCTCAACTGGTAATTTGATTACTCAAGAGTCTCAAAAGCTTGGTCACATTAGGAAGATGTATGCTAAACTCAGAAATAATGAGAAGTGGAAGAGAGCAAAAGAGATTAGAAAAGCTCAGAAACAGTGGCAATAATCCTGGAAATTAAGTAAAAAAGCTAATGTTGACAAGTTGTAGGTTTATACAAGTGATAGAGCTTTGAAAATTATCTAGTGCATCTTGATGTCTGATATGATATGTGGATGAAATATGATATTGAAATGAAACCAATAGAAAATAATTACTTTTTTGTTCCTAAGTTTTGAAGTTTGTGTCTATTTGGTCTCTGAGGTTTTCAATGTGACTATTTCATCTTCGAGTTTTGAAAAATAAGTTCTATTTGATTAATGAAATTAGTTTTATAATCATCAATAATGAATTTCTTAACACTAATGAATGGAAATATCAACAATAGAGACCAAATTGATTTATTTCTCGAAATTCACAGACCAAATAAACATAAACTTAGAGACTAAAAAGATACTTTACCTGAATAAGTTTTGAGTCATGACAATCATTTCTTGACCAAAGAAATAACCAAATTGGTGAACTTGGGTGTATTACTAGACAGATAATCATCAACAATTGCCCCAAATCGGTCGAACAAATCATCCAAGATATCTCCACCAAAATGAGACTTCAGCATTGGCTCACCTACAGCCCTTGTTGTTTTGGCAACTCTTTGTCCTCTTGACAGAGTTTTTAGTCCATTCTCAGACTCACTCTCTGATTCATTGATTGAGCCATCCCAATCAACCTCAAAGATTTCCATGCGTTCTATAATAAATGATCCTTCCTTTTCTATCTCCAATTTCAATTCTTCCATACATGGATTATAATATGGTACATTGAATGAGTCTACTTTTTCTTCATCCACCATACCCTGTCACATACAACGCTAACTAGATTTAGAAAATTTTTTGCATATCATTTCATAAGAAAAATAAATTCATTAAACAAAAGTTGAAACAATGCAATTTAACAACAACGTTTGCTTTTGTCATACGAGGAGTCGTTTGATAATGTTTACGTTTCTTGTTTCTCGTTTCTAAATTTTATTTTTTGTTGGGTTCAAAATCAAAGAATACCTGAGAAACCAAGCTAATTAAAGCCTGTGCTAAGAGTTCAAACTGATGGAAACTGTCTGTAATATAGTAGGATCCATAGTTTTCCTTCCCATGAGAGTCAAAACCATACGACCATTAAAGATTATTTCTTTAGAACGTGCTTTTATAAACGTAGAGAAATCATTCCTGAACTGCATTCCATATACTTCAAACACTCTTTGTGGGCTCGTTGGTGACATATAAATTTTTCCTTTGTTAATTCCCGGCCTGAATTTGCTCTCTAAACCATTAGGAACCTGAAAGATTCATATAATACGATAAAAAACACGAAAGTAATAAAGTCAACGGACCGACACTGCTACAATGAGACTCCTCACTCATAAATCGTTAGATGTTATGATTTATGTCAAACACATTACTATTATTATAAGTGATTTACCTTTGAGAGAAAATGAAGACTAGAAGAGGAGTGAACAAAATGTAGGCTATTTTTAGGAAACAATCTTCCATAGAAAGAACCAGGCACGCCTGATATAAAACACGACCGCAACCCGTCACCCTTATCGTCATTGACGTTCCGATAGAAATCCGGTAAAGACCGGAATATGTAGTTGAAGTCATTGTTGAAAAGGTCATTCAAGAAAACTGAAACTTCAGGCAAGGGATGTCCAAGGCGTTTGGATTTGGCAAACAAAACATCTAGTATTTCTGAGATAACTAGAAAGACATTGGGGTCCAGAGGAACAGCCCAAATCGGCAATGCTTATGTTGTGTGGTAAAGGAAAAACACTCGTACTTATGATGTTTTCAATTGCTTCATTGATTATTTGCTTTGAATCAGATATAATTTTGGCCTGTATAATTTAAATTATATGAAACAAAAAATAAGGTTGAAAAAGAGCTGAGAAATTAAATTCAAGAGACAGAGAGAGAGAGAGAAAAGAAACCTGAAGAGAGGAGTTTTTAGCGTAGCTAGTTTCTCCATCTCCTTTGTTCATACAGAGTATTTGTTTGACTTCTTCCATTTCTTTCGTTCATGAGAGAACAATTCGAGTAAAAGAATCTTATGGTACCACCTATTCAATTAAATAATATATCATGTTTCTTTCATATCTTTCCTTTAAATATTTCTTTTTTTATCGTTCATTGATTCCTTTTTACCGCTGGCCATTTTTTTTTTTTTAATATATTGTATTATTTCGAGGAGAAGAGATTTTTTTTTTACATCAAATTAGAGAGGGAAGAATCGAACTTTTGATCTCATGAGAAAGGGGCATGTGCCTAATCAGTTGAGTTATATTTGTGTTGGTCGGGGAGAACAGACTTGAACCTTACTATTGGCCACGGGATGATATTATTATATGTATCTACTATTGGTTACATGATCCAACAACGTTATTGGCAGCAGCGTGGATTTTTAACGGGATTTTTGCCTATATGACCTCGAAAAGAGGCCCCTAATGAAATAAAGGCTGAAAGCTAAATTTTTGCATTTAAAACCTTTTGCTGATGTCACGTTTATGTGAAAATACCAAAAAACCTGATAAGACTTCATTAACAACCAACCACCCTCCATTACTTCATTTAGTTTTCTCTCACAAAGCAATCTTTCTCTCTCTCTCTAAACTTCAAACTCTAAATCATTTTCCAAAAACTCATGACTTTCTCTTTTAATTTTAAACTTGCCATGGATTTAGATTCAATGGATGCTAATGAAAAACCGAATGGAATCGATATCTTTTGCGCGAAACAAAATCCAGGATGAAGAAGTTAACGCCAAAATACTAATTTTTTTAAGAAGGAAAATTTTGTATTTTTTTTATTGTCGCCTGTGATATGACCGATCATAGCCTTATGATCGGTCAGATCATAGGCAACGATCTGACCGATCATAAGCTATGATCGGTCAGATCATTGAGTAACAAAAGATCCGAAAAAAATAAATTTTACTCGTAACTTTTTCTACAAAATTTGGATTGCAACGAATTTAGATTCAATAGATAGATATCGACAAAACGTATGAAATCGACATCTTATTTGCGTGAAACGGAGTTCGGATGAAGAAGTTAACGCCAAAATACTAAATTTTTTAAAACTGAAAAATCTGGAAAATTTCTGGAAAAAAAAATTTGACCAATCTTGGTCTGGGATCGGTCTAATAGGACCGATCTTGGTCTGGGATCGGTCCGATCAGACCGATCTTGGTCTAGGATTGGTTTTTTTTTCCAGAAATTTTCCAGACCAAGATCGGTCCGATCAGATCGATTCTAGACCAAGATCGATCCGATCGGACCGATCAGTTTTTTTTTTCTTTCCAGAAATTTCCCATATTTTTCAATTTTAAAAAATTTAGTATTTTGGCGTTAACTTCTTCATCCAAACTCCGTTTCGCGCAAATAAGATGTCGATTTCATACGTTTTTTCGATATCTATCTATTGAATCTAAAATTTGTTGCAATCCAAATTTTGTAGAAAAAGTTACGAGTAAAATTTTTTTTTTCCGGATCTTTTGTTACTCAATGATCTGACCGATCATAGGCTATGATCGGTCAGATCACAGGCGACAATAAAAAAAATTCAAAATTTTCCTTCTTAAAAAAATTAGTATTTTGGCGTTAACTTCTTCATCCGGATTTTGTTTCGCGCAAATGTATCGATCCTTGGTTTTCATTAGCACCATTGAATCTAAATCCATGGAAAGTTTAGAATTAATAGGGAGAGTCGAGTTTTTAGAATTTTAGAGTTTGAAGTTTAGAAAAAAATAGATAATGGGTTAAGAAGAGTTATCAATATAAAGAAAAGAGTTTTTAATCTTTTCACACTTTAGTGACATCAACATAAGGTTTTATTTATGAAAATTGAAAAGGTGAAGTCAAGTTTCATTAGGGCCCTCATTTCGAGGTCATATAGGCAAATTTCCCATTTTTAACGGGTAGTTCTTGTATAGTATAGGAAGGAGATGGTTGGAAACTGGAAGATCACAGCCCGTCCGGAGTTTTGTTTATGAAGACTATTTTAATTATGTATTTTTTTGTTTGTTTGCATATGGTCTAACATTTTTTTTAGCCGCTTACAACGGAGAAATTATTCTAGGAGGCCGCCTCAATGTGGCGGCCTCCTGAATGATCAACACGTGGCAGCACATCAATTTGTTTGACATAGAAACGGACGGAAACGTAGGAAACTAACGAAGGTAGTCTTTTATTTTTTTTAAGGTATTTTATTCTCTTAGACCAGCATAGTAGTTGAAAACTTGAAGCGTAATTTTGTTTGCTTTTTTTTTAATTCATGTAATTTATAAATTTATTACGTGCTACAAAAATTTTAGTATGGAGAAAAATAAAAGATTTTTTAAATACAAAATTTAAAAATAATGATAAATAAATAGTTAGATTTTATCATAGAGACATTTGCAAATCTAGTAATTTTTAGTAATATTTATAAAAATATAAGCTCAAAAAATATTCGTTGATGTAGCAAATTTTGATGGGTGTATCAGTAATAAACATTAAATTACATATTTATACACTAATTTTTTTACTGTTACGTACATTAATCGAACTTAATCATTGATTAACATGATAAAAAGTGCTATATTTTTTTTAAAATTGCTATATTTAAAAATACTTTTTTTAAATTGCTATTTATATAAATATTACATCAAAATTTGCTATCCAATAAATTATTTATTTATTTATTATTATAACCAATAATGTGAAGTAAAATTATTTATAATATAAATGAAATGATCAACGTGTTAAATTTTTTAGATATATTTTAGAAAAATTAAACGTTTTTTAGTAGTAAGTTATTAAATACTATACTTGTCAATAATTTTTCAATTTTTAATAAAAATTAAAGAAAGAAAAATTATTGAATTTCAACTAATAATGAATTTATAATTTTTTTATTAGTTATTGAAAATTAATTTATTGATTTAATGAAAGTGAAAACTGTTATTTTTAAAAATAAATTAATTTTTTAATATTTGAAATTAAGCTGGAAAATACCTATTAGATGCAATTGTTCAATTTTTAAAAGGTTATATCAATTTATTGAATCATTGATTTGCTTTATATTATTTAATTTATAAATAATTAAGAAAGACTTATAAAATTTTCAATAAAAAATAAAACACCTGCTATGATTGGAAAACTAAATACACTTGCTATGATTATATTTATTATTTACTTTATTACTGGTTCAAAGGAAAAGAAAAGAATAAGGAAGAAAAAAAAAACAAGCTCCCGTTACCGTCCGCTTCTATGTCAAACAAATTGATGTGCTGCCACGTGCTGTCAGGAGGCCGCCTCAATGTGGCGGCCTCATGGAATAATTTCTCCTTACAACGTGGGCAGTTTGAGTGGGGAACTTTTGGAAGGTTTTTTTTTTTCTTTGAAGGGTGAGATATGATTGTAAGTGACTGTGTAATCAATGGAGAGGAGTAACCATTAGTAGTATAAAAAAATTTAGGTTCTTTATCTATCATATATGAGATCTTTATTATACTCCCGGGTATATTTGGTTCGTCGATTAGAGTAAAGAGTTGATGGTTATATAAGTCAAACTGGTACTTGGTATCCCAATTTTAAAACCCCGGATTAGGAGATTTTTAACCCCTGTTCAATAAATTCATTCATTTTTTTTTTAATTTTGACACATTGTACGTCAACTCAGACTTAATTAACCCATTGTTTTACACAATTCAAATATAATATTAACAACCCCTACTTAATAACACCTACTTAACAAGCCAAATTGACGAACCAAACGATCTAGATCAAATCTTATTTTTATATTAGATATTCGCTGGAACTTGTTTGAATTATATTATAAATAATCTTAATATTCATGAGTTTTTAATAAAAAAAATTAATTAATAATAAAAAGAATAACTCTTAGAACTATATTATTTGGTTCATTTATCTTTCCAATGTGATACTTAATACGCCTCATAAAATGATATTTTTTTTTTGTTCATGGATAAAATACCACTTTTATATTAAATGTTTATTTTAGCTGTTGATACTATCTTGACATTCATGAATTAAGATCGCGAAACCACCTTTATTCCTCAAACATTACATGGTTGTCTTTTCCTTCATGACAAATTTACAAATAGTACTTCTTACACATATTAATAAAGCATACCTACCGCATAATATTATTATTTTTACCGACACCACTAGAGTACACCACAAATTCATAAAGTTTCATAAATTAAAATTAATTTCTTATCTTCTGGTTTTAAAAAGAAAAAACCTCCGACAAGTTGAGGTGACCTCACAAATTTCACGAAGTTTTATTAATTACAATTTAACTTCTTGTAGACATCATTAATGGCGATTTTTTTTTTTTTTTTTTGACATTAATGGCGATTTTATTTGTCCGGTTGATTTTTCATGCATTCTAGAGGATATTAGATCCCTTAAGATATGATTTGATTATGCTGTTTATGTTTTATTAAGAGAATATAATGTTGAAGCTCACTCTTTAATAAAGAGAACTTTTGACTTTAATTTTTTTTTATAAAGTTTATCGTTTCACTAATGGACATTACAAATTCAGAAAGTTGCATATATACAAGTAATTTATCACCAACACAAATTGAATTTCTGATTTTCTTTCCAACTCAAATTTAAATTAAACTTGTGCATTAATAATTTATTTGTTTTGTAATCTTAAAAAATTAACTTTTAAAATTAAGTCGTAACAACATTTTTCATACACCTACCTTGTCTATGTTGTCAAATGATTCAAATGTATCTATTACCAATAATAACGAAATTACCCTTTCTATATCTGACCCGAATAAAAGACCGCCCTTGGAAATTGATAGGAACCACAAATTGGAATGGAAAATTATTTATAGTAGTAAGATTCCGAAATCAAAGGAAAATAATAAGGTTACTTACTAAACATGTGAGGTTAATTCTCTTCCAAAACTACTAATCTCATAATGTGCATATTCTAAACTCCTCCAACATATTCTATTTATTTTTCATTACCCTAATAAACTCTACTAATTATTTACTAATATGCTCTTACTTATATTAATTCAAGTAAAAAGAAATGGTCCAAAAGTTTTAAATTACAGTTCCATCTCTGATTGTTGCATTCTTCAATGTGACTGTGATACCAGACCTTATGTAAAATCCGTCTTCTGGCCTATCTGCTTCTTGAACATCCTGAAAATTTTGCATCAAGAAGAATTGAGTTTATGATTAAATAACATCATATGTTTACATGGGTTTGATTGAGTTTTTTCACTTTCTTTTTTGTCAAACACACAAGCTTTACTTACATCTGTATTTGCAATAATCACATTTCTTCCGATCTTGGCATTCTTGTCGATTATGCAATTCCTGCGGAAGTCGTAAGTAACCAGAAAGCAAGATCAGAGTCGTGGACGGATACTTTAGAGAGTTACCGATCAGGAATTGAAGTGAAGGTTTATGTTAAATTGGTAAAGGATTCCAAATAGTTGATGGTTTGCTGGTAGCATTTCATTCTTGCACATCTTTCTTTCGTATATATTCAAAAAGTACGGCTGAAATAAAATGTCACCTGATTTTTGTGTTCTCTCCAATGCCAATCGGGATCTTTCCTTCCGCAAGCAGAGATGAAATTTCAGATTCAGTCTGGTAGTAATCCGCACCCATCATCATAGTATCCTAAAATTCAAAACCAACAAATTCAAATACCATTAACATTCAAGGTATGCAACATTAAGACACGAGTGTAAAAGGTTGCGAAAATTGTTCATTGGCATCTATGACCAGTTTCCGTAACTGCATTTAACTGATAAAAAATTCTTCTCAATGGTCTTAGGAGGGAGGTAAAAATCTAAAAGAAAATTGAGCCTCACCTTAAGCTCCACACCATACTCCAATCGAGAGCGCACGCCAACGACAGAGTGTTCAATACTACATTCTCGTAGGAAGCAACCATGAGATATTATTGCATCTACAATCTGCATATACAATTCAAGCAATGAATTGTGAGATACAAGGATTAGACACGGATACGGCAAAAGAACCAGAATCAAGTTTGATGTCATACCGTGCATTTCTCAACTTTAGAAGGAGGTAAGAATCTAGGTGATGTGTAAAAAGGAGTATTTGGATCATAAAACTCAAACTTTGGAGGCTGCAAGAAAGACACTTCCAACCATCAGATTATAATATTATTTTCTTGTGATTGCAGAAACACCTTGTATGAATTTAAATTGGGGATTCAAATTTTTTTTAAGCTAGTGTTTTTTAGCCAATTTATAAGCTACTATGAACTAAAAGATATTGGCAGAAAAGAAAGAAAGAAAAAAACACCTAAAGTGAACAATACCGAGAAATAAATCGGTTGCGTGATGGAGTACTAACCTGTTCTGTCAAGGCTAAGTTGGCATCAAAAAATGACTTAATGGTTCCAATGTCCTCCCAGTAGTCATTGAATAGATATGCCTAAAACAATATATGGATGCATTGAGAACTTAGCTCTCATATAGCAGAAAGAATTCATTTTCTGAAAAAATGTTGAATCCTTAAGAGAATGAAGCATAGAGCAAAATTAAAGACGGAAAATTTCACAAAAATGTATCTCACTTGAACATTGTGGGTTTCGACAGCCGATGGGATAATTTCTGAGCCAAAGTCATTGTATGAAGAGTCGGATGTCAAAAGCTTTAGAAGAAGTTCGGTTCTAAATATATAGACCCCCATTGATGCAATGTAAGGATTTTTTCTAGCTTCTTCATCTGACAGCCCTAAAGCAGTAGTATCAACTTGCTGTGGATAGAAAACAGGATCAGACACAAGAATGGCATAAATAACTATAAGTAACGGGAAGTCAAAAAACTATATTTACCTTCATAACATAACTAAACAAATAAACGAGAGTAAAAACAAAGAGGTTCAAGAGAATATCAAAATGATATCTACCATTGCTTCTAGGTCGGACCCCTTTGGTTTCTCGGAAAAATGTAAAATCCGTCCAGTGTCGTCTATTTTCATAAGACCGTAATCTGATGCCCGACTGCAAAATAATAAAGCATTGAGGAATAATTAATTCTACAGAAAAGAAAGGCATATGGTTGTCCTGAAATCTATCAATAGAAATAATTGAGGAAAAGAACATACCTCTCATCCATAGGTACGCATGAGACTGTAATATCTGCATTCGTCTCGATATGTTTCTGTAAGAACAAAACCATCAGAAGGCCCTTAATCTGGATCTGCAACAAATGTGCAAAATGATTCAACTACTACCAAGTCAGAGGTTATACCTGCAGAAAATCCATATAGTCCATCCGGTAAAGGTGATCCCCGGACAATATTAGAATGTGCTCGACATTTTTGGTCCTTGCATCCTGCAAAAAACCAATCATCGAAAAATATCGTTTAGGCAATTACGAAGTCATCAAATTCATCCTCCTCAAGAGATTTCAACATCTACCTCAAACAACCATGTAAATTGCCGGACAGCATCAGCTGTTCCCTGGAACCACCTTTTCCCAGTAGCACCCGAAGTCTGAGTGGCAGCTAGAACCTGTTACTCAAACATGAATCCGAAGATCGAGTATAAGAAACCTTCTTCTCATCCCCACCTAGTCAACTGAATTACCAAGCTGAGGTAAATTGTAATAATAATAGAAAATACAGTAATCATACCTCCACAAATCCATCACCAAAATTCACTCCATTACCAAAATTATAAATTCGGGCAAGATGGCGATTGAGAGAAAAAGAGTTAAACTGTGTTAGGATGAAAATCTTCTCAATGCCACTATTGATACAATTACTCATAGGTATATCAATCAGCCTATAACAACCTCCGATCGGTACCTGAAAGTGAAGCGATTTTTCTCAAATTCAAGTCTTGATTACAAATCCACGTTTAAAATCAATGAAATAGGAAAATGTAGTCATTATATATTTTTACTAATTCCTTCTACTGCAATGGATCAATAGCAATAACGACGATTTACCGCTGGTTTGGCTCTCTGGCTGGTAAGAGGAAACAAACGAGTTCCAGCACCTCCCCCCAATATGATTGAAGCTACTTTTTTGGGGTCAGCTATTGGAGAAACAAATATAGAATCCTGAAAAGTCTGAAATAAAATTCTGGGAATCAAAATTCACAATCTTTTGAATGTTTTTAAATATTGGGTTGTGATTTGATTGAACTAAATCCCAACTCACCATTGTTTCACTATTAATATCTGAGATGAGTAGAGATTTGGCAACATCTGGTTTAAGCTTTCTAACCTTTCTTTCAGAACATGAACTCTTCTTCTTCCATGAAAAAAGTTTGCATTTTACACTTGTTTTCTCAAAACTCTCTCCCCAGAATCCAGAACGTTGATTCCAAGAAGAAGAACAGTGGCTGCTAATGCTCTTAAAGTTCACACCAAGAGAATCCATGGCCTTTTTCAATATGGAAAAAAAGTTCAGATCTTTATGAACTAAAACTACAGAAAAAGAGCAAAAATCAAAGCAAGTGTAAAAGCCCAGATGGGCCAGATCAAGGAGGAAAGATAAATACCTGGATCAAAAGAAACTTTGAAAAAGAAGAATGAAGAGACAGCAGCAAGAAAAAAAAGATCAAATTTTGACAGACCCACTTTTCTCTAAAGAGTGTGATGGAGAAAGTGTGGTGAAAAAAATTATTAATAATGAAGAAAGAAAGAGAGAAAGATCAAAGGTTCAAGATCTTGGCAATGAATATGCAATGCCACAGACAGATAGTCATTGAGAATTTTATTCTTTCCCAGAATATAGGGAGGTAACAAACTTAATTCTCCTTAATTAAGAAACTTTATTTATTAGTATACTAATTAAAAAACAAAAAAGGATAATTACTACTTATTTACTTGATTTATAAATCATACCCAAATGATTTAAAAATACTTTTAAACAAAATACTCTTTTAGGTTTGGTAAAATTATAAATCACACCTCTATGTTGATTAATTTATCAAAATTTCGAGCATATACTTATTCTATGTGTAACGCATTCCAATTAGTATATTAACTTATGTCATTGTTAATAAATTGTAAAATCTAAAATTCTCACACATCTATCAAATTTTTTTATTATTTTAAAGAAATTGGAACATGTAACAAACGTCGAACAAGCATGTGTTCGAAATTTCAATAAATTAATTGCCAACCAGGTGTGATTTATAGTTTTATCAAATCACGAGGTGTTTTAAAACATTTTATTACTATAGGAATATAGTTTACAAATCAGGCAAACTACACAGGTGTAATTTACAATTATCCTATAGATAAAATATGATATATTAAAAAATTGCTATACAACAACTTTTAAGGATAGTTAAGTAGGGTTGGTGCTTACTTTGACGTAGTTAAATTTCTTAATAATAATTCGCACTCAATAGACCATAATATATGCATATGTGGTATATTTTAAAAATAATAATAAATCGGTGTTGTTATTAGTAAAATCTATTTAAAAAAATTAATTAAACTTTGGACCCGCTAGCCTACACCTATAATCATATGTTAACTAACTATAAAAAAAATGAATAAATATTACATTAAATTCAGGGTGAAAACCCCATGAGATATCCTTTGTTTAACAACTAATCATCAATTAAAATAACATAACACTAAAATAATACTTCTATTGCATTGATAGGTTATCATCAAAATAATTTTATTTTTATTATATCCATTTAAAAATTATCTAATTTCAAATAAAGTTTTTGTTTAGTTTAAAAAAAATTATTCTACACTCAAACATTGAGTAAAAAAAAAGAGTTTATTGCGTCAACGCAATCCTATTTCGAATGTTTTATTTTTATTTTTTTGAGATACTACTTTAAATTGGGTAGAGAGGAGATTTGAACCTTCAAATTTATAAAAAAAATAACAGATATCAAACCATTTGAGCTGTTCTCGTTGCCATTATAATTTTTCAAATTTTCATGTTTGCGTTACTTTGCTTTATTTGATATTTTGGAAGAATATGTAGGGGCATAGGGGAGCTGATTCAGTGAATCAATAGCAGAAGTGTGCCGTTTACGGTCTCGAATCGAATCACGTCGTTTTATTATTATTAAATAAAACGTATTGAAACTGATGAAAAACAAATTCTTGGCACAGCCACATATTTCCTAATTAAATAGACGGTTTGTATTAATTGGAAATCACGGGCCGTTGGGGTCAAGTGGCAATCAGTCATCATTTCATCTTACGGTAAAAAAGGTGTTGGACAAAAGCCACCAAATCTATATGGACTATTCTAATATTTTTTTCGATTTCAAAAGTTCTAAAATTCATGGTCTAATTTCATATAAAGTGAATAAAATTACAAAATTAAACTATATAATAATACATTTAAAAATATCTAGTATTCTTGTTCGATAAATTTAATATTGATAAATATGGAATGAATTCAGACCACTACTTTAATAAATGTTAATTGAAATATAAATATCAATTACTGAACTAAACTTCAATTTATTTCTATATTACACAAATAAATTAAATGAGTAATGACCCGAACTTTCAATCTCGTGAGTATACTGATGTCGTAGCTACCCTCCTGTTTTATAACTTATAAAGTAACATTAGAAATAAAACTTTTATAAAGTAAAATATGTTTTTTTTAGCAAAATAAAATAGGATTTAAACATGAGTTAAATATATAATTAGCCATTTTTGACTCAATCTTTTCCATAATAGCCACCATTTCAATTTTTTAACTTAATAGCCACATGGAAATGTAAACGTACAAAAATGTCCTTCATGTCAAATCATTCCTCTCTCTCTCCTCCCTCTTTTTGCCTCCTTTCCCCTTCTTTTTTTTTTTTAAAAAAATATTAATATAAATCTCTCTACATTTCATAATAATTTTTAAAAATATTCCCCCCCCCCCCTAATTTTTTTTCATTTTTTCTCTCATTTTTTCTTCCCTCTATCCCTCATTTCTTTATCCATATTCTATCATTTTCTTTCAAACCTCCATTAATTCTCTCATTCTTTCCCTTTCTTTTTCAAAAATCCACAATTTTTATTTTCTACAAATATACATCTCACAAATTTCCTACACTTTTTAAATTTACTATCTCTCTCCTTAATTTATTCTCATTCTAGTTTTTTTTATAAATATTTTTCACTGTTTTTTGTTCCGAATCTCAAAGATCTAAAAAAGAAATAGTATAGATTTGACGAAAGGTATTGTTTTTTTTATATTTTATTTTCTCATTTATATCCTTTGTTGTATTATGTAATATAAAATACTGTTTTCTGCGATACATGTAATATATACAATATACATTTTTTTTTTGTAATATACATAATGAACATAACTGTTTTTTTGTTTCTCGTTCTGTTTCTGTTTTGCTTATTGTACAGTCTGTAATATACTTTTTTATGTGGTCTGTTTAAATATATATTTTGTAATATACATCATATACATAACTATATGTTTTTTTTATATACAATATGTAATACACACAATATATGAAAATGACTAGTAGTTGATGAAGGGATGATTTACTAAATTAGCGGAATTTTATTTAGTAAACTTATTAACATTTAATAACGGATCTATTAACATCATGCAATTTGTGATAAAACATGTAGATTCATGCTTATATATTCGAAAATTAAAAACCCTAACTTTATGTGAATAATGGAGAATCGGTTGGAGGTTTCTTTAGCCTTCAATTGGGGAACACCGGATCTTCTACGCTATATCCCGATCGATCAAACGAAATTGATGTGGGATCGAACTTTAAAGAAATTGGGAAGAAGAAAAAATATTTTTCTTCCCAACACTATGAGAAAATCGGCAATGAGGGAGGGGAGGAGGAGGAAGAGAGAGTTAATTATGGAATTGTATTGTGTGATTTATGAATGACCCAACCCTCCTATTTATAGGAAAATAGGAATCCTAATCATATTGAGGATTAATCTATAGAGATAAATACAAAAAGGAAAAAATTATCTCTCTTTTTATCTTGCAATTTCGAAAATGCATAGATAAATAAGAGATTATTTTCTTTTCTTTTATTTTATTTATCTTGGGTAAATAAATCTATGTAATTATTTTAGGATATAATTCAAACAATTATCTCCTCCAAATAATCATATATGGCCGAATTTACATGTATTAATTAAAAAAAATTCTAATTTATTTAATTAATTATTTTGGCCAATCCCAATTGGGTTCATTAATCCAATTGGGCTAGAAACTCTCTCTTAAATTAATAAGTCCAACTCAATTAATTTATTTATTAATTACCATTTAAATAAATATTTTATTTAAATAATTAATATTT
Organism: Gynostemma pentaphyllum; assembly: GCA_028015215.1. Classification (NCBI taxonomy): domain Eukaryota; kingdom Viridiplantae; phylum Streptophyta; class Magnoliopsida; order Cucurbitales; family Cucurbitaceae; genus Gynostemma; species Gynostemma pentaphyllum. The sequence goes on along the minus strand of CM051350.1, from coordinate 17,130,286 downwards.
TCTCCCGTCTAAATATTATCAAATTATATTTAATTATTAATTTCCATTTAAATAATTTTCATTATTTAAATAATTAATAATAAATATTATAATTATTAATTTCCATTAAAAAACTCATTATTTAATTAATAATTTTATGACAATATTTTATTATTAATTAATTAATTTTAATTATTAATTTGCCGTTCAAATAAAATTAATTATTTAAACAATTAATAATTGTTAATTAATTTCAAATTATTAATTACCATTTAAATATACTCAATATTTAAATAATTAATAATATCTAATTAATAATATTTCATTATTAATTTCATGTTTAAATAAACTCATTATTTAAACAATTAATAATGTTTATATTAATTACCGCTTAAATATACTCAATATTTAAACAATTAATATTGCCTATTTTAAGTAATTCACTTTACTTAAAATTTCCATTTCTTCTACTTGATTTCGGACTACGATATTTGGGCAGATAGGGACCAGATGTATAGATCATGGGGCTTAATAATTAGTCAATTAAGTGATTAACTCATAATCGTTAATTACTTATTATCTAATATGAATAATTCCACTATAGATTCATAGTGAACTCCCTCACTATAGATGAGTTATGTCCATTTAGTTTATCTTTTATTTATAAACGTGTGATATTATCCTTCACGTGGAACCCTCATGGGGGGGGGAAATTGGGGGTGGGCGGTGTTTGCCCCTGTAATTTTATCCTTGTGTTCGCGTTGATTCTCCAATGAACTTTATCTTTAGGAGTGGGTTGGGGTAAGATATTTGGGATCGATGAGGGGGGGGGGGGGGGGGTAATGGAGGGGGTTTCCGGGTGGGGGGGTTTAAAGTTCCTAAAATGTTGTAGGGGTTTGGGGGGGGAAAAAGTTAATTTATAGGAAAGTTATGAATTCCATCTCGTGAAAATGAGTTCCCACTACTTATCTAGTCATGTTCCCAAAACAGGAGGTATTGGGCGGCTTGGTACGCTCTCAACTATGTGAATCAAAGAACATAACTCCACAAAAAAGAGTCCGCATTTCACTCGGGGGTTGAGACCGTCCCGGTTGATAAACTTAGTTTGATGTTCGATTATTTCTCGTAAGCAGCGGTACTAAGGAGAAATTTGATGGGAACAGGGGGGTCTGGGTCTTATACAATCAACATTGCATATGATATTTTTTTTTTTGTCTTTCACTTGTAATGATCGGGATTCGATCATTTGTCTATAAACAAAATGGGGTGGGGAAGGGGGGGGGGGGGGGTTATGGGGAAAAGTGGTGCGTTCCAAAGGGTTATCCGCTTATCGTAGGGGGGGTATCATTTGTTTATCCTATAAATGCTAAAGGGTGGTGATTTCATAAGGGGGGAGAGGGGTGTATAGGGGGGGGGGGGGGGGGGTTTGGGGTTTCTTATTTGAATGTTTGATATTTATATATTTCAATATATTCTAATATCATTAATTGAATCAATCTAGATAATATAAAGAACTTATGTTTATTTATTTAATTTATTCTTAATAAATTATTATTATTAAATAATTACAAGTTCTAGGACACCATTCCTAACAGTTGATGTACACCCCCCTTTCTTTTATGTCATTCTGTAATATACGTAATATAATATACATTTCTTTTTGTTTTGTTTGCATATTAAATATTTTTTTTTGTATATTTAGTATTATTGAATTAACACTATTTTTATTTTTCATTTGCGATTTAAATTACATGTATATTACGTATAGTACGTACATTCACACTTTCTGAAATGCACTTAAGATGTGAAAGACGATATATCCAATATACCAGATGTATAAAACACTTTACATGAGAGAGAAAACTATACTTAAATGAATCTACGAAATTGAATTAAAAATCGAAATATGTAGTATAAAATTAAAATACAAAAATAATAAAAATGTACAATATATACTAATTACACTGAAAAACTATGGACAACATACTGAATATACCCAAAATATGGGGAAGAAAGAATGCATTGGAAAATAAAAATATCGAAGTATCAGACTATACATGTCAGAGGTGTCAGACTATACCATCTAAAATGGTAAAATATGTATATTGAAAAATTGAATAGTAAAAAATAGCTAAACATCACACTTTTTCAAACACATGATCATAGGGGAAAAGATTCACCACCAAGTGGTTCATTCTTTAAACATTGATTATATTAGTCTATTTTTTATCATTACATTTTTAATAAGAAGAGGACTCATACAATATTTTTTTTAATAATATAAATGTATTCATATTCAAGCTGCCTTAGTTGGAGACACGTGTTATACAAATGATCCCAGTCATGATTGGGATAGGTCTTGCACTGGAGACCGAACACGTGGCAATCCAACCCACAAACCGTTGAATAATTCACGTGGATATTTTGTTTGGATGGGCCACGTATCATTGTCAGATTCTAATGAGCGGGGGGGCACATAATATGTTATCAACCATACAAGTATGGTTCATATGTTATTATTATTGATTGAATCACGTCGATATACGTGATAGAAAGGCCGGGCCACTCCAATTAATTTATTTAAAAAGAAAAATTATGTTTTTTAAGAAAGGAAGATTATATGATTAAAAAAAGAAAAAGGAAGATTATTCAAAGTGTCTTGTTTTTGTATCTAATATCAATATATAAATACATATATATTATTGAGAAAGTTATCAACATAATATGTAATTCTCTTTATAGCACAACTTTCGATATAATTTATCAATGTAACGTATAACTTCGATTTCAATAATAAAAAAAAACATACAATTAATTATATTATATATTGATATCATAGGTTCTATCTCAAAACCAATTGAAAATGATAGAAATAGTCCATGTATCTTATAAAAATTGGGACCCTTCATCTTTTTTCCGATGTGAGATTCTCAACATATCCTCAAGATTATATCTATTTTAGACTCATCATTATTGGGTTAGATCTTATTTCTAGATCGAATTCTCATTTGGAGTTGTTGGGCTATGATATCATCTTGATATCATGAAGTTCTATCTAAAAAACAATTGGTAATGAGAGTAGTATCTCATATATTTTATAAACGTTGTGAGTTTCATTCATCTTTCCGATTGAGATTCTCAACATTACACAAATTTCAAAATAATATATTGAAAATAAAAAAACAAATCATTTTTTATATTTTTATTTTAAGTTGGACACTTGTTATCTCACTTTATCATAAGTTACTTGTTTATAATTTATTTATAGACATTGTTTTTAATTAAAAATTTATCGAAAAATTAAATATCATTGAAGTAAAAAGACAACAAAATATTAACCTAAATAGAAATACACATATAAAATTTATTATCTTGACAATTTTGTTTATATTAATGATTGATTGCTAAATAGGATAAAATCGAAAGAAATAAAAAGTTTTGGAAGATAAATCTTTGAAGTATTTGTTTGATAATAATTCTGTTTCTGTAAATTTTTCCCAATAATCTACATTTATTTAAAAAATAATAATTTAAATTAAAAATATTTTTTTTAAATAGAAATAATTCAGAATTACGTTCTTCAGCTCAGCCATTTATGCATGGGCCAGAAAACTTCAAGAGAGAATGCAATTGGCAAAGACCTCCACCAGATGGGCTCATTAACGCCAAATTCTCACATCTCAAAGCCCATTAGAAGGCCCAAAGAGAAGTAAGTGAGTGGATATGCCGCAAATCCTAATCTCCCAAAACAACTTCTTCTTCTTCTTCTTATCCTCTCTCTGTATCGCTCGCGAAATCAGAAATGGCAGTGAGCCTAACAAATTCATTCCTTCATGGACTAACTTGCCCTAAAATTGTACGGACGAATAAGGTAACATGCCCCCTTCTTTTTCACCCTTCTATTTAATTTCACCCTAATTTTACTTCTGAAGTCTTTCGTGATTTTCCAGGTTTGTGGGGTGAAAAATTATAGCCCAGCGGCGGCGATTACATGCCGGAAGAAGGAAATTCACCCTCAATTCTACGAGGATTCTAAGGTTTATTGTAATGGAGAGCTGGTAATGACGACAGGTGGGACACTGAAGGAGTATTCGGTTGATGTCTGGTCGGGAAATCATCCTTTCTATTTGGGAAACAGGTCCGCCAATATGATCGTTGATGACCAGGTCGAGAAATTCAGAAAGAAATACGGCGTTGATTTGGAGATTCCTGTCCTTAAAGGTGAAATCATACTCCCCCCTAAGCGTAAATCTAGTAAAGGGAAGAAGAAGTAAATCAAAACAATAATTTTTTTTATTTTTTAATTGTCGGATTCTTTGGTGTTGTAATTTCTAGAATTCAAATGCATTTCAATATGGTTTTGGTATGAATCGAACAACTCTTTCCTGTTTGTTGCCTTTGCCTTGCCATGCCATGCCATGCTGTGTTTTTTTTTATAATGCTCATGTCTCGTGGAATTTCTCATCGGGTGAAATTATTATAACGCCTGGAACAATATGGCTTCACATTATTATTGGATGTGAAATATTTTTTTTTTTTTATAATATGTGGCGAGAAAGTTCGAATCTCTAAACTTAAATAATATAAGAGTCTGTTTGTGATCGATTTTGAGAGTGTTTTTTTAATAGTTATACACTTTCTTTATTAAAAAATCACCCCATACGGAAATTAAGTATTGTCGATTGATATTATATGTTGTTGAGAATACATATATGATTAAATTCAAATCTCTAACTTGATAGAAATATTATTACTCTGCAAGAGAGCTTTAGAGAGTTCTAACTTAGCAGCACTAAGCTTCAGCCCAACGTATTGGTTGGTAGGTTTTTATTTTATTTTAGATATTACGTTAAATTGGGGGAGACTTTGATTTTTAACCACCTGATCTATGTTCATGTTGGCATTAGTTGGTTGATGGGTTCGAGTGGGTTAGTTTGAATTTGATATAATTTTTGTTTATCAGATGAACGAAATTAGGATTTTAAAACCGACCTCTTAAAATTACAATTACTGGCAGGCAATGCTTATATTCATTCTTGACAGACCCAAGAATGGAGGAAACATGTGCGTGCGTCAGCAATTGAAGCTATATAATTCTCTGAATTTTGGGAATGTTATGCTTATATTAATTCTTTATCTGTTAGTAATTTTAAAAAATAGAATAAACTACAACTTTTGTATTTCACAATTTATATTAATTGGTTGGAGTTAATTAAAATTAACGTCATTTACTAAGGACATGAATTAGAATAGATTTGGGTTATTTTTAAAAATTTAAAATATGAAGACCAAATTAATACAAGGGTGATTTTATTATATAGCCACTAAATTGGTTAATTTTTAGTTTTTAGCCGGTTGATTATTTTTTTAAGTAAATAGCCACTAGGAAAGATAAATATGTAGTAAAAATACTAAAAAGACCTTTAATTGTTAAGACAAAAATAATACAATAAATATACACAAATCATAGAGATTACATTTAATAAAAATAAAAATAAAAATAAAATCTTAATAGAATACACAAAAAATCGTTTATTAAAATTGACAAAACATACTCTTTATTCTCAAGCTAGGTTGAAACTTCCATTGTGTATATTTTGTATATTCTCTAGCCAGGTTGAAGCTTCCGACGAATCAATAATAATACTCTTACATTTTGTATCGCTTCATCAACATACTATATTGTATGAACAAATGTACTGTACAAAACAAATGTACTATATAATACAATACATTTTTTTTCGTTCTCCATGTATTGTATTATACAAACAAATATACCGTACAAACCAGATTTGAAGTTTTCGAATAGATCACGAGCATCGAATTAGATCACACCTATCTCTGCCCAGAGCCCTAACTAAGATCATGCATATATCTTGAGATTCCTCCCCGAGAATTCACTTTCCTCCTCCTCAAATCTAAACATGAAAACAACTCCCATTCTCATTCCCACCATTTAACTTCCCCACATAAAAAACTGAATTATAAAATCCCAATCCAAATGATATAAACATGAATTCCCTACAGTTCAATTCTCTTAGTCTCCAACACCCTTTTCTCATCCACACTAAAACTAGGCTTGATTCATTGTTAAAAAACCCAGAGTCTATACCAATTTCTCTAACTTCCCCTCCAATTCTCACATTCGTTGTGAAGATTTCGCTAGCAATTACATGCTCTCTTCTCAAAACAAGCGATTGGGGACTTCTAGATTTCATTGCTTTAGTCTTCTCATACGCTTCTTTGCTCCATGACTCCTTCCCTTGTCAATGTGGATTGGGCTTTCTTGTGTTCTTCTCTCCATTTATTATAAACTATATATATATATATATATATATATTTTAATTTAAATGTGAAATTTTTTTTAATCAATTATCCTCATCCAAATCACCAAACTCTTCAACATTCTCCAACAATTAGTTCATTGTAATTATTGGATCCATTTACATAATCATTTTTCTCTCTCTTATTAAATTATACATCCAATCTAACAAGACCACTGAATAATTTTATTTCTTTTAGACCCAACATTTCGAAAAATTTCAAGTTCAAGAAAAAAAGAAAAAGGAAAAGAGGTGATGTCTGATGAGAATATAAAAATATGAGTTTCTTTTAATAAATACATAGATCCTTCTAGTGTTTTATCCGATAGAAAAGTGACACGCAGGACGGTGAATATAAATTCATACTTATTAGTAAATACCCAAATATTCTGTATTAGAAAACCGAAGAGGACAATGAAGATTCACAAGCACAAGTATTAATAGGAAAGTCCAAATGTATTATTCAGCAATAAATGTATTTATACAATTACAAAAGAGAGGGGCCCACGCGGGTTAAGTTTGAACTGAAAGTGAAAGACTAACAAACTAACAATAAGATAACCAACAAGTAACAAGTATCACATGTAAAACCTTTTATTCGTTGATAGGAGGCATTACATTACTTACTTGTGTGGCTGAATAAACATGCTGTTCCTTACACGACACCCACTGCCGCAGGTTTAGATTAGAAAGAACACTTCAATGCCAGGGACCAAATCCCTATGGTTCTCACTCAATGAAAGTAATGTTTCATTTACTTATTTTTTTTATATTGGTGAATCTCCAACCAACCAATCGTGCATCTCATTCTTGACTAACTTACGAAACAACTATACAATCATATACAACACTAGATGCTAGGAAACTCGTAAAATAATATCATATAGATTTGAATTCATAACCTTAAAACTTGAAAAAGATCTACGGACTATTAGACCAACTCATAATTGATTTATGAGATAAATGTAAAATACACTCTTGCACTTTGGATTATTGTTAAATCATACCCCTGCACTATTTTTTTATCAAAAAATACCCCTATACTTTAGTTAAATTGCAAATCACACCCTTCAACCAATTAGTTTTAACGAAATTGAGATATATTTATATTCTACGTATGTCATGTATTATGATTTCATGAAAAATAACAAAAAAAATTTGACAGATGTGTAGAATTTTAGAATAAACTCTTATGTTAATAAGATGTAAAACATATAAATCACACTCAAATGTTTAAATTTTTCGAATTTTTTAATTGTTTTGGAGCACATTGTATGAGTATAATATAGATGTGTCTAAATTTCGTTAAAACTAATCGATTAAGAGTGATTTGCAATTTTACTAAAGTGCAAGGATATTTTATGACAAAAAAAAGTCCGGGATATGATTTAACAATAACCCAAAGTGCATGGGTGTATTTTGCCTTTATCCCTGGATTTATTTGCTGCATTTTATAGTCACGTGATTAATTGATTTTATATAATTGCGTACTCCTTTTCTGTTTATTTTATTGCTTTTTTAAGTTCAGGAAAATTCTATAGTACAGGGACTAAAAATCCCTGTATGATACAGGGAGTCAATTACAGTGGGTACTTTTTTTTAATGTATATTTATTTTAATTATTTAAATAAATTAAAATTTTAAAAATATAGTTGTACTCAACAGAAATGTTAAGTAATGTTTTCTTTGGGTTTCCCTCAATCAATTGACTCTTTTTTTCCTAACTATCAACTCTATCATCTCCTTTTCAAATTTTCCCAGTCACTTGAAGATTCAAGTATGTCATGATTGATTTTTTTTTATTAGATTTTTAAATTTGGTGTTAAATCACATTATACAATCACAAATATAACGTTTACTGATTTTGCGATCACATACACAATATAGTGGGTCACGAAATTATATTTATAAGGATATAGGATCACATGTATAAATGAGTTGATCACACATATGAATTTGGAATGAGTATGTGATCACATATATATGATAGAGATCACAAAAATTTCACCAAATAGGCAATCACATGTTGTCGATCAAATAACGTTTTGTTTCTCACAAATTTAAGTTTGAATGGTCATGAGATCACGATATTTTGTTGATCACCAATATAAAATTTAATTGGTTACAACATGATCACACATACAAAATAGTCGATCACGACTTTAATTTTGAATGAGTTGGTGATCACAGTAGTGATAAGTTTGAGTGAGTATGCAATCACATGTATCAAACAATCGATCACAAATTTAAGTTTGGGATGGTCAACAATCACCATTTATATAAGTTAATCAATTCTATAAAATGATCAATTGCATGTAAATTTTATTGATTGTATATAATATTAATTTGAACAATTTAATGAATATTATATATTAAAATAATGAAATTAATCCATTATATTATGTTATAACAAATTTTAATCGTTGAAAGGAAAAAAAAGAGATTTTATTGATTGAAGTTTATAAAACTTATGAGATGAGCAGAGATGAGCATGAGAAAACCAATGATTTTTATAAGACTAATGCTAGAGGTGAAAATGTTCCAGAAAACACTTCTTATCGATCTCAAAGTTACGATAAATTAGATTCAGATCCACAACAATCTTTTATCGATCATGATGTATAATTGATATGTAATTTAAGAAATGTGAACAAATTTGAATCTCTAACAAAGGATGATGTTATTGGTTCTGAGTTTGATTCAATAGAAGAGGCTGAGAAGTTTTACTCTTTGTATGCAAAAGTATTTCATTAGCATACGAAATGATGAATTACGAGGAAACGATGATGATAACATTATTTTGAGTCATTAGGTATGTTCAAATCAAGGAGAACAGTCTAAAAAATGTCTAGAACGAGAAGAAAGGAAAAGAGAACCAAGAGCCTTAACAAGGACCAATTATCGTGCGACATTTTGTATCAATTACGATAAAAAAGTGTGATAAGTGGATTGGTCAAGAATTTGTGACTGAACACACGCACAACATGGAAGAAGTTTCTGAGGTACCTTTTATTTGTTCTCATCGACTTGTAAAGGATATTAATATTGTTCAAGCAAAAGGTATGTTTAAGGTTGGAATCAAAACAACTCAAAAATTAGACTATATGGTTGATCAAGCTGGAGGTTATGAGCAAACTTTTAATAAAAAAAATCTCTGTTTTAATATTTTCGACATTTGATTTTATTTGTATGACTTCCTTAGCTATATTTTTCAGCTGATCATTAAGTCGTTCTTCGCTTACATTGTCTTCCATTGATTTATATGTTTGTAAACCTTTTGAATAAGTGACACCTATATGACATTAAATAAATAAATATAACTATCAATTCATTAAACAAATTTAATTAGATTGGAATTTCCAAATTTTCTTCTAAGTGATAATTGAGATCATATTTAAAAACTCAGAGTAGTATGACACACATAACTTATTTTATATTTGATTTGAATCAACCAACAATCAATGACAATCAAATTCAAAATACAAAGATCACATTTGAAATACGACTATTAGAGACAATCACATTTAAAAAAATCAATTGAACTTAATAATATCAATCAGATAAAAATATGACAATGATCACATTTAACCACATTAAAAAAAATTATTACGAACATATATTTTTTAAAAACAAAGATCACGATTAAAAAAGAACGATTACATTTATAAGAGAACGATCACATTTGAAAAAGAACGATCACATTCCAAAAACGACAATCACATTAAAAAAAATTACAAACAAATATAAAAAACAACGATCACATTATAAAATATAAGATCAAGAATGATCACGTTTAAAAAAGAACGATCTCATTTAAAAGACAACGATTACATTTAATCACATTAAAGAAAATCAATTACGAACAAGATCATATTTAAATAATATTAAGAACGATCACATTCAAAAGATGAAATGACAATCAGACTTAATTGAGTAACATTTGAATAACAACGATCACAATGAAAGAAATGAGGTCACAGTGAATCAAGAATCTCAATATTTCATACTATGAAGTTTCACAGTCTAATTATTTAGATTTAACAAAAAAAAATCTAGATGGGTTTATTTGTAATTCAAAATTAATGGTTGAGATTTAAGATTATAATCCAACGGTTAAAATTAAATTAGATTTCATATAATAGTTAAGATAAAAGGTAAAAAAAATAAATGGATGAGATCAAATGAATTAGATCTAAGGGTTTATAAAAGTCTCTGTACCATACAAGACTTTCATTCCCTGTACTATAGCTTAACCCGTTAAGTTCATAATTATTTTATTCTTAAACCACTATTTGATTAGCTGAACTTGATCAGACTTAAAACTTAGTGAAGTTTTTAGATTTTTCTCTGATTCAATCTCCTTGCATTAAAAAGTTGATGAGTGTGAGAATTCATATTGACACCAATGAAATATCTAGTTATTAAAGTCACATAATAAAAAGAGGGGTGAATTTCACTAATAACCAAAAAAATAATGGATATATCAAATATACCGGATGTTTTTATTAAATATCAAAAGTACCCAAAACCGCCACCGGCCAAATTAAATTACATTGTGAAAGGACAAACATGCCCCTGATTTAATTTCTCCTTAATTTGTGTAAAATTTAAGGAAAGTTATAAAATTCCTTAAATTTTACAAAATTAATGGAAAAATCAAATCTAAATAAAAATAAAAACTATAACAAAAATAAAATAAAAAATCTTCAAACTTGTTCTTCAACCTTCTGACTTCTTCTTCATGGAAAAATCGAACGTCTTTCTTGTTCGTCATCCTAAAAAAAACAAAGATAAAAAGTAAACAGTTTAGTAATGTGCACTTAAAATTGATTTCAGATACAAAAATTGATGAAACAGTTTTGAAAACATATGTAAAAAAGGCTTTCAAAATAAACATTGAATAAAAATAAACATTTCACTAAAAGTAACTTATCTACAAAATACATAGAAAGCAAGTTCACTGAGAATTGAAAATGTAATTTTTTTTATAAATAGTTTACTTTTAGTAAACATTTATTTTGGAAAAATCAAATGTCCTTCCTGAGATAGCGAATGCACAAAATTGGAGATGAAAAAGAATTGGAAGGTACAAATTTTTATAAACTGTTTACTGTTAGTAAACATTTATTGATGTACCTTGGTTGCTGCTTTCTTCCTCGATTGAACAGAAACACGAGCCATAACAACGATCACCTTCGTCTATTTTTCAGATCTCGCAATGAATTTGAATCATGATCGGAAAACCAAACCAGTAAAGAATCATAAGTTTGGTGGCCGAGAAGATGGTCAAATTTTTATAAACAATTGAAAATGTAATTTTTTTATAAACAGTTTACTGTTAGTAAACATTTATTTTGGAAAATTCAAATGTCCTTCCTGAGATAGCGAATGCACAAAATTGGAGATGAAAAAGAATTGGAAGGTACAAATTTTTATAAACAGTTTACTTTTGGTAAACATTTATTTATGAAAATTCAAATGTCCTTCCTGATCGTCCTCTTACAAAATACAGAGAAAAAATAAAAATGAAAGAAAAAAACAATTCATCCAGAGATAGAGCGAAAGCACAAAATTGGAGATGAAAAAGAGATCAAAGTTTCTATAAATATGTAAATAGAAAAATAAAATAAATGTTGCACAAAAATAAACAGTTTAAAAAATTCCTTCAGATCTGGAAAAAAAATTCAAAGAAATTATGCATATTTCTCCAATTTTCGAATCACATCTATCCCTTTACGAACAAATAACCAATATAAACATTTACCTAAAAGTAACTTTGGGTGTTTTCGAAGTGGACAAACGGAAACATTCTGAGAGCGGTGGATCTGAATCTGGGACAAATGGAAACATTCTTCGCCGGGTGATTCGGTAGTGTATGAGACAGGTGAGGTATTTGGAAGGGGAATCGGAGCGCAATCAATCGGGTTGTGGGTTTCGTCAAGTGGGTTAATGTATTCGAATCCGGGGGAATGGAGATTTCGTGATTTCTTCTTATCATCGTGTTTCGTTGGAAAGGATGTCGTCGAGTTCTTCCATGGTGAGTGTGATTCGTCGGAAGCTCGCTGATTTAGGGGTGAAAATTATATGTAAATATATGGGAAGAAGAAGAAGAGGAAGAATATAAAAGGAAAAATATAATTTAGATTTGGTAACTGACAAATCAAAATCAAATTAATATGATAAAAAAGGAAAGATATTAGTCATTAACTAAATCCCAAGAATCATGGAATCATAGAAAATGATCACGGAAATTGAAAAAAAAAGAAAAAAAAAGAAAAACCGAATAAAAAGGGTAAAAATGTAAAACTGTATAATTAATAGCTACGGTTGCGCCGCCCGGAATGGGTGTTTTTTGGGTAAAAGTGTAATAGAATCTTAACAACTGGTAATATTGAAATTAGGTGAATTAATCAAGATACTAGTGATATTAATCTCTAAAAAGAGTGATCGTTGTTTTTTTTATTTTTTCTTCCTTTTCTTTTCCTTTTAATTCAACTTCATTGCAATCAACGTAAAATTATAAACACCAAATAATATTATTTCTTCGACAAAAAAAAAGGGTATTATTTGAACTATTACAAAACTAGTATCATCTATTTAAAACTTAGAGATGATTTCATATTGCTGAAAGCACAAATTTCTGCTGAACAAACACAAATTTGATTTATTCATTGAATTCCACATTTTTTGAAAACATAAAAAATGAAAATGAGTTAGATACCGAACGGACCGATCTATTCCCGAACCTATCACATATTTTCTAACATAAAGTTTCAGCAGAATTCAATCACTTCTTTACAAAAGAAATAACCAAATTGGTGTATTTGGTTCTGTTTCTGGACAAGTAATCACCAACAATTGCCCCATATTCCTCAAACAAATCATCCATCATATCTCCTCCAAAATGAGATTCTAACATTGACTCAACCACAGCCCTTATTGTTTTTGCCACTCTTTCTCCTCTTGTTAGAGATTTTAATCCATTTTCACTTCGTTCTTCGTCATCGAACCCGTCCCAATCGACCTCGAAAGCTTCCATCTGATCTATTATAAATGATCCTTCCTTCTCTATCTCCATCTTCAATTCTTCCATGCATGGAGCATAATATGGTGCGTTGAATGAGTCAACTTTTTCCTCCTCCACCATACCCTATAAAAAATACAAAAGTTGAAATTCATTACAAATTTAGACAATCTCAACTAGATCTCTTAAAAAATTCTTATGAAATTTAAAAAAAAAAAATAGTCTGATTAGTTTTTTTTAGTTAAATAAAATTATTGAATGTGGCCGACATACTCCCCAGTCCCCACTCATCAACATGGGATCTATGTAACTCTCGAGTTCTCTCTTATTAAAAATAAGCGTCATCCTATAATTTTTCGTCCAAATTAGACTAAAAATGTATATTTTGAATTGATTCGATCGGGTTTTTTTGGTCATCAAGATTTTTGAATACCTGAGAAACCAATCTCATTAGAGCCTGTGCTAAGAGTTCCCACTGATAGCAACTGTCAGCAGTTGTAGGATCCATAGATTTCCTGCCCATGAAAGACAAAACCATGCGTCCACCATTGACTAATTCCTCTGAACGTGCTTTTATAAACGTAGAGAAGTCATTCCTGAACTGCATAGCATATGCCTCCACCACGCTCTGTGGGCTCGTTTCTGATATATAAACTTTCCCTTTATTAATGCAATTTTTATCCAAACCAGCAGGAACCTTTGAGAGCCAATGGAGACTAGAAGAAGAGTGAACAAAATGTAGGCTGTTTCTTTGAAACAATCTTCCATAGAAAGAACCGGGCACACCGGTTATAAAACACGGTCGGACATCGTCACTGTTATCGGCATTGATATTCCGATAGAAAGCCGGCAAAGACCCGAATATGTAGTTGAAATCATTGCTGAAAAGGTCATTCAGGAAAACAGTAACTTCTGGAAAGGGATGTTCCAAGCGTTTGCATTTGGAATACAGAAGGTGGAGAATCTCTGAGACAACTAGCAGAGCGTTGGGGCCAGATGAACACCCCAAATCCGCGATACTTATGCTTTGTGGCAAAGACAAAACACTCGTGCTTATGATATTTTCAATCGCTTCCTTTGTAATTCGCTTTGAGTCCGATATAATTTTAGTCTGCAAAATCGTTTGGGATTATTAATAAACAGGACAAAAAAATGCTGTTGGAAAGAATAATACAACTCATAAATTTAACTATGCACGATACTCAATCACGTGGAACATTTATAAATAGTGAGGAAGTGATAAAACACCGGTTGAATTCAGTAGTGCTCCACTTAACCATGTTAATTCACCGATCAACTCAGTTAAGATATACATAAAAACGTTAACCCAATAGCTTAAACTTTTGGATTTAGTGGGTGATATAACATGAAAAGTCTTTACTCTCAATTTATTAATGTTCCACGTGATTGAGTTTTGTACATGTATCCGAACCGACTCGTGGGTGAAAGTTTAAATTTACATTCTTTCGTAAAATCATTCAGAGGACGGAAACATAACAAAATAAAAGGGAAATAAACCTGTAGAGAGGAGTTTTTAGCGTAGCTAGTTTCTCCACCTCCCTTGTTCATGCAGAGTATTTGTGCAACTTCCATATCTCTTGCTGGGGGTGGGGTTGTTATAAACTAGAAATGTGAGGGTTGTAAAGTAAATGAGTTCACGAAACGAGATCAATGTGAGGAAGCTATAGCAGTTCATTATAGTCCTTATATAGTACTTAACTGGAAACAAAACGTGATTTAAAAAAAAAAAAAAAAAAAAAAAAAGGGGGAAAATATCAAGAGGTACTGGTTTTATGGAACCACAAATTCAATGCAAGAATATCATATGTTTAACATTTTCAATGTGAATATTTTTGAAACTAATTCCGAATGTGAGATTTGATTATGCTCTCATTCTACCATAGACAAATAACTTTAAATGATAAAGTATTTAGACGACAAATATAATGAATAATAATAATAAGCATTTAGTTTATGCCTACTCGAGTATTACTACTTAGTGGTTAAACACTTGCTTTTTTCACTTGAGATTGAAAGTTTGAGTATTCACTCCCTCAATTTTATATTGTCTAGAAAGGGAAAAAAAAACATTTCTTTTATTACTTCTAGATATTGAAAATTTTATTTTAGGAGGTCGTGAATGGAAAATATATACTCTTACCAATGAGTAAGTTCTCCTTATTCACTTGTTCAATTTTCTATTGGATTAAAGATAAATTTGTGATAAATACATAAATCTCAATAATAAATATATGAATCTTACTAAATTTATGTACCATTCGATAAATATATAGACTTGAATAAAAATTAGGAGGAACTCTTATTCATGAATAAGTAGCTTAGTATTTTCCGTTGAAATGGAAATCCTCTCTAACAATGTTGCAAGCATTGGTTTTTCCCCTTGTAATATCTTTTGACTCTCCGTGATTTTGTGGTATAGTTTAATAAATAGGTGATTATTAGACCGTGTGTTTAGATCTTACTATTTTTAAGCAAATATGAGCATAGCTCAACTGGTCAAATCACATACTCCCTTTCTATGGTCGAAGATTCTAGTTTCTCCCCCAATTTTATGTAATACCTAAAAAAAGATTTTACTATTTTTATGCAATTATAAACAGGTTTATATAAGTAAAAAGTCCCATTATTATTTATGAAAGTATATCTCCGACGAAATTGTAGAAATGAAGGGAAAATATCAAGAGGGTATTTGGTTGGGGTTTGGGACAAGGAAGCCTGAGATTGTGATGTTTGAGATATTGAAGAATGAGTTTGTAATGATTGGGTTTGTGAAACTATGTTTGAATTGTATGGAAACGCGAATATATAATAAAAATATTATAAATGTATTGAAACGAGATGTCAAATTTAATAATAAATATGAAAAAATGATCAATATTAATAAAAAAAAGTATAAAACAAATATGAGAATGAACGTGTGAAATCCATTCACAAACCCATTCCAAGAGATACGAGTAATGGATATAGGTCCACGTATTAGGTGCAAAAATATCATGTTTCATATGCATTTCTGGCCAGATATATTTGTGGTTCTGACTTCTGATTAATTGCTATCATGTTTCATATGCTTGATTTCTGGCTATATGTATACGTGTGTGGTTCTAATTAATGGATTCCTTCTTAGACAGTTGGCCTCTTGTTGATAGGTGTGTCTTGTCTGTTTATGTTAAGATATTATTTGATATATATATTTTTTTTCTACTGTGAGTGTTCAAACCAATTTATAAAACATCATGAATAATTTTACGGGACAATCACACAACCTATAATATTTGACGTCGATAAACCTCGTAGGATAATATCGTAGGTAGGCGGATAATACGATTTAAACCTATAACATGACTTTAAGGTTAGAATGAAACATTATGACCACCAGACCGGTCCATATTAATTTAGAAAGCTGATATTATTTGATATTTTTGTTTTATTTTAATTCATCCACTCATTATTATGTTTTGAATTTAGTAAAAAAATAACCGGCAATATTATAAAAATAAGTTTATTTTCAACAACGTTGTATTGTATCCTCTCTCGCTGTCGGAAAAAACATCCTCGTTTTCTTTTGCCTCAATTAAAACTGACTTTGACTAAACATGATCATACTGACGTGTCATCAATCAATCCAGCCAACGCGAACTCTGGCATTGGGTGGAATTGAACGAACTCTTTCTATGATTTAATCAATGAACTTTTGAAATTTTGAAAGGATACTTTAACTAATTGATAAGGGGGTGATTGCATATTTAACACAAAAAATTCTGTAACATCTAAGCATACGATATTTTATGACTCTGAATCTGATATTTTATTTCATAAAGTTAAAAACTTGAGTGTTTACTCTTTATTATCTCAAATTGATGATGTAAAAATAAAATAAAATAAAATAAGACATTTTAAGAATAACTTAAAATGTCAATGAGAGATTTTTATAATTACTGTAAATCAATATCTAAATCAATTATAAATTACATAAATTAATAATTATCACTTGAAATTATTATTATTTATCACAATCAATTTATGATAAATTTATTTATTAGAAATATTATACATGTTAATATTAAAAAATATATATATTATATGCATTTGATAAAAAGATGTTAAGAAGTATGTATTTATGTAGTTTAGGGTTTTGAGACTTAGGTTGTGTCACATGGAGTTGGATGTGAGGGGATGATTTTTATAAACCTAAGTTTATGTAATTTTTATTTGAAAGGGAATTTTGGTTTAAATTCTTTTTATTATTTAATTTTTTGAGAAGAGTTTAATATATTGACTTTTTTTTGTTATAATTCATGAATTTTAAAAAACCAAATCAGGAGATCAGTAATGTAATCATGGCTTCATGTGATTAAGTAATAAGATCAGAGTCAATTTTTAAAAGGGTAAATTGCAAATAACACCCTTATGGTTCGGTCTTTATGAAAAGCCCTGTAGTTTAAAAATGACAAATCACACTTCTGTACTTTCAAATTATGTAAATATGACACATCCCTTTCAACGTTATAAATTTTCTTTTAGCCATAACTTTTTCGTTTGAACTTCGATTTTGATGATTCAAGATATTTTGGAATCCTCATTTCGGGCTCTACCTTATGGTCACTTGAAAACTTCTAAATCATCAGTAAACAACGGGGCTAATGACTTTAATCATACCAAATATTTTGATGATAATAAAACTTTTTTATATATTAAAATTTTTGAATTTTGAGGTAATCATGACGTAGAGCCCTAAATGATGATTCCAAAACATTTTGAATCATCAAAATCGGAGTTCAAACGAAGAAGTTATAGCTAAATAAAAAGTTTATAGCGTTGGAATGAAAGAGTCTTATTGAAATAATTTGAAAGTATATGAGTGTGATTTGTCATTTTTAAACCACAGGGACTATTCATAAATTTAACCGAAATCATATGGGTGTTATTTGCAGTTTACCATTTTTAAAATGAATTTTAGATACATAATATTTTATCTTTCTTTTCCTTTTCATACCTGAATGATAGTAAAAGTTTCTTTACGTATTTACAAAAATCTTCAAGTGAAATAAAATGTGTCGTTAATTTTCAAATATGTTTATTAATGATTTATTTATTATAATCAACTTGAATTATATATAATTCAATGGATAATTCATATATCTCCATTTCATAAAATGGAATTTAAAGTTCAAGTTATGAAATATGATTAAAATTTAAATTTTTTCAAATGTAGACAGAGAGATGTCCATAGAATCCACGCGTAGTTAGTGGACTATGGGCAACCAATGAATTGTAATGGTAGCAGTGGGAATTGCAACTCCTACACAACTTGGGATTCATTTTTCTTTTATGAGGAATGTGAATATAAATTTGACACGTGTGATGTGTAGGAATATAAATCACGACCAAGACGGTTCTTCCTTTATACCAACCATCAGTCACTATTATTGTTATTGTTATTTTGATTTTGATATTTTATCGATTTTTATCAATATTATTCACGTTAAATCCCACGTGCTTAAAGAAAAAGGAGAATGAACAAGATTTTTTTTTGTAAAAAATTGGGTTTCTCTATTGTAAAACGTGAGAGAGTTCCAACCTTGTGTTTGTTTTTATATTTGATATTACTGTTACTAGAAAACTAAGAATGAAAGAAATAAATTTGATACAATCCATCACTATTTTTGTGCTGTCACTTTCCTTGAATAAATAGGGAATAAATGCTCATTGTCTGTCTTAGCATTTTTTATGGGATTTTGCCTCATCACAATCCCTTAAATTCCTCTCATGATTTTGATCTGTTGCATCAGAGATGGCAGCCATAATTTGAGCATCTTCCATTTTGTTACAACGGTAAGTACAGCTGGTCATGTGAGAAGGGTTGGACTTGTAATCTTGTCTAATTTCGTCCCTCAAAATGTGTCGAGGTTGGAGGCACATTTTGCTACGGAAGGGAAGGAAAGAAGCCTTGCATAGAGGTTTGGTAAAAATGTCGGCGAGTTGGGAAGATGATGAGACATGGCGAGTAGTAAGAAGACCCATTGAAATCCGTTCACGAACAAAGTGGTAATCTAGTTCTATATGTTTACTACGAGCATGAAAGACATGATTGATTGTCATGTGTAGTGCGCTTAAGTTATCACAAAGGAGGATGGGTGCACGTGGTTGAGGAATGCAAAGATCACGGAGAAGAAAAGTGAGCCACGTTAATTCCGCCGTCGTATTAGCCATAGTATGATATTCAGCCTCAGTACTTGATCGTGAAATTATGGGTTGTTTCTTTGCACACTAGGATATAATATTGCAGCCTAAAAAGGTGCAAAAACCCGTCGTTGATCGCCTTGTAGTTGGACAACCACCCTAATATGCATCAGAAAAAGCAAGAAGATCAAGTGTAGTACCCCCAGTTAAATGTAAACCCAAATTGATAGACCCTTTTACATAGCGTAAAATACGGCGAACCATTTTCAAACTAGAAATAGTGGGTGACTGCATAAATTGGGAAACAAAATTAACACTAAAGGAGAGATCGGGTCTTGTAAGCGTTAAGTATTGTAAAGCACCAACAATACTACGATAGAAAGTAGCATCGGAGAGGGGAGTGCCATCATTGAGACCCCTGGTTTTCGGTTCCATTGGTGTATTCATGGGTTTGCAATCCAACATTTGAGCCTTATCAAGAATAGTGTGAGCATAATGAGTTTGAGAAAGATGGAGAGTGTTATTGTGTCGTTTAACTTCAATACCGAGAAAATGGTGTACGGGGCCAAGATCTTTCATAGCAAATTCAGAATGCAAAGTTGAAATGAAGTTAGTAAGAAGCTGTGAATTAGAACCTGTTAACAACATATCATCAACATATAGAAGCAAGACTAATGTGCAAAGGGGTGAGTGCATAATGAACAATGAACGATCAGCCAAACTACAAAAAAATCCATGTTTAAGGAGAAAAGTACTAAAGCGATCAAACCAAGCTCGTGGTGTCTGTTTAAGACCATAAAGAGCTTTATGAAGTTTGCAAACATAAGACGGAAGCGTTGGATCATGCATACCCGGTGGTTGTTCCATATAGATATCCTCATTGATGTAGCCATGTAGAAACGCATTTTTTGACATCAATTTGTCTAATGTCCCATTGGTTAACAAGAGCTAAGCTAAGAACTAAACGAATAGTACTTGGTTTTATAACGGAGGAAAAAGTTTCGATATTGTAACGTCCCGTTATTTTGCGATAAAAAAAAAACTTTTATTTATTTTATTTTAATTTGAGTAATTAAAATTCATTTATTTATTATTAAATTAGAATTTAGTAATTTATTTCATTTTAATTCCTTTTAATGGTTTTATTTATTTAAATATGTTTTAATGGTATTAATAATTATTAACGGGCCAATTAATAATTATTAATCACCATTGGGATAGTTTGAGATGTTCGGGATTCGTTTTTAAGCCAAAAGTCATAAAAGGGCAAAATCGTAATTACCCAATTTGCAAAATATCTAAAAACACTATTCAATTGTCTTTAAAAACTCACCATTGACCACAAATTGACCAAAATCCTCTCATTTTCTTCTCCTTATTGCCGTGAGCTTCAAAGACCAAAAAGGGAATTTTGGGTTTTGTTCGTTTCTTGCCGGATCGACTTGATTCTCGTTCCATTGGAAAGGTATCGATCCTACGATCCTTTTCCACCTAGCCTTCGTACTTGCCACTCGTGTTTTGCGGAGTTATCGGTAAGTAAAGTTTCAAACCCTAAGCTCCAAATAGTGTTTTAATGGAGTTTTACTTGTTTTCTTTTGATTTCTTGCCGTGGAACTCGGTGTTTGTCAATTCGAGAGTAGTTTTACGTGTTTTTGGAAACTATTTCATAACCCTAAAACCGAGTTTCAGTCGAAACCCTTTCCGTTTGAAATTTACCCTTTTGGGATTGAAAATGGGTTAGAATTTAATGAATGATTGTTTATTTGAATTCATTTTGGGAAAGGGATTAATGTTCAAAAACCCTATTTATCGATACCCATTGAAATCGGGATTATCGAATTTGCTTAAAATCAACTCAAAACGTATTTAAATTGCCAAAAAGCCGAAAAAACCAAACCCGAGACCCTTTTCTAGGGAGGGCCGAGAGCCTCCAAGGGGTAGGTTTGGTGGTTTTCCGTCTTTTGCTTGTTTAGTCGTTGTTTAATTGATAGTTGGTTTCGTTATTGATTGTTACGATATAATTCGTTTGTAGGTGTTTTTGAACTTCGTGGTTGATCGCTCCTTCGGACTTAGGAGCTAAGTCATCTTATTAATAAGGTGAGAATAGTTAGTATTTAAAGTAACTATAGAAAGCAGACAAGTATGATGGTTTGAAGAATCCGAACCTAAGATTAGAGTCCGAACCTAAGATTAGAGAGTTGTGAGTTAGTGCCCTTAGGATTAAGAGTTAATCCTTTAAGTGAGAACTTAGAAGTTCTCAAGGAAAGTATTGAATCTTATAAGATTCTAAGTTAGGTTCGATGTGAACTAAGTTTGGATCATTAGAAGTTAAAGATCCAACTTGTAATTAAAACGGTTAATAGAACCTCGGATTATTTGGAAGTTTAGAATCCGGAAGGCATAGGTTAATCGTTTAAGTTATGTTTCTAATCTTATTATTGATACCGGAGTTCGATCAACATATCGTTCGTCCGAGATTCTTATCTATATTTATCATTATGTCATTTACTTTATGCTCTTTACTTTATGTTGAAATCGATCTCTTTAATATTTGCACTTTACTTTATTTACTTTTGCAAAGCATATGCAAGCATATGCATAACAACATTGCACCATCATTTATTGTACTATAACACTTTGCATCATTGAAAGATAGTGAAAAAGAAAAGAAAGTGAAAAAGAAAGAAAGTGAAAAAGGAAAGAAAGTGAGAATGGAAATGTAAGGAATGATGGATGAATGTGAATATCCATGTTCCTCATGCACAAGGAATGGTGGATGAATGTGAATATCCATGTTCCTCATGCACAAGGAATGGTGGATGAATGTGAATATCCACGTTGCCTTCATTTCATGCAAAAATGGCGAATGCGTTTCCTACGGGATGTACACATTACTTTTATGCATACGATTGATGAAAAGAGAATTGAAATGTTAAATATGATGCAAAAACTCATTTACTTTTATTACTTATGTCATAATGATGGTGATGGATGAGTATTGACTACGATTATTATCAAAATCATCCTTAAAAGTATAAATGAAACTGCCTAGAGTTTGAATGATTTTAGGAGTCATTTGTGTTATAAAAGTAAAAGGATGAATAATTAGACTAAGTGTGCTAATTGTATCATCAATTGGAAATATGAAATAGAATGACCTAGACTTTGGAGAATTCTAGGAAGGATTGTGTCGGTTTAATTGGACACAAATCGGAATGCGAGTTTGAGGTCTATCTTTACTTTTTATGCTTATTATTCTCACTGGGCTTAGTTTGTTAGCTCATGATATTACAACCAATTTCAGGTAATGCCTTGGCTAGAGGCCGTGGACAGGGAGATGGTGCTGCGTGATCGAGGGATGCTGGCCTCGAGATGGACTTGTCATTGTATAGTTTATGTATCACTTTTATGAATTTCAAAGACTTTAATGTTGTATTTTGGCTCATAAGAGCTTCTGGATGATGTTTTATGATATTATATATTTGAACTCCTGATTTGGACTTAAAGTTCATGAGATTTTATTAGATTTGAAAATTAGGATGTAAACAGGTTTTCAGCATGCCAATTTTCAAACAAAACCACGCCAATTTTTCGTAAATTAAAAGACTTCCGCTGTTTTCTCTGAATTTAATTTATTTAAAAGTGACGGGTCGTCACAGATATAGTCGATACCATCAAGTTGATGATATCCTATGGCAACGAGCTGAGCTTTCAACCTATCAAGAGTGGCATCAGGTTTCAATTTGGTTTTAAAAACCCATTTGGATCCCACAGTATTCATATGCGACTCTCCAGAAACTAACGTCCATGTTTTATTTTGATGCAAGGCATCAACTTCATCAAGCATGGATGTCCTCCACCCGTCATGTTTAAGTGCGGTTTTGATAGAGCGAGACTCACTTGGAATTTCACTACATGTGAGAAGCAAAGCATATTGAGGGTTGGGCTTGTAAATCCCGTGCTTCACTCTTGTAATCATAGAATGTGATGGAGAGTGAGGTTGTTCAGAAGATGAAGAAGAAAGAGGTGGGTTAGAGGATATGTTTATAGAACTGTTGTTTGAAGTGGTGGAGGGTGTCTCAAAGGTCAGGTTGGGATCTTGAGGAGGTACATCATAAGAAATAATGGTGGTGGTGTCATGGTCAGGATTAGGACTAACAGAATTGTTGTTGGAAGTGTAGGCAAGTTGGGAGCTTGAGATGGTACGTCAGAGGGTAATAATGGTGGATGTGTTATCATGGTCAAAATTAGGAGGTAAAAGAGATGATAAATCTAAGTGGGGTTCTTCTGTCAAAGGGGATGGTAGACTAAAGTCACTTGATGGCACAGGTATATGGGTTAAGTCAATTTCTATTGATGGAGATACTGGAGATTGTACGGTAGTAAGTGGTGAATCAAGAAAATCAGATAGGCAAGCATTTGATGGTGACAAGGAGCCTTGTGTCTTGTAAGGAAATTTAGTTTCATCAAACATGACATGTCGAGAGACAAGCATCTAACGGGTTTTTAGATCGAAACACCGATATCCTTTATGTCTGTCACTGTAACCTAGAAACACACAAGGAATAGTTTTAGGATCAAACTTATTTTTCTTAGTTTCCCATGTATATGGATAACAACGAGTCCTAAACAGACCTAAAATGGAGTAACTAGGTAAAGCACCATATAGATGAAAATAAGAGAATGAGAATTAAGAGAGGAAGAAGGCAAACGATTGATTAAAAATGTTGCCGTAGTAAAGGCTTCAACCCATAAGAAACTAGGTACTCGCTGTGAAAGATCATTGTCATCCCAAGTTCTCTAATTATACGATGACGACGTTCAACGATGCTGGTTTGCTCCGGAGTGTGAGAACAAGAAAGCTGATGAATAATTCCTTGGTCTTTAAAGTGTAATGAAAGCTTCATATTGACAAACTCACCGCCTCCATCAAAATGAAATATCTTAATCTTCTTATCAAATTGACGATGTACATAATTTTTAAAAGCTAAATAAACATCAACAAAATCAGATTTGGCACAAAGAGGAATAATCCAAATATAATGAGAAAAATCATCCACAAAGCAAGCATAATAACGAAATATTCCAAGAGATAAAATAGGAGCCGACCCCCAAATATCACGATGAATTTTTTCAAAAATAACAGTACTAGAAGAGTGAGATAAGCTAAATGTTAATTTGCTAAGTTTGCCTAATTGACAGCTTTCACAAACATATTCCATTTTTTTATTGGAACAAACTTGAATTAAATTATTAGTGCGAAGAAAGTGAACGTCTGATTTTTGAGGATGGCCAAGACGTTGATGCCACAACTCTTCAGTCCCAAAGTTTTGTCTATTGGAGAAGTGAGCTTCCTTTGGTTTAGACAGGACATAAAGATCTCTTTTACGCTGCCCCATTAGCAAAGTTCGACTTGTTGTTCGTTCCTTAATACAAAGGTGCTTATCAGTAAATTCACAATTTAATGGGTATTCTGCCGTTAACTGACTAATCGAAAGTAAATTTCGAGTTAATTGAGGAACATGAAAAACATCTCGTAGAAGTAATTTATTCTTACCATCAGAGACTAAAGTATCTCCAACTCCATCAATCGTTAACGACGAGCCATCACTAATAAAGATTGAATCATGGCCAACATATTTTTTTAGATTTTGTAACATACCTGAATGTGCCGTCATATGGTTTGAAGCTCCTGTGTCGGTTGTCCATTCGACATCAGCAACAGAGGTATCCATGGTAAGGGCGACAAGAGCTCTGGGAAGATCTTCACTGTCCACTTGTTTTTCTAGTAAACTCCAACATATTTTGGCAATATGTCCTAGTCTCCCACACAACTGGCAATATTAATTCTTGTACATTTCTCGTTCTGTATTGGTCATTCGTCATTTACTAGGAGGTGGTGGTCGTGAGGAGTGATTGGTAACTCTTTGTGATCTACGTGAGGTATTTTCTGCATAATTTTAATGCTCAAAATTGGTGTTAGTAGTTTGAAAACCTCTACCTTTCAAAGAGAATTGATTGTTTTGACGATTGCGATTGTTGTATATTGGTTGCTGGTTCTAGTTGCGTTGACCATAAAAGGCATAAGAAGGTGAATTTGGAGTTTCAGTCCATGTGTTTCGTTGTTCGAAACCTTGTAGGAGGGACACGACTTCGAAGTAAGATGGCATACGTGGTTTGAGCATTGTAGTTGTAAATGATTCATATTTCGGACCAAGATTGGCAAGTAAGGAGTAGACTTTAGACTTGTCAGCTACTGGGTTCCCTATTGCTGCCAGACTATCACAAATGCTCTTAAACTTTCTCAAGTGGTCTACTAAAGATTGATTTGGATCCTTCCTGAGATATGTGAGTTGTTGTCGAAGAGTAAATTCATGTTCTTGTCAATCTTGGGCATATGCATCCTTCAAAGCATTCCAAACTGATTGTGATGATTGTAGTCCGATAACGAGACTTAAATCCTCTTCTATGAATGTTCCATTAATCCACCCACGTAGAAGACGATCTTCTTTTCTCCACTGGAGATATTCTTCTGTGAATTTTTTTGTAAAATTGGTTGAAGTTTCTTCTGTTGTAATATTGTTGTACATGGATGGTTTTTCCTTTTCACCTGTGAGAAGGCCAACCATGTTTTGGCTTTCAGCAAGGCCGAGTAATTGTTCTCGCCATGATGGATAATTTTCTGGAGTGAGTTTGAGTGTTACAAAGTTGGCAACATTCAAGAAAATTGTGGAAGCCATTTGTTTTGAAATTTTGGATCTCTCTTGTCTCACAGTGGCTCTGATACCATAAAGAAAAAGGAGAATGAACAAGATTTTTGTAAAAGTTGGGTTTCTCTATTGCAAAACGTGAGAGAGAGTTCCAGCCTTGTGTTTGTTTTTATATTTGATATTACTGTTTCTAGAAAACTAAGAATGGGAGAAATAAATTTGATACAATCCATCACTATTTTTGTGGTGTCACTTTCCTTGAATAAATGGGGAATAAATGCTCATTGTCTGTCTTAGCATTTTTGGTGGGATTTTGCCTCATCACAATCCTTTGAATTCCTCTCATGATTTTGATCTGTTGCATCAGAGACGGCAGCCATAATTTGAGCATCATCCATTTTGTTACAACGGTCAGTACAGCTGGTCATGTGAGAAGGGTTGGACTTGTAATCTTGTCTAATAGTGCTGTCATTGCTTTGTCATCTTCATCTTCAAAATAACATATACTTTTTTTGAGTAATTTAAAAAACCATTTTAATCGACAACATAATTTAAATGTCATGCATGCTCATGTTCCGAGCCAATTTTTTTTATCTTAAAAAGGTATTTCCTTTTTATATTACTGTCTATTATAATCTATATCTATTCTATATTAAAATAGGTTTAAAGGGAGAAACTTTTAATTTTCATTTTGACTTCTATTTTAATAGTTAATTTTAGGGTAAAATACACTTTTAGTCCCTAGAGTTTACATTTGGTGTCTATTTGGTCTTTGTAATTTAAAAAGTAACAATTCAACCCTACTGTTTAAGAAATGCTCTCTTTTAGTCCTTGCTGTTAAATGGATGTCAAATTGAGGTTAACTTGCTGACGTGGAAAAGTAACAATTTAAAAAGTAACAATTTCTCTCCCCCCCTCTTTGTCAAACCCACGATCTCCTACCTCTTCGAAAATCCAACTTTGATTTGCTAAGTTTGTAGAGGTAGAGGTAAAAAATGGTGAGGAAAAATGACTCGTCGATGAAGATGAAAATGGAAATTTAACGGAAGAAAACGATGAAGATGAATATGTGAATAAAGTGACCAGAAAAATGGGTGGTCCTGATTTTTAATGGCCGTTGTTTTGATTTTGATTTTTTTTTTTTTACCGATTATTTTGATTTTGTATCAGTAATTAGTATTGGGGATTTTGTTATGATACCTAAGAAGTAGAAGGATATGTTTCTTTAATTATTATTCAAGATTTGCTTTTCAACCATCTGAATGGTTTTGTTTTTAATCCATTTTTGGTTGAGGATTGAAGAGATTAATTCCTTTTGGGATTCTTAATCAAGTTGTGTATTTTATTATGTTTGTAGAGGTCAAAAACGGTGTAACCCATTATCAAGAGATACTGGTTTCTCCAACCGATTAGACATTTCTTTTTCTTCGTAGTATATGAAAGGGAGTTTATATTAAAACAATGATCCAGATGATCATGACAGCCTTTCCATGAAATCATGGTTTTGTTGTAAATTTATCAAATCCTTAGGAATGGGATTTGGAGACCTATATTGTGGAAATCCAAGATTCCTTTAAAAGATTTCCCCCAAAAATGTACAAAGCAAAATAAAATACTCCAAGTGCACGAAAAAATTAATTTTAGATCAATGCAAAAAAAAAAAAAAATACAATACAAGCTATAATGAATTTTACTAGAAAAAGAAAATTTTTATTAAATTGATCTAAAAAAAAATATAATGAATTAAGAAATCAGGGCTTGATGTATTGTTAGCAGAAATATGAATTGCAAAATGTGGGTTTATGAGTTGAGGGAGAGATGAGGAAATTATAAAGGGAAAGGGACAAACTAAAAGTAGAGTAGTTATGACATGAAAGAAAATTGAAGTGATGCTCTGTTCTGCGTTGCTTTGCTTCAGGCGGGCTGAGCGTTTGATAAGGAGGGTAAGAGAGGGGTTGAAAGGTCAGAGAATTATTGAAATATAAAAATATATATTAATGCCAAGTAGGACATCACATTATTTATAATAATCCATGTCATCTTTTGACACATCAGCAAGTTAACCTCAATTTGACTGTCATTAACAGCAGGGACTAAAAGAGAGCATTTCTTAAATAGTAGGGGTAAAATTGTTACTTTATAAAGTACAAGGACCAAATAGACACTGAATACAAACTATAGGGACTAAAAGTGTATTTTACCCTTAATTTTAATTATTTAATAAATGTATTTATTTAAAAATCGAAACCCTATTAAGTTTTATTCTTATTTTTGTTCAACTTTATTTCTCACGATGAGTTATGGAATAATTGAAGAGTCTTAACTCTATAAGGTTTTTTTTTTTTAGTGTGTGGGAATTGCCTTCAATCAACTGCACACATGTATTGTTGTAAGAGCTTGGAAGTGGACAATGAATTTGTAGGTAATTTAATCTTTGGCATTTAATAGCATTAATTCATCAAGATTGTCAATATTAAGAAATTAATCATAAACATATAGAGATTTGTTGAATATAAGATACATGGGCTACTCCTCTCATTACCAATTGATTGTGAGATAAAACCTCATGATATCAAGATGGTATCAAAGCCCAGCAAACCTAAACGGGCATTCAGTCCAAAAAATGGGATCTGACTCAAGTATGGTGCACTACAAGAAAAGCAGTGATTAGCCAAAATGCGCCTCTAATTGAAATTAGTGACTCATTTAGAGACGAAATAGTTGATCGCAAAAAAAGCATCGCTTGTGAATATTAGCGACGAAATGTATCGCTAATAGCGACAGAAAAATAATGGAATGCTAATAAAATGTTGACTATTTTAGCGATGCAATCGATCGTTAAAGATAGAGACACAATGACTCATTACGTCTCTCTTTTAGAGACTCAATGAGTCGCTAACATTAGCCACACACGGTTAGTCGCTAACCTTAGCGACAAATTTCATCTCTATGCTAGAGACGTATTGGTTCTCTAATGAAGTTAGCTAATTGACTTTAGTGACAAAATGCATCTCTAAAATAAGTATTAAAAAATGATCAAGAAAATATTTAAAGACACAATTCGTCGCTATTTTAGCCATTTTTTTAAAAAAAATTATAATTAAGAACAAAATAAATATAAAATATCAAAAAAAGTATCCCAAAATAATATAATAAAATATCAAAAAATATAAAAACTATGGAGGGCTCATATTCTCATAATCAGGATACACAGAAGTAGACCAGGAGCCGGCATCCGTATCCAGGTTCATCCATACCCGAATACGATTTTCTAAATCATTATGTTGAGCCTGAAGATGATCTTGGCGAGCTTTATTGCGCAGCTCGTTAGCTTCCATCTGTAGGCGCAAGGCTTCATTCTCTCGTCTCAAAGCCTCAGTTTTAGCACGTGAAGAACTCGAAGCACGCGGCTGGTTTGCATAAAGCTCCCTCCTGTAAGCATCAAGACCAGGGACTAAACCATCGGTACGAATACCACTGGCTGTAAGAAGGAAAGCATCACGATGGTTTTCCTGAGTAGGCTGAGACTCTGGAGTGAGTAATAACCAAGGAAGTAAAAGTCGATGTCGGTCAAGATGTCGAGGTTCAAATATATGGACTTGTCGACGGAGTTGTCGATGTCGACGGATATTCCCATAAAAATCACGGAAACGATGGAAACTTATATTAATTTTTGGACTTCATAAATGAAACTTTCACAGTAGGATATTTAAGTCATAATCTACCATATAATGACAATATACACCTATAAGTGCATGAAATTTGTCAAATTATGAAAAATTGGAGAAAATGTATCGAACGTTCACATCACATTAAACATTTTTATTACAACGATGACTTCAAAATACATAGGACTAAAAACGACATGAATACCTCGGTGGGTCAACAACACCATCACTCTCATTTTGTTTCCAATTTAAGTACCCTTGCCATGTCAATCGACCCTCGTAATTGCGAACAAAATTATCGACATGCCATAGATACGAGTCATCACTTGCACAAATAGACCCTCGTCGTGGATAATGATCCAAATTTTGAGCTTGAACAAGCATCGGAACAGGGATCGAGAATGGGACATACATAAATGACGAATCATTTGATTGAGATCCATGTTGAGAGGTCATGGGAGACATCGGGAAGTTTGGATTGTGATGGATGTTTTGTGAAATTGAGGCTGGGGCCGGGGAAGTTTTGATATTGAGGGATATTTTTTTGAAATTGTGTTCCTTCAACTCCAAAGCCAAAATTATGTTGGGGTAATTTTGTTGGGGGGGGGGGGCCTGTGTGATTTGCGTCTGGAATATGAGCTGGGGGGGGCAGGCAAAATTGGCATGAGAAGAGCTATCGGGAATCGTTTGCGATCTTCCCGTGAAATGGAAGCCCCCTATTGAGTATTACCAAGAATGTTGAGAGGTCATGGGAGACATCGGGAAGTTTGGATTGTGATGGATGTTTTTTTTGAAATTGAGCTTGAGCAGGAGGAGTTTTGATATTGGAGGATATTATCTTGAAATTGTGTCCCTCCAACTCCAAAGCCAAAATTATGTTCAGGGTAATTTTGTTGAGGCACAAACCGTGATTCCGCATCCTGGAATATGAGCTTGAGCCGGAGGCACAAAATTCGATGCATGAGAAGATGCTATTGAGTATCGATCGTGCTCTGATCTTCCCGTACTCATGAAATCAGAAAGACCCCCACCATATTGAGTATTACCAAGAGTAATGGTCCCCATACTCGATATCAATGAGTCATTGTCACCATACCCCATTTTATCCGACTCGTAATCATGTATTGGTCTTTGAATTCGATTAAAAGGTTTTCCGATTGCAGCTATCCCCTCACCACCTTCACGATTTTCATGGTCTGAATCATAGGTCGCGTGATCAAAATTACCCTCACAAGAAAAAGGACTCATTGGTTGTTCGGATGATTGTCCTCTTTGTTCATAATCTCCACCTCCACCATCACCTCCATCATCATGTGATGGTCCTTGAGTCTCATCGTCATCGTCATCATTGTCAATAGTTATCGTTCGTCTCTTTCCTTTGTCTTTAAGTCTTTGGCTCAGGGTATAGCCGACTTGAAGCAAGTTTTCCCTATCAATAGAATCGACAGAGAAATCCACGTCGGGTTGTACCTCTTCCCGAATGACCCTCTCCACATCAACTCCAACTTCTGCAGCCCTTTTTGCAATTCGTGGATCAGGATTTCCATGTTCATCATCTAAATGTGCAGGTCGAACCCAATCAAACATGGGATCTTCATAACCGTCATCCGCCTCTGCTCCAACTTCTAAGTCCAGCATATCTACATAATCGGTTTCGGCAACCTTATCTGCTTCAGCCTCCATGTCTCTTAATTTCAGCTTCATGTTGTAGTAGCAGAATACAATTTTATGAAGCTTTTCATATGCCAACCGATTACGGAGCTTTGTATGTATGAGAGCGAATGTACTCCAGTTCCTCTCACAAGCAGATGATGAAGCTGTTTGTGCCAATATCCTTATTGCCACTTGTCGAACAGTCGGGGCACTATTTCCATACATGTTCCACCATTCACCTGTACACATGTACATAATTATCAATTTCATAATATAGACAGAGTGAGTAACTAACTAAATAAGAGATGAATTGCAATATCAATGAATCCTTACATGGGGCCATCTTCTGTCGAGACGCAATAGCAGCTCGATCGCCAAATCCTCTCTTAGCATCGCGAAAATACGTCAGCTGCAATTTGAATGTGATATTTCTCTATCAATTAAATAATAATAATATATACATTTTAAATTCTTGATAAATACATACCTCAATCCCAAAATCTGCGAACTCCGGGACAGTTCGGAAAAAGTTTGTTATACACTTGATGCACAGCTTGTACTAACTCCACATCCTCACCAACATTATCACGATAATGAAATCTTGGATTTAAATAATAAGCTACATAGGTTCACATGCATTAATATTAAAAATTATTGATAACAAAACTGTTAAATATTAATCTAGATTAAGAATATACCTGCCGTATGAAGGGGATGTGATAATGTCTTATCCCACCGCTCTTCAATTATTCCAAGCACCCAAGCCTTGCCTTGAAGTTTTGCAATTCTTCCTTTCATGGTCTTAACTATGTCGTAAAGAAGAGGCATGGTTGGGACCACTTCTGTGTCGACGATTCGCAAAACTGAAGACATCGGCTCGAATATGCTGACAACCACCTCAACTCCATCCCAAAAAGAATGAGAAAGAACATTTTGTTCAACTGCACGGCCACCTGCGGTTTTACTCAATTTATTGTTGAGCCAGTCTTCACTCGTAAATAACCTCCTTAACCCACCTCTCTTCTTTAACAAAGAATTGAGAGCGATATAGTTCGTTGCGAACGTTGTAGCTCCTGGTCGAATGATGTCTCCTTCACAATATTCCCGCATCTGTGCTAACAATTGCCCATGATTGTATATGTAATTCGTCACTGATCTCGCCTCCGTTACAAATTTTACTACCATTGTGCGCTTAGCAATATCTTCGAACATGAGATCTATACAATGAGCAGCGCATGGAGTCCAGTATATATTGTATTTACTCATGACTTTCTCTCCAGCTTTCTTAAACGCAGAACCGTTATCTGTGACTATCTGAACTACGTTGTCAGCTCCAACTTGGCAATAACTCCTTTCAAGAGGCCATATATGTATTTTCTATCCTTTATCATATCAGATACATCAACGGATTTTAAATACACGAAGTTACCTTTAGAGTAGACCATGAAATTGATTATGGATTTTCGTGTCGGCCCCGTCCAACCATCACACATTATAGTGCAACCATAAGTTGGCCACTTATTCCTCATCTCTTCCACATAAGAATCCATCCCCTCGTACTCCATATCCAGATATTTATTTCGAATTTCATACGGAGATGGTGTCGGAATCCCAACGCCTATATGAAAAATATAAAAATTATATAAATATTAAAAAAAAACTATGAATGAACTTGGTGAAAAATAGATAATATAAAACAGTACTTACCCGTTTGTTGTGCTCCCACAATCATATTCTTGAAGTGGTGAGATTTAGCCTTCACAGCAGGAATATTATCGTATATGAAGAAGCGTGAGACTAGTTTACCCAACGTCTCTTTAAGTCCACCTTTCTTAAACATATCTTTAATATTTTTTTGTTTGACAGCTTCCGACTTGTAATATGATGGTTCTCTACTACTCGTAGACCGTGGTAGAGTACCAGAACCTTGACCTCGCTGAAATCCCTCTCGACGGAGGTGTTCTTCTTCCATCGCCGTCTTTCTTGACTCACGAAGTGCCCTTCTATATTCTTTATTTTGGATTGGGTCCATATCCGCCGCATACATTTCAACATCATCAGAATCATCGGTAGAAACATCCTGACTGCCTTTCATATCTTTATGAAGCTCGTGTCGTATCTCATCCATTTTCGCTGCCTTTTTCATCTTCATCTTTGCCTTCAATTTTATAGCTTGATCAATCTCTGCCTTCACCTCCGGTGGTACTTGCTTGCATGCCTTTATGTTTTTTCTAGGATCTTTTCCTGTTAGATGATACTTAAATCGTGATATTCCCCCGCTTTTATTAATTGCACCACAAAAATTACAGACAGTCCCAAATTTATTGCCCTCAATTGGTGCACAATAGGTCCATGCAGAATCGATACAATTAGACTCCATTTCAACCTACATAAAATCACAGTCACAACATATATGGTTATGAAAATAAATTAAACTCAAAGTATTAAAGTACGAAATTGAAAACTAATTCTAATTAGTAATATTGACTCTTTTAAAATTTTCTTACAATTAAAACATTAAAACTAACTATTAACTTTAAAAATTTAAATATACTAGATTTAAACACGTGCGATGCACGTGAAGGTTTTAACTTAATTTTATAATTAGATTAATTATATGAAATTTATATAAATAAAACTATATGAAAAAAATAGATAGTATTTTAACACGTGTATTGCACGTTAGTTATTCATCTGTCATATGATTTATTTGAAGTTATACATCAAAAGTATTTATAAAATTTTGCATACGAAAATACAGATTCATGCATAAATTTTTTCTGTAGTTATCTTTTCAATAGGCCACTCCAATTTATAGCAAATAGTAGATTTATTTTTTAAGTTAGGAAATAAGAGAAGTTGAAGAGACAACTATTCTAAAATAAATACATATCAATACACCCTTTTACTTCCCTTTTCCATTTATTTCCAAAATTAATTAAGTATAAATTCCATGAACCATGGTAAAATGGTTGTTGCAGTTTTGCATTGAATGACGATAGGAAAATGAGTAGTAAAATTTATTAATTAATTAATTCAATTTATAATATATTATATATATATATATATATATATATATATAGCAAATTTTTAATATTACAAATCATATAAGCTAGTTAATATTTTTTTTATTCTTTTGTTAATTTATCAAATAGAAACTTATGTAGACACCCATTTTCGTCCGGTAATATTTAAAATTAATAAATTTTTACATATTAAAAAAAAAAAGACTTTGGTTTGAAATGTGGTGTTTTCTTTGACATGATTTGTTTAATTTGGATTTGAAAATAAAAATAAAAATTTAAATTAGCATGGTTAAAATTGATTTTAATTGAAATTTAATTTAATAGATTTGGAAAATAATTTTTAAATGAGAATCAATTTAAACATGGAAAAGATGAGTAGGAAAATTATATTTATGAGTTGTTAAATAAAATAAGATATTTTTTATAATTATGGGAAAGAATAAAAGATTTTATTTTATTTTTATTTTTATTAATTAAATTTTCCTTATTTATTTTTCCCTCTTGGCTATAAATAGAGCCCTCCTTCAACCCTAAAAACACACAAAAAACCGAGCCTCCCTAATCTCTCCATACAGAAATCATTCAGAAGAGCCTCCCTCACTTTCATCTAAACCAACCATTCATAAGAGCCTCCCTCTCTCTCATAGTAAACCTAAATCCCTACCACCAAACCTTTGAGTCTCTTCTTCATCTTCTTCATTCATCGTCGGAATTCGGAGCTACACATTTGTAAGGTTCTATCAAACCAAGGTAACATCCTTTTCCATTAAAAATGTAGTCATTCGTATGTTACTGTTTTATTTTATTTGATTTCGTGATTTTTTTACATTGATTTAGATTTTTTTGAAATTTTTATTTGAAAATAGACTTAAATATGAACCAATAGAAAAAAGAATCGACTCATTTGGATATGTGGTTATTAAGTTATGATTTTTTAAAGTTTAGTATTGAAACCGATTTACTGTTTCGGGATTTTTTACACACCTTGTCATTACATGATTTTTCGGTTCTGATTCTTTGAAAATAATTATTTATGATTATTTTTCTATAAAACTAGACTCGTAAATAAAGATTTAGGAACAAGAATCACCCCGTTTCGATGAGTATAAAAAAGGATATGATTTTTCAAAGTTAGTGTAAAATCTGCAGAAATTTATGTATAAAACCGAGAATGAGGAATGTTTTTAACATAAAATCTAATTTTATTTACAAGTGTACATACTTTTTTATTTTAGTAATCAATCATAGATGAAATATAGAATATTTAGAAGAAAGAATCAAGTTAAAATATATTTTAGTTAAGAAGTTATGAATTTCCAAAGTTGATGTGTTTTGTTTGGAATAATTATGCTAGTTTTATTGGTTTGCCTTATTTGTAAAATTTGATTGTCATATTTTGTGTTTACTGCATTCCTTTTTATTGTCTTCATATTAAGGTCATAATTTAATGAATTTGTATAAATATTATATTGATCATTATTGGATTTCAAAAAAAAGAAAGGAGTTTGAATTTATTAGGATACTAATTTTCCAACTTTCTAAAAGACATAATTTGATTAAATTACCAAATTTTTAAATATAAAATTGGAATTAATTAGGATACTAATTTTTCAAAGCATAAAATTTAACAATTTAAATATATTGGAATTAATTAGGATACTAATTTTCCAAAGCATAAAACTTAACAATTTAAATATAGTAATTGGAATTAATTAGGATACTAATTTTCCAAAATATAAAAATTAACAATTTAAATATAGAAATTAGAATTAATTAGGATACTAATTTTCCAAATCATAAATATTAAAAATTGAAATTGTAAATATTAATTAGAATTTACTAGGTATAAACCTACCAACTTTCTAAAAATACAAAGATTAATAATATAAGCCTTAAATAAAAATTGAAATGTATTAGGATAATAATTGTCCATATATACCATAAATAAAAGATTTGTCAAATAAATTTTCCTATTTAAAACCTAGGGGCTAAAAGTGAAACTTACCCTAAACCTAATATTTAGTTAAATAATTTTAATAAAAAAGATAAAAATTTATATTTAATTCAAATATTCATATTTAAAACTTAAACACAAAAAACAAACAAAAAAAACAAATCGTTTTCGAAAACTCTGACGACGGAATATGGGGCGTTGGAATACCATGCTCCTAAACATTCTTGAGGTAAGGAATTTTTTCTCAGAATACTGAGTTGAAATTCCCGACAATATTTTTTCTAATGGCTTTACGCCACTCATACTTATTTAATCATGCTTTATTACTAAAGTATTGATTAATAAAACATGAGACATTTAAAAATAACCAAAAAAATAATTTTTGTTTTATAGATAAAGGCTTTCATTAATAATACACCAAATAAAATAAAAAACAACAATCGTTTTTAAACGAACATAATAGGGTGCTAATACCTTCCCTATGTGTGAATGAACTCCCGAACCCATTTTCAATAGTTAGTAGACCATCCTTAGTTAATGACCAGGTGACTAATCACACATAATTTAGAAATCCAATGATTAGTGGCGACTCCTCTTTTTATTTTCCATGTCGCGTTTACGTAGCGACAACTTAAAAATAATTATTTTTATGTAAAATAAAAATTTAGAAAAGAAAAAACGGTTATCTAATAAATTTTCATTTCTTAAGATTTGTTGATACCTTTTAATTGATCAAATAACAAAAATAATTGTTATATATATATATATATATATTAAGAATGAGATTTTTTTAAGTGATGAATGTTGGTTAATTTTTCATCTTCTCACATGTTTAAAAATTAAAGTGTAGTTATGAGTAAAGCCCTCTCATCTTCCTAGATTACTATCAATGTTTAAGTTCTATTGACATTTAAGTTAATATGTTTATTGTTTCTAATGAATATTTATGGAGAAAAATAATGGAAAATGGAAAAGTAAAATAAAAAAATAAAAACGTGAGTTAAAGCCAAAAAGAAAAAAAAAGAGTAATAGAATGGAAAAGTAAAATAAAAAAATAAAAACGTGAGTTAAAGCCAAAAAGAAAAAAAAAGAGTAATAGAATTGATAATTAAAAAAATATTTATATGAATTTATGATAAATTTACAATAATTAGTGAAGGATTTAATAATTATTTGAAATGGTATTTTTGTAAATTCAAAAATTGATAAAGGTTAGAAGTGTCTAAAAATGTTTTTTCAACATCCCCACTTTTAATATAGTAAGGATATGTTGTTTACTAATTTAAAAGTTAAAACCTAATGAACTAACTTTTTTTTCCTCAATACAGTTAAGTTTAAAACTAATAGTAATTCGTAATTCTGACTTTTTTTCAACTTTTGTTTTTGTTTTAACATTAAAACTAACTATTACTCTAAAGTTTAAAAAATACCTATTATTTATTAAAGCAAAACTAACTTAATTTTAACCTTTGTTTTTAAGGACACATGAGTAGGGAGGAAGCAAAAGATCCTAGAATAGATATTTTAAAACTTAAAATATCTATTATTTACTAAAACAAAACTAACTTAATTTTTTTTCCTCCATATTACTAATTTAAAAACCATTTAACAGTTACATTTATTTTTTTAGTTAAGTTTAATATACCAGTCTAAACAAAACTTGTAATCTAATAAATTATTATATATGTAATTTCTTTTAAATGATTAAGAATATGATCAACATTATTTAAAATAAAAAATAAACAGAATATGCTAATACTAATATATATATATCAACTTAACATTAAAACTTACTTGGTAAAAATGTAGATGGTAGAAAAGGAAGGACTTAGAGACTGTGAAAGAGAAGAAGGGCAAGGGGCAAGTGAAAGAGAAGAAGGGCAAGTCCTTCAATTTATAGATGAAGGACTCAGGAAACCAATTGAATTTAGGATAAATAATAAAAAAAAAACTTGTAATCACTTTCTCCCTGCCAAGTCTCGCCGAAAGTCGCCTTCCTCCCTGCAAAGTCGCCAAAAGTCGCCGACTTTTCAGTCAATGTCGGTTAAAGTCGCCTAAAGCTGTCGAAGCCACGTGAACAACCCGAAGCCACGCCGAAAGTTGTCGATTAAAGTCGCCGAAAGCTGCAAAGTCGCCGATATCGACGACAAGTCACCGATTCCGTATAAGACATTCGTTTTCCCCCCGTCGACTTATCTCTTCCCTTCTCCGGCGACAAGTCGGCGACAATGTCGCCGATATCGGCGACTTTTACTTCCCTGGTAATAACGAAGAAAGCTTCTCTTGAATTTTTCCCTATAAAAAGTAACCAAAAATATTTGTGAGTAATTAAAAAAATATATATACTATTAAATAAATTAGAAAACACGAAAAGAAATAAACTAACATGTAAGTCTTGCGCTCGATCATTTACAAAAGTAACCCATCGTGGCCCTTCGTATGCAGATGGAGAAACAACTCAACTGGGGTACCTCGTATGGTAGATGCACTGGTAGATGCTCCATTGAGTCAAAAAAGGACGGTGGAAACATTCTCTCTAACTTGCAAATTATGACAGCAATCACACTACTCAATGACTCCACAGTGGCTTAGGACAGCTCTGCACATTTTCACTCTCTGAAGAAAACACTTAATTGTGCCAATGGTTCCCAATGTTTCTAAAGAGATTGATGTACTGAATTAGCGGAATATCATTTCACTACAAGAAAAAAGGCCTACGATAGCCTTGAAAAAAGGCTATCGTACGATAGCCTTTTACGAAACGCCGTGACGGCCCCTGCAATTAAAAGTCTGTACTTGTTATAGCCTTTTTTCAATTTTATGCTAAATGTTATTATAAAAACGTACTATAGGCTTTCCAAAAGGCTACAGAAGGACGTTTAATAGCGTTTGTGAAACACTATTATTAAACTTACTATGAGATTTGAAAAAGGCTACAGTAGAACTTATTATAGCCTTTAACATCTTGACAAATGCTATTGCAAAATTTATTATAGGGTTTCTGAAAGGCAACCGAAGAACTTTTAATAACATTTATTAAACTTACTATGAGACCTAAAAAAAAACTATTGCAATAATAATATATTTTCTCTTTTTTTTCACAATCACTTTGCTTACTCAAGCACAATAATAATATATTTTCCGTTCAACCTATTTATCAGTACAAAATATATGTAAACCAACTTGATCTGAGACAATAAGAATCCAACTTATAAATTTCTTATAATAATACATGATCCAAAAAAAATACATCACTAAACATTTTGTAACAAATTCAACCTTTACACTTATTACATCATTTGAAAAAAATAAAAGTACAATATAATTGTTCAAAATAAAAATGGCAAGCTCCTACGATTCGATGTGGTACAAACTAGGTTTTCAAAGTTGCAAAGCCCACATGTTCCTTAAGGCATTTCTGTCGATAGTTGGTGCCAAAAGCTTTTATTTACCAATGTCACAAGGTAAATGTTCTATAACAAAGCCAATTATTAGTAAACTACATTAGGAAAAAAAAATAATAATATTGATGATTTTTATAATACACTCAGAAAGCTTAATCAGATGATTTTTATTCAAAAAATTTCCATAATTGAGTCTATTTTTTACAGTAAAATACAATACACTTAAAACTCATGAGAAAGAGAGTTAGATTACTCACAAGCCATTTATCAGTTTGTCAAGTGAGATCTTGTAATATATTAAACTAAACTTCTTCAATTTTCTCTCTCCATAAAACATAAGAATTTGGTGTAAACTCTTAGTGGTAAAAAAAAACATGTAGATTCATGCTCGTTTTCGAAAAATAAAAGGCCTTTTCTCTTACATTGAGTAAAATATGGAGAATTGGTTGGAGGTTTCTTTACAACATCAAATCCTCAGCAACACCGGATCTTCTATGCTATATCTCGATTGATCAAACGAAATGCGATTGTGGGATCGAAATTTAGAAGAAATTAGGAAGAAAAAAGAAAAAAATTTCCTTCCCAATGTAATAGCCAAAATCGGCAAAGGCAAGGGAGGAGAGGAAGAAAAGAGTTTCAATTTCTTAGGAATTGAATTGTATTTTTTGTGTGTGATTTATGAATGACCCAAGCCTCATATTTAGGCTAATGGAAAATCTAATCTCATTCAGATATTCCATAGAAATAAATACAAAAAAATATTTTCTTTTCATTATCATGACATTTTCGAAATTGCCATAGATAAATAAGAGGATATTCTCTTTTCTTTTATTTAATTTATTTTGGGTAAATAAATCTATTATTTTAGGACATAATTCAAAAAATTATTTTTCCTTAAATAATATGCCATGGCCGAAAATGACATGATAAATAATTAATAAATACAATTTATTTAATTAATTATTTTGGGCAAATTTCAATTGGGTTCAATAATCCAATTGGGCTTGAAACTCTCTCTTAAATTAATAAGTCCAACTTAATTTATTTATTTATTAATTTCTATTTAAATAAAATACTTTATTTAAATAATTAATAATATTAATATTTTCCTCCGACTAAATATTATCAAACGATATTTAATTATTAATTTCCATTTAAATAATTTATTTAAAAAATTAATAAGAAATATTTTAGTTATTAATTTCCATTAACTAAACTCATTATTTATTTAATTAATTAATAACTCTTATTGATAATATTTTAATTATTAATTTTTGTTCAAATAAAATTAATTATTTAAACAACTAATAATTATCAATTAATTTCAAATTATTAATTACCATTTAAATATACTCAATATTTAAATGATTAATAATGTCTAATTAATAGTATTTCATTATTAATTTCCTGTTTAAATAAACTCATCATTTAAACAATTAATAATATTTTTATTAATTACCGTTTAAATATATTCAATATTTAAACAATTAATATTGCCTATTAGAGTAATTCACTTTACTTAAAATTTTCATTTCTTCTGCTTGATTTCACAACTACGATATTTAGGCTAACATAGGGACTCGATGAACCTATAGATCATGAGCTTAATAATTAGTCAATTAAGTGATTAACTTATAATCAGTTAATTACTTATTATCTAACTATGAATAATTCCACTATAGATTCATAGTTGAACTCCCCTCAGGGTTAGGGGGGGGGAAGTTTTCCCAAATTTGTTATAGGGATAGGGGAACATATTCCCCGCCCGCCCCCGCCCCCGAACCCGATATTTTAATAACATCTTATGTATTTTGTTTACTTTTATCTTTATTTATTAGAAAAAAAAAATATATAATATGGTT
The DNA here is from genome assembly GCA_028015215.1 of Gynostemma pentaphyllum. NCBI lineage: Eukaryota > Viridiplantae > Streptophyta > Magnoliopsida > Cucurbitales > Cucurbitaceae > Gynostemma > Gynostemma pentaphyllum. Next base: position 17,088,482 of record CM051350.1, on the reverse strand, counting down.
ATATTAACTTATAAAATGTTTAATATTGTATTTTCTTTTTATCTTAAAATGTATATTTTAAATATATTCATTTTTTATATTTCTTTTTAAATAAGAATTAAAATATAAAAAATGGAATTTTCCCCGCAGAGAACCTGATCCCTAAATGGGGATTCCCTGAACCCGCTTCTATTCTTCGATTAGGGGATAGGGTAGGGTGTGGGGATTTAAAATCCCCGAGGGTTAGGGGATGGGAATGGCATCCCCGACCCCGCCCTGCCTCGTTGCCATCCCTAGGCATCCCCGACCCCGACCACGCCTCGTTGTCATCCCTACCCTCACTATAGATGAGTTATGTCCATTTAATTTATCTTTATTTATATCTGTGATATATCCTTCATGTGGAACCCCCATAATTACAGGTGGATTAAATTTAATGTTTTGCCCCTGTAATTATCGTTTTATCCTTGTGTTCCCGCTGATTCTCCAATGAACTTTATCTTTAGTCGAACTAGAGATAATATACATCTATGATCAATAGAAGTCGTGACGTCACTTGTTCATATCTCGAATCAGTACATCAATGGATTTTCCTAAAGTTCCTAAAATGTTTAGGTATCGCATTGATACCGTTAATTTATAGGAAAGTTATGAATTTCATCTCGTGAAAATGCGTTCCCAGCTACTTATCTAATGATGTTCCCAAAGCAGGAGTGTATTGAGCGTTCTTACAGATCGCTCCCAACCATGTGAATCAAAGAACATAACTAAACAGATAGAAGTCCACATTTCATTCAAGATTGAGATCTATCACGGTTGATAAACTTAGTTTGATATTCGTTTATTTCTCGTAAACGGTACTAATGAGAAATTTGATCAAACATCGTGGTCCTGTCTTATACAATCAACATTGCATATGATACTTCCATTTTATGTCACCCACATGAATGATCAGGATTAGATCATTTGTCTATAAACAAAATGCGAAGCCATCAACAGTGTTACCAGGATAAGGTTCCCAAATGTTATCCATTTACTGTAGACACTTTTAAGTTACTCATCTGGACTTTAATCCTCTCGCATGATTCACATACTTAGTCGTGATTTCATAGGAGTAACTTAGGGTTTTACTATTTGAATGTTTGATATTAATATATTTCCATATATCCCTAATATCGTCAATTGAATCAATCTAGATAATATAAATAACTTATGTTTATTTGTTTAATTTATTCGAAATAAATTATCTTTATTAAATAATTACAAGTTTTAGGACACCATGAGTGAACCAACAAGTTCTAGGGATGTTGAATTTAATGTTAAGCCCTTCTTCTTTTTAGTGTCATCCTCCATATTTTCCTTTATAATGATCTCGTGTGTCATGAGTGAACCAATAAGCTCCTTCAAAGGCAGTTTAGTGAGATCTTTTGCTTCCTGTATTGCCGTCACTTTAGCTTCCCATGCTTTAGGTAGTGACCTAAGAATCTTTCTCACATTCTCTGTAGTAGTATATTCATTTCCCAAGCTTTTCAAAGATTTTATGATACTTGTGAACCTGGTAAACATCTCAGTAATAAATTCATTAGGCTCAACTTTAAACAGTTCATAATTATGCACAAGCATGCTAATTTAGATTCTTTAACTTGATTTGTTCCTTCATGCGTAACTTCAAGTTTGTCCCAAATTTCTTTTGCAAGATTATATGCAGACACTCTATTAAATTCACTAGGACATAAAGCACGGTACAAACAATTTATTGTTGGGATTGAGGCATCTAAAAGAGTTCTCAAACGGAAGTCCCAAGTGAAAGGATGATTTACTAAAATAGCGGAATTTTATTTAGTAAACTAGTTGACATTTAATTACGGATCTATTAATATCATGAAATTTGTGATATAAACATGAACATGCTTTAAATTTCGAAAACTAAAACATTTACTTACATTGAGTAAAATATGGAGAATTGGTTGGAGGTTTCTTTACAACATCAAATCCTCAGCAACACCGGATCTTCTACGCTATATATCCCGATCGAAAGCAAAATCGACTTGTGAGAATCGAACCGGAAGAACAAAAGAAGAAGAAATTTCTTCTAAATTTTTTTTTCCCTAAGAAAAATCGGCAATTGGGCAAAAACTTGAGAGAGAATTTTCACTTTTCTAATTAAAGTGAGAAGTGTACAAAATATGAATCCTAATGGTCATATTTATAGGAAAATATGATATCTAATCTATATAGATATGCTTATCTCCTAATTATAAAAATAGAAAAGATAAATGAATTCATTAAATTAAAAAAATAAAATAAAAGGAAAACCAATTTGGCCATTACGCATGTAGTGCACGAAGGTAATTTGCATTTCCTTTTTTTTTAATTACTTTTCTTTATTATGTATTTAATATAAGAAAAAATTCAAATAATAATTTCTAATTAAATACATTTAGCCAAAAAATAATATATTAATTACCATTGAATCTTATTCAATTAATTAATTATTTTGGGCTAACACCAATTTGTTCTCAAACCAATTGTATATAATTCTCTCTAATATTTATTATTAAATTAAGTAAACTCATTATTTATTAATAATATTAATTATTAATTTTCATTTAAATAAACTCATTATTTAAAAAAATAATAATCTTAACATTAATTCCCGTTTAAATAATTTATTTATTTAAACAATTAATTTTGCCTTAGAATATTATAATTGATAATGCTACATTAATTTCCATTTAAATAAACTCTTTATTTAAACAATTAATATTGTATCAATATTAATAATAATGATATTAATTTTCATTTAAATAATCTCATTATTCAAATAATTAATATTGCCTAATTTTAAGTAAAATCAATTACTTAAATTGTTTGTTCTTCCTAAGTTAAATTAATAACTTAGTTTTGCTACAACGATATTTGGGCTAGCATAGGGACCCGATGAATAGGCTTAATAATTAGTCAATTAAGTGATTAATTCATAATCAGTTAATTACTTATTATCTAACTATGAATGATTTCACTATAGATTCTGTAGCGACCCACATTTTCTGGTAAGAATTCTCTTAAATTAAATATTGATTTTTAAAAAGAAAATATATTTATTTGGAGATTTAAAAGGATTTGTATTTAAGGAATTAAATTCTTATTTTAGGAATTTAATTATTTTTAAATGAAATTTTGGTCTTAAAGGAAAAGAAAAGGGGAAAAGGCTTCTTTAAAAAAAAGGAGAAAATGTGAAGGCATTCTTAACGTGAAATTTCTACAGAGAAGAGAAAAGGTAGGGTTTCTGCATTGTCTTTCTCCTTCCCCCATCTTCTTTCCACCACCCATATAGGGTTTATGGGGCGTGTAGTGATCATTCTTCTTCCACTTTCTCGTGTTTTAGGTGTGATTATTTACGGGTTGTGATTTGGAGAAGAATTGAAGTTGTTGGAGACAATTTCCCATAGTCAAGATGAGGTAAATTCGAATTCTTATTCAAAATTTTAGAATTTAAGGCCCAAAGTGGACAATATCATATCAATGTGGAGTTGTGGTGGCCCGGTAGTCCCCTAACAAGTGGTATCAGAGCCATGCCCCGATTCTAATGATGTGGGTGGAATCCTCGGGTGCCGAACAAAGTGAGGAGCCTCGGAGACCCGATCTGTGGTGGGCTCTATCGGACAGGCGGGGTGACCTGGATAGAGTAGACGGATGGAGGGGAGGCTCGGTGAATTTGTTCGAGGGGAGGATTGTTAGAGTGCGAACAAATTCCCACATCGGTTACGGAAGGGGATGATCATGGGAATATAAGGGGAAGAGCACATCTCTATTGGTATGAGGCCTTTTGGGTGAAACCAAAAGCAAAGCCATGCGGGCCTAGGCCCAAAGTGGACAATATCATATCAATGTGGAGTTGTGGTGGCCCGGTAGTCCCCTAACAAGTAAATTCATTCTTGAAAAAGGTTTCTTGAATTCTTTCTCTTTTACCTATTTGGAAAAACCCTCTCCTTGAATTCTCCAAACCCTAGAAAAACCTAATGTTTTCATAAACTGAAAGTGGCCCTAACAATCCGATTTTTAGCCAAACGAGACGCCGGAAGATGCCCCGTGGACGTGTCGTCGCTGTTATAACAGCAGCAGCAGCCCACAGTTTGTTGCTGCAAAACCGTGGGCAAGAACAGCCCAATAGGGGCTGTTCGTGCCACTTCTCCGTCTCGTGTCGATCCTTATCGTTTGATTTATGTTTTAGATAAATTATGATAGGTTTTGAACGTTTTAGACGAACTTTTCAGGTTCTTGAAGTCCTTGGAAAGGGAAACTTGTTCTTAATTTTCATTTAAGCTTGAAAGGTGAGTTGTTGTGTTTAAGGTTAATTAATTCGATGTTATGTTGTTCTTTTCTTTTATAAGTAATCACCTTAATTTTTATTTGACATTAAAGAGGTCAATTTAGCATGTTTTAAAGAGACTTTGGGCTGATTTAGATGTTGCAGAATTTTGGCTTATAAAGTGTTGAAAAATTAGAAATAAGACTTGTTCATCATGTATCTTGCCTCTTTATTTTTTTCAACTGATTTTGGAAGAAACATGGATTATTTTTATGATGTTTAAGGTCTTATTATATAGGTTTTAAAGCCCCAAAGCATGCTGATTTTTATATAAGAAAGTTCCATGTTTAGTGCCAATTAGGAGGATTTTAGTCTAGGACATTTTCTCGGATTATAGAATTGTTTCTGGCTGAGGTGTGAACCATTTGCAAGTATCATTAAATGATTTTGGTAGTGTTAAATTAGGCGTTACGCAGCCAAATTTTCTCTAGAATTTAAGTTCACTAATAGTCTTAAAATTAGAGTTAAACCACACTAGTTTAGGCTAGTTTAGCTCTTTTGGTGAAACTTCTTTGGGTGATCGGTTTGTGAAACAAACTTGGAATTTTGGGTGATTTTAGATCATCTTAAGGTTAGGAAAGAGCCTAATTTTCAGAGATTAAAATTTCCAAGTTAAGCCTTATAAAATGTCGGTTTTGGGTAGAAACGGTAATTCTAAGTTAGAAACCGGACTTAGGCTTGTCAAGCATTCTGGTAGTGATGCTTGTAGTTAAATCATATTGTTTTGGTGCCTTAAACAATATGGTTGGAGGTTCGCACTAAGTAGGGTCATAGTTAGTGAAGAATATGCCAATACGTGGATAGTTATAGTTGTGCACGTCATAACATCACTTAGTTGGGCAGGTTCATTCCATTTGATCAATGGGAAAGAATATACAAAGAAGGTTCGCTTATGTGTTTGAGGATACATAAGAAGAATACCTCAAAGGATTGAATTGTAGAAATACGAATTCGATGCTTTTGGGGAAGGAAACTCACTTTTGTTCAGGAACATTAGTTGAGTCAAGGCATTGGGTAAAAAGTAATAACATTTAAGTTGAGAGAACATGTTGGGTGATGTGAGATCGATATGGACTTAAAGGATTTAGAAAAGCATCTCATGACATTACTTTTCTTTAAACATTTCTACTCATTGGGCGTAGCCTCATGGTGCTACACTAATTTTTTTTTCAAGTAAAAAGAAGAAGAAAGATGGCAACTGATGATGTCTCGTTATCGGTGGTTCAGTTGGGAGGATTTACATGCCGACAATGGATATTTATTCTCTTTTATTTATTTGGGATATTTTTGTTTAAATGACCTTAGTTCATTTTATTATTTGTTGTTTAAAACATGTTGAGACTGGATGAGATTTTAGATTGATGTTTTGTTTTATTATGGATTTGGGAATTTAAATAAGATCGATTGAATGTGAAACATTTCTAAATTTGATTTAAATGAGAAGAGTTTTTGTTGATTTTAGCTTCTGCTGTTATTATTGAGATTTCCATGTTTTGGGAATTGGGGTTGTTACAGATTCATAGTTGAACTCCTCACTATACATGAGTTATGTCCATTTAGTTTATCTTTATTTATATCTGTGATATAATCCTTCATGTGGAACCCTCATAATTACAAGCGGATAAATTTACCGTTTTGCCCCTGTAATTACCTCTTTATCCTTGTGTTCCCGCTGATTCTCCAATGAACTTTATCTTTAGTCGAACTAGAGATAATATACTTCTGTGATCAATAGAATTCGTAGCGCCACTTGTTCATGTCTCGAATTAGTACATCAAGGGAGTTGCTTAAAGTTCCTAAAATGTTTAGGTATCACACTGATACCGTTAATTTATAGGAAAGTTATGAATTCCATCTTGTGAAAATGAGTTCCCCACTACTTATCTAGTCATGTTCCTATAACAGAAGTGTATTGAGCGTTCTTACAGATCACTCTCAACCATGTGAATCAAAGAACATAACTCCACAAATAGGAGTCCGCATTTCACTCAGGATTGAGATCTATCACGGTTGATAAACTTAGTTTGATATTCGATCATTTCTCGTAAAGCGTACTAATGAGAAATTTGATTGAACATCGTGGTCCTGTCTTATACAATCAACATTGCATATGATACTTCCATTTCATGTCTCTCACATGAATGATCAAGATTAGATCATTTGTCTATAAACAAAATGTGAAGCTATCAACAGTGTTACCAAGATAAGGTTCACTAATGTTATCCATTTACTGTAGACACTTTTAAGTTTCTCATCTCGACTTTAATCCTTTCGTATGACTCACATACTAAAGCGTGATTTCATAAGAGTAACTTAGGGTTTTACTATTTGAATGTTTGATATTAATATATTTCTATATATTCCTAATATCGTCAATTGAATCAATCTAGATAATATAAAAAACTTATGTTTATTTATTTAATTTTTTTGAAATAAATTATTATTATTAAATAATTACAAGTTCTAGGACACAATTCCTAACACCAAGGATCTTTCCTTGCAGTATAATATTAATAAAAACTAAATGCATAAAATCGAATACTAACCCTTGTTGAGAAGTGTCTGGCTCTTCCTTGTTCTTCGATGGTTTTGATCCTGGGACCACCAAAAATATTTTCCTCACTAAGCACAAAAGAGAATCGGTGCGTGGGCACTATGCTCTTTTGAAAAAGGAAGAGGGAAGAAAAACTTCCCTATACCCTAGGGCGGCTACGGCAATGAGAGAAAGATGAATTTTCTGACCCTTCTCTTGGTTGCTTAACCGTGTCTTTTGGGATCACCCCAAAGATCATATTTTTAGGAAAACCAAGACCTCAGAAAATCTTTGAGTATCTTTTTAATTATCAAATAATTAATAAAGATATTCTAAAATATATTTTAAATAATTAAGATATAATATCTTATTCCATAATAAGATAATCCCATATCTTTTATTGAAATTAATCTATTTTAATTTAAAATAATTATTACATATCTTAACCATTAAGATATTCATATATTTTAATTAAAATAAAATGCAAATAATTGGTTACCATTTAACCAATGGGGCGTGTGACCCTACCCGTGGGTCACACGCCCACAATGTCATCTCTATGACATTATTGGGCAATTTATTTTTCTTTTTATTTAATAGAACAATTCCATTAAAGAAATAAATAAATAAATAAAACTCTTTTTATTTATTTCCTCTTTAATTTGACTTCTTCAAATTAAATATTTAAATAGACTCCTCTATTTAAATCCCCATTAATTTTTGACAACTTCAAAATTAATTTAATTAAATAGACTCCTTTATTTAATCTGTTTATTTTATAATTAAATAGACTCCTCCTCTATTTAATAAATAATTAAATAGACCCTTCTATTTAATTTCATCATTAATTAAATAATTAAATAGACTCATCTATATAATTTCATTTAATTAATCAAATAGACTCCTCTATTTGTATTTGCCTTAATTGATTTGACAACTTCAAATCAAATACTTGAAATCGTTTTTCCAAAGAAATTAATCATCATTAATTTATGTTCTCAATTACATGCGTTAGCTCGGAGGACTTAATGAACCTATAGGACTAAGCTCAAATGATCTAGAATTACATTGATTGAACTCCTTCAATCAATTAATTCTTATTTATTAACTCCTAGATAACTCCACTAAATATCTAGAGTTGCACTCTTAGTACTATTGACATAGTTATGTCCATTGGCTAATATTATTAACTACACTTTGATCTTTCACAAGTTAGTTCGTATCCATGGCTAGGTATTTGCACCGTATTAACCTCCATGATACATCTTGTTCCTTAAGCCCAACTGATTCTCCAATGAACAACCTTACATAATCTCCATTATGCGTCTTTACCTTTTCCTTGATCAGAGGAATATGGGGCCTCGCTGTTCAAGACCAAATCAGTCCAAAAGGGAACTACTTATCTATTTTCCTATATGGAAAAGAGTGAATTCCATTCTTGTGTAATTACGTTCCCAGCTATAAGCAAGATGCAATCCCCAAAGTGGGAGCCATATTGTGTTGGTTCCAGAGCTCAATAACAACAATCGAGATGAACATTGTTAATATATTGATATCAGTACTAATTACACAAATCAAAATATATTAGTAATAACAATAATTTAACTGAATTGAAATTACAATAACAAGAACTTTCTCCTAAATTGATAAACGTCAAAGCGTGCAGTTGCACTGTCCTTAAGACGATATTGCCCTGCTCCAGTTGTTTGCAGTTCTATGGCATACCGACTCGCAAGATACGACGACGTGTTTCGTGTGATCAAAATCCAGATACACACGAACCTGACAGAACCCTCAAGAATAGCTCTCCAAAGCTTTTACATAATAATAGATAAAAAGAAACGAAGAACACAATAACAAACTCATTTTTGGGATATCTAAAATATTGACATATGACTCATATTTATAGGAAATCATCTAAGTAACTCCCAAAATTGTATCATTAAAACAAATTTAAATCCATTAACTCTTAGTAGTTAATTTCATTAATGGCAGCAATACAAAAAACTCATCACAATTGATTTAATATCAATCTCACAAAATTTGATTAAGTCTATATATATATATATAATTCCAAAAAACTAAACGTAATTTTAGCTTTAGATTACTTTCAAATAAAATTTCATATATATCATATTATACATATAAAATTTCCAACAATCTCCCACATGAAAGTAATTAAACTCGAAAAACATGGAAAAGAGAAAACTGTAAAAATTGGAGAGCATTGGCTAAGCTATGCATTAGGAAAAGGTGTCTTTTGAACTTGAACCTTCCTTAGTGATAAACTATCGAATTTACCAAAGAAATAGTGAAATTAATTTCTTGAACTATCCTTTTATTAGTAAATTGAGACAACAATTTATCACACATAACTTAATCCATTCTAATGAGTTCTATACGTTTTAGTCCGTTTTGGTCCTGGACTCAATCTCGCATTCGTGAGAGTTTTTAGAGAACACAAGCCTATGTTGTTCTCAAAGAACCGACCTCATTCTACTCTCATATAGATAACTATTGATTTATAGTATTCTAAAAATACTCCTTTATCAATATTATCTTAACTTTCACATTTTACACACAATTTATGGAAATGGGCTAAGACTGAAGGTCCTTGTGTGTTGCTATGAACTATTCCGGCTTAGTTGCCTATTGAACCTGATCTTGGGATCTCCAGTCAACAAAGTTAGGTTACCACCAAATAGTTCATTTAATAGGCTTTAATCCCACTTCCCTCGACGTATACAACACTTGCTCTTTCATCACTCCTTTAGTTAAAGGATCAATAATATTCTCTTTTGACTTCATATAGTCAATTAATATTAGTGAGCAATTGTCTTATCCAATTATGTTTTACGCCCAGTATGTCTCAACTTCCTATTGTAGACAATATTTTTAGTTCTCACAAAAACAGCTAAATTGTCAAAATAGATACATATCGCGTTTACAGACCTTGACCATAAAGGAGTATCTTTTAGAAAATTCCTAAGTTACTTCGCTTCTTCACTACATCTAGTGTAATGAACTTAGATTCTATCGTAGACTGTAGAATGCACGTCTGTTTCATAGATTTTTAAGAAACAGCTACTCCAGCTAGGGTAAAGACATACCCACTAGTTGATTTAGTCTCCAAGCTATCTGATATCCAGTTAACATCACTAAATCCTTCGAGTACATATGGATACTGTGTATAATGCAATCCATAGTTCAAAGTATACTTAAGATATCTCAGTACTCTGACTAGTGCATCGTAATGATCACTTTCAGGATTGCTGGTGTATCTTGCCAATCTACTCACTTAGTAGGCAATATTAGGTCTTGTACAACTCATTATGTACATGAGACTTCCTATCACTTTGGAATACTCCAAAATTGATACACCCTCATTATTAATTCTTAGATTATAAGGAGTAACTACAAGTTTACTCTCATATTGTCCAAGTTTTTTCGACACACATTTTCAATATAGCGTGACTGATACATACCTGTTAGGATTTCTTATTGAATAAATCACAAGACCCACGTATTTTACATCAAAGTTTGAATTCAACATTCTCTTTGTTGATCTATCATGCACATGATTAACATGTCATCCACATACAAGCATATTGTCGCTACGTAAATGCGACGCAGAAAAATAAAAAGGGAGTCGCCACTAATCATTGGTTTTAAAATTGGGTGTGATTAGTCACCTAGTCATTAACTAAGGATGGTCTACTAACTATTGAAAATGGGTTCGGGAGTTCATTCACACATAGGGAAGGTATTAGCACCCTATTATGTTCATTTTAAAACGATTGTTGTTTTTTTATTTTGGTGTATTATTAAAGAAAGCCTTTATCTATAAAACAAAATTAATTTTTTTGGTTATTTTTAAATGTCTCATGTTTTATTAATCAATACTTTAGTAATAAGGCATGATTAAATAAGTATGAATGGCGTAAAACCATTAGAAAAAATATTGTATGGAATTTTAACTCAGTATTCCGAGAAAAAATTCCTTACCTCAAGAATGTTTAGGAGCATGGTATTCCAACGCCCCATATTCCGTCGTCAGAGTTTTTGAAAATGATTTGTTTGTTGTTCAAGTTTTAAATATGATATTTTAGTTAATTATAATTTTTATCTTTGTTATAAAAATAATGATTTTTTAAGGTCAATATTAGGTTTTGGGTAGATTTCTCTTTTATCCCCTAGATTTAAAATGGGAAAGTTTTATTTGACAAATATTTTATTTATGGTATAAATGGATAATTAATATCCTAATAAATTTCAATTTTTATTTAAGATTATATTATTAATCTTTTATGTTTTTTTTAGAAAGTTTGGTAAATTAAAACCCTAATAAATTCTAATTTCTATATTTAAAATTTCACTGTTAATTTTTATGATTTGGAAAATCAGTATTCTAATTAATTCCAGTTTTATCTTTAAATTTAATTGTTAATTTTTTTATGCTTTGGAAAATCAGTATTCTAATTAATTCCAATTTTGATATTTAAAAGTTTGGTAATTTAATCAAATTATGTTTTTAGGAAGTTGGAAAATTAGTATCCTAATAAATTCAAACTCCTTTCTTTTTATTGAAAATCCAATATACATCAATATAATATTAACAAATCAATTCAAAATTTATCTTAATTTGGGGACAATAAATAGAAAACATAAAATATGGCAATCAAATTCACAAATATGGCAAACAAATAAAATTAGCATAATTATCCCAAATATAACACCTCAACTTTAGAAATTCATAACTTTATAACAAAAATGTATTTTTACTCGATTCTTTCTTCTAAATATTCTAGGTTCATCCAAGATTGATTTCTAATATTGAAAAGTACACACACTTTGTAAAAAAAAAAAAAAAGATTTTCATGTCAAAAATTTTCAGACACAGTTTTGATACATTAATTTCTGCAGAATTTACACCAACTTTAAAAATCATATCTTCTTTAATACTTATCAAAACAATGTGATTCTTGTTCCTACATCTTTATTTACAAGTCTAGTTTTTTTTTAAAAAATAACCATAAATCATTAGTTTCAAAGAATCACCGTCGAAAAATCAAGTAATAGTAAGTGCTAAGAAATTTTCGTAACAGTGAATTTATATGAACATCAAACTTTAAAAAATCATAACTTTTAAACTACAAATCCAAATCCATTGATTCTTTTTCCTATGGGTTCGTATTTAAGTATATTTTCAAATAAAAATTTTAAAAAAATCTAAATCGGTATAAAAAAATCACGAAATTAAATAAAACAAAACAACAACATATGAATGACTACATTTTTAATGGAAAAGAATTTTACCTTGGTTCGATAGAACCTTACAAATGTGTAGCCCCGAGTTCCAACGAGTGAATCAAGAAGATGATGAGAAGAGTAAAAATGATGAAGGGAGGGAGGCTCTTGGGAATGCTTTTGTGTTTTTAGAAAGCAAGAGGAGAAAGGTTATGGCCGTGAAAAGGAGAGATGTAGAGAAAACTTCAAGGTTTTTGCTCTTGTGAATATTGTGTGTGGAGAGATTTTTAGGTTTACTATGAGAGGGAGGGAGGCTCTTATGAATGGTTTGTGTGTCTTTAGGGTTAGATGAAAGGTCCTATTTATAGCCAAGGGGGAAAAGCAAACAAGGAAAATTTAATTAATGAAAATCAAAATAAAATAAAATCTTTTATTTTTTCCAAAATTTGTCCAAATAAATATTTTATTTTATATGATGACCTAAAATGATTCTCCTACTCACTCTTTACAAATTAAAACGAATCCTAATTTAAAAAAATATTTTTCAAATTTATTTTCTTTCAAAACCAAATTTTAAAAATGCAATTTTTATCAATTTTAACAATGATAATTAAAATTTGGGAAAATCTCAATTTACACCCTTGAACTTTACATGTTGTGTCAATTTAAACCCTAAACTTTCAATTGAATCAATTTACACCCTGAACTTTTTTAAGTGAATCAATTTAAACCCACATAATACTAAAACTATAAAATTAATCAAAATTCAATTACCAAATCATGGAAAGATAAAAATAGCAAAACGTCTATGACCTCATCATAAAAACGCCCAACCTCAACTATGAAAAAACTCAAATCCTAGTTACTAATTTAAACGGTACAAAAATATTCAAACCCGACACTAAAACGGTCAAATTTAACCATAAAAAATATTTAGCATAAACTTAAAATTAATTTTCAAAAAATTAACTTTATTTTGATATAAAAACGCCTATATCTAATTAAAAAATTTCAAAAATAATAGTAAGTTTACTAACAATGGGTGTAAATTGATTCATTTATTAAAGTTCAAGGTATAAATTGATTCAATTGAAAGTTCAGGGTTTAAATTGACACACCATGTAAAATTCAGGGGTGTAAATTGATTTTTTCCCTTAAAATTTTATTTTTATTTTCAAAAATCCAAATTAAAGAAACATGTCGAATAAAACACCAAATTTCAAACCAAAGTCAATTTTTTTAATTTTCGAAATATGTAAAATTTGTTAATTTTAAATATCACCGAACGAAAATGAGTGTCTACACATATAATGATATGATCATTATTTACAACCTTGTAATAGACATATTTGTCACACTCATTGATTTTAAATCTTTTGGATATCAAATGTGTAATCAAATTTCTCATGTCATTGTTTGGGTGTTTGTTTCAACCCATGTAAGGACTTAACAAGTTTAAAACTTTGTTCTCATGTGCTTTTACAAACAAACCCTTTCGGTTGTTCCATTTAGACTTCTTTATATAAGTCTCTATTTATAAACGCAGTTTTTACATTCATTCGGTGAATTTCCAAATCATGTAAAGTTGCTATAGCAATCAACATCCTAATGGATATGATTCTATTCACTAAAATAGATATCAAAGAAATATATTTCATCTTTCTGTTTATAACCTTTAGTCACTTAACTGGCTTTACATATTTATTGATCAATTAGCCTTAAGCTTTCTCATAAAAATCATTTACAACCAAATCGACTTGCTTCCAAGATGAAAGTCAACCAATACTCAACTATACCCTTGCACCATGAATTCGATCTCACTATCGATCATATGGAACAACATTAATCTCTAGTTGAGGCTCACCTTTCTACCATGTAGGTAAAAGATGTGGATAAAATAAGTAGTTTTCTTAATATCAATTTGATCAATTTCCTGATCATGACTAGGACTGATCAGTTTCCTATCATGTTCAGTCTTTTGATCAACTTGACACTTTGAATTACTTGTTTTATAATTCATTTGTTTCCACCACTATGTTTGTAACGTCCCGTTATTTTAGAGGTAATTTTTTTTTATATAAGTGTTTATTTATTTAAAGTTAATTTAGATTTAGTTATTTAGATTTAAATAGTTATTTTCGTTCGGAAACCTTTTTAATCGCTTAATTAGCCCATTTTCGTTTTGGTTGTATTAATAATTATTAATAGGCCAATTAATAATTATTAATCACCATTGGGCTAGTTTAAGTGGTTCGGGTTTCGTTTTGAAAGTAAAAGTAAAAGAGGAACGTAGGCGTTATTACCCGATTTACTAATTTTCACAAAATCACTATTCATCATCCTTTAAATACCACACTTAGCATTTTTTGAACACAAAATTCTGCTTCTTTTCTCCTCTTGCCTGTGAGCATCAAAGACCCCCCCCCCAAATTTTTGATTTTCTTTATTTCTAAACGGATCGCATCGATTCTATATCCGTTGGAAAGCTCTTGTCCCGGGGATCATTTCCAACCTACTCTTTGTGATTTCCGCTCGTTTTATCGAGGCCTTAAGGTATGTCAAAGTTTCAAAACCTAGAAGTGAATAGTGTTTAATGGAGGTTTTGAGTTGTAATTTTCAAATTCGTTCATCGGAGCTTTAAGAAATCATTCGGGAAAGTTGTTTTATTCATTTTTAGGAACTTTCCCCTAACCCTAGATTCGGGTTTGAGCCAAAAGCCTTTTAATTCAATTTTCCTCTTGTTGGTTGTTGTTGAGAGCTTTGAATTTGATTAGTTTAATGACTTTACTAAATTGCTCGGGATTGAAATTTTGACCTAAATCCTAAATTAGGTTTACCCATTGAGTTTACCAATCTTCAAAGTACCCGAAACCAACCCGGATTCTCTTTAAAGTGCTTAAAATCCGGAAAACAAATTCCTTTTCTTCCTTCCCCTTAAGCCGTGGGCCTCTTGGCTTTATTTACGGGCTGTTTTGTCTATTATTTTGGTATCGTGTCGATCGTTGTTCATTTCGATTAATTAATATACTTTAGGTGTATTGTAATTATAGGTTTTGTGCATCGTTCGTGATTTTCGGTCAACCGGTGGTTAAGAGTTGACTACTCTTATAAGGTGAGTTTAAAATGGTTGTGATTACTTTTATGATTTCAAATTACTTGACGATTATGTTCGATCGAAGTTAAGAGGGTTATTAGATTTTAGAACTTTTACAAGAATGCTTGTTATTTGGGAGTTAAGGAAAGTGCATAAGGAATTTAGTTAAGTTTGGTTGTTGTTCAAAGTGAGATGCTTTGGGTGGTTTTAAGTTATATTCTCGAGGAGAATTAGATTTCGGAAACTTGGAGAAGAGTATTATGTACTCCGTTTATCTTGAGTAGTTTTAGAATAGTTAAAAGAACTTTGGAGAGATTCTTGTGTAGAATCAAATTAGTACGATATTTTTAGTGATATGATTCACTTTTAGGTGTTACTAAAGAGTGTGGTGTGACTTGCATACTTTTATGCACGGATGTCACGGAAATGTTTTTGAATTGTGACTTGCATACTTTTATGCACGGATGTCACGGAATGTTTTGATTTGTGACTTGCATACTTTTATGCACGGATGTCACGGAATATTTGTGATTGGTGACTTGCATATTTTATGTACGGATGTCACGGTGACTTGCATAGTATCGTTATGCACGGATGTCACGGAATGGTTTATGATTGGTGACTTGCATATTATCGTTATGCACGGATGTCACGGAATAATTATGATTGGTGACAAGTGGTCACGAATGAAATGAGAAATTTACTTTGTTATTTACTTTGTTATTTACTTCGTTATTTACTTTGTCATTTACTTTGTTAAGCACTAGTATCTACTTTAACTACGGGCTTGAATGTTTACTTTCCGAATTTACGAGATAGTAGAATGGTTTGATCTATTTATGTAAAGTACTTCGGATTATTGAATGGTTAGTGCAAGAATACTTAGATTTATTTGGACACATTCTCCGATATGGAATTTGGTTCATAAAAGTGCTTGCATCCATCTTATCCTCACTAGCATTGTTTGCTAATGGTGCTACACCATTTTTATTTTCAGGTAATACTCGTGGTAGAGGGCCGAGGTCGTGGAGGTGGTCTTGTGTGATCTCGAGTGAATGCTTATGGACATTTGGACTAGTAAGTCTAAGTTTGGAGCATTTTGGGAATGCTATATATACATATAAACTTGAAATAAAGTCTTAAAACTTGTATTTTGTGGCTCATGAGAGCCTAAGGCCGGTTGTATGTTTATTTTGAGTTTACTTTCTCTCGATTTGAGTATATTCGGAGGTAGGAATATATGTGATTAAAATTCTCTGAGATGAGTTCTTAAAAACAGGTTTAGGGAGTTCGTATTTTAAACGGATCCACGCCAAATTTTTGTAAAAATAAGTCTTCCGCTGTTTTACTTCTGATTTAAAGATTTGTGAAAATTCGAGTCTTTACAATGTTCTTTAAAGATACGTATCCTTAAAGAACGAACTCCTTATATATATATATATATATATATATATATATATTCTTTTCTTTATTAATTCCAGACACTTCTGAATTACACATAAGAAATCTATAATTATCATTGTGTAAAGAAATGCTCATAATACACAATTTATCATCTTAGGTTCAAGTTTGATCCATTTTAGATAATACTTGTACCTTCTCTAAACACCCCCACACTTTTAGCATTTTTTTAAAGTAGACGTTTTTCCAATTCTCATACCATAAGAAATCTTATGAATATTAGATTTGCTATAACAAACCTCCCCCCACAATTCTGTGGTAAACTTGAACTGTTGTCTTTCAAAGTTCAATTCTCAATAAATCAAAATAGAAGGTTGTTTCCTTCTCAAATTGATTACCATTCTCAGCTTTTTAAGTCTTAAAATTTTTAAGGCTTCATCAACTATGTAGTAAATAATTTGACAATTTTTACTATAACCAGCTATGAATTGATTCAACATAAACTTGATTTATGTCTATTATCAATTTCATATTATCATTCTCTAATTAGAGCGATAATTCACATGCTTTAAAATTTTAAAGCCACAACTCAATAATATAAGTAAAAGAAATTTTTTATTGATATTATTGAAACTTGAGCTATTACATTCTACTTATTCAGCAAGCTCTATTTCTACAAAAGCTCAACAACATCGTCCTCATTGACTATGTTTCCTTAGGTTTTGAGTTTAAACTCTGTTTTAAACTCTTGCAATGTTTGCACTCAGTTGCTATTTGTCTAGGCTTGCCATAGACATAACATACCCTCAAATGTGTTTATGTACTACACTTTAACTAAAATTCTCATTCTTTTGGATTGATTCTCTCTTACCCAAATTTTTGAGTTTGAGTACCATATTCTCTATGATATACTCCATCACTTGGCATTTGAGATAGTTTTGAATTCTTCCCAAGAAGAAGACGGCTTCTCAATCACAACGGCCACTTAGAATGATTCACGATGATCATTCTTTTACCATGCATGTCAATGAAACGACTTGCAACTCCACTCTAGGAATGTGATAACTTCTCAATTTTAGTTGTCATATGGAAGGGTTCACTGAACCCCATTCCTTTGCTATGCAAATCACATATTATGACTTGAAGCTCCTTGTTTTGATTGACTATCAGTTTGATATCAATCAATTTGAAGTCTAAGAATTTCCCTCAAGAAATTTCTTAACTTCCAACACTAACTGAGCTTATACTGCAGTTCAAATGTAAATACGGTTGAACCAAGTAAGTTGAACTGTCTGTTAAATCAATTTTTGAATCACTAAATGTCATTTGCAAATAGTACCCAAACAGAATAAAGACAAATGTAAAACGTAAGATAACGTTCCAAAGTCTTAAAATCAATTAAGTAATTTTAATTTGCCTCCTTAACGCCATTAGTTAACAGATCAAAACTGGAATGGATAATTTTGAAGTCAACAAAACTTATATATGAGATAGCTAGTAATTGACTGATACCAGATGCTAATATTACACAGCTACTTTAAAATTTCCATTTCATATACACTGACTTTCAATTTCCCATTTAATATATATTTTTTAATTTGATCTACAACTTATGTCGTTGCTATCAATTATTTGAAGATTTTGTAACTTAACAAAATCAAAATTACAAACACGCCAATTAATTACAAATTTTCAACAAGTACCCAACTTCAGAATTGAATTCAATTGCAAATCGAAATATCACTCATCAGTTTCCTTTTTCCATTTATATGGACAAGGACAAATTTTAAACATTTAACACATTTGTCTTTTAATTCAAATTATATATTTATAATATATATACTTTTGATAAAACTAAATGTGATTTAGTTTTTAGACTAAATTAAAACACATTAATTTTAATAATATTATATATATAATTTTCCTATTATATATAAAATTCTAACAATTTTATGTATCTCATATACAATAGTCATTAAACATATCTCCTGCACACACGAGATGAAGCCAAACAATTAAACGGCCTTCGACGTAAATATAAAGAGATACTCACCTCATATATTATCGGCATAATTCACATACACTGCTACCGAAAAACCCAATGATATTTGTTGTTGTTGATGAGTTCCACAATAAATATCAATATCGACTTCAGATTGTTGATGAACTCCATAATTGAATATCGTCTTAAGATTGTTAGTTCCGGAGCTCAATAACAACAATCGAGATGAACATGGTTAATATATTGATATCAGTATTGATTACACAAATCAAAATATATTAGTAATAACAATAATTTAACTGAATTGAAATTACAATAACAAGAACTTTCTCATAAATCGATAAACGTCGAAGCGAGCAGTTGAACTATCCGTAAGACGATATTGTCCTGCTCCAGTTGTTTGCAGTTCTATGGCATACCGACTTGCAAGATACGACGACGTGTTTCGTGTGATCAACAACCAGATACACACGAACCTGACAGAACCCTCAAGAATAGCTCTCCAAAGCTTTTACATAAAAATAGATAAAAAGAAACAAAGAACACAATAACAAACTCATTTTTGGGATATCTAAAATATTGGCATATGACTCCTATTTATAGGAAATCATCTAAGTAACTCTCAAAATTGTATCATTAAAACAAATTTAAATTCAATTTAAATCCATTAACTCTTAGTAGTTAATTTCATTAATGGCAGCAATACAAAAAACTCATCACAATTGATTTAATATCAATCTCACAAAATTTGATTAAGTCAATATATATATATATATTCCAATAAAACTAGTAATTTTAGCTTTAGATTACTTTCAAATAAAATTTCATATATCATATTATACATATAAAATTTCCAACATATTGAGCGAACTATATCGAGTCACTCTCACTTATGCAAATCAAAGGCTTGTCTCTTGCGAATAGGAGTTTGTAATCCACTAAGGATTAAGATCAATTGTACATGATCAATTGGTTGATAAACGAAGTGTCTTTCTGTAACGGCTTTTCCAGAAGATAGTAAGTTTATCTTAGTCCAGTCTACTACAATCTCTATTGCAGCAACACCCCCACTCACATGTCTCTACATGAGCGATCCAGATGAGATCACTTGTGCCAATTCACAAGTGGACCGTGTTAGTGGTGTTACCAGATATAAGGCACCCAACCTTTATTCATATATCATTGAATATTTGAGTTACACTTAAGTGAATCTTCCCGCATCATATGCTCACTTTAAGTTATTATAAGTAACTCTAGATCTTATGATAGATTACATTTATTAAACTAATAATAAATGACAATGTAAATATTACTAATTAATAATTCCTTTATTTATTTATAGTTTAATTGGATTACATAAGATTTAGGGTAGAAACCCCATCATTTATAACTCTAGCATTGAAAGATATCTTTTTCCTATCTTCCTCATTAAACTCATTTTCACTCTTAGACACAACTTCATTTTCTACTTTCTTAGTTAGAGTTATAGGACCCTTAGAGACAATTTCTCATAAATTATAATCAACCGATATTAGATAAATCACCATCCTATTTTTTCAATAAGAGTAGTTATTACCATCAAAATATGGTGTCGCTACGTAAACGCGACGTGGAAAATAAAAAGAGGGAGTCGCCACTAATCATTGGATTTCTAAATTAGGTGTGATTAGTCACCTGGTCATTAACTAAGAATGGTCTACTAACTATTGAAAATGGGTTCGGGAGTTCATTCACACATAGGGAAGGTATTAGCACCCTATTATGTTCGTTTAAAAACGATTGTTGTTTTTTTATTTTGGTGTATTATTGAAAAAGCCTTTATCTAGAAACAAAAATATTTTTTTGGGTTATTTTTTAAATGTCTCATGTTTATTACTTTAATAATAAAGTATGATTAAATAAGTATGAGTGCCATAAAGCCATTAGGAAAAATGTTGTCGGGAATTTAACTCAGTATCCCAAGAAAAATTCCTTACCTCAAGAATGTTTAGGAGCATGGTATCCCAACGCCCCATATTCTGTCGTCGGAGTTTTCGAAAACGATTTGTTTGTTTGTTTGTTTTTTGTGTTTAAGTTTTAAATATGAATATTTGAATTAAATATAAATTTTTATCTTTTTTATTAAAATTATTTAACTAAATATTAGGTTTAGGGTAAGTTTCACTTTTAGCCCCTAGGTTTAAAATAAGAAAATTTATTTGACAAATCTTTTATTTATGGTATATATGGACAATTATTATCCTAATACATTTCAATTTTTATTTAAGGCTTATATTATTAATCTTCTGTGCTTTGGAAAGTTGGCAGATTTATACTCTAATAAATTCCAATTAATGTTTAAAATTTCATTGTTAATTTTTATGATTTGGAAAATTACCTAATTAGTATCCTAATTAATTCCAAATCTTATATTTTTATTTAAATTGTTAAGTTTTATGCTTTGGAAAATTAGTATCCTAATTAATTCCAATTACTATATTTAAATTTAATTGTTAATTTTTATGCTTTGAAAAATTAGTATCCTAATTAATTTCAATTTTATATTTAAATTTAATTGTTAATTTTTATGCTTTGAAAAATTAGTATCCTAATTAATTTCAATTTTATATTTAAATTTAATTGTTAATTTTTATGCTTTGAAAAATTAGTATCCTAATTAATTCCAATTTTATATTTAAAAATTTGGTAATTTAATCAAATTATGTCTTTTAGGAAGTTGGAAAATTAGTATCCTAATAAATTCAAACTCCTTTATTTTTTTGAAATCCAATAATGATCAATATAATATTTATACAAATTCATTAAATTATGACCTTAATATGAAGACAATAAAAAGGAATGTAGTAAACACAAAATATGCAATCAAATTTACAAATAAGGCAAACCAATAAAATTAGCATAATTATTCGAAACAAAACACATCAACTTTGGAAATTCATAACTTCTTAACTAAAATATATTTTAACTTGATTCTTTCTTCTAAATATTCTATATTTCATCTATGATTGATTACTAAAATAAAAAAGTATGTACACTTGTAAATAAAATTAGATTTTATGTCAAAAACATTCCTCATTCTCGGTTTTATACACAAATTTCTGCAGATTTTACACTAACTTTGAAAAATCATATCCTTTTTTATACTCATCGAAACGGGGTGATTCTTGTTCCTAAATCTTTATTTACGAGTCTATTTTTATATAAAAATAATAATAAATAATTATTTTCAAAGAACCAGAACCAAAAAATCATGTAATGATAAGGTGTGTAAAAAATCCTGAAACAGTAAATCGGTTTCAATACTAAACTTTAAAAAATCATAACTTAATAACCACATGTCCAAATGAGTCGATTATTTTTTCTATTGGTTCATATTTAAGTCTATTTTCAAATAAAAATTTTAAAAAAAATCTAAATCAATGTACAAAAATCACGAAATCAAATAAAATAAAACAGTAACATACGAATGACTACATTTTTAATGGAAAATGATGTTACCTTGGTTTGATAGAACCTTACAAATGTGTAGCTCCGAATTCCGACGATGAATGAAGAAGATGAAGAAGAGACTCAAAGGTTTGGTGGTAGGGATTTAGGTTTACTATTGAGAGGGAGGGAGGCTCTTATGAATGGTTGGTGTCTTTAGGGTTAGATGAGGGCTCTATTTATAGCCAAGGGGGAAAAGCAAACAAGGAAAATTTAATTAATGAAAATCAAAATAAAATAAAATCTTTTATTCTTTCCAAAATAAATATTTTATTTTATATGATGACGTAAAATTATTCTCCTACTCACTCTTTCCAAATTAAAACGAATCCTAATTTAAAAAATATTTTTTCAAATTTATTTCTTTCAAAAACCAAATTTTAAAAATGCAATTTTATCAATTTTAACAATCCTAATTAAAATTTTATTTTTATTTTCAAAAATCCAAATTAAAGAAACATGACAAATAAAACACCAAATTTCAAACCAAAGTCAATTTTTTTTAATTTTTCGAAATATGTAAAATTTGTAAATTTTAAATATTACCGGACAAAAATGGGTGTCTACATATGGTGGCCTAGTAGTAGACTGACCCTCAGAAAAATCGTTAGCTCCAGTGTTTGTCATTGCTCAAAATAATTAGATTCCAAAAATTCAAATTCAAATCAAAATATTTTTCACAACTTTTTAAAAATAAAATAAAAAATCCGAATTGAAAATTAACAAAAAATAGTTTTTCGGAAATGATTTTTCACTTAAAACGACGAAAAAAAAATATTTTTGACAAAAGTATTTTTCAAAAGTTTGAGCACCCGCTTTGATACCAATTGTAGGACTAAATGGCAACACTAGAGGGGGGGGGGGGGTGAATAGGGCTTCTTTAAAAAATTAATAATTTATTAATCAAATTTTAGAACAATAAAGTTTTTCAAATCGATCAACAAAATTAACGATTATATCAATTAAGTTACAAATTAATGAATTGATTAAACCGAAAATATTTTTCTAGACAAGATTAATGCGAGCAATTAATTGACACGAACAATAAGCACAAATAAATAAAGTAAAACGTGTGGAAATTAAAAAGTTTAGGGAAAGAAGACATTGAAGATGTTTATAGTGGTTTGGCAAGCCTACGTCCACTCCCCAAGGCTCCTCCTTGAGATTTTTCACTATCACCGATTCTCTTGTGGTTGAGAACCAAATCGGTACAATCTCCCTCTTTAATTTCAACGGGAAAAAGAGAAAACTCCTATCCTTTTCAATGGTTTAGGATCTAACCAATTTCTTTTTCACACCCCAAGGTGTTCCCACACCTTAATACAAATCCCAATGAAATTTAAAAAATAAAAATCCTCACAAATCCTCTCAAATAGGAGATACGCAAATTTTGTACCATTAGAAAGTTTACAAATTCCTCATACAATTAAATCTCTCACAAAAATAATAAGCAAAATAGGATTAAATGAGAGAATTGAAGGATGGAGCTTTTGAGAATTTTTGGGAGCAAGTAAGAGCAGATTTTGGGAGCAATAGATGTTTTAGATTTGAAGATAGGGTTAAAAAGTGGCCAATTTTGTGTTTATGATTCAGAGTAGATCTGGACCGTTAAATGGATGATATAAGATCAAGGGCTGAAAAAATAAGGAAGAAAATCAGGTAAACAATCTCCCAAAATCACAAATTTGCTTCAGATCTGTCCATGCCTAGTCGTGAGAGTAGAGAAAGGAGGCCGTACTTGCGCTTCAATGAATCAGAAAGTGCCCCAGCTGGCACGTGCGTTGCATGCGCACGTCAGGCGTGTCATCGTCTGCTGCTGCCTGCCGGCCTTTTTTTTTTTAAATTTCAAATCTGTCGCCACGTGTTGAGTTACTATTGGTCTAGATTTTAATTTTTAAATTCAAATCTCTTTACCACATGTAGCCTCCCTGTTCGTCCTGATTTATTGCATCAACGTCAGTCTCTTGTCCACGTGTCACCATATGGTTGGTTCTTTATCGCCATGTCATCATCCACGTGTGATTCCACGTCATCACGAATCATACCATTTGAAGTGCCACATCATCTACCACATCATCAAGTTTGATCATTGACTTTACCACGTCTTCAATTCTGTCACGTGTCATTTTCTAGTTCGTCCTTTTGTCCACGTCAGTGATGATGTCATCCGGATTGTGTATTTGCCTCTAAACTTGTTTTGTCCATAACTTCTTCGTTTGGACTCTGATTTAAGCGATTCAAAAGGCGTTAGAATCCTTGTTTCAAGCTCTTCACCATAGACACTTAAAAACTTTGAAACAATTAGTATAATTTTGGTTTGTTATCATCAAAATATTAGGTATGATTGAAGCCCATAAAGCTAACAAATTGGTAGTTAAGAAATCTTCCACCCAAACGGACGTACATCCAGTCACGCATTATCTCTCTCTCGGGAATACGTTTTAATGAGATTTTACTTTCTTTGAAGTAATTCTGCACACCTATTTATAATTTTCTACTGTCACTTTTAGCGACTAAATTTATCTCCAATTTGGCAAGAAACATTCCTGCCATAAAATATTGGAGGCAAAATTTCCCGCCAAGTTTAGCGACGGAATGTGTCTCTAAAGAAAAATAATAAAAATTAAACAGTAACAGATTATGTCTCTAAAATAAGGAGGTAAAATAGCGACCCATTGTGTCGCTAATATTATTAGGAATGGTGTCCTAGAACTTGTAATTATTTAATAATAATAATTTATCTCGAATAAATTAAATAAATAAACGTAAGTTCTTTATATTATCTAGAATGATTCAATTAATGATATTAGGAATATATGGAAATATATTAATATCGAACATTCAAATAGTAAAACCCTAAGTCACTCTTATGAAATCACGAATAAGTATGTGAGTCATACGAGAGGATTAAAGTCGAGATGAGTAACTTAAAAGTGTCTACAGTAAATGGATAACGTTTAGGAACCTTATCCTGGTAACACTATTGGTAGCTTCGCATTTTGTTTATAGACAAATGATCTAATCCTGATCATTCATTTGGGAGACATGAAATGCAAGTATCATATGCAATGTTGATTGTATAAGACAGGACCACGATGTTTGATCAAATTTCTCATTAGTACCATTTACGAGAAATGATCGAATATCAAACTAAGTTTATCAATTGTGATAAATCTTAATCCTGAGTGAAATGTGGACTCCTATTTGTGGAGTTATGTTCTTTGATTCACATGGTTGAGAGCGATCTGTAAGAACGCTCAATACACTCCTGCTTTGGGAACATAACTAGATAAGTAGCTGGGAACGCATTTTCACGTGATGGAATTCATAGCTTTCCTATAAATTAACGGTATCAGTGCGATACCTAAACATTTTAGGAACTTTAGGAAACTCCTTTGATGTACTGATTCGAGACATGAACAAGTGACGTCACGACTTCTTTTGATCACAGAAGTACATTATCTTTAGTTCGACTAAAGATAAAGTTCACTGGAGAATCAACGGGAACACAAGGATAAGCGGTAATTACAAGGGCAAAACGGTAAATTTAATCCGCCTGTAATTATGAGGGTTTCACATGAAGGATATGTTACAGATATAAATAAAGATAAACTAAATGGACAATAACTCATCTATAGTGAGGGGAGTTCAACTATGAATCTATAGTGGAATTATTCATAGTTAGATAATAAGTAATTAACTGATTATGAGTTAATCACTTAATTGACTAATTATTAAGCCCATTATCTATAGGTCCATCGGGTCCCTATGCTAGCCCAAATATTGTAGTCGCGAAATCAAGTAGAAGAAATGAAAATTTAAGTAAAGTGAATTACTTAAAATACGCAATGTTAATTGTTTAAATATTGAGTATATTTAAACGGTAATTAATAAAAACATTATTAATTGTCTAAATAATGAGTTTATTTAAACAGGAAGTTAATAATGAAATATTATTAATTAGACATTATTAATTATTTAAATATTAAGTATATTTAAATGGTAATTAATAATTTGAAATCAATTAACAATTATTAATTGTTCAAATAATTAATTTGAACGGAAATTGATAATTAAAATTAATTAATTAATAATAAAATATTATCAATAAAATTATTAATTAAATAATGAGTTTATTTAATGGAAATTAATAATTAAAATATTTATTATTAATTATTTAAATAATGAAAATTATTTAAATGGAAGTTAATAATTAAATACAATTTGATAATATTTAGTCGGGAGAAAATATTAATATTATTAATTGTTTAAATAAAATATTTTATTTAAATGGTAATTAATAAATAAATTTATTAAGTTGGACTTGTTAATTTAAGAGGGAGTTTCAAGCCCAATTGGATTAATGAACCCAATTGGAATTGGCCCAAAATAATTAATTAAATAAATTGTATTTATTAATTATTTTACTATCATAATTTCGGCCATATGAGATAATTTGTAGGAGATAATTGTTTGAATTATATCCTATAATAATTATATAGATTTATTTACCCAAGATAAATAAAATAAAGAAAAGAAAATATTCTCTTATTTATCTATGGCATTTTACAAATACCGAGATAATTCTTTTTTCTTTTTATATTTATCTCCATGGATTAATCCTAATGTGATTAGGATTCCTATTTTTCTATAAATAGGAGGCTTAGGTCATTCATAAATCACACAATTAAATTCCTTAGAAATTCGGAATTCTCTCTTCCTTCTCCCTTCCCCCTTGGCCGATTTTCCTATAGTCATTGGGAAGAAAAATATTTTTGTCTTTTTCCCAATTTCTTCTAAAGTTCGATCCCACAATCGGGTTTCGTTTGATCGATCGGGATATAGCATAGAAGATCCGGTGTTGCTGAGGATTTGATGATGTAAAGAAACCTCCAACCGATTCTCCATATATTACTCAATGTAAGTTTTAGAGTTTTAATTTTCGAAAATTTAAAGCATGAATCTACATGTTTTTATCACAAATTGCATGATGTTAATAGATCCGTAATTAAATGTTAATTAGTTTACTAAATAAAATTCCGCTAATTTAGTATATCATCCCATCAAATATAGGGACACAATGAGTCGCTATTTTGGTGGGAAGCTTCGCGCCATTTCTTGAGACAAAATATTAACAATGGACTTCTTTAAGACGCTAAATAGCAACGAAATGTATTGCTAAAAGTCAAACTTAGACTTAGGTTGCATTGCGTCGCTAAATAGTGTCCCACCTATGGTGTCGCTAAAATTAGGTCACTATTTACAGTTTTTCTTGTAGTGGTGATCCCAAAAGAGGCACTATCTTGAAGCGGCATGTTGAGAAATGAGATCAAATAAATAAGAAAAATATATTAAATAGAATAAACTAAAGTTGGCAGTTTTTCTTTCGAACCGTTACCGCGATCGCGATCACTCGTTTCCACGACATCGTCCATCGTCAAATCTCTATAAAACATGAGTGGCCTTAAGAGAAAAATAATATAAAAATGGTATAAGATGAGTGCTTAGATATCACAATCACAAAAGGGACACTCTTAAAACAGGTTGTAAAGAAATTCTTAGATTGTTTCCAATAATTTATTTTTTATAGGCTTTAATTGATTGTGAAGGTTTCGATAGCATCAAAGAAGTGGCTAATAGAATTGTATTACTAAATGATGTTGGGTGAAATTAGATAACATGTGGAATTTTACAACTTGGTAAAAATTTTCTACGCAGCTCGTCTGAGCGGCACGCTGTCTGAGCACAGTACTTGAGCATGCCGTCTGAGCACAGTACATGGGCACACAATCTGAGCATAGTACCTAGGCACGCCGTCTGAGCACAGTACCTGGGCACACCGTGTGAACATAGTATCTGGTCATAAAGTCTACGCACTTGACAAGACATAGCTATGCAGCTCCAGCACAGATTTACATACTTGAGATTTAATACAAGTATCCACTTGGGAAATGACACGTGGCGTAACCCACGAGCGACACATAATTGAGAAGCATCACATGGCCTAATCCCGACGCAACACGTGGCACAATGATGTCATCAACTTCTTTTTCTATAAATAGGAGAAGAAATTCATTCATTAGGTAACTAATTCTACTTTAATTCTCTCTGGCACACTAACTCTGACTCAAAGCATCAGAGGGTGTTAAGCCGGCACCACACCGGTGCTCTGTTTTTTTCCTATGTAAGTACACACAGTGCTCGTCAACTACCTAGCTCACCGCCTACATAGCACCTAGGTGGAAGCTCTAGACTTTAAGCTCCAGTGCAGTACACGACCTCTGACTCATCCCATCTTCCACTACAAAAAAAAAGTCAATTTGCGACCAGTAATTTACGACCAACTGGTCGTTTCTATAGTATAATGCGACCAAAAAAGCGATCAACATGGTGGAGGCAATAAAGCTGGTCGGTCCTGAATTTGTGCGATTGTATAGTCACAAATATCCGACCAAACATGGTTGGTCGCAAAAAAGTCAACATTTTAAAAAACAACCAGATGGTCGCTTAAAAAAGTGACCATCTGGTCGTAATTTATGTTGAAGATAAGTGACCAGTTGGTCACATGAAGCAGTGACCACGTGGTCATTTTATAAGCGACCAAATGGTCACTTTTATACTCAGACAAAATGCGACCAAATGGTCGTTTGTTTGGGGATAAAATACGACCATCTGGTCATAATTTAAGTTGAAAAAAAGTGACCACGTGGTCTTTTATAAGCGACCAAGTGGTCACTTTTGTAGTCAGACAAAATGCGACCAGATGGTCGTTTATCTTAGGGTAAATGCGACCATCTGGTTGCATTTAATAAATATTTTTTTTATTTAAATTACAATAATTAGTTAATTAATTATTATTTATTTATTTAATTAATATTAAAATTTAATAACAAAAAATTGAAATTAAAATAAAATATATATAAATCAAATATTCAAAAAATGTTTTATACAGAAGAAAGCATCCTAGAACTATTGCGGAGGGTGGCGGAGGCGGCGTCGATGATGAATGGCCGCCGTCTAGGGATCTGAAGTACGTGGCAAAAGATGCTGCGACTTGGGCCTTGACCCGTACATACATATCCGCCTCAATCGCAACGACTCGAGAAGCAAAGTCGTCGCGCATAGCGTCCATGTCCGTGTGAAGCTGCTGAACCTCCGCGCGTAGCTGCTGCTCAACCGGAGAAGGGCCGAAGCTAGTGCTCGCTCCGCTCCTCTGAGGCCGGGGCACATGCACGTAAAGGCGTCACCTGTATGAGTCGAGCCCAGGAACTGATCCATCAGGCCGAACCCCTCAAGCAGCCTCCAAGAACGCCTCTCTCTATGGTCTTCCTGAGTCGGTTGCGAGTCTGGTGTGGGCAACCGCTGACTCAACGACTCCGTGAAACATTCCTAAACATTTAAAATTCAGAATATAAATTAGTTAATATATAAGTTAGGAAAAATTTTAAAGAAAAAATAATAATTGAAATAATTAGTAAATACCTGAATATCTTTCGACTTATCGTCGACGAACGTCCCGTCCTTCTTTGTGTGAAGAACGCGGTGCAGCTCATCGGGCGGGACAGGGCGACCGTGCTTCGCTTCCTGAAAATATTAGAGATTGAAGAAGAAAAAATAATAAATTAATAACTAATTGAAAAAAGAAAACAAGAAAAAAGTACGTAAAAAAACAAAAAAAAAAACTTACCAATCGACGATGGTGCTCGTCGTGGGTCCGGGCCCCGGCTGTGTGTTTGGTGGGATTCTTCACGCGGTTGGCCTTATTCCTCCTTGACTCTGTCATGCCCTCGGGAGTGTTCAAGCCCGCGACAAGACGCACGTGGTCCTCCGGGCTCATCCACACGGGGCGATTTGCTGCTTGCTTTCTGCACGCCTGGTGCATATGAGGTCCTTGAATCGATCCTGGACGTGAGTGCCCCATAGGGGGAACAATCTACCATCCGTGATATCGGGATCGATAACAGGAAACTTGCCCTGAAAAAATTGAAATAAAACATTGTTAAAGTAATAACGTAATAAATTTATTTCTATAAATTTCAAAATTAATTAATTATAAATATAAATGATTTTTTTTACCTTCCAATTGTCGTACATCCGACGTTTCTCCGTCGTCAGAATCTTCTGCCAGCGAAGGTCGCTGGGTAGAGGCATGCTCTGGAGGACCTCGCGAAACCGTTTTGAAACGGTTGTATGCGACTGTACTCTGCAAAAACATAAAAATATTGTGATATTAGAAACTATTAGTTAACAGAAAAAAAACACTTTTAAAAATGTTTAAAGATTTAAAAATTAAGGAATTAAAACAATAAACAAAATTACTTACGTATTCCCTTCAATCCGGGAGGGTAGTGTCGCGCCAGAGGAGGCCGCGTGCCTAAGTGGAGGGTCCCACTGGATCGGGCTGTGATGCACCCTCGATGCTCCCGCAGAAGTCGTGGCCTGGGAGTCCTGCGCCAATCGTGGTGTCGCAGGCTCTGTCTCAGAGACTGCATCATCGAGAGTGGCAGCAACTCCTGGCTCGTAACCAAAGAGGAGGCTGTCCAACTCCTCGGTAGTCAGGTCCGCATCAGGGGCAGCGGCTGCGGAGTCCCCTCGTCAATCTCGTCATCAGGCTCGTCTGACTGGGGAGGACGTCATCTGCCCGTCATAATCCTACAACTAAACTAAACTAATTTAATACTAATTAAGTAATTAAAATAATGAAATAAATTAAATTAATTAATTAATGAAATAATCTGAATTAAATTAATTAATGAAATAATCTAAATTAAATTGATTAAATAATGTAAATTAAACTAACATAAATTAATTAACTAATTTAAAATAACCTAATTAATGAATTTGAATTAAAGTAAATTAAAATTAGATTAATTGAACTAAAATGAAGTAATTAAAGTAAACTAAGTACTGAAGAATTAAACTAAAAATAATTAAATTAAAGTAAATTAAGTAATGAAGAATTAAACTAAATTAGATTAATTGAACTAAAATTAATTAAATTAAACTAACATTAATTAATTAAAACTAAAATAAACTATACTAATTAATTAAATTAAAGTAAACTAAAATTAGCTTATGTGAACTAAGTAATTAATTAAAGTTAACTAAGTAATGAAGATTTCAACTATTAGATTAAATTAAACTAAAATTAATTAAATTTAACTAACATTAATTAATAAAAACTAAACTAAACTAATTAATTAAATTAAACTAAATTAAAATTAGATTAATTGAACTAAAATTTATTAATTAATTAAAGTAAACGAAATTAGATTAATTAACCTTAAGTAAACTAAGTACTTAATTGGCCTAAATTACATTAATTAAACTAAAATTAATTAAATTAACAACATTAAACCAAACTAATTAATTAATTAATTAAAGTAAACTAAAATTAGATAAATTAAACTAAAGTAAACTAAGTAATTAATTACACTAAATTAGCTAGATTCATTAAACTACAATTAATTAAATTAACAAAATTAAACTAAACTAATTAATTAAAACTAAGTAAACTAAATTTAAACTAAAACTAAAACTAACTAAAAACTAAAAACTAAAACTAAAACTAACTTAAAACTTAAAATCTATACGGAAACTAACCTCGTAATAGAAACTGGGATTGGAGGTTTAGGGTTTTTAGGTTTAGAGTAGGAACGAGGAATGGGGAATGGGAACGAGAAAAAAATAACGGGGAACGGAACGGGGGAAAGAGAGAAAAGAAAAAAAAAAAAAGAAAGAAAAAGAGAAAGGAAAAGGGAAACGGGGGAAAGGAAAACTGTGGTGATTTTAAATCAGATTTTGCGACCAAATGGTCGCAAATATGTAATCATGACCAGAAACGAAAGGTCGCGCGTGCTGGGAAAATTATGACCACCTGGTCGCATTTTTACAAATATTTGCGACCACCTGGTAGCATTTATTGAAAAAGCGACCATCTGGTCGCCACTTTACCATTATCCAGAATAGCTGTCATATCACGCGTCCAATAAAAAATTGTGACCATCAGGTAGCAACAGTGAAATTCACCGCCAAAAATTGCGACCGCCTGGTCGTAATATTTAAATTCACCGCCATAAATTTCATGAAAATTTAAAATTACCGCTGATATTTGCGACCAGATGGTCGTAATTTAACTTATATTTTTTGAAAAATATAATTCTACTTTTCCACAAATGCGACCAACTGGTCGCCTTTCCGTTCTAAATTACTACCATGTTGTCACCTTTTGTGTTAAATTGCGACCACATGGTCGCAAATATTAATATATATATTTTTTTTTACATTCATTAAAGAAATAGTTTTAATAAACACATACACAATGAATAATAAAGTTACGAAATGTCTTATTCATCATCCTCAGTTTCTTCGGTCGTCTTCTTCTTCTTCTTCTATTTCTTTGTCGGATTCATCGTCTCAAAGAAGTCCGTCACATAAAGTCTTCTTCTTTTCTTCTTCTTCTTCTTCTTCTTCTTCTTCTTCTTCTTCTTCTTCTTCTGTTTCTTCAACGGATTCATCGTCTCGAATAAATTCAGCATCAATGTCATGTGCGTGAGAAGTGGAAGCATTTGTATAATCATCATGCAATGTTATCGTTCCATCGTTCAAAGGATGAACAGTACTTGCATTCTGACCATCGTCGATTGCACGACATCTTATCTCATCTTCTTGAAAAGTAACAACTCCCTCTGCACCGTCGTCTTTCTCGGACAAGTTTTCTTCTACCTGGCGTGGTTTAACTTTACAAACAACTAACCAATCTGTTAGATCTCGTCTATTAATCGGATAGTTCAGGTAATAAACTTGAATCACCTGTGAAGCCAGGACAAACCTATCAGCGGTGTGCATATGCTTAGACTTGTTTACCTCAACGATTTGTAAATGATCAAGCTTACGGACTCCGCCTCGTCTGGTTGTCTCGAACCAAGTCAATTGAACAGAACAATGCGTTTTAGCCTCGGACTTGGGTATTCAATCTCAAGAATCTCATCGATTACTCCGAAGTAATCGTCTTCGTTTGTGCCGAACACATGACCTTTTATGCAAACACCATTGTTGTTTGTTGCCCTGTTAACTGAATGCGCCTTCGTTTGAAATCTGTAACCGTTACCAACGTATCCAGTATACGACCTTGCAATCCGTCCAGGTCCCTTTGCCAAAGAAATAATGTGAGGATCATCTACCGGTAATGTAGGGGAGTCAACCTGTCATTGTTCACATACAGTAGCTTCAGTTAGCTCTGTACATGTCAAGTCCCTGAAAAAAACACTCAACTGTTCAAGCGGCTCCCAATGTCTATGCTCTAGGAACGGTCTGAACGCGACTGACATCAATCATTGCATGAATACATGACAGTTGTGGCTTTTCATCCCGAACATGATATGCTTTTGACTATCTATACACCGACTCAAATTTGAAACGTATCCGTCCAGGAATTTGATGGATTTGATCCACTCAAATAATGTTTTTTTTTCATTTGTCATCAACATGTACTTTGCTTTT
Organism: Gynostemma pentaphyllum; assembly: GCA_028015215.1. Taxonomy (NCBI): domain Eukaryota; kingdom Viridiplantae; phylum Streptophyta; class Magnoliopsida; order Cucurbitales; family Cucurbitaceae; genus Gynostemma; species Gynostemma pentaphyllum. The sequence continues at coordinate 17,054,866 of CM051350.1, read as the reverse complement.
GCGTAATTATCATTGTCGTCAGGCTCTAACTCAGGACGGTGACATATCTCCCGTATATCATAATGTGCCTTCAAATTGTTCTTTGTTTTTCCCGGAACGTTCAAAATCGTATTGAAAATGTTGTTGAAGAAATTCTTCTCGATATGCATTACATCCGGATTGTGTCTAATCAGTAGATCTTCCCAATACGGTAGATCCCAAAGAATACTCTGTTTCTTCCAAACCGTGTTTTTCCCAGCCGCATTGTTTGCACTCTCTGCACCGTCCACTGTAATCTTCTGCATCCCTATAGCATCTATACTGTGAAGAATCTGCCTTCCACTATACATTGTCAGGGGGTATCTTTTCTTACTCGCCCGACCCTTCTTCCAGTCACTGCCGTTTGAACGGAAAGTATGATTCAACGGTAAAAATCGACAGTGACAATCAAACCAACAAGTTTTCCGACCGTTTCTGAGATAAAATGCATCTGTGTCTAGCATGCAATGTGGACAAGCGTATTTCCCCGTCGTACTCCATCCTTTAAGAGGAGGAGATTGAGGTTCACACAATTAACTACACTGACTAAAGAAAGCAATAACAAAAGCTAAACACATACTCAAAAATGTATATGAAAGCAATTAAATATCAACATACCTGACAACATTGAATACGCAGGGAAGTCACTGATCGTCCAGATTAACGCGGCGCACATCAAGAAATTTTGTTTCTTCGAAATGTCGAACGTCATAACACCGTCAGTCCACAACCTTTTCAACTCTGCAATAAGTGGTTGCAAATACACATCTAGTTTCTGTTTTGGACTTTTCGGCCCAGGTACTATCACTGTTAGAAAAATAACCGAGTCTCGCATGCACATCAAGGGAGGCAAGTTATACGGGGTTACCATGATTGGCCAAACTGAATATTGTGCCCCGGATGCCCCGAACGGGTTAAAGCCATCCGTGCATAAGCCTAATCTGACGTTTCTCGGATCTTGCGCAAAATCCGGATGACAATTATTTAAATGCTTCCATCCAGCAGCATCTGAGGGATGTCTCATAACACCTTCATCCTGTAAATGCTTGTGATGCCATCTCATGTGCGAGGCTGTCACATCCGATGTATACAACCGTTGCAGACGTGGGGTCAGCGGTAAATAGAACATACTGGCGTACAGAATGAGGTTGCGTTTCCCTTGTTTATATCTTGGAAGAAAACAGAATTTGCAGTGATGCAGGTCCTCATCCATATCCCAGTAAATCATGCATCCGTTCCGACACGAATCTATTTTCTCAACGGGTAAACCAAGTCCCTCCACTAGCTTTTTCGTGTCGTACAAACTGTTGGGCATAATATTTTCTTTTGGAGCTCATCGACGAAACCACGATGCAATCGAATCAAATCCTCTAGCAGGTATGTTGTACTGTGCCTTTATATTTAAAAGTTCTGTAGCAGCAACAAGTTGACTTACCTGACACCCATCGTACAATGGTCGGCTTGCTGTCTTTAGCATCTCGTGCATCTTACGTGCTTCCGGATTCATTTCCTCTTCAACAACCCGTTCATCTTCGTCTATGTTTAAACTTTCACGGAAATTTTCATTTCCCCCATACCCCACACCATCAAGTATCATTTGCTGCATCTGACTATACTGTTGTTCATCATTCCGTTCTTCGGCAAAAACCTCTACATTCGAGCTGCTACCTTCGTATCGTCTCGATTCATGTAATGCAGCGTCGAACATTTCCTTTATTTCCCCCTAAAACACTCAGTGGTAATAATTGTGCACAAATCCCCGACTATAAAGATGAACCTTCAAATCTATAACCGGTATGATTCTCCCATTGTCGCATGTCCTGCACGGGCAACGTAGCTTTCCACCATACTTTTCATAATAGACAGTTGTCATGCAAAACTCAACAAACTGTTCAACCCCGGCCATGAACTCATCATTCAAATACCCATCTATCAAACGAACATACATCCACTCTCTCATTTTCTTTTTTCTTAATGATAACAAACACTGGGAGGAGGGGGTTTTATAATGGACTCCTCTGCTCATTTGCGACCAGATGGTAGTATTTTTGCTACCAACTGGTCGCATTTTCCAGCCAAAATTTCCCGCCCTTTTCCTCACTGCCCTGGGTCACATCATGTCAGAGAATTTACGACCACATGGTCACTTATTTTGGTGACCACTTGGTAGCTTTTCTCCCACCTCCCCCAGGTCACATCAAGTCATAGCATTTACGACCACATGGTCACTTATTTTGGTGACCACTTGGTAGCTTTTCTCCCACCAAATTATTTATCTACCACTGGTAACTTAAAATCACAACATTTGCGACCATTTGGTCAGTTAACAATGTGACCACATGGTAGCTTATTTCCTGCCAAATTTCTAAGCTACCGCTGGTCACTAAAGGTCACCAAAATTGCGACCATATGGTCACTTTGAAATGTGACCACTTGGTAGCCTTTCTCCCACCAAATTTACGCGCCTTTTTTTGCTACTAAATGATACCTCGTGTCACAAAATTGCGACCATATGGTCGTAATTTTGCAGTGACCATATGGTCACTTTCTTCCCGCCAAACTTTCGCGCCATTTTTTATGACTAATTCTTTTCTTGGTGGCAATTTGGTCACAAAAAAGTGACCATATGGTCGTTTTAAGTCAAACTTCATGTTTACTACCAGAGTGATCACCAAAAAAACTACCCAATGATTTGGTCGCAAATTTCTGGTCGCAATTTAACAGTTTTTTTGTAGTGTTATAAGTTCGTTGCTTACGTGGAAACTCTCCATTTTTAGACAACAACACTAAACATTTTTACCGAATTTGAATCTTTCATCAATCAAAGTATTTGGTTCCATTCATACCAAACAAGAGCAGCAGTAAAACCGTTTATCAACAATGAATTGATAATCTAATAATTATAAGTAGAAAGCTCTCGATCTACCACAAGACCCAATGAATAATTTTATTTCTTTTAGACCCAAACATTTTGAAAAATTTCAAGTTGAAAAAAAAAAGAAAAAGAAAAGAGGTGATGATAATATTAAAATATAAGGAAAACTAGTTAAATCACGAGTTGTGTATATAGTAAAAACTGAAAGAATTATAAAAGAAAAAAATGTTAGAGAGAATGAAGATTCATTATGTTCGAGATAATATGATTAAATTTACCCTTACTCAATTGCTTAAGCTTTTGGGTCTAGTGGTGATTTAACATGTGATGACATTTTCATTATGTTGAGATATATGATTAAGGGCTAGTTTTGGTATTTCTGTAGCTTTAAAAATAATTGTTGTCAAGTGTGTTGTTGAAAAAATCAGCTGTATCATGAATCATATTAATGTTTAGTAAATCCAACTTATGCATAAAATTAATGTTTGGTAAATTAAACTTCTAGAAGTGTCGTGAGATATATAAATAATTAAATTTGATAAATTATTTTATACGTACTTATCTATTTTTATAATGATATAATTATTATGATAATGCTTAAATTTTCTAAATTTTAATTTTTTTTAAATCCACAGAAAAAGTTTGTGAAATTTTATCATAGTTTGATAGAAATTGATTTAAAAATACTTATTTATAATGATTAAATTATTGTAATTGCTCATGATTTTTAATATTTTAATTTAAAATCTAAAATGTTTATTTTACATTAAAGATTATCAAATAATTATTACATTTTAAAAAATTTATCTCAAATAACATAAATCTGCATACTAATTACTAAAATGTCAGAACTTTTTAAAAATTACTCAAATATCATAATTATAGTTCAATAAATTTATTGAACTATTTTTCATAGGTATTTTTAATGGATTTGTTTGTTTGTTTTTTTTGCTTTTTTTAGTTCAAAATCAATAATTTATCGAACTATTTGATTATTTTTCATTATTATTTTTAATGAATTTATTAGTTTTTTTTTACTTTTTTAGTTCAATAAATTTATTGAACTATAGTTCATTAAATATATTGAACTATAATTTGCTATTTGAGTAATTTTTAAAAAGTTATGACATTTCAATAATTAGTGTATAAAAATATACTATTTCAGTAATTGTCCCTACATTTTTAGTGTAATTCCCTAAAAAAAATATTGTGACAATAATAATATAAAAATGTGAAATTAAAAAACAAATTTGTGATCCATGAAATTTTGGAATCTATGGTGCTCATGGAAATTTCGGCCCACTAAGTAAAAGATTATGTAAAAATAAATTTTGAAAAGCAACTTGTGCTCACTTAGCTTCTAAAAATCAGTTGGTTAGAAAAGTAATTTTTCTAAAATTCGTTGATAATTTTTTTACCTAATAACAAAAACAGTTAAAATTCTGAAAAAAAATCATCTCAACATCAATGCCGATTGGGGCATAAATTTACCCAATCACATATAAAACCTTTTAATCGTCGGTAGGACTGAGGAGGCATTAATTACTTTTGTGAGTGAATAACCATTTTTGTAGAGTACACCTTACACGACACCCAATGCCGCAGGTTTAGATTAGAAAGAACACATGTGCAATGCCAGGGACAAATCCTATGACCATTAATGCCCTATTAACAAACGTGCATCACGGCTAACTTAAGAAATAACCATACAACTCTATAATATTTGACGACTAAAATTTTATAAGATAATATCATAATTAAATAGTTACGTAAGAGTTTGAACTCATGACCTTAAAACTTAAAAAAATATCCTTTAATCATTAGACCAACTCATAATTAGTTCATTTGGCTGCATTTATAGGCACGTGATTAATTGCAACTCATATAATTGGTTACTCCCTTTTCATTATTTTGTTGATTTTTTAAGTTCATAATTATATTATTCTTAAACCACTATTTGATTAGCTGAACTTGATCGACCTTAAAATTAAGTGAAAATTTTAAATTTTTCTATGATTCAATCTCCTCACATTTAAAAGCTGATGGGTGTGAGAATTCATACGGAAACCAATGAAATATCTTGATAAAAGTCACATAATAAAAAGTGTGATCTTTGTTTTTTTTTCCTTCTAATTCAACTTCATTGTAATCAACGTAAAATCATGAACACTGGTTAAGGGACAAATGGGTCTTCATGATCTCAACATTTGGGTCTAAACCCGCATGATTTTGCTTTTAGTTTCATCCAAAATGTCTCATACCAATTGAGATATGCCCCTTACTTTATCTACCTATATACCCATAACCAGTATTTCATTCCCACTCCAACAACTAAAATACAACTAAAAAGTATTATTTCTTTGGCAAAAAGTATTATTCAAGTATTATAAAAGTAGTATCATCTTTTTAAAACTTAGAGATGATTTCACATTGCTGAAAGTAATTAATTAAATTGATTTAAAAACTATCAAGTATCTAATATTGTATTTAGCTGACCAAACACAAATTTAATTTATTGATTGAGTTCCACATTTTTTGAAAACATAAAATGAAATGAGTTAGTTACCAAGAATTTTTTTTTTAATATTGTTTATTTTATAAATATTTATAAGAATATTGTAGTCATGAAAATAATAGGAAAAGTAAAGCAAATCGCAACCTCAGTATGCGATTTTAAGTGAAATCGCATACTGAGGTTGCGATTTCTTTTGAAATCGCATACCCCGTATGCGATTTTAAGGCAGACACACACAAACCCCTCTCTCTTTCTTCTTTCTTCCATTCGAATCCCTTTCTTCTTTCTTCCATCCGAACCCTTTCTTCTTCCTCTCCCTTATCTTTTCTACCTCTCCTTTGTTCAAACAGCCACCGCCGCCGCTTGCCGCTGCCGCCGCTCAGATAGCCTCTGTCGCCGCCCAGATCGCCGCCGCTCTACGTCACCGGGAAACACCTTCAGATCTAGTTTCTACTCGCCGGTAAATCTATCGATTCATTTTATATTTTCAAATTGTTAGTTTTAATTTCTATTATATGATTAAACATCGTCAGATCTAGTTTTAATTTCTATTATATGATTAAATGAGAGGAATGCTTATGAACAATTTTATTTAATTTCAAAATGTTAGATTTCTTATTTAGGGTTTTTTTTTACTTATTGTTATGAAATTTTGAGATGAGTTTGTTTAATTTCTATTATATGATTAAATGAGAGGAATGCTTATGAACAAGTTTATTTAATTTCAAAATGTTAGATTTCTTATTTAGGGTTTTTTTTTACTTATTGTTGTGAAATTTTGAGATGAGTTTGTTTAATTTCTATTATATGATTAAATGAGAGGAATGCTTATGAACAAGTTTATTTAATTTCAAAATGTTAGATTTCTTATTTAGGGTTTTTTTTACTTATTGTTGTGAAATTTTGAGATGAGTTTGTTTAATATGAATAATTTTGTTTTAGATTGATTAGTATGAATTCTAAATTTACATTTGAAATATTTGTATGTAGCTATTGAAAATGGGAGATAAATGTATTGTGTTACAATGTTATGTGAATGGACGAATTATTGATGGTCCTAATGGAATTGAATATGACAAACCACCTTACAAGACGTTGACTATATGGAATGGATTAAGTTTTGAGAATTTTAAGGAGTTAGTAATGAGCACGTTATTTGGAGAAGTTAGACCAAATAGAGTAGATTTCTACTACCGGCATCTGACACAAATGTCATCTAGTCTCATTAGATATGTCCCAATAAGTATTAAAAATGATGTGGACTTGACATTTATGATAACTGTCAGTTTGCCTCCACCAAATATAGTAGATTTGTATGTGGAGAGTGACATATGTGTTGAAAATAATGAAAGTAACGTTGTAGATGATCAATCTAACAATAATGAGTTACTTCCATATCATCCATATGAGACTATTCCACCGGGGAATGAGTTTATTGATTTACGTACACTAACCGATGATGAAGAAGAAATGATTAATTTGAATAGCGACAATATGCTTGATGTCACTTCTCCTTCGTTTACCGAGTTGAATAGTGATTCTTTGAACCGCATGAATGAAGTCCCATTATTTCCACGTGTTGTATTAAGAGATGACCATGAGCAATTACGTACAGGACTTAGGTACAAAACAAAAATTGATTTGAAGCATGATGTGAAACGGTGGTCAATAAAAAACCAATATGATTTTGAGGTTATAGAATCAACACCTGCTATATGGGCCGTGAAATGTATAAAGTATGATGATGGATGTATATGGAGACTTAGAGCATCACGTCGAAAAGAACATAATATGTTTGAGATCACAAAATTAACCGGTCCACACAACTGTACATACTCATGTGTGTCTCAAGATCACCCTCAGCTAGATTCATTGTTTATTGCTAGAGAGATTCGAAATATAGTGAAGATTGACAATACTATTAAAATTGTTCTGTTGCATCAAATTATATTGGACAATTTTGGATATATGGTTAACTATGGGAGAATGTGGGAAGCTAAGAGCAAAGCCGTTGAAATGGTATATGGTAATTGGGAGCAATCGTATCAAAAATTACCACGGTGGTTTAATATTATTAAACAAAAAAATCCTGGAACACAAGTTGATTGGAGGCTTGGTTCTATGGAAGAGCCGAGGAATTCTATATTACGGTCGGTATTTTGGTCATTCGGGCCATCCATAGAGGGATTCAAATATTTTAGGCCTATTATACAAATTGATGGGACACATTTGTATGGAAAATTATTGATTGCGACCTCATTGGATTCCAATGAACATTTATTTCCTCTAGCTTTTGCCATAGTAGATGTGGAAAGTTCTGATACTTGGGGTTGGTTCTTAGCTTTGTTGAGATTGAGAGTGACGCAACGCCCCGATATTTGCTTGATATCCGATCGGCATCCCGGTATAATCTCTGCTGTAAATAATCCTAGAAATGGGTGGGCATCACCAATGGCTCATCATTGTTTTTGCTTAAGACATGTGGCAAGCAATTTTAATGATAAATTTAAAAGCAAGGTGATGAAACAATTGGTTTTCGTAGCGTTTCCCAATTTACGATGCGTAAGTTTCAATTATGTATGGATGAATTGTCCGAATCGAATGAGAATTGTGTTAGATATTTCGATAACATTGACCAATCAAAGTGGACCCAAGCATTTGACTGAGGGGCGTAGATATGGTTGGATGACAACCAATCTATCCGAATGCATCAATGGTGTTCTAAAAGGAGCACGTTCGTTGCCCATCACGGCATTAGTAGAGTCCACATTTTATCGGTGTGTAACATACTTGAGGCACGTGGGGCCGAATTAGAGCTGCACTTGGACAAGGCGATGAATATACAAGGTAAACTTCATGATTTATATTCTTTTTATAAGCTTGAAGTTCGTATAATGTATATTTACTTATTATTTTGTGGTAGGTTTGCATTGAACAAAATGTCTCGTTCCGCTGTAAAAGCAAGTAAACATCAAGTAAAAGTGTTTGATAGATTACATGGGGAGTTTGAAGTAACAACTGTCTATCGTAATATGGCATCACAAGGAGGTAACCGATATGTTGTACACTTGGAGTTACGAACGTGCACTTGCAAGAAGTGGCAAACATACGGAATCCCATGTTCCCATGTAATTGCAGCGTGTTTACACTGTCATGTAGATTACATGAAATATGTGGAAGATTATTACAAGATGTCTACATACACCTCATGTTATGAACCACAATTCCATCCAATTCCGAGTGAAGCATAATGGCCTTATCCTAATTTTGATTTGTTACATCCTAATCGATTGTTGTTGAGGGGGGTGGGCAGACCACGAAGTAGTAGAATTCGTAATGAGATGAATTTGAGAGAAACAAGTAGGAAGTTAAGATGTGGGATTTTTAAGCAAGATGGACATAATCGTAGGAAATGTCCTAATAAGGGAAGCACATCACATGAGGGAAGCTCATCACATGAGAGGAACACACTATTGTAATTTGTGTTTTAATTTTATGGAATTATATGTTTTTCATTTGTAATGAACACTTTTATTTTTATTGGATTTTGATAATTCACATTTGATTGTATTTGACTTTGAAATTTGTATTTTAATTTTATGGAATTATATGTTTTTCATTTGTAATGAACACTTTTATTTTTATTGGATTTTGATAATTCACATTTGATTGTATTTGACTTTGAAATTTGTATTTTAATTTATGGAATTATATATTTTTCATTTGTAATGTATTTTGATCATTTATATATACAATATATTCAGGGATGGATCCAGGACCTAGAGATCCAGAGATTTTACATAGACAGGATGTACATCGATCCAGTTTGGTGTGGACCGATCGGATGACACCTCCTCTTACTTGTAGGCGTAGGGAGACTAGTGTGCGTAGTATTCCTCATGATCCTCGTATAGATGTATACTTACGACAGGCAGGATTTTATGGGATTTCTCGAATAGGGTTTATAGCCTTAAATTGGCATTTGATTACAGCACTTATCGAGCGATGGAGGCCAGAGACCCATACTTTTCACATGCCTATGGGGGAGTGCACCATTACTTTACAGGACATCGCGATCTTATTCGGGTTACCTATTGATGGCGAGGTTATCACTGGATCAGTCTCACTTAGATGGGTAGATTTATGTGAGCGTTTGTTAGGTGTCACACCATTGAGTCCACATTTAAATGGGTCACGTTTATCTTTAACATGGTTGGAACAACGATTCAGTGTACTACCTGATGATGCTGATGAGATTACAGTACAGCGTCATGCCCGAGCCTACATTATGCAACTAATTGGTGGGTGTATGTTCGCTGACAAATCAAGTAATCTAGTACATTTAATGTTTTTACCTTTACTTGAGGATTTCGAGATAGCTGGTACCTATAGTTGGGGATCTGCATGTTTATCCTGGTTGTATAGAGAAATGTGTAAGGCTTCTTCTAGAGAAGCCCATGAGATAGCTGGCGCACTGATATTACTCCAGTTATGAGCATGGGATCGATTTCCTTCTATCGCTCCTCAGCGGTTACTTAGACGTGTCAACTCAGATGTTGATCTACCTTTGGGTGCACGGTACGTTACATATATCTTTTTTTTATTAACATATTGATATTTTTTAACATTTAGTTTGTAATTTATATTTGCAGGTGGATAGATGATTTTTCCGTAACTGAAATTTCAACTCATGTTTTGATCCAGTATAGGTACATGTTGGATCAATTAGGAGATAATGATGTATGTATTTCAGTTTCTGAATTGTGTTTTAATGAGTTGTGGTTTACTAGATTCAATATTTAATAGTTTTAAACATTTCAGATTGTATGGGAACCCTATTTACATCACATGATATCATTGCTGGACTTCTGTATACGTGGTCATGACATCTGGCCTACTACTAGCCCACTCATTTGCTTTCATATTTTTGAGTGGCATCATCCAGAACGAGTTATGCGACAATTTGGTTTTATACAAGACATCCCGTCACCATGTGATACAGATCTACGTTTACACACATTTGATCTTCGAGGGCGCAGAGATACTGATTGTTAGGAATGGTGTCCTAGAACTTGTAATTATTTAATAATAATAATTTATTAATAATAAATTAAATAAATAAACATAAGTTCTTTATATTATCTAGATTGATTCAATTAACGATATTAGGAATATATGGAAATATATAAATATCAAACATTCAAATAGTAAACCCTAAGTCACTCTTATGAAATCACGACTTAGTATGTGAGTCATACAAGAGGATTAAAGTCGAGATGAGTAACTTAAACGTGTCTACAGTAAACGGATAACGTTTGGGAACCTTATCCTGGTAACACTGTTGATAGCTTCGCATTTTGTTTATAGACAAATGATCGAATCCCGATCATTCATGTGGGAAACATGAAATGGAAGTATCATATGCAATGTTGATTGTATAAGACAGGACCACGATGTTCGATCAAATTTCTCATTAGTACCGTTTACGAGAAATAATCGAATATCAAACTAAGTTTATCAACCATGATAGATCTCAATCCTGATTGAAATGCGGACTCCTATTTGTGGAGTTATGTTCTTTGATTCACATAGTTGAGAGCGATCTGTAAGAACGCTCAATACACTCCTGTTTTGGGAACATGACTAGATAAGTAGCTGGGAACTCATTTTCACGAGATGGAATTCATAACTTTCCTATAAATTAACGGAATCAGTGCGATACCTAAACATTTTAGGAACTTTAGGAAACTCCCTTGATGTACTGATTCGAGACATGAACAAGTGACGTCACGACTTCTATTGATCACAAAAGTATCTTATCTCTAGTTCGACTAAAGATAAAGTTCATTGGAGAATCAGCGGGAACACAAGGATAAAGCGGTAATTACAGGGGTAAAACGGTAAATTTATCCGCCTGTAATTATGAGGGTTCCACGTGAAGGACAATATCACAGATATAAATAATGATAAACTAAATGGACATAACTCATCTATAGTGAGGGGAGTTCAGCTATGAATCTATAGTGGAATTATTCATAGTTAGATAATAAGTAATTAACTAATTATGTGTTCACTTAATTGACTAATTATTAAGCCCATGATCTATAGGTCCATCGGGTCCCTATGCTAGCCCAAATATCGTAGTCGCGAGATCAAGTAGAAGAAATGGAAATTTTAAGTAAAGTGAATTACTTAAAATAGGCAATATTAATTGTTTAAATATTGAGTATATTTAAACGGTAATTAATATAAACATTATTAATTGTTTAAATAATGAGTTTATTTAAACATGAAATTAATAATGAAATATTATTAATTATACATTATTAATTATTTAAATGTTGAGTATATTTAAATGGTAATTAATAATTTGAAATTAATTAACAATTATTAATTGTTTAAATAATTATATTTAAACGGAAATTAATAATTAAAATTAATTAAATTAATAATAAAATATTGTCAATAAAATTATTAATTAAATAATGAATTTATGGAAATTAATAATTATAATATTTATTATTAATTATTTAAATAATGAAAATTATTTAAATGGAAATTAATAATTAAATATAAATTGGATAATATTTAGTCGGGAGAAAATATTAATTGTTTAAATAAAATATTTTATTTAAATGGTAATTAATAAATAAATTATTAAGTTGGACTTATTAATTTAAGAGAAAATTTCAAGCCCAATTGGATTAATGAACCCAATTGGAATTGGCCCAAAATAATTAATTAAATAAATTGTATTTATTTATTATTTTATGATGATAAAATCGGCCATGACATGTATTTTGAGGAGATAATTGTTTGAATTATATCCTAAAATAATTACATAGATTTATTTACCCAAGATAAATAAAAATAAAGAAAATATAATAATCTCCTATTTATCCATGGCATTTTCGAAATTGCTAGATAAAGGAAAGAGATAATCTTTTTTCTTTTTGTATTTATCTCTATAGATTAATCCTAATGTGATTAGGATTCCTATTTTTCTATAAATAGGAGGGTTGAGTCATTCATAAATCACACAATTCAATTATTTGGAAATTGAAAAATCTCTCTTCCTCCTTTTCTCTCCCTTTGCCGATTTTGCTATTCAAAATTGGGAAGAAAATATTTTTCTTCTTCCCAATTTCTTCTTAAGTTCGATCCCACAATTGAATTTCGTTTGATCGATCGGGATATAGCGTAGAAGATCCGGTGTTGCTGAGGATTTGATGCTGTAAAGAAACCTCCAACCGATTCTCCATATTTTACTCAATGTAAGTAAAGGGTTTTAATTTTCGAAAAACGAGCATGAATCTACATGTTTTTTCACAAATTGCATGATATTAATAGATCCTAAATTAAGTGTTAATTTGTGTTACTAAATAAATTCCGCTAATTTAGTAAATCATCCATTCATGGAGGATCCAACATTCACACCTCATAGTGCGATGGGCAAATCGGCGATCTCATATTGTTGATGGATATCCTGTTAACTCACCCAATGAATGTTAGAATGATTATAAGGAGTGGTATAACTCTATAACTCGCCTGTTCATTACTCGACACGTGGCTGCTTATGACTTTGTGGTGAGTCATTAAATTTGTTTTTATTTACTAATTACATATTCGTAAATTCTTCCTAAATTAACAATTTTTTTTGTTATAATCAGCTTGCTAGATTACAAAATGTCTCAGTACACTGTCCTCATGAGGAAACTCAGAACTATATCAGAGATTGTCTTCCTCATATGGATGAATTCAATCATATGTTTAGCTTGGAGCATCCGGATATTCGCTTTAGATAAGGACGTCGTCCACCTGCAAATCGTGCTCGTGATGAGGCAGTTCACGAGGAGGTGAACGCTGATCCGGAGACCACAGATAATCCTAGTCACCCATCATCTCCCCATTTTTTCATGGTACCGACTCCAGGATCGCAGGAAATATTTTCACAGGTTGTCATTCTCGGACCTGAAGATATTGATGTTGATGTACCACGAGATCCAGAAGCAGGACATGTTCGAGGTCGAGTACGGGGACGTGGACGTGGACGTGGACGAGGGAGACGTCGTATCAGTGATGGTGATGATGCCGGTCCTTCACATGTTACAGATGATACAGGACCATCTCAGGTTCTCGATGGTGCAGGCCCTTCACATATAGATGATTCATATAGAACTCCAACAGGACGCGTTCGCCCTACTCGTAATACGAGACGACCTCCTTGTGGGACGGGAGGGCATCGATGATGTTTATTTTATTTATTTGAATTTGGGATGACTAATATAAAATTTGTTTAGACTTCAATTATATTATTGAAATAAAAGTTTAAAAATTATCATATTATAATCTAATTGTAAATTAAATTTAAATTGTAGATTGGTTTTATTTAAGTGAAAGTTGCTTTTAAAAGAGTTAAACAAAATTTGAAGCTATGAAATTTCAATACAAGGAAAGTTTTTTGTTGCATTTCTCTCTGCCTTGAAATCGCATACTTGGTATGCGATTTCACCAAGTATGCGATTTTAGGGATTAGCTGCTCTCTGCCTTAAAATAGCATACTTGGTATGCGATTTCATATGAAATTGCATACCAAGTATGCAATTTCATGAAATCTTTTTTAAAATCGCATACTGAGTATGCGATTTTAAAAAAGAATTGAAATCGCATACCAAGTATGTGATTTACTATATTAATAAAAATATTTTTGAAACTACAATATTATTAGAATTATTTATTAAAACCACAATATTTCCAACCTAAACCCTAGTTACCAAACAGACCATAACGATTCCGGACCTATCACACATCTTTTCTAACATAAAGTTTCAGCAGAATTCAATTACTTCTTTACAAAAGAAATAACCAAATTGGTGTATTTGGTTCTGTTTCTGGACAAGTAATCACTAACAAGTTCTCCATATTCCTCAAACAAATCATCCATAATATCTCCTCCAAAATGAGATTCAAACATTGACTCAACAACAGCCCTTATTGTTTTTGCCACTCTTTCTCCTCTTGTTAGAGTCTTTAGTTCATTTCCGCTCTGTTCTTCGTCATTGAACCCGTCCCAATCGACCTCGAAAGCTTCCATCTGATCTATTATAAATGATCCTTCCTTCTCTATCTCCATCTTCAATTCTTCCATGCATGGAGCATAGTATGGCGCATTGAATGAGTCCACTTTTTCCTCCTCCACCATACCCTGTCACATACTCTAAGATTTATAACTTTTTTACATCCTAATTTGTTTGGAAAAATAAATAAGTTGAAATGATATAAAAAAATGGGACAATCTAAATTGAATAATATTAAATCAAATTAACACAACCAGATTCCTTGGAAATTTCTTATGAAATTCATTTTTTTTTTTGTAACTGATTAGTTTTTTGAGGGTGGAACCTCCCAACCAAAATTATTGAATGTGATAAAAGATTCACCTGGTTATAAACCATTGGATCTATATAAATGTCAATGTCTCCTATTAAAAATATTGTACTAGCCTCATTCTATAATTGTTGATCTCAAGAGGACTAAATATTTAAATGAGAGACTAATGTTTTGAGTCGATTCAATCGGGTTTTTTTGGTCATTGGGATTTTTGAATACCTGAGAAACCAAGCTCATTAAAGCCTGCGCTAAGAGTTCCCACTGATGGCAACTGTCAGCAGTTGTAGGATCCATAGATTTCCTCCCCATGAAAGACAAAACCATGCTTCCACCAATGATCATTTCTTCTGAACGTGCTTTTATAAACGAAGAGAAGTCATTACTGAACTGCATAGCATATGCCTCCACCACGCTCTGTGGGCTCGTTGCCGATATATAAAGTTTACCTTTATTAATGCCTTTGTTATCCAAACCAGCAGGAACCTTTGAGAGCCAATGGAGACTAGAAGAAGAGTGAACAAAATGCAGGCTGTTTCTTGGAAACAATCTTCCATAGAAAGAACCGGGCACACCGGTTATAAAACACGGTCGGACATCGTCACTGTTATCAGCATTGATATTGCGATAGAAAGCCGGCAAAGTCCCGAATATGTAGTTGAAATCATTGCTGAAAAGGTCATTCAAGAAAACGGTAACTTCTAGCAAGGGATATTCGAGGCGTTTGTATTTGGAATGGAGAAGGTGGAGTATCTGTGAGACAACTAGCAGGGAATTGGGGCCAGAGGAACACCCCAAATCGGCGATACTTATGCTTTGAGGCAAAGGCAAAACACTCGTACTCATCATATTTTCAATCGCTTCCTCGATAATTCGCTTCGAGTCTGATATAATTTTCCTCTGCAAAATCGTTTGGGATTATTAATTAACAGAAATAAAAAAGAGAAGATAATAAATATATTATTTTTTTATTAAATACATCAGACCTACTAATTTATTTTAACCAATAAGAATAAGACAAGTATGAAAGTCAGGAGAAACTCCTCGTGACTTATGACAAGACAAGTAATTTCTTAAAAAAAAATAAACGTTTGAAAAAATAATACGACTACTCATAAATATAACTATGTAAATCATGTGAAATATGAATAAATAGAGTGGGAGAGGTATTATAAGGGTTTGAATTCAGTAGTGCTCCACTATCCTGTTACCATGTTAATTCACCAATAGACTCTACTGAGGTGAGACATATATAAAAATCTTAGCCTAATAACTTAAGTTTTTGAATCTAATAGTGATTCAACATAGAAGGTATGAATTCGTAACTTGTGTCATTTTCTTTACTCTCAATTTATTGACATTCCATGTGATTGAGTTTTGTACAAATGTTCAATCCAAGAAGGGAAATTGTTGTGATATTAAAATTTACAATTCTTTCTTAAAATCAATCAGAGGACGGAAACAAGACAAAACAAAGGGAAATAAACCTGAATAGAGGAGTTTTTAGCGTAGCTAGTTTCTCCACTTCCCTTGTTCATGCAGAGTATTTGTGCAACTTCCATATCTCTGGCTGGGGGTGGGGTTGTTATAAAATAGCAATGTGAGGGGTAGTAAAGTAAATGACTTCACGAAACGAGAGATCAGTGTGAAGAACCTATAGCAGTTTGTTCTAGTAATTTATATAGTACTTAAAAATTATCAAAAGAAACGACCACTGGTTTAGGGACCACCAAATTCAATGCAAAAAATATTTATATCATATATGTTTAATGTTTCCATATGTTTGACTTCTGATCAAAGATTATGTGGTTCTGCTTAATCTCCTATGTTGGCCTCTTGATTGTGTAAAATTATGTTTTATGAAATTATTTAGTATTGATTTAAATAATAAAAAAGAATTTGAGGTACACAATTCTTGGTACACAATTTGAGTTTTTTCGCTATATTAAATTTATCACGGACTACTTATGCCTTAAATCCATTATATTATAAAATTTGGGTGAATTTAATATAATATAAAATTTGGGTTAGTTTATTATAATAAAGGACCTGATTTTAACTCTAAATTTTATTTTAAAATTTTATTTTTTTTAATATTTCAAATTTTATTGAATAAACATATTTGTAAATTAATAAGTGCACAATATAACTCTATCTATTATCTACAATTCTAAATTAATAAGTAAAAATAAAGGCAAAATTACTTATTGAATATAACTCTTTACTTTTAAAAATTAAATTTGTTTAACAATAAACTAATGTTCTTATTTTTTACATCTCACTATTTTTTTTAACTAAAGGTAAAAAACTACTAACTAGTGTGCATAAATACATGTCATATTTTTAGTCAACAAAATATATTAACAAGAACTATACATTTATTACTTATATACTATATCTATTAAAAATATAACATATATACTACATAAACTCGTACTCACTAATAAATTTATAAGCATTTTTCATAGTAAAAAAATAATAATTAAACGCTCGGAGAGACTAGACATCCTTTCTACCCATCTAGTTAATTTCAATATTTTTTTTACAGACAAATATATATATATATATATATAGGGACGGATCTACATAAGGGTCAGGGGGACACGTGCCCCCTCCATTTGTAGATATTATATAATTATATGTAAGTAATAATTTAAAAAAAGTGTCCCTGTATTTGAAAATAAATGTATATTAAGAAAGTGATAGATTTACTAACAATCTTTTAATATAAAAAACCAAATAGATTAATATTGATGGATTTAATTTCTAACCAATTAAATATCATTGATAAACATATAAATTTATTGTTTTAATACTATAATTAATAATTATATGATTGCATGTATTGCTTATTAGAGGTGTTTTTCAATGCGGTTTTTGTCAGTTTTGGATAAAATCGACACCAAACCGATTAAAATGAAGGAAAAATTTTAAACTAAAACTGAAGCAAATGTGTTAAAATTAAATTTTGACATGTGTCGAATGGGTTTTGACACATTAGTGATTAAAATGGATCAATTTCTATAAGTTTTGGTTGGTTCTCGATTCAATTTTTATCAATTGACTATTTTCAGTTGCAGTCCTACGTGCCCCCTTGAATTTAAATCTCGGATCCGTCATTTTATATATATATATATATATATATTGATGATTTTTTAACAAAGAGAGAGAGGGTACAACTTAGTGGATAGACCTCCTACTTTAATACTATTTTGATATCATGGTTCCTTATAATATTAGATATTGTATGTTATTATTTTTATTAAAATCAAAACAATACACATCTCAATGTATGGATGTGAACTAAAATAAAACAAGTATATTAAATAATATCTCCACATAGACAGACACCTATCATCAAGAGGCCAATTGTCTAAAGAAGGAAGCAATTATTCAGAAACCACACATTATGTATGGCCATAAATCACTGAATAGGGGGACCTTGGGGTATTTGGTGTGAGGAATAGGGTGGTAGTAGGGTAACCCAACCTATATAAAAAAAAATGATAAAAATAGGGTGTTAACACATTAAATTAATCAAGTATTACGATAATGATTAAAAAGATTTTATTAACTTTTCAGAAACCACACATTATATATGGCCATAAATCACTGAATAGGGGGACCTTGGGGTATTTGGTGTGAGGAATAGGGTGGTAGTAGGGTAACCCAACCTATATAAAAAAAATGATAAAAATAGGGTGTTAACAAATTAAATTAATCAAGTATTACGATAATGATTAAAAAGATTTTATCAACTTTTTAGAAGAGAAATTTCATTGGGTGACAGATTTTTATGTAATATTTGAAAAAATATCAACTTAAAAAAGTATTTGCAAATATAACAATTTTATCATGTTTATCAGTGATTAATAATGATTTATGTGTTTATCAGTGATAAACATAGTGTAAAAATATGTAATTTTCCATGTTTATCACTGATAAAGTCGATCAAAATTTGCTAGATTTGCAAATGCTCCTTTTTAGAATCTAAATAAATGCTTTAATAATTTATTTAAAAAGAGATTTATAAATAATTTATTTAAAGTAAATAAAAAGTTTAAGTTTTGAAATTTAGAAATTTGTAGTAACGGTGAGTAAGACCGATCTCCACAGGGAATGAGTAATTAAATTAAAGTAAATAAAAATGGGGTTTTAAGTTTTGAAAATAAAAAGAATAAGAAATCAAATGATAGAAAAACTTCCAACTAAAGGTTTAATCTTGGTTATGGTTCATTTATTTGATCATTAATTTATAAACATGCATTCTTAAATTCTTTTCTAAATTGGTTGAAAGTCATCAAACTCAATCAACAACCAAAAGTATTCTTCCTAAATTATTCGATAGCAGAGATACAATCGTTGACTATTTCCCTAATCAATAAACAACCCTAAAATATGATAAATAGAATTTGATTTATCGATGGCATTAAGAAGAGAAGAACCTAGTTCTAACCAAAAAACACGATATGATCGATTTATTTAAGTTAGATCATAAATTCTTATAACATGATTTGAGAAATATCCCTAATCAATTTATGATAATTTGCTACTTATATTAGAACAATTATCTAATCCAGTCATGAGCCGCGCCACGAAGCCGAGCCAGTCATATCCACTGCCTATTTGTTATGTCTCCAGTGGCACGGAGTCGAGCCAGCGCTTGTGTGCGTCCTTCTTTCTTCAGCTATACTAAGCGACGTATCGCTCTAGCTAAGCGACATGTCACTGAGTACTTTTTTCTTTATGTGCTTACAGCTATGTGCGCTGACGTTAGTGTGCTTTTTCCTGGGTAATTGTTTCGTTGGTGTCAGTGTGTTGCAATATAATTTGTTCATTCTTTTTCTTGGTCGCCGCAGCTGTGGTGTACTACTGTTGGAGCGCCAACTCGGCGCGATTCCCACACACGGATTTTTGGTCTGGAATCTGAATTTTTTGCAGGTCGCGGCAACGGGTCGCGCTGCTGCGACCGTGAATCGTCATGGATACTAAAATGGGCATAATTCTTTGTTATAAGTCCGATTTGACCGCCGTTTTCACCTACGTTCATAAAATCTAATAATTAACAATACTATGGACATTTGAGTCAATTAACACTCATATTTTAATTATTTTAGAGATATCATCACTAATAAATAAACCGTTTTAACGAGTTATCTACATGACCCGACCCGATGAAAATAGTAAATTACTAACTAGTATAATTTTTTTTATAACTTTTCTTCTTCACAGATAAAAACTACCACCCACCATCAATTCCTAAGAAAAATAAATAAGAAGATAAATACCCACAGTATGCACAATTTTTTTTTATAATTATCCTTGTTTAATGACGTATAACAATTTGGAAAATTATGCGTGGTAGCCAACTTTTGAGTATTGTTTTCATATATGCCACACTTTCATGTTTATATCAGATTTACCCATTTCTAGATATTCTATTAATTTAATGATATATCAGTAATGTAAATTTACAATAATTATTTATCAGTAATGTAAATTTACAATAATTATTTATCAGTAATGTAAATTTACAATAATAATATTAAATTTACATCAACAATGTGTAAACTCTAGTATTAATTTGTATCAATAATGTAAATTTACAACAATAATATGTCCATTATAATCAATTTTTCATAAAAAATTGTAGGTTAATTATGAAAAAAGGATATTATGGTAATAACTCATGTCTCCATATGATTCTCATGTGTTGGGTAATTTTGATATTTTTCAATTTTTGTGGTTTTTTTTGAAAACTGATTATCAATATTGGCTATATGTGATAATAGCCCTAACAATTTTAACATGGGGGTAAAATATAATTTTGATCCGTAACTTTCACTCAAGCTTTATTTTCATGCTTGAACTTTCAAAAAGTGGTGTTTTTGGTCCATTGACTTTTGAATATCTATAAAAAAGGCTAGTTTTTCAAATATTCCCATTTTGGCCTCTAAACTTTCATGCGAGTTTCATTTTCATCCCTAAACTTTCAAAAGTGGTGTTTTTGGTCCCTCGATTTTAAAAAACCAACGTTTTTAGTCCTTCTGTCAATCGTTGATGTGACATTATTAATGATGTGGTAGGATGACGTGGAAAAATTTAAATGATGATGACGTAGCAGAATAACGTGACAAATTTTAAAAGACAACTTGGGATTCCAACTCCATAAACACAACTTGGGATTCCTTTTTCTTTATGGGGAATGTGAATATAAATTTGACACGTGTGATGCGTGGGAATGTAAATCCCGACCAAGACGGTTCCTTATACTTATACCATCACCATCACTATTATTGTTACTAGTAGAAACTCGCATGTTTCACACGTATTTAAAAATGACCATTAATGGTTAAATTTAAATTTTAAAATATCTCAAAGGAAGAATGAAACCCAAAATTTTGAATCTCTCCTCCAATTTAAGACAACCCAAACTATATACATATAATTCAACGAATTTAAACAATCAAATTGACTTTGTACAATAATACATCTACGAGCTAACAAAGAGCTGAACAGAAAGTCAAGAACATATCCAAACTGAATTGATTTTCACATACTGTAACCCTCACCCAGCTAACAAAAGAGTTGCCTACATCATCGTTGATTATCGCTTCCACACAAAATGAACTCAAGAGATACAGGTTTACCATTTGCCCATGAAAAATTACTTTCCATGTTGTTTTGGTATTGCAAATCAAGTTGTGATTTATATTACAAATTTTGTTTGTATTGAAAAAAGAACATTATTAATGTTTATGTTAGTTGGAATGAGACTCCAAATACCTATGTTAATGATTTTCATTTAATATAACCAAACATTCGTTATGGTGACAATGATATTCGAAAGGGCCCTCGAATAGTCACATTTATCGCCAATGGTTGCATTGATAAGAAGTAACCATTGGATATGGTGGTTATCAGAATGAATGGTTTCCAATATAATTGTGACTTATCACAAAGTGACATTATGAATGGATGTATCCATTGGATGGGGTAGTGACTGTTGAATAAAAGTGGTTATTTATTCAATAGATGCAACCTTCCATAAAGGTATTTATTTATTCAATAGTTACAACTTTTCATAAAGGTGGTTACTTATTGAATAGATGCAACTTTTCATAAAGGTATTTAATTATTCAATAGTTACAACTATTGATAAAAGTGGTTACTTATTGAATAGTTACAACCTTTGACATAAAGTCACAATTAAAGGTCACTTTTAAATGGTGGTTATATTCTAAAGGTAGTTATATACTAATAGATATGACTTTTCACAAAAGTTACTTTTAAGAGTCATGACTATGCCTATAAATAGGCCTCCACATTTCAAAATAACACACTTGAAAAAATACAAGAGAGAATTCTAATATTTCTCTCTACTTTCACATAGTGTTATTCTGTTGAATTTACTTTGCAACTTCGGGATTGATTTTCGTTCAAGTTTTTGGTTCGACTGTCAAGTTTAGTAAAGTGATTTATTAACTTTGATTAGAAGTGTTGTATCTTGGGAGACTATTGTCCATTATCTGTAGCACCTAAGTAGTGGGCAAATATTGTCTTAAGAAAATTTGCATATCTGCATACCTCACATCGTTTTAAATTTCCTTCGCTTATATTTATTTGATTTACTGTTTCTATATGCAATTCTTCTTTTATCTATTCTTTAGCAAATCATTTAGAAATTTTACAAACAACTTAAGACAATATTTTTTCTTGTTTATGATTTCTTTACTGTTGCTAAATTCTAGATTGTAATTTTGCATGTTTTAAATTAAATAAGTAATTTCAAAATCCTTATTTTTAGTATTCGATTTTGAAGTTGTTATATACTGTTAGTATATATTTTGTAAATTTAGAGTTTAAATTTCTCTTCATCACTTGTTCATTCAAATCGATATTCTATTACAGAATATTATGGATTCCAATACTGAATAAACACAAATGGTCAATGGTTTTGTACCATTTGTGTCAAATGCACCTGTTGTGCCCACTGTATCCATTGTGCCTATTGTGCCAACGCCGGTAATACCTCCTCCTTCTAAGTTTGAAAAGCCGGAAAAGTTTAACGACACTGAATTCAAACTTTGGCAGAAGAAGATGTTTTATTTGACCACTCTGAATTTGGTCAAATTTCTGTTCGAGGATTCTCCAAAATTGACAGAAGAAAATGCTTCTGATCAACCCACCATCCTGGCCATAGAGGCATGGAAACATGCCGACTATTTATGCAGGAATTACATTTTGAATGGGTTGGAGAATTCGTTGTACAACGTCTATAGCACCATTATTTCTGCAAAGGAATTGTGGAGTTCATTAGGCAAAAAGTACAAAACAGAAGATGCAGGAACAAAGAAATACTTTGTGGCGAAATTCTTAGACTTCAAGATGATTGATAGCAAATCTGTTATCAGTCAAATTCAAAAATTTCAAATCATCCTGCACGACATTGAAGCAGAGGGAATGGTCATTGGTGAGTCTTTCTGTGTGGCTGCGGCTATTGAGAAATTACCTCCTAGTTGGGATAATTTTAAAGATAACCTTAAGCATAAACGTAGAGAGATGCGACTTGAAGAATTGATTGTCCGTCTTCGCATTGAGGAAGACAATCAGATCAATCGCCGAAATACATCCAATGCAATAGAGGCTAAGGCATACATTGCTGAACATAGTGGGTCAAAGAACAAGAAAAGAAAGCATTCTGAAGCAACTTCCTCAAAAGGTGCAAGTAATAATGCAAAGAGATTCAAGGGAAATTGCTATAATTGCAACAAGCCTGGGCATCGTGCAAAAGATTGCAGATCTAAGAAGAATGATCCCAAAAAGTAAACTGCCCAAGCCAACATCGTTGAGGTTGAGCAAGTCACTACAGGTGTTGCTGAGATGAGTTTGTCTGTTGTCGTTTCAGAGGTCAATCTTGTGATCAACAACAAAGACTGGTGGTTGGATACTGGAGCCACTTGTAATATATGTGCCGATAAGCATCTGTTCGCTGAGTACAAAGAGATCAACCATAACGAGAAACTCTATATGGGTAACTCTTTTGAATCTGTTGTCTAAGGAAGTGACCCTCAATGATGTGCTGCATGTTCCAGACATTCGCAAGAACCTGATCTCCAAATCCATTCTGAGCAAGAAAGGTTTCAAAATGGTTTTTGAATCGGACAAATTTGTTCTGACTAAGGGGGGCTTGTATGTTGGGAAGGGTATCTTTTAGATGGTTTGTTTAAGGCCAATGTTGTCGTAGTTTCTAAGAACTCCAAATTTATGTATCCACAAGCTTCTGCTATTAATAATAATGCTTCTACTTCTGCTTACTTGCTTGAGTCTTCTTCTTTATGGCATAGTAGACTTGGACATGTTAATTATGCATCTCTAAAACGGTTAACACACTTAAGTTTAATTCCTAGATTTGAAATTAATAATAAACATAAGTGTGAAATCTGTGTTGAAGCTAAGTTTGCTAAGAAACCGTTCAAAACTATAGAAAGAAGTAGTGAACCATTATCTTTAATACATAGCGATATTTGTGATCTTAAATTTATTCAAACTCGGGGTGGGAAAAAGTATTTTATTACTTTTATTGATGATTACACTAGATATTGCTATGTTTATCTCTTGAGTAGTAAAGATGAAGCTTTAACTACATTTATCACTTTTAAGAATGAAGTTGAAAATCAACTTAATAAAACTATAAAGGTACTAAGATCCGATCGAGGTGGAGAATATGAATCATCAAATTTTGATGAATTTTGTGCTAAGTTTGGTATTATACATCAAACTACTGCACCGTATACTCCACAACAAAACGGAGTGGTAGAAAGGAAAAACAGAACTTTAAAAGACATGGTTAACGCTATGCTAATAAGTTCTGGTTTACCTCATAACTTGTGGGGGGAAGCAATTTTAACAGCTAACTTTATCTTAAATAGAATTCCTCACAAAAAGAGTGGTTTAGTACCTTATGAGTCATGGTTTGGAAGGATGCCCTTGTATAAATACATGAAAGTGTGGGGGTGCCTGACTAAAGTGGCTGTACCACTACCTAAAAGGGTAAAGTTAGGACCCAAAACTATTGATTGCACTTTCATTGGGTATGCCACCAATAGTAGTGCCTATAGGTTTTTGGTACACAAATTTGATATGAGTGATATACATGTTAATACTATACTTGAATCAAGAGATGCTGAGTTTGTTGAACATATATTTCCTTCTAGAAAGGAAAATAGAGAGTTAACTCTTAAAAGAACTCAGGATGTTCTTTATGAACACGATCCAACACATTTAGAAACTGAACCTAGACGAAGTAAGAGATCTAGAACCGAAAAAACTTTTGGTCCAGATTTCTTAACCTATATGGTTGAAGATGAGCCTCAAACTTCCAAAGCAGCTATGTCTAGTTCAGAATCAAATTTTTGGAAAGAATCTATAAATAGCGAAATAGAATCCATTTTGAGCAACAACACACTTGGAAAGTTGTGGATCTACCACCTGAATCCAAACCAATAGGTTGTAAATGGATTTTTAAAAGGAAGTTAAGACCTGATGGCTCTATAGAAAGGTACAAGGCTAGACTTATCGCCAAAGGTTACAACACAAAAGAAGGGCTTGACTTCTTCGACACCTATTCACCAGTAACAAGAATTACTTCCATCAGAAAATTAATTGCTAGAGCTGCATTCTTTAACTTAGAAATACATCAAATGGATGTGAAGACTGCATTCTTAAATGGTGAATTGAATGAAAAAATATATATGGAGCAACTTGAAGGATTCAGGAAGGAGAGTGAGAAACAGAAAATGTGTAAAATTGTTAAATCATTATATGGTCTAAAACAGGCTTCTAAACAATGGAATGAAAAGTTTGATAATGTAATGCTAAGAAATGGTTTCACCATTAATGAGTGTGACAAATACGTATACTTAAAGAAATTTGGATATGAATATGTCATTGTATGCTTGTATGTGGATGACATGATTATTATGGGTACTAATATTGATGTCATAAATAAAACCAAGAAAATACGTACAAGCAATTTTGATATGAAAGATATGGGAGTAGCAGATGTTATATTAGGTATAAAAATATCTAAATCATCTGAAGACATATCTCTGTCACAAACCCACTACATTGAAAAAGTAGTAGAAAGGTTTAAGGGACATGGAATCAAGGAAACAAACAATCCATTCCTACCATATGTAGTACTACATAAAAATACAGGAAATGGAAAACTTCAATTAGAATACTCCCAGATAATTGGAAGTTTGATGTATATCATGAACTCCAGATATTGCCTATGCAGTTAGTAAATTAAGTAGATATACAAGTAACCCAGCAACTGAACATTGGAATGCAGTACTAAGAGTTTTAGGATACCTAAAACGAACAAAAGAGTATTCATTGCATTATAGGAAGTATCCAGCCGTTCTAGAAGGCTATAGTGACGCCAATTGGATATCTGATTCAGATGAATCAAAATCAACAAGTGGCTATGTTTTTAAACTGGGTGGTGGAGCCGTATCTTGGAAATCTTCTAAGCAAACGTGTATAGCTCGTTCCACAATGGAATCAGAGTTTATTGCGTTGGATAAAGCTGGAGAAGAAGCTGAATGGCTTCGACATTCTCTAGAAGATGTTCCAATATGGCCGAAACCTGTGACTGCTATTTGCATACACTGTGATAATCAGGCTGCAATAGCTCGTGCACAGAATTTCGTATATAACGGGAAATCACGATATATTCATCGTCGACATAATACCGTTAGGCAGTTACTCTCGAATGGAGTTATATTCATAGACTTTGTTAAGTCCAAAGATAATCTCGCGAATCCATTTATAAAGGGATTATCTAGAGAGCGTATCGACTGCGCATCGAGGGAAATGAGATTTAAGCCTAAACCTAACAAATCATCTTAATGGAAACCTAACAAGGTGATTGGAGATCCCATGGACTTGGTTCAATAGGAAAACTAGTTATGAATGAATCGCAAGTAGCACTTAGGAGTAAAACTCTTTCCCATTTTTGATGCACTGAAGTGTTGTCTACTAAAGTTGAGGATAAGCTTTGCTTTTAATGATAATATATATTGTTTAACAAGTGGAGTATAGTAGAATACTCTTGATATTTATCACCTATGTGAGCGAGAACATGGCCGGTTCTTTGAGAATTTATCGATTAGGCAAATTCTCTAAAGCGCTTACAAAACCCAAGAAGTTCATGGTCGAAATAATGAACACAATAGAGAACCAAATTTGAATATGAAAGTTTATGTGTAAAATTCATTGTCTAAACTTACACTAAACGGTAAACAGTTCAAAACGTAAGTTCACTGATTTACCTAGTGAGTTCGATGGATCTTTACTAAGGAAGGTTCAAGGCGAAAGCTACCTATCTGGCAAGTTATCTTTCAGCAGAAACTTAATTATTATTATTTTTTGTAGTCTTTTCCATGTGGGGGATTGTTGAAAAAAAAACATTATTAATGTTTAGGTTAGTTGCAATAAGACTCCAAATACCTATGTTAATGATTTTCATTTAATATAACCAAACATTCGTTATGGTGACAATGATATTCGAAAGGGCCCTCGAATAGTCACATTTATCGCCAATGGTTGCGTTGATAAGAAGCAACCATTGGATATGGTGGTTATAAGAATGAATGGTTTCCAATGAATGGTTTCGTTCAAGTTTTTGGTTCGACTGTCTAGTTTAGTAAAGTGCTTTATTAACTTTGATTAGAAGTTTTGTATCTTGGGAGACTATTGTCCATTATCTATAGCACCTAAGCAGTGAGCAAATATTGTCTTAAGGAAATTTGCATATCTGCATACCTTACTTCGTTTTAAATTTTCTTCGCTTATATTTATTTGATTTACTGTTTCTATATGAAATTCTTCTTTTATCTATTCTTTAGCAAATCGTTTAGAAATTTTACCAACAGTTTGATGTGGATGTTGGTTAAGAATCTCACAGTCGAGATTTGAAAGAACCTAACAATATTTATAAAATATTTAGGTGACTTCTATCTTTACGAAGAATCCATAAGCCCATCCATCTTTTATGTATGGTTGGTAAATCATTTGCATTCATCTACCCTTTTATCCTTAATTGTATTTTTTTATTTCTAATAAATTTTAATTATGGACAATAAGCAAGTCTTGATTTCTATTGAATATCAAGACTGACCTATATTTCAATTTTTTTATGATTAAAATGAAAATGATTAATTTTTGTTCATTCATATACTCTAAGAAACTCGTTTTGGCACAAGAAGAAAAAACACAAAAAATATCACAAACAAACACTGAGAGAAGTCAATTGTTTTCTATTTGGGCCTTTCATTATTAGGGCTTCACACTCTGATAGTTGGGCTTTCTGCCGGATGGGATTTTATGGATCAGGCTATAATTTGGGCCTTGAAAATTTTCAGGCTTGAATTGAACAATATAAGGATCTCTCCTTCTCTTCGTTAGTGTGTTTTCAGTTTCGGCATCCATCGAGCGTGTAGCTAATGAAGATGTGATGATTAAGAGATTCTTCTGAAATTAAGCATTATGATTCAAAATCATAAAATACAAAACTCTATATTTTTTTATATGCCGGGCCAACTTGCGCACACGATTCTACTGCACCTAACTTTATAAAACTTGTAGAATAATATCTTAGATCGATGGTTACTCATGATTTGAACCTATAACATCAAAGTTTCTAGAAAAAATCATTTAGCCACTAAGCTGACCTCTAATTTGTTAAATATGAAACAATATGAACGAATCATCATGTTTTTAATTATTATTTATATCAAGAGGTTGAGATTGAGGCTTTTTATCTCATTTCTTTAGACGTATTTTTTTCCTTTATTTGCTAACATGTTTATGATTATCGTTTTCCTTTCCCAAAATGAAAAAGGATATGGGGAGAACAAAACTGGGGGACCCAAAAAACATAAGAGAAGTATAGAATATCAATATATTTATTGTTTCTAAAAAAAAAGAGAATATAATTCTTGAATCTTAATATATTAAGAGTGGGAATGATGGAATAATCTTTCTTTTCCCATCTTACCCTTAATTCTATTATTTGTGCTTAATTTCAAAACTCTTATGTGGGTAGAGGTTAAATTAAATTAATTCTTATAAACACGTATTATAAAAAAACTAAAGATCTTCATCTTTTTTTTTTTTTAAATTAATAATTATGTTGGATTTTACCTTATTGTTTTATTTTCTTTTACATTTCAGCTACGCGAGCTCCTTTTTTTCTTAAATTATTGATTGGCCAGCAAAATAGGAAGACAAAAAATATTGTTTGCAGAAGGAGACCAAGTTTTTTTTTTTTTTAAAAAGCCAGAGGTGTTATTCATTAACAATTTACATGTGAATCCAAATATGTATTAGAAGGGAATTCCCACTCCCAAACTATAGTACGAAAAATGAATATGGATTGTTTATTTAGATTTTGATGATATTCAATGAATCAACAACATAATTTAGTCAAATTCATCCCACACACAAAGTTGAAAGTTTTTGTGAATTTAAGTCAAAATTATTTTTGGGTAAGTATAATCTTCTCTCTCTTTTACATTAAATTATTAATTTCTTTGTTGTATCTTAGATCTAGTAGTATTAAAACTCGAAGTTTATTCTTTCCATTTACCTATCGATTCAGTGAAGGTTTATTCTCTATTTTCGATAGCATTCGGTGTAAGGACTTTGAAATTACCATTGGACATTTTGGACACATTAAATTTGAAAAAAGAAATATGATGAAATTTTGAAAGATAAATTTGGTTTCTATACTTCATAATTGGTATAAATTATTTAGTGGTTTGTATATTTAAAAATGTAATTCAATCCTCAAATTTTTTCATTGTTGATTTCATCGTCTTCTTCTCTTTTTTTTTTTTTTAAATATATTTAGTTTCTATACTTTGATTAAATTTCATCAGTAGTTATCGTGGTAGTAAATTATGCTATTTTGACGACATATTGATTCTTTAAAAGTCGATTACTTTATTTTAAGGGTTTCGAGTTTTGGAGAAATTAAAACAAAAATAATGTCAGAAGTTCCTTTCTATATTTCTTTTATAGCATTTACAATATTGAAGTATTGAATGATTCTTTTATACTTTTGTGAGTTTTTTTTTTTAAGATATTACATCAAATTGGGGAGGGGGATTCTAACCTTCGATCTCAAGAGAAGGAAGTAAGTGCCTCACCGATTGAGCTAAGCTCGTATTGGCTGCTATTGTGAGTTTTGCTTTCTGAAGATTGATAATATGTCATAACACGAATTCTTCATTTCCCATCATCTTTCACATGTTTTACAAAATTGGTCCTTTTTTTTTCACTTGCTATTTTTTTTAAAATATTTTCAAACTTATTTATATTTCATATTTTGAATCTTTAAAGTAAAAGAGATGTAAAACATGTGCAACACATGTTATCTCTACTAGTAAATAGGGATAATTAAGTATATGGCCTATTTGAGGTGGCATCATTTGGTTTATACCCAAATCTTTTTTTCATTCAATTTATGGCCTAGAGTAAAATCATACAAAATATCTATTCCAGATATACCCTTATTTGCTCATTAAATGCCTTTTTCTCCATTTCGTAATTTTTCTGATTGCTTGCTTCAGTTTTGTTCCTTGATTTGTAGTTTATTTCCTTTTGTATTTGTGTTAATTGTTGATGATCCATACACGTTATTATACTTTTTATTTTATGGTTGTGTATCAATTTTCATTTTTCACTTTAATTTTTGACTGTACAATATCAATTTTTTATTTGCTTTTTTAATTTTCGTGAATTCCCTCCTATTTTATTGTAATTTACTTTTCAACACATATATATTAATTTGCTCTTACAATATACATTAACTCATTGATTTTCAACCCAGGTGTCTTTATCTTGGAGCAACTTCGGTCCCTGACATACATAAGGTTTTTTAATAAACTTTTTGTATATTGTACTCAATAAAATAACTACCACGATAATGCATTATATTACCAATTGTCTTTGCTCAGGTGCCTGTTTTTTCGTCTCATTTTCTGTATCATTTGCTCTTTCGTCATCACCATTGATTCTCTCACCATCTTCGATCTAGACATGGGATTAAAATTATATGATACAAATATTTGTAAAATATACAATACAAATTATATTGTAAAATATACAGTAAAAATTATATAATATAATGTGTAAAATATACAGTACGAATATTAATCATTTAAGTCATGTATAATCGGTAAAAATTATAGTGTACATATATATTGTAAATTATACCGTACAAATTATATAATATTATATACAGTACAAAGTATATAATATACGGTATAAAATATGGTACCTCATTCTCTATTCTTCAACAATATCTTCTTCTTCATATTCATCTTCTGTATTCGTTCCACCATTTAAACTATTATTTAAGTCATGCTCTTGGCTTTTTTTCATCATCCTTTTTTCCTGATATTTCCTTGTGATTTTCCTCCGTTCCTTTTGTTTGAACCATCTTCTTCTAAATTTCATTTCAGTACAGAAAATGTAACGCCCCGTCACGAAAAAGTTAAAATCAATATTACTTTTGTTAAATAATATTAATTAGGCTTGATCGATTAATTATAGTAGAAATATCGTGTTCTTTTAAAAAAGAGTATTATGGTTTTTTTTTAAATCTCGAAATTTGAACCCTGTGATTTGATTAATATTTTGATATAAGATTGATCGTTTTGATGTCAAGATTCCATCGCAACTAACGGTTTGTCATTCTGAGAACCGGTGATCAAGATATAGACGTTTTAAGGTGAGTGACAGTTTTGTAAATTTGCAACTCGGGATTTTTAACCTAAAATGACATCCCATTTGCCAATTTTAGATTTTAGACTCTCATTCTTGCCTCCATTTCCTCCGCCGGCGGCCACCCCTCAAGAGAAGACCCGGGTTCCGATTTACGTTTCCTTTGTCGTTTGCTCATCGATTCAAGGTGCGATCTTGATTTTGGAGTGTTTAGAAAACCTTAATTGATCAAAAGGTAAAGATATTTTCTCTTCCATCTTCTTGGATCTTGCCGCTGCCCCTAGGGTGAGAATTGATGTTATTTTTAATCAATTTAAATTGATAGATTGTCGATTTGAGGCGTAGTTGCTTCTAGGAGAAAATCGGAGGTTGTTGATTCGACATTCTAACACTTTTGGGTGAGTTTTGATTCGTTTCTAATATTAACTAAATTATGAAATTTGATCTTGATGCGTTCTTGAGCGTTCTTGAAAACCCATCAAGAATTCGATCTTAGTCTTACCGTTTTCGTCCAAAACCTTATACTTTATCCAATCGATTTTGATCCACCTTACCCTAAACTAAAAACCCATTGAAATCGATTACCCCGAGCCTTTACCCATGACCAAACTGAGACCCGAAGGCCCTGGTTCAGCAGTGGCAAGAGGTAGCAGCCTCGACGCAACTGTCCCTTCGAACGACAAACTTTTTCGTTGTTTAGTTGTCCCGTTCGTTGAGCCTTTGAACCCCAATCCTTTTGATAACGTTTGATAATGTTTTAGAATAGATTTAATTATATTTTATAGTCGTTTCAGGTCTAGCTCGTGGCGGAAATTAGCTTGATTTATCTTGGTTTTTAGCGTGATCGAGTTAACGGTTTAACTAACGGTGGGGTTTTGGAGAAATCTAAAGCTCAAACCGTAGCTATTTCAATTCAATATATTATTTAATATAATTCTGGTACATTTGGTTGAATTTGGACTTTAGGATATATCAGTTTTAATTGGGAGAATTTGGATTTTCAGTTAGAGCCAAAATAGTAAATTTTCGGTAAAAATGAGTTTTCTTTAGATCTTTTTTAATCTAAATGATATGAATGTAAATTCTGAAAATTTTAGGAGTTTAAGATGATCTTAGTTGAGAGAATTGATTTAGAAAGCGTAAAAGTAAGTTTTTGGGTTTTCGGCAGTTTTTACCCGATTACGCAGATTGTCAGTTTTTAGTGATCTGATTGATGTGAAACTTGGGCTGCTGTATTTTTGACTTATAATAGATATTTTAATGTTTTTATTATGTGTTTTTGATGAAGGAAATATTGTGGTTTGAGACCGGTCAATTTGTGAGAATTAGTGTTAAGGCTATGAGCTTAACATTGGTTATATTTCAGTTATGGAAGAGCCCATAACCAAGGGCTAATATACATTGCTCGTAAGAATGTATTATTAGAGGTTTCAGTTATAGATGCGTCTATAACCAGGTACTAGAAAGTGTTAGTAGTCCCGAGGGACTGCATTTTTAGTGTTGCATGTTTATTCTTGTTTATTGTTATTAGTATTGACTATGCGTTCTGGATTGGGTTTATGCATGAGATGGGATTGTGAGATATGATGGGTATTATGTGTTGGATTAGTTGAGCTCATGAGATTGATTTAGAGTTAATATAACGAGTTATGTCTTGAATATAGAACCCGGTAGTGTTGCCTATTCATGTATAGAATTATTATGTATTGCCTTGAATATGGAGCCAGTTAGAGTTGCCTATTCATGTATGAGAATGAGTGTATGAGAAGTTATGGATAACAACTTTGGTTATGGAAGTGGTTAGAATTATTTAACCACATATGAGAAGTTTATTAAAGGTCTTGAATATGGATTTAGTGAGAATTGCCTATTCATGTAACCGAGTGAGACTTGAAGTTTAAGTGTACTTGTGCCTTGGGAGTTATTGGAGAGTGTTTAAGAGCTTGGGACTCGGTATGAATCGTTTAGAGATTATTTAAAATCTTACCTGTTAGTTAGACTGTTTTATCACTGGCTTTAGCCTCACAATGCTAACTTCTTTTTCCAGGTAATAATAGCCCGAGAGGTGGCGGTTGATGAAATGACGAAGATGAGGGGTTCATGTCGATTTGGTGGCCATCATTTGTCATTCATAATTACTTATGAATATTATGTCGTGTTTAATTGAATTTATAGTTTGAGTTATTTAAACTCTGAAAATTGATATTCTTTATTGTTTTCGAATATTTATTTAAGTTGGTGTTATTTGTTTTCCGTATAACTTTTAATTAAACTTTGTAATTCTGGAATTACTATTTCATTTGAAATGATTATTTGAGACATTGATGATTTTATATTTCAATAAAAATTACTTATTGAGTCTTCCGCTGTTTTATTATATTTGAAATTAAACTCTAAAAAGTCGGGTCATTACAATTGGTATCAGAGCCTCTTAGTTCTGAAGACCGTATGTTAAACATACATTTTCGACATGAACCTCATCTTCACACTTATCGGCGCCAGGTATCTCAAGTATTAAATCTCTAAGAGTCATTCCTTGTCATAATAGTATGTTAGATATTTGTTGACACTTAAAACTATTCAAGTCTCGTTATTGTTAGTGTTTTGTTGTTACAGGATGCCTCTTATAGTTATGCCTGGTAGAGGAAAAGACCAAGGTCAAAGTCGTAGACACGGTTTAGGCCGTAGTGTCAATCTTGAGTTTTAGAGCAAGGCACAGTTCTCGAGTAAGATTTATTTTTCGCCTTTGTTGAACAAAATGGAGATCTTAGTTTGTGTCAGGATTTCATAGATTGTGAGTATGAACAACTATTGAAGTTGTAAAATTTCAAAGGAGATTAGAATGCTGAAAGTGTATAATATATACACTTCGTTGGAGTTTAATGGGAGTTTTATTGACCTTAGAAGGTTTATAGATCTATTACCAACGTTTAGAGAGCTCGCGAGTTTATAAATTTCCTAAATAGATTGAAGGTTAATAGTGGAACCTTTTCTTTTTATAGTGTTACCTTCTAGTGGTGTTTGAGGATTTGAAAGTTGATCTTTGAGTGAGTATGAGCCAATGATTATTACGAATCAAGAAGTCGAGCAGAGTTCAAATACAAGATCGTTGAGATAGACCCGTTATTTTCTTTAATATGAATTATGGGGTGGTTGTTTGTTTTGGTTGTTGTACCACTAGTTTTATGGACACAAGAGGAGTATTAAGGGCTACATTGTACATCAAGTTGGGAAGTAGCCATAAACTTATGAGTATCTTAAATAAGGAAATAAAATTGAAAGAGTTAAATAAACTTACTCTTAGATAGATTAATGGTAACTATACCAATCTTGTGGTAAAAGGAATCAGGTGAATTGAGTTGAGCAAGAACATGCGATCCATTGTCTAGATAGAACGAAAGTCTAATGAGAGGTCTCATAAATAATTGACTACGTCATTTAATGATTGAAGTTTATTACTAGAGATCTTTGGATCCTTTTGTTTCATTGAGATGAGAAAGGTTACAGGTGAAGTTTTTTTACAATTATTATTGCATAGAATCTTGTTGCAAGCTGGAGAACAAGCTCTTAACTTTGAGACAATATGATGTGATACTAATACAATATAAGGGTGAGTTAATAAGTTGTCTTGGCTTGTAGATAATCATGTGGTAGATTTGGAATGAAAGGTTGTGTGTTTTAACAGCGTGGATAAAAATTATGAGTTATGTTTATTGGATCATCGTGTTAATCCTATATTAGTAGTTATGACCATAAGCAATTTTGATATCATACTGGGAATTGATTAGCATTACAGTAACGATGATTCCATTGAATGTATTAATAGAAGAGTGAATTTTTAAGAGTTCATGTTTGACTAAGTTTAAAGTATAGAAAGGTTAATTGCAAGGTAGCTCATGTGGTCATCTCAATATTACAGGTTAAACGATTGTTGGATGAGGAAACTTGGACTTATATTTCTAGTGTTGGCTGATTAAACTATAAAAAAAAAAATGTACAAATTCGATTTATGTAACGATGGCCCTGGCCGAATTTTGGGAAATGAAAAAATCAGTTTCATGAGTTGTTAGATTTTTGTTTTATTTGCCCAAGTATGTAACTTTAGGGTGTATCCATGTTGTTTGTGAACGAAAGAGATGAAATGATGAGGTTGTGTATAGATTACTGAGACCTCAAGGTAACTATAAGGAATACGTATCCATTGTGTAGGAAAAAGGATTTGAATGTAAACACTTGAGATAGGTGTTGACCTTATTG
Source organism: Gynostemma pentaphyllum (assembly GCA_028015215.1). Lineage (NCBI taxonomy): Eukaryota > Viridiplantae > Streptophyta > Magnoliopsida > Cucurbitales > Cucurbitaceae > Gynostemma > Gynostemma pentaphyllum. The sequence continues at coordinate 17,019,017 of CM051350.1, read as the reverse complement.
AGGGATGGTTGACTTTATACCAAGTCCAACAAATGCAAGTTCTAGTTGAAGAAAGTTGCTTTCTTAGAACATGTTGTGTCAGCTAAGGGCATTTAAGTTGATCCCTCGAAAATAGAAGCAGTTAGCGGTTGGTCACAACCAACTAGTGTGGCAAAGATCAAGGTTTAAAAAGTCAGCCGACAATGTCGGCGACATATCGGAAATCGGCAACGTTCGATAACGATAAGGGGGGAAGAGTCGTTCTTCCCCCATTTCGGCGACATGTCGTCGGAATCGGCCAAATATCGCCGATATCAACAAAATGTCGTCAATGTCGTCAAAATGTCGCCATTACCAGCGACCCCTTTGCAGCAGCTTAGGTGACTGAAATTAGGGTTTTTTGAACATAGAAATTCTTAGATGAAAAGAAGAATAAACGTTAGAGGAGAGAGAGGGGAGGCGGAGGCGGCTGCAGGGTTAAAAGACTGAAATTTTTTTGTTTATATATATACTATTGAATAGGCTAGGGTTTGAATTGGGCTTTTATTTGGGCCTGGGAAGTTAAAGAGTTGTAATAGTTTTTTATAGAGAGAATTTTTCTAAATTTGAAATTATAATATTCTACTATGTAAATAAGTGAGTTTTTTTTTTATAATACTTAGTGAATTTGATATAAAATTTAAAAATTATATAGAAATATTAAGTTATTGATGTTTAAATAAAATTTGAAATTATAATATATAAGTAGGTGGGTATTTTATAATATTTAATAAATTTGATATAAAATTTTAAAAAACTATCTACAAATATTGATGTTTATATATGTATTAAGTGATAATTTATTTGTTTAAGTGATATTATAAGGTTGTCTATAAATTTTATTATTAAAAATGTTATTTTGCGCCTAAATTTCGATATTTTGTACCACTAATGTCCATATATATGTGTATTTTATTGATATAACTACTTAGAATGATGGTTTAATGTTTAATTAAGCTCTAATAAAAGTTTCATCCACAAATTCAAACTATTTCTATAGTTATCCGTGATATCTGTGATTTTTCCGGAATATCCGTCGACGTCGACATCGACAACCGACATCTCCGTAAAATTGAGAAGTCGACATCGACATTTTCAACTTTCGCAGAGATACATAGTTTCCTTGGGTTGGCGGATGGTTATCGAAGGTTCGTGTAAGACTTTGCACGAATAGCTTCCACGTTAATAGCGTTGACTAGAAAATGAGTTGCATTTGAATGGAGTAAAGAGTGTGAGGCCAGTTTTGAAGAACTGAAAAAGAGATTGATAACTGCTTCTATTTTGATTACCCCAGATAGCACTGGTGGGTTCACTATCTATAATGATGCATCGAAAAATGAGCTAGGATGTGTTTTAATCCAACATGGTATGATGATAGCTTATGCTTCTAGGTAGCTGAAAGATCATGAAAAGAAATATCTTACTCATGATTTAAAGCTAGCTTAAAGATTTGGAGGCATTATATTTATGGAGAATGGATCTTAATCTTCAATGACCATAAAAATCTCAAATATTTCTTTACTCATAAGGAATTGAACATGAGACAAAAGAGATGATTGGAGTTGGTGAAACATTATGATTGTGACATCCAGTATCATTCTGGAAAGGCTTATGTTGTTGCTGATGCTCTTAGCAGAAAAACAGCTCATTCAGCGGCAATTTTGGCAAGACACCCTCAACTACAGAGGAAATAGATAGGGCAGATCTCATTGAGTTGACTTCTGAGATGACGATTAGTATGGCTAGATTGACAGTGAGACCGACCTTGAGACAAAAAAATTATTGATGCATAGAGCGGATGAAAGTTTGGTTGGTTGTTTCCTTGACACTGAAACTGATATGTCTGGAGTATTTTCTTTTGCTACAGATAATGCTCTTGTTTATAAGGGATGATTGTGCGTTTCCAAGGATGAAACTATGAGAAAGAAGTTTTTAGAAGAGGCACGCGGTTCTATGTTTTCTTTTCATCTCAGTAGTACCAAAATGTATAGAGATTTGAAAATGCATTACTGGTAGCTTGGAATGAAGAAAGACATATCGGAGTTTGTGATTAAGTGTTTGGTATGCCAACAGGTTATGGCATGGTGAAGGAGACCTCATGGTTATGTGAAACCATTGAGTGTTCCTAAGTGGAAGTGGGAGAAAATTTCCATGGATTTTATTAGTAGATTGCCAAGAACAGCTCGTGGTAATTGGGTGATTTAAGTGATTGTGGATAGATTGACAAAGTCAGCGCATTTCCTTCCTGGTAAACTGACTTATCCAGTAGAGACTCGAGCTTAGATGTATTTGAGAGAGATATTGCGTTTGCATGGAGTGCCAGTTCGCATCGTTTATGATAGAGACATTCGCTTTGTCTCTAAGTTTTGGCAGAGTCTTCCGCGAGCTATGGGTACTCGTTTAGACTTTGGTACTGCTTTTCACCCTCAGACGGATGGTCAAACTGAGAGAGTTAATCAAATTCTTAAAGACATATTCCGAGCTTGTGCCTTAGATTTTAAAGGAAGTTGGGATGATCAGCTTCATTTGGTAGAGTTCGCATGTAAAAGCAGTTATCAGTTGAAGACTAAGATGACCCCTTTTGAAGCCTTGTATGGAAAGAAATGTTGATCTCTAGTTCATTGGGATGAAGTTGGGGAGAGAAAATTGTTGGGGCCTGGGTTGGTCCAGTTAACGAGCCAGTCAATTGATGTGATTAAGGAGTGAATGAAGACTGTGTAGAGTAGACAAAAAAAGATATGCAGACAAACGACGCACTGATCTTCAGTTTTCAATGGGCGATCACGTATTTTTTAAAATAGCACCTATGAAGGGTGCGATGAGATTCGGAAAGATAGGGAAGTTGAGCCCTTGGTTCATTAATCCTTTTGAGATTTTAGAAAGGGTGGGCCACTTTCTTATAGGTTGGCTTTGCCACCTGCGTTGTCTGAAGTTCATAATGTGTTTCATATGTTGATGCTTCATAAGTACGTTGTCGATGAAGGGATGATTTACTAAACTAGCGGAATTTTATTTAGTAAACTTATTAACATTTAATAACGGATCTATTAATATCATGCAATTTTTGAAAAACATGTAGATTCATGCTTATATTTTCGAAAATTAAAATCAATTATACTTACATTGAGTAGTTAATGGAGAATCGGTTAGAGGTTTCTTTACAGCATCAAATCCTCAGCAACACCGGATCTTCTATGCTATATCCCGATCGATCAAACGAAACCCGATTGTGGGATCGAACTTAAGAAGAAATTGGGAAGAAGAAAAAATTATTTTTTTCCCAATGGCTAAGCAAAATCGGCACTAAGGGGAGAAGGGGGGGGAGAGAGATTTCCAATTTTCTATGGAATTGAATTGTGTGATTTATGAATGACCCAACCCTCCTATTTATAGGAAAATAGGAATCTTAATCCCATTAGGATTAATCTATAGAGATAAATACAAAAAGAAAAAAACATTATCTCTTTCCTTTATCTTGTAATTTTGAAAATGCCATAGATAAATAGGAGATTATTTTATTTTCTTTATTTTATTTATCTTGGGTAAATAAATCTATGTAAGTATTTTAGGATATAATTCAAACAATTATCTCTCCCAAATAATGCATATGGCCGAAAATTCATATACCAATTAATAAATAATTCTAATTTATTTAATTAATTATTTTGGGCCAATTCCAATTGGGTTCATTAATCATATAATTCAAACAATTATCTCTCCCAAATTATACTTACATTGAGTAGTTAATGGAGAATTGGTTGGAGGTTTCTTTACAGCATCAAATCCTCAGCAACACCGGATCTTCTATGCTATATCCCGATCGATCAAACGAAACCCGATTGTGAGATCGAACTTAAGAAGAAATTGGGAAGAAGAAAAAATTATTTTCTTCCCAATGGCTAAGCAAAATCGGCACTAAGGGGAGAAGGGGGGGAGAGAGATTTCCAATTTTCTATGGAATTGAATTGTGTGATTTATGAATGACCCAACCCTCCTATTTATAGGAAAATAGGAATCCTAATCCCATTAGGATTAATCTATAGAGATAAATACAAAAAGAAAAAACATTATCTCTTTCCTTTATCTTGTAATTTTGAAAATGTCATAGATAAATATGAGATTATTTTATTTTCTTTATTTTATTTATCTTGGGTAAATAAATTTATGTAAGTATTTTAGGATATAATTCAAACAATTATCTCTCCCAAATAATGCATATGGCCGAAAATTCATATACCAATTAATAAATAATTCTAATTTATTTAATTAATTATTTTGGGCCAATTCCAATTGGGTTCATTAATCATATAATTCAAACAATTATCTCTCCCAAATTATACTTACATTGAGTAGTTAATGGAGAATCGGTTGGAGGTTTCTTTACAACATCAAATCCTCAGCAACACCGGATCCTCTATGCTATATCCCGATCGATCAAACGAAACCCGATTGTGGGATCGAACTTAAGAAGAAATTGGGAAGAAGAAAAAATTATTTTCTTCCCAATGGCTAAGCAAAATCGGCACTAAGGGGAGAAGGGGGGGCGAGAGATTTCCAATTTTCTATGGAATTGAATTGTGTGATTTATGAATGACCCAACCCTCCTATTTATAGGAAAATAGGAATCCTAATCCCATTAGGATTAATCTATAGAGATAAATACAAAAAGAAAAAACATTATCTCTTTCCTTTATCTTGTAATTTTGAAAATGTCATAGATAAATAGGAGATTATTTTATTTTCTTTATTTTATTTATCTTGGGTAAATAAATCTATGTAAGTATTTTAGGATATAATTCAAACAATTATCTCTCCCAAATAATGCATATGGCCGAAAATTCATATACCAATTAATAAATAATTCTAATTTATTTAATTAATTATTTTGGACCAATTCCAATTGGGTTCATTAATCCAATTGGGCTTGAAACTCTCTCTTAAATTAATAAGTCCAACTTAATTAATTTATTTATTAATTACCATTTAAATAAAATATTTTATTTAAACAATTAATAATATTAATATTTTCTCCCGACTAAATATTATCAAATTATATTTAATTATTAATTTCCATTTAAATAATTTTCATTATTTAAATAATTAATAATATTTTAATTATTAATTTCCATTAAATAAACTCATTATTTAATTAATAATTTTATTGATAACATTTTATTCTTAATTAATTAATTTTAATTATTAATTCCGTTCAAATAAAATTAATTATTTAAACAATTAATAATTGTTAATTAATTTCAAATTATTAATTACCATTTAATTTTAGGGGTGTAAGTTAAAACCGAAAAACTGACGAAACCGAAGAAACCGACCAATTCGGTCAGAGTCAATTTTGGGTTACCCAAAACCGACCAAATTCGGTCGGTTTTAAAAAATTTATAATGGCCCAATCTGACCGCCCTGACCGACCTCCTTGTTAAAACCGACCGATCGGTCGGCCGGTCGGTGCCAAGCAATATTTTCAATTGTTCGGTCGGCGGTGGTGGTGAATATTTTTTGTGTAAAACTGACTAAAACAAACTCTGACCGACCGACCCCGACCGATTTACACCCCTAGTTAATTTATAGGAAAGTTATAAATTTCATCTCGTGAAAATATGTTCTCAGCTACTTATCTAGTTATGTTCCAAAAACATAAATGTATTGATCGTTCATATTCAGATCACTCAACCATGTGAATCAAAGAACATAACTCCATAAATAGGAGTCCACATTTCCTCACGGTTGATAAACTTAATTTGATATTCGATCATTTCTCGTAAACGGTACTAATGAGAAATTTGATCAAGAATCGTGGTCGTGTCTTATACAATCAACATTTCATATGATACTTCTATTTCATTCCACCCACATGAATGATCATGATTAGATCATTTATCTATAAACAAAATACGAAGCAATCAACAGTGTTACTAGGATAAGGTTCCCAAACGTTATCCATTTACTGTAGACACTTTTAAGTTACTCATCTCGACTTAATCCCCTCGTATGACTCATATACTAAGTCTTGATTTCATAAGAGTAGCTTATTGTTTTACTATTTGAATGTTTGATATTAATATATTTCCATATATTCTCAATATCGTCAAATGAATCAATATAGATAATAGAAAGAACTTATGTTTATTTATTTAATTTATTCAAAATAAATTATCTTTATTAAATAATTACAAGTTCTAGGACACCATTCTTAACAACTGCAACATCAGTAGTAGCTGCTTCAATAAATGCCAGGAGGATGAACTGCACATTCAAAATTTAACATTCTCCTTCAGACAACTGAATCAACAATGTGTACAATTTCAAAACAAAGTGGAAAAGCAGAGCTCATTCGAAGGGAAAAAATTATTATTTGGGATGAGACGCCAATATATGGTAAAGAAGTACACAATAGAAACAATTGATAGATCATTGAGAGATATTATGGATAACGATGCACCATTTGGAGGCAAAGTAATTTTCTTTGGAGGGGATTTTCGACAAGTCTTACCAGTTGTCCCACGAGCTACAAGACAACAAACTGTAAATCAAAGTTTGTTCAAATCATACCTTTGGGAAAAAATGGAAAAATTAAATTTGACAAAAAAATATGAGAGCGAAAAATGACAATCTATTTGCAGATTACTTGCTGAGGATTGAGAATGGAACAAAAACAACCAATGAAGAAGATCTCATTCCTTACCAAACAGGATTGTGATGAAAGGAAAAGTACAAACTTCAGCCGAGTTGAATTTACTTAAATTTGTTTATCCAGACTTGGGAAAAAAATTCAACATGTGTTGAATTTGTCATAGAGAGGGCAATCCAATCAACCACAAATGAGTATGTGGATCACATTAATGAAATGATGATAAACATCTTTTCAGGAGAGGAGAAGGAATTCATGAGTTTTGATGAAGCAATTGATGATACAAATAATTACAACCAACAATAATTCCTCAATGCATTATTGCCAAATGGTCTACCACTGCACAGATTCATTCTAAAGAAAAACAGTCCAATCATGCTAGGAATTTGGACCACTCAAATAGACTATGTAATGGAACAAGAATAGTTTGTCGAGAATTTCGCAATCATGTGATTTATGTAGAAATAGCAATGGGCCAACACATGGGCAAACACGTCCACATATTCCTTTAAGTCCAGCAAATGATGAAAGGTATCCATTCAAATTCAAAAGAAAGCAATTTTTAGTTTGCTTTGTTTTGGAATGACAATAAATAAAGCACAAGGACGAACAATTCCAAATGTTAGGATTTACTTACCACAACATGTCTTCTCACATGGACAATTGTATGTGGCATTTTCAAGAGGCGTATCAATGAAGACAATAAGAATATTACTTAATTCAAAGTCATTACAACAGATTGAAACTAAAAATATTGTATATAAAGAGGTGCTTATTTGATTCAATATTAAATAAAAAAAATTAGATGTAATATTATTGTCTAGTTAAAAAATAAAAATTTACATTCAATTTATTGTACATCGATAAACATTAGCCAAAAATAAATATTTATATAAGACAAATATAGTTAGATTTTAGCGTTAGTTAATTTTATTCAAATTTATACGTGTAACGCATGTGTTAAAAATCTAGTTACCCTAAACTTTACACTTTTCGAAGTCTGTTCTTTAGATCCCTCATAGTCAGAACAATTTCTTTCATCTTTCCAGCTTTATTTTGAATTTTTTTTATTTATTATCAAAAGGAGTTTAAAATGGTAGATTTTTTTTTCTGTATGAATCTTAGGTATAACTTCATCTTTCTTTTTCCAATTTCAGGAGAATTTATCAAAGTAATATACGGAGGATTGAAAGGATATAGTTGGGTTTAAACTTCGATTTTGGTATACCTTCTCCTTGAGTTTTCATTTATATCTTTATTTTCAAATTGATACATGACATTTTATTTTGTTTTCAAATTTGAAATGTCTGACAAGAATATTGAGAGGATGAACACGGAAGCATCTCATTGCATGAGGGGCCTCACTGATAGTAGTAAAAGTCCCATTCCTTTTATTGCAACACAGGGCTATGATAGTGTTGTCTTGAATCGATTATACTCGAGAGAATATGCAGATTTGGAGGACTTTGAAATAAAACAGGTGAGCCATGTTAATTAAACTATCTCTTCTTATGATAGTGTTGTTGATTATACTAGATGGAGTTTTCTTTAATACCCTCAAGCCTAAAAAAACTATTCAATTATGCTCCATTCTTCTTTTATATTTTGTTTTGCTAATATTATATGTTTTGATCCTAATTTTTTATTGATGACAGATAAATTCTATTCTTTAAGAGACTTTAGAAGTAGTTGGTGCCAAGGCTATGGTGGCTTGAAACAGGTTCTAAGCGGTTTATTGAAATAAAGGAAAAATGTAAAAAACACCCATGTGGTTTTGGTCAAAGACAAACATACCCCCTATAGTTTGAAAATGAATATTTATACCTCTATAGTTTCAAAATTGTGCAAATTGACTCATTCCCTCTATGTAGTTGATTTTCTTTTAGTTATAACCTTTTCATTTGAACTCTGATTTGAATGATTCAAGATGGTATGGAATCTTCGTTTCAAGCTCTACATTGTAGTCACTTAAAAACTTAGAAATCATTAGTGTATAAAATAGTTACCATCATCAAAATATTCGATCGGGTTGAAGTCGTAATCACTTTTATATACTGATGATTTAGAAATTTTTATCGATTTCAACGTAGAGCTAGAAACGAGGATTAATAAATTGAATAAAAAACGCATAGTAAAGAATAATTAAATAATTAATTAAAACAGTCAATTTTAAATTATACTGTAAAGAAAACCGTTAAAACACGTACGTGCAATAGTATTAAGTTATTAGAATAGAATAGAATAGAACAAAAAAAAGAAAGCTATAGAATAGAATAAAAAGAATAATGTTAAAGAAACAAATATATAAAAATGGAGAAACTGCCAAAGTTTCGGATTCGGGAATATTGCCACGTCAGAAGTCCAGCTGGAGGACGGCGGCTTCTCCTTTACTCCATTTGGAGAAGTTTTCCTTTCATTCCATTTCCACGTTTTCAAGTCTTCGGAATTTCTGTTTCTCACTCTTCAAAACAAAACTCATAGCGAAGTTCATTAGCTGATTGATCGCTTTCAATCTTCTTCGTTGTTAGGGTTTCAATCAAGCTTGATTCAGTCTTATTCAGAGCTAAGATCAGGTTTCTCGTACTTCTAAACTCTCTCTTTGGCTGTTAATTTCTCTTGATTTTGTGTGTTACGAATTTATGAAATCTTAATCCAGAAGGAAATTCTCTTGATGGAAATCGTACTTGAGGAGAAGGATGCTTCTGATTGGATTTACAGAGGCGAAGGAGCTGTCAATCTTGTTCTCTCTTACATTGGATCCTTTCCTCCTTTCGTATGTCCATTTCCTACTTTTTTTTTTTTTTTTCACTTTCATTAGATTGTTTATGGTAATTTTAGTCATGATCGTTGAATCAGAAAAATGAATTTTAGTCGAAATTTTCAACTTGTTGAACTTATTACTTCAATTTACTGGTGGATGCTGCTTAATTGTGGGCTAATTGTAGCGTAGATTGGGAAAATTATTCGAGTACAAAAGGCTCCGAGAAATGAGTCCAACGGCGTGAGTGTGAGGAGCCCAATGGCATTGTCTATGCATGAGTGTCTTCTGTGGAGAGATATAGGTGATCTTGTTTCTTGCATTGACAGAGATATTGCTTCTCATCTCTATGTGCAGCATGTCATGATCCCCTTATTGGATTCCAAACTTGTTGATGCTGGGGTATGTTTCTTTTTTTGTTTTTTGTTGTTGCATTTTCGTGTTAATGTTGTTTAGAGGTCTAATTATGATGCTGTAGAATGAAAGGAAGCAAATACTATTTGTGACCATGACCTGTTATGTATTACTAAACACGTCAACAATCATACATATGGTAAATTAATCACGTCATGCTGTGAAAGCAATGAAAGAATCAACTTAGTGCATGCGTACTTCTTTTCCTTAAAGAATGATGAATTGGAGCCATGCCATAGTGGTTGACTCCTTGTAAGACCACTGAAAAAAGCCGAATCAATTATTCTGACTGTATTCTACTAATATGGGCAGGTAAATGTCCTTGTAACCAGGGAATTCCTAGAGTCCATTGAGAGGAATATTCTTAATCAGCGTCCTGCTTGGAGGGTTAATGCAGGACGAATCAATATTTATCGTGAATCTGTCCTCCTTCAATCTGATCATTCTATTTTCCCCGAAGGTAGAGTTTCTTCAGGCTCTTCCTAGCTATTATCCGGTCCTGTTAGTGATCTTTAAATACATTCTAAAGATCATCACATTATATGCATGTACTTGATCTTTTGTGTCGTTGGCAATGCACATAAAGAAATTCTCTAACTTACAACCTAATTCAACTATCAATGCAAACTATCTGATAACTATTGACTGTTTGCATAGTTTAAGGTTTTTTGATTTTTTTTTTTGTCAATGGACTATCTCTGAATCCTATATCTCAAGTAAATGGCTTTCACCAGTAGCTGTATGCTTATATTAGCAGGAAGTTTGTTTTGTTGTCTAACTGGTTATTTGGTTAATTATAGACTCCTCAAGAGCAAGGAAAATAAACACCAAATTGGTCCCATAATTTTGTTTAGTTAGATAACTTGCGTAAAAGAACAAAGAAGATGAAGTAAAAGATGAAAAATAGAAAAGAGAAGTATAAGTTTTTTCTACAATCTTTGAATTAAACTTTTGAATAGATTTACATTTATAATTGATTACCAGAAGTGCCAATTAATCACCACATATATATTTAAAGAGGTGAATCTAGATCTAGCAAAATTGAGACAAAATAATATAAAAGTAGATATTAAAAAAAAAGGTAAATATGATTAAAAGTAGCATGTCAATCAGTGATTACCATGATTCTTGTCAATCTATATATAAATCAATTATCAACTATGTAAATCAACGATTATATAAAAAGTAAATAACGAGCTCATTATCATTATCATTATCTAAGTTAATCAATGATTAATGAGATTTTTAAGAAATGCTAAATGTGCAATTATTTTTTAAAAAAATGTTATATTTGCAATTACTTTTATAAACATACGCATCCATATATTTTAGAAAATAAGGCTACTTACTCAAATTCGATTTGAAGTTGTAACTGTAATGAGTAAACTGTTGTGTTAACAACTAGATCTAAAAATCTCCTTTTTATTCATGAATATTTTTTATAAGAAGTAATTTAATTAAAGAAAAAACTTCCCTTTTTCTGGGTTGGTCAAAAGAAAAAGTTTCCTCATTGCAGGACTGTTTAAGCGTGGTTTATCAATGAACAAACTTGAAATCCCTATGTGACCTTTACTGTCTCCTTTCTATTATGATACGGAGCATAACTAGTGAGCCTTTCTTCATTTTTAGGTGGTAAAGGCGAACCTTGCATATCTGTTGAGATTAAGGTGCTTTCCAAGGATTATCATCTCTTTCATCTCCCTCTCCCCACTTCTCTATAGTCTTTCATTATATAACTGGTTTTTCTACATTATCTATGTTTTGATTCTCCTTCCCCATATTAGCCAAAATGGGGATTTCTTCCAACTTCAAGCTTCATTACCAAAAGAAATGCCATTAAGCAGAATGTAACTCGTTTCACGATGCACCAAGCACTGAAGTTGCATAAAGGGGAGGTAATTATGTTCCTCTTTTTGTCTCAATAGTATGGTCTATGTTCTTGTGATTCCCATAAATTATTCTTCTGTATTACTTAAAATTTGATTCTTAGTCTAGTCTAGTTCTTCTACCTACCACAGAGAAAAGAGAACCTCTATTTGGCATCCAGTGATTAAATTTCTATATTATTTTTGGGCTATTTCTCAATCTGTTTTAGTTTCTAACTTAATTGCATCCAATTTACTTCACAGATATCCGAGGTAAGTGATTACAATCCTGTAGATTTGTTCTCTGGATCCAAAGAGCGGATATATAAAGCAGTGAAAGATCTATTCTCTACACCTCAGAATAATTTTCGTGTATTCTTGAATGGCTCTCTGATATTTGGAGCCTTGGGTGGCTATGCTGTTGACACTAATTTGGTGATTGAGGAAGCGTTTGAAGATGCTCTTCATTCTGTCATCCAGAGAGAAAATGGATTTCGAACAATGAGTTTTCTGCAACTCATTGCTGAGGTATTACATAAATCTGGATGTCTGAATAGACTTCTTGAGGTTCAGAAGCTTGACAACTTTGACATAGAAGGGGCAATTCATGCATACTATGACATTATTTCTGAGCCTTGCATGGTTTGTAGACATATGGATGATGAAGAAGTGTTGAACAGATGTGCCACTTTACATTCTGCTCATATTGATCAAAGCTCGAAGATTGTGAGAGACTTTTTAATAGCTGCAACTGCAAAAGATTGTAGTTTGATGATTACATTTAGACCCCGGCATGATAGGTGTCCAGGGTCTTCTTATGACAGCATGTTTCTCGAATCAACCAATCAAACTTTTGACTATAAGGTATGTGCCATTCGCAAATACATGTGGATTATATTTCTTTATTGGTATCAATATCAACACATATAAAGTAATTCAATCTTATGGCAGCATACTTTATTGATCCATTGACCATTGTCACTAGACTTTGGTGATATGTGGTCTGACCAAGTATAATGACTATGATGAGTAGATATAATTTGGGTCAGAAGTGTCATCTACAAATTGAAGTTTAGTCAGAAGGTTTCTATTTTGTTTTTCTTAGAAGACTCGATGATTGTTATCCCGGAATAATTTGGAGATTTAATTTGAATCAATGGACTTCCTCACCACAAATCTTTTGATAAATAAAACATAGAGTCAATGTTTTAAAAGTCTTAAGGCGGCCTCGAGGCGTTTTCTCATGGAGAGGCAAGGCGTAAGCCTCATTTTATATAGAAAAAGAATTTATAAAAAGGTAAAAGTAAAACCTTACATTAAAACCTATTGTGCTGCTATAGGAAAAATAGCGGCAAAAATACATTAAAAAAATTTCAAAAAAATCAGAAAATGAAGCTGAAAAAATATAATTAAATATTAGGAATAAACAAGAAAATTATAGGTTTAGAGAACATCAAATTTATATAAGAAATATAGAAATATATAGTTTTACAGAACAATTTGTATTAAAAAAAAAAAAAATAACTGTCAGAATATAGTTGAATAAATACAAGAAGAGAGGGAAAAAAAACTAGTATAAAGAACATAAAATATGAGGATAATAAGGACAAAAACAGGAAAAAGATAAACAACTAGTAGTTTCAGCAGACAACGTCATATATTATTAAAATACTGAGTTTAATGTTATAAAAGTAATTAGTCCAAGCGGTGGTCTCCCTTTTGGCTTCTTGGTGCATTGTGTTAAGAAATAATCTATTTGGGCCCAAAGCCCGATATACAAATGTAATATTAATATACATTTTCACGAGGCGTACGCCTCTCATGCCTCAAGGCATAATAAAAAAAGGCGTACGCCTCACCTTCCAGAGGCATTAGCCTCTTCAAACACACTAAAGGCGTAGGAACGGAGGCGTTTTGTTGCCGCCTCGCCTCGAGGCTCTTACGATTTTTAAAACACTGCATAGAGTATGGTGTGATTGGGTAGTTTAATGACAAAAGCAATTTTCTTTCGTGTTTTTCATATGCTTTTCTGCCTGATCTTAATTTGTAGGTTAATTTCATAGACCTGGGCCTCTGCCTGATCTTAAAAAGGCTCATGATATTTTTTTTATAAATAAAACATAAAATTGGGTGATTGAGTAGTTTAGTGCCACTCACAACTTTTTTTAAAAGTTTAAAGTTGGGTCTTCATATTTTTCTTATTATTCTCTTGCCTTATCTAAAATTTTTAGGTGAATATCATAGACCTGGATCTAAAACCTTTTAAGAAGATGGAAGAATACTTTGAACTTGACAAAAAAATAGTCAGCAACTACACTCAGATGTTTGTGGCAGAGCTGGGGGCAGACATCTTACAGGCATGAAGGCTTATGAACCTACATATTGGAAGGACATGCTAAGTTTATTGGCAACGCTTCTCTTCTGGTAAATGTGAAGAGTTTTACATGGAGTTTTCCTTACCAGATATTATTCTTACATTTGTTTGTGATTATGGGTGTTAACGGGGGTAGGGAAAGCATCCCCGTCTACACGTCCCCACTAAATCCCCGTTTAAAAAAGTCGGGGACGGCCACGGGGATGGGTATTCCCCTCGAGGAGTTTTCGAGGATTAGGGCGGGGAAAGGAATACATTCCCCGTCCCCACAGGGAATTTTGACACCCTTAGTGGTGATTACTGTGAAACTGCCTGTCTTTAATTCCCACTGTATGTCCTCTGGAGAAATTAGACATTTCTTAACGAACTGGGTTTTCATTGCTTTTATCATAATAATTATGCTGTTATTAGCAAACTGGCAGTATTTTCCTTTGATTTTTGTTTCTGTTTCTCTGCTGATCTTCAATTTTACTCCTCGTCGAGTTTTGGTGCAGGCCCAGGGAGCTGCTTGAGTAGTTATTTCTTCCTTCATCATTGACGCTGCTTTTCGATGCTCATGCAAAGCTGGATGCCGCCTTTGGCAGATGATCAGTATTAATTTGTGGTTTCATAAAGCTATCAGCTTGCTTATCTATTTGAGCACAATCTTTTATGATGAACAAAAGCATCGATAGAGTTCATGTATGGTACATATCTGCCAATAATATCTGGACATTAGAGTTCTTTACTCGGCACTTGTGTTATATATTATGCTTTGTTTTAGACTTTGTTGGAATTGTAATTTATGTACATTAGAATCATGATGCTCCATTTTAAAATACTTGAGGATGTCAAAGATATTTACACCATAGATATAAATCTCGTGTTTCCCCCTCAATGAGCTTCATTATCAAGTGCCGGAGAAAAGTGTCAAAATGCATTGATATGGGTTTTGTAGAGAAAGCGATTTAGCAACCACCTCAAGGAGACTTTATCCCAAGCCCACATGACCTAATAAATGTTCATACAGTTGGATTTTCTGAAAGGATTTTAGTTCTAGGGATCTGAATTGATCACACGTTTGAATTGTATATATTCTATTACATTTTGTGATGAATTTCTGAGAAGGCTGTTCGTTTCGTGTCTTAACTGTTCACCTAGATGTTTGTCATTTGCCTTAACAATCCTATTTGTTGCTTTTGATGATAGTTTCACTTTCATGTGAAAATGACAATTCAATAAACAGTAGCATGGCATGAAAGGAAGAATTTATTCAGTGATCACATTATGATCCAATTTTCTACAACCATCAGATATGTCATTGCTTTTACTCTCCTCTCATTAAAACCTTGCATCATGGTGGGCTCAATGCCAAAGCTCTCGAGTCGTTGGAAAAAGGTTTGCGTGAAATGAATTACTGTAAAAAAAAAAAAAGGGGTTTGAGAGGGTGAAGTTTGAGAAAATAAATCCCAAATGCTGTCAAATTTATGTACTGGAAGGTCATTAGTCTGTCTTGTTCCGTGCACACTGAAAATCTGGGTTTAGTGGATGGATTTTCCAACACAATCTCAGTTGCTATTTTGTTCTGCTTATTTACTCTACACAACAAAGTATATGATTCAAGATTGGTCAGATTGGATCAAGTAAATGGTTGCTGTAGCAGAAAAAGAGCCTGTTCCTGAGAGTAATGCTGCAATAAATGCATGATCCATACGTTCTCAATGAATAACACTAGTTGGAGTTTACTAGTCGCCAACAAACTCTGTCACCTCATTTAGTTTTCAACCAAACTTCCGTCCTTGACAGCAAAAAATCAAAGTACGCTAAAACTCCTTGCTTAATTAAAATTTAGGAGAATAGACTTTATATATAGAAATTCTTTCATTGATAGTTGATACCAGGTTCAAATTTTATCCAAATATCATGTCAAAGGTTCCGCCTCACTCCAAATCTTTTTTTCTTCTTCCTGTCATTTCTTCGTATTTATATGATGTTTTATAGCAAAATCTGACACACTGCAATCTGCTGTACTTTTATCTGCTAATTTGCTTTCATTGAATACCATTCATTCCTCAGAAAAATTTGACAGTTTATTCGTTGCAGAAAACTGTAATGTCAGTGGAACTGCTATGTTTGAAATGCAGTCAGAGGTTAATGAAGTCAATTGCGACAGTAGAAGGAATAACTTCAATAGTCCTTGATCTACCCAAAAATACTGTCACTGTTATTGGCGAAGCTGATCCAGTGAAAGTCATCAAGAGGGTGAGAAAATTCAGAAAATCTGCTTCAATTTTGAGCGTAGGTTCTTCGAAGGATGAGAAGAAAGACGAGAAGAAGAAGGATGAGAAGAAGGATGAGAAGAAGAATGGCATATGTCATTACCCCAAAACATGCCAAAGATGTGATGTCTGGTATGTTATTCATGAAGATGCTTATAGCTATTGTTCTATTATGTAGTTAGCAAATGTATATTTTATGAATGATTTGTTCTTTGTTTTGGCAATCTTTTTTAGTGGTTAAAGTTGCCATTCTAATGTAATTTTTTTTATGTAACTTGTGCCTAGTTGAATTGAATTAATGTATCAATATTACTATAATAAACAGTGCAACCATCAAGGTGATATTCATTTCATTTATAGCCTACATCAAGGAGCCACTTCTCTCTCACAATGAATTTTTTTTCACTTCTACATGTCTGAAAATTCCTACTTAATTTGACCAGATCGAATTAAAAAAATATCAAGGAAATTAAATTATTTATTAAATATATAATAAAAAGTCATAAAAGCAAATTAAGTAAAAAGTAAGTTACTTACTAGTGTGAAGCCAGTGCCGAAGTTGAACAGGAGTGGGTTTCCCAAATTGGACATGCTTTTGAGAATCTCCCAAACAAACCATTACATTAAATAATAGGAGGGAAGACTCGAACCTACGACCTCAAAGAAAAGGTGTAAGTGCCTGACAAGTTGACTATGTTAGATTGGCCGCATGGTTTTAACTTTATCATTGGTGTGTTGGGAAAGGGTCTCATCTCGACATGTCCGTCACTTGAAATAATGAAATGGCCCTTCGACATAACTGGGGGATTTGTTAGATAAATCAGAAGATAGTTTGGGCTCTTTCATAAAAGCCTTGTCCATCAGGGTTCAATACTGGGTCTGCCCTGAACAATGTCAATATGACTTTAGAAAATTGCTTCAAATAAAATGTAATGGCTTATCGAACAATCCCACAAAAATCAACATCGAAGTTGAAAAGTCAATATATTTGCACATATTTTAAAACGGTTCATTATACTTACATAACCCTCCAATTCTATTCATCGATATCTATGTCGATGTGGCACCCTTGAGAAAATGTCAAGTACTACTGAAGTAACTAGTAAGAAATCCCTTAATAGTCAATACTTTCTAATGCGGGTTTCTTGCGAAAATAGAAAAAATAAGTCCAATATTTGTAAAAATATAAAAAAACCTATTTACAAAAATAGCAGAAAAATTAAATCCGCGCCTAAAAATTACAAAATTGTCACTAGAATTAGTGATATCTTTACAAATAATCACTGATAAACTGATGATATTTTGTGCAGGAATCATTGATTACCTAATAGTAATCACTGATTATTTTATAAGTTATCACTGATTTATCTGATCACATGAATGAGGGTTTTTAAAAATCTACTATATTTGCAAATACTTTTTAAAAATGCTATATTTTTAAATATTGCTAAAAATTCTGCTACTCAATGAAATTTCCCTTCTAATGCCTTGACTTCACCGGCTAAAATGAAAAACTTGATGTCCATTTTAGCCTGCTTATTTTTGTCGAGACAACAAACCTCATAACCTCCACTTTAGATCTAAAACCGCATGAATGTACTTTTGATTCTATAAAAAAAAAGATTCGTACTATTAAAGATATTCTTATAAACCAAATAAACCAATCCGTGATCATTCTCAATTTGAATGAATTTGAGATTTTGTTTCCACCCAATAATTTAGATATTTAAAAAAAGTTAAATATTTTACAAAAATAACAAAAGTTTTGAAATTTTCAATAATCATATCGTTATTTTTAAAAAAATATATTAAAAAATTATCAAATTTCCTCTATATAACTTTAACAAATCTAGAAATCTCGTTATTTAATTAAAAAAAAAAACATGTCACATGGGGGGTTACACGCGGACGGCCGACCTTCCGACCCTCGCTTTCTTTTTCTACAAGCAATAATCTCACCTCAGAAGAAGTACCTAATATAGGAAAATTCTACAGTACAGGGACTAAAAATCTCTGTATGGTACAAGGAGACAGTTACTGTGGTTTTACTGTGTCTTTATTTTAATTATTTAAATAAATTAAAATTTAAAAAATATAGTTGTACTTAACAGAATATTACGTAAGATTTTATTTGGGTTTTCTCCATCAAAATTAACTCATTTTTTTTCCTAACTACCAACTCTATCATATCCTTTCAAACTTTTCACAGTCATTTGAAGATGCAGGTATGTCATGATTTTTTTTTCTTAGATTTTTAAATTTAGTATTAGATCACATATACAATCACAAATATAAAGTTTACTGTTTTGCGATCACATACACAATATAGTCGATCACGAAATCATATTCATAAGAATATATGATCATAGGTATAAATGAGTTGATCATGCATATGAATTTGGACTGAGTATGTGATCACATATATAGGAAAGTGATCATAAAAGTTTCACCAAATAGGCAATCATATATTGTCGATCACACATTTATACCTATGATCATATATTCTTATGAATATGATTTCGTTGTATCTAAAGGTTTATAAAAAGGTAAAAAAAAATAAAGGGCTGAGATCAAATGAGTTGTATCTAAAGGTTTACAAAAGTCTTAGTACCATATAGGGATTTTTATTCCCTGTACTCTAGCTTGACCCCCTAATATAATAGATAGCGCTCTACAACTCTCAAGAGGCAAAAAGGGCAAAAGATGTGGAGTTCTCAAGAAGGCTTGCCTTCGTCAAAAACAATTCTAACGATTGTGGCATCTCAGTCACCACCTCAGCAGTTCTCCTCCGAACCTTCTACAATGAACTAATCCCCAACACATTTCTTCACTCGCCTCCATAACTTCTCTAACTGTTTATCTTCCCACATTACCATCGTCATCCAAGAACTTGACCAACCAGATGTTTGATGCAGCGGGGTCAAGACTTTCTTCATCCTCACAAAGAATTAAGGTCCATAAGCCAAATATCATGTCCAAGGTTCCGCCTCACACTTTTCTTCTTTTTTTTTTGGTGTCATTTCTTCGTATTTATATGATGTTTTAATTAGGGGTGAAAGAAAAAAACCGAAAAAATCAGAAAATTAAACCGGATTGTAAAAATCAAACCATTTCAGTTTTCATTCTTAAAAAACCGAACCGAACCGGCTAAAATCGGAACCAAAACGACTTCTAAAAATTAAACTATTTGTACGAAAATGATGTATTATATGATCTCTTAACCATTATTAAACATTATATTATATGGGAAACATTACTATGTTTAATATTATAAATTTAAAATTACAACCAGATAGAAGTGATCACAATGCAGCCTACTGATAAAGAACTAGAGACTGATTATCTTAAACTTTTGTTAAGAGAAGTTAGATAGAAAAACCAAGTGTCTAGTGGAGTGTAATCAATAAACAACACAATTTTGATAGCTATCAAAATGATGATTTAAATGTCAATGAAGATAATGCCAAACGATGTCAAATTGATAATCGAGCTGAATTACATGATAAATGTTAGTTTGGTGACAATGAATGAGAAGGTTAAGAGATTGACAAGCTTGGTTGAAAAAATTATTGGTGTTAATCATAATCTAATATATGACAGTGAGAATAAAAAGGAAGATGAAAAACAGGTAACCTAGCTTCTTTTTATGAATGATGTAATATCAAATTCCTACTTTACCTGATTTTAAAATTAAATATTAGTACTCAATAACGTTGAATCAAAATGAACCTATATGAAGGACAAAAGCAGGAAGGAAGTGAAATTGAAAAGGATGCTGACATTATAGGAGAAACTACCGAACAGGTATTTACTATAAATGGAAAGGATTTCATGCGAAATTCAATTAACAAAGATGATGTTGGGGGGAAAGATTAAAATTTAGACACTCTTGAGGGTGAAGAGGTAATGATCATATTCAAAAATTTCCACATTAAAAAAAAAATATATACACACATTTTCAGGAGATTGAACCTTCACCAAAGAAGAATGCCAAAAAAGGAAGGAAAAAAAGAAAAGACTGAATAGAACAAAACAAAAATGTGGTTGTTGGAAAAAAATAACTGAAAAGAAAGAATTCGAGAGAAATAGGGGTAAAGTGTGTATTTATTATAAGTAAACAGTAGGATAATTTTAATAATATTCAAAGCTGATAAGAAATTAAATGTTCAGGAAATAACACGTAGAGCAAAATCCCTATCGGCAGTGAAAGTCAAGCCAATCAACTACAACACCATACACAGAGACTTTCGGATCAGCATATAAACCTACAAAAAGCTTGACTCAAGAGATGAAAGCTAGCACACCTACATTCACTTGTTGACACAAGATCGAAAGCCTAAACAAAATGTCATATTTTATTACCTATTCATTTTGTTTTATCTTGAAAAAACTACAGTTTAGAAATGCTTTAAGTTTATCTTTTTAGAACAAACAATGAATGATTTTGTGAAAACATTCCATATGCCGATGAAAGGAAACTTTTTTTAAGGAAACATATGTGCAAAACCGAAGGCCAAGAATATAAAAAACTATGTTGAATTTTGTGAAATATTTGATGTTGTTCAACAAACTATGGTATACTATTTTATTAAATAACATTCTTAATTTAATATTGTCAGACACTATTAAACATGGAAACATAACTTCATAAAAAATCATTATAAACAACTTAAAACGAGTTGTGAAATAAAAAATATAAAACTTAAAAATAAACAAAAGCTAAAACTTGTATTTAATATTGTTAAAAAAAAGGGTGTATAGTATTTTATGCAATATTAGAATTAATATGACTAATTAAACAGTAATACATATTAAAAAAAAAACTTGAGTAAATATGAAAACATAACTTTATAAAAAAAAACATTATAAACAACTTAAAAACAGTTATGAAATTAAAAACCAAATATAAAAACTTAAAATATGTATTTAATATTGTTAAATAAAAGAGTGTATAATATTTTATACAATATCAGTATTAGTGTAATTTTGTTAAACCATAAGACATATAAAAAAAACTTAATTAAACATGAAAACATAACTTCATAAAGAAAAAACAAATAGTTCTTAAAAACTAAATAACAACCATAAGATAAAGAAACGAATATAAAACTAAAAATAACCAAAAGTTAAAACAAAATGTCGCACAAATGTAAAGAAAAAAAGTAAAAACATCCAAGATAACAATTTAATTAAAAAAAAAAACTAAGACAACAATTCAATCATTGCTAACTAAGATGATGATTCAATCCTAGCTCATATAGCATTTCCTACAAGCCTTGCAGTTATGACATTTCCCACCACAAAGATAATACTTCTGGGGTTGAGATAACGATGATTAAATGGAAGATAAAAGACGTTTTGTACGTGGTCTACCTGCAGGGCGCTTAACATCCGGAGGGAGAGCAATAATGTATCTAACTTCATTAGAAACTTGCCACTGCTTTCTGTTTCCAATGGGATAAACACTTCCAAAGTACGTACACCTCAATGCTTATGTAGTGTAAAATCTGTTATAATTACTCTATGGTAAATTTTTAGACAGTATTACTGCACATGCATGAGTACATAGAATTTGCAACATGTTTCAACGTCTACATTCAAACATTTAGTTTGAAATGTTGATAGCATATTCCATGTCAAAATCAATTACATGATACTGTTCACACAGAGATTTCGATATGGAGAAATAAATGCGGAATAAATGATTTGTATTAATTAATTTGAGTAGTTACAATCTCTAATAAATGTTCCTCTGATGCTTTCTCAAAAGTATAGACTTTAACTCGAGGGTCAATCGACGTATTCTCGGATCAAAGGATTGATTGGTTGAAATCTTCTATCTTGAATACTATAATTCTCCGGGCTTGTGGGATCTTGATCTTCAAAGTATTTGTCTTCGAATAATCCTTCAAATCGTCTTGGATCTTTATAGTCTTTGAGTTGTCTTCGATCTTCAGGATTTTCAATCTTCGAATTCTTCAGATTGTCTTGGATCTTCGTGTTCTTCGAATCGTCTTGGATGTTCAGAGTCTTCGAGATTATGTTGGATAGTTAGAGCCTTCAAGATTGTCTTCGGTCTTCTTCTTCTCTAAAAAGTTGTCCTTGAATTATGAATGACCTGCTCTATTTATAGAGTTTTCAATGGGCCTTTTGGTGGGCTGAGTTTTAATTTGATAATGGGCCTGAGTGCCACATGGCACAATTTGGTTGGACCGACTTATATTATCAAATGACCATTGAAATAGACACGTGGCGCCATCTTATTTGCGGATTTTATGTCTTTTATTTTAAAAAA
The DNA here is from genome assembly GCA_028015215.1 of Gynostemma pentaphyllum. NCBI lineage: Eukaryota > Viridiplantae > Streptophyta > Magnoliopsida > Cucurbitales > Cucurbitaceae > Gynostemma > Gynostemma pentaphyllum. The sequence continues at coordinate 16,996,389 of CM051350.1, read as the reverse complement.
TAGGAACACGTGTCGAATTACGATTGGTCTCTATTTAATGACATGTAAAATTATCATAATTTAGATAATTACGTGGCGAATTGTAATTGGTTGAATTTTCTCCTTCTACAAATACTCATCCTTATTAATCAGTCACACCTTCAGCAAAAAAACAATAAAAGAAGAAAATGAAAAACATTAATTTATTTGATAAAAATATATGCAGATACATTATTAAACATTGAATAAAATAAAACACATAATATAAAAACATACAGTCATTTTTATTGCCAAAATTAATATTCCTACGAACAATACGATCAGCCCAAGGTATAAGTTTATATTGAATTTGAGAACTGCATGTCAGTGATCGTTGAACCATTCTTAGAGCTTATATCAAATTTCATCACGAGCAGAGACAACAGGCAACTCTCGAGCACTAAGTAATGCATAATTATAACTCTCAGAGATATTGGTAGTCATAATATTATACCTCATACTATGAAAGTGTGCACATGACCACATCCGAGGGCGAATATCATTGAGATAAGAAATGATCCCAAGTTCACATTGTGCCAAGTCATTCATAAAAACTTCATACTCATACTTTGTATAAGCTTCAGCGTTGTTTAAACAATTCAGCTACATCTTTTTTTTTTAAAACAAAGCTTAATATTTGCATCAATGTGTTGCATAAAATACCCATAATGACATACATAATGATTTTTTCCAACGCTTTACAAATATTCAGATGACGTTAAGATATAATAGCAAGGTTCTGAACATGACCATAAACATTCTTAAGATGGATAAAGAACCATTCCCAAGAATAGAAGTTTTCAGAATCAACAACAGCAACAGTCAATGGAAAATTTTGATTGTTAGCGTCAAGAATGCAAGTAGTAATGAGAACACCTGCAAACTTTGATTTCATGAACGTCTCATCGATATAAATTACAGGTCTACATGGCGTGAATCCTGATATCGATGAACCAAGACTCATAAACAAATACTTGAACCTTTCAGAATCATCTAGCACATATCTTACATATGACCCTGTTTGACAAAAACAAACACCGTTAATAAATGTATAAAATAAACAAGTTTAACAAAAGCAATATATGTTATTGAATAAACATATAAACGTTAAAAATTGAAAAAGTACATTTATTCTTATCAGCAACAACATAGCAAAAACTGGGTACCAATGCATACAACTCTTATGGATTACTTCTGATCTCATTCAAAACAATTTCACGTGCTCGTCATGCCTTCATGTAATTAATATGAATACCATGTCTTGAATTTATGTTGTTTTTCACATCAGCCGGAGTAAAAAATATACCAGAACCAAGCACGAGCTTGGGGATGAGAACCTTTTATCATATCAATATCACAGTTATGCTGCAAACAATATTGAGTAATAATCTATGCTTCCGTACAGGCATATCGATTTGCTCTAACAAAATTCATCTTTGCAACAAGAAAAGTACCTTTCATTGTCAGATTTTTTTGGTAATAAACATAGATTTATACTTCAAAGCGTAAATATTGAGAGCCTTTGTTAAAACAGTTTTAGATTAATACAATGTATCCTCCACTTTAAAATGGTAGCTATCTCTTGGGCAATCAACATTCAAGAATGTAACATACTCAAACCCATCAAGTGTATCATACAAAAAAGAATCATCACAGATCTCATGTATTACATATTGAAAAGCATGAGGTATATCAAGAGGCTCTGCTATAATTTTATTACTTTTTTCATCAAATTTCACTTCCATGACAAGAGTAACGTATACGCAAGAATCATCCAAATAATGACAAAAGTACGAAACTTCACCATTAGTAGCAATAAGAATATAATATTTTCGATTATCATGAAATAAAATTTCCATGTGCACTATGTGACAGTGAAAATTGAATCCAACCTCTCTAGACAACTATTTTTGTAGAGCAGTAAGATTAATGTTATACAGACAATCTGAAACATAAGCGACTGATAATCTACATAAATCCCATTTGTCATCAAAACGCCCTCTATGCAACAATGAAACTTCAATTGTCCTACCTATTGTAATAACGGAATAAAGGATGAACAATGAATTCAAGAAGGAAAAAAAAAGTTATGTCCTCTGATTGAGTAAACAAAAGAAAGTGATTTTTTTTAAAAAAAAAAAATTAAATGAATAATTATCAAATATTAAAGGGATGTATTTTTAAAAACAAAATGAAAAAATCGCAACTGATGTTTTTTAAAAACTAAATGACGAGATTGCAAATTTTAAAAATTTAAAATAAAAATGAATCGGCCAATTAAAATATTTAATAAATATTTAAAAAATTATGAACAAGCGAATCTGAAAAAATAAAATAAAAAGGAAAAAAAAAATATAGTTAAGATATGGTAAATCTGGCAAACCCACGATATATAAAAAAGGGTAATTAAGAAGAAGAAAAAGATTGGTAAACACGGTACATGGCCTTAAAAGTGCATATCTGTAATTAACATGTACACTCAAATATTTTTGTAAATATATCCTCCGATTGGGTTTATGATGTAAAAAATTCCTTTCTTTATGTAACCTGTGCCTAGTTGATTTTTTTTGGAGCAATAGTTGAATTAAATTAATGTATCAATATTATAGTAATAAACAAACAGTGCAATCTTAAAGGTTTCATTTCCTTTCTTGCCTACATGAAGGAGCCATCTCACTCTCACAATGATTTTTTTTTTTTGCTACATACTAGAAAATTCCTACTTAATTTGACCAGCACGAATTAAAAAATATTAAGGAAATGAAATTATTTATTAAATTTATAATAAAAGTCATATTATAAATCGGCTATAAAATATTAAAAAAGTTGGTTGGACTAAAAGGTATATGCAGTAAAATCAGGTTATATACTGGATTATCCCTAAAAAAATGTCTCATCTCGACATGTCCATCTTCATCACTTGAAATAATGAAATGGGCCTTCAAAATAACTGGGATTTGTTAGATTAACCAAAAGATAGTTTGGGCTCTTTTGGAAAAGCCTTAGCCATCAGGGTGCAAATACTGGGTCTGGCATAAATGTCAATTTGACTTTAGATAATTTTTTTGCACAAAACTTTAGATAATTGCTACAAATAAAATGTAGAATAATCCTAAAAGGATAAAACTTAGCAATCCCTACATTCCATGACTATAAATTATCCACATCTTCATTTGTGATTATTTTTTTCAATTTTTCAATCTCTTATTTTTAAATATTTTTATGTTTGTGTTTAGGGTTTAGGGTTAATAGTATAAGAGTATCTTTAATTAAAAAAAATCTCATACTATTATTAAAGATACTCTTACAAACCTACTCATGATCGTTCTCAATTTTAATGAATTTCAGATGTTTTTTGCACCCAATAATTTAGTAATTTGAAAAAAAAAAATATTTTACAAATTGACACTTTGAAAAATAACAAAAGATTTAAATTTTTCAAAAATGATAATTTTTCTCAAAGCACATGAAAATCTTTATTATTCTAAAAATATCTATTACATATCATATAATGAAATTTCTCTATAACTTAATAGAATATTTATATTATATTTAACAAATCTAGAAATCTCGGGGCTATTTGGGGATGTAATATGAAAAATATAAAAAATTGGCAAAATAGACTGCACAGATTTTTATTTAATAATACCATATGAATTTGACTAGTCAAAGTTCAAATATGTATCCTATATGACTAATGAAGTTCATATTTCTCTCTATATTTAGGATAATCTTTCTCTAATTTCCGGCGATTTGATCAATTTCTCAGCGACATTTGAGTGATTCTTAACAATAATTGTAAGTTTATGTACTGATTTAGGTATTTGACTACTTATTTTCAAAGATTGACATGAAAAATTATTTAGGGATTGAATATTTGTAAAATTTATTGGGTTATAATAATGTGTCTTTCATAAACTAAAATTAGGTTGTTTATATTTTCAGCCAGATTGATTAAATGGGTGATAAATTAGTTCCAATTTTATGTTACGTGAATGAAGATATAGTAGATGGAACCAATGGGATTGAATATGATAAACCGGCTAGTTGTGTGTTGAACGTTCGAAGTAGTATTGGATATGATGCATTTATTGACAAGTTATGCAATCGACTCATATTAGATAGAAATTCACCTGGGTTGAAAATTGTTTATAGACATGGTATTAAGAATAATTCAAGAGATGAATGGTTTGTGCCTGTATGCCTTAGTTGTGAGGAGGATCTCACATTTATGATCTCACCTCCTCTACCCTCCATTGTAGAAATGTTTATTTACACTACCGAGCTGTGAGAGTCAGGTTTTAGGTAGTTCTGAAAATGTAGAGGGAGAGGATGAAGAGATAGGGGAGGTAGAAGAACATGATTACATTGAAAGAGAAGAGAGTGAAAATATTGACTCTCAAGAATGGTGGAAACAAGGTTTAATGTACCATTTGGGCGTTTCACATCTATTTTAGCATCAAATGATGAAGGTGTTGAAATAGACATACTTACTGATGAAGAAGATAGTGATACATTAAGGGTCGATGAACGTTTACATGAGGTTCCATCATAGTCCATGAATGAATTAGACATAGAATTTACTAATTCATTGTTTTCCTTGGGTAGTGGATATGAAGTAGGAAGACATGAGAGATCTGAAGAGTTGCGCAGCGAAAAAATTTACACCTCAAAACGTGATGTTAAAAATATTGTAAAGAGACATGTCATACTTGGACATCATCATTTTATCATTGTGTGGTCAAACAAAAATTTATGGTTTGTTCAATGTAAACAATATGGACAAGGGTGTGAATGGAGGCTTCGTGCATGTCCTCTAAAGTCACACTGGAAGTGGGAAATAACACAGTATTATGGTGTGCACACATGTCTCTTTTAAAGTTTCTCCCAGGATCATAAGCAACTTGACGCGAATTTTATTGCTAATGAAGTGAAGCAGATGGTAAAGAATGACCCAACGCTTAAGATTATTTCGTTACAATAATTCTTGAACACAATGTACGAGTATAATGTATATTATTGGAAGGTATGAGATGTAAAAAGAAAAGCCCAGGATATGTTGTATGGGAATTTGGAGCAATCGTATAAGTTGTTGCTGAAATGGATGAATATTGTGAAAATGACCTACTCTGGTACTGTAGTTCAATGGAAGCTTGGAAGAATGAACGAGACTTTTTTAACGGGCAAGTATAAAGGGAAGTTTTTGTGTGCAGCAGTTATTGATGCTAATGGAGACATTTCCCCTTTCTTTTGCAATTATCGAGGAAGAAAGTGGTGAGTCATGGAGTTGGTTTTTATAGAATCTACAGAAGGCATATGAATGACCCACAAAATGATATATGTTTGCTATCAAATAGGCACAAGGGCATTATATCTGCCGTGAATGACCCACAAAATTGTTAGACAGAGCCAAGGGCACATCACAGATTTTTCTTACGTCATATCACTAGCAATTTCAACCACAAATATAAAAAAAAAACAAGCAGTTGAAGAGTTTAGTTTATCGAGCCGGAGAACAGTTTCAGGTTCAAAAGTTTGATACTTGTATGAATGAGGTCAAAGGCATTAATGCTAGTTGTTTGCGATTTTTCAATTCCCTTCGACCTTCACAATGGACATTATCCCATGATGGTGGTCATAGATACGGGTGGTGTACCACCAAAGTAGCAGAATGTGTAAACGGTATACTGAGAGGTGGGCGAAGATTATCAATCACTGGATTGGTGCAATTAACGTACTATCAAACGTTGTATACTACGAAGAAAGAAGAAATGAGATACGCGCTGTGATTATGAGAGGTGAAAGTTACACGAGATATAAGTCTAACTTTGGTCGTCAAAAATGAACATTTTTATATGTGTTTAGTATAAACTGATTTTGTATGAAATTGTAGGTTGACGCTCAATAAAATTGTGGAATGGCAAGCTCGAGCTGATATGCATAATGTGAATAGTTTCAACCAAGCAGAAAGCGTGTTTGAAGTAGTCACCACTGTTTGAAAAACAAGTGGTTGAGGTGGAAACACACAAGTGGTGAAACTTAATGAGAGCACGTGCACATGTAATAAGTGGAAAAGTTTCGATGTTCGAATGTTATAGCCCCATGCAAGTATCGTCACATCGACTTCATACAATATTGAGTCGTGTTACCTCATGGAAGAATATCAAGAGAATTATGTACCCAATTTTGAGCCTATACCTCATGAAGATTACTATCCATAACTTGACTTTCCTATTTTAAATCATGATCCCAGCTTAGCAAGGCCCTCAGGAAGAACCTGTACGTCCCGGATTCAGAATGAGATGGATGAGAGAGAGCCAGTGGTTAAAGTTTATTGTGGTGTTTGTCATAAGCAGGGTCATAATCGACAGACATGTCCTAATATAATCAGGACTTATGTGGTTTAGGTTTTATGACTTTATTATATAGTTTGTCATGACTTTATCATGGATTGTAATGAATACGGTACTATTTATTATGGTTTGTAATGAACACGGTAGACTTTGTTAGGACTGATGTGGTTTAGGTTTTATGACTTTATTACATAGTTTGTGATGACTTTATCATGGTTTGTAATAAACACAGTATCGTTTATCATGGTTTGACTTTATTAGGACTAATATGGTTTAGGTTTTATGACTTTCTTTCCTTATGTTATCTAATGAATTTATTATCTTGGTTATTTTATAAGACATGGAGAATATTGTGTCAGGGCTAAAAAATTCTCATGTGTTGTACTTTCATCCTAACCATAGGTCACAGAGGGTTTGGGAGGACGAGTATGTCGGTGCCCTCCACTGTAGATGATGACAAGTAATACTACCACGTTTGTCTAAAATAATAGATAAACGGATAGAGCAATATCTACATGCCTCGAGATTCTTTGGTGTGTATCGTGTTAGATTTATTCAGCTAGATTGACACTTGATTATTGTCCTTGTAAAGTGTTGGAGGCAGGAGACACACATCTTTCACATGCCACACGGTGAGTGGACTATCACACTCCAGGATGTCGTGATACAGCCAGGTCTCCCTGTAGACGGACATGCTTTGGTCATTTGCATTAGTCAAAATTGGACTGAGCTGTGCACTCATCTTTTAGGTGTCACACCTGGTAAAGAGCATTTAAAGGGTGCTCGACTAAACCTGAATTGGTTCAGCATTGCGTTTAACAACTTCTCACCACTATCACTCGAGGCATCAGAGGATGATCTTATTCGGTATGCTAGGGCATACACACTTACCCTTATTGGAGGGGTCATTATGCCAAATAAGTCAGGGAATGCAATACACTTAATGTATCTGTCATTGCTAGTGGACTTCACTATTGTCAGTAAGTACAAGTGGGGAGGGGCATGCTTTGCATGGCTTTATCGAGTGCTATGTAAGGCATCAATGTGACGACCCGACACTTTTAAATAATTTAAAATCAGATAGACAGCGAAAGACTTTAAATTTAATAAAAATTTGGCATGGATATGTTTAAAACTCGGACTATCCATAACCTGTTTACAATCTAAAATCCAAAATCTAAAACACAAGGAACTCAAGTTCCTATCAGGAGTTCAAAGAGGTTATAATAATAAAAGTGAAAGAAAAGCTTTTAAGAGCTTATAACAAATTTTACATCTCAAAGACCGAAAACAAAACAAAATAAGATAAGGCAAGTTCCAGAACTTTTAAATGACATGTAGTCCATCCCAGCATCATCATCCTCTCGATCAAGCCGCACCAGGTCCTCTCCCATGACCCGAACACCTGAAATGTTTGTAATATCATGAGCTAACAACTTAAGCCCAGTGAGAATAAACAGAATAAAAAAGACCCCAAACCTGTATCCGGATTCGTGTCCAAGAACATACTTACTCTTTGCTATCAATCCATTCAAAGAGTTTTATCTCAAGTGTTCCATTTTTACTTACCAGTTCTCCAAATAATTGAGAAATAATCTTCCAACCATTAGGGGGATATGTTTCATAACATATATATATATATATATATATATATATAACATTTGAATCTCGTTCTCTTTAATACCTTATACTATACATAAGGTTTACATCAAATCTTATTCTCCAATTACGAGATCTTCCAATTTATTGAGAAACTAGTTCTCTTACATGTTTATCACATGATAGTTATACAAGGTTCAATATACCCTTGTATTCTCTCATTATCCAATTCAATCTCATTCCTTTTTCCTATAGCACTTGGCTATACATCAATTTCATTTCTTTTCTCTCTAGAAAAGTACGTCTTAAATAATCCTTTCTATAGTTCTCTAATCTCTAGAAAACTAACTTTCATAATCATAATCTCTATAGGATGGTAATACTAGCACACGTAGTCTAAATCTCATCCATTAACTCATTAAAAAAATATACGAAAAAGTAAATAAACTTTACACAAATACAACATCTCGATTCTTTATCCATGATATATGTTTCCATCGATAATATGCATGAAGGTAATGAGGACATCCTGTAGGATTTGCATTCGCCCTTTATGCTTGAATGAAGGTAATGCGGACATTCCCCGTAGGGTCTAACATTCAACCTTATGAATGAAGAAGGTGATGCGGACAATCCCCGTAGGGTCCAACATTCTCCCCTTATTTTCTTTCTCACTTTATTTTCTTTTTCTCTGAAGGTGATGTGGACTTTCCCCGTAGGATCCATCATTCTCCCCTTCTTTTCTTTCTCATTTTCTTTTCTTTTTCTCTGAATGTGATGCGGACATTCCCCGTAGGGTCCAACATTCTCCCCTTCTTTTCAATGATGCGAGATGTTATGGTGCAATATGTTATGGTGCGAGATGTTATGGTATGCTCACAAAAGTAAATAAACGTAAATATAAATGGAGCATAAAGTAAAGGGTATAAAGTAAAGGACATAAGTAAAAGGATCATAGATGTCCTTATGCATAAAGTAAATAGATAGGAATTCTGGAAGAACATTAAGTAGTTCGAACTTTCAATACTTTAAATAAAGTAGATCTTATCTTAAATAAGTAATCTACACTTCCAAGGAATCCAAACTTCCAACTAAAATCCAAAATTCTATTATCGAATTCCTTTAACCATCCTATCTAAAAGTTTGGATCTTTTAACTTCCAATGATCCATTTAATCTCCGGAACGATTCTAACTTAGAACTTTCAAAAGTTCCACGTTCTCTTGAGAAATTCCAAAGTTTTCACTCAAAGAACTAGCTCCTAATCCTAAGGGCACTAGCTCACTTTCTTTTACTCTTAGAATCGAATCTTAATCTCAACTTCCGATCCTACAAACCGTTCAACTTATTCGGTTTCTAAAACTACTTTAAACCCTATTTATTCTCACCTTAGCCAATAGTTTGCTCCAAGTCTCCGAAGCACGATCAATCAACGATCCGAAACACTTACAATTTAAAAGTATATCTAACGATCATTAATAAATCATACATCGATCAATTAACATCTAAAAGCTCAAAACGACGAAAAAACCTATAAACCTCACTATGAGGCTCTCGGCCCTCCCATGAAAAGTGGGTCTCGAGTTTGGTTTTCTGGCTTTTAGGTAATTTAGAGGTGTTTCAAGTTGGTTTTAAGTAGTTTCAAAGTTCTTGATTTCAATGGGTATCGATGATTCGGGTTTTTGAACAATAATCGATTCCCCGAATTTAATTTCAATAAACATCATATCAATAAAAGTAAACCCCAAAACAACCCCCACGATGTAAATTTCAAACGGGAAGGGTTTCGACTGAAACTCGGTTTTAGGGTTAAGGGAAGTCAAGTAATAGTTACCCAATAAGTTTTCCATCAACATTCAACAACAAAGTTGGAAGGGTATGAGGGTTTTGACCAAGAACTCAAAAGCTTGAATCAATTTCCATGGAAATACTATGAAAATTCGAGATCTAGGGCTTACCTTAGAGTGTTGGAAACGTTCCAAGAGTGGAATGGGTAGAAATATCTCGGCGAGAGCTTTCCAACGCATCTGAAATCTCGCAAAACGGCCAAGAAACGAAGCCGGGACGACACTTTCTTCCTCTTCTCTTTTCCTCCTCTTCATGCTCGGGTTTGGGAGAGTAAATGAGTGAGTTTTGGTCAATTTTGGTCAAATGACATTTTTAAAGAGGAGATGAATAGTGTCTAGATATTTTAAGAAGTTTGGAAATGACGGTTACGTCCTTTTAATGACTTTTGACTTCTAAATCGAAACCCGAAGTTCTTAAATTAATCTAAAGGTGATTAATAATTATTAATTGGCCTATTAATAATTATTAATGTCACCGAAACGAATTTAAAGTATTAAAACGATTGAAAAGAATTTCGGGCGAAATTAACTACTAAATTCTAAATTACAAAAATAATAATTAAACTAAATACTTAAAATAAATAAATAGCATTAAAAAAAATTCTCTTCAAAATAATGGGACGTTACAATCAGTTATTGATTCTACTAATATTTCGGGGGCACTTGTTTTACTACAACTATGGCATGAGATCGATTTGCCACCCTTACACCTCGTAGAGTTAAAAATATTGATCTTGCATAGGGACCATTAGGAGTTCAATGCTTTCTATGCTATAACTTATTCTAATTATATAACTTCGTTTTAATACTTATTTTCTTTCACTGTATAGTTGGAATGGCGCAGAGTGCACCATTGAGACTTTGACACATGTATTGGTGCAATATCGTTATATGTTAGATTGACTTACTAGGGATGAGGTATGTAATCATTTATTCTTTTCTTTAGCGTTATTTACACTTGGTTTTATTTTATATATATATATATATATATATATATATATATATATATATATATATATATATATAATATGGTTTTTTCTTTTATCATTAATTTGTTTTGTAGATCATATGAGAACCATATCAGCATGTCATGTCTTTTCTGCCTCTATATTGCTTGTCAGGTCAAGCTGTGTGGACAACCAGATGTCCGCTTTTTGTGTTTTCGTTGTCAAGTGGCATTACCCTGATCGTATAATGCGTCAATTCGGCTTACGTCAGAATGTCCCTTTAGCATACAATATTGATAGGCGGTTGCATGCTTTTGACCTTTGTGGATGACATCGTCATAATTGGTTCGTTGAGCTACAACTAGAATTAGCATTGTGGGGAGCACATATGGAAACAATACTACAAGGAGAGTGAATAGAGGATAGGGGTGTTGCCGAGTCGGGTTTTGTCGGTTTTGGGTTGAACCCGAAATCGAACCGATAAGGGAGGGATATTTATGCAAAAACCAACCCCGAACCGATAATAGCACAAATCGATAGTGACCGAACCGATAAGTAATCGGTTTCGGTTTCGGGTTGGGCTAGGTCAGTGGGTTTGGGTCGGATCTGGGAAGAAAAATGATGAGAATGAGAGAGGGAAGCCAAAACAAAATCTTCCATTAATTTCAAAACAATCAACACTTACAAAACCCTAATTCACAAAGTAAAAGAATCACAACAAACAAACCCTAATTAACAATAAGGGGAGTAAAAACCTGAGAGAATGATCGACTCATCTTCGAATTCCTTTATCTAACCGGCTTGTTTCCCCCAAATTGAACGAATGAGAGATAGAGAGAAAGAGATGGAGAGCGACGGAGATAGCGAGACTACGATGGCGGAGCAACGGGGGAGTTCTTTTCTTCTTTCGTTTCATATCGGAGGCAGAGAGGTAGGATGGAGCTCTTCTTTTCTTCTTTTGTTTCAGATTGGAGGCAGTGAGGCAAAAAGGCAAAGTTTTCTCGATGAAATGAAGTCTCTGCCTCTACCTCTTTAATTAGGTTTTTTTTTAATTTAATTCAGCATTATCGGTTCTATTCGGGTGCTAGGTGGTTTGTTTAGCGTAAACCAAACCGAACCGATAAAGTTCGGTTTCGGTTTCAGCTTGCACCCCTAATAGAGGATGGGTATGATGTTGATGATCATTAAATCTCTTGGTATAATCGCATCACGAGATACTTCATTACTCAGGTTGGAGCAGCATTTCATTATATGGTATGTATTATTCCATTATTTTCTTTATTCTTATTTCATTGCCTTGATGACTTATTCACTAACAAATTTTTATCTTCTTTCAGTCTGAGTCATATCATCGTCTCGTCATAAAGGATGATATGAACAACGAAATCATATGCGAGACTTCACTGGCATGTATGGAAACTATAAACAAAATGTATCGTGTTCGACATGAACATGGAGAGGTTCCGACACAAACATAAAATAGAGGTCGTAATCCTCCTACACGCATGGCTTCTCCAGCTCATGAAGATTCTTATGATGCTGGCCATTTTGATCAGGATCATGACACCCCCCTTCCTTCAGATACATCGTACACGTCGATGTGTATGATCCCTACTCCTACATCTTCTTAACATTTTGATCTAGGTTCATCATCTAGATCTTTTGATCAAGGTTCATCGTCTAGATCTTTTGCTCCAGATTCATCATCATCTCATAGAGTTCATTATGAACCTCTCTTGCATGAGGGTGATGCTACAGACATTGATGAACCATCTTCACGTGCTTTAGGTTGTGGTGATAGTGTACCATATGTGTATCGACGTCAGCAGCCTCCTAGCAAGGTCGGCCTGGTGCTGTGCAACCAGGGCGAATACACAGGGTCCTCAAATTTTGGGGGCCCAAATATAAAAAAAATACTTATATATTGTAATAAATACAATACTTTGAAGGTTAATCGTAAAGATTATCAATGGTGTGTTGGTCAGTCTAATAAATTTTTACCTCCTGATCCAAGGCTCGACTCACGTGAAGCGTTTATGTTTTGTTTTTAATTTGTTTTCTATAAACTTTATTTCTGTGTCAAGATTTTGGAAATAAAATTATTTAAATATATAAATTATATAACTTAAAATATAAATCTTGATATTTTTTCTTTATTATTTTTAATTATTCTTATTTATTATATTCGTATATATTATATTATTAATATATGTATTGAATGATTTTAAATTAAACTGATATAATTAAAATAATTTTTAATTATTATGATGATAATTACGTCAAATAGTATTTTTACCCATTTTAATATAGAAAAAATTAATTAATTATTTTTTTAAAATTCCTCTTATATCATAGATTTATCTATCCCATTGTTGATTTTTAATAATTAACATGTTTTGTATTAGAAATATTTATTTATTTGACCAACAAATATATTTTTTAAGTTTGTTAGTTTTAATATTTTTATAAATTTAATGTTTTTTTTTCATTTAATTAATGAATATTAAAAAGATATCATATATATAATAGAGGGCCCAAAACTCGCTGAAAAAAGACATAGGTCTCAAAACTATATTTTCGCACCAGGCCTCTATTTTCTTAGGACCGACCCTGCCTCCTCGTAAAGACAACTACCCCGTTGTGGAATTGGGGGTCATCATTAATTTGTTTTTGTTTTAATGCTTAGCCACACTATATTACTTACTATGAACTTATTATATTTTGACTTTGTTTATTCCAAATTTTGCCACCTATTTCCATTTATTTTTAAAATTTGATTTCATCTCGCTTCTTGCAAATTTTCATTTTTAATTTTACAATAATCAAAAGTTTGTCAAGGGAAAAAAAAACAAAATACAAAAAACAAAGAAAGACAAAACAGAGGAGAAGGAAAAAAAACAAACAGACACAAGAACAACGTGGAATTAGAAAAAAAAGTGGGGTGCTAAATACTTACATACTAGGTACGTATTCTAAACCTTAAAAACGTAGATAGTATGTACGTATTCAAAAACTACGTATTTGAATACATATTTATAGAATACACATATTTCCTTAATAATTACGTATTTGTCAAATACGCATCTAACGCGGCATCCATATAGTTAAATACGTATTAAAAAACTACGTATTTCAAATCTAAAAGGTCAAGCTAGATGGTTTTACTAAATAAAATCCGTACAGTCTATTTTACCAATATTTTATATTTTTCAGATTACATCCCAAGTAGCCCATAAATCTCGTTATTTAAAAAGAGAAATAGCAATATAGAAACCTTATCAATATTAAAACCACATGCCACGTGGGGGTTGGGGGGATGTTTCTACACGCCGACCTTCCCACCCTCGCTTTCTTTTTCTCCAAGCAAACATCTCACCCGCCAGCCTCGTCATCAGAAGTACCCCTTATACTAGAATTAGATAGCTCTACAACTCTCAAGAGGCAAAAAGGGGAAAAAAGATGTGGAGTTCTCAAGAGAGCTTGCCTTCTTCCAAAACTATTCTATCGATTGTGGCATCAGTCACCGCCTCAGTAGTTCTCCTCCGAACCTTCTACAATGAACTAATCCCCAACACAGTCCAAGACTATTTCTTCACTCGCCTCCATTACTTCTCAAACCGTTTATCTTCCTACCTTACCATCGTCATCGAAGAGCTTGACGAACTTAACGCCAACCAGATGTTTGATGCAGCAAATATTTACCTGGGGTCAAGACTTTCTTCATCCTCACGAAGAATTAAGGTCCATAAGCCACAGAAAGAGCAGCATTTGGATGTTTCCATAGATAGGAATCAAGAATTGATTGACAAATTCAAAGGCATCAAATTCAAATGGGTTTTGGTTTCTTCACGTATTGATAACCCATTTTCAAATACGAAGCGCGGCGGCAATTCATCAGCGCGATCCGATGTTCGGCATTTCGAGCTAAGCTTTCATAAGAAACATAGGGATATGGCATTGAAATTTTACCTTCCACATATTCTAGGAGAAGCAAATGTCATTAGAGATGAGAAAAAGGCTGTGAAGCTTCATACAATAGATTACAACGGGACCGATTATTGGGGTTCGATCAACCTAAATCACCCTGCCACATTTGACACTATAGCCATGAACCCTGAAAGTAAGAAGGCATTGATGGATGATCTTAATATGTTTATTGAAAGGAAAGAATATTATAAGAGAGTTGGCAAGGCTTGGAAACGTGGGTACTTGTTGTATGGACCACCTGGTACTGGGAAATCAAGTTTGGTTGCTGCCATGGCTAACTATTTAAAATTTGATATTTATGATATGGATCTGAGGGAAGTTCAATGTAATTCTGATTTGAGAAGATTGTTAATTGGGGCTGGAAACCGCTCGATTTTAGTAATCGAGGACATCGATTGCTCTATTGAGCTGCAAGATAGGAGTTCTGAAGATCAAACTAAATCTGCTGAGGATGAAAAGGTAGTTCTCTACTTTAATCTGTGTACATGGCTAAACATTTGGCAAAAAAACAAAAATCGGAAAATTTTCTAGTTCTCCAATGTAGGCACTCCTAATAATAATTGGCCATAGATAAGTGATTTAATAAATACACATGACATGCTATCGATCGATGAGAGTCGTATGGAAAATATTTGATAGAATTGAAATCTAGACCTCTGTGGAATGTTGGGGAAGCTATACTTAATTTTCAAGTTGTTTCTTTGCAATCACCTTGCAGGTTACTCTCTCTGGATTATTGAACTTCATTGATGGCCTATGGTCAAGCTGTGGAGATGAGCGGATAGTGGTGTTAACCACGAATCACGTAGAGCGGTTGGATCCAGCATTATTGAGACCAGGGCGAATGGATCTGCACCTGCATATGTCTTACTGCAACTTCAGTAGTTTCAAGATACTAGCATATAACTACTTATTAATTCATGAGCATTCTCTTTTCGGAGAAATTGAAGAACTATTAGATAAAGTTCAGGCAACACCCGCTGAAGTAGCTGGAGAGCTGATGAAGAGTGACAACATTGAAACTGCAATTCAAGTCCTTATCCAATTCCTCCTTGGCAAGCAAGAGAGAATTAGACCGCCAGACCATAGAATAGAAACAGGAAAAACTCAAATCTAATTTGCTTAAGCTCAATTTTCGAACTCGAGCTTTTTTTTTTTTTTCTTTTCTCCTCCTTTATAGGCACTGCTCTTGTTGCCATAACATCATATGCTTCTGCATGATTTGATTTTTCTCTGCACTTGCAAAACGCTGCATGCATCAGAAAGAGCTCATTTTTCTCCACTATTTTAGTGAATGAATGGAACTTCTGCAGGTTTTGCTCTAAAATCTACTCGTAACTTCAACACTGTAAAAAAGAACAACATGAACTAACTAAGACGACGACATATTTCTCAATTAGTGTATGATTGTTCATCAGAGAGTGCACAAGCTTTCTGGATGAATTTGAGTCCCGTCTTTGTTTACAGCTCGAGAAATCATTCAATACTCCGATACAATGAAAGCTTTTTCACTCATAATCATTGGATTTATTTTTCTTTCTCTATTAAACTACAAACAAATGTGATTGATCCACCATAATTTTTCAGGCAGTTCCGCTCTATGAACTTTCATTCTCCTGTTCCAATCCTGAGAATTCTCTCCTTAACTATCAAAATTCAACCAGAGGATTAATCGGCGTCTATCGTCAAATGTTCACTCGATCCTTCCTTCACTCTCTCTCTCTCTCTTTTCAATTGAAGTAGAAAAGTAAAAATATCAATGAAAATCTTATAACGCAGGATTTCTTAAACTAATTGGCAATTTCTTGTCATGAAGAACAAGAGTTTGTTAATCAGTATAAACGAGACCATATCAATTACCGAGATCAATGAAATAGAACAAAATTTTAAAAACCAAGAACAAGAAGAAGCAAATTCCTAGGCTGAATATACTCACATTGACAGAAACAGAGCTGATCAGATGGATTGACAAACGGAAATTGTCCTCAGATCGAGCAAGAAAACGAGAATTTGTAAGTCGTACGCTTCAAGAAACGATCATTATATAGAAAGAAAGAAAAAAATAAATAAAAAGGTAACCGGACCGATCAGGCGAAGCTGAGATGAGGAATAACAGTGAGTTCTGAATATGATCCTTTATGACAAAGGAAAGAACGAAGGTCGCGTCGCGGACGCTGAGATATTTTCCGATCATGTTGAAGCTCATCAGAAGATGGCAGAGCTTTCTTGCGGGATGGTTGATCTCAAATTCTCTGTTTAATATTTATTGGCTACTTCGCGCTACAATTATTTCGATCTAATTATTTTAATTCTTTTTTTAAATTTTTTTTACCGTGAGAGAATTAATTATCAAGATTAACAACCAATTTTTTTATATTAATGTACGATGGGTTTTTCTAAGAGTTGCAAAATGCATGATTTCAGTTTTTTTAAAAAAAAATAATTTCCTGATTTTGTTGTTAATTGAAGGATAGTGAGTTATGCAGCTCATAAAAGTTTAAATTATCACGCATTTGAATTTATTAGATTTAAGTAGGTAATTTCAATTCTTCTAAAAAAAAACATATCATGTATGAAATAAATTAAAGAAACCATTTTATCACACATTTGAAGTTAGTATTTGTATTAAAAATTATTTACAATTTACAATTCTTAAACAATCTGAAAGTGTTTTTTTTTTTTTGGAATGGGGATTGAAGTCCACTTGTAAATTTAATATCCGAATTGATAAATAATAAATTTTCACAAAATGCCTTACATAATCCTTTTAATCTGTAATTTATAGTGAGTCTTAATAGAATGAAAGTGATTAATTATAACGGAATAGATTTAACACGATGTTGAAATCATTTTCAAAAAAAAAAAAAAACAGAGAGAATATTATTGCCATTAACGTAACAAAAACAATATATGTCCATTCAAAGAATAAATTGAGAAAAAAAAAACCGTCAATCTAATTCGCATCCCAAATGAACTCCAGGTAAACACGGAGTTAAAGAAAAGTTCCTTGTTACCAATTTTCCCCTCCCATGGGCGGTTCTCTCTCTGTTTTTTTTTTTTTTTACCCTCACAAAATGACAAAGGAAAGATGAAAAAGAGTTCAAAAACAGCCAATGTCAAAGTCCGCACTGAAAGGAGAGAGATAGAGAGACAATTATGTTCATTGATAAATTAGTCACTGTGAAACTTCAAAGGAATTGGTGGTCATGGATTTCACTGAAGAACACATGAACGAGCCGACATTACCAAAGTCTATCTATACATAATATATATTCACAGAGTTGCTAAATACATACAAGTAGAAGAGGCGAGGCAATAATTAACGGACACAAACCATCTTCAGCCTCAGCCCGATCAATTCCGCTCTATGTACAGGTACGTCTAAATCCAGGAGCAACTGAAACAATGGAGTTTTCTTCAGTCTCCAATCGCTTGCTTCCAGGACAATAGAAAATGGATAGTTCAAGATTCAGTTTTCATACCTGTTATGCCAAGTTCCTCCTAGCACGTAGCAGATTGAGCTTGTCCCTCCACTGAGCTGAAATAAGAACCCAAAGATTGAGAAGCTATATTTGAATGGGGAAATGGAGATTATTTTCATCATTAACACAGATTCCGGGGAGAATTCTCCATAACTATCCAAAACATCAATCACCTATGTTCCTTTTTGGAAAGTAAAACACCATAAGACCACCCCATATTAAGCCAATAATTATCCTTGGAAGTTTCAAAATGTCAGATGGTATAATATATATGTTCACACACTAACACCGACATGTTGAACGACCTAGTGAATATGTTTTAAAACATAAGCATGCATGTACGATTCTGTTCTAAATCAGATAAATAAATTAGAATTAAGAAAGTTGAAAAGTAAAACGAAATTTATAGTATAGATATTGAATTAAAAAAATTTAATTGAACAAAGAAATAAGTACCAGCATCTCTATAGCGCTCTTCAACAGCAGCTATCAGCATGTTCCTCACTAGAGTAAACTCTTTGGCTTCAACACAAGGTTGACTACTAGGCCTGAACAAAAAATCCCACCCTTTCGTCAAATGCAAGACTTATAGTTAACTATCAATCACGTTAATGTGCCCATCATTCATCATAAAATGCTCTAATAGAAATCACCAAGAATTAAGAGTAATGAGTTTCAGACCACAAAAGATACAGTTTCGTAGTGAAGGTAACACAAATGATGATTAAGGAAGGTAAACATAAAATGTACAAAGCACAACATTATAGTTTGAATTAATCACCCATACATATCAAAATGTCCCGACACACTTGAAACTCAGTGTTGGATCATTAATTTTTGTAGGCATATGAAAATAAATTGTATATATACATTAAGAGACCGAATAAATAATGAATGGAAAGATCAAACTCATTAAATTAAGCATATAACAGTGTGGATATACTAATCTTGGATTCTGTTTTCTTTATGACCATGAGTCATTTAAAAACTGTTTATTAAGCATTTGCTAATGGGTTTTCTGCATTGTTAAAAAAATATTATTGGCCTCTTCAACTTATAGTAGGTAATACATATTATGTCCTTTCTTTCAATCTGTATCTTTAGAATAAACATCATAATAAAAAATGTGAGATTGTTACTGCAAAAAACCATCAAATGTAGAGAAAATATGAACCACATTTAAAAAAAAAATTACTTGTTCAATAAAATTTTAGCTGCTGAGCTTATCAAAAAATTATCTGTTCTAAAGAAAGCTAGTTGATTACCGATCCAGTTCAGTGAATAATATGCCATCTGTGGAAGGGGCTTGGATTGACAGTTTCCCAGTTTCAATGACTCTCATACCATCACTGTATGCCAGATACTTGTTCACTTGAATTGGGACCTGCAATTGTTAAGTAATATGATTAAGCAATCAAAGTATCTAGGATGCCATAACATATGAAAAACATTTAAATAAAACTTCTACAAATAACAAAAAACTTCCTACAACCAACAGAGAATGACATATTATCCAACGGCCCAAAAAACACAACATATCAATACTTGGCCATGAAATTTAATTCCAAAAACTAACAAAAAAAAATTTCAACAATTTTCATAGTGACTTAAAGAGGCACTGATAAGTATCTATTATCACTATCACTAAAGAGAATTATGCAAAAAATTGTTTGGTTACCTTGCACCGTACTGCAATGTTTATAGCATCTGAAGGTCGGAGATCGAAACTGAGACAGTCGGTCTCACTACCAATCTGCAAAACATATAAAATCTTACTCTCTTAAATTAACCTAATCCGAGGATAAAGAATTGAACTGCAGAAATTAATACATGCCTTTGAGAGGTATAACTGAGCAAAGTATGCCTCATGCACTCTCTTAGTAACCCTGACAAGTTTGACCTGCATAAATAAGAAAAATGAAAGTGATCAACATCAGAAAGAAGTCATATCCGACCCCAAATGAAACTGCTGAGTAATCTCGAAATAAAAGCTGGACAGAGAGCATGAAAAGAAGTAAGGAATACCTCATAACCCATCTTGTCAATCATCTCTTTTACCACTTGATACATTGTGGGTCTAGCCTAGAACCAAATAAGAATAATTGTTAGAAATTCCTTATGATGGAATAAATGTTCCTAAGTTCACAACTTCTTAAATACAGGACATTAGATCAAGTCTCAAGATAAGACATAGAAAATATACAATTGGAACATTGCGCACAGCAGCCAATAACAGCACACTCGGCATTTCCACTACAAAAGATGAAAAATTGTGAGAGGGAATTCAAATAACATTAAGCTCAAATTAGAAACTATCATCCACAAGTACATACACACGATTATGGGGAGAAGAAGACCAGTCCCATCTTCCATCTTCAATACAATTGCAGGATGAGGAGCGTAATCAGGCAGATGCCCACCATGAGGGTTATTGTGGACACATCTTAAATGTCGACCATCCCTCATTTTAATCGTGAAACCATCCGAACCACTTTTCACCTCGACTATACAACACAAACAATCAAGGGACAATTGTATTAGTTAATATCATCGAACTACAGAAGAACATTTTACATACAATAGTATTAAACTCCGAAATAGTCCCATAATGAATCACTAAAATTAAAAATACTAATTTATAGACACTTAATTCAAAAAAAAAATATAATGTAATCAAGCAATTTGGCCATCAATTTACCATACCAGCTTCAACTACACTGGAATCAACATACTCTTCGTCCTTTTCGTTGAAATTCTCCGCCATACTTCCATTACCGTCAGATGATGAACTGAAGCTGCAACGCAACGTCTTACACTTTCTACCATTACCTTGATGAGGAACAGCGGAAATCTTAGCATTGATCCCCGTGAATCCCCAGAATTCACTTTTTCTAAACCTCAAAGCCATCAAAGAACGATTGATCGGCAGAGAGTATAACCCTGCTTGATTCGCACGAATACTAGGGCAAACAACTGGTCCTTGCAACGAACCCATTTCTCGTCCTTCAATTCCACCAAATTAATCGGATCAAACAAAATTAACTTAATCTGTAGTAAAGGAATTAGCGATCGCACGCATAAAATCAGTGGATTCAACAAACTATCGAGCAAATCAATAATTACCAGTTCGAAGAAATTCATAATTAGTTCCATGGCGACAGTTTTTAAGAACAGTAAATAAGAAAATTAAGTTAAATTCAAGGATTAATATTATTTTTATTTTATTTTTTTCACTATCGTCAGTGGAAAATAAAGTGGAATTTGATGATCAGTCTAAACACTGAAAAAGTTTTAAAAGATTCATTACCTTAAAATAGATATGAAAATTAATTAAAAGTCCGAATCACGATCGAAGATCGGTGATGACAGCTAGATCAAGTAAAAGAAATTCTCGTCAGATTCTCGATCACGGAATTCCAGAATCCAGATATCTGATTCTCAAGCAAATAACAATGGCAGAATTTGAAATTTAGAAAATTTCAACGATGAAAATTGAAGTGGAAAAAAAGAAAAAGGAAAGAAGAGACCGACCAAACAAGATGAACGGATAAGGAGGGAATGATGAGAAGACGGGCAAGATAAAATGGATGCTGCAGAAAGAGATGAGAAGTGTGAATTAAGACTTTTGAACAGAGCAAACGCTTTCGTTTATTTATTCATTTTTTTCTTTGAATTACTATTATGACCCTCTTCATTATTAAATGATCTATCATCTATTAATAAAAATGCACTGAATAAAGTTTTTGTTAAATTCATCTCCAAGAATTCTTGCCTTCTGGTCAGGGGCAAGTATTTTCTCTCTAAACTCATTTTGTTTTTTTTTTACTTTTATATATTACAAAATTACAAGAAAATGAACTCAAACCTTCGACTTCATATGAAAATGACAAATGTCTAATCATTATATAAAAAAATACTAAAATTCAGAAGAATGTACACTTTAAAATTCGATTTATTAAATAATAAATTTTACAATTTTCAAGGAGGTGTATATAATATTTCTATATCGACTATACTATTAAAAATATTTTATTTTAAAATACTATTCTTAAAATTAATCGTAAATAAAGTCTTAATATCAATCTCTCCGCTGAGCTTTTTATTTATATAATTTTTTTTTATTTTAACACATTATTATAAAAGAAATATTAGTTTTATTTTTTAATATAGACACTTTTTTTTAAATATTACATTATATTAGAGAGAAAATAGAAAGTTCGAACTTTCAATCTTAAGAAAAGATTACATTGATACTACGTAACCACTTGAACTATATTTTACAAATATAATCTTTTAAAATTATTCTAATTTTTTCGAAAAATTTAACTTTAGCATTTGAAAAGGAAAAGAGTATTTAAAACATATAAATTATGAAAAAAAAAATGATACTGAATGTATTTATTCTCAATTTTTTAATCTTTTTTTCTTTTCTTTTTAATATTTCAATTTTAACCTTTGGTCTTTTGAGTTGGCGAATATGGAGCGGGCGTCATGTGATGACGCATATAATTGGAGGGTTTTCATGACCTTTCACAGCAAAAAGAGTAGAAGTAGATAACACTCGATAGATATTCGCTGCGATCGCCGGCGGCATTAAAAATCAAGATCTTCCGATGAATGACACGTGTATAAGAATACTTCTTGAAACGATCTGGATAAGGCTTCCCCCTACTCCGGGCCCCACCCAATAAAAAATATCTAGTTTTATAAGAGACTTCGGCGATAACCGAACGAACGGTAGGATGTCTACGTTATTTCACGGTTGGGAAAAATCATCCCCTTTATATAGTTTTTTTTTTGGTAAAGTACCCCTTTGGTCCCTGAGTTTTGGAGATCATGTCTATTTGGTCCCTGCTTTTTCATTTTGTGTCTAAGTGGTCCCTGAATTTTGGATGTTGTGTCTATTTGGTCCCTATGTTTGCAATTTGTATCTAAGTGGTCCCTGAGTTTTGGATACTGTGTCTATTTGGTCCATAGATTTTCAAGAACTATTAGAAATAAGTTTAATTGGTCTTTAATTTAACGTATTCGTTAACTTGTTACCAAATTATTGACTTAACGCTGACATAACATATTTAATTGGTCAAAATACGAAGATGTGATTAAAATTTTCATCAATCTAGGCCTAAACTTTGACATAATTATTAATCCAATATCAGTATTTTGATCAATTAAACATTTTATGTCACCGTTAAGTCGATATTATGTTAATAAGTTAACAAATTAAGGAAGAATTAAACTTGTTTCTAATAATCCAGGGACCATTTAGACAAAACTTGAAAATTCAGGGACCAAATAGACACTATATTTAAAACTCAGGGACCAAATAGACACAAATTGAAATGCAGGGACCAAATAGACACAATATCCAAAACTCAGGGACCAAATAGACACAAATTGAAAACGTAGGGACCAAATAGACACGACCTCTAAAACTCAGGGACCAAATGAGTATTTTACCTTTTTTTTTTTTCTCATCAAAATCATCCTTAATATACTAAAGTAATATTAATGTAAAATTTTTATTTTTCAATGACTTAAAGCTTATAAAATTATAAAATAAAAAATAAATAAATAAAAACTATAAAAATACCACGAGGATTATGTCAATTTAAACAATAAATTTTTCTTAACCTTTTTGAATTCGTGTTAAACATATTTAATAAATAGAAATATTACTGGATTGCAGATATTGATGTAATATTAAAAATATATCATTATTTAAAACTATTTGTAAATATAACAATGTGAATTATTAATTCACTTGTAAAAATATATAATTCAACGGTAATCACAGATTGACCAGCTAGGAATTTACTATATTTTATAAATGTTGTAAAGGGTAAAAATAGCCCTCTTATGGATTGCGCTCACACCGGGCCGATTCACATGGGGACAGGCCCATTCGAATCACGTCCTGAAGGAGCCAGCCCTCTTACGGGCCGCGTTCACTGCAGGTTGGCTCACATGGGGACAGGCCCATCCGAGCCAACACCATAAGAAGCTCGTCCTTCATAGGCCGAGTGAAAGGCCCATTAAGCCTAGCCTCACGCTAGCCCGGTCGATGAACCCTCGATCAAGGAACTATAAAGGGCACTTGACCTATCAAATCAGGTAAGGACACTTTAACCTAAAAAACGAACAATATGATTGTTTTGACCTAATCCTTGCGGCGCAAGGCAAATCTCACCTACCACCACCTAACTTGATCGTCGGAGGGTCGTCGGCTGGTACCACACCGGTGCCCTTCTGACTATCATCTGCTGTAGCGTTTCAGGTTGCTCCGCCGCTAAGGAACAGCAAGTGACGCGACGTGCTCTATTGTGTGGAACGAGGCTCCGACGAGAAATATCCCACACAGTTTGGCGCCCACCGTGAGGCCGTTCATCTTCGATTTCCGGCAAAATCTAGATACTCACTCGGTTCCCACAAAATCGAATCAATGACTACTCGTTCGACCCGGCAACGAGCTCTTAATGAAAACGCAAACAAAGAGAAGGGGGCAACTGACGATGCTCAGGACCTCAGTGCTCAGAACCTCAATCCGTCACCGGGAACCATCACCATCGCCTTGACAGAGCACCGAGAGATGGTAGAAGTACACAAAGCTCTGAGAGAATAAGTACGGGAAATGAGGGCCTTGTTAGGGAAAGGTTTGGCGGCGGTCCAAGCCAACAGCCAAAATATCCTGAACGTTGATGAGGGAGGCCTTTCTAAGCCGCGAACTAACAAGTCTCAGGCCAGGCGACGGCGTAGAAGGGCCACCACATCCGAAAAGGCAAAGAGTGTACCGGGAGACGACCTCCGGACCAGGTTGAAGGCTCGCCGACGGGGGGAAAATGAAAGTTTAGAGATCTCCTCGTCGAAGGAAAAAGACGCACCAAGCAAAACAGGCCCCGCCCGGCAAACTCGAGACAAGGTGCCGTCACAGAGGGGTGACGGAGGAAATCAGGACTCAAGCTACACCGGAAGCGACGAGGGAAGCTCGGCATCTGCAGACAAGAGCAAACGCCGGGAAAAGCAACAGAAGTACACCAATGCGAGGCAAATCCTCGAAGAAAAGCTGGCAAATAAGGCATCCGAGAAAGGGGCTAAACCTAATTCAGACGCCCGAGAACCAGGGGATTCCCCCTTTACGAGAAGAGTCATGTCCGTCCCACATCCGAGGCTCTTCATCCTCCCAAAGTTCGAAATGTATGACGGAACTGGAGACCCGATGGAGCATGTGGCTCATTTCGTAAATATGATGGAATCCTCATGCGTGATCGGGCCCGATCTGGATGCCTTAACCTGCCGTTTCTTCCCCACGAGCTTGAAAGGTTCTCCCCTGCTATGGTTCAACAGCCTCCCTAAGAGGTCCATTAAAACCTTTTCGAACCTATCTTCTGCCTTCCTCAGTGAATATAGCGTAAGTCAGAAGTTCGTCAAAACGAACCACGACCTCTATGATGTGCTGATGGGAGAAAAAGAAGCCCTCCGAGACTTCATTGTCAGGTTTCGACAGGTAAAGTTAGAGGTCAAAGACTGCAATGACCTAGAGGCGGCTACCGCATTCTCACGGGCCATACACCCAAACCGTCCCCTCTGGAGGTCTTTTAATAAACGAAGGCCTACAACTATAAAAGAGGCGTTGGACAGAGCAATGACAAAGATATCGCAAGACGAGTCCGAAAGGGTAGCCCGAGAAATGCGAAGAACAGGATCAAAGTCCAAAGGGGTATGGAAGAAGAGAGAACCTCACGCTGAGGAAAGGAGAGAAAAGGAGCGCAGACTCTCAGATAGGAGAAAAGAGGAAAAGAGAGACGAAGTGGAAAGAAAATCCGTGTGGGGAAGGATCAGAGATCCGAAGAAGCGCAGCCCGGAACGAATCCTCCACGCGGAGACAATTCATTCTTTCCGAAAGGAAGAGAGAGAGAAGAGGTCGTGGTATGCCCAAAAAAGTCTGGAAAGAGAGGAACCCTACTGCAGGTTCCATAAGTCTAAAGGGCATGCCATGGAAGACTGCAAGATCCTCGTTCGTGAAATAGACCGTGTGTGCAAGCAGGGTCTGATCAGAAGAGTTGATAGGCAAGATCTGAGGAACAAAGATGAGAGGCTCGCAGCACCCAGAGAAATTCCAGGGGAGGGTCAGATCAGTTCTATCCACTGTACCAGAGAATCTGTCAATGTTCACAAAAGGTCTCATCGCGAAGCTGGACTCCCCGTCTATCGGGTCGAGCACACTTCCGAGGATCTGATTAAATATTCTCTGAAGGTTCTAGAGGACGTGCACCTGCCCCACAACGACGCGCTAGTAATAGCGATATCCATCGGGTCCTATACGGTCAGCAGGGTTTTAGTTGACCCAAGGTCTTCCATCAATATACTCTATATGTCAGCATTCCGAAGCATGAAGCTCAGAGAGTCGGATCTCACGAAGAACTCGCAGGACCTAGTGGGATTTAACGAGACAGTGATGATATCCAACGGAATAATCAAATTGCCAGTCAGAGTCGAGGGCGCGAGCCCAGTGGCACTCTTCCATGTCATAGATTCCCGCTCCGGATATAACGCCCTACTCGGGAGGCCGTGGATTCACGACATGAGGGCACACCCTTCAACTCTTCACCAAAAGTTGAAGTACCCTAACGAGAAAGGGGTCCGAGTCATAAAGGAGGACCAACAGGTCACAAGGTCATGCCTAATCGAGATCGTCAAGCTCAAATCCCAATGTCAAGCATAGCAACTACAGGGTCGGGGCCCCGAAAGAGGCGAGCCCTTTGCTCGACCAAGAATCGAAGCGCCTAAGGACGGGTTAGTGAAAATACAGATCCATCCAGAAGATCAGGAGAAAACGACAAGCATTGGGAAAGATCTGAAAGACGGATTGGCAGACCTCTTAAGGAGAAGCTGGAAAATGTTCGTCTGGGACCACACAGACATACCCGGTATAAGTTCCGATATCATAACTCACAATCTCGAGGTTGATCCGAATCAACCTCCCGTCAAACAGAAGAGGCGTAAATTCGCACTTGAGCGGAATGACATAATCAACGAGGAAGTGCGAAAGCTCCTGGAAGCAGGTTTTATCCGAAAGGTAAAATACCCTGATTGGCTGGCCAACGTAGTAGTAGTGAAGAAGAAGAATGGAAAATGGAGAGCCTGTATTGACTTCACTGACCTCAACAAGGCTTGTCCAAAAGACTCCTTCCCACTGCCAAAATAGATCAACTGGTAGACGCCACGGCCGGCTATGAACTGCTCAGTTTCATGGATGCCTTTTCCGGGTATAACCAAATCAAGATGAACCCGAAAGATCAAGAAAAAACTTCGTTCATAACCAACATAGGCACGTACTGCTACACTGTGATACCTTTTGGTTTGAAAAACGCAGGAGCCACCTATCAGCGCCTGATGAACAGAATGTTCGAAGATCGTCTAGGGAAAAAAGTGGAGGTGTATATCGACGACATGTTGATCAAGTCGCGAAAGGCCGAAGACCATCTGGCTCACATGGAACAAGCTTTCAAAGTGCTGAACCGATACGGGATGAAGCTAAACCCTGATAAATGCACATTCGGAGTCCCGGCAGGTAAGTTCCTGGGTCACCTGGTGACCATCCGCGGGATCGAGGCGAATCTCGACCAGATCCAAGCAATAATAGACATGCAAGCGCCAATGAATCTGAAAGGTGTGCAGAAATTAACCGGATGTTTGGCAGCACTGGACAGGTTCATACCCTTCTTCAAAGCGCTGAAAAAGAGCAAGGAGTTTGGTTGGGGAGTCGAGTGCCAGAAAGCGTTTGAGGAGCTCAAAGCCTACTTGTCTTCGCCCCCACTGTTGGCCAAGCCCTCAGATAACGAAAAGCTATTCCTATACTTAGCGGTATCTGATGAGGCAGTCAGCTCGGCGCTGGTGCGCGAAGATGGTCAAACTCAGCACCCAATCTACTATGTGAGTAAAGCGATGATTGACGCTGAAACACGGTACTCAAAGATGGAGAAGCTAGCACTGGCCTTGATAGTCGCGTCGCGCAAGCTGAAGCACTATTTTCAAGGCCATCAGATAGTGGTGAGAACCACCTTCCCACTAAAGGTCGTTCTTCACAAGCCGGATATTTCAGGACGCCTGACGAAGTAGGCAATAGAATTGGGCGGATACGATATCACTTATGAGCCAAGAACAGCCATCAAAAGACAAGTTCTCGCAGATTTCGTTGCAAAAATGACTCCAGCAAATCCGAGCGAAATCTAGATGAAATCGCCGCTGGCAACCGACCTTGGAATGGAAACCTGGACCCTAAGCGTTGATGGATCCTCGAACTCAAGAGGATCCACCGCGGGGCTAGTCCTGTCGACCCCCGAGGGATACCTCCTGGAACATTCAATCCGATTCGGATTTGTAGCTTCAAACAATGAAGTCGAATACGAAGCGTTGATAGCTGGGCTATAGAGAGCGAAAGAACTGGGAGTAGAAGATTTAAACATCAGAAGTGATTCTCAACTTGTGATAAACCAGGTAAAAAGGTTATTTGAGGCAAAAGACCCCAGGATGGCGAAATATCTGGAGAAAGTTCTGTCCATCCTCTCTCAATTCGTAAAGTACAGCATCAGCCAAGTACCGAGGGCTGAGAACGGACATGTCAACGCGCTGGCTAGTCTCAGATCCGCAGTCCAAACGGAAACAAGAAGAATCATCTCTGTCGATCATTTGTCCAAACCAAGCATCAACCTTGATTCAAACATGGGGAGTGGAGACGATGGAATAATCGGACAAGTAATGCCCGTAGAACAAAATCTAGAGTTCGAGTCGGATTGGAGAAATCAAATCCTCCAATACCTACAATCAGGACTTCTACCCGAAGAGAAACTAGAAGCGCGGAAAATCCAATCCAAAGCGGCTAGATACTCAGTCATCCAAGGAGAATTGTACAGGAGGTCCTTCGATGGACCCTATCTAAAATGCCTGGGAAAGTCAGAAAGTTCTTACTTTCTGAAAGAGTTGCACCTTGGACACTGCGGAAATCACGCATGACCGAGGTCCTAGAGTCATAGAGCGTTAACGCAAGGGTATTACTGGCCCACCATGGTGAAAGATTCCAAAGACTTTGTTTCCCATTGTGATAAATGCCAAAGGTTCGCAAAGACGATTCACCCACCGCCGACGGTGCTAACTACAATCTCGGCACCTTGGCCCTTCATGCAATGGGGCCTAGACCTGGTGGGAAAACTGTCGTTAGCTCCAGGACAGAAATGTTATCTGATCGTAGCAACGGATTATTTCTCCAAATGGATTGAAGCCGAACCACTGGCAAAGATTACGGAGAGGAAAGTCGAGATGTTCCTCTGGAAAAACATCTTCACCCGTTTCAGAATTCCCAAGGTCATCATCACCGACAACGGAACTCAGTTCACAGGAAGATCCATCCGGAAATATTGTGCAGATAGGAAAGTGGAACTTAGATATTCGACACCCGCTACCCACAGGCTAATGGACAAGCCGAAGCATCTAATAAAACCATCATGGACTCTCTGAAAAAGAGATTAGAACGAACGAAGGGGAGATGGGTGGATGAACTTCCAGGAGTCCTTTGGGCATACCGGACCACCCCTAGAACCCCAACAGGCGAAACCCCATTCGCCATGGCTTTCGGGGCTGAGGCCGTAATCCCCACGGAAATGATCATCCCCACAACCCGGAGTTTGATCCCGGAAGCAGAAAACGACACCGTGATGGCAAAAGCACTAGATTTGGCCAAGGAAAAAAGGGAGCAGACGCTAGTCCGTATGGCATGTTACCAGCAGAAAATGGCCAAGTACTTCGAAAAGAAAGTGAGACAGCGCAAATTTAAAGTAAACGATTTTATTCTGAGAAAAGTATTCCAGAACACACAAGAGCCCGGAGCGGGAAAACTGGGACCAAGCTGGGAAGGTCCGTATAAGGTAGTCGAAGAAGTCAAGCCGGGGACTTATCGTCTCGAGGACGAAAAGGGCGAACTGATTCCGAGAGCATGGAACGCCACACATTTAAGAATTTATCGTGTGTGAGGATGAGAGAACCATGTAAGTACTTGGCCGAAGAGGCCCATTTCAAATCAATATACAAGTATTACATGTCTTTTCTCCCACATGATCATTCGATGCCTTCACGATGAAAAATGCTAATCCGATTATGCAGGTTACTAAGTCCCTCTCGGACAAAAACCCCTAATTCGCTGGAATAGTTTCTAAGTCTTCCGCGGACTAGAAAATCTAACGCATTCAGAATTATGGAAAAATAACTCACACAGAAAGTGAAGCAAAAACACAATGAGTGAGTAAAGTGCCAACTTTTATTCACAACAAACAAGTAAGGCTCGAACCCACATGTCGGGAACTCAGCGGAAACGAATTACAAAAGTCATTCGGAAAATAAATCGGGATCTCTGCTGGTTCCGAGCTAGGCTGTTCAGCGCGCCGGCGACAACGAGGGTGTCCGTTTAGGAGAGGATGAGGGTTTTGTCCGGAAAGCAGCAATTGCACTCCGCCAGCTCGTCACATCTGCTCCACCCTGCGCCTTGATGGATTTTGAAAAGTAGTCGTGTCCTCGTTCCAAGAGGGAAAAGCGAGAATTCCCACCACTCTCTAGCAGCGCGAAAGACCGCTTCTCCAACCAAGTCAGAGGTGCTGGGAAATGGGAAACAGGTGCTGTTCACTCTCGTCTCGTATGGGAGCGCATGTCTCTCCATCTTAAACACCAAACGAGACGCCACCTCCCATGCTGAAGTCCCAGACGATATAATGATGGGAAAAACCACCGGGAACCAACAAGGGAGTTTCCCCCTCCACCGTATGCCCCATTGCCTGAGTTCAACCGGAACGAACTCTGGAACCGCAGTGGAAGGCAGCGGAGCGGCTGATTGGTCTAGGCAGACAGTACCCTGGATTCGACACTCACAAGCGTAGAGGATGACGACCACCAAGGTCAAGTCCTCCGGGGCCAACCAAACAGGCGTAGAAGATCACGACCAAACTTTCTCAATACAAGCCATGACCAAGGACGACCAGACGTGGAAGAGAAACAGGAAGAAATGGGAAAACCCCATGGTATGGAATTTTAAACTCTGTGAGAAAACTTGAAAATCTGGGAACGAAAGAGAACGTTTCAGAAAACAGGGTCTAAAGTGGGAACTTATTTACACGAGATGGAACTCATAACTTTCCTATAAATTAACGGTATTAGTACGATACCTCACTACAAAATATAAGGGCACTATCGACGCATATGTACGTCGGGGATGCCTTCACTCCACGCCGGCAATTCCTTCACCGGCGAAAAATGTACGTCGGTATTTACGCCGGCAATTCGTTGTCGGGATTGCCTCTTTTTAGCATCCCCGGCGTGATATTTTTCTACGTCGGGGATCCTTTATGCATCCCCGATGTATCATATGACGGCGTAAAATTAAATGTCGGTGTTAGATAATGGCATTACCGGCGCCATCGCGTCGGCAAAGGGAACAAAAAATGGAAAAAGTTTAGGGGAATTGCCGGCGCCATAGCGCCGGCAAAGGGAACAAAAAATGGAAAAAGTTAGGGGCATTGCCGACGCTATGACGCCGGCAAAGGATACAAAAAATGGAAAAATTTAGTGGCTTTGCCGGCGCCATAGCGCCGGCAATACCACTGTTGTTTTTTTTAAAATTCTGTGAATGACCCCACCTTTCCATCATACTCTCTTCAAGAAAGAACCTCCAGTGCTATGTATGCTAGAGTACCAACAGTGTTGAATGAAGCAGGGATGACTAAAAAAAAAATTGACAACATGGCAAAATAAGTAAAGACAAAAGAAAGAAAGATCATGCAAACTAAAAAATGATAAACAAACTTTAAAAGAGCTCACCACAAAAGTCAAAATATAAGTTGACTTCATAAGACAAATAAAATGCACCTTCATCATATTTTCTTCCAGGATCTCGTAGGTACAGTAAAAACGTTTTGCATATGCAGGATCATGTAGATCCACGTGATACCAGGAAGGAAGTCGGCAACTCGATATTGCGCAATGCTATAAGTTCAAAGGAGTTTTTAAATACAATACAAGAAAATATGGCACTTAAAGTTGCCCCTACATATGCATAGATAATCACACGAGAGAATGCGAGCACACATTCACATACCACGCCGCACAAGGAAATGAGAAGGTCGAGATTTATCCGAGCGTTCAAATCTAAGAGCTTGAATCAAGCAAGTAACACTGAAGCTCTTCATCATCCGCTCTTTTCAAGAACATTGACAAAGTATGCACGAATCGTTAACGTGGGAATTAGATGTTTATCCAATTCATTTGAATATAATAGTCCGCATTTAGTATTAATTAATACAAGACACTTTCTAAGTACTTGCAAGTGAAAAGCTAGCTTGGAAAATTCCTGACAAGAGGGGTAATACCGCCATTTTATCCTAGGTATTTAATTAGTGGAAATTTGCAATATGCATAGTTACCTCTTATCATGCATCAATACAAATCCTTCCTCAAATGTGCAATCATATGAATGAACGTGAGAGTGTCACCGATTAGAAGGTAAAGAATTCAGAATATCAACTTTTTTAGGATTGGAACTACCTCTTCGCTTTCAAAACGGGAGAGAGAAGCTCCAATGCATCACGGACATCAATCATTTCCCACTTATGCATTAATTCCAATGCTTGTTTTGCCTCCTGCACTTGTAATGCCACGTAAATATATATGTGAAAAATTATCGAGTTTTCTATCTATATAAACAAGGATACACTAAAGAAAATCAAGCCAATTTCTAATAAAATTCAAATTAGTAGCCGATTCAAGATGTTTTATGTTATGATGCATGTGTATTCATACGAGACAATGACAGGGAAAGAAAGCTAATGCAAGAAGTGCAAACAGAGGTTAGTGAACACAACTACAAACTAATATGCAATTAGCAAGAAGATTACATCAACAGAAATATCCTTGGTATATTACTTGCACTTAACTATTTACAGTGGTCTTGGTGCATGAAATGACCCAAAAAAAACTATGATAACTAGTGTGCTTACATATAATTCATGTCCTTTTGGTATCATTCAATAAAACACGAACAATTAATAATGTAGTCTTCCCTTCCTTCCCATGGGTTAGACTCACTTTAGTCTAATTTTACTTAGTATTTAGAGGCAAAAACAAAGATTTTGTGAGTCAACACAGTTATGGCTACTTGTTGACTGTTGATTTGAGAGAAACCTAGAGGACTTTTATTGGGATAGCTAGGAAAATGGAAGGTTTGATGGAGTATGGATTCATTGTCTAGATTCCCTTGGTAATAAACCTTAAACCAAACATGCTCTAAGAGGGCACTGAGCATGAAATAGAGTTCAAACATTTATTGGCTTCATATGTTGATAAATGTCACCATTTTTTAGATGAATTCACAAAATAAATAGTCACCATTTATTGGCTTCATAAGTTGATAACAAAAATGATTTTTTTTTTTTTTTATCAAAAGTAAAAATTTCATTAATCAAAAGTAAAGAGTACCATACAAGAACATCAAGGGGACGAATTCCACAAAAACAAATAAATAGAGAAATAAAAATAAGGAACTATAAAAAAGGAGTTCCACTTTTGAGTACATGGAATGAAAAGATAAACCCACATCTAAAGAATTAATAACAAACGACTATGATGAGAAGGGATTGAACCAACCTGAATGTCACTCCATTCTACGCATCGAAGAAACTTTGTAAGAGCTTTCTTCTCTAACATCAATGAGAAACGAAATTTCCAAAGAAGTTGTCTTTCGTCTCCACTCAAAGTCCTTGTAGGTGGGTATTTTAGTATTCTCTGTATTGATCTAACAAAAAGATGAAGACAGATTGGGATTCTTTCAACTTTAAAATTGCAACAACATGATAACGTGGAATATAACTGTATATATGATCAATAGAATGAGATCATTTATAAATCATAGAAATAGTCATGATTCTCAGAGCCTGAATACATCACTACAAAAATATTGTTCCTTTCAGTTTCTTCAATGAAATTGAAATAAATTTACCACATATCGAAAATGGAGCAATAACGAATTAAACCTATACAGTCCTCATTTTATTCCAAGAATTATAATTTCCCAAATGCAACCAACAAGTCAATTAAACTATACCCTTTTTTCAAATGATTTTATAGTCTCGAACGAATAAATTCAATTCAGAGCAACTATTTGATATTGAATAAAAGCGAAAGTAAGCAATTCAGGTTGTTTTTCCCTACCAATTTTCTCCGACGCCATACTCGGCGAGCACCACCACCTTCAGCATTTATTTCTTTTTAGAAACAACCTGAAAACTTAAACAAGTAAAAGAAAAAAAAACATGAGCAATGAAGAACGAAGAAGAAGACATTGTTAAATCTGATTTTGACAGAATATTTCAAAAATCTGAACCTGTAACCCTAGAGGAAAGTTAAAGCTACGAGAAATGGAATGAAACATAAAAAATAAGCAAAATTTGGGAAACTTAGAAAGATAAGATCAAAAGCATCAAAATTTACAGATAATTGAGGAAGAAAATCGAGAGAGAGAGAGAGAGAGAGAGAGAGAGAGAGGGAGATGGAATTTACCGGAGAAGAAGAAGAAAATCGAGAGAGAGAGAGAGAGAGAGAGAGTTAGGGTTAGAGTATTCGGCCGTCTGCTGCTTGGGGGAGAAATGAATTGAAAGCTGTTTTTTTTAAAGTTGCATCGCCTGCGCAACCCAACCATGCACCGGTATTGGGCTACCATTCCCGGCGCATATCTTGTGCGCCGGTGATGGTAGTCTTTCAAGATACATCGCCAGCGCGTTTTATGTGCGCCGGTAATAGTAACGCCGGTAGAGCTCATTATTCTTGTAGTGCCTAAACATTTTAGGAACTTTAGGAAACTCCCTTGATGTACTGATTCGAGACATGAACAAGTGGCGCCACGACTTCTATTGATCACAGAAGTATATTATCTCTAGTTCGACTAAAGATAAAGTTCATTGGAGAATCAGTGGGAACACAAGGATAAAGCGGTAATTACAGGGGCAAAACGGTAAATTTACCCGCCTGTAATTATGAAGGTTCCACGTGGAGGATATATAACAGATATAAATAAAAGATAAACTAAATGAACATAACTCATCTATAGTGAGGGGAGTTCAGCTATGAATCTATAGTGGAATTATTCATAGTTAGATAATAAGTAATTAACTGATTATGAGTTAATCACTTAATTGACTAATTATTAAGCCCATGATCTATAGGTCCATCGGGTCCCTATGCTAGCCCAAATATCGTTGTAACAAAACTAAGTTATTAATTAACTTAAGAAGAACAAATAATTTAAGTAATTGATTTTACTTAAAATTAGGTAGTATTAATTATTAGAATAATGAGATTATTTAAATAAAAATTAATATTATTGATATTGATACAATATTAATTGTTTAAATAAAGAGTTTATTTATATGGAAATTAATATAACTTTATCAATTATAATAATTTAAGGCAAAATTAATTGTTTAAATAAATAGCTTATTTAAACGGGAATTAATGTTAATATTATTAATTATTTAAATAATGAGTTTATTTAAATGGAAATTAATAATTAATATTATTAATTAAATAATGAGTTTATTTAATTTGATAATGAATATTAGAGAGAATTAAATATAATTGGTTTAAGAAACAAATTGGTTTTAGTCCAAAATAATTAATTAATTGGATAAGATCCAATGGTAATTAATATGTAAATTTTTCCGGCTAAATGTGTTTAAATTAGAAATTATTATTTGAATTTTTCTAATTTTAAATATATAAATATATAATTATTGAATAAAGAAAAATAAATAAATAATAAATATATATGCTTCCTTAATGTGTGTGTGAATGTAAAGAATGAAATTCATTCTTCCTAGTGGCGTGCGCAATTTAAGAGATTTGTATATATTTTATTTTTATTTTTTTAGTATTTAATAATTAGAAGATAAGCATATCTAATTAGATTAGATATCATATTTTCCTATAAATATGACCATTGGGATTCATATTTTACACACTTCTCATTTTAATTAGAAAAGTGAAAATTCTCTCTCAAGTTTTTGCCCAATTGCCGATTTTCCTTAGGGAAAATTTAGAAGAAATTTTTTTCTTCTTTTGTTCTTCCGGTTCGATTCCCACAAATCGGTTTTGCTTTCGATCGGGATATAGCATAGAAGATCCGGTGTTGCTGAGGATTTGATGCTGTAAACAAACCTCCAACCGATTCTCCATATTTTACTCAATGTAAGTAAAGGGTTTTAATTTTCAAAAAACTAGCATGAATCTACATGTTTTTATCACAAATTGCATGATGTTAATAGATTCGTTATTAAATGTTAATAAGTTTACTAAATAAATTTCCGCTAATTTAGTAAATCATCCCTTCATCAGCACCCCTTACCACGCGGTCGAGTGCCCCGATGATTCCACCCCTCCTTCGTTTCAGAGCAGGAGAATCCGTAGAGGGATCCGTAGGGGAACCCAAGGGAGGATCTGCAGGAGGATCCAAGGGAAGAACCAATGCACCCGCTGTAGAGGGTTCCGTGCTGCCGATTTTCACGGATTTCCCACTTCATGGAGGAGCGGGAACACTTAAAGCGGCCACCTTTTTTCCTTTCGGATCAGATGAAGACGCCGCCTCAGATCTTTTTCTTCCCATGTCCTGAAGAAGAGCAAGGAAAGCGTCGGGGTCATTGGAGTTAGGAACAGGGGTGAGTGTGACACCAGACATTCTTCCGCTGAAACCTGCGTCACAACCAGCCCAAATTAGCCGCACGCCAAGAGAAGCATATAAAAACGTGAAAAGGAAAGAGGAACGAAACAAACACTTACGAGGAGTAACGGGCACGAAACCTGGAGGTGGAACCCAAAGTTTGGCAAGGACTAGCCAAGGATGCTGGTTAAACTCCTCCCAGTTGAAAGGGCCTTTCTGGGCGAGAATCTTGCAGTGACCAAGAGCTTCCCGAGAGGTACCCTTCGGAAGCGGATTCTTCACTGAAACACAGTAATTGAAAATGGTTAGCACGACTATGGATAAACGTGACACAAAGTAGTACGAAACTCATGTTCTCACCCTCGTCTTCCCACGAGGCAGGAAGGGACCCACTCCCAGGAAGAAATGGGCCACGGATGAAAAACCACTCCTCTTTCCAACGCTTGTCACAGGAGGTCTCATCTACCAGAGCCGGTTTTTTATGAGTCTGAAAGATGAAACGCATTTGGTCTTGGACATTCAAGCGAAAGGACCAGAAATGGGAGACCATGCCCAGGGTAAGCCGAAAGCCCAACCCGTAACACAGCACCGAAAAGGTGATCAAAGATCTCAGGGCGTTCGGCATCAGTTGACCCAACGCGAGACTGGCACTCTGAAGCAACTCGGCCATCAAGGGGGGAAGGGGAAACCAAACCCCCCATTGGAAAAACCATGGATAAAAAGCGGTTCAACCCTCCCCCGGGGAAAGATAAACTCGCTCTGAAGCCTCTGGGAGCCTCATTTTGAAATCCGAAGAGATCCCATAATCGGCCCTCAACCTATCAAGTTTGGC
Source organism: Gynostemma pentaphyllum (assembly GCA_028015215.1). Classification (NCBI taxonomy): domain Eukaryota; kingdom Viridiplantae; phylum Streptophyta; class Magnoliopsida; order Cucurbitales; family Cucurbitaceae; genus Gynostemma; species Gynostemma pentaphyllum. The sequence goes on along the minus strand of CM051350.1, from coordinate 16,958,580 downwards.
ATGCGTCAGTTTTGAAGGAAAATGGAAGGGGCCCCAATCTTCCTTGATACCCTTCGGCTGAGGCTCCCTTCTCTTCTTCTTACTCACTGTCTCCACCCCGTCCGAATCAGCAGTAGGAGATCCAAGAGGGTCAGAGACGATAGCCTCATTAGCCAAGGAGGAACCCTCTTCCCCCAATGGCGTAGAGACGGATGGATCAACCTGAGATGCGGCCTTACAACCCTTAAAGCGACTTTTCCTTTTCTTCTTTTTCTTTTGGGCCGTCTCCTCGGCAGGAACAGGAAGAAGAGGATGGGAAAGGTCGAGAACAGTAGTTGGGCCCATCGAAACATAACTCGTTCCCCCCAAAGGGTGAGAAGTGGGAGAAGGGACGAGATTCATGTCTAAACCTGCATGAATTTCAGAAACGGACCCAAGCTCACTCACGGAAGGGAGGGAATCCTCACCAGTCGATAAACGGGGATCAATCATAGGCTCATTCCCCTCAGGCCCACCTCGAAGTTTGGGGACAGTACCGGCGACATCAACACGCACAGAAGAATGAGAAGCCCCAGACTCGGTCCTCTCAAAAACCAAACCGTCGTAGTCATCGTCCCCTACAGCGAACCTAGGAGTCCTATGACCTCTAACTACAAGGTTTCCCTCAACATTATCCATTACAGAAAAAACGGGAAACAAAAGATAGAGAGGAGAAGACTAACCTTCGAAGAAGAACAGGGAAAGTTTCGAGGGAACAGAACGAAGACGACGAAAGATCTTTCGAAAACGGACGGTTTACAGATGACTTCAAGAACTCGAAAGGCAAACGAGCCTTAAAGTCTGAGGAAAACACTATTGAAAGAAGGGAACACGCGTCCAATCATCGCGACACGTGGGGAGGGCCGCGACGATCAGGATCACCCAAAACTCGTTGGAATTCGTGCCCATCCGAAGATCCAACGGATCAATTTCACAAGAAGCCGCGTCTCTTTGAACGGACACATCCACGAGAGAACGTGACGACTCCAGAGAGAAGGTCAATAGAGCCCGAGTCATGACAAGGCCGAGGCTATCTATTTTCCGAAGGGTCGTGGTCCCCAACCACTCCAAAGTAGCACGAAGATTAGGGCAAGCATCGCGCCCCTGATCTGATCGATCTACTATCCCCTGCATCGGACTTTCCGACCCAGTAAATTGGGGAAAACTGTAAAGGGTAAAAATAGCCCTCTTATGGGCTGCGCTCACACCGGGCCGATTCACATGGGGACAGGCCCATTCGAATCACGTCCTGAAGGAGCCAGCCCTCATACGGGCCGCGTTCACTGCAGGCCCTGCTCACATGGGGACAGGCCTATCCGAGCCAACACCATAAGGAGCTCGTCCTTCATAGGCCGAGTGAAAGGCCCATTAAGCCTAGCCTCACGCTAGCTCGGTCGATGAACCCTCGATCAAGGAACTATAAAGGGCACTTGACCTATCAAATCAGGTAAGGACACTTTAACCTAAAAAACGAACAATCTGATTGTTTTGACCTAATCCTTGCGGCGCAAGGCAAATCTCACCTACCACCACCTAACTTGATCGTCGGAGGGTCGTCGGCCGGTACCACACCGGTGCCCTTCTGACTATCATCTGCTGTAGCGTTTCAGGTTGCTTCGCCGCTAAGGAACAGCACGTGACGCGACGTGCTCTATTGTGTGGAACGAGGCTCCGACAAGAAATATCCCACACAAATGTTTTCAAATCATAATATTTTTATAAATATTACAGAAAGAATTACTAGATTTACAATTTTCTTTTAATAAAATTATTAAAAAAAAATTATTAATAAACCGTTTTTAGAGCGAAGATTCCAACCTTAGGCAGGCTCTCTCCAAAACCTCATATCCTTTATGAATTGAAAAATAAAAAATGGATATCCATTTTCATTTTTATTAAAAAAATAACTTATTAAAGATGAATTCTTTGACAACTTCTAACCAAAACAAACTCGTTTGGGAATGTGATAATGAATTAACATATGCATAAGCCTTATTAACAATTAATGAAATTTAATTAGTTTCAGATACAATTCATAGCTTGTAACATTTGGTTCATAATCAAGGTAAAAGAAAGGTATATAGAGATAATGTAACCGAAGTTTAGTGTTAATTGATCGATGAACAAATTAAACGTGACATTGGATCTACAGATCATTAACAATACTTGAAACAAATAATGTTAATGGATCAAACTTGGTCCATATCTGTATCTCCATTACTTGCAACAGAATGACCAAATTTGCTCCATTAATTGATAGAAGACTCAATCATTAGAGAATTTTAAGCACAAGGAACCCATAAAAAAAATTAATATGGCGACTATTTTATTTTAGCCTAGGATTTCGAAACTTAGTTAACTAATTAAAATAATTATTTATCAAGAACTTCCTCCATTAAACCCGGGCGGTGGCCAAATGCCGCCCCCGCCGTCACCGGTCACGTACGATAAACACCCCAAAGGGACCAGACATAGCCCTCTACTTCTGAGATCTCGAGTTGCTTCTTCATTTGAACCTTCCATTGAATTCTGAAAAACAATTTTGTATTTAGAGAGAGACCGCATAGTTTTTTTTTTTTTTTTTTTTTTTTACATTTAATCTTTTCGATGTGAGATCTTTTAACGGTAGTTTCCTAAACTTACCCGATGCATCGGTTTATTGGTTTTGTTGCACGATGGTTTCATGTATGGAACGCTCAACGTCTGTAATACAAAAATTACATTCTTTTTGGATCAATTTTTTTTAAGACGATATGAATAATGAAATCTACAAGAGAATTAAGGAGAGAAGTGTAATTAGGGAAATATTGAGGGGTGAAAATGGAAAAAGAAAAGTACCTCGACCTGATTTTGAAGGAATTTTATATAACCAATGGCTTCCATTAACACAGACGCTGTGTCGGTCTGCAGCAACATGAGGAAAAGAGTACACGTCATCAAGAAAAAAGAGAGAGAGAGAGAGAGAGAGAGCATCCAATCCAATCCATACTACTACTACTCCTAAAAAGAACCTTGACTACAAAATCTAAAGGTATCTAGCCTTCCAGGATTAGTCATTCAGAAATCAAGGTCATATCTGTCTCATGAATGATGATTCACCTGAATTCTTTTTCCCTTTTTTCTCATGTTTCTTTTATATCTCTTAAATTTTATATTTTTCCTTAATTTGAGTTCATTTTGTTGGTGATCAATATACCCAAATTACTGCCGTTGTATACCAATAACTAAGAAATTAATCCGATATATAATCACCATAATGTGATTCATCTCGCCAGAAAACAAATCTAGTAGAGTGGTTAAAATTGTCAAACATGAGCAAAACTCAACTTGTTAGGCATCTACTCTCTTTTTAATATATTATTAGAGTGGTAAAACCTGTTTTAAAATTACGAGGGTGGAGGTTTGAATCTCCACAGTCGCCAAAATCCCCTCACCATTATCGATTATAAAAAATATATATATAAACGAGTGAGAAATCCGATATCATTTTATTACCTTGCCAAAGGGGGCAACCAATTGTTGGAGTGCTGCAATTCTATCTCCTAATTTTTCTTTCCTAACCTGTCCAAAAGAAAGAAATAAAAATCATAAATAGATTTAATCTATGTTTTTCATGGTATTATTAAAATATGTACTTAAGTACTATTGATCAATTGGGAAGGTACCTTAAATGGTGGGCAAGAGGCGCGTGACTCCAATCGCGTTTTCTTAGGAGGATGAGTTTGATTAATTACCATTGGCTCCATAGAGTTACTAGGTCGCTTAGCTTCAGTTACTTCACTACTGCTTAAACTTGTCATCTTTAAAAATCCAAAAAAAAAAAAAAAAAAAGAATAAAGAAAGTGTAAGACGAATCAGAGAAGAGAGGGGGAAGAAAAAGGAGAAAGTTAAAAAAGAAAAAAGAAAAAAAAGAAAAGAAAAGAAAAAGAAGGTAAAGAAAAGAAAGAAAGGTAATTGACTGGGAAAGCAGATGCATTTGCAAATGTATAAAGCTGAAAGTACCTTCGATACTGTAAAAAAGAAAGACCTCACCCCCCTTTCCTACTATTCTATATATACTGTGGTTTATCATGGCTAATAATAGATTAATTATGTAAATATATTTTTTAATACATTAATAATAATATATGCATGTTTCATTCTTGTTTAAACAAAGTTTTAAAAAAAAAACTGAAATTATGAATGTTATATAAGTGTTACCAAAGTCTCATGATGGTTAGTAAATAAGTACAACGTATAGATAGAACTAAAACAAACTCGTATTTTAATTCAGTTTAAATTAGATGATATCATACTAATGGATATAATTTAACTACCCAAATTCAGAGGGGAGAAAAAAAAATAATGATTAGAGAGACAGTGTCCTAAGACACCTCAAGAAATTAAACGGCGAAAAAAAAATGGTAGATACGAGATGGATACTACTGATAATATATAAGAAGAAAGAAGAATTGCTCACTTTTCTTGGAACACATGATAGAGCGGAGGGCCGCGGCTGCATTTGATCATGATGACTATAAGAGAGACTTTCTTTATACATATCAAAATTATTATCTTGAGAATGGCTAAAATTCCCCACATCAGATCTCACTGAGGCTAACATATCTGCGGGAGTCTGTAAGTTCAAGTCCAAGGAAGAATTCGAGAACGACGACGGCGTATTCGAAACGTTCCAGTTAGAAACATTTATACTTGGATATATTTGACTGAAATTCCCTCTATTTCTTGAAGTGAAAAACCCGGTATTGTAGAATTCTCCTCCTTTCATTTGATGACTTCCATTGATTTGACAGCCAGAGGATATGAGAGTTTTGATCAACAACTTATTACTAAGATCATGAAGATTATCGTCTTGCTCCCGCTCTTCCTCTTGTTCCGGCTCTTGCTCTTGCTCATGATCATTACTAATATTGTTATTCTTTACATGATTTGTGGAAGCAATGTGAAAATCTTCATTATTTCTGCTTGAAGGGCTGTTCATTAATATTTCAGTGAATTTGGGGAAAGATTCAGCTGACATTTCTTCCTTGATTTTGCTCTCATCATGGAGAATTTGACTGAAGAAATTATAATTACTCCCTGAATTTAATCCATTCCAATGAAATCCCAAATCTTGAACCATTTCATTGTTGAGAGGAGAAACAGCTAATTGATTGTTAGTACTATTTTTTTGCCCAGAATCTCTAATGGGATTTGAAGAAACTCCATTCATGAATACTCTTGGATTTATATAGTTGCAAGAATTCCTGCAAAATTAAAAATTTCACCGGCATTAGTTTTTTTTTTTCCAAACCCTAACTTGTTTCCATAATTATAGCAAATAATGGATCTTTATAAAGTTTGAAATGTGTATTGTTAATTATAAACTATTCTCATATATATATATATTTCAGTTGTATATTTAGTTTATGTTTTCTGGGTCAACAACAAAAAAAAAAACAAAAAAACAAAAAAAAAAAAAAAAAAAAAAAAAAAAAAAAATCAATGCACGGTAGAGCAGGGTGTCTAAACCCCTGTGGCCTAACACCGTTAGTTTTTTCCAAACCCTCTTTCTAATTTAGCAAATAATGGATCTTTATAAAGTTTGAAAGTGTATTGTTAATATAAACTATTCTCATATATATATATATTTCAGTTGTATATTTAGTTTATGTTTTCTGGGTCAACAACAAAAAAAAAAACAAAAAAACAAAAAAAAAAAAAAAAAAAAAAAACTGAAAAACAAAAATCAATTGCATAAATTCCAATGCAGTTTCAAGGGAAAATATGAACAACACTCATATATTGATGGCATAAAACATTGTAAGAGAAAGAGAGAACTTACAAAGCAATATTCGGAGTCCAAACATGGCCGCTCCCGAGTCCGAAATAAGACGGGATAGTCAAAGAGGATGAAGAAGAAGAAGCTGCAGCTAACTGGTCTTGAAGCTGATGCTGGTGATGAAGATTTGCTGCAGACTCCATATAGTAAAGAGAAATATATACTTTGTAATAAAATTAAAAAGAAAAACTTGAAAATCCCAAGAAGAAGATATGACGATGATGACGACGACGACGTTGATGATGAAGAAGTGATTAAAAGAAGTAGAGAGCTAGGCTAGGCTAGGTCCTTAGGGCAGCTTGTTCAAAGTGTTTGGATTGGAGAGATAGAAAGCTCCATTGAAAGAAGGGAAGAAGCAGAAGCAGGCACATTCCCAGGTAAAAATAACACATCATATTTTGCTTTTTTAACAACTTTTTCTCTGAATTATCATTATTTATTTTTTTCTTTTCTTTACTCTTTTTTAAGTTTTGCACCCTCACTAAAGTAGTCTTGAAAAGAAAGAAAGAGAGTTCGTGGGGTTATCCCTCCCCCCCCCTTCTTCTGACTAACTTTAATTTTATTTATTATTTATTCTCTCTCTTAAACCCTATTTGCTTTTTCAACTCTATCTGCAATTACAGGAACATGATTATACTTACTCTACGATATGATTAAGTTTAAGAATCCCAGCTGCCTTCGATCCCAAGGCTACTCAAATAATACCCCCACGCCCTCTCTCTTAAAATATTAACGGACCTTAACATAGTTTAAGTGGTTAGACGTTAACGTTCTCTATTGTTTAAAGAAATGTTCGAGACTCGATCTTCTTGTAATATGTATTTGAAAAGAAAAATCCAAATGAATTTATAAATATTAGTGTGGTGTAATGTAATTGTATTAGAAGATGTCTTATATTTCTTAATGTCAAATTCTTCATTTTTGTGAATGATTGGTTTTTTGAATGGAGTGATTTCATGTCTATAAACGCTAATTTCGAACAGTGTAATGTGTAAAATAAAGCACTTTTTAGATGCAAAAAACAAAACTTGCTGTTCATGTATATGTATTTTTGATGTGTTGATGATGATGATTTTGCCTTAACCCTAGTTTAACAAGGGAGATTGACAAGTGATCGTGATTTAATTTCTAAAATTGATATGACAGGATTTTTATTAATAGATTTTGTCATAAATCTCTAATTACTAAAATGTCAGAATTTTTTAAAAATCACTCAAATAACATAATTATAATTCATTAAATTATTGAACTGTAGTTCAATAAATTATTAAACTACTTTCATGAGTATTTAATGAATTTGTATATTTGATTATCTTTCATTATTATTTTCAATGAATTTGTTATTTTTATTTTTTTACTTTTTTTAGTTCAATAAATTAATGAATTATAATTCATTAAATTATTGAACTCTAATTATGTTATTTTAGTAATTTTTGAAAAGTTCTAACATTTCAGTAATTAGTATTAAAAAATATGTTATTTTAATAATTGTCCAAAATCTAACAGTGTATAAAATATTTTAACATTTGACCTACAAATTTGTTCCTTATGACTTTCTTAATTGTTTTATTTCTATTGGATAATAAGTATAGGAGTTTTTTTTTTTAATTAATACATAAAATTTATTGGTATGTTTTACTCCATAAAAATAGGACACATAGAAAAACCAAGAGGATTTCTTTCTGATCAGTTAGGACTTTAAGTACTCAATTATGACATAAACTTAGTGTGGTTCTAAATATTTATTGATCATTTCATAAATCTAAACAAAAATGTAAAATTATTGAGATAAATCAAATGAAAGAACGCTTCATATTCGAAAGGAAATAAGGCAATTTTAAAATGGAAACTCACATTTTACAGGTTAAAAATACAAAGATTTATAGTTTTTTTTTTTTACTTTATGTAACGATTTAGTGTTCATTTATAGGAACGTAGCAATTAAGTGTGTATTTAAAAAATCTCATTACATTCAAGTCATATGAGATACACATAAAATTAGACTACTTTTGAATTTGGATTGTGAAAGTTTCAAATTGACTTCATTTACTTGATTTGATTCATACCTAATTTACCTTTTATACGCTTTTTAATATTAAAGATTTAATTATAAATTTATAAAAAATACATGAACTAAATCCATACAAAGAGGGAAATTTATATGGTGATAAAATAATATAATGTTAAAAATATCTTTTAAACTATTTTACTATTAAAGAAAAAACATTTGAACAAATTACTAGAAAGCCTTGAAAACGGACATCAAATAACAATAAAATAATGAAATTAAAAAAAAATCAGATTAAATTTGGACTTGAAGTTGAAAATTGAGAATTATGTGCAAATAATTTTATTATATCCTGACAAAAAAAAAAAAAAAAAAAAAAAACCCTCCTGTTCTGTAAGAGTACCCCATGGCCATCATTATGAGTAGCATGCATTAAAAGTAGTATACTCACCACATCCCTCAAGCCACGTGCAATGTTATATGCCCCAATATACCATATTTATTTAAAGAAATTACAACCAATTACATTTTTTTTTTCTAATCAAACTTAACTTACTAAAAAAAATCAAATTCAACATTTTTTTTACTTTTATTACTTAATAATTTTTTTTTACCTTCTATATTATATAATAATGAATCTCATTGCTATTTTTACATAATTTTAATCAAAATATTTTAGGGGCTCTTGCAAAACAGCAAAATTAGGTCCAATATTTATAAAAATAACAGTAAAAAAACTTAACTGTAAAAATAGAAAAAAAACTCAAATTCGCGACTAAAATATTACAAAATTGCCATTAATTTTGTATGAGTAATCAGTGATTTCCTCACAAATAATCACTTATTTCCACACAAGTAATCACTGATTTTACTAATATCCTGATATTTTGTGCATGAATCACTGATTACCTAATAGTTATCACTGATTATTTTATAAGTTATCATTGATTTCTCTGATACACATGAATGATGGTTTTTAAAAAACTTCTATATTTGCAAATACTTTTTAAAAATGCTATATTTATAAATATTACAGAAAATTATGCTACCCAATAAAATTTCCCAATATTTTAAATTAAAATTCTATATTTTTTTTTTAGTTTTCTTAGTTTTTATGATTTTGATTAATTCATTATCTAGTGAATGTTAAAAAAAATAATAATCTGTTTTTAAAATTTATGAGAAAAATACTATTTTTGAAAATGCACTATTATTTATCTTAGTCTTATTTTCTTTAAATTTTAAACCAAAACAGAAAGGAGTGAATAATGTGTCAAGATATTATGTGTCATTGCCATGTAATGTTTGTTCTTAATAAGTGGTTTTCTTTCTTTCTTTCTTTTTTATTTTTATTTTATTTTTTATTTTGAGATATTAAGAAAAGAATAAATTAATAAATTAAAAGTTTTCGTGGGTTCGATAGTAAAAGGCAACTTTTCTAGGTAAATTTGACCAACATACTTTCTTGCACATTTTCCTTTAAACTGTTGTAAAACTAAAAAGTGAGCTTTACAATGCAACTTTTTAATCGAGGAAAATCTTATTCCAAGCACATTAATTAACTGAAGCTTATATAATAAAATAAAAAATTAGAGCAAAAGACATATTATTTGTAGGGTTTAATCCTTAATTTATCTTAGTAGTAAAAACTCCACCAAACACTATAAGAAACTGTCGGATTAGCAACGGACAGCTAATGACGGAAAGCTGTACGTCCCTAGATAACTATGGAATGCATCGCCTATTCAAGAGTTGACTTTCTGCGATGCATTCCATCGCCTATTAGGTTGGAAAAATTGGGCGGGAGGAAGTGCTTTATCATGGGCGAGCGAATTCGTCGCTATATTTGGCGCCATAATTTCACGCGAAAACTATGAGGGATGCACTTCGTCGTTAAAACTGGTGTAAAATTTCCTGCGACAAGGGACAACGGATTCCATCATCCTCTAATAAGACGGGAAGCTTCCCACTAAGGTGACGATGAAATCCGTCGTTCTATAATGTGGAGGGAAAAGTTCCCGCTATAGGGAGCGATGGAATTCGTCGCTCATTTACAGTTTATAAATAGAAGTGTTGATCAATCAAATTTATTCATCATCCAAAACACTTTTTTACTTCTTTTTTCGATTTTATTTGTTATATTATCTTTAAAAATGAATGAATGGATGTATGTTCGTCTCTTAGAAGGCTATTTGAACGATTAGTTCGTAGCAGGGGTTGAAGAATTTCTGGAGTTTTGTGAAAGTACCGATGATTATGATCATAATGGAAAAATGATACGATGTTCGTTAAGAAAGTGTAAAAATAAGAAGTTATTTTCTTCATTTGATGACCCTAAACACACTTGTATAGTCGTGGGTTTGTGGAGAATTATTACAAATGAGTTTATCAGGGAAAATCTGATGATCAGTATAATGCAGCGTTGGAGCGAGCCTTGTTCTACCAAGGAAGGTGCTTAAATGTTGTACCGAATTTCGAAGAAGATCGTGATGAAAGACAGCAAGAGTATGGACAGATGCAGCATATGATATACGTGTTAGGAATGGTGTCCTGGAACTTGTAATTACTTAATAAAAATAATTTATTTTGAATAAATTAAATAAATAAACATAAGTTCTTTATTATCTATATTGATTCAATTGAAGATATTAGAAATATATGGAAATATATAAATATCAAACATTCAAATAGTAAAACCCTAAGTCACTCTTATGAAATTACGACTTAGTATGTTAGTCATACGAGAGGATTAAAGTCGAGATGAGTAACTTAAAAGTGTCTACAGTAAATGGATAACGTTTGGGAACCTTATCCTGGTAACACTGTTGATAGCTTCGCATTTTGTTTATAGACAAATGATCTAATCCTGATCATTCATGTGGGAGACATGAAATGGAAGTATCATATACAATGCTGATTGTATAAGACAGTACCACGATGTTTGATCAAATTTCTCATTAGTACCGTTTACGAGAAATGATCGAATATCAAACTAAGTTTATCATCCGTGATAGATCTCAATCCTGAGTGAAATGCGGACTCCTATTTATGGAGTTATGTTCTTTGATTCACATGGTTGAGAGCGATCTGTAAGAACGCTCAATACACTCCTGTTTTGGGAACATAGCTAGATAAGTAGCTGGGAACGCATCTTCACGAGATGGAATTCATAACTTTCCTATAAATTAACGGTATCATTGTGATACCTAAACATTTTAGGAACTTTAGGAAACTCCCTTGATGTACTGATTCGAGACATGAACAAGTGGCACCACGACTTCTATTGATCACAGAAGTATATTATCTCTAGTTCGACTAAAGATAATGTTCATTGGAGAATCAGCGGGAACATAAGGATAAAGCGGTAATTACAGGGGCAAAACGGTAAATTTATCCGCCTGTAATTATGAGGGTTCCATGTGAAGGATATATAACATATATAAATAAAGATAAACTAAATGGACATAACTCATCTATAGTGAGGGGAGTTCATCTATGAATCTATAGTGGAATTATTCATAGTTAAATAATAAGTAATTAACTGATTATGAGTTAATCACTTAATTGACTAATTATTAAGCCCATGATCCATAGGTCCATCGGGTCCCTATGCTAGCCCAAATATCGTTGTAGCAAAACCAAGTTATTAATTTAACTTAGGAAGAACAAATAATTTAAGTAATTGAATTTACTTAAAATTAGGCAATATTAATTATTTGAATAATGAGATTATTTCAATGAAAATTAATACTAATATTATTAATATTGATTCAATATTAATTGTTTAAATAAAGAGTTTATTTAAATGGAAATTAATATGACATTATCAATATTTAAGGCAAAATTAATTGTTTAAATAAATAAATTATTTAAACGGGAATTAATGTTAATATTATTAATTATTTAAATAATGAGTTTATTTAAATGAAAATTAATAATTAATATTATTAATTAAATAATGAGTTTATTTAATTTAATAATAAATATTAGGGAGAATTAAATACAATTGGTTTAAGAAACAAATTGGTTTTGGCCCAAAATAATTAATTAATTGAATAAGATTCAATGGTAATTGATATATTAATTTTAGGCTAAATGTGTTTAATTAGAAAATATTATTTGAATTTTTCTAATTTTAAATACATAAATTAAAAGAAAAGTAAAATAAAAAAAAATATAAATAAAATATGTCAATCTTGACTGGCGTGCATGGCATGAATTTCCAAGAGATAAAATTTATTTATATTATTTTATTTATCTTTTCTAATTTTATAATTAGGAGATAAGCATATCTATATAGATTAGATATCATATTTTCCTATAAATATGACCATTGGGATTCATATCTTGTACACTTCTCACTTTAATTAGAAAAGTGAAAATTCTCTCTCAAGTTTTTGCCCAATTACCAATTTTCCTTAGGAAAAAATTTAGAAGAAATTTCTTCTTCTTTTGTTCTTCCGGTTCGATTCCCACAAGTCGGTTTTGCTTTCGATCGGGATATAGGCATAGAAGATCTGGTGTTGCTGAGGATTGATGTTGTAAAGAAACCTCCAACCGATTCTCCATTAATTACTCAATGTAAGTAAAAGGGTTTTAATTTTCGAAATTAAGCATGTTCTTCGTGTTTTTATCACAAATTGCATGATGTTAATAGATCCGTAATTAAATGTTAATTAGTTTACTAAATAAAATTCCGCTAATTTAGTGAATCATCCCTTCAACACGAAGGTATGTTTAATCATACTCAAGACGATAATCAAACTATTTTAGAGGAGAAGGAGGAAATTAATCCAGAAGCGCAACGAATGTATCATATGCTCAAATCAGCAAGTATGTCATTGTACCCGGGTTGTGATGTTAGTCAACTGGGCTTCTAAATATAAAAGCGTCATGTCCTATCCTAGAGAAAGGTTTTAATTTGATTGCACAATAGTTTCATCATTGTGCTCCTGCGAACAACACGGTGCCAGAAAGTTTATACGACACGAAAAAAATAGTGGAGGGTCTCGGGTTGCCTGTTGAGAAGATTGATTATTGCCCGAATGGATGCATGATATTCTTGGGTGATGGAGATTCGAGTCTTCATAATTGTAAATTATGTTTCCATCCGAGATATAAAAAAGGTAAACACCCTCTCATTCCACATACTCGTATATTTTATTTACCGATCACTCCTCAACTTCAACGATTGTATGCATCAGAAGTCACGGCTTCTCATATAAGATGGCATTACGAACATTCTCAAGAGGATGGTCATATGAAACATCCATCTGATGCTGACGAGTGGAAGCATCTGGATCGTTGTCATCCAGAATTTGAAAGTGAGATTAGAAATGTGAGATTGAGCTTAATGTACTGACGGTTTTAAGTCGTTCGACGCTTCCGGTGCCCAATACTCTCTATGGTTTATTATGTTGACACCTTATAATCTCCCTGCATCAATGTGTATGAAAGATCCTGTTATATTCTTAACAGCTATTGTGTCGGGTCCAAAGAGTTCAAAACAAAGGTTAGATATCTACCTCCAACCTCTTATTATTGATCTGATTAATTTGTGGAATAATAGATCATTGACTTACGATGTATCGAGAAAACAAAATTTTTGTATGAGAGCCGCAGTAACACTACAAAAAAAATGCCTAATTGCAACAAGGAATTTGCGACCAGGGGGGTTGCATTTAACAAAATGCGACCAAATATGCAACCAGAACTCGCGTAGCCAAAAAGTGGGTCGTCCTGAAAAAAATTGCGACCATAGTGTCATAAAAATGAGACTAGAATGCGACTAGAGTTTTTTTTGTTGCAAAAAAGTCAACCATAAATATTGTAACCTCAAGGTAGCAAAAGTTGCTATTCGTGGGTCGTTGTATTGGGCCCATAATTGCGACCCCAGATTCGCTACTCTGAAGTCGTTTTACTGGTCCCAAAATTGCGACCCCAAGGTAGCAAAAGTTGCTATTCTAGGGTCGTTTTGCTGGGCCTAAAATTACGACTCCATGGTAGCAAAATTTGCTACTCTGGGGTCGCAAATGTCATTATTTATTTTTAAATTAACATTGAAATATTTGAGACCCCAAGGTAGAAAAAATTCCGACCCTAGGGTAGCAAATATTTCAATTTTTTTAATTATTAATCAAAAAAATTAATTTAATATTATTTTAATAAATTAATATAATAATTGATAGTTTATTATTTTAATTTATTAATTATGATTAATGAAAAAAAATGAAATAAAATAAAAAAAATATATACCAAAATAATTCGTATAGAACCCAAAATGTATAAATAAAAAAAACTATTGCGGGGGTGGGGGAGGGGGTGCTGAAGATGAAGGGTCGGGGTCATTCGATCCATGAGGACCAAAGAATGCAGCCAAAGCAGCTGCAAGCTGCGCCTGGACCTGCTCCTGGACAAGTGCAGCGACCTTAGCCTCGACCCGAGAATTTATGGAAGTACGCATCTCCTGGACCTCTGATTGGAGTTGTTGGACCTCATCTGCGAGCTGCTCTCAGATCGAGGTACGTCAGCATATAGACGTCTCCCGTAATATCCAAGCCCAGGTACAGATCCATTTGGTCGAACGCCACCTGCCGCTGTTAAGAAAGCTTCTTGTCGGTCCTCTTGAGTTGGTTGGGACTCTTCAGATGGCAAGCGCTGAGACAATGTTTCCCTAAAATGCTCCTGTTCAAAATGTAAGTAAAATAAACACTGTAATTAGAATATTTTATTTCAGTAAAGACACAATTACAATGTAAGGTAGACAAAACATTACCTGAACCTCTCTCGCCTTATCGTCCACAATAGTCCTGTCCTTCTTCGTGTGCAGGAGTAAGTGTAACTCATCGGGTGGGACTGGAAATCCGTTCTTTTGTTCCTAAAGAAAAATATAAAACAAACAAATGTATATTATTGTAAAAGATTAAAACTAAATTTATTAATTATTACAATATGAAAACAAATTGTAGATAGACAACTTACCAAAAGACGATGGTGCCCGTCGAGAGAGCGGGTCCCGCCCGTGTGTAGAGAAGGGCTGGCCAAACGGTTAGCCCAGTTCCTCACAGATAATCTGAGTGCATCCTCAGTGAGCATGCTAGCTAAAAGCCAGACGATTCCTCCTCACTCATCCAGACAGGACAGTTCGCTGTGTTCTTTTTTCGTGCTTGGTAGAGAAGGTCTTTATATCGGTTCAACACGTATTTATCCTATAGGGGAAACAACCTTTTATCCGTGATATCGGAACTAATAGTAAATTTACCCTGCAAAAATATATAAATAAAAAATTTACAGTAATAAGTTGTGAAAAAAAAGCATAGATATATAAAATACGTAAGTCAATAAAATATATTTTACCATTCAATTGTCGAACAACCTCCTCTTCTCAGTGCACAGAATCTTCGTCCAGTGAAACTCTCTGGGAAGAGGACCACTTTGAAGCACCTCTCGAAACCGTTTTGAAACGGTTTTATGCAGCTGCAATCTGATATTTATTTTAAAAAAAGTAATAATGAGAAATATAATTATATTTTATAAAAAATAAATAAACAAATTTAACTTTGAGAATACGCGTTACTTATTCATTTCCTTCGATCTGAAGTATGGATGGATCATAAGGACGGGCGAGAAATGGAACTGTTGGACCGGAACTAGAACCCGAAGCCGAACCGGAAGCTGAACTGGAAGCTGCATGCGGAGTACTAAGTTGTGTCTTAGGTACTATTGTAGAAGGAGATGGGACAGTGGGGTTCTCGTACTGTGTGAGCAACTCGTCCAATTCCTCTGTTGTGGGTGTGCACTATAAGAATTTTGACTATAGGAGACGCTTGCATTTTTAATGGGTGACGGACAATTTTTTTCACGCGTGGTTTTTTAAAAAAAAAAGACTGACCCCGTCACCCTTTCTAAAATTAAAAAATTCGCTCTTGTATCCTCACAATCTTCTCAACCCTAAAAAAATTCAGTCTCGTCTCCTCGCTCAATCTCCCCAACCCTCTCAAATCTGCTCTCAAATCTTCTCAAATCTCCTAAGCCCTCTCGCAATCGCTCTAAAAAAATGCTCAGCGCTCTCAAATCTCCTCGGTCCTCTCACCATCGCTCTCAAATCCGCTCTCGCAATCGCTCTAAACAACGTTCAATCTCTAGTAAGTTCAGTTGAAGCTCCTCACAATTTCGTTTTCGTGTGAATCTTCATTGTAAAACAAGATCTATCGAAGCCACAAACCGTAGATCTAATCGCCTTGCCTTTGCTGTTTGATTTAAAATTACCATTAACACCACACAAATATTTTTCATGTTGCCCGTTCGAAGAAGTTTGTTCAGATCTAAAGTAGATCTGATTCTTGCCGTTCGTTGGAGGGATTATTCGCAGCTATTCAAATCAAGTTTACTATTTTTTTCAATTAATTTAGAAGAAGCCTAGATCTGGAGATTTAAGGTTTAATTTTTTTTTGTGGCCTTTGTGATCAGTTTTTACATTGATCAACTTTTCTGAAATTTGTGTGATCCTTTGATGGATACTATTGCAATCTTATCTATTTTTATAAAGTTTTTCTTATAATTTGAAGGCCTTGCTTTTTTTTAGGGGCCCTTCTGTATTTGGAGGTCCTGATTTTGGTCCTCATAGAAGTTCCTTTGTCTTCCTCTGATAGATTGTATTTGAAAGGTATGTATATTTAATGAAAAGTCAAATCTTTCTCTAGTTCCTGTTCAGCGATTTTTTACATGTTTTTTTTTAAGTTATGGTTATTGTTCAGATGTGATTAACAGGCTTAATGTTCTTCGAGGAAGAGGAATGACTAATTTATACTCTTGGTCTTGCAAGAGGTAAATTTGTTTTAATGTTTAATTTCTGAATTTTTGTAATGTAGCTCTGTTCTTATTGTTTTTTGTGTGCCTAATTATGTAGGAGTTACAAGAATGGATTATTTTTCATGGATTTTTCTTATATTGTCTCACTTGTTGCTTGTTAATTCTTTTTAAAAATCTTTGATAAAGATTGCACACTTTCCTATAAACTAAGTTCGGGTCAAGTTGACAATTTGGATTAGCATCAATTAAGAAAGCTTGTATTTGCCAATTTATCAATCATACTTCATTGTTGTTCATAATTTAATTCAATTTTTTTTTCTTACTGCAAGGTCTCTTTGAGGGGTTCAATGGTTTTAAGGGAAAAGTAAATACTAATTTAAAAAATGCAATTAACTCATTGATTTAAACTTTATTATTTTACATTATATATCATATATGAATAGATGGGAGAGGATAACAGATGTTACATTATTTATTGATTGGTTTCATTAGTTCTTAATCAAATCATGTAATTGTTTCTTCTCATCTCTTCGTTCAATTTTGAAATCAATTTCATTTTGTCACTGAACATTTACTTAGAGCCGAAGATATTGACGATGATCAACTATCTCAGAGCTTGAACTACTTGTTGGATAAGAAGCATCACCACTTTGCAACGGTAAGTTTGACTATCTATTAAATTTACAATGTTTTCGATTCATCAAGGAAATAGTATGCTTATATATTTTCATCATTTGCTTCTATGATTAACTGTTCCATAACGAATTGTTATTTGACTGTCAAATTTACATGTTTGTTCCTTGGTAGTGTTTTGATAGAAATGAATCTGCACCCAATTGTATATATTTGAACACAACGTAATTTTTTAAATAAAGTTGAATCTTTCACAATAGTTTTCGAAAAGATTGAAAATATGATGCTTACTTTTGCAGTTTGGTTTCATGCTTAGTAGAGCATTGATTTTAAGCCATTTTGTTTAAATATAGGTGATCATCATAGCTTGAATGCCTCTGATTTAGATGGTTTTTATACTAAACCATTCTCTGAAAATATGATTTTTTTTTTTAACTTTTATTCTGTTGTTTTATTAGGATTCATAGTAATTATTAGATGCCCCTCTTTGGAGAGTCATTGCAGTTTAATTTTACCTTTGTTTCATTTTCTTTAGTGGTATTTTGAAAGTCACATATATATGTAAATATGTGTGTGTGTATGAACTAAAAGGAAATAGTTCCTTAAAATTCACATGAATGAAACACAGGTTTGAATTATTGTTCGCTGACCTGATGATGTGATCAACTAGTATGCAAGTACTAAATCTCATCGGTGGAGTTGCAATATAATATTTGGCTGTCAAGTATGGCGAAAGTTGCTGCTCCAGGCTCTTTACCTTCAACTGCTCATGAAATTGGTGGAGGGGCTCAAAAGGTTGGAAAATCAATTAGGGTAAATGTTTAAATGTAATAACAATAAGAAAGTGTTAAGGCATCTCTTTAGAGATCTCCCACTTTCAACGCCACCATGATGGAATTGATAGTATGGTTTCTAAATAAGTTTATTTTCCTATTTTTACAATTCCGCTCTATGTGTAACTATAAAGACTATAAACAATAGGAGCTAAACTATGACGATTTTGTTGCAAATTTATTTTTTCTTCTTGTTTGAATGAGGTATATCCTATCAAAAAGTCCAGGCTCAGGATCTTATCTGAAAAAGATAATGCTAAGGTCAGTATACTTCCCTATTTTTTGTTTTTATTTTGGAATGGTTTGATATTACAAGTATATAATGTTTTGAATGTTATATTTCTTTTTAATGTGTAGGAAAATAGTCAAATGAAACAGACTAGCAGCTTGAAGAATATAACTAAGCTTTCAAATTTTGCTACAAGTCAAAGGTATGAACTTACTTTAAATGTCTTCTTGTGTAGTATAGTGGTTTCCAATTAGTCTCTTCATTTTGTAAGATACCAAACTATGTTTCATCCTTACTTGAAGCGAGGGGAATTTCATTGGTTATGCTGATGTTGCCCATGATGATACTATGCAAATTTCTCAAGCAAATGAGAAGAGTAGCCAAAGTATATTTCGACGTGTTACCGAGCTCTCATTACGTGGTGAGAAAACTCTAGGAAACTTATATTGCCTTGTTTCCTTTTCCTAATTTGCAACACCCAAGGAACAATTCAAGAAAACTCTAGCAAACCAATAATGAAGTGTATGTGGATGTTGTTGCTTTTCATATATTTGATTCTAGAACTCATTTATGGTTATCAAAAAAAAAAAAAAAAAAAAGAACTCATTTATGGTTTTTAGCAATCAAATTTGTATATATTTGAGGTTTAAGTGTTTCCCATTTCTTAAAAAACAGCTTTGGTCATGTCTCTCCCATGCTGCATATTAGCAATACATAGTCATGTGGGTTTTAAAATCCCTCTTCTTCTCATGGTTTCCATTCCTTCCCCCTTATCCTAATTTTGGTTTTTAATCTATTTACTATCATTGTCCTATTACTAACAGACAGTTCAAATATTGAATGGTCTAGTTTTTCAGAACTCTGCTTTGGGCAATTTACTTAGATTCAATTCATGCCTCTGCCCCTGCTCTCTAATTCAATTATAACACTATTTTTTTACTCTCTTGGATGTAGTAAGAATTGAAAAGACAAGTTGATAGGAGAGGTTAGACTTAAAAGAGTAGTCTGGTTGAAATCAGGCTGCTTCTTTTGAGAAAAAAAGGAATCTTAGGACAGGTAAAATATTCACTAGCAATATTAGTCCTGATATGATATATGTTATCTTCTTCCCATTCATTTTAAACTCTTCTTTTTGGATGCAACAAAAAAAAATAAAAAAACCAGAACCTTTTCTTCTCCTTTTTTTTTTTTTTGAGATATCCGGCTTATAAAAATTTATTTTGATGATGAACTTGTAGTTAATATTGCAGGAATTGAATGATTTTAGAGACTTGGAAAGCCCTGACAAAAAGTGAAAGATGAGAGGTAACATATTTGGTTTTTAGATTTTAAAATCTCACCTGCTTAAAAAATAGACTGATGGATGTTTAGTTGATCATATGCGCAATTGAAAATTACTTGCTTGTAATTTGTGGAGCTTAAATGTTGAATGTCATGAGGACATAAAGAATTAGCTAAGTTTCTCGTAAAGATGGTGAGAAGCTTTTTAAATTGCTTCTCTGCTTTTAACAATTTGTCTTTTTCCTTTGATTGTGTTAATTAAAACATTCCAATTTCCTATTCTGAGTGTATTTTATGTAGTTTGATTTGAGTTTTTTCAAACTCCATTGATTATGCATATTACTTTTCCCACTGGATCATGGATAAAATTACGCCCTTTTAATTATATCGAATTCAAATGGTTCTCTTGTTTTATTATTAATTGTATCAGCTTGCTTCAATTCTCTTGCCTCTGAATGCAATTTATTTAGATCGAGAAGTTGCAAGGAAGCCTTTTAAAGTTCTAGTTAATACAAATGGAGAAGAATGTATGTAATATAGTTGATGAATTGGATTATTTAATTACTAAGGATAGAGCACTGCTTCATGATCTATTTATGCTCACCACTTTCCTATTTTCTAGATGTATCTTGATAGGTATGCTTGCATCAACAATATTTAGATACCTCTCCTTGTTCTTCTTTTAAGGATTATCAATTTTCAAATTAGGTCAATCTTTGATGTGCTGCGGGAATTGCTAATGCCATTGACTTAGCAGATAGTTTCTTCCAAGACTTCAGTCATTGAATTGTAAGTTACTAGTATATGAGCAGATTAATAAAGTTTTATATATGGTCCTTTGATAACATCAGTTGTTTTATTTGTATCCATTAAATTGTAAATATATGATGTATGAGATTACTTGAAAGTTGCCTCTTTAAATATTTGGTCTTTAATTTACCTCATTACATTTTCTTTTTTTGTTTCAACTCAACCATTTATTTATTACCATTATTGATCATGTCCATCTATTTTGAGGAGCACGACAATTTGTTTTAAAAGATTAATAATCTAATTGATGCTTCTTTTATTGATCATGTCCATCTAATTTGTTTTTATTTTTATAGAAACATTGTTTGAAAGTTTCTTCTTCATGGGTGCATCTCACTTAGTAATTTTTGTTTTTGTTTTTATAGAAACATATCACTTAGCAAATTCATAAACACTAACGTCAAGTAGGCACTTTTTTTAAGTAAATTCTTATTGTGGATTAAATTATATGATTTGAACTAAACTTGTTTTAGTTTAAATTTTAAAACAAGTTTGTTTCACAATTTTATTTGTGTAGATATTTGCATCAGAAAGATTAAATTATATGAGCAAAGAAGTTTTGGGAAGAAACTTTTGGTAGGATTTCCCTTTCTTCTTTCTTCCTTCTAAATACTTGAAGTTTTTTTTTCACGTTCTTCTACATTATTCTCTTCTTTTATTCTCTTCCTTTGGTTCTTTGATTCTAGAAAAAGGCCTTTATAATTGTAAATGTTTTCTTCATCGTGGTTAATTGTTCTCTGTTATTTTTTTACCACCTTGTGTTGTTTTGTAGGTCAGTTTTCTTCCCAGGCTTATGCTGACAAAAATGTTGCTTCTAGTCCATTAAAAAATGTGGAGAAGGGAATTTTTAATAAGTATTGGACAAAATGGAAGACATTACCCATAGTAGTTGAGGGTATGCATATCTTTTATTTTTGTGCTAGTATAATAAGAACTCATTTAAAGATGCTGAATGGTCTGATTTTTTACTTTGAAAATTACTGTAGTTTTCTGATTTATGTTTATTTTCAAAGCATTTGTTCATGATATAAATGAATTTTAACTTAAAGTAGAAGAACATTGTTGGGTTGAAGTTTTTCTTTCTATTTTCTCACTCTCTGCTTCTATTTTCAAATAAAATATAAGCAGAGAGTGAGAAAATATGTTATAGATGTGGTAGCATTTATCAACTGTTTATCCGTTCTTGTTATATCATTTTAGTAGCAATGATTTCTATTACCTATGGTTTGTTCCTCACAAAGGATGGAGTGGACATATATAACACACTTGTTATCTATTGTTACGTAATTCTGTTTACTTATATTTCTTTTCTTCTCCTCTGTTTTTCTCTTTTTTCAGCTGATGCAATATTCTTTAAGGTATGGCTTTTATTCAATCAGATGCTTATCTTGAGATGTATGGTGAATGCTATTTAAACATGATAATGAATATATTTGATATTAGTTCTGGAAGTAGAGTGGAACAAGTACTTTGATTTTCATGTGAACTGTAGATATCTAGATAACAAATCATTTATCTAAACATTATATCAAGATGCATCATGGGTGATTTCTCCAGTAATATTAAAGACCTTTTTGTTTCAATGCTTTGTGAGAATTCTTTCAAAGGAAAGGTAAACATATAGGATTAATGCTTTTCTAACTATCACGTGAGAGCTTTGATTTGAGTAGAATCTTATTAGGAGTAGATTGGCCATCCACGGCCTATTGTGGAATTATGGGATCTTATTCTTTTTTTTACTCTTGGAATGCTCTCTTTTAAGATTTCTATATTTACTCTATTTGTTTCATAATGCCTAGTGGCTCGAGTTCTCCATCTTTCTTTGATTGGGTTGGGTGGATAATTTGCCTTTTTTAACCTATGATTACCATCAATGGAGTTTGTGTTTCCTATATTAAAAAATAAAATTAGCATGTTGGATCTTCATTATGTTTTCCTGAATTTTGTGTTAATGTGAATATTTGTCCTTACCTTGCAGCTTTGGAAGCAGTGGAGCAATGGTTTTGTTGGTCATCCCTTTTCCATTTCACGCCAAAGCCCACTTTCAAGCTCAGCCCTTTTCTCCTTTTTGCTTAAGATGAAAGAAGAAAGGTTTTTTTTTTCTTCAAAAATTTCTGTAGCTTTTGTATGGCAGTGAGCTTATTTTGGCATGAAATTTGTGATCTTTGTCTCAACAAGCCTGGGTTAATGTTGTTAAAATGGTTTTTTGTGGAGGTTTAGAAGTAATTCTTTTGTGTGTATAATATTCTAGTTTTTGAGAAGCATCATTTGTAAATATTGTACTTTAAATTTGTGACGTATTCTTGTTATTGTATATAAAGTTTGTGGCTCTATTTCTTGTAATGACCATGTATATATTTACCTTTTATTATGTTAGATTGATCAATATAAGGTTAATGGGTATCAAAAAGTCACTAAACGGTGGTATTATTAAATTATAATTTTTTTTTCTCTAATTTGTTACTTTTGATGACGGGGAAAAACTGTCAACTTTTTAACAGGAAAGCGTATTTTTTTTTTTAAAAAAAATATTTTTTTACAAAAGGTGACGGGTAAAACAGGTCACCTTTACGAATAGGTGACGGGTAAAACGGGTCACCCATTTGAATAGGTGACGCCAAAAGGATGTCACCCATTCGAATAGGTGATGCCAAAAGGATGTCACCCATTCGAATAGGTGACCTGTTTTACCCGTCACCTATTCGAATAGGTGACGGTTTTTTTTGGACGTCACCTATTTAAATAGGTGACGCTGCCATAGGTGACGGTCAAAAAACCGTCACCTATTCGAATAGGTGACGCCAAAAGGATGTCACCTATTCCCGAAATTCTTATAGTGGTGGCAGCAAACTCCTCAGCATCATCGCCATCATTGTGTGATCGCAAAAGATGTCGTGCGCCCGTCATTTTTTTATCTGCGATTGTAAAAATAATACTATAATTAGTAAAACAAATACGTAAACTAATATATTTAAATTCTAACGTAAATAATCAAAAACTAATTTAAATTAATTCATTAACTAAATTAATCTAATTATAATTTAATAAATAATATAATTCTGATTAAATTATAATTGCACTAATCTAAAAATATTTTAAATTAATTAAGTCAATTAACATAATAAAACTATAAGTAAACTAAACCTAACTTTGGATTTGTTAGAATGCTAACTTTTCCAATTGAATGACTTTTCCTTTTAAAAAAATATTGAAACCCCCTATTTGATTAATAGAATGTTAAACCTGGTTCCAAAATTTACTACTCAAGTTCTTTCCATAATAATAATATTTTCAAAGATTTTTAATATAAATATATGTTTTTCAAAACCTTCCAACGATGGAATTTAAGAGAATTAGAATGCTAAATCTCCTAGAACTCTTGAGGAAGAGGAATTTAATTTCAGAATGCTGAAGTTGAATTCCAAAAATAAAATTTTCCTAATGACTTCGTGTCACTCATAATTATCTAATCATATCTCTAGTCTTAAAGATATTGATTAATAAACATGGGACATTTAAAAAAACAATAAAAAATATTTTTGTTTTAAAGATAGAAGGCTTTAGTTAATACAATAAATAATAAAAACAACAATCGTTTTCAAAACGAACATAATAAGGTGTTAATACCTTCCCTATGTGTGAATGAACCCCCAAACATATTTTTGAAAGTTAGTGGACCATCCTTAATTTAATGACAAGGTGACTAATCACACCTTTCCTTTTAAAACCAATGATTAGTGGCGGCTCTTTATTTTCTGTGTCGTGGGTAGGTAGCGACAAGATTATTGAGCTTCAATTTGTAGTTCCGAGTCTTAAACGTACAATCGTTTTTAACTGCACATGGTTTGAAACAACGCGACGAGGTGAAATTCGCAATCATACCAATCTTAAAATTGTTGAGGTGAACTGAAGAAAACACATGCACACCCAAGATCGTTTTGTTTTGACACAACAAGCAATTCAGGTTTACTATTTTAATTATCCCGCTCATCATCAAGATTTATCTGATTGGTTAGTTGTCTGTAAACTAAGACCGATGATAATATATGACAGCCTTCCTGATAAAGATAGTGAGAATTACGTTGCATTCCAGGAGGATGAAGTGCAAAATCATGAAATCAATAAAGGTATTAATTCTGACATTGCACGTCCGTTGAATGATGCATCATAGACACTTTTTTATGAAGGGAATGTGTATGTTCCACCTAAAAATGACAAAGATTCTTCTTCAGATGAAACAAACGAAGAAGAAACTGAAGAAGACAGCATTGATTCAAGAAAGACGAATGATTCTGATGACGATAATTGAAGTGTTTATTTGTAACGGGGGAAATAATTGAATATAAAAAAAACATAGAATAACGATGCCAAGTGTCGTTAACTTCATAGATTGGAGTGAATATAATGATGTCATGCTTTGTTAGTTTCACAGAACAGAGCGTTGGGAGAAAATTTTCTAAGTGTTGGAATGAGACTTAACGACGGAAAGCATCGTTAACTTATTGTAACAGATAGAATTATGGTAACTTTTCATATTCATGGACGACGGAAGGCATCACTAATTGCAATTAATAAGGTGTGAAGATAAAAAATTTCACGAAACTTGTGGTGCGAACGGGCGATGCAATCCGTCGCCCAGAAATATGAAAAGTCACATTGACTTTATTTGAAGTTGACTAATAAACGATGCATTCCATCGTCTACATGCAATCAGCGACCAATTACGTCGTGTTGTTCATCTTCATAAGAACACGGACGAAATTCTTCATAGCGTGGACAATGGAATCCGTCATTCTAAAAACACGCACGACGGATTTTTAAGTGATTAACGACGCAATGCGTCGTTAATTCATGAATAAAACAGCATCGTGCCTGCCATTTTCACCATTTCTCCTTCCCTTTTTCTTCTTTTCTCTCAACTCCACTTCTTATCAATTTCTCTGAAAATCCTTCCCTTCTCTCAAAACCTCCATCCTTGGAACGAATCTGAGTAAGTTTCGTCAAATTCATTTTTTTTATGTAATTAGTTTAAATTTGTAATTAGTATGTTAATTAGTTAATTTAGTTTGAAATTAGTTGATTTTAATTAAATTTTGTGTAATTAGGATAATGTATGTAATTTTATGTAATTAGGATGTATGTAATTAGTTAAATTTATTTTAATTATATGTAATTATTTTATAATGTATGTAATTAGTATGTTTTAATTTAATTATATGTAATTAGTATGTTTTAATTAATTATATGTAATTAGTTATAATGTATGTAATTAGTACGTAATTAATTAATTTTATCTTAATTATGTATAATTCGTATATAATGTATGTAATTAATGTAAATAGTTAGTTTTATTTTAATTATGTAATATGAAATTAGTATTTA
Organism: Gynostemma pentaphyllum; assembly: GCA_028015215.1. Lineage (NCBI taxonomy): Eukaryota > Viridiplantae > Streptophyta > Magnoliopsida > Cucurbitales > Cucurbitaceae > Gynostemma > Gynostemma pentaphyllum. The sequence goes on along the minus strand of CM051350.1, from coordinate 16,932,754 downwards.
ATTATATAATTACTTAATTATAATGTAATTAGAGTATAGGGTTTATAGTTTAGACTTTTAATTAGTTAAATATTAGTGTATTGCAGGTCGTGTTTCCCTGTAAACGCCCTTCAGTACCTTCTGGTACATCTGGTGCCAGCAGCTCAGGGAGTCAGCCCCCTCTTGAGGAGGATGATGTCCGTCTCGGGGATACCCCTGACATAACTGTTCAGTGGGAGGATAGCGACCCGGCGCAGGAGTCCATGGAGATTTCTATTTCCGGGAGGATTCGCCTGACGTTCGAGGGTAGCAAGTAAGTTTTGTTTAATTTTTATTTTTATTTCATTAATTATTTATTATTTACAAAATCTAATTTTAATTTTTTTTCTCTTTCATTTCAATAGGTTACATCCATCACGGAGCATCTCGTCGAAACTTACGAAGGTATTGAAGATGCTTCCGGTACGGGGACACCCTCGCTGGAAAAACGTTTTTGGTCCGCACAAGATGCGGACGTTCAAAGCTTGGAAGGTAAACATATTCAAAATTTTATATTTATTATTCATTCATTCGTTTATAATATTTCTAAAATTGACAGTTATTTTTTTCAGCAATATTTTGATATTTCAGTTGAGCTGACCGACAAGGTCATATACGCCCCTTGGCATCAGTAGGTCGGCGTTCGGTACATGGACGTTGGCTACAGTAATCACCACGCCCCTGGCGATAAAAGGATGACCCACATTTTCGCAGAGGACTTGGCGGAAATCTTAGGGCGTACTTAGACGACGACGGAGGCCCAACGCATTTCTACGATCAATAGCGCCAACCAGAACGCTAGCCCGTCAAAGCACACTGCAGGGTCACTCTCGGCATACGAGCACAAGAAACGACTTGTAAGTTATTTTCTGTAATTAACTTTTACTTTATTTTAATTATTCATTATTTAATAATTTTTTAACTTTCGCATGAAGAAAAATTAGGTCGTTCGGTTCATGCTACCGAGTTGTTTCTCCATCTCCACACCAAGGTGGAGATAAGCAGACTTTTGTTGACGATAAGGTAAAAAAGAAAGCGGTAAGTGTTAATTATTATTTATTCATTTTTCAAATTTATTGATTTTTAGTATTTTAGCTAATGAAATTATTTAATTTCTTTTTTCGGGCTCGTTACGAAACGATTCTCGCTGATCGGTTACCGAGTTCCGACACTCTACCGACTCAGGAGGATATCGAGTCGGCTTTTCTCGAGGTAGCAGGAGGCAGACGTTCAGAAGGCACTGTTCCTAGACTCGGCAACCTCAGGCCTGTCATTTACGCCGATCAGCCACGGTCTTCCCAAGCAACTTGTTTGAGTGAAGCTGCCGTGCTTCGTGAGAGCAACAAGTCGCTGAGGGCTGAGACTGCAGAGCTTCAGGAGAGCAACGAAAGGCTAAAGGCGGAGGTGACGATGATTACGGCTCATCTCGATGATTCTGAGCTGTCTAGGCTCAAGTTCAAGAGGTCGATGAAGGCAACGATGAATATCTTCATGGCGCAGATGCGCATCGAGGGTTCTTTGACTTCCGGTTTTGCTAGGCCTACTCACGATCCTCCATTTGATCCTTCTGTTGATTAGGTTTTAGGGTTTATACATTATTTTGTGATTTTTAATATTATTTATATAATATGCTTTTTCTTATTAATATTTTATTTATTTATTTTATTTTTTATTTAATTTAATTTCCAATTTACATTAATTTATAATTAAATTTTAAAAAAAAATTGAAACACATGGACGGCGCATACCATCGTTAGAGTCAAAGATCACTTTGACTTAAATAACCACGCAATGCGTCGTTGTAGTCAATCTGTATCTTTGACTTATAAACGATCCAGTGCGTCGTTATGGTCAACGGTTACTTTGACTACCATAACGACGCATTCCATCGTCCATTTTCTGGTCAACAAAAGCCAACAATGAAACACTTTTCCCTCGTAATATAACGATGCATTGCGTCGTTATTTTTGTCCAACGATGACAAAAATAACGTCAGGCCTTTCTGTCGTTAATTCCATCGTTAATTAAAGCTAACGACGGAAAAAATGCCCGTTTCATCGCTATTTCACAGTTTTCTTGTAGTGTAAGACCACTAAATTATAATACAAAAAATCACTTAAAACCTTTTAATTGATAATGTATCAAAATATATTTAGGGGAATTAATCTGTTTAATTTTTTTTTGAATTATATGTCTCTAATGTTTCAAGATTTTGATTATGATGGTATAGAAAAGTGATAACTTTCTTTTGTCAGCCATGTATCCCTATTTGGCAAGCAGAAAACTTCCAATCTTGAAAAAATTGCACAAAATAACAGACATATATGTAACATCTAATTCCATATATATCACACTAACTTTGATGGCTATTCTCTCTTTCTCTTTCACATAACGTGCTTAATAAACATATACATGTGACAGTTATTTTGATATGAAATATATTGATCGTCTGTTGATAATTATTTTATTTTAAAAGATAGTGTTTTTTATTAGAAAATTTCTTAGTTTTTTATAATCTATATATTTTAAAAATATCTTAGACTGCCTTTTTTATTTTAAAATTAAGAAAAAAACATGAATAATTTAGTAATGTTCTTATTACTAGAAAAATAAGAAACACTAACTATTTACTGACAAAAAAAAGTATATATATATATATATATATATATATATATATATAGATATATATATAAGAAACACTATATATACATTGTTATTTTCCTAAAAAGAGAGAAAAAAAAAGGAAGCATAAAGTTAGAAATAAGAAACAAGAGACAATCAAATGGACGATCTAATAGTTTTCAAAAATCTTTTTTTTCTTAAAAATAAAACAAAAATATTATCATTAAGGAACTCTTTTTTTTTTAATTTAACAAACTGAAACAAAAAACAGTCATAAACTTAACCCCACAGCTAAAACCATAGACTGATTAAAACCTCTCTCCTTAATCAGAATATAGCTATGAAAGACACTTCCTCTTTTTTTTTATATATATAATTTTCAGTAGTTAGTCTAATTGACAAGAGAGAGATAAAGTTAATTAAAAGTATGCTTCACCTTATGAAGAGAGACTGGGGATATATAATATAAGTTTATTAAGTATGATTAATATTAAGAAAAAGACCCAATAATATAATAATTTGATGAGGCCCACAAAGAATCACATCAAACTAGAAAGTTGATGGGAGAATGTGAGTTCAGAGTATGGGCAAACCTTTTCTCTCTCATCTGCCCATTTCATATAATATTATGATTTAATTTCATACTATAATATTTTAAATTTTGACTATTTATCTCTTTTTTGTTCTTTTTTTTTTTTTAATAGAGCTTTTTACCTGTTTTCCCTTTACTTATCTTAGCAGCTACTGCTTATGTTATTTTATGTTATGTTCCAAAGATTCATTCCCACTAAAAAGCTGTATTTCTACATTTTTTTTCTTTCTTTAAGTCGCATTTAAAAATTTTCAAATTGTTAATCTCACATTCCTCAGTGTACTGGAAAAGATTCCCCCTTCAAAAAAAATCCAAAAGCTTTTGTTTCAGAATTTTCTAATTCTTCCTGATTATATTCCCTTTTCAATTAATTAAAAAAATCTATAATTAATATTCCATTTGCCATTGACTCTATTACTATTATTATTATTTAATTCAATATGTGGGATTGGAATCTACACTTTTTATGAGATAGATCTTTCATCGTAGTAGTTATATCACTAGAACATTCCCTATAGTCTAGAATTAGTAATATTGATCCGTTTTAGTTGATTTTTCTTTTAAAATTAATGTTAGTAAGTATCAAATTACTTTATTTTGAATTGAACCATTAATTGATCACCTATAATTTCCCTATAAAATTATCATTAAATATTATATATAATTTAAACCAGATGTGAAGATTATTAATTTCTATCTTTTTTAATAAAAGTAATTTTAGATCTTGAGAGATTCAAAATGAGAGGAATATATTAAATTAATTAGATTTTATTAATTGAATTGTCTCTATAAGATGATTTTACGTGAATTTAATAGAATGCATACATAAAATATAACAAAAAAATTAACGAGCCGACGATCTACCTCGCTCTTACATTTAGGTTGCAAAGATCGAATCCGACGATGATAGAGTAATCACTGGAAAGCGTTGATCTTCAAAAGCTTGGTCGCCTAGATTTGTTACTTCTATTAATAATGTGGTCATTCATCTCGAAACCAATTGGTAATGAGATGAGTGACTCTTAGATATAACAGGGTTTTATTGAAGATTTGAAGGCTTTGAAAGTGATATCAGATTGTGAAGTGAGAGAATGAACTGATGAGAGATATGGAAAAAGAAGAAGTAAATCTATAGAAATTCCAAAAAGAAAATGTAATCTAAAGAAATCATATTCAGCTAAATAAAAAAAGAATATATCACTTCAGATATATGTTTGACAAAAAAGAAATATACGTAATTCATTTAAAAAAAAGAAAGAAAGAAATATACGTAATTAAATGAAAAAGTAAAAAGAGAAAGGAATTGAAATCACCAAGGCCTAAATTGTTCAGATTTATAATTTATTGATACATATTAATATTTCAGTAATTACCTACTCCGATTTGGTTATAATTAATCCTAGATTATATCCGTGTTAATGAGGGATTAATAGAAATCAATAATAATCACTCCAACTATTTAATATCGGTCATGATAAACCACTTATTAACAAACAAATCTCTTTAAATAGACATTGACTCGAAATACACCAAATTATAATATGTGCATGGATCTTGATTGATGGAGGAAGCAGGTTTAATTAATAATACCCAACGAAGGGGTTTTTTTTATTACCTTTAGATTTTTAGGGTTTGAAAGTGGTAACTTTTATCCTTTACCTTTTTACACATATCTTTTTGCTTCTTTGGTTGAACCAAGCTTATAGTGTCATCCAGCTTTTAGATGTCTCTTCCTTTGCTGCAGAATATTGCTTTTATGCAAGTATGTAAGCGTGCGTTTAGAACGTAAGATCAAACTTTGGGCTATTTCCCCCCTTTTTATATTGAAGGTGAAAAAAAAATCATTAATATTATCTAATAATGATTTTAATAATCTGTGTTTTTATAATTTAAAAATTGTTTTGAGGTCTTAGTAAAATTTTAAAAACTAAAAAGTAGTTTTTTTAAATATAATTTAGTTAAGTGAAAATTGGTTTAAAATGTTTCATTTTATTACCTTAGAGAATAATAATTAACTGAGTGTTGTTCCCCCTTAATGTAAAAAACATAATGTGATTTTGATCAAAATGCAAACACACCCCTTATAGTTTAAAAATGAATATTTATAATCATATAGTTTTAAAATAGTACAAATTGACCCCCTCCCCACTCGCAGTTAATTTTCTTTTGGCCATAACTTTTTCGTTTGAACTTCGATTTGAATGATTCAAGATGTTTTGAATCTCTGTTTTGAGCTCTACACTTAAAAAACTTAGAGAACATCAGAATATAAAAGAGTTATCATCATCAAATTATTAGATCGGGTTAAAGTCATAAACACTTTTATATAGTAATGATCTAAAAGTTTTTTGTGACTATAACGTAGAGCTCGAAACAAAGATTTCAGAATATTTTGAATCATTCAAATCGGAGTTCAAACGAAAAATTTATGGCTAAAAGAAAATTAATGGCTTAGCAAGGATGGCCAATTTACATAGTTTTAAAACTATATTAGTGTAAATATCAGGGAATGTTTTGGTCATAGGGATGTGTTTTACATTTTGCACAAAAAGTTAATGATATGATTTTTTTAGTCATTTGGGGGCAAAGGCCCTTAAAAGAAGGGTTCAAAGGAGAATGTAAAGGTGGGTTTTTGAGAAGAGGACAAGACATTGGAACAGGCGAATATTTGCTTTCTAAAATTTAGGGCAACAAAAAAGAAAGAAAAAAAAAATTAATTAAATGCTTAAGGGGCCATACTTTCCTTTGCTTCTTTTTACAACCCTCTAATAAAACAAAACACCTTGTTCATTAGTTTATGAAATATCTTATCTATCCCATATGATTCCTCATTTTTTCATTTGTCTTTTTTATTTCGGGGTTTTTCAAATATGATATTTATGAATTGATATTTTATAAAACTATGATAAAATATTTGAAAATTTGCGTATTAGACGTGCACTTGGTCAATTTTTTGTTTTGATTTTTACAAAAAATATAAATAAATTTGAAATTTTCAAATAATAATTATTGTAAAGACTATAAATTTGAGGAAAATTTCATTGGATAGCAAATTTTGATGCAATATTTATAAAAATAGCAACGCTAAAAATATTTACAAATACAACAATTTTTACTATGTTAATCAGTGATTAATGTGTGTATCATGGATAAACTTAGTGTAAAAATATGTAATTCAATGTTTATTACTGATCCACTCAATCAAAATTTGTTATATTTTCAAATATTTTTTAAGTTGTTATTTTTACAAATAATACTAAAAAAATTGCTAGATTTGAGCTATACAAACTTAGAAAACATGATTATTCTGAACTTTTTTTTTATCAATTAATGCATATTTTATCATTAATTTAAACATCGAATATATCATGTAAAAAAATGTTCAAAATCAAAGACATTAAATTTGATTGATTAATCCATTAATTAGTATATTAATCATCCAAAGGAGCATGATGATATGAGAATCAAAGGGAGCATGTGATGGTGGAAGCTTCATGATCATGAGGATCAAAGTCTATGTATTATAGTATAGGCATGACAACATTATTTTAATGTCTTTTTTTTCCCCTTTTTAACTAAGTATGGTAGAGACATGTTTTTCTTCTGTGTTTTTTTTCAATTTCCATACAAGAAAAAAACCCTCTATTAATTAATGGATCAAGAATTCCAAATAACAAATCTGGAATGGTGCGATACACCACAGCAAACATATTGAGAATAAAGGGGGTATCTTTGCACAGGATTTTTGTCTTTTTTTTCCAACCATAGTTAATTAAAAGTATAGACAGATTGAATTATGTTGTTTCCCTTTTTCCAAATGTATAATATAAGTTAACCTTTCTATAATTTAGGTTCATTCATCTGTCCCATTTTTCCAAGTTTATAAGATATTAAATATTATTAGATCTAAGTCTCATCTTCATCTTTTTAAAACAAAGTGACAATTCAATTTCAATGGATATAAATTAAAGATAAGATGGGTATTACAATTTTGACTAATTTTGCTTTGAATAGTAGATAATGCCATTTTTTATGTATCCCACGTTTTGATTTGTGTCAAAAATATAATAATGTAAAATATTAAATTCATGAAACTGCTGTAAATATAAAATCATATTGAATGATTATTTTATAAAAATGTCATTGGTCCCCTAATTTATTACAAACATGGCTATTTTATCTAAAATTATACTGCATCTATTTTGACTATCCACATACATTCCCTCTATTTTTATTACAGCATCTTCAGTTTTTCCTTGGAATTTTATCATATCTACCCCAAATTTAAAGTGTGTTATCAAAAATACCCCCTCTCTTATGATACTTTCATTTTTACCCCTTGGTTAGTTATAGTCATCCCACTAACTTTCATTGACTAGCCTCCATGTATAAAATTAAGGGTAATTTTGATAACTTTTACATACATAGGGTAAATTTGAAAACTAGTTTTTCTAATGGGGTAGTTATGAAAATTCCCCTTTTTCCTTCTTCAAGATTTCAAAAACGATGGATGGCCCACAAAAAGTAGCCCGTTTAGTTTTGGGCCATTAGCCTATACTATTGATGATGTAGGCCTGGAGGCCCAACTTTATTTCCATCAAGCCCAAAGCGTGCCCATAATTTTTTTTAACACGCCTACCTTGTCTGTCTAAAAGACGGAATTACATAGCTTCATTCAATTCAAACATTCTTTTTCTTGATCGCGGAAGTACTCTCTCGTCATATAATACTCGAACTTCTCGACCACGGTCTCCGGCAACGACACGAGCACTCTCACTGCTTTAATATCTCCGATGACGGGCAAAAACAAGCAGAATACATCACTTGCCAAAGGTCCCATATGGAGTGGCCTCCCCACACCAAAGTCCAAATCATGTAATCCCAATTTAGACCATTCCGAAATAACCAAACTTGACGACAAATCGGCTTGCATTGTTTTATCTTCTAGAAGAACCATCATGGACTCTACGTAATTATTATCAATCATTGATTTTGCTTTTTGGACCAATTTGACGGCGCCGTTAAGGTTGTCAGGAACGACCAAGTCGTTAACGGAAGCTTCGGCACATCCAAGGACAAAGCCGTTACCGTAATAACCAAGGGGTAATTCTGGGATTAACATTTTTCGGATATTTACGGGGAAAAGGAGCTTGACGTGGAGAGAAAGAGGTAGATCGAGAGATCTAATCCAAGAGCGCCACGTGTGAGAAGCTAGGGTTTCGAATGTGGTGCATGGAGAACAGTGCATCTTGAGGCGAAGGATGAGAGAATTCGTGAAGATTAAGGAACTGGTAATCAACGGCTGAGATTGAAGGGATTTTGTGATGTCCACGGGCCAATTGCTCCTTGGGGTTTTGGTATACTGTGGATGGGTACAGGGAATTTGAGTGGGAGTGCAGTGTTTTAACACGTGGCGGCTGTGGAAGGGGGAGATTGGTGGACCATGAAGATTTGACTCTGGATGTGATGTGGGCCCAGGCATGCAAAAACTGAGACGTTCCAATACCGTCGCATAGGCAATGATTGATCGCTGTGCACAGAATCATACCTCCGCACCGGAGTTTTGTGACCTGAAAATAATGAGATTCACGGCAACCGGCCGGAGGATATTTCAGAAACTTTTATTTATGGAATCTTTTTTCTAGGATATTTCTGAAAATTTTTTTTGAACTAGATGATATTTAATTCTTTACTCTTTCACTTCATTAAACGTGAATTCTTTTTTAAAATTCATACTTTTCCCATGATAATTTATTGGATGATCTAGTTAATTCTCATGCTCAAGAAGTCTGAATTTGTCTAGTTTGGAGTTGTAGAGTGAATTTATATTTATATTTATATTTGATGCACGAAATTATTTACAAAGAAAAGTAGAAAAAATATTATACTGTAGTGAAGGTTTAGAGATGTAGTATGGTATTCTTATTAATATATAAAAAGATGGATGCTTGAGAAATAATTTTGGACTATTATATCCTTTTCAAAACCTTCAAATTACTATATCTATTATTTTAAAGGTATTATCCAAAATAAATATTTTTAAACAATTGTATCCATTAATATAATTAATAATATTTACATAAACTTTTTTTTTAAATAAAGAACTAATTTTGTTTAAATTAAACAGAAAACCTCAATGACAAAAATACATATACACCATTAATTCAACAAAATATAATTTCTTGAATTATAAATAAATAAATTGACTAAAAAAATAAGAAATAAAGTTATTTGGAACAAAAGGTTTATTCACTTGATTTGGTAATATAAAATTTAAAAACAAAAAAATAGAAATGAAAAATAAATAATTAATCACACATAAATCATTGAAAAAGTAAAATTCATGATAATTAAAATTTTAAATAGAATCTGATAATAAATTTAAAATTCTAGATAACTCAAAATTAGGCATGAAATTGTTCAAACTTAAATAATTTCTGAAAAAAAAGATTATAAAGCAACAGAAAAACAAAAGTAAAATATGTTAAACTTTCATATAATAGAAAGAATCTCGCGTGCATGCGTCGCATGTAGTAAAAGACTAGTATTGTATAAACTCATTAATAAAATTAAAACTAAGACCCTAATTGTAAAAAAAAAATATTAATAATACTAATTAATCAAAGGCTCAATATGTCTTTTTAAGATTGAATATTTATAAAAGTGATTTCAATAAATAAAGAATATTACTTTTTCAAAATTATTTAAAGTCTTTGTTAATATATATTTTGATAAGTCAATAATGTTATTTTCTTTTGAAGTAAAAGAAAATAAAAATATAAGTGTAACCTGGACTATAAGAGGAGGACTATCAATGAAATTGAGGGATTCAACTTTATACAAAAGTGTTTTCCAAAACCCTTTTGGCTTCCAAGAAAGTTGAAGAAACTCTTCAGAATTCAAATCCAAGAATGCTTCAGCAAATAAGGCTCCCTCTCCATTACAATCAACTTGGAGCTTCTGATGATTTTCTGGACAAGTCTTCAATCTCCCAGCCAATGGGTAGTAATCCACAAGAACTTTGGAAAGAGCACATTTTAATAAATCTATGTCCACTGATGTCTTAAATAAAAATAAGTATTTGATGGAAAATCTTAGAAACAATTGATCATCAAGATTTGAAAGGGGTAGACAATGCTTTGGAGTTGGATTGCTTGGTTTTATTAAAACAGGCTGATTTAGATACACACAATCTGAGAATTCCAAAGATTTTTCTATGGAATCTGCCATTTCTTTTTTCTAGTTTTGAAGGTGAAGAATTTGAGAGTATTATGGAGATGGAGATCATATATCTTAGGACTTCATTTATTGATATAAAATAATAAGGTATATTTCTAGGACAAAAAATAGTGAAATTTCACGTGCAATAGAGAGATATTTTTTTTAGTAAACAGATAAAATTCCATTAATAAAAGGTAAATACAAAAGTGGGTGAAGAGGAATCACCCCACGCCAATTGGATTACAAAAACTTTTCCAATTAGAGTGAATAAAAAGAGCATCATAATTACAAAAAGTTTTAGAAAGAGAAGCAAAAAGAGCGACTTTGTAACGAATAAGCTGCCAAACATCATTTGGCATGTTTGTTTTGTTTTCAAAAATTTGATGGTTTCTCTCCAACCAAACTTTTCACGCGGTAACTTTGACTGCATTTTCTCATAACCATTTAGTTTTATCTTTGAAAGGATGCCCAACCAAAAAAGAGTAGAGATTAATTTCCAGACAATCAACAATGCACGAATTGAGGTCGAAAGTGTGCAAGTATTAGACGTGTTTTTGAGGTTCCATGAGCAAATGATGATGGCAGCATTCTTCAAATCAGCTGGTAGTCAAAATTGAAAAAAGTAACTCTTTCTATCATTATCATATGACTCCATACCAATTTTGTGTTGTGGTCCACACTAAGAGAATCCTCCCTCCACCATGTCAAGAAGTGAAAAGAAAGGAAAGTTTGTATACTTCAAATTTCTATTAACCAGAATAGGAAAGGCTTGGTTTTTATATCATATAAAACAAATGAGTTTTAAAATTTGGATATAAACTATATTTAGTCAGTAAATTTGAATTTGAGTCAGGTAGGAAAAAAAACCTTGCCTCAAAGAATCAATCCTCCTTCCCCAACACATACTGTGAAAGGAAACACTGTAAAAATAGGTTCGATTTTGACCGAACCAAAACTTCAAGGGAAGAAAGAAGTTATGTTCATTAATAATTCTTTATAAAAAAAAGTTGAATAAACAAGTATTTATTTTACTGTTTTAAATTTGTATGCGAATAAAAATGTTATAACAATATGGGTCGGGACTAAGTTTTTTTTTTTTTTTTTTAAATATTGGATGAGGATTGAATTTCTCTCTTTATAAAATTTTCATTTGCAGGGAAAGAAACCAGTGGCGCATGCTTGGGGCAATAAGATCTTATGATGGATACCATGTGTGGTTGACAAGTGCACCTGCTCAATAGGAATCTAGTGTGGCTGTTCAAAATTCAAATTTATTATGCAATGAAATGAAAAACAACTTCATATATTAAATCGTTGCCTTTACTTTTCTAATGATATACTAATAGGAATCTTTTCTTTCTTGTTTAGTCTATACATATATATAGATTCATTTTCATTACATTTGATAAATTGATCCTATTAACATTTTTAATCTAATAGTTATAAATCGAATAATCTTTTTTAACCAATACACATTCCCCTTTAGAATAATTTTTATAAGAGTCTAAAAATATTTTTGGGACAAAAAAAAACTAAGGATTTTTAAACCCAAAAACATATTTGGGACCTCAGGAGATATAATCCAACTAACAACATTGTATCATATCCCTATCTAATAGGCGTGGAAACCGTATGACTGGCAGTGGAATTCAAACGGAAGCAGCACTTGCCACTTGCAGAATCTTTCTTTTCAATCAAAATTTAGAGAAAATTGATTTGTTAGATATCATTTCCTAAAATGTTACTATCAATGCGATTGATACGCCTGCTGGGTAAAGTGGGCTAATTTAATGCATGTATCATTATGCTTTCTTCCATTCCAATGCTATCCTGAGAGAGATTGTACCTAGGCCTCATCATATGGATAAAGCCCGTGGGCCGGCCCAAGCCCAGCCCGGGCCCGGCCGGTAAATCAACGGTTGACGGGCCAGGCCCGGCCCGGCCTATAAATCAATGGGCTGTATATGGATCATGCATTTGAGCCCAAGCCCGGCCCGCGGGCTTTATCCATAGGGCCCCCATCAGGCCCGGCCCGAGGCCTGGCCCTAAGCCCGGTTCAAAGCCCGTTCAAAAATTATTTAAAATATATATATATATATTTTAAAAATTATAAAATATATATAAATATATGTTATATTTGAGAAAAATGCACATAATTTATGCATATAAGTAGGTGCCAACCAACCTAGTTGGGATGTATTTACATTGCAATGATGCAAATTATTTCTCGAAAAAACAATTATGTAAATCTTATTTCTTGGTGAAATCATTATACTTCATTATTATTATTTAGAAATATTATCAAGAATATCCACATTAATTCACATTTATTCACTAATACCGGTTGTGTTTTTTTAATATCAATTTTGCCCAAAAAACACCATAAATGGCGGTGATCCCATGTTTTCCGTTTTGAACAATTACCATCATACCCTTTCCTTAAATGTTGTAGACCATAATAAATAGAGGGCAGAAAATGTCTTTTCATTGTTACCTTAAACGGCGCGTGGAGTTAAAGTGGGTAAGTTTGCTAATTTATAAAACATATAAGTATTAATGTTATTATACCTATTTATTATGGTCTAATATGAAATTAACCCTATTATTTATCCATTTTAGTTTGTCTCTTTTTAATTTAAATTAAAAATATATATATATATATATAGTCAAATTAAGTTAAAAGAATGATAAATAAATTTAATTTAAGAAGTTTAATTCCATATAAAATAATGTATAAATAAAAAAAATATAATAACAAAATAATAAATTAACTTCATCACTTTATAGTGAAATTTAAGTTTAATTAACATATAGGAACAAATATAAATAAATAATTTAATAGTAAAAATTTAAATTAACTTTTTTTCATCATTTTAGAGTTAAGTTTAAGTTTAGAAAGTTAAAAATAATTTTTTAAAAATAAAACTAATAATTTAATGGAAATTTAATTAAATGCATAAAAATTTGAACGGGCTGGGCTAAGCCCGCAAAAACGGGCCAGGCCCGGCCCGGCCCGTATTTTATCTCATGGGTTCAAGCCCGTGGGCTGGGCTTGGGCTTACTCTTTTAAGTCAGGCCCGGGCCCGGCCCGGCCCATTTATAGAGCAGGCCTGCCAGGCCCGGCCCGGGCCCGACCAAGCCCATTCATTTAAGGGCCGGGCCGGCCCGGGCCAGCCCATTGATGAGGCTTAATTGTACCAATGATCATCTCCTTCTTTGACTACAACATTTATTTGATATCAATTGTACTCGAAGATATTTTCGTTTTTACTTTCATCTCCTTAAGAGTATATTCATGGTTCAATCTCAAAACCAATTAACAATTACAGAAATAGTCTATGATTTTACAAACCTTATTAAATCTCGTCATCTTTCTGATATAGGATCCTAAACAAAGGGCAAAACATAGATGGCCAGTCCTAGTCCAAGAAGATGCGTCATTTCGGAACTTAAATGTAAATATAAAGCAATCATCCCAATGAATATTTCAAAGTTGAAAGTTTTTAGCATGCTATTTGTGAACAATATTGATCAAGGTTATGGGCGATGGCAATTGGAAGGGGTGGGTACTCACAAGGATATGAAAATAAGTTAACAAATGCACGAAGCAGAGAGTTACTACCCATCAAAAACAAATATTTATTCTGACTACCGACAGCAATGGTCATAACAATGAAAGAGATATCATCGAAATGGAGAAAGTGAAGTATACAATTACAACCGAGCAACATACGAATTTGCTTGAGTCACGTATCTCACCCACCTATAAGGATTGTAGGTATTGGACTTCTTTGCTATCTGCAAGTACTTAACCTGCAACGAATTTTAAAAAAATGCCGGTATCATACAATCAATCATCAACCGGAGATAACCACAATATAACCTGTAAATTCTGGTCGAATATCATACCTGAAGTCTTGAAACGTTATACATTGGAATTGTGAAGGTCATACTAACAGGTCCAGCTTCCTTCACAATGTTTCCTGACACACGAGAGAAAATTTTAATGGCATATTTCAACTTCCTCAGAATACTGTCTCATTTGTCGAGCTAAGACACTACCATGTGATTCTTGAGAGAACGTGAGTCTTGCACGCAGTGTATGTTCAGATCCACCAACAATCTGCCATGCAATGCAACCTTATATTAGTAATAAATTCAAGGGTTAAATGCAAACAAGACCCATGTGGTTGAGCTGATGTGCAAACACAACCCTTATATTAAAAAAAAATGAAAATTTATATCCTGGTGGTTCCAAAATTATACAAATGACCTTATCCAACTAACGCCATTAACTTTCTTTACCCCACAACTTATTCATTTGAGCTCCAATTTGGATAATTCAAGACGTTTTGTTTCGAGCTTTACGATATGGTCACTTCAAAACTTTAAAAGTATCATTTAAAAAAAAGGATTTTTGGCTTCAATCATACCAGGTGTTTCGATGATAATAGCTCTTTTATTTATTGACAATTTCAAAGTTTTGAAGTGACCATAACGTAGAGCTTGAAACGAGGATTCTGGATCATCTTGAATCATCCAAACGAAGTTTAAACAAATAAGTTATGACAAAAAATAAAGTTAACCGCGCTAACCATAGTGGCATAATTTTGGAACCATAAGTGCATAATTTTTCATTTTTTCACCATAGGGCGGTTTGTTTGCATATCAGCTCAACCCCAAGGTCTTATTTGCATTTTATCCTAAATTCAAAGCAGCAATCATGCTAAAAGATCAGATAACGAATGAGACAGGCACAAAGTAATTCTAGGTAGCCAAGTATCTTACCAAGTAAATTAATATATAAATTGATGAGTGCATGGAATAAAAAAATCGAGAGAGACAAATTAAATGGTAAAGAATAAATTGTTACTCTAAAAAATTATAAATAGATGTACTGATAAAAATTCACTAAAGAGGAAAAAAAGAAGTAAGATAATATCATGCCTTCTTCAAACCCCATTCAAGCCTCTTGTTTGCTTCTTTGAAATCAGTTGTGTTTCCTACTGTTCCAGGTTCCAACTCAAAACTGACTCTGAAAATGTCATAACACATTATATTAAATTATTTATTAATTTATAAGGATTTACAATAACATGAACCTTATTGCTTAAAAGAAAAGAATGAAGAGAGCAACAAGTGCATATAACTAGACTCCAAGCAAACCCGTTCAAACCAAATGCAAAATTAATATTTGTTCATTATTTAAAATTTCTAAGCATTAGATCTTTAAAACATTCAAATATGAATGATGAACAATAACTTTTAAACCATTTTGTCCGCTCTTTAGTTCAAAAATTTCAAACATATCCTTTATTAATTATTCACATATTAGCCAACCAGAGCTTAGTTCGAGTGGTAAGATATGATATCTGCTCTTTTTAATTATTCACATATTGCATTTAATATTTACAATACAATATTGATATTACAAATTTATCATTTTTATTAAAGGTTGTAAAGAATTCAACTGTTAAAAAAAATAGTCTAGTTATTTAGTAAACGTTTATAAACATTGTAATTAATTACATTAATTATTAGTAGAAAATACATGGTCTGAATACAAATTGATGGAAAGAAATAGAAGGCTTTTTTTTTCCGATGTGAGCCTTCATCTGAACTACACAATGTAGCAGTATAACTCACACCTTCAAGTTAATCAAATGGCTGATTTAAGAGGGAAAACAGTAGCAACCAGAGAGATCATCTGTTATCAAAGAAGGGAGGGAAAAAACAGGAGAAAAAGTTCAGGATAAAAAAGCATGAGAGAAGGGGCTGACACATCATTTAATGATGATATCAATGATAAGTTTGACCTTTTTCTCACATCACTTAAATGCCCCCTAGGAAGACATGTAATAAGCCTGCTAAGATCCTAGTATACAGTTTCACAGTGTCATCAACAAAAAAGTGACTCCAATGATCATTTAAAACTATTAGAATATATATTTATGATATTCCTTATTTAGATTAGGGATATTTTCCTTATCTTTTAGTTTCCTTGTTCAAGTTAGTTTCCTAGTCTAGCTAGGTTTACTTTTCTATATAAGTTGATGTAGCCTCCATACAATTTAACCTAATACAATATTTCATTGGTCTTTCCGTTTACATGGTATCAGAGCCTCGGTTTTAAATTTTCATACCATCTCTATTTCGATCCCGTTTTGGTCCCTCGCCGGAAGGCGAGGGAGCACCTTCATCCGACCTTCTAAATTTTTTTATCAGCCCCTTGATTTAGGGTTTGTTTTGTTCATAATAACTTGGTAAAACTAGGGTTCAGTTCTTGGAATACAACCTGACTGGTCGTTTGTTGTCACCACCCCATAGGATGACCCACTGCCCACCGGATTCCGCCGCTACCACTTCCCGCCGGAGTCTGTTGCCTCCCTCCGGTCACTGGAACTTTGCCGGAATCCCAATTTTCACCGAAACCTTAATTTTCGTCTAAATCAGGTGGTTTTGGAGGTAAACAGTGCACGATTGTGACATAAACGGAGTTTTTATTTGCTGTCCAGATTTGCTTCTTTAGCTTGTTGTCAAAATCTGAATTTTAGGGTTTTGTTTTGTTTGTTGTCCGGATCAGGTTGTGTCTGATTTTCCCATCCGTTTGATATTTTGAGACTCTTTATTAGTCGTTTTGTTGGGTTTTGATAGCCCCAGTTGGTTATCGTCTTTGGTCGTGGAATATACATATGAAATATGGCTTTGAGGGCAGTTAGAATCAGCGTTTGGGTTTTGTGGACCTTGATGTTCCGTTAGGGTTTCTTCCTCCATTGTACCTAGATAAATCTAGGGTTTGGATTTTGTGTTAACATTATGTTCTGGTTATTTATTGACACGTCTCCACATCAGAGGGAAGAGAAACCGCCAAACCGCCGGTGATACGTTTGTCCAAAAGTCAATAATCACGTCAATTTTGTCTGACAATTCGCTCTGCTTTCGATGTCGGTTCTCCCGGACATCTTTGTTCGACATCAGTTTTGTTTGCTTCCACTGCGTGTTTGACACTTTCTCCGGGCATCACTCATAACTTCCGCTCAACAAAGACATTGATTCACAAAGTCATATTTAGGTCACGTGTTTAGCAAACTCAAGTTGGTCTCTGTTATGCCATCTTGAGTTTGAGGGAGGATGTTAGAATATATATTTATGATATTCCTTATTTAGATTAGGGATATTTTCCTTATCTTTTAGTTTCCTAGTCTAGCTAGGTTTACTTTTGGGAAATTTCATTGGCTAGCAGAATTTTTAGCAATATTTATAAATATAGCATTTTTAAAAAGTATTTGCAAATATAGCAGATTTTTAAAAACCCTCATTCATGTGATCAGAGATATCAGTGATAACTTATAAAATAATCAGTGATTATTATCAGGTAATCAGGAATCGCACAAAATATCAGGATATCAGTGATTACTAATCACTGATTACTAGTGGCAATTTTGTAATATTTTAGTTGCGAATTTAATTTTTCTGCTATTTTTGCAAATATGTTTTTTTACTTCTATTTTTACAAATATTGGACATATTTTTGCTATTTTCGCAAGAGCCCCTTTACTTTTCTATATAAGTTGATGTAGCCTAGATACAATTTAACCTAATACAATATTTCATTAGTCTTTCCGTTTACAAAAACTATTTTCTAAAATTAAAAAAACTAAAATGTCATGAGCTTAGAGACTAAATAGAACCATTTCTCAAACTTCAAGTATATATTTTCCATAAAATTATATATTCATGTGATAAAGATCATTAATAACTAATTAAAATTTGAATATTATATATTTAAGTTTATATATTCATTATGAACTTATGTTCGACTAAATACTAGATAATCGAACAAAATATTTGCTAGAATTATCTAATACATTAAAAATAATAATAATCACAGATTTAAAATATGCTAATTCTTAAAAGAAAATTTAATAACGTTATTGACATTTAATCAAAAACTTATTTTGCAAAATATGAAATAAAACTAAAAGCTACACGTGCATAACACGCCTGAATAATCTAATATTATGAAGAATACCTAGTCGTGAAAGTTGGCAGAGGCATCTGAACCATAACTGTGTTAGCTGTGATGTTTGAGGCAAATTCCGCACGAACTTTAAGAATTACTTCAGCCTGAATAAAATCAGTAGTTTTCAATAAAAAATTCACGCAGAATGTTACACATTCAGAATGAATGTTATATTGACCTTAAGGGGTCCTGCTTCTTCGATCAAGGCATTGATGCGAAATGGAGGCTTGAATTCCTGAGTCATCCGATAATTCATGACAGGAAATTCACCTTCTGGTGGCACCTTTTTACAATTGTATCAAGAATGAGTCTCAAAGTATATGCAAGTTAAAGTAAATTAATCAAGTGACTAATTTAACTGACCAAGTTTAAAGTCCTGTCAATGTCAAAATTATCAAGATGTACAGATTCATGAAAATTACAATCATCAAGGATGACAGCTCCTCCTCCAGACGAACTATTATAATCTGTCAAAATAGGTAGAAGAGCAGGGTCAACTCCCAGGAAAATGCACACGTTGAAAAAAATATAAACTCTTTCCACAAAAAAAAATTGGGAAAAAAACCAATTTATACCACTGAAGTTTGCAAGATGTGTCAATTTAAACCCTGAACTTTTAATCTTATCAAATAAAACCTTGAGATTTCAATAAAAGCCCTAAACTTTAATAAGTGATTCAATTTATACGCTATATTAGTAAAATTACTATCATTTTTGAAGATTTATAGTTAGACGTGCTGAATGAAGTTATATTGTAAGAAATTTTTTTTTTTTTTAAGAAACGATAATATCATTAATAAACAACATAAAGTTGTTAAAAAACAAAAAGGGTGATTAGTAAATCACCAAGGCCGAAGAGTAGAGAAAGTTGGCCCAATCAGTATTAATCAAAAGAAATTAATTTTTATACTCGTGTTAAATATTTTCTATGGCTAGATTTGACAATTTTGGTGTCGGGTTTGAACTTTTAGTATCATTTGATTTGATAATTGGGATATAAGTTTTTATATAATTGAGATTGAGCATTTTTTTATTAGGTTTCTGTTACTTTTGATGATTTACTAACTAAATTTTGAGCATTTTTATAGTTTTTTTCCAATGTGGTAAAAAATGAATCAATTTATAAAAGTCCAGGATTTAAATTGGCACACCATATAAACTTCAGAGGTTTAAAATGACACTACCCCATTCTTCTTCACTCTGGTGATATCAAATGGGGCCCTTCTCCTTTCCGCTTTGAAAACATGTGGCTGAATCACACTAACTTTTTACCTAGTGTTTCGTCGTGGTGGAATTCATTTCAGGACGTTGGCTGGGCTGGTTACTCTCTCCTCGCTAGATTGAAACTTCTCAAAGGTAAGCTTCGTGCTTGGAATTCGGACGTGTTTGGCCATATTATTTCTGCTAAAAACTCCCTGATCTCCCAGATTCATCTTCTTGATAATCTGGAGGAGAATCGGGGTCTGAGCAGCCTGCAAGTTGAAGAGAGAAATACAGCCCGTCTTGCTCTTCTTGATATCACGCACAATGAGAATGTTTTGTGGGGTCAGAAATTGAAGCGCCATTGGATTAAGGAGGGTGATGATAACACTGGTTTCTTCCATAGGAGCTTGTCTGATAGAAGATCCAAAGCTTTCCTGAGATTCTCTCCTCCCACGGTTCCAGTTTGTTCACAGTGAGATTGAGCTCGAGTTCAACTCCTTTTTTGTGAACCTCTTCTCTAAAGATCGTGGGACTAGATTCATTCCTCTTAATCTTGAGTGGTCCCCGGTGACGATTACTGATGTTCATCTGCTGGAGCAGTAATTTTCTGAGAGTGAAATCTGGAATGCTATCTCTTGCCTTGGTTGTGCTAAGGCCCCAGGGCCGGATGGTTTCACTAGTGAATTTTTAAAAAACACTTGGAACATTCTCAAACTGATTTTTTGAGAATGTTCCAGGAGTTTTTTCAAAATGTGGTCGTTAATGCGATTACTAATGAAACCTACATTTCCTTGATTCCGAAGAAGGTTGACGCCAGGATGGTTAAGGACTTTAGACTTATCAGCCTCACCACAGGTCCCTACAAGATTCTTGCTAAAGTCTTGGTTGACAGGCTCAAATTGGTTCTTCCCAAGACTATCTCTAAGTACTAGAATGCCTTTATAGGCAAAAGACAGATTGTGGATTCTATCCTGACAGCTAATGAATTAGTTGAAGACTGGAGGAGGTCTAACAAGCAGGGCCTTGTGTTCAAACTTCATCTGGAGAAGGCGTACGACAGAGTTGACTGGGATTTTCTTGACGCTGTTATGAAAGCTAAAGGGTTTGGTGTCAGATGGAGGAAGTGGATCAAGGGTTGCATTTCCTCAGTTAACTATTCTATTTTAATCAACGGGAAGCCGAGAGCTAAATTTAAAGCTTCCAGGGGGTCTGAGGCAAGGAGACCCCCTATCTCCCTTTCTATTTACTCTGGTTGTTGATACCTTGAGGAGGCTCCTTTGTCACGCGGAGCATTTTGGCTTGTTTAGGGGGTTTTCGATTGGGGGTAGCGATGTTTCCGTCTCGCATCTTCAATTCGCGGACGACACTCTAATCTTTTCCACGTATGACGGATCAAATATCCATAATCTTCTTGCTGTCCTTCGTGTTTTCGAGCAAATGTCTGGACTCAAATTCAATCTTGAGAAAATTGTTGTTGCCGGCATTAATTTGGATGTTGATCTGGTGGATGAAGTGGCTTCTTCCTTCTCTTGTAAAGCTGCGGAGTTTACCTGTAGAGTATCTGGGGCTCCCTCTTGGGGGTAATCCAAGACTTGTTTCCTTTTGGGCTCCCGTGGTGGAAAGAATCCAGAAAAGGCTTAGCAGATGGCAGAATTGTTTGCTATCCAAGTGAGGTAGGCTAACTCTTGCTCAATCTGTTCTTAGTAGTCTCCCCATCTACTACTTGTTGTTTTTGCTATCCCCATTTCCATTGCTAGTTCTATTGACAAGATGATCAGAGACTTTTTTTGGAAAGGAGTGAACAGTGACAGTGGCTCCAACCTTGTTAAGTGGGACCTTGTTTCCAAGCCTACGTGTCTTGGAGGCTTGGCTGTTGGCAATATGGTAAAAAGGAACAAGGCCCTTCTTATTAAGTGGCTATGGAGGTGGCCGAATCCTTGTGGTCTGAGGTGATTAAAGCCATTCACGGTTCTTCTGAGTCTCGTTGGTACTTCAATTCCAATCGCTTTTGCTCTTCTCGCAGTCCGTGGAAGGCTATTGTTAAGCTTGATAGCCACTTAGCTTCCCTTTCCAGCTTTCAACTCGGTACCGGTTCCACTATCAGCTTTTGGAAAGATATTTGGTCCCCGTTGTCCAGGCCCTTAGCTGAGGTGTTCCCCTCTCTGCTCCGGATCTCACTTTCTCCTTCGGCTATGGTGGCTGATTTATGGGATGCTGAGTGTCATTCTTGGAGCATTGCTTTTAGGAGGAACCTCAAGGATGATGAGATTGAGGCTTTCACTAATCTTCTTCACAATATTAGTAGTTGCCATGTGGGGCCTTCGCAGGATTTGAGGGTTTAGAAGGGTGCTGACGGCAATATTTTCTCTTGCCAAAGTGCTTTTAGATCTATGTTTGCCCGAGATCCTACTCTGTCTCCTGAGATCATTAACGCTATCTGGAAAGGCCGCTTCCCTAAAAAGGTGAAAGTCCTCTTATAGACTATTTTCCACGGTGGGATTAACACTAATAATAAAATTCAAAGGAGGTTTCCTTCAATGGCTTTGTGTCCCAACCGGTGTTGTCTTTGTTGTGCCAGTGAGGAAGATCCGTACCATCTGTTTTGGTCTTGTCCTTTTACGGCCAAGCTTTGGAGCAGCCTCTTGCACATCTTCTCGGTTCATGGGCCGTTTCCCCACAATATTCAGCATCTTCTCCATGGTCTGTTGTGCGGTGTGGCTTTGAAGGATAAAGCTCGTATTTTATGGTGTAATGCTATTAGAGCTCTTTTATGGCTTGTCTGGTGGGAAAGAAACAAGAGAATTTTTACTGAGGATCATTTGAATTCGTCTGATATTTGGGAGCTTTTGGTTAGATTTACGTCTTTATGGTCGGCTAATGCTAAGACCTTTTGTAACTTCTCTCCCTCTTTGATTGCCCCCAATTGGAGGAATTTTTTGTAACCTTTGGGTGGTTTTTTGTACATGTTTTCATATATCAATGAAAATGTTTCTTATCAAAAAAAAAAAGTGACACCATGAAAAGTTCAGGTATAAATTGATTTTTTCCCGAGAAAATAATATAAGCACTCAAACAAAAGGAATTGAAATCGATTACATAAAATGTCAATAACAAAAGTAACCACAAAAATTAGATGGGAATTCGTACAATAGTGATTTTTATTCATCATCTATCTCCATAGTATTAAGAAGACCAACAGCAGAGCAAATCAAATGTATACACACACACCCATACATATCCGTAGGAATGCAAATAATAATTAAAAAAATTAATACACACAAAACTAATATATATGCAGAACATTACCATAGATTGACCTTCCACCTCTTCCAATGCTCAAGTCGTCATTAAGAGCAAGCCGAATTTCAGGGTTTCCTGAAAGATAACTCTTCATTTGAATTGTACCATCAATCTCAGAAGTAAGTATATAACCCTGTAGACAACAAATAAATTTATTATAAAAACTGGCATAAAATCAGATATATTTACTGTGAGTGAATCACCAGCTGTTAATCATCTTCTATGAACTAAAATCATCTATGTACAATTTCTTAAAAGTTTACTCAGTTCAAGAAGCAGCCAAAATACTAAAGTTGTAGAGAAAAGAATTAGAAGATAAAATAAGAAATACTCACACTCGAGCTGAATGTAACACTAATCTTCTCGATTATATCAACAAAAATTTCCTCTCTTTTTCTGCCTCCAGGCTCATTTGCAACAACAGACTTAGTGACAGCTGTACCTGGCATCCTCTTGTTCCCTTGCTTTAAAGGGACAAATACAACAAGTCCGATAAACAAATATATCTATTGCATAAAAATAGAAACCTGCTAATACATAGTATGAGAAAGTACCACAAAAATGGAAGCAGGTCCAAGGGGAGGCAAGCGTGCTGCATCAACTACGATTGGCTCATTAAATACATATGATTTCAAAACCTCAGTTGTAGTTGTTTGCACATAACCAAAATCCTAACACCAATTGAACCATAAAGCGAGATAAAAGTAATGTATAAACTTCAATTATTGCTATATCACACAATGACACACCAAATTTTTTAAACAGGCAAACATAAAACAATAGATTGGAAATAGAACAAATAAAGCAACAGGAAGAAGGAACAAGAAAAGAAGGAACAAACTTACAATCACTTCATCCAGCAACTCATACACAAGGACAAAGTTTTTTCTGAGAGAATCTTCATTGAGAACCCCAAGGTAATCTTTAATGACACGTGCAATTCTTTGAAGAAGTTCAAGTACAAGAGAAGGTGATAAATTAATCCTCGTCGTAGCAACAAATAATAGACCGACAACCTTCACATGAAAGTAATTCACACCATCCAAATTCTGCAGCCATACACAAAAAGAAATTGAAAATCAAAATACACGAGAGCGAAGTTGTATTGTTAAATTTAAGTAAGCATGCCACTAACCACACTTAGAAGTATATGCAACCTAATACCTATAGGCTAAACTATAATGCATCTAAACTAACACCGACTAGGTTTACATCACTCATTTCAGTATTCACTTTTCCACACTCAATGTCCTATTCCAACTTCAGAGATCCACATTTCCGCATCTTGCACAAGCCGACAAATGCCCGAAAAAGAAGCACAAAGACATCATAACAACTACGATGAAGAGGTACGAGAGATTATCGCTCATTAAGGAATAAGGAAATGATAAGAACTTCAAGTTCAATTATCGGCTTCGATTAAATTCTACATCGGAAGTTCTTAAACACTCCGACAAGTATTCAGCAGAACAAGATGAAAGGAAAGTAACTACACAGTCAACATAAAGAAAATACCTACAAAGACAGGCGGCGCGTCTCCTTCTCCATCCTCCTTCCAGAATTTCACTTTACGGAAAAAGATCTCTGCACTTCCTTTAGGCACTTCACCACGATCTGCATCAAATCAAATCAAATCAACGAAAATCACAAACAAATTGAATAGCTCATTTTCATATTCATCAAATTGTAGCTGAATTAAACTCATACAGCTGAAGAATCTAACTTCTGATCGGAATTAGAGTAAAAAAAAACAACCGATATAAATAGAAGAAAATGGAAATCGAGCTTCTAGAATTGATGAAAACGATTTCAATACAACATGAAACAAGAAAACAGTAAGCAATTGGAAATCAGAACGCATGCAATTGAGAGAATAGAAAGAATAATCAGATCTGAAAAAGAAAGAAAAAACTTACAATCACGAAACACAATGTTATCGCCTCTCTGAGAGAGCACGAAGAACTGCGAAATCATGGCGAATAACTCAGAAACCGTATCGAATTAAGCAAAGAATAAGTATCTGGCTTCGATTCGCAGAGAGAGAGAGAGAGAGAGACAGCGGTCTTCAACGAACTCAACCCAAAGGCTTCAAGCTCTGCTATTGGAAGAAAGTAAAACTATCGAAGCAAAGTTGTTTGTTGTTGGCCACGTCTCTATTGGCACGAGGAAATCACGTGAGTAATGAAAGGAAATTGGGCCGACAATTTTAACCCTTATCCTTTTGGTCCATTTTACGATTATGGGCTCAAACGTAATACCCAGATTTCCGTTTTTTAAGATATGATATCAAAATTGACCACTACAAGGAAAAGAGAATTTTATTGGGTCAAAGATTTTGATACAGTATTTTTAAAAATATAAATTCTAAAAAATATTTGTAAATATGGTAATTATTACTATGTTAATTAGTGATTAACAATGACTAATGTGTGTATTAATAATAAATTTAGTGTAAATATATGTAATTTAATGTTTATCATTAATTCACTCAATAAAAAATTGTTATATTTATAAATATTTCTTAGAGCTGATATTTTTACAAATATTATTAAAAAAATTGCTAATTTTGCAAATGGAAGAAAAACTTGTCCTTCCACTTTCATACAAATTTTACTTATATACCCTTAAATTGATATCATCTAATTCAATCAACTTACTAAAATTCCGCCTAAAATTTCTCCCTACATCCCAAACTTCTTCTTGCGGTTAGGGATGGCAACGGGGCGGGGCGGGGTCGGGGATGCACTTCCCATCCCCTAACCCGCGGGGATTTTTAATCCCCATACCCTACCCTATCCCCTAATAAAAAAATCGGGGTCGGGTTCGGGGATTCCCCATTAGGGGATCGGGTTCCCCGTGGGGAAAATTCCCCGTTTTATATTTTAATTCTTATTTAAAAATGAAATATTAAAATAAAATATACATTTAAAAAATACAACTTTAAGTAAAAAAAGAAAACATAATACTAACCATTTTATATTGTATTAGTTAATATAATCATATTTCACATATACTTTTCAATAAATAAATATAAAAGTAAACAAAATATATAAGATATTCTTTAAAAATCGGGTTCGGGTTCGGGGTCGGGGGACGGGGGACGTATTCCCATACCCTTACCCTATAACAAATCGGGGGGGAATTTCTTACCCTAACCCTAACCCTAACCCTATAAAACGGGGATTCCCCGCCCCTATAGGGTCGGGGCCCCGCGGGGCCCCTAACCCGCGGGGAATTTTGCCATCCCTACTTGCGGTCTATCATTTATATAACCACCCCACCCAAAACCTCTCATCATCTTCTTCCTTAAATATATTAGTTCTCACAATTAAAATCTTAAAAACTTATGCATGCTTTCTCATATACACAATAATACTAAAAAAAAAAAAAGCTTCAACGTTATTCTAAATTTCTAATGATATATATCAACCAAATTGTATCCAATATTTATTGAGACATTATCCTAATCTAATGATTCCAATAAACAAAAAGGAAACTTGAGTCTTGATATGGAGAAAATCTAAACAACGTATAAATCTAACAAATCATCTGACTCGTATATAAAAGCTAGCAAACGATTTGAAAGTTCCTTTTGCTACTAATTTTTCAACATTGCCCATATTGCACAGATATCACGATAAACTTGATCTTTTCAATTCTTAATAGAACCATTGATATACATTTGAGATTTACTGAATTTCACGTTATTGTTGCTTAAAAATAGAGAGCTTCCACGTAAGCAACGAACTTAGAAGATGAGATGAGTCGGAGGTCATACGCTGCACTAGAGATGTTGCGTAGGCGGTGAGTTGGGTAGTTGACAAATGTACCTGTACAGAAAAGAATTAGAGCACTAGTGTGGTGCCGGCTTAACACTCTCTGATGCTTAAATAAGAGCTAGTGTGCCAGAAAGAATTATAGTAGAATTAGGTTACCTAATGAATGAATTTAATTCTCCTATTTAATAGGAGAATAAGTTGATGACATCATCATGTGCCACGTGTCGCATCAGATTGGGTCATGTGTTGCTTCTCAATTACGTGTTGCTTGCGGGTTACGCCACGTGTCATTTCCCAAGTGGATACTTGTATTCGATCTCAAGTATGTAGGTCTGTGTAGTTATGTCTTGTCAGGTACATAGACTTTATGACCAAGCACTGTGCTCAGACGAGGTGCTCAGGTACTGTCCTTAGACGGCGTACCCAGGTACTGTGCTTAGACGATATGCGGAGACATTTTTATAAAGTTGTAAAATTTTACATGTTATCAAATTTCATCCACAACATATGTATTCAACAATTAGAAGGTTAAAATTGGGATTTAAAAAATAAGGGTAAAAAATATATACTTTCCAAATCCTCAGGTCAAATTTGATAATGGGACGCTTTTAATATCCTTCCATTTCTCTCTTTTTTATATTGGTCTTTTAAAAAAAATCATATCTTTGGATTTATTTATTAAAATACAAATGTGAGACTACTTTTTAGACCCAAAACTAACAAGAAAAAGAATAACGGTCTAAATTTAAAAGGGAAAAAAGGAATATGATTCTTTTCAAATTTTGAAGGGAGAACTTTTTTAAGATTGAGTTGGGTTGAATACTTGATAAGAATTATTCAAATTGTAACCTAACAATTAGATTGGATTCAAAAAATGCCTCAATTGGAAGGAATCAACTCAACCCATGAACACCTCGAATATCTTTTTTATAGATCACTTTTTAAAAATAAATCATATATTTAGATTTTTTTCAAGATATTACATCAAATTGGGAGAGGAGAAACTCGAATTTTCTAGATGAGCTGATTTCTAACCACTTATCATGTTGGCTCATATATTTATATTTAATTGATAATAAAGTGTAAGTTAACTTTTCGAACCAAAACTAACATAAACATAATAACGGTCTTAAAAAAAAGGAATGTGATTCCCAATCTACTTGTAAAGGCGAATTTCGATTCCCATAGCAAATCTTCAAGGCTGAAAATTTTTAAAAAAAGAAAAGTGGATAAAATCTTCTCTAAATCTCTTGAATATAACATCAAATTTTCCAAAAGAAAAAAGAAGAGTCAATCTGCCTTTTGTAGACATGACTTGAGAAGAGGAGGGCTCATTCTTAAGAACATATGTTGATTAGATATTTTGGTTATGTTTTGGTTTGACGCATGAGGTCTCTTTTTCTTGCGGAGAGTAAGAGATATGTTTGCTTTTCGAGATACCTGGGTTTGGAAAATAAGAGCACCATTCGTTTCTTTTTCAGAATATATTATGCTTTTTCTTTTCGGTTGCATGAAAAACACGTGAATATATATGTCATGGTTAATGGCTAATCTGAATTCTATTTTGATTTGAAGATTTATTGTGCCTCTTCCAAGTGGGGGGAAAAAAATCTGAGATCTATATTAAATATGGAGCAATCTATGATGGTTTGATGAAGAGATTAAAATTAACAAATACTTAACTATTTTCATGGGCATTTTCAATGAATTTATTTGTTTTTTACTTTTTTAAGTTCAAGTTTAGTAATTTATCAAATTATTTGATTATTTTTCATTATTATTCTCAATAAATTTAATGATTTTTTTAAAAAAAAAATCTGACATTTAAGTAATTAGTTTGTAAAAATATGTTATTTCAGTAATTGTCCTTTTTATATTTTATAATTATATAGGTTTTAAAATTCACAATTCAAAAGTAGTTTTTAAATGACAGCTCAAATCTTATCAATTATTTTTTATGATAACCAGGGCAGAACCACATATTGTACAAGGAGAAAGTTGCCCATCCTTATTTTTTTAAGAATAAGAAATGAATTTTTCAATGTAAAATTGAATTGTCTTCCTACATTACATTTACATTTGTCTATTTTGTACCCTTTAATTCCTTAAAAAATAACTTAATAATAAATTTGCCCCCCAATGATAGGGATTGAATATGAAATTTAACAAAAGTCTTAAGGATTGAAATTTAGATTTTAGAAGTTAAAACACTAAAATGAAAAAGTGAAAAACACTTTCAAGAACCAAAATATACTACTAAAACCTTTCACGTTATAGAAAAGTACACTACTATATATACATATTCATAGGGGTGAAAGAAAAAACCGAAAAACCGAAAACCGGAAAAATAAACTGGGCCGAAACCTAAAAAACCGAACCGTCCCGGTTTCCATTATTCAAAAACCAAACCGGCTTCTAAAAAACACGTAAAAATCTCATACCTCTTCCCTATTTCCCCCTAATTATCACTTTATTTTAATTTATATTTTATATATTTATTAATCTAATTTTTTCAACTAAGTTATTGTTTATGTTTGATTTTTTTTTGGTTTCATCCTTCAATGTTGGAGGATTTTTTTTTAATACTAAATGCAAATGGCCTATACTAGAAAAACCGGAAAAAACCGAAAACCGAACCTGTAAAAACCGGGCCGATTCCTATTATAAACCGAACCGGTCCGGTTTTTAAAATTAATTGAAAAACCGGACCAAACCGAACCGGTTTCACCCCTACATATATTCATAATTGTTGCAACCTCAAATATCTTACTGATACAAATTTTTTTAATGTGAATATTCGGTTTGCCAATCATAGAACATGGAGTATCGGGAAATCGTAAAATGATATTTTCATAGGTGACCATCATAGTTTAAACCTATGTGATTATTACTAGTCGCGGCCAACCAAGAGGGGTAAATGATTAAACATTTGAAAAACACAACTCATGCTTACATCTCAATCGCTGTGTACCTCTAATGTGGTCTGATACAATAAAAGGAGAGGGCGTACTTGAAATTGAGTAATAATAAACAACACATAGGGTAGATAGTGATGGACTATATGGGGTGAAATAAAACAAACCACAAAACAACGAGAACTGAAGCATCAAGGAATATTAGTGGGCCATCCATATCTTCAACTTGTAGATTATTTTTCAGAGTCAAATATCTCTCTCTTTCAAATATTAGTGGGTTAATTTTTAAACAACTTAAATCATATGGTAATTAACGCAAACTAGAAGACTCGTATATTCTCTTATGCTACAATTAAGATCCGCGCTAATTAATTTAGTCTCCCCATCGATCTCAATCCCTTTCATTAACCCCAAATTTCTAGAAGAATGTGATTTCTGATTTTCTTAATTTTTATATAATTTATAATAAATTATTTAAAAATTGAAATAAGAAGCATATAGAAAACATAAACGCATTTGTTTCTCATAAATTAGAAACATAACACGAAAAACGGGAGGATCTTTAAACACTTTTTTTTTCCAACTTTGATGATATATTGTGCTTTTTCTTTCTATTGTGACTGTTCCTACAAATTAATGATAAAGATATTTTAACTTGTGTCCCTGACCTCACGGATCTCATAAAGCAATGTACTTCCATATAGAGGGTGGGTGCCCTATCTAAGGTGAATTGTCAAGTTCTTTAGGACACTAGAGACTTATTAAAGTTTACCTCAGTACCCAAGTTGAGAAACTACTTTAAATGCTTCTGTCAAGGCCTTGTCCTCATTCACTATCTATCTGGCTTTTTATGCAAGAAATGTCTATATCTTAGCCATATGCTGGTAATTTGTAAATATATATATAAATATATAGTGGGGGAAAGTACTGCCCTTCTATGAGAGGTTTTGGACCATTTGATCATAAATCACTCTCAACAAAACATAGCAAACACCACCCGAACTTTTACTCTTCCACTGCAATAATTGAGCAAAAGTTTGAGTTTTATAGAAACCTATACTTAATTTTTATGCAGTAACCTATAAGACCTTTAATTATATGTCATTAGAATTTTATCTAAATCAAGAAAGAGATGGGGGTTTTTTTTTTTTTTTTTACTTTTAAAAGTAAAGATTTTAATGCAATTTTCGTGTTCATCAACATCCACTTATTCTTAATCTAACAATCCATTTGTTCTCCTTAGGGTAAAAAAAAAATCAATACTTCTTTAATGTACCTATTAAAGCTTTTTAGCCAAGGACCCATGTGTTACTAAAAGGGACCAAAGAGACAAAAGTTAGATGAGGAAATGCAAGTTGGTAAATGATGGAAGATATCGCAATCCTTTCTTTCCTTTCATCTTTTTAGGCTTTTTTTGTATGTAGTGAAGGCTATACCTATTTGGAAGCATGACAGGGAAATTATTAGTTAAAAAAAAAAATTGTACCTTTGGTGTTTTGATTTAACTTTTCTTTACATGAAAAGTCTCAACTACCATACGGTTAAGACACCTCTTATCTAGCAATCTGAACATAATTCAACTGATAAGACATATACACTCTCTTTCATATGATCGAATATTCGAGTTTCTCCCCTTCAAATGTAATGTAATATAAAAAAAAAAAAAATACATTGTCCATCTTATGTTCAAAGTAATTAAATTAAATTTTTTTAAAGGAAAAAAAAAACTTTGTTTCAAGTATTACTCTATTTTTAGACGGTTTCTTGTGTTGCAAGTGAAGGGAATAATGTGGAATAAGTTAAAAGAATTAGGTTTTCCATCTAAATCAAAAGGCTTCAAATATGTCAACCTTGTCCAATGATATTTGTTTGGTGTTTGTATCTTAGCTTTTTTTTTTCTTTCTATTTTTTTTACCCTTCTATGATATCAAAGTCCATGAAAGGTTCCAATGTTATAATGTTGCCCACGAAGTTACCTTTTGCTTTTACACGAATCGTGGCTTTAGTTCACTGCACCAAGGACAAGGACAAATAAGGCTGCCATTTTAACTCATTGTTTAATTTCATTTTCCCCCTCTTTGATTTTATCCCATTCTAATTCCGAGCTTATAAAATTTTATACATTTGAATATTAATGCAAAACTTCATCATATAAAGATTATATAAAATAAGGAATAACTTCACAAGTATTTCCATTTAGAATTTTCTACTTTTTCATTATCCTGTTAAATCACTATAAAACAAGCCATTGGAGTATGATAAAGTTAATACTTTTTCTAATTTTAGATATGGAGGATTAAAAGCAAGAGAGAAGTACTGGTGGTAAAGCAATATAATTTACTAGATCTGGACAGGTGCCAAATTTCCCCCCCAAAACTTCCCTGATTTTCAGATGCATTTTGCATTTACACTAATAAATGATAATATTAGTAATATATTCTCTAAATAAATAGTTTATTTCAATTACTCTTTTTAATCAGAGTTTCTTAGATAAGCAGTTTCCTTGTTACTGTTACCTGAACTGCAGAAAGCAAATCTTTTTTCCATTTAACGCATAGTTTAATAGCAATAGCATTAAGAAAGAAGATCACTTGTTCAGCTTTCAGTGAATAACGTGTCGGATCAGCAAAGATGTCGTCCCGTCAGGCGTCCTCTGTAGTCTGTAGGCGGTGAAAAAGATGCCCAAAAAAAAAGAAGATCAAGTTAAGTTAAAGAATATCAGAAAACAGAGATTTCTTTTCCTTTTACCAATTGATGGAAGAGAGAGAGAGAGAGAGAGAGGGTAGTATACTGCTCCACAGCTGGAATTGGACGGTTGTGGAAGTTGCATCTGCACCGCACACGCTCAATCACAACCCCAACCCAACCCTGCCCCCAGTTGGAGTCTAGAGATGCTCTTTTAATTACCTTTTGTTTTCCACCCTACATTTCCTATTTTTGTTTTTCTTTCTTTTCCTTTTACTTCTTTTTTCTATATATATTGCCTTATCAACCCGTCTCAAATTCCCTTCCCTTCCCTTCCCTCTTTTCTTCCTCTCTTCTGTTATTTAGTCTTGCCATTCTGCTCATTTGGCTTTCATTTTTCCCTTTCTGAGATTTCAATCTCATTCTCGACCCAGAAAGAAACTTTTTTCAGTTCTTGATGCTGAAAATCGTATTTTTAACGTTTTTGATTGATGTCTCCAGTTCTTAGTGAAATCCTCCGTTCCGGTTTTATTATAAGCTCTACTCTTAGACGCAGGACCCATTTAGTTCAATCTTTCTCTGTTGTTTTCCTTCACTGGTTTTACGTTTTCTCATGAACCATTTCCTTCAACTCTAGCACAGTAGTAATATAAATAACCTCTCTCTGTCATTCTCTCTATATATCTGAATTAAACCAGATATTTTATTATCTGGGTCCTGCGTATTTCAAGTGTATTAATCCTTAGACTCAGGTTTTTTTTTTCTCTTTTTTTTTAATAGCGAGAGATAGTTTCTCTCTATATATAAGTGTAAATATAGACATATATAATAAAAATAATAATAATATTTTCGTTATGGATTGTTCTAGTGGGAATTCTTCAGGTTCAACTCAGCTTCTTCAGAACCAGAGTTGTTCTGAAGAGGACTTGAGGCTTCTGATGGACCAAAGAAAAAGGAGGAGAATGCAATCGAACCGCGAATCCGCAAGGCGATCCCGAATGCGAAAACAACAGCACCTGGATGGTCTGATGGGCCAAGTTGCACGGTTAAGGGAAGCCAAACACCAAATGGTCACAAGGATAAACATCACCACCCAGCTCTTGGGTAACATTGAAGCTGAAAACTCAGTTTTGAGGGCTCAAATGTTGGAACTTAGCCATAGATTAGACTCCCTTAATGAGATCCTCTTTTACATGGACACAAACACTGAGGAATATTTTCAAACGGATCACAATCTTCACAATTTGCCTGATCATAATAGCTTCAACAACCCCTTCAATTCCTATCTCAACCAACCCATCATGGCTTCTGCTGATCACATGTTTCATTACTGAGGCTTAATTTAGGAGACTTTAATTTCTATTATATGGTGGAGATGGTCTTTGATTGAAGATAGGAAAGAAACTGATTGGATTGGTTAAGAAAAAGAATTAAAAGGTAAAATATATAAATTAGTTTTGATTGGGGGAGCCTATTAATCATGACGCTAGTAGCAATCAATGTGATTCAGGAAAAAAAAAAACACTGGCTGTATTTTCGAGGTTAGGGAAAAAGAAACCAGAAAAGTGTAAACTGGTTTGTTGGATTTTCTTCGGTTGGGGAATGGGTCGTTATCAGTATGATGTAATGGGGCCTCTATTGCTTTCCAGGGCTTTATATGATCATATAATTTATGAAATATTTATATTTTTCGTCTTCTTTTTCTTACCTAAACAATATTAAAATGTCATTCTTCTGATTATTTAAAATTACGTGTTCATTTTTTTAAGCGAATGATAGGTACCCTAATCATATAGTAATTAGTTTCAATCATATCTTAGGAATACCAAGAGTCTCTACATTATATCAGTAGTGTTCCTTAATCTCCTCCCTTCTGATAGTAATTCATTCTTAGACAAATAAATATACAAATGCTTTATTTTTGTGGGTTTATATTAACGTTTTCTCTCGAGAAATTTAAAAATTTTAAGGGGTTATTTGATAGGAGAGTTTGTTTAATCAGTGTTGTTTTTATAATTTGTATTTAGATTTGCACAATAATAAGTTTTTTTGTGTAAAAAGATTTTGTTTTTTTGGTTTTGTTGAGATTTGTATATAACACGTATTTGAGGGGGTGGGTTTGAGTATAACTTCTAGATTAATAAATTTTATTAGGATGATTTAACTTGCCCTTTTATTGTTTTAAATGTATGGATTAAAGGAACCTAAACTAAATATGTGTTGGCCTAAAAAAATCTAATTCAATCATCTAACCCCAAACTTATCCATCCATATAATCCGGCGCTCGTTAAATAGAATAGTAAAATTTTATGAATAATCAACTTCATTCAGCTGATCATTTTACTTTTAGAACTTAATAGAATGAATCTGCAACTCTATCTAATCCATCTAGCTATCTCCAATCACAAGTTACATTTCATATATAATTCACAAATAAAAATTGGAATTCCAACACCGACCTCATACGCAAGGGTGCAAGGTCTCACATTTAACTAATCATTAATCAACATTCCATTTAACAATAGAGGCAGAAGAATAAAACAGTCAAATTCTTCTTTTATAATTTATAGGCAAGGGTGCAAAGTCTGATATATATACACATTCCAATGTTATAAATATAGCAACGACCAAGAACTTAAAGATTAAGGGACTACTTTATTAGCAGTATTCCCCTAAGATTCTTAATCATAATGTTATTAAAAAAACAATTCATATAAAGCAATCCCACCATCAAGATATTGTATTATAATGGCAATTCCATGAATTCCCTTTCTTCTCATAAAAAATTACAACAAAAAATAACAATTATTAAGCTGAAGGCTAAGCAAGTGTTGATAGAAAGGAATCTAAGTCCCAACCTTAACAAAAAAAAAAAAAGGTAAACTATTCCTTCTTTAATGTTGACCCAGCAGTTCAGTCGGTGGGGTTTGACAAATTTGACAATCTAGATTCGTTTTTCAGAATTATGTTTCGGTGGAGTTTGACAAATTAGAAAATTGTAGATTCGTTTTTGCGATCTGTTTCAAATTTTACCTGTAGTTAATGAGATTAATTAAAAAACTATGGACTGCCGGTGCAAGAAACACCATTTTACACCAAAACTTGCAATTAAACCAGTAATCCACTGACGTATTATAATTAATTTAAGTAGAAAGAATAAAGCAGAAAAGTAGATAGACAGTAGTAAACTTCCTATCGGGTTTCAAGTTAAACCATAAAGGGAAAAGGTATGAATTTCCTTTCCCTCGTCATGGCTTTGGCAGTTTTGCTTTTGTTTGGTTCCTAAGGGTATTATTACAAAGTATGGTAATTAATCAATGAGTATTTAAAAGGAGGGAAAAAAGCTAGCAACAAGTAAGTGTCATTTTCTCCATCTTATTACTCTTTAACATAGTGGGAAGTCGAGCATTTAAAAAGAGAGAGATTAGCTGAGATATGCAATGACTTCAATAAGCATTGTGTCAACTAATATAGATTGGCCTACTGGTCAAGGGGTTTCTTTCCAATTTTGAGGTCATGAGTTCAAATTATGTTGGCCACCTATCTAAGATATTATCCTATGAGATTATCGATGCCAAATGTTGTAGGGTCATGTAGTTTTCCCGTGAGATTAGTCGAGGTGCGGGTGCGCATAAAGTGGTCTCGACACTCACAGTATAAAATAAAAATAAATAAATAAAAAATAAGCATTGTGTCCAAAATATTGTCCAATTCAGGTGGTTCCATATATATAGAATTCTAATTATAGGTCAGCATGGGCATTTGCGTAAGCGTTAGACAGATCACCGACTCAATCAACTTTTTTTAAAAACAGTGATTTGAGACCAACGACAACCTAATTATGATGCCTGGCCAAAAACTATGTTTCTACCAAATATATCTAAACAAATACCAAATAATTCAAGTCTAAAGTTGGCTCATCTAAAGTTCCATTGGTAGCTATGCTTCTGCATCATCCAACTGTTACGTCTCCCACACCAACCAAAAGATTCGTCATCAATTCTCTAAATCAAGCTTGCTCTTTCACCCCGTCCCCCCTTCTTTTAAGAAATTATTGGAAAGTAAGCATTGAGGGACCTTAACCCAGCAACAGCATCAATTAATGTCCTGTAAGGGTTCAAAGTTCATGTTTGGAAGGAGGGGTCCAGTCCAGAAAGGTTTCACACCAAATATCAAACATCTGAAGGACAAGATCGAGATAATTTCTGGGACTCCCGTTGTATCAAACATTTTTCATACACCTCCTTTTAATATCTTATCAATTGTATTTATTACCGGTAACAAAGAACAGTATAGTCAACCATCACTTCCACCGACAAAAACCTAGTTTCACCTGACCTCCTAATCAAAAGCCCCCCTAACCAAAAGAATATGCCTACATTTATAACTAAACTAGATTTCAGTTCATGGTTGATCATAGGACAAAGGGAACAAGTTAACCAAGAACTATTCTTCAACTCAATTTTATATAAAATAAATAAATTATTAATAGAGCCCCATAAAATTCTAACAAGCAAGTTATGCAAAGAGAAAATGACATGCAATAGAAAGTCATCATAAGGAAGGCTTACCTTTCTGCTGAAGGCGAGCTCCAATAACACAGCCATTTCTACATCGATGCGAAATTGCCAAGGAGTGATTGAGACTGAGACCATTGATTTCTTCCCAAGACTCGTAAATCTGCAACATTAAAAAACATGCCACATCAAGAACAAATTGCGAACCTCCCACGATTCGATTCAATGCTTTCTATGAATCGAAATCCAAAGCTATTTCAATTCGTAGGACGAAATTGTCTTGGTACATATTCGTTACAGAATATTCAAAGTAGGATTGATATTATGCATCGCTAGGTCAATTTAAATCTTACAATTTTCTTCCAAAAATAGAAAATCAAGATTTCTATCATACCAGATATATATAGATATCGAGAGACGAAGAAGATTTTCAATCTGTGTGATGATAATACTGCTTTCTGCGAATTAATGCTCATTACAATTACTGCGGAATGAGCACGAAATGGGAAGAAAATCGCAATGGATTTGAAAAACCAAAGCCAGAATTGCTGAATTTACTATCGGCCGGCCCCCTCTCATTTCCCGCCATATTTTTTATTCAAATGCCAGCATTGCTGTCTTCTCCTATCAAAATTCGGACTATATACGAGTTTTGTCAACAAAAACAAATGGAATTTGAAGGCTCGTCTCTCTGGGATTAACTATTCGGTTTGATTTAAATTTGTGTAACATATGTATATGATTAGATAAACATAAAAATGAGTTTAAAAGACAGTTTTGTATTAATCAATTCTCTTGCGAGGTTTAAACAAACTCACATTTTTACTAAATATGGAATTATTAAACCAATCTGACTCTAAACATATTCATCTATCTAACAATCCTTGGTCATTATGGAGCTTTTCGACATGAATATGTTCAACAGTACATAAAAATTCCAAATCAAGGAGAGGGCAATAATGCTGGAAAATAGGACATCTTATATTTTACAATCCCATAATAGGGTAATAAATCATGCGTGTACAATCCGATGGTAGGGTGATAATTTATGTTAGTGTACAATTACAATAAACCAGAGTCAGTTCCCCCGTCGTATGTAGATTGCAGCAGAAACGACGACAAGATATGGAAAGCTGAGCTCAGGAGGAAACACATAGTTGCCTCATTGGTGTAAGCAGCCTTGAAAACCTGAGAGGAACATATGCCTTGACCAGTGTCCCATTCTCCGTATACTCCTGCCAGAATAACACGACGGACGTAAGACGAAAAACGAAAAACTTATAGATAATAGAAAGGGTCTCTGTTTACTTACTGTTCCCTCCACCACTCCAACCTGATGCACAGTGCTAAGGAGCTCGCCTTTATCAAATGGGATCAAGGCTTCCACCCAAACCATTGAGTCCTGCCATTGAAAACAATCATTCCATTAAAG
This sequence comes from Gynostemma pentaphyllum, assembly GCA_028015215.1. Classification (NCBI taxonomy): domain Eukaryota; kingdom Viridiplantae; phylum Streptophyta; class Magnoliopsida; order Cucurbitales; family Cucurbitaceae; genus Gynostemma; species Gynostemma pentaphyllum. The sequence continues at coordinate 16,894,447 of CM051350.1, read as the reverse complement.
CAGTGCCCACTGCTGCAATCAAAGAAAAGAGAGGATCAAGTATTTTCAAGAAGACCAAAAAACACACCTTCAATTTTCCCTGAACTGCGTCACAGAATTGGTTCAAACCGTCACCGCTCAGAGCAGATACACAAACAACGTCTCCTCTCTTCTCTGCTTCCAGTCTAACATGCTGAGGATCGCTAACCTTATCGACCTGCCATGTACAGATTTTGATATTACTTGCAGATTGGAATTGAATCAGGAACTTAAATTTGTTAATAGGTTTACCAACAAGAATCTTAAACAAAACCTACAGAATTGAGCTAAGAGGGGGGGGGGGGGGCCTTTTGAAAGAAATACTCGAGTAAAACAGCTGACAAGTTGAAATATAATTTCATAAAAACTTGAAATTACTGGCTGTTGTCCCATTTAATTATTAAGTATAGAATTATATTCAAATTTTGCTAAATAAGAATATGGTTAACTTCCCTCTTTGATTCCAGAATATTGTTACTAGCAAGATTCTTTTTACCTTGTTCCAAACCATCAACTTGGGAATTGATGACACGTTCAATTCTGAAAGAACTTTGTCCACAGCCTCTATCTGTTGCTCAGCTAACGGATGACTGAAGTTGATAAAATGTCCAATAAGAATAATCAAATAATAAGATAAACAGGAACATCACAAGTAGTCTAACCCTTCACCTGATATCCACCACATGAACCAGCAATGATGATTCTGATATCTCCTCTAGTGTTGCTCTGAATGCAGCAACCTATAGGAGGATTTTAACCAGATAAGATTTCTGGAGTATTACTTCAAATTTTCAGGAAAATGTAAATGAAAAGCCACCCTCGTCAAAAAAAACTGAAAAAAAAAAAACTAAAAAAATGACAGGTTTATTTATGGTACCAGCAGATTCAGAATGAATGATAGATGACTTGTGACTATATGATGCTTATCTTGTTGCTGCAAATCTCACCAGCATAGTTGGTAACTTTTGGATGAAACCAACAGTGTCTGTAAGAAGAAACTCGTTCCCATTCTTCATCTGAAGAGTGTAGTATCTTGAGTGAACAAAATAAACATAAAAAATCTATATTTGTATAAACTCATTCGCAAGTTTTTCTGTTCTATGAAAATTATTCCTGACTGCTTTACCCTACTGCCAAGGATGAGTTGTGATGACAGTGCAATAATACCTCTAGCTGAAAGTACCTGAACCCTTCTTGTAGTTGGATCAAGGGTTGCAAATAATCTATCCTCGGCAAGGACTTCAGCCCCAGTCAATTGATTCAAGAGCGTACTCTTTCCAGCATTTGTGTATCCAACCTAAATCATCATCCAAGCATCAAACTATGTTTGCAAGAGGAACTACCCCGCATGCAAGAAAGCGGAAAATAAATAAATAAGATCCATTAAAGGTAGGTGGGTTTTGCCTACCAGAGAGACCACTGGGACAGGGACAGAACAGCGCCGGCTCCGGTACTGTTTTCGATGCACTCTTACAGACTCAAGTTCCTTTCGGAGAACACCAATCTAGCATTGAATATGTATTTACACTTAAATTCATTTCAACATTTAAGCCAAAAAATTACCTTTGAACATAGTAAGCCTCACAATATCCTTATCATGAGAAAGCTGGTTGGACTTGGAACTTAAAATAAGCTCTTGGTGAAAATTTAAGACACGTTTATTAATAATAACAGAAAAGAAACAAAAATCTCAACAAAAAAAATATATATATTAGGAACGCTAAGGAGGAGTAATGCAGTGAAACAACATAGTTCTCGACTTCTTCTAGAATAAGCTTTCTTACAAGGACCAAAGATGAATTTCTTTTTTTAAAAAAAAAAAAAGAGGATCAAATATCATTTTTACTCTCGCCACTTCAAGAAAGTTGACTAAAAAAAACTTCCATCCATCCTTCCTTTCCTTTTCTCTCCTTGACTTCTCAATGAAATGCATGAATTATATCAAATTTCTTTAACGTGCTAAAAATGATAATAATGTGTGACAAAAACTGATTAATGATAAATACCAAAAGGAAAATTGCTTACTTGTGTTCGTAAGATACGTTTATCCACTTCAATTTGTTTCTCACCCATACCTTTCACCTGCCCTCCTGCTTGACGCTCAAGGTGAGTCCACATCTTTGTAAGTCGAGGTAACTGGTATTCCATTTGTGCTAATGCCACCTATTAAGAAAGTTCACTTTTATTTAGCCAAAAAATTATTTTGTATATGCTCAATTTTCAGAAAATAAAATTATTAAAAATATCATTGCATCCCTTGAAAACTTAATATTTATATACACAAGATGGCTTCCCTTGAATGTAAACAGAATTGATTCAAAGTGCAAGAACATTGCCTGTAGAGATGCTTCATGTGTTGCTGCTCTCTGATTAAAGATATCCAAAATTAGGGCAGTGCGATCACAAACTCTGACATCTCCACCAAATGCTTTTTCCAAGTTTCGCAATTGCCTAAAAGAAGAGTATAAATCATTTTCCGGGTGAAAAGGTTTAGTTCCTTTGAACAAATGGATAGATATATGACATGAAACAATGCCAACCCCAAAACATTTAGCAAATGTTCAATCCTTGTAGGTAGAACACTCAGAGACATTGACTTCCCACATCACAATTAAAACTATACCAGTACACTATTAAGGAAATTTAAAAATATATTATGACAATCCCTTTGTTACTTAAAAAATAACTGATAGTGATAGGAAAAGGGTACTGTTCCCTCACTCATGAGAAATGAGAATATTCATTAACAAAAGGTCTAAAAGAAGCTTACCCAGCTGAAAGCTCATCATCAAATATCACTGTTTCTACATCCAGGGCATGAATTGCACTCTTGATTTCTCCAACTTTTCCAGATCCTATGTAAGTCCTGGGATTTGGGGAGACTAGTCTGCAGTTGATTGTATCCCGCGGTATCAAAGCGTTTAATGGTTAACGATATCGAATATTTTAAAAACAATTTTCTATCCAGCGGTATAATAAAAAGAACAAAAAAATAAGGATGTTTTGAAGAAGAGATAGTAATGTTTGAAGACCGCTAGAATGGTTTGAAAAAAGGAAAAATAAAGCCCATACCAAAGCGGTTTTACAGTCCTTGCACGTTAAAAGTATTAACAGAAAGATAAATTTATATAAACATTCACCCACCATCTGAAGAAATAGTAAACTACTAAATATCAGAGCATGAATATTGCTTAGAAAATTCTTGACATAGTTTAACTCAGTTTTTATTAGTAAACCTAGCAAATGACCGTAATTATTGCTAACCAAATTCAAGCTAGATCGTTAATGTACTTTGATACTTAGGATGATTAATAACATTTCAAACAAAATTTCCAAAACAACATAAATCAAAAACTGCAATTTTGCAAAAAGAAAAACAAAAGACCATAGACCGTTGCATTCCACTCATGTCCTCAGCATATATATCAACTGAAAGGAATCAGAAGTATCCATGAAACTCACTTTTGATAAGTTGAACCAACGACATTTAGCCCAGCTGTGTCAGCTAATTGAGCTAGTTCTTTCAATGATTCATCTATGCTGAAAAGTTGATCGACGTCTCCTTTTCGATCGATACCGACAAGGTAAGCCTTTTCTTCAAAAATCTGAATTATGAGTAAACCAAATTCTATCTTTAGTATCTTAAGTTATTCCACTCTTCCAAAAGAACAATGAGTTATATAACTAAATTAAAAAAAAAAAAAACTACTCAATTTGAAAAAGGAAAGAACTAAAGAAAGAAACAGACCTCCCTTCCATTTCGCAGCTTAAATCTATTCTCAGAGCTATCTCCATTTTCTACCTTCTTCTTAACCTTATACGATAATTGATCTTTAGTCTCTGATTTAGAGCTCGAAACACCATTGGTAAGCTCGTGAATATCTTCCTCTCCTTCTACTTCCTGGTTTGGCTTGATTACAGCATCTTGGAGCGATAGATTATCAGCGGGTAAAACGCCATGTCCTTGTTGGAAAGCGTTTCTGAAGAATCTAGACGAATTTGTAGAGTAGTTTTTAAGAGCAGATGGGAAAAATTGGCGATTAGGGTTAAAATAAACGCAGGTAAGAGAGAGTTCTCGGACTGGAGGTGAGTGATGGGGAAGAAGATTGGAAAGACATGAGCTCATCATTGGATACGCTCGCTCCCGTCCCGGCCTCTCGAAGCATTTGTACACTAGCCTTCATATATGGTAGTTATTCAGTTGTGTCAAATCCTTTTTCTTTTCTTTTTTTAATTACTTGGTTTAATTCTAAATTTAGTTCCCGTAAAAAAAATTCTAAATTTAGGTTTTTGATATAATCTTTTATTATTTTTAAAGTGGTTGAATTTAATGTTATTAATTTATGGGTAAAATGCAAATAAAACTCATGTGGTTTTCGTCAAATGTATGAACATCATATGGTTTAACTCTCTAGTAGTTTCAAATTGTGCCAATAACATCTCTCTCCTCAAATGTCGATAACACTCTTTTAGACATAACTTATTCGTTTAAACTTTGATTTAGATGATTTAAAATGTTTTGAAATCCTCATTTCAAGCTCTACGTTAAGGTTACTTCGAAATCGTTAATAAAAAAAGTTTATTATCATAAAAAAATTACATATAATTGAAGTCATTAACCTTTTTTTGTTTATTGGTAATTTAGAAGATTTGAAGTAAGCGCAACGTAGAGCTTGAAATGAGAATTCCAAAATATCTTGAATCATCCAAATCGGAGTTTAAACGAAGAAGTTATGGCTAAAAGAAAGTTAACGACGTTGATAGTAGGGGTCTCATTAGCGTAAATTGAAACTAAAGATGTGTGATTTGTCATTTTTAAACTACAAGGGGTGTTCATGGATTTAATCAATATCACAGTGGTCCTATTTGCAGTTTACCCTTAATTTATTAATGGAGTGTTTATAATATTAAAATTTGTAGTTTAGTTTTTTTTTTCCTTTTTAAATATTACATCAAATTGGGGGAGGGGGCTCCGAACTTTCGACCTCATGGAAAAGGAGTAAATATCTAACCACTTGAGCCAAGGACGGGACCAGAAATATTTTTTAGGAGGGCAAATATCACATAAAAGCTATTTTTAAGAAATTGGGGTAGACCTAATATACTAAATTTTTTTAACTTTACATTAAATTTATACAAAATTTACATAAAAAAAAACATTTAAAAAGTGCATAAAATATCATTTACATGGCAGTTTATTATTATGTTTCACTAAATGATAAGTAATTTCTAAATAATGTTTAGGTAGGAGATTGAATTATTCTCTTGAGCGTAAGTAACATGTCTGAGACCAATAGACTATACTTTGATTGACAATATCTTGTATAATCTTAATCATTAATAATAAATTAACATGATCTATTTATTGATAACATATCTACATCTTTTTTATATGTCGCATATGATTAGAAGAGGAGAGGTTTAAATAGACATGACGCCTCTATATCATATGTGGTAATGAGTAATTTTTTACCACATAAAATAATGGTATATCATGTAAACCACCATCCCATCTTTCTAACTATCATTCTCGTATTCAAAATACAAGTAAGAATGTTTAAACAACTTATTACATTATTATTATTTTATGAGATGGCTCGAATCTATAATGATATGAGATGAAATATTAACATCTAGCCGGTTATATAGTTAGCTATGATAGGTTTACCCAATCCATAGACCATCAAAATGGACTCCCTTTTAATTTTAGACCGTTCGGGCTTAAAGCCCAAATTTCCATATGGTTTTCGTAGACCAAATTCTCTTTACACTGAAGACACTCGACTTTGATTTGGAAATTTCAATGTGCTACCTTCAAATTGAAAAATCACAAATATGGCAATAAATATATCAATCAGGACAATTAATGAATTAACATATTTTTACATATTAATTATTGAAATGTCAGAACGTTTAAAAAATTACTCAAATAGTATAATTATAGTTCAATAAACTATTGAACTAAAAAAAAGTAAAAACACCTAATAAATTCATTGAAAATAATAATAAATAATAATCAAATAGCTCGATAAATTATTGAACATAAACTTAAAAAGCAAAAAACAAACAAATTCATTAAAAATACCCATGAAAAATAGTTTGCTAATTTTTCGAACTATAATTATACTAGCTATTTGAGTAATTTTTAAAAAGTTCTTGTTGAGTTGAATTGATGTTAAAGGAAGAGTGTTGTAACAGTGCTATAGCAGTGTTGTAGCATAGCTAGTTTGCTATGAGATTTACTTTGTTAGTTAGTTAGTTCTCTGCTATAAATACACTTGTAATTAGTTCATTCTTAACAACTTCAATAATATACGTTTCCTTTTCTCTCTCTCTTTCTTGTTATTACAAATTGGTATCAGAGCGCAAGGAAGGAGATCAAGCTGCAGACTACGAACGAATTGAAGAACATTCAGGGAAACTCAAGATTAAGAAGTTTCAAGAAATAGTTCAAGAATCAATTCCTCACGACTGAAGATCCTCTTAAGAAAATCAAGTTCGAAGTTTCAAGAAGATCATCTCTTTCAAAAGAAGACATTCCAGATTTGAAGAGAATGTCAATGAATTTTGAAATAGAGAGATACGATGAAAAAGGAGATTTTGGATTATGGAAGATAAAGATGAACACTCTCCTGGTTCAAAACAAATCCATCAAAGCACTTGATCCTACCACGGTTCCAGCCACGATGATAGCAGACAAGAAACAAGAGTTGAATGAGTTAGCCCACAGTACCATTGTTTTGCACCTTGCAGACAATGTATTGAGACAAGTTGCAGCATAGAAAGATCCAGTGCAACTATGGGAGAAGTTGGATAAAATGTATATGAAGAAGGTCCTACCCAACAAGATATTTCTGAAAGAAAAACTATTTTCTTACAAACCAGATCCCTCGAAAACTTTGGAAGAAAATCTTGATGCCTTCTCAAAGATTACACTCGATCTTTCTAATATAGGAGAAAAAGTGGAACCAGAAACTCAAGCTATTATATTGCTGAATTCATTGCCAGATTCATACAATGATGTCAGAAGTGCCATCAAATATGCCAGAGATGATTTTGATCTGGATTTTGTAATGAATGCATTGAGAACAAATAATCATGAAATGAAACCATTGAAAAATCCTGATGAAGCCCTCTATGTTAAGGGAAGATTTGACAAAAGCAGTCAACAGAATCACAACTGGAGGAAGGACCAACAGAAGAATAAAGATCAAGGCTGGAATTCAGACAGAAGAGAAAGAGGCGGAAAAGAAACAAGAAAGTGTTTCACTTGCAACAAGATTGGCCATTTAAGCAAGAACTGTCGGGAGAATACCAGAAAAGGCTTCAATAATGAAAGATATGGAGCCAATGTCATTGATAATGCAAATGTGACAAAAGACCAAGGTCCAGAGATGCTCTTCATATCAGAAGATGAAACTAATGAAGAATGGGTTCTTGATTCGGGCTGCACATATCATATGACTTCAAATAGGAACTATTTCTCTGAATTTGAGCCTTATAACGGCAGGAAGGTGCAAATGAGAAATAATAGTCTATCTGAAGTAACAGGGATTGTCAAGGTAGTATTGAAACTTCAAAACAACTTAGAGAAGATCCTGACTAAAGTAAGATATGTACCAGATCTTGCAACAAACTTGTTTTCTCTAAGTTTTCTAGACAAGAAGGGGTATGAATTCCATTCAAAGAATGGAACACTCAGAGTGTCTAAAGATGGAAACACTAAATTGATAGGCATCAAGACAAATGAGTTGTATATCTTACAAGGGAGTGCACATACAGCAGAGGCCAATATAGTTATAAAACAAGAAGAACCATCTATGTATCTCTGGCATAGGAGACTTGGTCATGTATCTGAAAAAGGTATGATTGAATTGCATAAACATAAGCTTCTGGGAAAACTGGTGATCAGTGAGCTTCAGACATGTGAACACTGCATACTTGGTAAAATGACAAGAACCAAGTTCCCTCCAGCCATTCACTGTACCAAGAAGAAACTTGGTTATGCTCACTCTGATATATGGGGACCAACACTAGTTGACACTCATGGAGGAGGGAAATACTTCTTGACTATCATTGATGACCTCGCTAGGAAGGTATGGATCTACATACTTAAGCAAAAGGGTGAGGCTTTCTCAAAGTTCAAGGATTGGTTAGCCCTGGTCCAAAACCAGTCAAAATGCAAGCTAAAAGTGCTAAGAACTGACAATGGATTAGAATTTCTTAACAATGAATTCAATCAATTCTGCAATAGTCATGGCATCAAGAGACATCTCATTGTGAGACACACCCCACAGAAGAATGGGCTTGCTGAACGAATGAACAGGACAATACTTGAAAGAGTCAGAAGTATGTTGTCTTTTGCAGGTCTTCCAAAATCCTTTTGGGGTGAGGCTGCTGCAACTGCTGTTTACTTGATAAATAGATGTCCAGCTGTTGCCTTAAAATTCAAGACTCTTGAGGAAGCTTGGACAGGGCAGCCGCCAAATTTAGAGGACCTGAAGACTTTTGGGTGTGCTTCCTTTGCACAAGACAAACAAGGGAAGCTGGATTCGAGAGCATTAAGATGTATTATGATAGGCTATCCAGAAAATGTTAAGGGGTATAAGTTGTGGTGCCTTGAAAAGAACAATGCCAAGTGTGTCATCAGTAGAGATGTAATATTTGATGAACAAAGGATGCCCTATAAAGCTAACGCTATAAGAAGCATAGATGCTGCAACAGTTAACACTCAGTAAGACAAGATCATCATGCCCTTATCAGAAGGAGAAAATCCTGAGGAGATGGATGTTCCAGTTGTTAGTGGAAATTCTCTTAAAGATTACAATCTTACTAGAAATAGATCCAAAAGGACAGTAGCTCCTTCAAACAGGTATCCTTCTGAAGACTATGTTTCTTTTGCTCTAACAACTGCATTAGAACCTTTGGAACCAGAACCTTTTACATATCAAGAAGCCATTGAGAGTAATGACAGTAAGTTATGGATTGAAGATATGCAAGATGAAATGTCATCTTTGAGTAAGAACAAGACTTGGATTCTTACAAATAAACCAAAAGAACAGAAGGTGGTTGGTTGCAAATGGATCTTCAAGATAAAACAAGGTCCAAATGGTATACATGACAAAAAGTTCAAAGCCAGGCTGGTTGCAAGAGGCTTTACTCAAGAGTATGGTGTTGACTATACAAAAATCTTCAGTCCAGTGGTGAGACACACTTTCATTCTAGTATTGATGTCATTGACTACTTGTTTTGATCTTGAATTAGAACAAATGGATGTCAAGGCTGCTTTTCTACATAGAGAGCTTGAGGAGGAGATATATATGGATCAACCTCTTGGTTTTATAGAAAAGGGGCATGAAGATCAAGTGTGTTTGCTGAAGAAAAGCTTGTATGGTTTAAAACAGTCTCCAAGACAGTGGTACAAAAGGTTTGATGTATTTGTTTGTTCAAGGGGGTTTGTCAGGTGTTCATATGATGATTGTTGTGTGTATTTTAGAAAGGTAACCTCTTCATGTTTCTTATATATACTGATCTATGTTGATGATATGTTGTTAGCTTGCACAAATAAGAAGTTAATTGTTGAGTTAAAGATGGAACTTAGTACTGAATTTGACATGAAAGATCTTGGACCTGCAAAGAAGATTTTGGGCATTGAAATTCAGAGAGACAGGTCTAAGAAACAGCTGTTCTTAAGTCAGACAGATTACCTTAAGAGAGTTTTGAAGAGGTTTCATATGGATCAATGTAAATCAGTTAGAGTGCCTTTATCCTCTAATTTCAGGTTGTCTATGAATCAGTCTCCAAACACAAAAGAAGAGAAGATTGAAATGTGTGGAGTTCCTTATTCGGCTGTTGTTGGTAGTATAATGTATAGTATGATATGTACTCGGCCAGATTTGGCTTATGCTCTTAGTTTGTCTAACAAATTTATGTCAAATCCTGAAAAAGCTCACTGGTGTGCTGTTAAACATATGTTGAGATATATACACGGGACATTATGTTGTGGATTGGTTTATGGAGGAGCTCGTGGCAGTGAAGGGATTAGAATTGAAGGTTTTGTAGATGCAGATTATGCTGCAGATCTTGATAAAAGGAAATCTAAAACTGGTTATGTATTCAAGTTACATGGGAATACTGTGAGTTGGAAGTCTTCATTGCAAAGTGTTGTTGCTTTGAGCTCTACTGAGTCTGAATATGCGGCTCTATCAGATGCAAAAAGAAGCTTTATAGATGCAAGGTTTGATCAGTGAAATTACAGGAAATGTTTATAGTGTAACTATAAATATTGTGATAGCCAAAGTGCTATACATTTGTCCAAGAATCAAGTGCATCATGAGAGGACAAAACACATAGATATTAAGCTTCATTTTGTGAGAGAGATCTTTGCTAAAGATCTGTTTGAATTGAACAAGGTTGATACAAGTGAAAATGCAGCTGACATGCTTATTAAACCTGTTCCATTGCAGAAGTTAAATGTTTGTTGTAGCTTATTGAAGGTCCGTTCTGTAGAAACTTGAAGAGTTTGTTGCTAATGTTCAAAGTTTCAGGTTTAAATGTTGATTGTTGTATAGTTGCTGTGATGATGATAAGTTTAACATCAAGGAGGAGTTTTGTTGAGTTGAATTGATGTTAAAGGAAGAGTGCTGCTGTAGCATAGCTAGTTTGTTATGAGATATACTTTACTTTGTTAGTTAGTTAGTTCTATGTTATAAAAACACTTGTAATTAGTTCATTCTCAACAACTTCAATAATATACGTTTCCTTTTCTCTCTCTTTCTTGTTATTACACTTATGATATTTTAGTAATTAATATAGAGATTTATACTATTGGAGACAAATTATATAACTAATAATAATGTGAATATGAATCTAAAAAAAAATTATAATATTTTTAAAGTAACACTTGGCCAATGTGTTTTCGAAATTGATTGGTTTGGATAATAAGCGGGATTTATTCCAGTGAGGCCGATAGCAACGCAACAGAATAAGACTGACTAAAATCAAAAGAAAGGAAACCACGTGGCAGTTTCGTCTTGCATGGCGACGAGTTTTTCCTCGAAGAATCAACAAAACCCGCACCGACGTAAACGGAACGGCGATTTAGCGAGTGTGGGTAGTTCCCTAAGCCGAACCCAATAAACGAAGAGAGACAAACGGCGCAATAACGACGTCAACTGTACCGTTTATTTGCTCTAAAAGCAACGGACTAATGTCGAAGAAACTCATTAAATATCTAGTTTGACGTTCCAAAAGGGCAAATCCTAATCCCATATTTAATAAAGCACATGGCCATAATTAAATGGTTTATTTCCAATGATATTTTTAATTTTTTCCATTCTGACAAAAAAAATAAATAAAAGTAATCGGGTTCTGAAATTAAATCGATATTTTTGTTAATTTAAATCGGAATATATTTGGTGTTATGTAAAGTAATTTTACGAATGAACAGTAATTTATCATCTGATGTTAACTGAAATAACATCCTTGCATTGATTTTCTATGTTAAAACCATAACTTAGAAAGAAAATGATCCACAAATTAGTATATTTTTCCAGATAAATACAACATAGCGTTTAGGGAAATATCACATGTATACTTGACCAGGGCCGTTCCTACTAAAATAAGGGCCCAGTGCGATATATAAATTTGGGCCCTCGATCATATAATCCCTAATATGAAAAACCATAAAAATATATACATAAAAAAATTATTTTTATTAAAACAACAATATCAACAAAATAATATAATAAAAAAATAGCATAAAATTATCAAAGTAGTATAAAAAAAATATAAAAATTGAACTTTAAACTTATGTTGGGATTGAACTCAACTCATAATGGCGAAAAACATATAAAGATATTGTAGGAATATGGTCAGTCAACGAGACTTAGAATAAATTTTCATTTATATATTATTAATACTAAATTTTTAATTCAATATTTGGGGCCCCCAAAGCTCAGAGGCCCTGTTCGGTCGCACCAATTGCACCATGCCAACGACGGCCCTGTACTTGACAAACCTAATAATTCAATATTTTAAACATATAGAAAACCTACTGTAATTATATTTTTAACAATAAAAAGTACACCCAATATGCAAATGTTATTATAGAGTCTTATTGTCTCGAAATTATGCATCTTCTTGGTCAGTGGACAGAGATATCCAACATTGTAGCTGACATTTTGTCTATGGCGGAAGGAAAACCAATTTTGAGTTTTAATCACGTTAGACGTACCGGTAACCTCTCGAGTCTCGACACACTATCTAGTGAAGGAGGCTGCAAACACTGGTTTATCTAATTGCTAGAAGATCCCTTTACCTCCGCGAATTCAAACTCTTCTTTAGCTTTTGTTTTGTTGTTTGTCTTTAGTTCTGTTTGTTTTGTTTGAATGTTAAAAAAAAAAAAAAACTCTTTTTTTTCATCTTAATTTTAAAAATAACATAATTTTTAATATTGTTTTTACTTTAATTAAATTAAATAATATTAAAAATGTACCATTTTTATAAATTCTAAAAGCTGTTGAAATATGGTTTATTCAACCAATCATATCTATTTTTTTTTTGAGAAATTATGACGAAAACCATTTTCACATCTCTATTACTACTACTATAGTAAAAGTGTGATTTATATTTTTTCCTAAAAATAGCACTATTGTTTCATTGAATCAATTAATTTACTCTCATTAAATTAACAAAGTGAAAAATAAAAAACTTGCAGACATCGGTTAAAATCTTTTGATTATTTTATTAAATTTAAAACACATAACATACCTTGAATAAACATGTATCTAAAATTCGTTAATATAAGAATGTGATTTTAAAATCAGACAAACTATTTACATTCATTCCTATTTGTGCCGTGAAACGAAACAATAAATTATTATTTTAAATACAAGACGTAAAACTATATTCTTTAAAAGCTACACACTCTATTATTGAGATTTGCTTACTAAAATAAAATATAATCAATAAACATAAATCCATTTTCACATGGTGGTTGGAACCTCCTGATAATGCCATCCAATTGGACAAGACAAGATATAGGAATAGGACTAGCCGATTAACACACAAATTAGATCCACATGCAAACCAAGAAGCTTGTACCACTTTGCCTTTGCGTGACAGCATTGATAAATTATTATCATTATCTTTGAAAATGATTGTGTTTCTTTTTTTTTTTATTATTATTATTAAAAAAAATGTATTTTTTCTAGATCACTAAGCTCATATTTATGAACAACTGATACAGAGCTTTTCCAGCTCAAATCAAAATGGGAACTTTCTCAGTTCCCAAACTGCTTCTGATATTCATCTTCACGGCCGCATTTACTGGTTTTCAATCAACAAACTGCTCTGTAACATATGATAAGAAAGCCATTATCATCAATGGCCAAAGAAGAATCCTCATTTCAGGCTCCATTCACTACCCCAGAAGCACTCCTGAAGTATCAATCTTTAAAACCCATCTTTTTTTTTGGCTGAGATTGTATTTGTTTCAAAATTTTCACAGACTTTTTCTTTTTGTGTTGTTTGGCTGTATGTAGATGTGGGAAGATCTTATTCTGAAGGCGAAAAATGGGGGCTTAGATGTTATAGATACCTATATCTTTTGGAATGTTCATGAACCTTCTCCTGGCAATGTACGTACTTCCTTAAAATATCCGAATTCCAAACAATGTCGGATTGGATTCTGTGTTTTATTTATGTACCAAATTTTTTGGGATTTTAAGGTTAAATTGTTATCTTCCTTTTTTTTATATTTTTTTTATTGTGTGTGTCAGTATAATTTTGAGGGCAGGTATGATTTGGTACGGTTCATAAAGACAGTGCAGAAAGTGGGTCTATATGTTCATCTTCGCATTGGACCTTATGTTTGCGCAGAATGGAATTTTGGGTAAATTAAAGATAATTTTTTCCTTTTTTTTTTTAATCTTTCATTTGTGGTAAATAATTCTGTTTTTCTCGTACAGTGGATTTCCAGTGTGGTTAAAGTATGTTCCTGGAATTAGCTTCAGGACTGATAATAAGCCTTTCAAGGTTAAATTTTTCTCCATTTTAATTAATTACCTGATTTCCTGTAGCTGAAAAATTAATTTGAATTTTAATGACAGATAAAGGAATTAATTAATTAATTTGTTGTTTTTTCAGATGGCAATGCAAGGATTCACCCAGAAAATTGTACAGATGATGAAGAATGAAAAGCTTTTTGCCTCACAAGGTGGCCCCATTATCCTTTCTCAGGTAAGATTGGAATTTGAAATTGTTAAGTATGAATTTGCATTGCAGTATTCTTTTATTCATTTTTCAAATTTGTGTTCTTAGATTGAGAACGAGTTTGGGCCGGAAAGCAGGGCGCTTGGAGCTGCTGGTCATGCATACATTAACTGGGCAGCGAAAATGGCCGTTGGATTGGATACAGGAGTGCCTTGGGTGATGTGCAAGGAAGATGATGCTCCTGATCCTGTGGTAGATCGTCTCTTGTTCATCGACTGCCGCATGATCTCTATAAGCGACTCTAGAAAATTCTAAACTTGTTTTTTCGATTTTTCTGGCACAGATTAATTCATGCAATGGTTTTTACTGTGATGACTTCTCACCCAATAAGCCTAACAAGCCTACATTATGGACGGAAGCTTGGACCGGCTGGTACATATTCACTCTACTGATGGAAATAGTTTTCTAATCCTTCTATGTTGTTGACAAATTACCCTTTAATGAAAGGTTTACAGAATTTGGTGGCCCTATTTATCATAGACCTGTTCAAGATTTGGCATTTGCAGTTGCTCGGTTTATACAGAAGGGTGGTTCATTTGTCAATTATTACATGGTTTGTCAAGTTGCATAATTAACATTCTTGATAAACTTTTTATGCCAAACAAAAAAACTGAATTTGCTTTGCTTTTATTTGATTATTGTCATTATATCAGTACCACGGAGGAACCAACTTTGGACGAACTGCTGGCGGTCCGTTCATTACGTCTAGTTATGACTATGATGCTCCACTTGATGAATATGGTGAGAAGACTGAAAATATCACATTAATGTCTTTTAAAATTTTGAGAAGCTTCTTTAAATATGCTCAATCCAATATATTTTTGTAGCAAACTTAAAAAATCTGCAAAGTTTTTTTTTTTTATTGGAAGTGTACGTCTCCCGAACATTTGAATAATTTCTTCCAATTTGAAATAATTTGTGCTGATGATTCTGATGTAATTTTTTTGACACCGTGTCTTCAGATCAAAACCTTATTCACCAACATTTTCCTTACTCTAGAAAGAAAATGAACTGTGAATCTATTTCAATTACCAGAAGGCTTAGCTAACTACTAAACCACTTATAGGTCTAATCAGGCAACCTAAATACGGCCATCTGAAGGAGCTTCATACGGCTATAAAGTTATGTGAGCATGCTTTAGTTGCTTCAGATCCTACTGTTACCTCATTAGGAACCTATCAACAGGTTAGCCATCCCATTTATTCAACAACTTAATTGAAAAACTGTGATGATGTTTCTAAACTCAACAATGGTCATTCCCCAGGCTCACATATTCTCTTCGGGACGGACAGGGTGTGCTGCTTTTCTCGCAAATTACCATGCACAGTCTGCAGCTACGGTGGTGTTCAACAATATGCACTACATTTTACCTCCTTGGTCAATTAGCATCCTGCCTGACTGCAAGCGTGTTGTATTTAACACTGCAAAGGTAAACAAAATATATAGTTTCACTGTCTGAATTTTTTAATCTCGGAGTCTAGGGATGCGTTTTCTTGTGTATTATTTATTTCTCATATGCGAATATGATGGTTCCATGTTCATCAAGGTTGGAGTTCAAACTTCACAAAGTCAGATGTTGCCGACCTATTCCAAGCTGTCATGGGAAACTTATAATGAAGATATATCTTCTCTTGGAGGCAGTTCAAGGTTGACTGTTGCTGGACTCTTGGAGCAGATAAACGTCACTAGAGATACCAGTGACTATCTTTGGTATCTCACAAGGTAAGTCTAGACGGATATGGTAGCTTCATAGGTATTAGTAATCCAGATGGTCCTTGGCAAGCTATAAAAATGGTTTACTCAACTACATTCACCTCTATCATATCGTTGCATTGATGTTCAACTTGCATTGTGTTCCAGTGTTGACATCAGTTCATCAGAAGCATTTCTCCGAGGAGGACAAAAGCCCACTATCTCTGTGCAATCAGCTGGCCATGGTCTCCATGTTTTTATCAATGGACAGTTTTCAGGTCTGCTTTCAATCCTTCAAATTTCATCATCAATAAAGAGGGTTGAGTTAGTTCATTGATTGGTTTATGATCTAGACTCTTAGAAGTAGCACCTTTTACTAGCAATGTTTAGTGAAGTTGTGCACAACCTATTATACAGGGTCAGCCTTTGGAAGTAGGGAGCACCGAGAATTTACATTTACTGGCTCTATCAACTTACGTGCTGGAACAAACAAAATTGCTCTACTCAGCCTAGCCGTTGGTTTACCAGTTAATTTCTTCACTATGAATCTATTTTTGAATTTTAATGCGGGCATATATGAGTGGAAGTACAACTTCACTTCACTATGACCATGACTATGGTTTTGGGTGCACATAGGCAGTGAAAGTTGTAACCATAGTGCACCAATCTAACCAAGTTGACTGATTGCTGATTTTTATTTTGTCTTTAGAATGTTGGGTTTCATTTTGAGACATGGAGAGCAGGAATCCGAGGTCCAATTTTGTTACACGGTCTTAATGAGGGGACAAAAGACTTGACATGGCAGAAATGGTCCTACCAGGTGGAACACTGTAAAATGTGTATGAATTGGGTGGTTTAGGAATTCCTTTTCAATTGATCGAGTGTAATGTCCTTTTTCATGGACAGGTTGGCTTAAAAGGAGAGGCAATGAATTTGATCTCTCCATCAGAAGCTGCTTCCGTTGATTGGACCAAAGGATCTCTTGATTCACAAGGCCTACGACCATTGACATGGTATAAGGTAAAATCCCTCATAAAAAATCGATAGAAATACAAAATGAATTATAATTTCACAAGAGGAAGATTCTAGATTGAGTTGGAATTTGCAGGCTTATTTCAATGCGCCGGGAGGGAATGAGCCGTTAGCTTTGGACCTGAGGAGCATGGGGAAGGGCCAAGCATGGATCAATGGACAAAGTATTGGAAGATATTGGATGGCTTATGCAAAAGGCGGCTGTAGCAGGTGTAGTTATGCTGGGACATACAGACAGTTCAAATGTGAAAACGGTTGTGGTCAGCCAACCCAACGATGGTATTACTAGATTAAACAATCACATACTCTTCTTTTTATGGATTTACAACATGCACTTTTATTTACTATTAGCTGATTTACGCCGTTTCTTTTTGTGCTTTCAGGTATCATGTTCCTAGGTCCTGGTTAAAGCCTACCCAAAATTTATTGGTGTTGTTTGAAGAACTCGGTGGAGATGCATCCAAAATTTCACTTTTGAGGAGGTCAACGACTGGTCTGTGTGGCGAGGCAGTTGAAAACCATCCAAAAAACGGAACTTACATCATCGAGAGCAATGGAGAATCAGATTTGCTTCACCTGCAGTGTAATTCAGGACAGTTCATATCAGCAGTAAAATTTGCAAGTTTTGGAACTCCTCTTGGAACTTGTGGAAATTACCAAAAAGGAACTTGCCATGCACCAGATTCTCATGCCATTTTAGAGAAGGTCCTCCTTCCCCAGTCCCTTTTAAATATGATCCCATTTTGATTGGTCTTTAGTGAACCATCCAAAATTATTCCAATGCTAACATTCATCTCATTTCAAATATTTCTGCAGAAATGCCTTGGGAAGGAGAGTTGCTTGGTGTCAACAACCAGAGATAACTTCGGGGCAGACCCATGTCCTAATGTATCGAAACGATTGTCGGTTGAAGTTGATTGTTCTATGGCAGATATCTCTGGACAAGGTTCATAAGAAAACTATAACTGCCATAATCCTTGTTCCTTGCGAGCATGCTGTTTCAGGTTATATAGCCAGGTAACAGAATGATATGGAACTTGGATCACATGGACATCGATACAGATTATGTATTATAGGATGGATATGAGTGGTAAATCATTATTCTTTGATTTGGGAGAAAACATGAGCTTTGAGAAGTGGAAGGCTGGAGCTCAATGTAGGCTATTGAGCTATAAAGGAGAAGTATTAATCCTTGTATAAATCCTGATATGGGAGAAGTTTTAAGATATAAAAGAGAATGTTATTGGTTCAGATGGGCATCAATCCATTTTAAATCTGTTTTATTTGGATTAGAATTCTCATTGCAGGGGAGTTGAAAATGGAATTAATAGACTTGAAAACCCAGCTGCAGATTCAGATGTCTCATCCGTTATAAAGAAACAAGAACTAATAAAAACTAACAAGAATATGTGAATCAACTTCAAAATTGAAATATATCTTCAAAACTGGAAATCACTACAAAACCAATGATGAAAAAAGCAAATTATATCAACCCCACAAAAGATGAGTATCAAAACCAAAGATCAGACAATGCAATCCTCTACGTCGACCTTCATGCGGCGTGCTGTAATACCGACTTCTGCAACACATCTTCCTTGAACCCACAAACTTTCCATCCTTCAAAAACATGAAGGAATAGAACTCACTTCCCACTCCTTTGCAACAGACTGCAAAGAAAAATATAGTTGGTTTTTCACAATGTCAAGGGGCTTTGAATAAACTTAAAGCCAATTCATCAACATCCACCTTCAAAGAATATGACATCAGTTATTTTCTTAGCCAACTCTGCCAAAACTGAAGCAATGGCACGGTGGGACCAATTCCTAATAACTTTTTTTAAATGTAATTTAGGACCTATTTGTGATAGTTTGCCGAATAGTGTCTCAAAAACACTTTTAAACATTTCTAAAAATTAACTCAAATGAACACTTGAAATATAATGATTTTGTGATTTTGATATATAGTCTATAGATTGTAGTGGATTTCTCTGCTACATTGTATGGTCCCAACCGTGCCATTGCTTCACGAATAGGTCCTAAATTACAATTAGAAAAAATTATTAGGAATTCGTCCCCTCAATATTTTTACTTCATTATCTTAATGAAATGGGGGTTTTGAGTCGCTTTATTGTTGAAAAAAAAGGAAAATAAAAGAAGAAATTTCCTTTCAAGAGCTGCTGCTTACATGACAAGCGTGCACGTGAGTTCCAACTAGTTACCGAAAAAAAGACTACGATCAAAACCATTGATTTTTAATTCAGAATCGTCTGATTAACCACCCGCTTTAATTTTTTTTCCTTACGATTTCTCTCATAAATCAGAAACTCGACAATCTCTCTATCAAATTCAATTGTTCGAGTTTCACTCCAAAATTTGACTCTATTTGGTCTCTGAAGAAATTGAGGTAAAGTTTTCAATCAAAATCAAACTCTCTGAAGAAATTAATGCATATTAGTTAGTGTTTTGATTTTAAGAAGAAATGTTGCTAAACGTTTATGTTCGAAATCGTTTCTATAGAAAATGCATATCTTGAATTTCCTCTCTTGGGATAAAACTCTACCCCCCTTTCTATATATTATTGTGGTTTTAATATTTGGATCTCTGTTGTTTTAAACCATTTCTGTGACAGTTTTTTCAATTTCGTCGCAAAGAAATCAAAGTAGTAGAGAATGGATGGGACGATATTTGACGACATAGCAGATGAATTGGTGTTCAATATCCTTATGAGGCTTCCTGTAAAGTCTCTTAAAAGATTCTGTTGCGTCAATAAATGGTGGTACAATCTCATTCATAGTCCTTATTTTATTTCACGACATTATTCCCATCATTCTTCCTTTAACCACAAGCTTCTCGTCAAAAGTAGTCCTTCCAATTTCACCACAGGACAAGAAGTAATCTGCTTCCTGTCTGAAAATGATAGAGATTCTTCACATCTATCCACCCCCTTCCTCAATCAAGATCATAAAGTAACTATAATTGGCCCTTGCATCAATGGCATTATTTGCCTTAAACTTAGCACATCTTATACTATTGTTGATGTTGCATTGTGGAATGTTGCAACTGGAGAATACAATATGCTTCCTAAATTGGATTTCTCTATTCCACCACGGACCTATACAAATCCCATAATGGAAGGTATAGGATTTGGTTGGATTCCCGAGACAAATGAGTATAAGGTTGTCATAGGTATTGAATTTTGGCAGGATACTTCCTACAACGGCTACGAAAAGGATGGTATCTATTACAAGCGTGATTCTGAATTTTATGTGTATACTTTAGGTACAAATTCTTGGAAGCAACTTAGTTTTGAAACTTCATTTTTTCCTTCTTATCTAGAGAGTGATCCACCATTTCACTCACAAATTTATGTTGATGGAGTTTGTTATTGGGTAGGTTCGACATATGATGAAATTTATAAGATCTTTTCGTTTCACGTGAGAGATGAGGTCTTTGGGACTCTTCAATTGCCTTATATAGAAATACCGCATCCGGGTAGTCTTTATCTTACTTTATTTATGTTAGATGGTTGCATTGCATTGGTAAATAATCGATCAGATCCGGGAATATTTAGTTTTTTGGCTGATATTTGGGTGATGGAAGGCTCATGGATTAAGAAATTCAAAATTGGACCACTCTCCAGTATTCAAACCGGACTTGGACTTGTGAAAGATGAGTATTTTTTGGAGCATGAAAGTGGACATCTATTATCCATCAATATCAATTCTCATTTAGTTAAAAATCTCGGTATTCGAGGGGATAAATATTCAATTCAAGTCTTGGAATATGTGGAAAGCTTAGTTCCAATCAAAAGGCGATTATAATTTTGTAGTCTTGTCAAACTTTTTTTTTTCCTATCATAATAACTATAAATATGTACTTTTGAACTGTTTGAGTAATCGAATGCAGTTAATATTGGCTTTTCTAAGTTGTCATCCTTTCTAATTGATCTTATAGAACTTGATATATGCTTCTAACATGATATATTTAAAGTTATATTTTAAGCATTTTCCTTGCATTCTTGAAGATGGATTATATCAATCAGAAATAAAAGTTCATGATTTATTTTCTACGAGTTTGATTCTTCCTTGTGATCTGTTAGGAATCTTGTGCAATTTTTTATGAAAGAAATTTGTAATCAGAAATTTATGTTAATTTTTTCTTAACAAAAGATCTACAGATAGTTTTTTTTTTTTTTAAGTTTTGCATGACTATATATTTATATTATTTATCTTTATTAAGTAAAATGATGTATATATACAATTGAGGGATTGGGGATCAAACGACTCAATTGACTCTTAATTGAAATGATATTATGTAATTAAACCAAGAACCCCAAAGCTTACGATGATCTTTTTCTCAAGTCTCCTTTAGCAGCGTACCGTACTCTTAGATGAATGGTCCGTAGACTTGTAAATATTTTAAAATCTTATTGGGTTGTTTTCTCTAAATTTGGGCTTCCAAGTTTTTTGGGCTTAAAATATTTTAATTTAGTAAATTTTAATTAAGTTGATATTTAATTAATTTTTTATACCAAAATGTTTTATTTTAGTTATTTCCTTTTTCTTAAACTTTTTATGATTTAAATTATTTTTACAAATTATCTTTGGTTAACTTTGAGTTTCTAAAAGTAATTTCTATTATTAACATATCTTTTTCTTCTCCTCCTAATATCATTCGTTTCTCATTTCTGAATCGTTATAAAATATTTTTTTTAACGATTAAAGGATATGGGATTGAATATTATCTCTATCTCTATCTCTACTATATTAAAAGAGGCTATCTTGAAGAAACATTTTTGGACTACTATGTCTCTTTTCAAATCTTTAAATTACAATTTTTACCATTACGTATTTATAATATATCTAATAATAATTTAAACCACTTTTAATTAAAAAAAAAGTATTCATATTAATGTCATAATTTTTTTGAGTTAATATTAATGTAATATTTAAGCTAACAGTTTAACTTCTAAAATCCGCACGTTATTAGAGGTGGAATTGTAATATTTATATTCACGTTAATGGAGGTGAATACACATTAATGTACTTTCAATTAGCAATTATGCAAGCTAATTAGTACAGACCTCTATCAAAGGGTGAAAAATTTTGTATTCCTTCCCCAACCCCCTTTTGTTACTGCACTCACCGTACATCGATAATATTTTTACTTTTAAATTAGCATTGATTTTTTATAGATTTGAATTTATCTCTCTTTTTGTTTACTACATATTAAAGAGTTTGAAATTCATTCAATAAAGAAGAGGGTTTAGTTGTACAATGGTTGATTAGTGTGGGCTAGATATATTTTTGCGAGAGTTTGTGATTGTTACTCTCTACAATTTACATTTTTCTTAAGAATGGTTTAGGGTTTTGATATTTTTTTTTAGATATTACATCAAAGAGGCGGGGAGAGACTCGAAAGTCGAACCGTACTGGTGTTTAACCATTTAACCTATGTTTAGGTTGATACATTTTGATCTTCTTATTACAAGACAATGATTCTTATCTAGATAGACTGAACATGTAAATAATATTTGAATGTGTAATTTATTAGTATAACATATGATATATGACTTTCAGCTATTAAAAACCAATTGTTTTTTCTCTTATGTATTGCTTTTTTTTTCAAAACATGAGTAAATTATCGGAGCCATTTTCATGTAGATAGGTTTAGAGAAAAAATATCATCGAGTGAGTAATTAGATACAATAGGAAGAAAATTGAGTATCACAATGAAAGTTTTAGTTCTAAAAGTATAGGGTTTTATTCAGAAGCATTGTTAGTGTTTAATTAGTATAACGCATTTAAAAATACTATTAAATTCTTTAAATAAATATATATTACACCTATGTTGATTTTATCATATAAATTACGTTATTTTAACATCCAAATAATTAACTAAGAAATTAATTTTGTAATAATAAGGATTTTTGTTTAAATATTGTAAAAAAACTACCATGCTTAAAATATTTACATAACTTCACCCTCATCAATTCTTAAAATTTATCATTCATACTATTTTAAATCGAGGTTAGAAACTTTCTTGTGAATTCGATCGAGACTCCACCGATGTTTGTCAGCTCTTGTAAGTTTAATTTCTTAAATCTTTATAAATTCTTAATCAATTGGTTGTTGATTTTTTTCACAGATTGTTTATGCATTTTCTCAATGAAGATAGGGATTTTTTTATTTTGACAATGGTATTTTATGTGGTTTATTTTATATTGTACGCTGTGAAATCTAATTTTGTTCATGGCTTTTGATTTACTTGCAGGAATGTTGTAAACATGTAGGAATTTTTTGAAGGTATACTGTTGTATAAGTTATTTAGTTGTTGTGCAGAGATTTAGGAACGACACCATTGTTTGCGCTTCAAGAAGTTTTTCCGAACGCGATTAAGGATAAAATGTTGATATTCTTGACACAAAATCACTTATCTTTTACTCTCTCGTTTGCATCTCGTTGATCAAATATGTAATCGTTGTTCTTCCAACTAATGATATCGGTGAAGTTAAAGTGTTCTTTATAAAATGTTTTCTTTGTTTTGCATTACTTAATTTTAAATTAGAATTTCGATTCATCATTTTAATATTTTTTCTGAATGATAATTAATTCAGTCATACACATGAAAATTTTGCAAATATTTCATTTATTCATAAATCTAACATAATAATTATGAAAAAATATTTTTGTATGAGCTAGGATGAGAAATTTGTCGTCTTACAAAGGAAACATCAAATTCAATGATAGGAGTAATTTAAATGGTCGTGGGAGGCATATAGAGGTGGGCCGGTGGCTACATCTGCAAGAAATCGAATAGATGAGCAATGTTCATCAAAGCTTAAAACAGAAATTGACTTAGAAGATTGTCATCAACTGAAGCAAATGGATCAATTAATAATAATGGAAGGTCTAATAATGAAGGTATTTACATGAAACTTTATTTTCAGAACGTATAGTTGCTACAGGACACTTGATAATATGGTGACAAATTTTATTGATCTGACAATGTTTATCATATATGTTGAGGCTTATCACTAACTTGTTTATTTGTAGCTACTTCTTCTAAAGATAAAAAGACGGGACGTGGATCTACCCGCAATCTAAAACTTGAAAAACTACCACAAGGAATCAGATTTCAAGTATTGTGGAGGAATAAAAGACCCGTGGGAGAAATGCAGATATTTTTAAAGGTCAATGTACCATCGTAGCTAGACAAGTCAATTTGACTCCTCTACGAGTTAAAATTAGAGAGATATAGATGCAGCAACAAAAAGAAAGCTATTTGAGCTTACACAGGTATGTGATTTGGAAACTTGAAATTTTACTCATGTATTACCTATTAAAACTGATTTTTTTTTTTTTTTGCTTTGTAGGAGCGATTCCAAGTTGAAGGTCACGAGAGTTCTATACTACTACAAATTCATAGATCTTATAATAATTGGAGGGACAACTTAAAGAAGAAGTGGTTGTATAAATATGGTACAATTGAAGAAGCTTTTAGAAATATTCCGAAAGAAATCACAAAACTGGATGCAAAATATCTTGCCAAGTTATGGAAGTCGACTGAGTATGAGGTAAAATATTAAATGATAATTCTAATAATCATTTTGCTTCTTTAAATGATACTTCTAATGTTTCTAATGAATATTTGAAGTTAGGATTTATTTCTCATTCAATCGTTAATTTCGACCATCCTTTTCTCTCTCTTCATATTGACTGAAATATTTTTTTGGTTTTGATTTTAGTTTATAATCTTGTTCAATTTTAATTTTAGTCATTATATGTAAATAAGAGAGGTCATCTGCATTGTGAAAAGCTTGTAAGAACTGGATACATACGATGGCATCGAGCCTCCATGCTCGGACATCAACTGAACATTTTTATATTTATGTATTTTTTGAAATTGAATACTTATATTTTGAAATATAGGAAATGTGTGCAAGGAATCAAAGAAACCGCTCAAAATTAAATGTGCCTCAAGAATACAACAAATGATTGTTAAAGAAGTAAATTTTTATATATATGAGTTTTTTGAATCATCTATAGTAATCTTTAAAGTTTTATGTATATGAGATTTTGAGTCATCTGTCCTAAAATTCTGTTCATTTTCCCTACAAATATGTATAATTTGATTACTGTAGTAATCTTTAAGTTTACTAAAGATTAATTTTAGTCATTTGTTTACTAAAGATTTTCATTTTTTCTCGTTCCTGAACCAATCCCTTGCCTTTCTTAACTGCCAAGGATGACTTTTCCCGTTGCATGACAATTGACATAGTCCTTTTCCAGCAATTCAAATAAAAGTAATTCACTTATGCAGGAAAATGAGTTTTGATGGAGCGATACTAAAATTTTTGTTATGTTTTATTTAGTATGTTTAGGTTCAAACTACTAATGTAGTACCTAGCCGCATTAGAATTTTGGAGCTTACTCACACAAGAAGTGATAGAAGTACACTTAATGAATCAACGAAGGAGAAAATGGTAATTATGTTGTACTAAATTTACAAAGTAAAATGGAAAATGTGTGTACTTCTTCTACTTTTTTTTTGATGGAAAATGTTAGTTTAGATAATCCAACATCGAATGACTCTTTTGACTTGGGTTTTAAAGAATTTGAATGTGATAGGAATTTTATTATTTTACTTGCATCTAGGACTTGGACTCTGACATTCAGGAAAAAAAAGGTACCTATTTGTTTAGAATTATGTTATATTGGTCATTTTGTTCTAAGAAACTTCGCATCAGATTTGGAGTTCTTTCTAAGAAATTAGAATTAAGTTGTTTTTAATTTATCTTCCTGCTATGCAATTTAATTAAGAAAATTTATCCTACATTTATAGTGTTTTGTTCAACTCTTCGAGCCTTTTCCTTTCAAATCTAAGTCATTGCCGTTAGTTAAACATAGGAAATAAGAAATAGAAATTATTTCTCAAGTAATTAAGCCACATAACAGCTCAACTTGTATTATTAGGTATGCTTCTTGATGTTAACAGTAAACATATGTTTATGTAGTTGTATATGTTTTTTAAATTTTATAATGCTCCGTTTTTATTTTCAGACGAAACTCAATAAATGTGCTTCTCAAGTGATTGATGGAAAGCTCGATATGAATGAAGATGAGATTTTTGTACACGTTTTTGGACCAGAGAAGCATGGACGTGTTTGAGGATATGGAGCAGGTGTTACTCCTACTGAGTTGTTTGGATCTTCTACTAGTGTTTGCAAGCTTGAACGACGACTTGCTGAATCTGAACAACGTCAAGAATCCAAACAATAAAGAAAAGTTGAGGTACAAGCATTGAAAGAACAAATGTCTGCATTAGAAAATCGCTTTGAAAGTAAATTTCAATCAATGATGGATGAGATGATGAAGAATAGGTCTTAGAAAAAAAGAAATTGAGATTTTTTTACCTTTTTTGGTACATGGATATTGAGGATGTCCATTGCTGTTGTAGACATTTGAGAGTACACTATATTTTTTTACCTTGTACTTTCGCTAATAGGCAAACTTATATGTTGATGTTTTCACCTGATTATCTTCTTCCTTAATTATTGTTTTTATACAACTTTCTACTATTAGGGAGGATAGTAGAGAAACATAATTTTATATGGATATTAATTGAATTTGAATTTGAGAATTACATTTTCAAAGTTTAATGCTTATTGATAAAAAAAAATACTTTTTTCGAAGGATACAAAGTTTTTGAGGAAAAAAAAACACTATTTTAGAAGGATATATATTTGTTGAAAAATATATTAGAACCTTTGAAAATAATAACAACCTTCGAAAAAGATATTTTTTAGTGATAAATAATGTAATAATTTTCAACAACTTACAACCTTCGAATATGGTTAATTTCGAAGTTAAATGGAAACTTTTAAAAATCTTTTTCGAAGGGGTTTATTTCGACGCAAACTGAAGGTTGAGTGGGCCTTCAAAAAAAAAATATTAAAGGTTTTTTAAATATTTTTCAAAGGTTTTTTCCCTTTGAAAAAAAGTCAAGTTTCTTATAGAGGGGATGATGATATTTTGATATGAGAAGAACCATAACAAAAATAAAAATGCATGCATTATACTAATTTACATTTTACTTTTGTACTTACATAATTACTTTAACTTAATGTTCAATTGTAATTCTTAAATTTCTTTTGATTAAAAAGTAAATTCATAAAGTTCTTCTACAAAGAAAAAGGTAATTTGATTATTAAAAATGAATTATTAAATATGATAATTGATATTCACTATCAATTAAATTAACATATTTGATCAGTTAGAGGTTGTTTGAACCAAAATTTTCTTATTGTTCCTACAAAATATTAATATATATTTTAAAAAAAAAATTCAATATAACCATAAAAGACCCAAAAAATACAACTCTTTTAAACATGCTTTAATTTTTTATTCAATGAGTTTAAAAGAATAAATTTTAGAAACATAAGTATTGTAAACACACATTTCTAATTACACAAACAATTAATAAAATTTAACATAAAAATGGGGAAATTTGCCTATTTGACCTTGAAATTTGAGCCGTAATGAAACCTGACCTCACTTTTCAATTTTCATAAATAAAAACCTTATGCTGATGTCACTAAAGTGTGAAAAGACCAAAAACCCCCTTTTTATTGATAGAACTTTCTTTAACCTCACTCTATTTCTCTCTCTTTAAACTACAATTTTTTTTAAAAATCTCACGACTCTCTCTCTTTAAGCTCTAAACTTGCCACGAATTTAGATTCAATGAATAGATATCGAAAAACGAATGAAATCGATATCTTATTTGCGCGAAACGGAATCCGGATGAAGAAGTTAACACAAAAGTATTGAATTTTTTTAGGAAAAAAAATCTGGAATTTTTTTGTGGTTGCTTGTGATCTGGCCGATCATAAGCAATGATCGGTTAGATCATTGAATAACAAAATATCCGGAAAAAAATTGGAATACAAAATAAAGTGTATTTTGCTCATAACTTTTTCTATAGAATTGGAATTTCCACAAATTTAGATTCAATGGATAGATATCGAAAAAACGAACGAAATGGATATCTAATTTGAGCAAAACGGAGTTCTTATGAAGAAATTAACACTAAAATACTAAAATTTTGAAGAAATGAAAATCTGGAAAATAAAAAAAAAAAAAAAAAAGAAGAAGAAGAAGAAGTTGTGATCGGACCGATCTCAGACCAGTTCTTTTTTTTTTTTTTTTTTTTTTAAAAAAAAAGGTCCGATCGGACCAAATGATCGGTCCGATCAAGCGGTCTGATCGGACCGATCTTCTCCTGGGATCGGTCAGATCCCTATTTTTTTTTTTTTTTTTCCAGAAAATTTTCCAGATTTTTATTTCTTCATAAATTTAGTATTTTGGTGTTAACTTCTTCATCTGAACTCCGTTTCTTGCAAATAATATATCAATTTCATACGTTTTTTTGACATCTATCCATTGAATCTAAATTCATGTCAATCCTAATTTTGTAGAAAAAGTTATGAGTAAAATACATATTTTCAAATTCTTTGATAATCAATGATCTTAACGATCATTGCCTATGATTTGAAAAATCGTAATGATCTGAAAGATCGTTGCTTATGATCGGTCAGATCATAGGCGACAAAAAAAAAATCCATATTTTTATTTCTTCAAAAATTTAATACTTTGGTGTTAATCAGAACTTCGTTTCGCGAAAATAAGGTATTGATTTCATTCGATTTTTCGATATCTATTCATTGAATCTATAGCCATGGGTTTAGAGAGAGAGAGAAATATAGAAAGAGAGTAGAGAGACTTTAGAGTGAGAGAGTAAAGTGGAATGTAAGAGAGTAGGTAGTGACAGAGAAAGATAAAGAGAGTTTTTACAGGGTTTTTGGTCTTTTCACATAAACGTGACATCAGCAAAAGGTCTTTAATGCAAAAATTTAGCTTTCAGCCTTTATTTCATTAGGGGCCTCTTTTCGAGGTCATAGAGGCAAAAATCCCATAAAAATGACACATAAATACGTACAACCTATAAGACATGTGCAACGCACTCTATACCCTAAACACATGAAATCAAATTCATAGAGATGGTCAATAGTACTGGGTCTATCTGTGGTTTTTGTTCGAGTCAAAAACAGAATTATGTAAAAACATAAAAAAATTAAACTGATTTCTATATGAGAAAAATGAGAACTTACTGTTGTTAAGGTGAAAGATACTTTCCCGTGGCAATTATCGTCAGACATTCTGGTGGATGAATCAGACGGCCATGAGCCGTGTATGGTGAAGTTGAGCGGTTTTGGAATTTTACCTCCGAAAGCTGGGGGCCATTGCAAGACAACCATTATAAAATCATAAGACTCATAAGAAGGAACTATGGAGAGGAGAAAGCAGAAAAAAACGAACAACTTCTTCATTGTTGGATTGAAAATTTGAGATTTAAGATTAAGAAACAACACATATTTATATTTGGCCGTCGATATCAGCTTTCAATCGAAATGTACACTTACGTGATTTGCTCTGTGATTTTGAGCTTAAAACAGAGTAATACCCAGATTTGCAAAAACAGAGTTTTGAGTAAAAAGAAAAAATACAATGCTTTTTCACAAGAAAACTAAAACCGTTTTTTTCTCTCCGTATTTAGAAGATACACAGTGTAGGCTAACCACTTTTTTATATCTAGTTTTGATCGAGTATGGAATCGGAGAAAGAAGGATTTAAATTAACAATAAATTACCTGTAATGTAGTATGGAAAGGAGCTGAGGAAACTCAAAATTAGTAATGGCGATTTCCATCATCATCATCAAAATTCTTCCTTTTTCAGAACAAGGCGGACGATAAAGACACGCGGCCGTCAAACTGTTGGGTTTAAATGTGTATTGTGGGCTTCCCTCAGAAAATATATGGGCTTCTATCCATAAATGGGCCGTGGGCAATTTCCTCGTTGAAAAATCTAAATAAGGGGAATTTTCATAACTACCCCATTTGAAAAGTTAGTTATCAAATTTACCCTATGTATGTAAAAGTTATCAAAATTACCCTTAATTTTACACATGGAGGCTAGCCAATTAAAGTTAGTGGGATGGCTATAACTAACCAAGGGGTAAAAATGAAAGTATCATAGGAGAGGGGGTATTTTTGATAACACACCTTAAATTTGGGGTAGATATGATAAAATTCCTCTAAATAAAGCCACGCCTCAATTTCAATGGATTGTTTTCTGTAAATTTGGGCTTCAAATCTTCTAATTTAGTAAATTTTAATTAAGTTGATATTTAATTAATTTTGTATACCCATATGTGTTTATTTTAGTAATTACCTTTTTTTAAACAATTTTTATAATTTAAATCATTTTTTATAAATTATCTTTGGTTAATTTTAAGTTTTTAAATGTAATTTCTATCATTAACAAAACTTATCATTCTGATGTATCAATTATATTTTCTCTTCAATCCAAATATTCCAATGAAAAATCTAAATCTAAATCCACGCCTCAATTTCTCCTAATATCATTCGTTTGTTATTTATTTTCATTTTTCAAGTTTAATTTTACAATTTGAAATTTTACTATTATTTAAAAATACATTTAATATATTATTATTGAAATGAATAATTTGAATCAATCGTGTGGGATTTGATGTCCACTTTGTGTGGAGGTATACGATATATTTTTTTTAATTATTAGCGTCTCACTTTGTTACCAGTTTCAATGATGTTATTAGATAAAAGATTTGATCGAAAAATGTTGATACTTTAAGAATAAAATTAAAAATTTTAAAATAATAGGGGTGAATTAAATATTAAGATAGAATGATATATTTTAATATGTAAAATTTAATCTGAAAATAAATCTGCTTAAATTTAAAACAGTTGTTTTTAATGACACTAATATAGAAGTACATAAACAAAATATTTCTATTAATATTTAAAGTGGAAAATTAATAATTAATCTACTTTCAACCCTACCTCAATTATCCTAAGCCAACAACAACCACGACTTATAACAAATTAAATATATGCTTTTAAATCATAAAATGAACTTCCAACACTAAAATTATTTAAATAAAAAACTGAAAGATAGAATTTTCCTCCCACCAGTCTAAAAAGATTACACGGTTTATTGTTAACATTTATGCTCTCAAAGTAGAAAAATAATTTCCTTTTGATTAAAGAGAGTAAATGTTACTTTCGTCTAGGGGTGAAATAAAAACCGACGAACTGCCAAACTGAACCAAACCAAACCAATCCAAACCGGTTTGGTTCGGTTTCTCTCTTGATAAGCAACCAAACCAAACCAAACCAATAATAGATTGGTTTGGTTCGGTTAAAAATACTCTAGTCGGTTTTTAACCAATCCAAACCAATTAGATAAAATCTTTTGTGGGAGTGAATATACATTAGAGAATTTTATATTTAAAATTCATACTTTCGATATTTAGAACTTTACATTAACTTTAAACTTTAATTTATGCCTTGAAATTATTTAATTGTGTAGATTTCTAGGAAAATGTTGATTTTTTTATAACTAAACTCTCTTTATAAGAACAAAATGTGTGAGAAACAAAACCGATCTATCCAAACCAATCCAAACCAATTGGTTTGGTTTGGTTTTACTTTAAGTTTGGTTCGGTTCGGTTCTAAAAAATTTAGAACCAAACCAAACCAACTTTCACCCCTACTTTCGTCTTGTGCCATAATATATAGAAAATTACACTGTTTATTATTTTTATCATTTTTAGTTAACTATCATCAATCTTTAATAATTTGTCAAATAGATTTAGGTTAAATTAGTTGGTAATTATTGATTAATTTACAATCCCTGTGGAGACGATACTCTACTTATCACTTTATTACTTGTAACGATTCGTACACCTGCGAAATCGCGCAACAAGTTTCAATTTCAAATAAATAGTTGGCATATTATAACAAATTCTTAACTTATCATGCACATCTACTCTACTGATATTTGTATTAATGTATTTAAACTAGACTTGCTAAAAAAATTTACGAATAACGTATTTTAGCAACAATTAACGTGTGAAGGAGATATTGGTCCGATGTTCTGGATATGACAAGCAATAAATATTTTTTATTATGAAATTATATTTATACTTCAATTAATTTAAAACACCAACAAAAAAAAATTGAACTCATGCTTTTATTATTAAATTTTAAACGATATGAAATTATAAAATGATGTTCTACATTTTAAAGAAAATACTTTCATCATCATAATAATTATATATAATCTGAATCGATTCTATGAAAATTGTAAAGAAGTGCTACGCACTAAAAACTAGCTATATAAAATGCACATCAAAATTTATTATATTAAATCAGTTTATAAATTACATCAAGACTATAACTGATATAATATAACTCATCCATAATTTGCCAACAAATTTAATTTGAAGAGAGAAAATGCAAAAAAACATTTTCATATCATAATATTTTTTGGAAAAAGTAAAAACCACCCTTAAATTATGCAAGTTATAATAAATACCCTCTCCCGAACTATATTTTAAACAAATACCCCCTAAATTATGTATGTTGTGATAAATACCCTATAAACTATTGACTTAAGTAAATATCCCCCTTTAAATTATGTGAGTTGTGACAAATAACCTCATGAACTATACTTTTTTAAGCAAATAACCCCCTAAACTTTTATAAGTGTGTAAAACAAACCCTTTTATTCACACCCGTTAATTTTTTTTGTTCCTCTTATCGTTCGTGTGACTCGTCTTCTAAAGATAAATTTTAAATGTTAAACCAAAAATTTTATTTATTATATCATCAAATTAAATCAGTGTAAATAAAAGGGTTTATTTTAAACACCAATAAAAGTTTAGGGAGTTATTTGTCACAAAGAGAATAGTATAGGGGGTTATTTGTCACAACTCACATAGTTCAGGGGATATTTGTTTAAGTCAATAGTTCAGGGGATATTTGTCCAACTTACATAGTTCAAGGGGTATATGCTTAAAAAAATAGTTCAAGGGGGTATTTGTCACAAGTTGCATAGTTCAGAGGTGATTTTTAACTTTAAAAATTTATATCAAATATCATAAATATAATTCATTAAATTATTGAACTATAGTTCAATAAATTATTGACTATTTTTCATAGGTATTTAATGAATTTGCATGTTCTTTTTCTAACTTTTTTAAGTTCAATTTCAATAATTTATCGAGCTATTTGATTTCTTTCATTATTATTTTCAATGAATTTGTTAATTATTTTTATATTTTTATTAGTTCAATAAATTATTGAATTATAATTTATTAAATTATTATACTACTACAATTATGCTATTTTAGTAATGGTTGAAAAGTTTTAACATTTCAGTAATTAATATGTAAAAATATGTTATTTCAGTAATTGCTCCTTTTGCTTTTTTTTCTTTTTTAATTAACGTTGGAAAAAGATCAGGAATAATTTGGAAAAAAAAAAGAGTAAACAACATAAAATTAGTTGTAATATAATTCATATCTATAAATTTGGAAATTTGAAAGATAAATAGGGACTAATTTAAAAAAACAAATTAAAGAAAGTATCATTACCAAAATGGATTACGAATTTACGATATACACCATTGCAAAAAAAAGGTTTTTACTCTGTTTGATAAACAACTCTTTTTTTTTTTTTTTTACATTTCGATTTCGAAAATTTGGGTAAAATGACCTCTAAAATCCACAATAAATGCTTTTTGACCTTATGATGAGTCATAAGGTTGTGAAAGTTCTAATATGCCCTTAATCTCTTCTCCACTCTCCTCTCTCATTCCAATAAGAAGAAAAAAAATCTCCTCTTAACTTCTCTAAACAAAACTCTCAACTTCTATTGATCTTCAACTCCATTGATCTTTAATCTCCATTGATCCTTCATTTCACTTCTCATCCTTCAATCTCTAACAACGGAAAAAAGACTACACGGTGAAAGAAAAGATACAACAACTTAGAATTCAAAAATCTTGAAACCTCGGATCTACGGATTTTGAAGGAAGTCCGGAGGAAATTCCTCCGGATTCGGATTTCGAAGGAAAGTTCCTTCGAAATCCAGAGGACACCTCCGAAAAAAATATAAATAAATAAATTTGGGGGCCACCTCCTGAATCTGGAAAAAAAAATTGTGGGGATCTCCAGAGGAAACCTCCGGAAAAAATAAAAATAAAAATATTGGGGGGCCAGCCCCCCCCTTTGGTTACAAATCCAGAGGGCCGGATTTCCTCCGGATTTGTAACCAGGGGGGGGGGAGGGGCTGGCCCCCAATTTATTTATTTTTCCGAATTCCGGAGATCCCCCACAATTTTTTTTAAAATTTTTTTTTTCGGGATTCTGATTAAATTAAAAAAAATTGTGGGGGATCTCCGGAATCTGGAGGAGACCTCCCGATTCCAGAGCGGATTTCGGTGAATTTTTTTTTTTTTACAAAATGGAGAGGGTGTTGAGGTTTTGGGATTGATAAAAAATACAAATGAAAAATCCAAAAACCCAAAGTCATGCATACACAAATCGAGAGATGAGAGGTTTTTCACCACCAACTGCCGCTCTTCGTCGCCGCCGTGAGTGAGAGAGATAGAAGAGACAGTATTGAGAAGATAAGAAATGGTTTCATGGAAGAAGAGAAGAAAAAACCTTCATGGAAGAAGAGAAAAAAAAGGTTTAATGGAAGAAGAGAATAAAAGGGGTATTTAGACATTTCACACTAAAATGACATTATCACAAAGTCAAGAAAGTTTAAAATAAAAATGGAGGTCAATAAACTTAATTGACAATTTTGGAGGTCAATTCCCTTCGATTTCTCTAAGAAATCAGAATATCAACTCTTATTTCTCTATCAAATTCAATTGTTCGAGTTTCACTCCAATTTTTGGACTCCATTTGGTCTCTGAAGAAGTTAAGGTAAAGTTTTCATTTTGGGTTTTCAATTCTTAGAAGAAATATTATAGAATCCACATTATTCCCATCATTCTTCCTTTAATCATAAGCTTCTCGTCAAATATAGTCTTTCCAATTCAACCGCAGGATAATATGTTATCTGTTTCATCTCTAAATTGCAATTCTCAAGTGTTATTTGCCTTAAAATTTTCACCTTAGGAGAATCTTTCGCCGATATTGCATTGTGGAATATTGCAATATACTCCCTAAATTGCAATTCTCTACTCCACTCAAAGCCTATTTAGAACCTTATATTGAGGGTTTAGGATTTGGTTGGGTTCCTGAGTTCAAGGTGATTATGGAATCCTGCAATGATTATATCCCTTACTTTCGTCCTTATGAATTTTTAGTTTATACTCTAAGTAGAAATTCTTGGAAGAAACTTATTTTTATTTGTACTAACTGATTCGCTAACATTTAAAATATTTCTGCAGAAATGCCTTGGGAAGGAGAGTTGCTTGGTGTCAACAACCAAGCAACTCAGATACCCAACTAAGAATAGATAGTATGATATCATATCGTTGCATTGATGTTCAACTTGCATTGTGTTCCAGTGTTGACATCAGTTCATCCGAAGCATTTCTCCGAGGAGGACAAGAGCCCAACTATCTCTGTGCAATCAGCTGGCCATGGTCTTCATGTTTTTATCAATGGACAGTTTTCAGGTCTCCTTCCAATCCTTCAAATTTCATCATTAATTGGTTTATGATCTAGACTCTTAGACGTAGCACCTTTTACTAGCAATCTTTAGTGAAGTTGTGCACAACCTATTATACAGGATCAGCCTTTGGAAGTAGGGAGCACCGAGAATTTACATTTACCGGTCCTATCAACTTACGTGCTGGAACAAACAAAATTGCTCTACTCAGCCTAACCGTTGGCTTACCAGTTAGTTCCTTCACTATGAATCTATTTTTAAATTCTAATGCGGGCATATATGAGCATAATTACAAATTCGCCTTGCTGTGACTATGGTTTTGTAGTGAAAGTTTTTGAACCAATCTAATCAAGTTGACTGATTACTGATTTTTATTTTGTCTTTAGAATGTTGGGTTTCATTTTGAGACATGGAGAGCAGGAATCTGAGGTCCAATTTTGTTACACGGTCTTAATGAGGGGACAAAAGACTTGACATGGCAGAAATGGTCCTACCAGGTGAAACACTGTGAAATGTGTATCAATTGGGTGGTTTAGGGATTCCCTTTTAGTTTATTGAGATGTCTTTTACATGGACAGGTTGGCTTAAAAGGAGAGGCAATGAATTTGATCTCTCCAACCGAAGCAGCAATCGTTTATTGGGCTAAAGGATCTCTTGCTTCACAAGGCGTACGACCATTGACATGGTATAAGGTAAAAATCCTCATAAAATCAGAAAGAAGTACAAACTGATTGTTATTTTCACACGAGGAAGATTCAAGATTGACTTGGAATTTGCAGGCTTATTTCAATGAACCGGGAGGGAATGAGCCATTAGCTGTGGACTTGAGGAGCATGGGGAAGGGCCAAGCATGGATCAATGGACAGAGTATTGGAAGATATTGGATGGCTTATGCAAAAGGTGGCTGTAGCAGGTGTAGTTATGCTGGGACATACAGACAGTCCAAATGTGAAAACGGTTGTGGTCAGCCAACCCAACGATGGTATTACTATATTAAACAATCACATACTCTTCTTTTTATGAATTTACAACATGCACTTTTATTTACTATTAGCTGATTTACGCCGTTTCTTTTTGTGCTTTCAGGTATCATGTTCCTAGGTCCTGGTTAAAGCCTACCCAAAATTTATTGGTGTTGTTTGAAGAACTCGGTAGAGATGCATCCAAAATTTCACTTTTGAGGAGGTCAATGGCTGGTCTGTGTGGCGAGGCAGTTGAAAGCCATTCAAAAAATGTAAGTTACATCATCGAGAGCAACGGAGAATCAGATTCGCTTCACCTGCTGTGTAATTCAGGACAATTCATATCAGCTGTAAAATTTGCAAGTTTTGGAACTCCTCTTGGAACTTGTGGAAATTACCAAAAAGGAACTTGCCATGCACCAGATTCTCATGCCATTTTAGAAAAGGTCCTCCTTCCCCAACCCCTTTTAAATACGATCCCATTTTGATTGGTCTTTAGTGAACCATCCAAATTTATTCCAATGCTAACATTCATCTCATTTAAAATATTTCTGCAGAAATGCCTTGGGAAGGAGAGTTGCTTCGTGTCAACAACTAGAGATAACTTCGGGGCAGACCCATGTCCTAATGTATCGAAACGATTATTGGTTGAAGTTGATTGTTCTATGGCAGATATCACTGGACAAGGTTCATAAGAAAATTTTAACTGCCAGAATCCTTGTTCCTTGCCGGCATGCTGTTTCAGGTTATATAGCCAGGTAACACAAGTAGAAGGAACTTGGATCACATTGACATCGATACAGATTATGTATTATAGGATGGATATGAGTGGTAAATCATTATTCTTTGATTTGGGAGAAAACATGA
Organism: Gynostemma pentaphyllum; assembly: GCA_028015215.1. NCBI lineage: Eukaryota > Viridiplantae > Streptophyta > Magnoliopsida > Cucurbitales > Cucurbitaceae > Gynostemma > Gynostemma pentaphyllum. The sequence goes on along the minus strand of CM051350.1, from coordinate 16,857,030 downwards.
GGTTTGAGAAGTGGAAGGCTGGAGCTCAATGAAGGAGAAGTTTTAATCCTTGTATTAATCCTGATATGGGAGAAGTTTTAAGATATAAAAGAGAATGTTATTGGTTAAGATGGTCATCAATCCATTTTAACTCTCTGTTTTGTTTTATTTGGATTAGAATTTTCATTGCATGGGAGTTGAAAATTGAATTTATAGACTTGAAACTCAGCTGCAGATTCAGATGTCTGATATGTTATAAAGAAAAAAGAACTGATAAAAATTAATAAGAATATGTGAATCAACTTCAAAATTGAAAATGATAAGATTGAATAATCGATAGCCTCAAAACTGGAAATCACTCCAAAAGCAATGATAAAAGAAGCAAATAATATCATACGTATCTCTCATTTTCTTTTTAATGAAATCCAAAGAACGGAAGCATTTTCTTAGCCAACTCTGCCAACACTCTGAAGAAATGGCACGGTGGGACCAATTCCTAATAGCTTTTTTTTTAATGCAATTTAGGACCTATTTGTAATAGTTTGCCAACTACTGTCTCAAAAACAATTTTAAACATTTCTAAAAATTATCTCAAATGAACATTGTACTGTCTCCACCATGCTATTGCTTCGCAAATAGGTCCTAAATTACATTTAAAAAAAAGTTATTAGGAATTGGTCCCTCAATATTTTTACTTCATTATCTTAATGAAATGGGGTATGAGTTGCTTTATTGTTGAAAAAAAAAGGAAAATAAAAGAAGAAATTTCCTTTCAAGAGCTGCTGCTTACATGACAAGCGTGCACGTGAGTTTCAACTAGTTACCAAAAAAAGGACTATGATCAAAACCATTGATTTTTAATTCAGAATCGTCTGATAAACCACCCTCTTTAATTTTTTTTCCTTACGATTTCTCTCATAAATTAGAAACTCGACAATCTCTCTATCAAATTCAATTGTTCGAGTTTCACTCCAAATTTTGACTCTATTTGGTCATTGAAGAAATTGAGGTAAAGTTTTCAATCAAAATCCAACTCTCTGAAGAAATTAATGCATATTAGTTAGTGTTTTGATTTTAAGAAGAAATGTTGCTAAACGTTTTTGTTCGAAATCGTTTCTATAGAAAATGCATATCTTGAATTTCCCCTCTTGGGATAAAACTCTATCCCCCTTTCTATATATTATTGTGGTTTTAATATTTGGATCTCTGTTGTTTTAAACCATTTATTTGACAGATTTTTCCATCTTCATCGCAAAGAAATCAGAGGGAGTAAAGAATGGATGGGACAATATTTGACGACATAGCAGATGAATTGGTGTTCAATATCCTTATGAGGCTTCCTGTAAAGTCTCTTAAAAGATTCTGTTGTGTCAATAAATGGTGGTACAATCTCATTCATAGTCCTTATTTTATTTCACGACATTATTCCCATCATTCTTCCTTTAACCAAAAGCTTCTCGTCAAACGTAGTCTTACCGATTTCACTACGGGAACAGATGTAATCTCCTTCCTGTCTGAAAATGATGGAGATTCTTCAAATCTATCCATTCCCTTCCTCAATCAAGATAATGCAGCAACTATAATTGGCCCTTGTATCAATGGCATTATTTGCCTAAAAATCTTCACGATACACGAGTCTTTTGATGATATTGCATTGTGGAATGTTGCAACTGGAGATTACAATATACTCCCTAAACTTCAATTCTCTGCTCCACCCAAAGCCTATTTAGAACCCTGTATTGGAGGTCTAGGATTTGGTTGGGTTCCTGAGACTAATGAGTATAAGGTGGTCGTGGTTATTGACTTTTGGCAGGAAACCAGCAACAATCATGATTACATCATTTATCATCGCGATCCTGAATTATTTGTATATACTCTACGTTCAAATTCTTGGAAGCAACTTAGTTTTGAAATCCCATTTATTGCTGATTCTTTAGAAAGTGATCCACCATTTCACTCGCAGATTTATGTTGATGGAGTTTGTTATTGGGTAAATTCGACAAATGATGAAATTTATAAGATCTTTTCTTTTCACGTGGGAGATGAGGTCTTTGGGACTCTTCAATTGCCTTATATTGAAATTCCGCGTCCTAATAATCTTTATTTTACTTTATTTATGTTAGATGGTTGCATTGCATTTGTAGATGATCGATCTGATGCGGTAAATTTTCATTTTTTGGCTGATATATGGGTGATGGAGGGATCATGGGTCAAGAAATTTAAAATTGGCCCACTTTACAGTATTCAAACAGGACTTGCACTCGTGAAAGATGAGTATTTTTTGGAGGATGATAGTGGACATCTATTATCCATCAATGTCAATTCTCATACAGTTAAAAATCTCGGTATTCAAGGGAGTACACATTCAATTCAAGTTTTGGAATATGTGGAAAGTTTGGTTCCAATCAGAAGGGGATTATAATTTTATAGTCTTGTGTAAAACTTTTCTTTTCCTATCCTAATAACTATGAGTATGTACTTTTGGACTATTTGAGTAATCAAATGCAATGACATTACTGTGGAACAACAACGTGTGTTTGGTTAATGTTGGTAGTGGCTTTTGTAAGCTGTCAACCTTTCCTATTGATCTTATAGAACTTGATATGCTTCTAACATGAAGATTGATAATATCTAATAAGGAATAAAAGTTCACGGTTTATTTTCTACGCGTTTGAATACTTGCTTGTGAGTGTGACCTTTTAAGAGTCTTGTGCAATTTTTTAAAAAGATTTTTAAATCTTGTAGGTTTAAATAATTTTTTTTTTATATTTATTAAGATTTTATTTTTTATTTGTATTTTTATTTGATGTATTTTATATTATTTTTTTCTTTTAAGAGTTAAGGGTCTTTTTAGTATTTTTACTTTAAAAATCTCTCTCCTAGTGGCTATTTACTTTAAAAAATATTCAACCGGCTAAATCCTGAAAATTGGTCAATTTAGTGGCTAGATACTTAAATAGCCCTAAAAACCCAAAGTTTATTTCAGTATAATTTAAGAATTAATTAAGTAAATGACCATTTTTTTGGGATCTCTTTTATTATTTAGCCACCTTCCAATATATTTAACTATTTAGCCATTCTAGGATATTGATACTATTTTCATTCCAAAAATACCCTTTTTATTATAAATTTTTTATTACTATTCATATACCACCAATTTTATCATTTTTTTATTACCATAATTAATTTGATTTGCTATGATTTATTTTATCCTTGATTCACTAAATCCAACAGTGAACATATAGACCTTACAAATTTTTATTTATAACTGAGTATCACCAATAATTTTTATATAAGAGAGTATCACCAATAATTAATTGATTATTCACATTGTTTTAAGTATTAAGAATTAATTGCAATATATTTTAACATTTTTTACGAGATGATTTGAATAACTTTTCTATGTCCTATCTACCTCTTAAGATCATAAAACGATTTTTGGATACATTAATTTTACATCGATGATCAAATCATCACACTAATAATCTAAACAATTCATAGTCTTATCAAACAATATTAATTTTTTTTATATCTATACTAGATTTCCAAAGAAAAGAAAAAGCCCTCAAATGTGTGTTATCAAATTCAAAATAATTAGTAAATTTAGGTTTATAAAACACGAGCCTGCACGTCAGTTCCAACTAGTTACCAAAAAAGGACTAACAATCAAAACCATTGATTTGTAACTCAGAATCGTCTCATTTTCTTTCTCCCGTTCAATTCCTCAATCAAAATAATACATTAATTATTATTGGCCCTTGCATCAATGGCATTATTTGGGTTAAAATCTTCACATGTATCAGTATTGTTGATATTGCCTAATGGAATGCTACAACTAGAGAATACAATATACTACCTAAACTGCATTTCTCTATTCCACTGTTGACATGGTTTTCTATCATAATATTACCTTTAATTTAATTGGTTTTTGATGAGTTTGATGCTACTTTAATTAGTTTTTCTCTTTTTATGTAGATTTGGAAACATATTTATAAAATAAGAGAAAAAGGAAACAATTCCGCAAAAATCAGTTCAAGCGAGCTATCGCTTGAACTATATCAAGGCATTGCTTAACCATTTAGAAGAGTGCCAGAAATTAGCCTAGCGAGCCATCGCTTGCACATCAGCTAGGCTCGCTAGGCGTCGCTCGTCCATCTAATTGAAGACCTTGCGACATTTAAGCGAGCCATCTCTTAAGAATTAGCGAGGCGTCGCTCAAGCCCGAAATCTGCCACCGACTTTTAGAGCCTATTTAAAGGGGCTGAAGCTTATTTTTATGGCGATTCATTCATTCTTTAATTCATGATTGGGCAGCAGCTTTGGAACACTTTTTTGAGTTTTTGAGCGATTTTCGAGGGAGTCTTTTATGTTTTCTAGTTTATTTATTTTGTAGAATTTATTTATGGATAGCCAAATTTCTAATTCTTAGGGGATTGATGTAGCTACTTTATTTTTATGGTTTGAGTATTTAAATTTAGTTTTGAAGACAATTTTAAGATTCTATTTATGTTCTTATGTTCTTAATGCTTTTGATTTACCGCCCATATATTAATTGATTTTAATTCTGAAATCTAACACTCGAGAGAGGTGGTTTTATGATAGATCTTGGGAACATAACTGAAGGTAGATTAGAGTTGGGAAACTTAATCTTAATTTAGAAGTCTAAAAAGAACTTGTGATTCATACACTTTTAATTACTGAAATTGAATAGAGATATTGGTTTCTTAATTAATTGTGATTCTTGATTTGACGCTTGGGAGAGGTAATTAGGAATTTTAGTGTTCTTGACTTATAGAATATGAAATTGTTATTCTTGACTAAATGAATACTATTTCCATAAATTAAAGTAGTGAAATCATTCTTCTAGGACCTTTTTCCATTGATTTAATTCAACCTTTTTACATTTAGTTTTATTTATTATTTTTAGTTTATGATTATTAGTTTAGTTCAACATTCATTATTTTATGATTTCTAAATAAAATTGAGTTAATCATACATTAGTATTTAGGTAGACTTAATTTTTTTCCTTAGAGGACGACAACTCTTTGTTCTTATCACTATATTAAAACTTGACTCCGTACGCTTGCGGGTAATTGATAATTTACGTCAACATCCACCCCTAACCTATATAGTTCCCATAATTGAAGGTATAGGATTTGGTTAGATTCCTGAGACAAATGAGTATAAGGTTGTCATAGGCATTGAATTTTGGCAGGATACCTCTAGGTGCTACAATCAGGATCTTATCAATTACAAGGGCAATTCTGAAGTTTTTGTGTATACTTTATGTACAAATTCTTGGAAGCAACTTAGTTTTCAAATCCCATTTTCTCCTTTTAATCTAAGGAGTGATCCACCAATTCACTCGCAGATTTATGTTGATGGAGTTTGTTATTGGGTAGATTCGACATATGATGGAATTTATAAGATCTTTTCATTTCACTTGAGAGATGAGGTCTTTGAGACTCTTCAATTGCCTTATATTGAAATTCCGCGTTCTTATTGTCTTTGTCTTACTTTATTTATGTTAGACGGTTGCATTGCATTGGTAAATGATTAATTCTTGTATTAATCCTGATATGGGAAAAGTTCTAAGATATAAAAGAGAATGTTGTTGGTTCAGATGGGCACATGCCATTCTCTTTTGATGAATCCCCCCTTGAAAGTCTCAATCCATTTTAACCCTATGTTTGATTGAATTTCAGTGTATGTGAGTTGAAAATGGAATTAAATAGTCTTGAAAACCTAGCTGCAGATTTAGATGTCTTATCTGATATAAAGAAACAAGAACTGATAAAAACTAATAAGAAATATGTGAATCAACCTCAAATTGAAATAGATCTTCATTTATTACAAGTTCATAAGATCGAATAATCGATAGCCTCAAAACTGGAAATCAATCACTCCAAAAGCAATTGATAAAAGAAGCAAATTATATCAACCTCACAAAAGATGATAATTTCTCATTTTCCTTTTAATGAAATCCAAAGAACAGACATTAATGCAATCCTCTACCGTCTTCGTCTTCTGCAACAAATTTTTCCTTGCACACATGAACTTGTCCACAAACTTTCCATGCATAAAAAACATGAAGCAATGACATCAGTCTCTTTTTTTAGCCAACTCTGCCAAAACTGGAGCAATGGCACGGTGGGGACCTTACCATGTAGAAGAGAAATCCACAACAATCTATAGACCATATATGGAAAATCACGAAGTCATTAGACTCTAGGGCGGTTTGAGATAAATTTTAAAAGTGTTTATAGGTGTTTTTTAATGGTTATATAAAACATTTTTCTTATTAAAAACATTTTTAAACATCTCAAATTGGTACTAAGTGTTCTATAATTTTTAAAAATGTTTAAAAGTGTTTTTGAGAAACTGTTTAACCATTAAAAAAACACTTTTAAAACTATTCTAGACGACCCTAAATTACATTAGAAAAAAGTTATTAAGAAATGGTTCCTTTAATATTTTTAGTTCATTATCTTAGCACTTGTTTGGTTCGTTGTAATATAAAATTCCCTTATGAAGGACATTTAATTACAACCTTTGTTTATAGGTTATTTAAAAATATCTCAGTAATATGAAATTCCAGAAATCTATATTTTCTCAGATATGGAGTTATTTGATTAGCTGCTTTCTATGATTCCCCAAGAAGGTAATATTTATTTTTACAATTTCAACCCTATTTAATCCGGACAAGTTGCCAAATATATATAAAAAAAAACTTATACTCACGTTTCCACAACTCTACTTTCTCCAGTATCATATTTCCACAGTGTGATTATAGGTTTTTTTTTTTCTAAATTAAAAAAAAAGATATAAATTAATTTTTTTTTTATCATTTGATGATGGTTCGTTCATTATTTCCTTCATTTTTTTTGTTGGATTCCCAATTTCCAATGCTTTTTTGGAATTTAATATGAATATTTTTTTTATTATTTTGTTAAATTAATGTATAAATGGTAAATAAGGATATTTTCGATAAAAGCATAAAAATATCATATTTCTATATACAATACCCGAGCATCAGATTCTCAATATTATATTAATGGAATATGTTAAATCACAGCGAACCAAACGGGTTAATGAAATGGGTTTTGAGTCAGCTTTATTAAATAAAAAACGGAAAAAGAGATATTTAAAAGCAATAATAAATAACAGGTTGTAAGATTAATTTCCTTTCAAGAGCTGCTGCTTGTATGACAAACGTGAACGTGACTTCCAACTAGTTACAAAAAAGGACTATTTATTTTTTTCCTTTCGATTGAGAAACTCGACTATCTCTATCAAATTCAATTGTTTCACTCCAAAATTTTAACTCTATTTGGTCTCCGAAGAAATTGAGGTACAGTTTTCAAATCAAAATCTAACTCTTTGAAGAAATTGATGCATATTCGTTAGTGTTTTGATTTTAAGAAGAATATTGTCGAATTCACGTGTTTGTTCGAATCTATAGGAAACATATCTCTTGAATTTCCCCTTTTGCTGTGAAACTCTACCCCCTTCAATTTTTTATTGTTGTTTTAATGTTTGGATCTCTCTTCTTTTAAACCATTTCTTTGACAGATTTTTCAATTTCGTCGCAAAGAAATCAGAGCAAGTAAAGAATGGATGGGACGATATTTGACGACATAGTAGATGAATTGGTGTTAAATATCCTTATGAGGCTTCCCGTAAAGTCTCTAAAACGATTCAGTTGCGTCAACAAATGGTGGTATAATCTCATTCATAGTCCTTATTTTATTTCCCGACATTATTCCCATCATTTTTTCTGTAATCAAAAGCTTCTCGTCAAACGTCGTCTTTCCAATTTCACCTCAGGAATAGAGGTTATTTGCTTCGTGTCTGAAAATGATGGAGATTCTTTAAATCTATCAATTCCCTTCCTCAATCAAAATAATACATTAACTATTATTGGCCCTTGCATGGCGTTAAAATCTCCACATGTATCAATATTGTTGATATTACCTTATGGAATGTTGCAACTGGAGATTACAATATACTACCTAAATTAGATTTCTCTTTTCCACCTTGAGCCTATACACAGATCCCATAATTGAAGGTATAGGATTTGGTTGGATTCCTGAGACAAATGAGTATAAGGTTGTCATAGGCATTGAATTTTGGCAGGATAGCTCCAGGTGCTACAATCACAATCTGTTGGGAAAAAACACCTTCCCACATTCACCGTTAGGAATAAAAAAAAGTAATCGAGAAATTAAAGAATAAAACACAATCAGAGAGACACGAGAATTTATACTGGTTCACCCAAATTGGCTACGTCCAGTTGCTACCACTGCGGAATTCACTATGATGAATCAGAGTTACAATAGAGAAATATTCAATACACTAAACCGTGTATTAACCGCTCAAAAGCCCTCAAGAAAGAAAATACTTTCTTTATAATATTTCTCTCAAACTCACACCAACTCTCTCTGTTGCCGAATTTGGTCACAAAGTCACAACCTACAAAAAAACCCACTGCCTCACTATATATATATCTGCCAATTTGAAATAACAAGTTGTGCCCTACTTTTTGTTCTCACGCTTCATGATGGTGGACAAAACCCTCTCAGCCAATTAAAAACAATTCACATTTGTAAACTTGCACTTTTAATTGACCTACTTAACATTTGTCTTCAGACACATTTAATCACCATACAAAGTCAAAGTAGATAGCGGGCTTGGACTTACTTTGGGCTTTAAGTCATTAACTTCATTTATTTTGATTTGTCTTCACAAATGCCCAACACGATCTTATCAATTACCGGCGCGATCCTGAAGTTTTTGTGTATACTTTAAGTACAAATTCTTGCAAGTAACTTAGTTTTGAAATCCCATTTTCTCCTTTTAATCTAAGAAGTGATCCACCAATTCACTCACAGATTTATGTTGATGGAGGTTGTTATTGGGTAGATTCGACATATGATAAAATTTATATGATCTTTTCGTTTCACTTGAGAGATGAGGTCTTTGGGACTCTTCAATTGACTTATATTGAAATTCCTCATCTTGGTTGTCTTTGCCTTACTTTATTTATGTTAGACGGTTGCATTGCATTGGTAAATGATTTATCAGATTCGGTAAAATTACATTTTTTGGCTGATATTTGGGTATTGGAGGTATCATGGATCAAGAAATTCAAAATTGGACCAAAGACTTGGACTTGTGAAAGATGAGTATTTCTTGGAGGATACTACAAAAAAAAAGTCTATTTGCGACCAGACATTTGCGACCAACAGGTCGTTTTTATTGTAGAATGCGACAAAAAAAGCGACCAAGACAGTGGTGGCAAAAAAGCTGGTCGTTATGGAATTTTGTGCGACTGGATAGTCACAAAAATACGACCAAAAAAGTTTGGTCGCAAAAAAGTCAACATTTTGAAAAAACGACCAGATGGTCACTTAAAAAGTGACCATCTGGTCGTAATTTATGTTGAAGACATATGACCAGTTGGTCACATGAAAGAGTGACCACGTGGTCGTTTTTCTAAGCGACCAAATGGTCACTTTTGGACTCAGGCAAAATGTGATCAGATAGTCGTTTTTTAAGGATAAAAAACGACCATCTGGTCGTTTATATTCTAGGAAAAATGCAACTAGATGGTCGTTTATCTTCTAGAGTAAATGCGACCATCTGGTCGTATTAAATAATTTTTTTATTTAATTATTATTTTTTTATTTAATTAATATTAAAAGTATTATTTATTTATTTAATTAATATTAATTAATTATTATTTATTTATTTAATGAATATTAAAATTTAATAATAAAAAATTGGAATTAAGATAAAATATATATAAATCAAATATTCAAAAAATGTTGTATACAAAAAGAAATCATCTATCTACTGCGGAGGGGCGGGGGGTGGCGGAGGCGGCGTTGATGATGAAGGCCCGTCGTCTCGGGATCTAAAGTACGAGGCCAAAGATGCTCCGACCTGGGCCTCGACCCGTGCCTGCATAGCCGCCTCAATCGCAGCGACTTGAGAAACGAAGTCGTCGCGCATAGCGTCCATGTCGGTGTGAAGCTGCTGAGCCTCCTCGCGCAGCTGCTGCTCAACCGGAGAAGGGCCGGAGCTAGTGCTCGCTCCGCTCCGCTGGGGCCGAGGCACATCCGCGTAAAGACGCCTCCCGGGCGTGCCGAGACCAGGAACAGATCCATCCGGGACGAACGCCTCAGCCGCCTCCAAGAACGCCTGTCGACGGTCTTCCTGAGTCGGTTGCGAGTCGGGTGTGGGCAACCTCTGACTCAAAGACTCTTTGAAACGGTCCTAAATATTTAAAATTCAGAAAGTATGTAAAAGTTAGAAAATGATGAACAAATTCTAAGTAATAATTGAAAAAACATATTAAATACCTGAGTTTGTTGCGCATTGTCGTCGATGATCGTCCCGTCCTTCTTCGTGTGAAGGACCAGGTGCAGCTCATCAGGCGGAACAGGACGACCATATTTTTCTTCCTAACATATTATAAAAAGAGACAGAAATTAAATTAATAAATAATTGAAACAAAAAACAAAAAAATGACGTGAAAGAAAAATGACAATTACCTACCAATATACGATGGTGCTCGTCGTGAGGCTTCGCGCCACCTGTGTGCTTCCTCGGGTTCTTGGTCCGGTTGGCCTTATTCTTTGTAGATACTTTTTTGCCCTCTTGAGACTGCAAGCTCGCGAGGAGTCGGGAATGCTCCTCCTCGCTCATCCACACAGGCCGGTGTTCAGCTTACTTCTGCCGCGCCCGGTACATGAGGTCCTTGAATCGATCCTGCACGTGCCTGTCCCATAGGGGGAACATCCGACAGTCCGTGACATCGGGATCGATCATAGGAAACTTGCCCTGAAAAAATTTGAAATAAGAAAACGTTAAAGTAATAAATTGATTGTTACAAATTTATAAATTAATTAATTATAAAAATAAGTGAAGTTATTTACCTTCCAATTGTCGTACATCCGACGTTTCTCCGTCGTCGGAATCTTCGTCCAGCGAAGCTCGCTGGGTAGAGGCATGCTCTGGAGGACCTGTCGAAACCGCTTTGAAGCGGTTTGATGCGGCTGTATTCTGCAAAAAAAAAAAAGTAAAAACTATTTTTAGGTTATAAATAACATGAATATTTAATTAAAAAAATTACTTGTCTACTTACGTATCCCCTTCTATCCGAAGGGTCGGGTTGGCGGTGGCCCGAGGACGGCCAGGTGCCAAGGCTCCGACTCCACCTGGATCGGGCGCGGTGCCAGGTGGAGGGTCCGCGACGAGTAGTGGGCCGGAGCCTGTGAATCCTCCCCCAAACGCGATGTCGCAATCTGCTACTCGGATACTGCGGAGGGATATGTCGGGTCGGGATTGTCGTCCAACCGTAATATCTCGTCCAGGTCAGCATGCGTCCAGTCCCTCGCATCTGGAGAACTGTCCAACTCCGGTGCGTCATCCTCTGGCGGTAGATCAGTGCGGTCCTGCGCATCATCGCCGGACATCGGAGGACGACGTTGGCGTGCCATTTTCCTAATCAAACTAATTAAATTTATTAATTAAGTATATTAAAATAAATTAAATTAAAATAATTAATTAAATAAACTAAACTAAAGTAAATTTAATTTAATTTAATTAATTAAATTAAAGTAAGTAAACTACACTAATTATTTAACTAAATTAATTAATTAAATTTAACAAAAATAGTTAAGTAAGTAATTAAAGTAATCTAATATATTTAATTTACTAAATTAAATTAATTAATGAAACCAAAGTAAATTAAATTAATTAAAGTAAGTAAACTACACTAATTAAATTGAATTAATTTAAAAAAAGTAATCTAAACTCATAATGTGACTAAATTAAATTAATAATTTATTAAACTAAATTTAATTAAGTAATTAAACTAAATTTAATTAAGTAATTAAACTAAATTTAATTAAGTAATTAAACTATATTAAATTAATTAACTAATTACTTAACTAAGTTTAACTAAATAAATTAAAGTAACTAACTAAACATAATTAATTAAGTTATTAATTACACTAATTTAAAGTTAAACTAAACTATTCAATTAAATGCAACTAAATTTAATTAAGTAATTAAACTAAATTCAATTAATTAACTAAGTTTAACTAAACAAATTAAAGTAACTAACTAAACATAATTAATTACACTAATTTAAAGTTAACTTAAACTATTCAATTAAATGTAACTAAATTTAACGAAACTAAAACATTTTTTAATAACTTAATGAAAACGAAATCGAAAACTAACCTCGAATACGCTACCGGGTTTTGGAGGTTTTTGAAACGAAATGGGTGAAAAACGGGGAACGGGAAAGGTAAGAAAGAACGGGGTTTAGGGGAACGGGCAAAAAGCAACGGGGGAACGGGAACGGGGAAAGAGAGAAAAGGAAAGAAAAGAAAGGAAAAGAGAATCGGGTGGGGGAGGGAAAGAATCGGGTGGGGAGTTTAAATTAAGAATTGCGATCATTTGGTCGCAATTTTGTAATTATGACTAGAAACGAAAAGTCCCTCGATTACGACCAGTTGGTCGCATTATGGTTCAAAAATACGACCAGCTGGTCGTATTTTAAGAAGAATGTGACCAACTGGTCGTAATCGTGTCATTATGACAACCAGCTGTCACATCACGCTTCCCATCAACAAATGCGACCAAATGGTCGTAATTGTCAAATTAACCGCCATATTTTGCGACCAAATGGTCGTAATTATCAAATTCACCGCCAAAAATTTAATGATAATTTAAATTTACCGCTGAAGAAAGCGACCAGATAGTCACTAAAATACAACCAAATGGTCGTAAATTAATACAAATTTTTAAAAAACTTAAGCCTGCATGTAACGACCCGACTCCAAAAAGACTGGCCGCGAGTACTCTCAGTGGAAGCGCGGGAAATAAGAAATTTAAAATTCTTTTAATACGTCTCGTAACGGAAAACAACAATTTCAACGGAAAATTTGCGTGGGTCCATTTAAAAATCGAATATACCAAAACCTGTTTACATAAATTTTCCAAGCAGAAAAACAGTAAATAATGTTTCAAAAGTGTAACAAATTAAACAACTTTATACATAGACTATAAACAATGACATTAACTAATAATTACATAAGACACTTCTTATGCAATCCACACGACTCGAGCTCGAGATGCAGTCCACTGGTCCTCTTCCAAGCTCGACATTCAAGCTTCAATGCATACCATCTTCCCTGTCACGTTCTCGATCGCGGCAAAACCTGAAAGGTGATATGTAGCACCTTTGAGCATGGCGCTCAGTGGAAATAACAAGAAAATAAAGTAAACTTATGCATGAAGTTCATAGTCAGAAAATGGTCCAAGAATTCAAGTATCTCACCCGTTACCTGGTCATTACTTCCACTAGAGAATCTGCCTCCTATTCTTAATCCCATATTCAAACTTAACCTCTCACATTCTCGGTTTAAAACAAACAATACAAAGCTAAGTTACCTTCTAACCATTAAAAGCTTATTCAAAATCAAAAAAACTCTTTCCAACCATTCACACTACATTTAAACTCGCAACTTAAATCTTGTCTCCAATCTACTCAACCTCATTAAACCTATTTCTTGCCTAGCTCAACTCAACACACAATACACCTCACCTGAATATCACACTGACCATTATAACTATCTAACGATCACCTTTAAGTACGTTTATGCTTAATACCCTTTTCCATCCTTTCTAACATATTTAAACCATTTTACCTCTTTTACCTACACATTTTCTCTAAACTGGCTCTACTTACCTTGTCTATTCTGAAGGTACTCATATCTCAGCAGCTCGGAAAATAAACATGTATGCAAGTCACTGAAGATATCGTAATGTTATGACACATTTATAATAAACTAAGCGAATAAACAAGAAGGCTAAATATGGTGATGTAATCAAAGTGTCATCAATCACTAGTAAACCGAACCGAGCATCAATTATTACTTACACTTTTGACTCATCTTACTCCTGCACCAAAGGTCTTGGAGGCTACCTTGAAACAAGATAATGACGTAATGAAATGATGTAGGTGGCATAGTAGGCAACGATCTCATTATAGCAATGATATGCAATGTTCGGAAATGATGTATCAAAGTAGCTAATTAAGTATGAGTGCTTATGAATATTAAAAACACTTAAACGTGTAAGTTTGTTCAAACTATCTACATTTCTAGTTCATGATCAAACTGTATCGACCATGTTCAATCCGATACAACCTTTCCATAACACATTTCCTACTTTACATCAAACCTTAGTTCAAACCAAAACCATAATCCGTTGCACTTTTCCCCGTCACACTACGTGCATTTCACTAACTATCTCAGAAATCACTCGAGCCTTAGCTCAAGTATTCTTCCAGGTTATCGTAATAACCACTCTAGCATCCAGGCCATCCACCACACAGCGCCTCGGAGCTACACCATATCCGCCACGGTAACCTCGTGTAACGTCCAACATCCACTCACTATTACACGGGTTACGACCCCATGGCCAATCATCAATCGCATGAGATGCATGAATGACGTGAAATGAAATGAAATGTACATATCATGCTTTTTCGCAATTCTCATCGGAAAATAAACTTTAGCATAACAAGTTCAAAAGAGATAGCCCTCCTATCAGCATATGACTTAATCCTTTATCATAACACACTTAAGAGTACATTACACACACAAAATCACAATTTAAGCATTTTGTCTCCCGTCTCGACTAAACGTGACCTATCAAACAACAAATCGAAAACATAACAAGAATAAATATATAACTCCCAATTCAGTATATGACTCGATCTTCAACTTGAAGCATGTATAAAAGCGAGTAAACATGAAAGAACAACTTAACATTTAAGTAGTAACAAGGATATAACAAGGGTATTTCCACCCATTTTGCTTTCTCAACCACACGACTGGTTCGGACATCATTTTCCATTCCGCTCTCATCTTCCTTTTCCCATACTTTCACATACTAAGTGGTGGTTCCAATCACCCCCCCCCTTTAACATTAATAACCTCTCCACAACCTCATCATAGCAAACACGTTCGATCACCCATACCATCCCTTAACTCATTTTGTTCTCACTTTTCTAGTCAAAATAAGGTTTGACTTTCGCTTTTTGTTCCTCATCATACACAATCAATTAACAACTAAACTTAAGCTTATAATATAATAATTAAATCATTAAGAACATTAAACTAGATCCAAGAACCCGGTATGCTCCAAAAGGTCTTCAAACTAGCTAAAATAGGAAAGTGGTGTTTTTAGCCATTGAGGGGTTTTTTTTTTAAAAAAAATCTTTGGTTGGAGTTTCTAACTTGATTTTCTTACATAAAATATGTATTTAGACACCCAAATAAACCAGAATTTAAAGACTTTAAGAGAAAGATAAGAAAACGCCAAAATTCGGAAAAACTAGTAAGCTTTCAAAGGGGCAACAATGGAGGCTTTGACCTTGGCTTTTATCCATGGTTTCCTACCCTTTCATGGTATCTAAAAAATTGTGAAAGACTTCATAACATAATCTTGTTTCTTAACCATATTAACTCCAAGTAAAAACATCTAGGCTTTCCCTAACAAAAACCTTACACAATTGAACACTCTCACTCCCCATAACCCATTCTTGATTTACACACCTCCAATTACTTATTCATGTGTAACCCTTCATCTAACCATCAAAAACTAACAATTTTACCCCAAAATTAAACACCAAAACACATAACAACTCATCATATAAAAATCAAACATAAAAGTACTTTAGATTCTTTTTATTCCCACCTTGTGATACAAAGTATCAAGCTTGCACATTGGAGCTTTACTTTGAGCCAAACCTACACACAAATCATGCTATTTATTTAATAGACTTTATATAGCATGAATATATATAAATTAACATTTAAACATCACCCAAGACCCCAACAAAACAGCCCCTATCCCGAAAACCTAAAAACAGTCCCCAAAGTAAATTGCAAAACCGTGGGGAGGGGTGTATGTTCTGCCTTGATGTGTAGTTCTTCAAGAATTATAAAATTTTATATCCAAGCTTTAGTTTAAGTTCAAATTTTAAATAACAAACCAGCTTTAAATCAAAAGAACAAAGGATATCATTTAAGTTTCAAAATTTAAAAAGCTTCAAAGTGTTGTTAATGGAGGTTTTAGTTTCAATTTTAAAGAATCCCTCAATTCCTATTAAAATTTCCTTATTTGTCCTTCAAATTCTAAAACAACATAAACCTAACCTCATGAACTTTATAAACTAAGAATCATTTTCCAGAAACTAAAGTTTGTTTTTTTTTTACATAATCTTTGCTACATAAATAAACCCATAACTTAAAACCATGAATCTTAAATTTTCCTATGTTTTGTAAAATCTAGGTTTTAAGAAAACTTACCAAGAACTCATCAAAAATTGTTGATCCTTCATGGATTCTTCCTATTATACAAAATCCTACATGAATCCTCTATTTTCCCTTTGATTTCAAGCCAAGAAAAGCAAAAGAGAAGTTGGAAATCGGCCCTCCCTTTCCTTGGAGCTATTCGGCCATGGCAGAAGAGAGGAAGGATGAAGATAGCTAGCAATTCTTGCTCCAGTAACTCTAGAATCCCTCACCCATCAAAACCCATAAATATTCCCTTTGAAAATCAAGCCAAAGCTTCAAGAAAAGGAGAGGCAAAAATCGTGACCCTCTCATGGCTGAGGCGTTCGGCTGAAGAAGAGAAGAAGGAAAAAAATAATTTTCCTTTTCTTTCTTTTTTCTTTTTTCTTTTAATTAATTACTTATGAATTAAAGGAGGGGTTGACACCTAGCAATGACTAAGCAGTAGTTGCTTTCTACTTTTTTTTCTTTATAAAATTTAATACTAACCATATTAATTTTATGTTTTTGTCTTCCATGTAAATTTAAAAAAAAAAAAAAAACTAATCCAAATTCATTTAACCAAAGTTAATTATTTACTCATTCAACTAACCACAATTAGTTTCTTACCCAACCTTGGTTAACTCGGTTAACCTTGATCAATGCACATCCAAAAGAATTATTTAACTTTATTTAAAACACACTTTCTTATTAAAACTAAATTTCCAACCTCCATAATTTAAAATAATTTAATTTTCATTATTTAAATATTTTACCAAATCCCGAGCCGTTACACTGCATTTGCATAGTTACGACCAAATGGTCGCATTTTTGCTTAAAAATACGATCAGATGGTCGTATTTTTGAAGCAAAATGCGACCATTTGGTCGTAATTATACCTCTATATTTTTTTTATAACATATTTATATATATTGTTTAATGAAACACAACAATGACGATATTATAAAACATAAAGTGAATCATATAAATTTACAAAGTGTATTATTCTTCATCCTCAGTTTCTTCAATCATTGCTTCTTCTTCTTCTTCATCATCTCGAATAAATTCAGCATCAATGTCACGTTCGCGAGAAGTGGAAGCATTTGTATCGTCATCATGCAATGTTATCGTTCCATCGTTCAAAGGACGTGTGGTACCTGTATTCTGGCCATCGTCTATTGCACGACATATTACCTGATCTTCTTGAAAAGCACCGGCTTCGTTTGCATGGTCGTCTTTCTCGGATAGGTTTTCTTCTACCTGTCGTGGTTTAACTTTACAAACAACTAACCAATCTGTCAGATCTCGTCTATTACTCGGATAGTTCAGGTAATAAACTTGAATCACCTGTGAAGTGAGGACAAACCTATCAGCGGTGCGTATATGCTTGTACTTGTTTACCTCAACGATTTGTAAATGATCAATCTTACGGACTCCACCTCGTCTTGTTGTCTCGAACCAAGTGCAGTTAAACAGAACAATGCGTTTTAGCGTCAGACTTGCGTATTGAATCTCAAGATTCTCATCGATTACTCCAAAGTAATCGTCTTCGGTGCCGAACACTTGACCTTTTATGCAAACACCACTGTTGTTTGTTGCCCTGTTAACAGAATGCGCCTTTGTTTGAAATCTGAATCCGTTACCGACGTATCCAGTATATGACCTTGCAATCCGTGCAGGTCCCTTTGCCAAAGAAATCATGCGAGGATCATCTACCGGTAACGTAGGGGAGTCCACCTGTCATTCAGCACACATAGAGTATAATTAGAAGGATATAGTATTTTTCAACAAATGACTTGACATGATATTTTTGACAATTTCAAATAACTCACGTATGCACTGAACCAGGAACGAAACTCCTTCTCGATTATTGACCCCTTCTCAGCAGCTGTAAGACCGACTCGTGTCATTCGAACGTATACGTTCAGAAATAGTCTGTATGTTACAAAAATAGTAAGAAAATATTTTAAACTGTTGTGATTGTTAAGTCAAAGGAATAATGTAACATTACGAGAACTCACTCAATGTAAGGATCGACTTCTGGGTAGTTGCATAACACGTAGGTCTGCATTACGTGATACTCAGAATCGGTCAACGGCCTACGCACTGATCTTCCAACTGTCATGCCAGGTTCAGTAAATATGGGTAGGTCGTTTACGTCAACACCTTCAAGTAAATTTTCGACAACGTTTCGTGTCATTGGACGAAACTGCTCAGCAATGTGTTGATCAAAGTAGTATGAACAAAACGTGGTAGTCTATTGCGTGAGGTACGCACTACAGATAGATCCTTCGACTCTTGCTTTATTTCCAACCGTCTTTTTCAACCGACGTAAGTACATGTGGGTTACAAACAATTAAGTAAACCTCTGATATGTTTAACATTAAAAAAATTGAATTATATACAAAGTAAGTTTGCTAACCTTTCAAATGGGTACATCCAGCGATAATGGACCGGACCCCCTAAGAATGCCTCGTATGGAAGATGCACTGGAAGATGCTCCATTGAGTCAAAAAAGCCAGGTGGGAACATTCGCTCCAACTTACAGATAATAACAGCGATCTCCGAACTCATTGAAGCGGCAGTAGCTTCAGTCAGCTCTGTACACGTCAAGTCCCTGAAAAAAACACTTAACTGGGCAAGCGGCTCCCAATGTCTGTTCTTTAGGAACGGTCTGAACGCGACGAGCATCAATCGTTGCATGAATACATGACAGTCGTGGCTTTTCATACCGAACATGACATGTTTTTGACTGTCTATACACCGACTCAGATTCGAAACGTATCCGTCAGAGAATTTGATGGATTTGATCCACTCAAATAGTGTTTTCTTTTCATCCGTCGTCAACATGTACTTTGCTTTTGCGTTATTATCATTGTCGTCAGGCTCTAACTTAGGACGGTTACAT
The DNA here is from genome assembly GCA_028015215.1 of Gynostemma pentaphyllum. Lineage (NCBI taxonomy): Eukaryota > Viridiplantae > Streptophyta > Magnoliopsida > Cucurbitales > Cucurbitaceae > Gynostemma > Gynostemma pentaphyllum. The sequence continues at coordinate 16,837,785 of CM051350.1, read as the reverse complement.
ATCTTCTGTACATCGTAACGTGCCTTCAGATTGTCCTTTGTTTTGCCAGGAACGTTCAAAACCGTATTGAAAATGTTGTCGAAGAAGTTCTTCTCGATATGCATTACATCCAGGTTGTGTCTGATAAGTAGATCTTCCCAATACGGTAGATCCCAAAAAATACTCTGTTTCTTCCAATCCGTGTTTTTTCCAGCAGCATTGTTTGCAAGCTCTGCACCTTCCACTGTAATCTTCCGCATCCCTATAGCATCTATACCGTGCAGAATCTGCCTTCCACTGTACATTATCGGGGGGTTTCCTTTCTTACTCGCCGACCCTTCTTCCAGTCAGTATCGTTTGAACGGAACGCGTGATTCAACGGCAGAAATCGACAGTGGCAATCAAACCAACAAGTTTTCCGACCGTTTCTGAGGTAAAACGCATCTGTGTCTAGCATGCAATGTGGACATGCGTATTTATCGGCCCTACTCCATCCTTGAATAGAGGATGGAGATCGATATTTACAATTACTAAACTAATGAACGCTAAGCAAAACAATAACAAAACTCATACTCAAGAAATAATGAGCGTGAGCGCAACATACCTGACAACATTGAATACGCAGGGAAGTCACTGATCGTCTAGATTAACGCCGCGCGCAACAATAAATTTTGTTCTTCGAGATGTCGTACGTCATGACACCGTCTGTCCACAACCTCTTCAACTCTGCGATAAGTGGTTGCAAATACACATCCAGCTTCTGTTTTGGACTTTTCGGGCCAGGTACGATCACTGTGAGAAAAATCACCGGGTCTCTCATACACATCGAGGGTGGCAAGTTATACGGGGTTACCATCACCGGCCAAACTGAATATTGCTCCTCGGATGCCCCGAACGGGTTAAAGCCATCTGTGCATAAGACCAATCTCACGTTTCTCGGATCTTGTGCAAAATCAGGATGACAATTATTTAAATGCTTCCAAGCCGCAGCGTCTGAGGGATGTCGCATAACACCTTCATCATGTGCATGCTCGTGATGCCATCTCATGTGTGAAGCTGTGACATCTGATGCATACAACCGTTGCAGACATGGGGTCAGCGGTTAATAGAACATGCGGGCGTACGGAATCATCCCGCGTTTCCCCTGTTTATATCTTGGAAGGAAACAGAATTTGCAGTGATGCAGATCCGCATCCATATCCCAGTAGATCATGCATCCGTTTCGACACGAATCTATCTTCTCTATGGGTAACCCAAGTCCCTCCACTAGCTTTTTCGTGTCGTACAAACTTTGCGGCATCAGGTTTTCTTGTGGAGCGTATCGACGAAACCACGATGCGACCGAATCAAATCCTCTAGCAGGTAAGTTATACTGCTCTTTTATATTTAAAAGTTATGTAGCAGCACCAAGTTGACTAACCTGACAACCTTCGTACAACGATCGGCTCGCTGTCTTCAGCAGATCGTGCATCTTACGTGCTTTCGGATTCATTACTTCTTCAACAGCCCCTTCTCTTTCGTCGTCTACGTTCAAACTTTCGCGATAATTTTTATTTCCGCCCCCATATCCAACACCATCAAGTATCATCTGCTGCATCTGACTATACTATTGTATTTCATAGGGTTCTTCGACGACAGCGTCCGCATTCGAGCTGCTACCCTCGTACTGTCTCGCTTCCTGTACTGCAGCGTCGAACATTTCCCTCGTCTCCCTATGATACACCTAGTGATAATAATTCTCCACAAATCCCCAACTATAAAGATGAACCTTCAAATCTGGAACCGGTATGATTCTCCTATTGTCTCATTTTCTGCACGGACATTGTAGCTTTTCACCATAATTCGCATAATGAACAGTTATCTTGCAAAACTCAACAAACTGTTCAACCCCGGCCACGAACTCATCGTTCAAATACCCGTCTATCAAACGAATATACATCCACTCTCTCATTTTTCTTTTTTCTTATCTTCTCCACAATGGGAGGAGGAGATTTTATAATGGATTCCTCTGCTTAATTGCGACTCTATGGTCGCAAAATTACTACCATCTGGTCGTATTTATCCCGCCAAAATTTCCCGCCTTTTTTTACTACCAAGTGGTCACTTCCAAATGCGACCAGATGGTCACTTACAAAGGCGCCTACTTGGTAGCTTTCTTCCCGCCAAATTTACGCGCCTTTTTTTTGCTATTAACGTATATTTCTAGTCTCCAAAATGCGACCAGATGGTCACTTCCATAGGCGACCAACTGGTAGCTTTCTTCCCACCAAAATACGCTAAATTTATGCGCCTTTTTTTGCTACCAAACTATATTTTAAGTCACAAAAATACGACCAGATAGTCGTTTTTTCAGGTGACCAAATGGTCGCTTCTTTCGCGCCATAATTTCGCGCCATTTTTTGCTACCAAGCAATTTTTTAAGTCACAAAAATGCGACCACTTGGTCGTTTTTCAGGGTGACCAACTGGTCGCTTCTTTCGTGCCATAATTACGCGCCATTTTTTATGACACCTTCTGATTTTGGTCGCAATCTGGTCGCAAAAAAAGTGACCAGATGGTCACTTTGAGTCAACCTTCAAAAAAAGTGACCAAATGGTCACCAAAAAACTACCCCCCCTTTTTTTGGTCGTAAATGGTTGGTCACATTTTGACTTTTTTTTTTGTAGTGAAAAGAGAAGAGATGAAATTATAGATTTTTGCACCTAAAAAAAGAGAAATGGAGGGGGAACAAATTTTTGAAATAAAAAAAATAAAGGGAAGAGAATGAGAGAGAATCTTATATGGTCGGGGGGGGGGGTGGGTACGGAAAAGAAGAGAAGTGAGAGAAATAATTTGAGTAAAGGTGTTTTTGTATTTTTACAATTACATGTGGCTATTTTAATGTGTAATTGAAAATGTGGTAATTTAAGAAATTAGAGGGTAGAAAAGTGTTATTTATATTTTTTCCCTTAAAAGAAAGTAGTAGAAATTAAACTTAGATTAAAAATTTAATAATAGGGTAAAATGCAAATTAGACCCCTGTGGTCTTTTCAAAATGCATGAACACCCCCTGTACTTTGAAAATGGCAAATCGCACCCGTGTAGTTTCAATTTTTTTCAATCAGACCTCTCCCCTTCAATGTCAATAATTTTCTTTTAGCCATAACTTCTTTATTTGAACTCCGATTTGGATGATTCAAGATGTTTTGGAATCTTCATTTCCGGCTTTACATAATCGTCTCTTCGAAACTTTGAAATCATCAATAACCAAAAGAGTTAACGATGTCAATCATACCTAGTGTTTCGATATTAATAAAATCTTTTATTTATTAATGATTTCAAAGTTTCGAAGTGACATTTATGTAGAGCCTAAAATGAGGATTTCAAAAAATCTTGAATCGTCCAAATCGGAGTTCAAACAAATAAGTTGTGGCTAAAAGAAAATTATTGACATTGAAGAGGAGGGGTGTGATTGAAAAAAATTGGAACCATAGGGGTGCGATTTGCCATTTTCAAAGTACAGGGGGTGTTCATGCATTTTGAAAAGACCACATAGGGTCTTATTTGCATTTTACCCTTAATAATATAATACTCAAATTGGTTTAAAAAATTAATAAAATATTGACCATGGTTAGTTTTATATAATTTTTTAATAAATGTTGGCTTATAATAATGTAGGGATGATTTTTTCTCAAATTAGAAGTGTAAGGGTGTAAATTAAAAAACTATTAAATTCATCTATTTAATCCAAATAATAATAATAATGCAATATCGGATGATTACTATGGATGCGCATGCATGACCCACATTTTGGCTAGTTTTTTTAGTTTCTATTGTTACGTGGCTATTTTCTGAAAACTTCCTATTTAAGTGGCTATTCCTATCCTATGAATAATTATAAATTCTTATTGAGTCATTTATGTAATTGCCTCTGTTTTTTCTTAACTTTTAGGTTAAATTATACAAAATAATCTTATAGGTTTGTTTCAATTTTACCTCTAACATTATAAAGGATTAAATTCTACTTCTAATCTATTAATTTATTTAAAAATTAACTTTAGTTGGAAAATTACTCTTTGAAAATATCATTTTTCAAGAAGTTATATTTTTATTGTAATAATACTCCTTCAAAAATATCCTTAATTTTTTATTTTCGTTAACTTAATCGAAATTGCACACAAATTATATTTTTTTTAAAAGATAATTTTCTCAATAAAATCAAATAAAAGATTAAAGATATAATTGAAATTTTTAAAACGTTAAAAGATAAATTTTTTTATTAACACCATAAATTGTCACAAAAAAATTGTAGCCTCAAACCATTTAAACTTCATTACAATATTCTCTCGACAAGAGAACTCCAATAAAATCGAACCCTAGGTAGCATATTTTGAAAAATTCTTCGCCTGTGTTCATTCGCTCGCTTATAATTTTTTATTTCAAGCTCTGTTCACTCGCTAATAATCTCCAATTTCAAGTTGTTCGCTCGTTGTTCTCTCGCATGTAGAAGGTTCATCTTCGTTGAGGCAGAAAGTCGCACGCATAAGGCAGAAGACAAACGTGGTTTGAAAATTTTAACCCCAATCTCACTTGGTAGTGAGGACTAAATGTCTTTTCCCCTGTCCATGGTTTGAAATAATATTATAAAAATACGATCGGTTAGTTTTGGATGCTTTTTTTAATAGAAATTAGACTATAAAAAGTGTAGGGTAAAAAAAACTAAATTGAAAGTGTAGGGGTGTAAATTAAAAAAGCTTGAAAATGTAGGGGTCATTAATACATTTAACCCTATTATAAATTAGGGGTTTTTGTATATTCTAGCCCAATTTTTGTTTTAAAAAGATTATTTATGAAATAGAACAAGATCATAGAGACACGGCCCCCCCAAAACACTTGGGTTTGAATGGGTAGTGTGGGCTTTCCTTGACATTTATGGGCTTCTATCAACAAATGGGTTGTGGGCGGCTCCCACGTCACTAGGTAAACCCTTGGTTACCCTCACCTTCATTCAATCTATCTATCTATCTATAGTATCTCTAAAAGCTGTTATATTGGGAGAATCTTAGAGCCCGTTTAGTTTGCAATCCAGATTCAGTTTTATGAATCTGGATTAAATGAATAAAATGAATCTGTTTTATTTTGTGTTTGGTTTACAATCTAGAAAAATTCAATTTGGGTTCAATTTCTTTTTTAGGCTAAAAAATGAATTCAACTAAAACAAGAATCCAAAATATCCAAATCAAAAATTGAAAAACACAGATTAACCTCACCCACACAATCCGACTCACGGGTTTGAACACATGAGATAAAATATGAGTCGGGTCCATTTTGTGGACTTGGGTCGGGCCGGACCTATTTTTACGAGCTTGACCCGGTCCGGTCGAGCTTTTATTTATTTAATTAAATTTTTAATTGCATTTTTTAAAACTAGTTTTTAACTTTTTAAACTTAAACTTAGTTCTAAAGGGATGAAAAAAAAGTTAATTTATTTTTTCACTATATCCTATTTTTTTATTTATACTTTGTTTTTATAATTATATATAAGACTATATTTAAATATAAAAAATAAAATAATATATATATATATATATATATATATATATATATATATTTATTTATTTATTTATTTTTTATTTTTTTTTATTTAAATGAACGGACCTTGAACCGGGTTACAGGTCGGTTCTGATAGGGCCCTATGGATAAAACCCGGAGCATGGGCTTGAGTACAAATACATGATTCATATCCAGCCCAAAGATTTATAGGTCGGGCTCGTTAACCATTAACTTACGGGCCGGCTCAGACTAGCCCACAGGCTTTATCCATGTGATGAGGTTCTGATAGTAGTAATTTGATATACAATGAATAGATTGAATGAAGAAATATAATTATATTTTTACAAATTATTATCATTAAATTAAGCTAAATTGTATATAATTTATCAAACTTGTTTAATAAATAGAATTATATTTTTACAAATAAAATCTAATAGTATATGTGAAATATGATATATGAAAATTACTTTAAAAAATATAAGTATAGTTGAACATTTGATATTTGGATAGTAACTAAACACTTGTTGTTATTCACTTTTTTTTTTTAATTTCTGAATAACCAACTAAACACATATTTCAAATTTCTGGATTTCAATTTTAAATTTGAATCTGTTACCAAACACATTTCTGGAACTAACAAATTCACTGAATACTACCCTAAATTTATCAAAATTCACTGAATTTAGATCTTGTTTTTTCATATTGCAAACCAAGCAGGGCCTTAACGTTTCTTTTTATACCCTCAATTCAACGTTTTGTGCCAAAACTAACCTTGCCCTTTTAGTTTTTTTTAAGGATAATACTTCTATTCTTCCCAGTAAGTATGTGATACATGCTTCCCAATGACATGAGTACGCAAACGGAACCAAAGATATTAAGCTTAAAACAATTATTTTAGTAAAATATTGAAAATTTCGGCATGTAGTATTCGTAAGTTCCAAGCCTCACATACAACATAAAAACCTATTTTTTTCCTGAAAACATCAGCTCATCGGTCGGTTCAGAGTATCACATAAACTTAAAACAAAATAAGGTTCGGTGCACCGAGTTAAAATAGTTACACACACATAATGTACATACTTTAAGTTTAAAACATGTCCCTAAAGCAAAAGAAAGTACATCCCAAATAAGACCACTACACCCCCAGAAAAACGCGGCTCGCGTGACCGGAGACCAAATCCAAAAGCTCCATCTCGACGAAATCAACGAGCACCACCTGCCGCGCCTCGTCCCCGCCCTCGTCCGATACCTGAAAGGTGATTTAGAGCACCTTTGAGCATGACACTCAGTGAAAACAAAAGAATATGAATGGTGATTCGGTATGATTGTAATAAAATGAATAGGAAGTAATGACATACTTAAAGTGCAAATAAGAACAATGTATTATGTATAAATGGTATCAAAACAACCACAAGTCCTCTAACATGTACTTTAGCCAAACCATTACCATATATCACATATCACAATTTCCATCCTCTTTAATTTCACAAGCCATGCCATCATACCCCGGCGTCTCTCTACGCCCAAGTCACATGATCAATCATCATCCGAGCCGTAGCTCTTTTCAAACTCAAATTATCTCAATAACCACTAGCATCCGGGCCATTTATAATATAGCACACCGGAGCCCATCACATCTCCGCCACGGTAACCACGTGTAACGTCTAACACCCACCATCATTACACGGGTAACTTCATCACATCTCCGCCACGGTAACCACGTGTAACATCCAACACCCATATACCGTTACATGGGTTACAACCCCATGGCCACATGTCGATCACATGAGATGCATGAGTGTAATGATATGAAATGAAATGAAATGAGCATGCTTCCTTTCAATAACATCAAGTAATGAAAGATCGATTCAACGAGTATAAATAGGTCATTTTCCCAAAAACGGTATATGGCTCAATCATTACTCACATAAGGCTCAAAATTCACATAATTACATGGTTCACGTTCACACTTTCTCTAATATCTCATTCGTAACTATCCTTCGTGTTAGGAATGGTGTCCTAGAACTTGTAATTATTTAATTATAATAATTTATTTCGAATAAATTAAATAAATAAACATAAGTTCTTTATATTATCTAGATTGATTTAATTGACGATATTAGGAATATATGGAAATATATTAATATCAAACATTCAAATAGTAAACCATAAGTTACTCTTATGAAATCACGACTTAGTATGTGAGTCATACGAGAGGATTAAAGTCGAGATGAGTAACTTAAAAGTGTCTACAGTAAATGGATAACGTTTGGGAACCTTATCCTGGTAACACTGTTGATAGCTTCGAATTTTATTTATAGACAAATGATCTAATCCTGATCATTCATGTGGGAGACATGAAATGCAAGTATCATATGCAATGTTGATTGTATAAGATAGGACCACGATGTCCTATCAAATTTCTCATTAGTACCGTTTATGAGAAATGATCGAATATCAAACTAAGTTTATCAACCGTGATAGCTCTCAATCCTGAGTGAAATGCGGACTCATATTTATGGAGTTATGTTCTTTGATTCACATGGTTGAGAGCGATCTGTAAGAACGCTTAATACACTCCTGTTTTGGGAACATGGCTAGATAAGTAGCTGGGAACTCATTTTCACGAGATGGAATTCATAACTTTCCTATAAATTAACGGTATCAGTGCGATACCTAAACATTTCAGGAACTTTAGGAAACTCCCTTGATGTACTGATTCGAGACATGAACAAGTGGCGCTATGACTTCTATTGATCACAGAAGTACCTTATCTCTAGTTCGACTAAAGATAAAGTTCATTGGAGAATCAGCGGGAGCACAAGGATAAAAGCGGTAATTACAGGGGCAAAATGGTAAATTTATCCGCCTGTAATTATGAGGGTTCTACGTGAAGGATTATATCACAGATATAAATAAAGATAAACTAAATGGACATAACTCATCTATAGTGAGGGTAGTTTAGCTATGAATCTATAGTGGAATTATTCATAGTTAGATAATAAGTAATTAACTGATTATGAGTTAATCACTTAATTGACTAATTATTAAGCCCATGATCTATAGGTCCATCGGGTCCCTATGCGAGGCCAAATATCGTAGTTGCGAAATCAAGTAGAAGAAATGCAAAGTTTAAGTAAAGTGAATTACTTAAATAGGCAATAATAATTGTTTAAATATTGAGTATATTTAAACGGTAATTAATATAAACATTATTAATTGTTTAAATAATGAGTTTATTTAAACAGAAAATTAATAATGAAATATTATTAATTATTTAAATATTGAGTATATTTAAATGGTAATTAATAACTTGAAATTAATTGACAATTATTAATTGTTTAAATAATTAATTTTATTTAAACAGAAATTAATAATTAAAATTAATTAATTAATAATAAAATATTATCAACAAAGTTATTAATTAAATAATGAGTTTATTTAATGGAAATTAATAATTAAAACATTTATTATTAATTATTTAAATGGAAATTAATAATTAAATATAATTTGATAATATTTAGTCGGGAGAAAATATTAATATTATTAATTGTTTAAATAAAATATTTTATTTAAATGGTACTTAATAAATTAATTAATTAAGTTGGACTTATTAATTTAAGAGAGAGTTTCAAGCCCAATTGGATTAATGAACCCAATTGAAATTGGCCCAAAATAATTAATTAAATAAATTTGATTTATTAATTATTTATTATTAATTTTGACCATCATAGATAATTTGTAGGAGATAACTATTTGAATTATATCCTATAATAATTATATAGATTTATTTACCCAAGATAAATAAAATAAAGAAAAGAAAATATTCTCTTATTTATCTATATCATTTTAGAAATACTAAGATAAAGGAAAGAGATAATTCTTTTTTCTTTTTGTGTTTATCTCCATGGATTAATCCTAATGTGATTAGGATTCCTATTTTTCTATAAATAGGAGGCTTGGGTCATTCATAAATCACACAATTAAATTCCTTAGAAATTCGGAATTCTCGCTTCCTTCTCCCTCCCCCCTTGGCCGATTTTCCCTATAGTAATTGGGAAGAAAAATATTTTTTTCTTCTTCCCAGTTTCTTCTCAAGTTCGATCCCACAATCGGGTTTCGTTTGATCGATCGGGATATAGCGTAGAACATCCGGTGTTGCTGAGGATTTGATGCTGTAATGAAACCTCCAACCGATTCTCCATATATTACTCAATGTAAGTTTTAGAGTTTTAATTTTCGAAAATTTAAAGCATGAATCTACATGTTTATATCACAAATTTCATGATGTTAATAGATCCGTTATTAAATGTTAATAAATTTACTAAATAAATTTCCCCTATTTTAGTAAATCATCCCTTCACTTCGATCATAAAACATAAATATGCTAAGTATGCAAAATCAAAGTCCCAAAGCAGTATATGACTCATTCATGGACTATGAACATAATTATAAAGCAAGTAGGCATGCTTTAACGAACAACTATCAAAACATGAACCGGTTTTAAACTAATTAACATTTCGGCCCCTTTTAGCCACTACCGGAGTCAATATTCGTTCCATAATTCTCTTACACTCTTAACCTTACCAACCATACTATCAAATCAATACCACCTACACAACACTTTCCCTTTCAAAACAACTCGGGAAAAACCTATGAATGCTCGCCATTCACCCTTCCGATTCTTTATGTTCTCACCTTCAAAATTGGCCCTGATCGTATCCACTCGTCTTTGTCCTAAAAAAAGTTAATCCATATGTGTTTAGTCTAATATAAACATTACAAGTCAGCTCATATCAAGCACATATAACCCCGAACTCGGTTAGTGGTAAAAGTTCCAAAACTAGTCGATTTGGGGTGTAATTTTCGGCCAAGCAAGGGGTATTTATGAAATATACATTGGGTTGATTCCTAAGGTGGTTTCCTTGCAATATATATATATATACTTCTCATGCATAGGGAGTTGAATGGTAAGTTACAGGACGTACGCATTACTTCCTCATGCATAAGGGTAAATGCGAAATCCTACGGGATGTCCTCATGCATTCATGCTTATGATTGATGATATAGAGAATCGAGATGTTATATTTTATACAAAGTTTATTTACTTTACTTATTCTATGTCATAACAAGTTAATGGATGAGGATTGACTACGAGTGTAGTAATATCATATTTTGGAGAAAAACGGAATAGAATTACCTAGATTTTGGAGAATTCTAGGAAAGAATGTGTCAGTTTAATTGGACACAAATCGGAAATGCAAGTTTGAGGTCTAACCTTACCTTTTATTCTTATTATTCTCACTGGGCTTAGTTTGTTAGCTCATGATATTACAAACATTTCAGGTAATGTTTGGGATCGTGGAAGAGGAGCTTGTGCGCGCTTGATCGAGATGATGATGATTTCGAGATGGACTAGGTGTTATGTAAAAATCCATGTACATGGTTTTGTGAATTTTATATCATTTTTGAGATTTGTACAATTGTATATAGCTCTTAAGAGCTTTTGTCTTTATGTTTATGATTCTAATCATTTTGAACTCCTGGATAGGAACTTAATGTTCGTTGTGTATTTTAGATTTTGAAATTAAGATGTAAACAGGTTTTGGCCAGCAAATTTTCAAACATAACCACGCCAAATTTTCTTAAAATAAAAGACTTCCACCGTGTTTTCTAATTTAATTTATTTGAAAGTGTCGGGTCATCACAGTTGGTATCAGAGCCTAAGGGTTCTGTAGACTACATACGATGCATGTTTGTTTTCATGTTTTGTTTTAAGTCCATTCTCAAGTCATCATCTGAGATCAGCGGCACCAGGTATGCCTATAACTTTTATTCTCATACTTTATTTCTTTGATATTGGAAAGTTTATGAGAATATTGTTAGAAGTTAATGATGTTTGTGATATTTCACATCCTTGTAAAACCACTATGTGGTTATGTTTATATTGACCCATTTTGAGATTTGGGTAAGGGTGTCGAGAAAGTGAATGACCCCGTGGAGTTTTGGAGGTTATACACCTCGTTAAGAGTATTGACATAATGTCAAAGTAAAGGAGACAAGATACTCCGAGAGATCAATCGTTTGATCCTTAAAGCTGATTAAAGTGTTATTGTCACACAATTGCTAAGTAGTGGTCTTAGTAGATGTGTGTGGACATTTATGTGTAAAAAGGAGACATGTTTGTCTAGATCCCAGTATTAAGAGATGAAACACCTGTTTGAGGTGAGAAATTGTTTAAAAGAAATAGGTTTGGCTCGAGTCCAGTAACCTAGATTCAACTCAAGGGACAAGTTCCTGATTTGAGTTGAGAAAGTTGAATTATGGTAAGTGGTAAATCCTTATGGTAGCATTGTGCTAAAGGAAAGTGTGTTACCACTCAAAAGAGGAAGTAAGGACTTTACGTGATAAGTCTCAACGAGGACCATTAAAGATTGTGTTAATTGGTTAATGGCCTAGTTTGGTCACTATCATGGTATGATGTACTAATTTGAATTGGATTATACTCGAGGTCGAGTTATTGAGATCCATATTTGGAAAATTTTCAAGATTGACTAACAGTAAGGTGGAGTGTTGGTATTCGATTGAAGTATAGAAGGAAGTTGATGGACCGTGGTATCAGTAACTTCTATAAGGCAATGAGATGGTTTGGTGAATTTCAATTCACATGGTGTTTGACCATCTAATTGGACGGAGAATTTGATAAACTTGTAGGTCATAAGTTGGACCTACTGAGTCTTTTAAGATAGACTCTAAACTGAATCCTGTGTTGGAAGGATAGAATGTTATTGGACTAAGGTGTTTGATAGACACCAGTTTTACTTGTAAGAACGCAAATGATCTCTGAGGTCGAGTTCATTCAAGATTTGAATAAGGAAGCTTAAGAGTTATCCTTATCTTGGATTTCGCTTATTATGAAAGGAAAAGAAAACTAGCTACCACAGACCAATTTCCTTTCAGGAGCAGAAGACAGAAGATGACGATGCCAGTCAAGGGACACCGCAAAAGCAACAACAGCAGCAACAACAACAACTGGTTTAAGGTGGAGCTCAACAAGGATAGGATCATCTTTACTAAAATAGTTGTGCCAGTTTCCATCAGGGAGATATACACTTCCATCAAGATGCTATGTTGTGATCAAACTTGGATTCACGCCACTTTTATAGGGCGTATAAGATACAACCATCACAACGTAGTAATAAGGTCAGGATTATCAGGAAAACCTACCAGTATGGTAGTGATTTATACTTTATTATTTTCAGGCCGTTTGGCTTTTATTTCTGTTTAATTTCGGAGCTAGCCACTCTTTTATTTTATCTTGTTATGTTGAGTTGGTAGCTCTTGAGCCGAGACTGTTAAGTTTCGAGATGCGTGCTTTTACCCCAGTGGGGAAGCTTATTTTGATGACAGTGCGTATGACTTATGACATTTGCATTATGAGTAGATGCTCACATTTTACTTTTATTGTTATGCATATGTCTGATTTTGAGGTGATATTGGGTATAGATTGACTATCATCTAATCGTACCATCATTATAGTTTGTATCGAGAAAGTTTTGATTGTATGAGTCCATGTGGGACTAGCTTATGCTTTCGTGGGTCTAGTAGACGAGTAACAACCACTTTGATATTTATGTTAGAAGCTAGAATGCTTCTAAGTGATGGAGCCTTGGGCTATTTAGCTAGTGCTGTCGATACTTCTGTACCGGAGACTAGCTGAGTTAAAAGAGCTTAAGAGTCAGTTATAGGAACTCTTAAACTCAGGGTTTATTCACCCTAGTGCGTCCTCGTAAGGAGCACTTTGTTGTTTGTGAATAAAAAGACAGTTCAGTGAGACTATATATTGATTATCGAGGGTTGAATCAATTACAGGTAAAGACAAGTATCAATTGTATTTGATTGATGATCTATATGATCGGTTGGGAAGAAACTGCTATCTTTTCAAAGATAGATTTGAGATCCGGTTAAATCCGTTGAAGATTTAGGATTAAGATATTCCTAAAACTGCTTTCAGGACGCGTTATGGACATTATGAGTTCGTATTTATGTCCTTTGGTTTCACCAACGCGCCTGTAGCTTTATGGACTTTATGCACACGGTGTTCAGAAGGTTCATTGATTCATTTGTGATTGTTTTCATCGATGATACCTTGGTTTATTCCAAGATAGAGGAGTTGCATGCTATGCACTTAAGGGAAGTTTTGACGGTACTACGAGATCAGAAATTGTATGCTAAGTTCTCAAAGTGTGAGTTTGGCTGAGGGAAGTGGCATTTTTAAGCCATGTAGTATTGAGTAGAGGAGTATCAGTTGATCCCTCTGAGATTGAGGCAGTTAGTAACTGGCCTAGACCGACTAGTGTGACTGATATTCACAGTTTTTTGGGACTTGCAGGCAATTATAGACGGTTTGTGCAAAATTTCTCCAAATTGCTTCAGCCTTGACACGTTTGACCCGGAAGGGAGTTGATTTTATATGGTTTGAAGATTGTGAAAGGAACTTTGAGGAGCTCAAGAAGAGGCTTGTAACAGCACCTGTTCTATTGTCGCCTGACAGAACCGGTGGTTTGACTATGTATACAGATGCTTCCCATAGAGGTTTGGGATGTGTGTTGATGCAACACGGGAAAGTTATAGCCTATGCTTCTCGTCAGTTGAAAGAGCATGAGAAGAAATATCCGACTCATGATTTAGAGTTGGTAGCTGTTGTTCATGCATTGAAGATTTGGAGACATTATTTGTACGGTGAGAAGATCCTGATATTTACTGACCATAAGAGTCTCAAATATTTCTTCATTTAGAAGGAATTGAATATGAGACAGCGGGGATGGTTGGAGCTCGTTAAAGATTATGACTGTGACATTCAGTATCATCTTGGGAAAGCCAATGTAGTGGCTGACGCGCTCAATAGGAAGTCTTCTCATTCATTAGCTTTGTCAGCCATACCTTTGAGATTGAGATGGGATATGAAACGAACTGAGATAGCATTTCTGACTGCCAAGGTCACTGTGAGTCTGGCTAGTTTGACAGTGGGACCTACTTTGAGGCAGAGGATGATTGATGCACAGAGGGGATAGACTTATTTGCAGGCCGGTTTTAGAGAGGCTGAGTCAGATATTCCTAGCCATTTTACCTTCTCTACAGATAGTGCTCTGATGTATCATAAGAGGCTATGTGTGCCTTTAGGATCGACTTTTAGAAGGGAACTGTTGGAGGAAGCTCACAGTTCTATCTTCTCTATTCATCCAGGTAGTACGAAGATGTACAGGGACCTGAGAGAGCATTATTGGTGGCCTGAGATGAAGCTTGAGATTGCAGACTTTGTTAGTAGATGCTTGACTTGTCAGCAAGTCAAGGCTTTGAGGAAGAGTCCATCGGGTTTTCTTAACCCTCTGAGTGTGCCAGAATGGAAATGGGAGGAGATTTCCATGGACTTTATCAGTGGTTTGCCGAGGACATCAAAGGGTTACGATACCATTTGGGTGATTGTAGACCGCTTGACGAAAACTGCACACTTTATACCTGGGAGGATCACCTACCCAGTGGAGACATGGGCACAGTTGTATTTACGGGAGATTGTTAGATTACATGGTGTGCCTGTGAGGATCGTATCAGATCGGGACACTCATTTTGTCTCGAAGTTTTGGCAGAGTTTGCATTTAGCCATGGGTACTGGCTTGGATTTTAGCACAGCTTTTCACCCCCAGACAGATGGTCAGACCGAGAGAGTTAACCAGATTCTGGAGGATATGTTGAGAGCTTGTGTTCTTGATTTTGGAGGTAGTTGGGATTCTCAATTGTACTTGGTAGAGTTTGCTTATAATAACAGCTACCAGGCTACTATTGAGATGGCACCATTTGAGGCACTTTATGGTAGAAAGTGTCGATCTCTAGCTCACTGGGATGAGGTTGGGGAGAGAAGGCTTTTGGGACCCGAGTTGTTACAGTTGACTAGTCAGCCGATTGACTTGATTAGAGAGAGGATGAGGATTGCCCAGAGTCGACAGAAGAGTTATGCAGACAAACGACGTAGTCCACTTGAGTTTTCAGTGGGGGACCACGTGTTTACGAAGGTAGCACCTATGAAAGGTGTTATGAGATTTGGGAAGAAAGGTAAGCTGAGCCCTAGGTTCATTGGCCCTTTCGAGGTACTTGATCGGGTAGGAGCTGTAGCTTACAGGTTGGCTTTACCACCTTCTTTATCGATAGTTCATAATGTATTCCATGTATCTATGCTTCGGAAGTACATGGCGGATCCTTCTCATGTGATTGATCACGAGCCGATCGTTTTGGATGCTAGTATGTCTTATGAGGAGACACCAGTTGAGATTCAAGCATTCGAGCAAAAGGTGTTGAGAAACAAGACTATTCGCTTGGTTAAGGTCCTTTGGAGGAACCAAGTGTCTGAAGAAGCTACGAGGGAGTGTGAGGATGATATGCGGGCAAAGTATGCTCACCTTTTCACTTAGTAAGTTTACTTTTCGGGGACGAAAAGCCCTTTTTAAGAGGGTTGACAGTAACGTCCCGTTATTTTTGTGATAAAAAAAATTTATTTATTTTATTTTAATTTAAGTAATTAAAGTTTATTTATTTATCGGTAAATTAGAATTTAGTAGTTTATTTCGATTTAAGTCATTTTAATGGCTTTATTTATTTAAATACGTTATAATGGTATTAATAATTATTAACGGGCCAATTAATAATTATTAATCACCATTGGGATAGTTTAAGAACTTCGGGTTTCGATTTATAAGTTAAAAGTCATAAAAGGACGTAATCGTCATTTCTAAACTTCTTAAAATATCTAGACACTATTCATCTTCCTCCTCAATTCATAAAAAGACAAAAAAACATAAAATTCACTCATCCACTCTCCACAAACCCGAGCAAATAGAGGAGGAAAAGAGGAGAGGAAGAAAGTGTCGCTTCGGCTTCGTTTCTTGGCCGTTTTGCGTGATTTCAGATGTGTTGGAAAGCTCTCACCGAAACCTTTCTACCCATTCCACTCTTGGAACGTTTCCAACTCTCTAAGGTAAGCCCTAGATTTCGAATTCTCATAGTATTTCCATGGAAATTGATTCAAGTTTTTGAGTTCTTGGCCAAAACTCTCATCCCCTTCCAATTTTGTTGTTGAATGTTGATGGAAATCTTATTGGATAACTATTACTTAACTTTCCCTTAACCCTAAACCCGAGTTTCAGTCGAAACCCTTTCCGTTTGAATTTTACCTTTTGGGATTTGATTATGGGTTATTTACTATTGATTATAATGTTTATTGTAATTCAATTCTGGAAATTACATAATGTTCAAAAATCCGGTTTATCGTTACCCATTGAAAACCGGAATTGCCAAAGTACTTGAAATCAATCCAAAACACCTCTAAATTGCCTAAAAGCCGAAAAACCAAACTCGAGGCCTATTTTCCTTATCATGGCCGAGAGCACCCTTTGGGATATTCAAGGTTTTTCGTCGTTTTATGCCTTTAGTTGTCAATCGATTGATGTATGTTTATTTATTAATTGTTAGATGTAATTATTTGTAGGTGTTTATTGATTTCCTTGCTTGATCGCTCTTCCGGAGGTTTGGAGCGAAACCACTTCTTCTAAGGTGAGAATAGTTTGGATTTAAAGTAAATTTAGAAAGCAAATAAGTATGATGGTTTGTAGAATTGGAAACTAAGACTAGAATTCAAATATAAGATTAGAGGGAAGTGAGTTAGTGCCCTTAGGATTTGAAGTTAATCCTTTAAGCGAGAACTTAGGATTTCTCAAAGAAAGCTTTGAATCTTAGAAGATTCTAAGTTAGATTCGTTTCGAAGTTTAGGATGGATCATTGGAAGTTAAAAGATCCAAAACTTTTATATGGAACGATTAATAGAACCTCGGATTATTATTGGAAGTTTAAAATCCTGGAAGGTATAGGTTAATCGTTTAAGATAGGATTTACCTGTATTAATGTAGCGGAGTTTGATTTACATATCGTTCGTCCGGAGTTTCCTATCTATTTTACTTTATGTCTTTTATTTTATACCCCTCTACTTTATGCTTGCATCGACTACTTTAAATCCGTACTTTACTTATTTACTTTTATAAGGATATGCAGACATATGCATATCATATTGCACCATAACATTTTCGCATCATGCATTGAAAAAGAAAAGAAGGGGAGAATGTTGGAGCCTACGGGTAGTGTTCGCATCACCTTCAGAAAAAGAAAAGAAAGTAAAATAAGGAAAGAAGTTGAATGGTAAATTACGGGACGTACACATTACTTCTCATGCATAGAAGTTGAATGGTAAGTTACGGGACATACACATTACTTCTCATGCACAGGGAGTTTAATGGTAAGTTACAGGACATACGCATTACTTCCTCATGCATAAAGGCAAATACGAAATCCTATGGGATGTCCTCATGCATTCATGCTTATGATTGATGATATAGAGAATCGAGATGTTATATTTTATACAAAGTTTATTTACTTTACTTATTCTATGTCATAACAATTTAATGGATGAGGATTGACTACGAGTGTAGTAATATCATATTTTGGAGAAAAACGAAATAGAATTACCTAGATTTTGGAGAATTCTAGGAAAGAATGTGTCAGTTTAATTGGACACAAATCAGAAATGCAAGTTTGAGGTCTAACCTTACTTTTTATTCTTATTATTCTGACTGGGCTTAGTTTGTTAGCTCATGATATTACAAACATTTCAGGCAATGTTTGGGATCGTGGAAGAGGAGCTGGTGCACGCTTGATCGAGATGATGATGATTTCAAGATGGACTAGGTGTTATGTAAAAATCCATGTACATGGTTTTGTAAATTTTATATCATTTTTGAGATTTGTACAATTGTATATAGCTTTTAAGAGATTTTGTCTTTATGTTTATGATTCTAATCATTTTGAACTCCTGGATAGGAACTTAATGTTCCTTGTGTATTTTAGATTTTGAAATTAAGATGTAAACAGGTTTTGGCCAGCAAATTTTCAAACATAACCACACCAAATTTTCTTAAAAAAAAGACTTCCGCTGTGTTTTCTAATTTAATTTATTTAAAAGTGTCGGGTCGTCACACTTTGGAAGACGTTTAAGACGATCGAGACTTATAACTCTACCACTTGTACTGAAAGCAGACTCTAAGGCAAGAGTAAACAAATGAATGACCAATATATCTTTAGCTATCTGTTGCAAAATAGGATATTTTACCCCAATTATCTTCCACCAACCTAATATGTCAAAGTCTGAAGTTCTAGATATCCAACTCTGATTTAGTATTGGCAAGATTAGAATTTGTGACAAACAAGTCATAGTCAACATATCATCATCCCCTAATTCTTCAAAAGTAGTTATCTTTGTTAGTGAAGAATGGTTAAAACTAAAAGTTCCAAGATTATCGTTTGCATCACGAGTAGAATTTTTTTAGTTGATAATCTCTTACCAATTCATTCAAAATTTGTCTAATCTTCTCTATTTCAACACAAGCCTCATTTTATTCATAAATTCGGGGAAAATAGAACTCAATCAATTTCAACTTATATCTTGGATCTAAGACAGTTGTTACAACCACTATCCCATGTGATACATCCCAATATTTCTCAAACTTTTTCATCATATTGAAAGTCATCATTCTCACCTCTTCATGTTCAGAATTAGCCCAGTCAGAAATTGCTAATCTAATTTGGCAAACTTTTGAAAAGAAAAGATTAGCTGTTGGATACTTTGTCCCAGAAAATAACTCAGTCACCATATGAAATAATTTTAATTTTTCAGTCTGATCATTCGCTAATACACAATCTTATTCTATGGGCACACATATATAATTGGTCTCACGTTGTCTTAAACGAGGAAAATCTATCTTATAAATTAAAACAATACTAAGCATGATATATGTAGAATTTCACCTAGTTTGACAATCTAGAACTATCTTATTATTTATGGGAATATGTAGTTGACATGCAGTTTCCTCCAATTTCTTTAGTCTACTTGGTGTTGTTGTCCAAAAAGCAACATTATCTTGAATTCTCCCAAGACCATCACCAATCTCTAATAGCCCATCCTTAACTATTAAGTTTAAAATATGAGCACTACAATGTACATGGAATAAATCTGCACCGAGTAACAAATTGACAGAAAGTTTATCTAAAATGAGGTTAATCATAGTGTCATTTGTACTACAATTATCTACTGTTAATGCAGAAAACTTACCATCAAGATTCCAATCCAATAAATAATTCATCAATGTGCACAAAACGTTTCAGCTGTATGTGGACAAGGCACGTATGCAAACCTAAAATATATGAAAAATGTCAAATTTAGAATTGTAAAAATAATACTAACAAACATGCTAAAAATAATTGTTAAAATTAGATACCTAATGATTCGACTTTGTAAATTTCAACTATCGTCGATAAAATGTGTTGTGATTGCCATATATCATTTTTTCTGATTACTTGAAGTCCACATATCTGTTGTAATGGCAACTCTACTTTTGATATCATTAAACATTCTCACATTCATAAATGTTCAAAATTTCCTTCTTAATCGTGTTTCTACACACCATTTTGAAGGATGGTTGAAGAGAACTTACAAACACCCTAAACCCTGAATGTTCAACTATTGAAAGAGGATACTCATGTAGAATCATCATAGTCCTAAGTAACCTCTCTAAAACTCCAGGATCAAAATTCTAAACTCTAATTCTAGTTGTACCATTAATCTCCTTTGTTTTTCTTTTCAATGAAGTTTGTCTGATATCTTTTTGCTTCCAAAAAGGACTATTTTTGTGTGCTCAAGTAAGTGTTTTGCCCCATTCTTACTATCACCCCCTAATTTTTTACCAAAATAATTACATATTACCTTATCTTTACCGTCAATTTTTTGCTTCTTAAAATGTTGCCATGCAGGTGATCTTAACTTTCTCTTTAATGTATCCTCCTTCTCATCACAATCATCAAGAGCTATGTCAGGATCAATAGAATCATCTATAGTATGAACTTCTTCAGGAGGTAGATTGGAATCATGTGTTATGGGTGGAGTTTTCATTACCTAGAAAAAAAACAGTGAGCCAATACCCCATCATAATTTTCAAGTTCTAAATAAAAATATGTATTCAAAACATATATACTAATCAAATTCAAGCAATAGTTTAAACATAATGTCAGATATGAACCCAAATTATTTAAAATTAATGGGATTCAGAAAAACGACAGTGTAATGAACATGTGGTGAATAATTGACAAATAATAAATCAGGAAAGCAAATAGATGTTAGAATTGGAACTTTGTAGAACTATTAACCACCAACGTTGTGCGGCTGGGCGGTCTCCTAATGACCTTGAAAACAAATAAAAAACAAACGTGTTTGCCCTACTAAGGGTTTGTCGCGTGCCTTGTTTTTTTCTAAAAAAAATTATGTGAAATTTAAAAATATTATTAGTCTTACACATAGTTGTATTTTCACTTTCTATTAGCTTTATTGTATCATATCATATGATTGTACTACTTATTAGTTGTTTGATATAGAAATTTCACAAATTTTTGAACATCTTAATCATTTAAAATTATCTTACTACTTAATAATGTAACACCCCAAAAATCCCAAAACATGGAATTTAAAACACACAACAGCAGAAACAATATGAAACATTCCTTTCTTTTGCATTAAATTTCAAATCAAATGAGTTCAATGATTTGATCGATCTTATTTCAAAATAAATCCATGAATTCAAATAACATTTAAAAAGAAAACGATGATAATCAAATAAGATAGAATAAAGACTTCACGTAAAAGTGAAACATAATTTCAAGTCTAATCCCACAAACATAACAACTAAGAAAAGAATAATATCGCCGGCGATGTAAATCCTTCCCAACCGAGCCACTGATCACGAAGTATCGTCAGTTGCCAGCTTTCTTCTTCTTTTTACCTGAAAAAATAAGTGTAGTATCACGAGGCTACGCCCAATGAGTAGAAATGTTTAAAGTAATGCCATGAGATGTTTTTTTGAATCCTTTAAATCCATATCGATCTCACATCACCCAACAAGTTCCCTCAACTTAAAAGTTATTACTTTTTACCCAATGCCTTAATTCAACTAATGTTCACAAATAAAAGTGAATTTCTTCCCCAAAAGCATTGAATTCGTATTTCTACAATTCAATCTTTTGAGGTATTCTTCTTATGTATCCTCAAACACATAAGCGAATCTACTTTGTATATTCTTTTCAATTGATCAAATGGAATGAACCTGCCTCGTTAAGTGAAATTACGTTATGCACAACGGTAATTTTCCCCCTTAACGGCATATTCTTCATTAAGTATGGACCTACTTAATTCGAACCTCCAACCATATTATTTACTGCACCAAAACGATATGATTTAACTATAAGCATCACTACCAGAATGCTTGACAAGCCTAAGTCCAGTTTCTAGCTGAGAAATCTACCCAAAACCGACTTTTTATGAGGCTTAACTTGGAATTTTAATTTCTGGAAATTAGGCTCTTTCCTAATATTAAGATGATCTAAAATCACCCAAAAATATCACGTTTATGTCACAAATCGATCATCCAAAGAAATTCCACTAAAAAAAGCTAAACTCGCCTAAACTAGTGTGGTTTAGCTCTAATTTCGAACACTAGGCTGGCCTTAATATTCTATATAAAATTCGGCAGCATAACGCCTATTTTATCACTCTAAAAAACATTTAACAATACCTGCAAACAATCCAGATCTCAACAAGAGTCTAATTATTAAACCAGAAAAAGGCCTAGGCTAGTTTTTCTTCTTATTAGGCACTAAGCATGAAATTTCTCATAGCAATCAGCAACATTATGGGACTTTAAAACTTCCATAAACTAGTCTTAAACATCAAAGAAAGGTTCATAAATAACTCCAATTTTGTTTCATAACAATAAGAGGCAAGACAAACAAAAAACATGCTTAATCTCCAATTTTTAGCACTTTTCAACTCAAATTTCTACAACATATAAAACAGCCCCATATCCTCTTTAAAACATACTTAAATGGTCTCTTTAATGCCCAAAATTATAGTAATTACTCATAAAAGAAAAGAACAACAAAACATCGAATTAATTAATCTTAAACACATCTACTCACCTCTTAAAGCTTACAATGAAATAAGAAATTAGCGTTTCAAGCACATAAAAAGTTATCTAAACTACCCTTTCTAAAGATTACCTAAATACAAAATACCAAAAATGGGTCAAACCGGGACGGCGGAAGGCACAAAAAGAGGTGGTGGCGGTCCTTGGCGCGGTCGGGTTTGCCTCTAGGTGTTTTCAAAGATAGGTACAAAGGGTTTTTCCATAAAGCAAAGATTAGGTTTCTAGGGTTTGGAAAAATTCAAGGATTATGGAGTTGAAATGGGAAGAAGAGAAAAAGGGTTTCAAGAATTTGGCCAAGAGTTTCATTAAACAATGTATTTAAAATTAAAAATATGGAATTAAAAGGGAGAATTTCACTTTACCTCTTCTTGAAAAATTTAGAAGGTCGTTCCCACAGATTCCAATCCTCCAACTCAAAGACCACCAAAATCAAACCTAAAAATACGAAGAACAGAAGAAAACGATCAACAATATGCCCAAAAACCCTTGATGGGTGGCGACAAGGAGGAAGAAGGAGAAGAAAAGATGGAGAAAACCCTACCTTTTTTTTCCTCTGTAAACTTTCACGTTTTGAGAGCTCCTTTCAAGGTTTATTTATTTATTTTAAAGCCTTCTTCCTTTTTCTTTTCCTTTAAGACCAAAACATTTAAAGCCGTCTTCCTATTTAAAATAATTAAATTCCCAAAACATTTAAGAATTTAATTATTAAATACAATTTCTTTAATTCTCTAAATTAAATATTAAAAATAAACAATATTTAATTTGAAGAGAAAAACTTACCGAAAAATATTGGTCGTTACATTCTGCCCACCTAAAAAGGCTTTTCGTCCCCGAAAAGTGCTACTACTGAGGAAAAAATGGGGATAAACCTCACGCATCTCATCCTCTCACTCCCAATTAGCCTCCTTATGATGATTCTTCCACGGGACGTTAACCAAGTTAATGGTCTTATTCCTCAAAATCTTATGCTCTCTAGCCAAAATCTCAACCGGATGCTATTCAAAAGATAAGTCCTCATTTAATTGAACCGGCTCATAGTCAATCACATGAGATGGGTCAGCAATGTACTTTCTAAGCATGGACACATGAAATACATTGTGAACCTTTGATAAGGCTGGTGGAAAAGCCAATCTATAAGCTAAAGTGTCAATCATCTCTAACACTTCAAACGGTCCAATAAACCTCGGGCTTAGTTTTCCTTTCTTTCCAAATCTCATAACTTCCTTCATCGGAGCTATCTTGAGAAATATGTGATCCCCAACAGAGAATTCAAGATCTGTCCTACTCACATCAACATAACTCTTTTGCCTACTCTGAGCAGTCTTCGTTCTTTCTCTAATCAGTTCCACTGATTTATTAGTCATCTAAACTAACTTAGGTCTCAACAATTTTCTTTCTCCAACCTCATCTCAGTGAATTGGAGATCTACATTTCCTACCATACAATGCCTCGAAAGGTGCCATCTCAATTGTGGCCTGGAAGTTGTTGTTGTAAGCAAACTTGACTAGGTATAATTGTTCATCCCAACTACCCCAAAAGTCCAACACACAAGCTCTGAGCATATCTTCCATAATCTGGTTTACTCGTTCAGTCTGTCCATCAGTCTGAGGATGGAAAGCAGTGCTAAACAATAATTTGGTACCCATGACACTGTGCAAACTCTTCCAGAATTTTGACATAAACCTAGTGTCTCGATCTGATACAATCTTTACTGGAACTCCATGCAATTTCACTATTTCTCTCAGATAAATCTTAGCCCAAGTTTCCACTAAATAAGTTAACTTTCTTGATAAAAAGTGTGCAGATTTAGTCAATTTGTCCACACTAACCCAGATAACATTATAACCCTTCTGTGTCCTTGACAATCCACAAATGTAATCCATGGTAATTTTCTCCCACTTCCATTCTGGTACATTCAAAGGCTTCAAATGTCCGTATGAGCTTTTTCTCAATGCTTTCTCCTGTTGACATATCAAACACTTACTCGGTTACATCCTTATTCATTCTAGGCCACCGATAATGTACTTTGAGGTCATTGTACATTTTGGTGCTCCCAGGATGAATAGAAAACATAGAACTGTGGGCTTCTGTCAACATTTTATTTCTCAAATCTCAACACTGGGCACACACAAACGATCCTTGTAAACTAAGGATCCGTCAATGGCATAGGCAAAATATCCAGGCAAACCTGTCTTCACATCAAGTATATAACCTCTGAGACCCTCATCAGTTTTCTGTGCCTCAATAATCCTCTGCCTCAACGAAGGTGTTACACTCAAACTGGCCATCCTGAAAGTCATCTCCGAAGTAAGTATCTCAATCTCAGCCCTATCCATCCTCCACTGAAGTCTAGGATGTCTAGTAAGTAATGCTGCACTGTGAGCTGATTTTCTTCTAAGGGCATCTGCTACCACATTAGCTTTTCCAGGATGATACTGGATGTCACAATCATAATCCTCAACCGGTTCTAACCATCTGCGTTGTCTCATGTTTAACTCTTTCTGAGTGAAGAAATATTTTAAGCTTTTGTGATCAGTGAAGATAAGGATCTTTTCTCCGTAGAGATAATGCCTCCATATCTTCAAAGCATGAATCACGGAAGCTAACTCTAAATCATGGGTGGGATAATTCTTCTCATGCTCTTTAAGTTGTCTAGAAGCATAGACTACAACCTTACCATACTGCATCAACACGCATCCCAAGCCTTTCTTCGAGGCGTCACTATAAATAGTCAAACTACCTGAATCATCTGGAGTTATCAAAACTGGGGCTGAAACTAGTCTCTTCTTGAGTTCTTCAAAACTCTTTTCACAATCATTATCCTAGACATAAGTCACACCCTTCCTGGTTAGCTTAGTCATAGGTGAGGCAGTTTTTGCAAAATCTTACGCAAACCTTCTGTAATAACCGGCTAAACTTAGGAAACTACGGATTTTAGTCACATTAGTAGGTTGAGGCCAACTATTAACTGCTTCAATTTTAGATGGATCCACTGATATTCCCTTATTTGACACCAGGTGTCCCGGAAATGCAACTTTGTCTAGCCAAAACTCACACTTACTAAAATTGGCATACAACTTCTCATTTCTCAAAGTGGTTAGTACAATTCTCAAATACCCAGCATGTAACTTTCTAGTCTTAGAATATACTAAGATATCATCTATGAACACTATCACAAATGTATCCAGGTATTTCTGAAAGACCGTATGCATTAAGTCTATGAAGGCAGCTGGAGCATTGGTCAAGCCAAAAGACATAACTATGAATTCATAATGATCGTATCTCGTTCTGAATGTTGTCTTCGGTATATCTTCATTCTTTATTCTCAATTGATGATAACCTGATCGGATATCGATCTTTGAGAATACTTTTGCCCCTTTAAGTTGGTCAAACAAATCCTCTATTCTGGGAAATGGGGCTTGTTTTTATTATCTCTTGCCACATTTTTAAAATAGAGAAAGAGAGAGAGTATAATGAAATTACCAAAAAAAACATTATATATAGATTTTAGGCACAATTCACATAATACATTCATTTATTTCTCCCTCGCTCTTTTTATTTCCTAAAAAATCTTTAATCCACTCATTTTTACATATTACAATTTTTTTCACTCTATCTTTTTTATTCACCTTTTCTTTCAAGCTCTCACTTTTTTTCCCTTTTCCTCCACCCATGAACAATTTTTGGGAGATTTTTAAACAAAAACACTAGAATCTTGAAGATTTGAAGCATAAAAAATTAAAATCGACGAAAGATATCTCTATTTCAAAGATCTCGCTAAAAAATTTGTTTTTTTATAAGGTTTTATGTTTGATATTTTCTGCGTTTTTTTTTTACTCTCATAAGTTTTTCTGGTTTTTTTTTTCTTGGCATTTATTGTATTTTGGTGTATCTAGATTAGGTATATTTTGTATCAGGGCCGGCCCTGGACATGTCCATCCAGGGCCATTGCACAGGGCCCCCTAATTTGAGGGGTACCATTTTTTAAAAAAAAAATTCTAATGTATTATTGTTATTTTTTTTTAAAGTTTGAACAAATGTCTTTTCTAGAATGTATTAAGTTGCCTTTTTTTTAAGATAATATTAAGTTGTCTTTGAAATTCGTGTTGACAGAGAAGAAAATTGATTGTCCTTGAAGATTCAAACGACGCCTTTTGTTTTTTTTTTAGTTTGAGTTGATATATGTGAAGGCAATTTTTTTAATCCTTAAACTTGAAAAACGAAACGTCAGTTCTCCTATTTTTTTTCCTAACAATTTCTTATTTAAATACAATAGTAAACTAGTTTAATCAGTCTAATTATTCACCGTTCATCTCCAAAATTTCTAGTTCATTTTTCAATTTTCTTCCTCTGATGCATTTATATTAGTTGAAAAAAGTTCAATCCGATTCGATTCAACTCACTTACGGTATGTTAACTTTTCTAATTATTTGTCTTTAAATATTTTTTAATCTATATTTTTTTTGTTGGGTTTTTAATTTTAGTTATTTTAATTTTAAATATTGCATTTATAATAGTTTATTTTTGTATGTTGTTCTTATATTATTGTACACCAATTTACTCTTAATTGAACGAATATGTGATTTATGGTTTCTAAATCTGTGTTTTTTTTAATAAGATTTGTTCTTGTTCATTGTTATAGAATGAAAAATTTTAAAACATAGAAAATAAATAAGTAACACAAATAATTTTTATTTAATGGCAACTAAAGTATAAATGTCTTCTAGAAAATATCCATCTGGATTTGAGAAACGTAAAAAAAGAAGAAGAATTGAACAAGTAATTGAATCACAAAGGGGGGCTCTTGATAAATTCATCATAAAAGAAACTCATGTGGATGGAGGAAAAGATGATGTTGAGAAAAAATTGTTTGATGATCATGTTCATACAGAAAGTAAAGATAATTGTAAGGATGATGAAATATTAGACGATGGTGAAAACTACATTGATAGGTCTCAAGGGGATATTGAGAATGTTGATATATGCTTTGATAATGATGACCACAAGGATAATCTAGATGAATCTTTTATCATTGACATATATGATCCAAGGAATTGGGATGCTCTTGATTCTAGAATGATAGATCTTCTGGTAAAAAATGGTCCTAAAAGAGATTTTTCAATAATGAAAGGTCCTAAAGATAAACATTCTAATAGATTTCCGTCGATGTTTCACACAAGATATTTGTCAAACGGAGAGAAGTGTGATAGAGATTGGCTTGTATATTCAAAAGAGCTTGACAAAGTGTTGTGTTTTTGTTGCAATTTTTTTAAAAAATGCATTAGAAAAGGTGTTTTAGTTAATGAATGTTTTGGGGATTGGACACATCTTGGTGTTAGACTTAAAGAGCATGAAACAAGTGCACATCATATGACTAATATGGCTACTTGGATGGAATTGCGTCTCAAATTACGAAAAAGTGAGACAATTGATAAAGTGGCTCAAGACAACTTTTGAAAGAAAAAGAATATTGGAGGAAAGCATTATTTAGGGTGATTGCAGTGGTAAAGTATCTCTCTAAGAATAATTTGGCATTTCGTGGAACAAATGAAAAGTTATATCAAAAGAGCAATGGAAATTTTTTGGGCTTAATTGAGATGTTGGCTGAGTTTGATCCCATCATTCAAGAGCATGTTCGGCGTGTTAGTAACAATGATCTTCATCATCATTATCTTGGTCATAAGATTCAAAATGAATTGATACAAATGCTTGCTTCTGGGATTAAAACAAGGATCTTATGAAAATTAAAGAGGCAAAATATTTTTCAGTCATATTGGATTGTACTCCTGATGTTAGTCACCAAGAACAAATGTCTTTGATACTAAGATGTGTGAATGTCTCGACAAATTCAATTAAAATAGAAGAATTTTTCTTGGAATTTTTGGTGGTGAGAATGACACGACAGGCCAAGGTCTTTTTGAAGTATTGAAAAGTGTGTTGAAATCTCTTGATCTTGACATAGACAATATAAGAGGTCAAGGTTATGACAATGGATCAAACATGAAAGGGAAACACCAAGGTGAGTAAAAAAGACTTCTAGATGTGAATCCTAGAGCATTTTATACTCCATGTGGTAGTCATAGTATTAACTTGACTTTGTGTGACATTGCAAATAGTTGTGGCAAAGCAAGGGATTTTTTTTGGAGTAGTCCAACGAATTTATACAATATTTGCTAATTCTACAAAGAGGTGGCTTTTGAAAAATTGACGCTTAAATCGTTGTCAAATACTCGATGGGAAAGTCGCATGGACAGTGTTAAAGCAATAAGATTTCAAATCAGTGATATTCAGGAGGCTTTGCTTGAAGTGGCGGATAAAGACAACAATTCTAAAATACAAAGTGAAGCTAGATCTTTGGCTACAAATGAACTTTGTAATTTTGAGTTTTTACTAGCTACAGTTATTTGGTATGAAATTTTATATGCAGTTAATTTGGTGAGCAAAAGTTTACAAACAAAAGATATGTTTCTTGATGTTTCTATTGTTGAAGTTAAAGGGTTGATTTCTTTGTTCGAGAAGTATAGAGAAAACGGGTTTTCCAATGCTATGGATGCTGCCAAGAAAATTGCTATTGATTTGGAAATTGATCCGGTGTTTCCTCAAAAACGTGTAATTCGTAGAAAAAGACAATTTGATGAGAATGTTGACGAAGCTCCTTTATCACCAGAGGAATCTTTTAGAGTGCATTATTTTCTATACATAGTTGATCAATCTATTGTCTCATTAACTCGAAGATTTGAGCAATATGAAGAATATGAAAGTATTTTTGGGTTTTTGTTTAGTTCTGAGAAATTAAATTCTTTGGATGATGGGGATTTGAAATCTTGTTGCACTCGTTTAGAAACAACTCTTTTGAAAGATGGGCAGTATGGTGATATTGATGGGAATGATTTGTATATTGAATTGAAATTGCTTAGAGAACTCTAACCAAATGAAAAGATCGGAGCAACAAGCATATTAAATTTTTTGAAAGAAAAGAGTTTTTTTTCCAAATGCTTCCATTGCGTACAGAATATTATTGACGATTCCTATTACAGTTGCCTCAGCTGAAAGAAGTTTTTCAAAGTTGAAGTTGTTGAAGTCTTATTTGCGGTCAACCATGTCACAAGAAAGACTCAATGGATTGACCTTGATATCAATTGTGTGACGACCCGTCACTTTTAAATAAATTAAAATCAGAGAAAAACAGCGGAAATCTTTTATTTTAAGAAAATTAGCGTGATTATATTTGAAAATAGGCTAGCCAAAACCTGTTTACATCTTAAATTCAAATATCTAAAAACACAAGGAACATTAAGTTCCTATCCAGGAGTTCAAAATGATTATAATCATAAATCAACGACAATAAGATCTTATGAGCTAATTACAAAGTACAAATCATCAAAATGATATAAAGTTCACAAAACCATGTACATGGATTTTTACATAACACATAGTCCATCTCAAAATCATCATCCTCTCGATCATACGCGCACCAGCTCCTCTTCCACGATCCCAAACATTACCTGAAATGTTTGTAATATCATGAGCTAACAAACTAAGCCCAGTGAGAATAATAAGAATAAAAAGTAAAGATAGACCTCAAACTCGCATTTCGATTTGTGTCCAATTAACTGACACAATTCACTCCTAAAGTTCTCCAAACTCTAGGTAATTCTAATCCATTTTCTCCAAAGTATGACATTACTACACTCGTAGTCAATCTTCATCCATTAACTTGTTATGCTAAAGAATAAGTAAAGTAAATAAACTTTGTATAAAATATAACATCTCGATTCTCTATATCATCAATCATAATCACGATTGCATGAGGACATCTCGTAGGATTCCACAATTTTTTTTATGCATGAGGAAGTAATGCGTACGTCCGTAACTTACCATTCAACTCCATATGAGAAAGTAATCCGTACGTCCATAACTTACCATTCAACTCCCTATGTATGAGAAGTAATGTGTTCATCCGTAACTTACCATTCAACTCCACATAAGGAAGTAATGTGTACGTCCGCAACTTACGATTCAACTTCTATGCATGAGAAGTAATGTGTACGTCCGCAACTTACGATTCAACTTCTATGCATGAGAAGTAATGTGTACGTCCGCAACTTACGATTCAACTCCGCATAAGGAAGTAATGTGTGTGTCCGCAACTTACGATTCAACTTCTTTTCAATGATGCGAGATGTTATGCATATGTTTACATATGCTTGCAAAAGTAAATAAAGTAAATGTAAATGATAAAGCAACCGAAACATACATAAAGTAAAGGAGTCAAAGTAAAGATATAAAGTAAAATAGATAGTAATCTCGGACGAACAATATGTCGATCAAACTCCGGCATCAAATAATAAAAGTAGAATCATAAATCGAACGATTAATCTATGCCTTCAAGGATTCTAAACTTCCAACAAGAACCGAGATTCTATTAACCGTTCTAAAAACAAGTTTGGATCTTCTAACCTCCAATGATCCAGCCTAAGCTTAGAAACGAATCTAACTTAGAATCTTTTAAGATTCGATACTTTCCTCGAGAACTCCTAAGTTCTCACTTAAAGGATTAACTTTTAGTCCTAAGGGCACTAACTCACAATCCTCTAATCTTATATTCAAATTCTAATCTTAGTTTCAAACTCTACAAACCTTCACACCAATTCGATTTCTATAATTACTTTAAATCCTAACTATTCTCACCTTTGTAAGAGAAGATCTCGCTCTCAACCTCCGATAGAGCGATCAAGCAAAGTTCAAAAACACCTACAATTGAAATTATAACTCAAAATTTAATAAATTACCAATTAACGATTAAACAACCACGAATCAAACAAAGTGATGAAAATCCATCAAAACCCCCCACATGGAGACTCTCGGCCCTCCCATGAAATGGGTCTCGGGTTCGGTTTTTCGACTTTTTGGCAATGTAAATACGTTTTGAGTTGTTTTTAAGCAAATTCGATAATCCCGATTTCAATGGGTATCGATAATTAGGGTTTTCGAATATTATACCCTTTCTCGAATTGAATTTAAATAAACGTTATTTCATTAAATTCTAACCCATAATCAAACCCAAAAGGGTAATTTTCAAACGGGAAGGGTTTCGACTGAATCTCGGTTTTAGGGTTATGGGAAAGTTTCCAAAAACTCTTAAAACTACTCCCGTATTTACAAACACCCAGTTTCACGGCAAGAAATCGAAGGAAATCAAAGAAAACTCCATTAAAACACTATTTGGAGCTTAGGGTTTCAAGCTTTACTTACCGAGAACTCCTTGGATCTCGAGAGAAACGGACGATAGCTAGGTGGAAAAGGATCGTAGATTCGAGGGCTTTCCGTTGCAACCAAGATCGAGCCGATCCGTCGAGAATTGAGCAAAACCCAAAAAAAATCCCCCCCAAACCTTGAAGTTTCGGCCAAGAGAAGAAAAATGAGAGGTTTGGGGTCAACTTTGGTCAAATGATGCATTTAAAGAAGATTATGAATAGTGTTTGGATATTTTTAAGAAATTGGAAATGACGGTTACGTCCTTTTATGACTTTTGACTTCTAAATCGAAACCCAATGCTCTTAAATAAATCTAAAGGTGATTAATAATTATTAATTGGCCTATTAATAATTATTAATGTCACCGAAACGAAAATTAAAGTATTAAAACGATTAAAACGAATTTCGGACGAAATTAACTACTAAAATCGAAATTACAAAATAATAATTAACTAAATACTTAAATTGAAATAAATAAATAAACAATATTAAATAAAATAAATAATAAAAAAAAATCACTTCAAAATAACGGGACGTTACAAATTGAGAGTGAAACTTTAGATGATATTGATATTGAAAATGTAGTAGATGATTTTGCATCTAAATATTCAAGAAGAATGTCACTTTTGAAATGAAATTTTGAATTGTATTATTGCGTTTAATATCCATTATTTGATTGAACTTTATAATGTTATATTTGTTTATGTATTTTTTTTACATTTATTATATATTTAAAATTATATAATAGGGAGTCCAAAAAATCATTTTGGCACCGGACCCCCATTATCTTAGGACCGGCCCTGTTTTGTATATTAGTAATACAAATAACCACTATAACAACCCGACATTTTAAAATACAATAATAAAACCCAGCGGAACAACAATTGAAAATTTTCGATCACTTTATTATCAACTCAAAATAAATCAGTCACATGGCGATGTTCTTTATTAAAACCAAAACATAGTGTCAACAATATAAAACTGAAAACAGAATATTCAAATGAGACTTGAAGTCTAAAATTATTAAGAACAAAATAAAGATTCAGCCCAATGTCGTTATAAACTCGACTAAAATTTTATTTTAAACAAACCAAAACAATAAATAAAATGTGACACGATGCCGAATAATAATAATCCATCTCTCTTCCATCCATCGAACTCCTCATCGTTTGCCAGCTCTTTTTCCTTTGGTACATAAAAAAAATGTAGCATCATGAGGCTACGCCCAATAAGTAAACAATTTCAATAAAATCAATATGCTTGAGAACACCTTACGACGACATTAAGTTCAACACACTATCTCACATACCTTAATCTTTCAAACCACACAACCTCTCAAGGTTACATTAGACTAAGTCCAAAATATTTCACTTCTAATAAATTCCATCTCAACAATCTATTCAAACCAAAATATCATACAATTGATTCACTGTTGAATATTTCTACCCAATATGAACCTTCACATTACTTTCTACAGTGCGCATACATGATAAGAGTTTTTAAATAATAATATTATCTTTTAAGTGGCCAAACTAAAAATGAACCTCTAGAAATATTCTCTATTGAACGAAACATCATTAATATAAACCTCTCCCATGCACATGCACATGTAAATTTCAAGTAAAAAACTAAATTATGCGAAAAACGGTAAAATCTCCCTTTACTACTAGATATCGTCCAAACATAACTAAACGACTTCCAAAAATCACAAGATCGGTAAAACAGCCCCTTAACATCCTAAATTACTCACCCAAACTATCCTAACATCCATCCAAGAACTACCCATAACAACCCATCACTAAAATTCCAACTGTTACCAAAACCTGCAAACCAAAAATATGAATAGATAACAATTTAATACAAAGTTCCAACAATATAAATATGATTAAAAATCATCTAAAATCCTTCTTTTATAATCATCCTATAACTATTCTTGGCATCCAAAGAATTAATGAAACCTAGGGGCACTAAAACAAGTCATTTTTACCAGAATTGCTGTCTCACCTTGAGTTTTCTATTTGAAAAATTCTTACTTCTTCACAACAGCCCATAACCTGTAATTTAAGATCCTAAAATACTTATTAAATTTATCCTAAAATAAAACAATCCAAACTACGCGAAACCGAAACCCCTCCATGAAGGCCACATTTTTGGAAAATAAAATGGGGAAAAATCTACTTTTGGGCGCTGGCTATGGCTGGAAAAGAGAAGAAAAATTGTATGGTTTTAATCAATTTTGATAGAAGTCGGTTTGAAACAAGAAGAACTTAGGTTTCCAAAAGAATTGTCTAAGGTTTCTTTCAAATTTCTTCAAGATTCAGAATGAATCATGATTTTGAGGAAAATAAAGAAAATAATAAATTTGTAATTTAATGTTAAGACTCAATTCTTTACCTTATTGAATTCGTGAAAAAAAATTGAAACCCGATCTATGAGAACCCAACCTTCGATTCTTGATATCACGCCCACAAACAACTAATCTAATGATGAAATTGAACAAAAACTTACCCAATAATACGGAGAAAGGGGAGTTGGCTCAAGGGGAAAAGAAAAGGAAGATGAAGACCTAATTTTCTTTTTCTGTAAAAGGTTCACGTGAAGGCTCCCTTCTTTTTTTATTTCTTTTTTCAAAATAAGATTACACGGCTCTTAGAAAAAATAATTCTTGTCACAATTAAATTTTAAGATTAAAACTTAGGGAATTTCATGAACTTAATATCATTTAAATAAATAATATCAAATATTGAAATTAAATTACTTACTGACACATTATAAAAAGAATTCCAACTCCTTTATTTTTTTGAAAACCCAATAATGATCAATATAATATTAACCAATCAATTCAAGTTTTACCTTAATATGAAGACAATAAACAGGAAACACAAAATATGGCAATCAAATTCACAAATAAGGCAAACCAATCAAATTAGCATAATTATCCCAAATTAAAAACCTCAACTTTAAAAATTCATAACTTTATAACCAAAATGTATTTTAACTTGATTTGTTCTTCTAAATATTCTAGATTCATCCATGGTTGATTATTAAAATAAAAAAGAATGCACACTTGTAAATAAAATTGGATTTTATGTCAAAAATGTTCCTCATTCTCGGTTTTATACACAAATTTTTACAGATTTTACACCAATTTTCAAAAATCATATCTTTTTTTATACTTATCGAAACGAGTTGATTCTTGTTTCTAAATCTTATTTGATGAGTCGATTTAAAAAAAATCATAAATTATTATTTTCAAAGAATCTGTATTGAAAAATCACGTAATAGAAGATGTGTAAAAAAAATCCTAAAACAGTGAATTGATTTGTATATTAAATTTTAAAAAATCATAATTTTTTAGACACATATCTAAATCCATTGATTCTTTTTCCTATGTATTCATATTTAAATATAATTTTAAGTAAAAATAACCATACATCATAACTATTTATTAAAAAATTGAGATTTCAATTAAAGTACAACATGCTCATATGAACTACTGCATTTTTAATGGAAAATGACTTACCTTGATTAGATAGAAATTTACAAATGTGTAACCCCTAGTTCCGACGAGTGAATCAAGAAGATGAAGAAGAGAGTCAAATGTTTGGATATAGAGATTTAGGTTTACTATGATAGGGATGGAGGCTCTAGTGAATGATATTGTCTTTAGGGTCGATAGAATGACTATATTTATAGCCAAATAAGAAATCAAAATATGGAAATTAAATTTGATTTATAATCATCTCTAAAGTTAGCTCAATCACACACATTATCTTGTCACTAGTTGACCTCCAAATAATTCCTCAATCAAAAATCAATTTAAATTTCAAAATTTCTTATCCAAATTTGTATTTCGAAATCCTTTTTGAAAAAAAAAATCATTTTTATCTATTTATTATTTTTTATTATTAAAAAAAATCAAATTAGAAATGTGTCACTTAAAACTTATTAAAACAACAAATTTTCAGACCAAAGCCTATATATATTTGTTTTTAATTTTTTGAAAGAATTAAAAATTTGTTAATTTTAGATATTACTGAACAAAAATGGGTGTCTACAATATCACATATATTTTAAATAAAATAAAATGTATAAATTTGGTGGGGGTCACACGCCCACGTGCCAATTTTGGGCATTTTATTTTTCATTTTTATTTAATAGAACAATTCTATTAAATATTTAAATAAATAAAACTCCTTTTATTCATTTAATTCCTCTTTAATTTGAAAACCTCAAATTAAATATTTATATAGACTCCTCTATTTAAATTCCCATTAATTTTGGACAACTGAAAAATTAATTTAATTAAATAGACCCCTCTATTTAATAATTAATTAAATAGACCCCTCTATTTAATAATTAATTAAATAGACCCCTCTATTTAATTTTTTTTAATTAAAATAAACTCTTTTATTTATTTTTTTCGATTTCCAATGTAAGTAATCATATTAATCATGTTCTCAATTACATGTGATAGTTTGGAGGACTTAATGGACCTATAGGACTAAGCTCCAATGATCTAGAATTACCTTTGATTAAAACTCTTTTTAATCAATTCATTCTTATTCATTAACTCTTACATAACTCCACTAAATATCTAGAGTTGTACTCTTAGTACTATAGACATAGTTGTCTATTGGCTAAAATCATTAAGTATATTTTGATCATTCACAAGTAGTTTGTATCCATGGCTGAGTAATGTTACCGTATTAACGTTCATGATAAATGTTGTTCCTTAAGCCCAATTGATTCTCTAATGAACAACCTTACATAATCTTTATTATACGTAGTTACCATTTCATTGATTAGAGGAATATGAGGCCTCACTGTTTTACCTTTTCATTGATCAGAGGAATATGAGGCCTCACTATTCAAGCACTGAATCAATCCATAAGGGAATATATTGAATTCCAATCTCGTGTAATTACGTTCCCAGCTGTAAGCAAGATGCAATCCCCAAAGTGGGAGGCATATTGAGCAAAATATATCGAGTCACTCTCACCCATGTAAATCAAATAATTGTCTCTTGTGAACAGGAGTTCATAATCCACTTAGTATTAAAGATCAAATGTTCATGATCAACCGATTGATATACAAAGTGTATTTTTGTAATGACTTTACCATAAGACAGTAAGTATATCTTAGTCCAGTCTACTACAATCTTTATTGTAGCAACAACTTCACTCACATGTCTCTACATGAGCGATCCAGATGAGATCACTTGTGCCAATTTACAAGCGGACCATGTTAGTGGTGATACCAGAAATAAGGCACCCAACGTTTATTCACATACCACAGACTATTTGAGTTACAACTTAAGTGAATCTTAATGCATCATATGTTCACCTTTAGTTATCATCAATAACTCTTGATCTTATAATGAATTACATTTATTAAACAATAATAAATGACAATGTAAATATTACTAATTAATAATTCTTTTATTTATTTATTTATATTTTAATTGGATTACATAATATTTAGGGTAGAAGCCCCAACACAACCAACACCACCTACACATTAATTACACTTAAAACATATTAGTCAACCAAATCAACTAACAAACAGTGGGTAAATAACGCAAAGACGAAAAACAGCCCGGTTCTTGGAACAAGAGGCCCATGACCCACGACTATTTTGGGGAGGTGATGGCGTGATGGTTCTTTAAACAATTTAATGACAAACTGAGTTGGTTTCGGGTACTTTTATATCAAAAGTTTTGGAGAACAACCAAGTAAACCCTAAATAAATTACAACCTTGAAATCTTTAAGTTTCTTGGAGGAAATTGAAGATTTCAACTTAAAAATTGGTTTGGAAGTAAAAAAATAAACAAAACCATAGTAAAAAAGAAACCCCTACTCTCTAGAGCTTCCCTTCGAGAAAGAGAAAACGCCACAAGGGTAGGATGGATAGAAAGCCTAGGTCCTCAGTAATCCAACGTAAAAGGAATCGTCGAAATTGGTCGAGAAAAAAGAACTTATTTGCATATATATCATAAATCCCAAATACACGCATATAATATTACAAAAGTGCCACTTTCTGCACATGTAATCATTGATTCACCACATGATTCACCACTAATTTTACTTATTTACTATATTCATTGTTATTTTGTGTATGTTATTATTGATTACCTTATAATTCGATAACAAATCTAAATGTGGCAAAGTGTAGAGAAACATTGGGTTCCAAATTTACCCTAACTCAATTGGTTTATTCCCTTTTTATCCTTCTGATAATTAATTATTTTATAAATTCATAAAATGTTCATGACATGCTAAGCCATGCTTCGACCCTTGAAATATCTGCAGAGGTCAGAATACATTGAATCATAAATTTCACATTTATATTTGAAACCTAAAAAACCCCACGAGTCATTACACTCCCCAAGCCAACGTTTTAGTTTTACCAAAGCATTCACAATTGTTGTATATTAATATGAGACAAACTCAAGTCTCAAGCAAGAGGCCATGAGATCTTATATCATTCGACAGATTGTCAAATGGAATTCTCAATCCCAATTTTGTAATTTGTTTTTTTTTTAAATTATTTGTTGATTGTTGATGTTGATAGATTTTATATGGGTTTCGAAAATGAAGCTCCAAGATTCCTGGTTTCGAGTATTCAAATTCAAAATGATGATTCTCAATCCCTTATTTCTTGAGATTTTTAATTTTTTTACGATTAATCATTTTTTCTTACGAAAAAAAGAATTTCATGTTGTATTCTTATATTGTATCACCATGGTTTGTTTATTTCAATGGAATAATTGAAATGTTTTTTTTCACATTTGCATGGGGAATTTTTTATTGAGTGTTTTTTTAGCCTATATGTAAAATAAGAATTTTGTGCTAATACACGTTCTTATCGGGGATTGCAGGTCTCTCCAACAACTGGCAGATTTTATACATGAACAACATAAATAAGTATAAAATGTTAAACACGTCTAATAATCAACTTGATTTTTCTTTTATATGGAGTGGAAAGTGAACTCAAACGAGCTCCATTATTTTTCCCACAACTTTATAAAAGAGGTGGCCTTCCAATCAAATTATTATAGATTACACATATGTTTTGATGTTTCTATAGGCGAGTTTCATCGTTCTTTGTACCAATTCAATAAATTCATGAACTAATTCGTAAATACTATTGCAAATTTTCTTTTCCAGATTTATAATGAACACAAGGTTAACTATTCATTTTTAAAAAATATATATTATATTAATGTGTTTCACATGTATCATAAGAAAACCCAAAATACACGTGCAACATGCGTAGTTATCAACTAGTTATCACAAATTACATTGATTTACATGAATGACTGGTTTTAAAAAATATGGTATATTTGCAAATAATTTTTTAAAATACTTCCCAAATGATTTTTTTTTTCTTTTTCAAATATTATATTAGTAAATATTATAATTTTTGTTTTTATAATCTTCTATCTCTATCTCTACTATCTTAAAAGTGTAGAAGTTGGGAGAAACTTTCATTTCCGTTTTTGCCCTCATTTTTCTTCTTTTATACCTATTTCATCCTTGACATTATAGTCGTCTGATGTTATTTGCCAATAAACAATATGCTCTTTCGACTCCGGATAATAAATTGGTACGTTCAACAATACGCTGCTGATAGATCAAAGGGACGTTCAAGTTTCCCATTTAATTTAAACCCTCCAAAACTCCAATTTCAATGCACTCATCTTTGAAGTGACTCTGCCTTAAATAGCACACTGTATAATTCTGGTTGGATATTCTTCTTTTTGGTTACGAACGGAATAGAACCACTCAATTTTATAATTTTGTCTTCCATACATGCATATAAAATGGTGTTGGTGATTTTAATCGGAATGGCGTGTGAACCTGCAAGAAACAAACTGAGTGTAGTTGATGTAATGTGCAAATTGTCTCATTAGTTGTGGTGTGGTGTTGAATGGATACCCTTTTATTAGTTTGCTGTTTATTCAAAAAAAATTTGTTATAATTTTGAGATTTTGTGAGAATATTGGTGTAAATAATTCCATCAAACACCTGCAAATATTTGTAAAACGAATTGAAGAAGGCCTGCGGCAATTTTACATTTGGTTTTTCATTGATTATTTATTTTTGTTTGAAGGATTCTTGTGACAATTATTTGCAATTGGATCAACAGAGGATGAAAAACGGATGCAGAATATATTGCCTTTGCATTTCGATGGAGATATAAAGTTGGAGGATTTGGAATTTTAATATCATACATTTAATTTGATTTCAATTCCGATATATGTATTTGAATTTAAGAATTTTGTGATTTAGAGTTCAAGAATTACCAAATTTGGTATATGTGATTTAGTTTGATCTCAATTTCGATAGGTATTTGAATTTTAGAATTTTTTGTTAGTTTTATGGTATTAGTTTTAGTTTATTTTTGGCGCTTCCGTTGGGTATTGGTTATTGGATATTAGGTATTTGGTATTGAATATTTCGGCATCAATATTGCGTAATTGACAACAACATCAGTTTTTGACACCAACATCTGCAGCAATGATATCAAAATCAATTTTTGTGTCGGTTCCACACTACCATCTTTGCACTAACATCTACCTCGACAATGGTGATATTAGTATTAGATATACATCGGTATGATATTGGCAACATGCTTTAGTTTAGTTTTTAGCATTTTATTTTTTTCGCAAACTCTTAATGTTTCAAATAGTAATAACATCAGGGGTTTGAAGGGGCTCTTAATGGTTCTAACTTCCCAAATGAAATATCATTTATCGGAGCAATGAATTTTTTTTAACCTCATTCCTTCAATGAATCTTGCAATTGCTTTTGGCCTTGCTAGAGATAAGATCTGATATGAATGGAGTTTTTTAGACTCAACTCATGCAGCTCCAATATGGAATGAAGTTTTAAGGTAAGCTCCTTTTTTCTCAAGGTCATAATCATACTTAATTTTTAATGGACGTTTGTAGTGAACAGATTCAATGAAAGTAATGGATGTTTAATTGGAGTGAGAAAATTCATGAAAGTTGTGATATGTAAGTGAGAAGGAGAGTTAAAAAGGTGCATGTATAACGTAGGTATAAATGAAAAAAGTAAAAATCAAAATCTAATCCAAGTACATTGCAATACAATAACTAATGTAGAATATAAGTATAAATAAATCTAAATTGGGCACACTACTACACTTCATTCGATATGCCTACCAAGTGTTGTCTTACAAAGTTACGAGAGAACTCCTTCATATTGGCCGAAGATTTATTCACAAGATATGGAGAGAACATTCTCATGTAAAATATGGTTTGAACTTAAAAACAAGTGTGAGAGTTTATCTCTAAACTATGTTTCAATTTGTCTGAACTAATATTAATGTGTTTTATATATACTTTTCAGTTATGTCTTTTATTTTTGTGGTATGTATTATTAATAATTATGTATTTTATCATGGAATTAGAAACCAAAGACTCATATCAAACAAATAAGCATATGATCAGGTTATTTTGGGTTCACTTATTACTTATGAGATTACTTTGTCACTTCAGGATTCAACACTTTTTCACGAGGATTGGAAAAGTGAGACCTCTAGAAGTTAGAGAAATTAGAATTCATTACATTTTTACAACATATATCTCAGTATCTAAAATATGTTCACAATCTCTATAATTTTTTTTTCTGAAGTAAGTTTGGTTAAGTTTTTCCTTCGAAATTTTGTGGGTTGTGTGTATGAATTTAATAGGCGGTATTATCCAGTTGACTAATTAACTTCCTTCATTTTCATTAAATACATACATAATTTTTTTTTTTAATATTTTACATGAAAGTTTCAACTTATTTATTTATAGTTAATGAATGTTATGACATATAAAACAAATTCAAATTTTTGAATACTATATAATATTTAATCATTTTTAGTTAGAAAAACATATTTAAATGATAGTGATGTTGATAGAATTAATCAAGACTAATAAGACACGTGCAATGCACGTATTGATCAACTAGTACTATCTAAAAGGTGGCTTGTAGGGAAAAACTTTTGATTTCCCTTTAAACCCCTTATAATTCATTTTAATTTCAATAATGCCATCACTCATAATTAATAAACATTTCATTAGCAATTAAAAAAATCAGATAAAAAATTAAATATCAATTAATATTAAAATAAAAAATATAATTAGCACACAAAAATACCTTTTAAAATATTATTTTCAATGCCATTTGTAAACTATAAATTATAAATTATCAATTTAATTGAAAAAAATTAATTTTTATGAATTAACGTGTGTGATTAAAATTTTGAAAATTTAAACAAATATAATTATGAAAAGACTATATATTCCATAATGATTTTCTCTACATCCTTAATCTATTCTATCTTTAATTTGTACTATATTAAAAAGTGGCTCGAAAGGAAAAAAATTTAATCCATTTTTACCTTTCTAATCCACTCTAATATCTTAACTTACCATTTTCCTATAGTAAATTATCACTTTAATTTTATTAATAATGATACAGTAAAGAAAATTGACACTTTTATTTTTTTTCTATCATTTTGTGAATAATTTTACTGACAAATCATTTTAAAAATATAATAGATTTTTATAAACATTTGATTGAATAAATCAATATTGTACTTTTGAGTTTTTTTTTATCATTTATTAGGAATAATTTTACTGAAAGGTCATTTTTAAAATATAATAGATTTTTATAAACCTTTGATAAAATAAAACAATATTATAGTTTTGAGTTTTTTTTTCTATCGTTTATTATGAATAAACCCTAAAGAAGCCCTTTATTATAATTTTTTTTTGGTCAAAACCTATTTTTTCTAATATACTATTAAAAAGAAGGGGTTTGGACTCATATAACACTAAAAATTAAACTAATTCCCTAAATAGCAGCCCATTTTAAAAATTCCTAAAATGACATTTTTTAGCCCAATATATAAAGCCCAATTTTTCCCTCAGCTCTCAACTTCCCCACGTTTTTC
Organism: Gynostemma pentaphyllum; assembly: GCA_028015215.1. Lineage (NCBI taxonomy): Eukaryota > Viridiplantae > Streptophyta > Magnoliopsida > Cucurbitales > Cucurbitaceae > Gynostemma > Gynostemma pentaphyllum. The sequence continues at coordinate 16,794,916 of CM051350.1, read as the reverse complement.
TCTCAACTCTCAACTTCCCCACGATCGCTCGCAAATTTTGCTCACGAAAACCTAGCTCAGAGCTGAAATCCTCAATTTCTTCCTTCGAAATCTTTCCTCAGCTCGCAAATCTCGCTCACGAAGCAGAAATCCTAAATTTCTCTCATCAAAATCTCTCACTCAGCTCTCAACTTCCACTCACGATCCTTCCTTCAAAGTAAAATCAAACAAATTTCTATCAAGAAATCTGAAAAAGCGTTTACCAAAATTTGATTTCTGATCCAAAAATCGCTAAAACTCTCTCAAATCGTGATATCCTATCTTTTCTACAACCTCATTTTTTTATCAAAACAAATCACAGAGAGATATGAAAACATTAAATGTGAAAAAGCCTATAAAAAAAAGCATTAGATGATGGAGATGACATTCAGAATCAAAGGAAGCTAGAAGTGAAGAAGGGAGCTGGAACTTCAAAGAGACAAAAAAAGAAGGTTAGTCTGATTAAAGATTTCACGAGACAAAAATATTGATGATGCAAGTGATTGTCTGTATTTTTAAATAAATTTTATATATTATCCAGAAATCTTACTTAGTGTCATAATAAAATATTGTTTTCCTAATAATTTGCGGTAGAAAAGTAGTATTGCATGTGTATTTTTAAGTTTGGCTCATGATATTTTTGGCTACTTATTTATTGTTTTTGTAAATTTTGACAATGCCTGCTTAAGAATAGAATGACCTCGACCTGCTATTTTGTAGTTGGCTCTTACTTTATGTTAGAATATATAGACTCTAGTTATGTAACTCCTTTCCCTTGTTATTGATTATTCATCGAATGCTTCATGCATATTAGTCGACTGTTGATACAAAATGTGATACTTTGACATTCTGATCATGCATCCAAGTTGTAGTGGCTTACATCTTCTAATCGGTGGCCAATTTCAAAATTTAAATTTGTGATGTCCTCCATTTTACATATAGCTGAGTGAGTGGTCTGAGTTGGTAATTTGTTGGAAATGAGATTTTGGGAATAATAAATGTTATTCACTATTATTTTGGAAATGGTTCTATTTTTCACTATTCACTATTTTATTTCCCCCAATTCACTATAATAGTGAATAATAAATGTGATCCAATAATTAGTCCTAGTTTGTAGAAAAACTATGATTGAGTGTGTTGTGTGTGATTAAGTCTAAATGATTGTGTGTGTTGTGTGTGATTAAGTCTAAGAAACTATGAGTTTTTGTTATGAATGTTAATAACTTGGTGGTTTTGGAAGAACAATTAAGGATTTAATGAAAAGGATGGTTCTATTTTTCACTATTCACTATTTTATCTCCCCCAATTCACTATAATAGTGAATTATAAATGTGATTCAATAATTTGTCGTTTGTAAAAAAACTATGATTGAGTGTGTTGTGTGTGATTAAGTCTAAGAAACTATGAGTTTTTGTTATGAATGTTAACAACTTGGTAGTTTTGGAAAAATAGTTAAGGATTTAATGAAAAGGATGGTTCTATTTTTCACTATTCACTATTCACTATTTTATTTCCCCCAATTCACTATAATAGTGAATAAATAAATGTGATTCAATAATTAGTCTTAGTTTGTAGACAAACTATGATTGAGTGTATTGTGTGTGATTAAATCTAAATGATTGAGTGTGTTGTGTGTGATTAAGTCTAATAAACTATGAGTTTTTGTTATGATTGTTAATAACTTAGTAGTTTTGGAAAAACAATTAAGGATTTAATGAAAAGGATGGTTCTATTTTTCACTATTCACTATTTTATTTCCCCCAATTCACTATAATAGTGAATTATAAATGTGATTCAATAATTTGTCCTAGTTTGTAAAAAAACTATGATTGAGTGTGTTGTGAGTGATTAAATCTAAATGATTGAGTGTGTTGTGTGTGATTAAGTCTAATAAACTATGAGTTTTTTTTATGAATGTTAACAACTTAGTAGTTGTGGAAAAACAGTTAAGGATTTAATGAAAATGATGGTTCTATTTTTCACTATTCACTATTTTATTTCACCCAATTCACTATAATAGTGAATAATAAATGTGATTCAATAATTAGTCCTAGTTTGTAGAAAAACTATTATTGAGTGTGTTGTGTGTGATTAAATCTAAATGATTGAGTGTGTTGTGTGTGATTAAGTCTAATAAACTATGAGTTTTTGTTATGAATGTTAACAACTTAGTAGTTTTGGAAAAACAGTTAAGGATTTAATGAAAAGGATGGTTCTATTTTTCACTATTCACTATTTTATTTCCCCGAATTCACTATAATTGTGAATTATAAATGTGATTCAATAATTTGTCCTAGTTTGTAAAAAAACTATGATTGAGTGTCTTGTGTGTGATTAAGTCTAAATGATTGAGTTTGTTGTGTGTGATTAAGTCTAAGAAACTATGAGTTTTTGTTATAAATGTTAACAACTTAGTAGTTTTGGAAAAACAGTTAAGGATTTAATGAAAAGGATGGTTCTATTTGTCACTATTCACTATTTTATTTCCCTCAATTCACTATAATAGTGAATTATAAATGTGATTCAATAAATAGTCATAGTTTGTAAGAACACTAGTTGAATAGATTAATTATAGTGAAAAACTATGATTGACTGTGTTGTGTGTGATTAAGTATCCATGTGTTTTTTAATCTACTAGTTCTTATTTTTTTGAATAGATTTTTTTTTACAATTCGTAAAGTCTAATATACTTTAACTTTCAGTATCGAATAGGGCAACGAAGAAGTGATAGAATTGTAGAGAGAAAAATTTACAACTACAGTCAACGAAAACAAAAGATACAGGCCCTATAAATTTGTCTGATTATGATAGTGACAATAGTGAGTCGGTGAGTATAACTTTTTAAAAGAATTTTAAAAAAAAAACAAAAAACTAAGTACTTTTTCTTTTTGAAAAATAGATGGAAAATTCTGAAGAACTGAATAGTCCAGCAATTGCTGAAGCTGCCATTCTTGCTTAAGTAACCCTCTCATCTCCCTTTCTCTCCCTCATCACCCTTTTTCACCAAACTTTTAGAGGGCTTGGCTTAGTTGGACAGGTATTTGGAAGTGGCTTGGCAAGCTGTCAGTGCCACAGATTTGTGCTTTAGATCCTTCACTGTCTAGGAATATTTGTTAGTTAGTTTTCATATTCAAATGCTTCCTATTTCTCGTTTCTTTTTGTTGTGTCATGATTTTTTTGTTCTAGAATTCTGAGTGTGTGTTTGGCAGTATATTTTGTTGTTAAAATAGTATTATTTGTGTTTGGTAGGAATATTTGTGAATGGATTGATTCGGAAACGTGGATTTACATAAATTATGTCTATTTTTATAATTCACTAATTTAGTAACCCTAATTCACTAAATTAGTGAATTACAATTTTTTTGAATAACTTAGATTGAAACTACATTTGAGTGATTTTAAGATCAGTATCCTTAAAAAATAGTAACCTTAATCTCTTAAAATATTGAGTCTGATTGTTTTTGCTGGGGTTTCTGCCCTAAATCTTATGTAATCCAATTAAACTATAAATAAATAAAGGAATTATTAATTAGTAATATTTACATTGTCATTTATTATTAGTTTAATAAATGTAATCCATCATAAGATCCAGAGTTACGTATGATAACTTAAAGTGAGCATATGATGCGGGAAGATTCACTTAAGTGTAACTCAAATAGTCTGTGGTACATGAATAAAGGTTGGGTGCCTTATTTCTGGTAACACCACTAACACGGCCCACTTGTGAATTGGCACAAGTGATCTCATCCTGGATCGCTCATGTAGAGACATGTGAGTGGGGGTGTTGCTTGCAATAGAGATTGTAGTAGACCGGACTAAGATAAACTTACTTGTCTTCGGGAAAGTCATTACGAGAAGACACTTTGTTTATCAACCTGGTTGATCATGTACAATTGATCTTAATCCTGAGTGGATTACGAACTCCTGTTCGCAAGAGACAAGCCTTTGATTTGCATAGGTGAGAGTGACTCGTATAGTTCGCTCAATATGCCTCCCACTTTGGGGATTGCATCTTGCTTATAGCTGGGAACGTAATTACACAAGAATTGGAATTCACTCTTTTCCATATAGGAAAATAGATAAGTAGTTCCCTTATGGGTGATTCGGTCTTGAACAGCGGGGCCCCATATTCCTCTGATCAAGGAAAAGGTTAAAGACGCATAATGGAGATTATGTAAGGTTGTTCATTGGAGAATCAGTTGGGCTTAAGAAACAAGATGTATCATGGAGGTTAATACGGTGTAAATACCTAGCCATGGATACGAACTAACTTGTGAAGGATCAAAGTGTAGTAAATGATTATAGCCAATGGACATAACTATGTCTATAGTACTAAGAGTGCAACTCTAGATATTTAGTGGAGTTATCTAGGAGTTAATGAATGAGAATTAATTGATTAAAAGGAGTTTTAATCAAAGGTAATTCTGGATCATTGGAGCTTAGCCCTATAGGTCCATTAAGTCCTCCGAGCTAACGCATGTAATCAAGAACATAAATTAATATGATTAATTTCTCTTTGGAAAATTGGAAATGAATAGAGGAGTCTATTCAATTAATTAAGGAAATTAAATAGAGGAGTCTATTTAATTATTTACTTAATGGTGGAATTAAATAGAGGAGTCTATTTAATTATTTACTTAATGGTGGAATTAAATAGAGGAGTCTATTTAATTATTAAATAGAAGAGTCTATTTAATTATAAGAGATTAAATAGAGGAGTCTATTTAATTAAATTAATTTTGTGTTGTCCAAAATTAATGGGGATTTAAATAGAAGAGTCTATTTAAATATTTAATTTGAAATTATCAAATTAAATGAGGAAATGAATAAAAGGAGTTTTATTTATTGGAATAAATAAAAGGAATTTTATTTATTTAATTATTTAAAGGAATTGTTCCATTAAATAATGAGGAAAAATAAAAATGCCCAATATTGTCATTGGATGATGATAGGGGCGTGTGACCCAAGGTGGGGTCACACGCCCCCCCCTTGGTCAAAGGGTTGACCAAAAAGTTTGCATTTTTATTTAAAATATATGAATATCTTATTTTGAATTAATATGATTAATTTAAAATGGAAGATATGGAATATCTTATTTAAATTAATATGGTTAATTTAAATGGAAGATATGGAATAATATATTTGAATTAATATTGATTAATTTAAATAAAAGATATGGAATATTTTATTATGGAATAAAATATAATATCTTTATTATTCAAATATATTTTAGAATATCTTAATTAATTATTCATTAATTAAAAGATATTCAGAAGATTTTTTCTGATGCCTTGGTTTTCCTATAAATAGGACCTTTGGGGTGACCCCAAAACACACAACCAAGAGAGTTAAAGTAAAGGCTCAGGAAATTCCTCTCCTCCCTCTCTCTTGCGCCGCCCATAGGGTGATTGGGAAGAAAATTCTTCTTCTCAATTTTCCTTTTTCCAAAGGAGATAGTGCCCACGCACCGATTCTCTTTTGTGCTTAGTGAGGAAGATCTTTTTGGTGGTCCCTGGATCGTAACCATCGAAGAACGAGGAAGAGTCAGACACTTCTCGACAAGGGTTAGTTTTTCTTTTATGCATTTAGAATTTTGAATTTATTATACTGCAAGGAAAGATCCGTTGGGACTTCCGTTTGATAACTCTTTTAGAGGCCTCAATCCCAACAGTTTTTACATTAGTGGTAATAGTATGTATAATTGTTGATAATTTTGTTGAATGAATCACAGAAAAATACTAATGAAGAACAAGCTGACCAAGATAGAGAAGAAGACATGAGAGAACAAGATTATTATGATCATGTGTTTGAGGTAAGAAAAATAACAGTGTTCATATAAATTCCTTCTCTGGTTTCCCTGATATTAAAAGAAGTAGAATTAAAAAATTATCTCAGTTATTATAATAAAAAAAGATAAGTTATATAGATAAATGCAAGTAGTTCTATTTTAATTGTTTTTTGATAACTATTTTATTTATATAAACATACAGGGGCAAGAATTCGAAGGAATGCAGGGACAAGAAATTGAAGGAAGAAATAAGAAAAATGAAGAAGCTGGAAGTTTGAAGATGGATGAGCTGCTGACAAAGGTGATAAATTGTTTATTATATGTTTTTTGTCTTTTACCAATTATATATATATATAATTTTAGTATGAAACAGAATGCAAAACAGCCTGAAACAGAAGTTATGAAGCAATTGAAGAAGGGGAAAGAAAAAGAACAACAAGCAAGAGTGTTGGATGAGATAAAAGAAAAAAGAGCACACAAGCCTTCAACACCATACACTACCAACTTTGGATCAGAAGAAATTGGAAATGTCACTAAGACTTAAGCAGAAATGATTGTTGGACACCACCAAGCTTCAAGATCCTCAGTCAATCGCCAGACAACACAAAATGAAAAATATGTTCTCTACTACTGATTTGAACTTACTTTGGATATTGTTTTATCATTAACACTCTCTTAAAGTTTGGGATATTTTATTTTTGATTTGCTATGTTTCACCAGATCATGTTTATGGGGTTTAGTAGAAGAGTTTTTTCTCGTTTAATGGGATTGATTATCAGTAGTTTATTTTGTTTTCTGGATGTCTTTGAATGAAATTAGTGAAATGTTGTTGGTCATTTTCATCAGCCAATAATTCTTAACTTCATTCTTCAGCAGTATTAATTTCTTTTCTTTGACACCATTTGTAGCACTCATTTACAAACCAAAAGCCAACTTTAAGCCCAAAAGCAAGGCCCACAGCAACAGGAGAGCCCACTAAGTAAAATGACACTAAGTAAAACAAATAATAGATGAGTATAGATTTTCATCCATTATTTGTTTCATCTATTATTTGTTTTGAATGAAAAGACACTGTGATTCAATCTAACAGGTATAAAAATTCTTCCATTTATGAAAAGCACTAAAATATACCACACCCCCCCTATAATTCACTACATTATCCCATTAATTAGTAAAAAAGTTGAATGATTGAATAGTTTACACCCACTAATTTATTTAACATTTGCAAAAAAAAAAGAGTTTAAACACAACAATGTAAACTAAAAAATGATGTATATTCATAAATTTCCTTAAAAATGATGGAGAGGTAGTTTCCTCCAAATTATTTCATAAAATATAATTTTTCTTCATTTTATGAAAATCACTAAAATATACCCTATAATTCACTATGTTATGGAATACAAAAAACTGGAAAAATAAAACTGTAAGAAAAAAAAAAGAAAAGTCCAGCAAAAAAAAAATCTTCAATTATGAAAATCACTAAAAAAACCCTATAATTCACTATGTTATGGAATACAAAAACTGAAAAAATAAAGCTGTAAGAAAAAAAAAAGCAAAATCCAGCAAATAAAATTTCTTCAATTATGAAAATCACTAAAAAAAACCTTATAATTCACTATGTTATGGAATACAAAAACTGGAAAAATAAAGCTGAAAGAAAAAAAAAAGCAAAATCTAGCAAATAATTTGATTATATTCTGTAAACAGAGTAACAATATAACAAAAAATGAAGCAATTTGTACATGAAAAATGAAGTAACAAAAATAACAAGTATTGAATGAAAAAAAGAATGAAAATTACATCAAGGCAAATGTTGCAAGTCCTAATATTATGACCATACTTTCCACAACGACAACACTTTACATGATGCTTTAACTCGGAAGATGACGGAATTCGGTTTTTCTTTGGACGACTAGATGGACGTCTAACCGTAGGTGGTAACACACTCTGTAGAAACTTCAAGAGACGAAGATGACGATGAAGGTATAGGATGGACTACCTCGATGTAAGAAGATACAAGAAATGATGTACTATAGTATCAAGAAGTGAAGTTATGAACATGTTTACAACACTTTGAAATAGCAGCGCATGCATGAGAACACGGAATGGCAGCAACATCCCATAGTTTGCATGTACAACTCCATGTTGAAAGATTAACAATATATTGTATAGAAGAATCAAATACTTGAAACTCATCAAGGTTGGAGGGAATGACCTAAAATAAAATTAACAAAATTAATACAGTAACCTAAGCAAAAAAATTTGAAAAAAGGAACAAAAAATAAAAACTTACAATCATTGAACGCCCAAGCTCAATTTGTTCATTAACAAAGGATTCAACAAAAATTGTCAAACTAGAAGTGGAGGACTGAGAAGCAATCCTACGATCATAAAACCATTCTTGAATCAATTGCCGAATAGACTCACATATGTTAAAAACTGGCAATCCTCTAGGTTTCTTCAATCAGGAAATCAAACTCTCAGAACAATTATTTGTCAACATCGAATACCTCCTTCTTTTGAAATAACATTGAGCCCATTTATGAAAACCAACCTCTTCTAAATATGAACGAAACCCAGGACATGTGGAATCTATCTCTGACATAAACTTCTCAAATTCATCCAATGTATATGCTTTGGCACAAAGGTAGTAGCAACAATCAAAATGAAAGTATTTAAAACGCAACTTCAAATTTCCTAGTAAATGATGAATGCAAATAATATGATCCACTTTCGGAAAAACACTAGAAATACCATTCGCTATGCTAATGTTTCTATCAGATACAATAACCAAATCATCACGACAACCAAATGAAAGCCTAAGGTTCAAAAAGAACCATTCCGAAGAGGCATCATTTTCAGAATCAACAATGCCAAACGCAAGAGGAAAAATCTGATTATTACCATCCAAGGTAAGAAGGGTACCGGTAAATTTATTACTTAAAAAGGTTCTGTCAACAGAAATAACCGGCCGACAATACTTCCACCCACATATAGAGGCATGAATAGCAAAGAAAAAGTATTTGAATCTTTGATTTTGATCAAGAACAAGAGCTGTTACAGAACCTGAAAAACATAATGAATGGAAAAAAAGTGTTACTGAAATGTAACAGCAAAAAAAATGAAAATCACTAAAATAGACCCTACAAATCAATATATTATTTATTAGTGTACCTGGATTGCTAGAACAAAGACCAACTGAAAACAAAGGGATAAATACATAAGATTCAGCAGGAGAACCCATTATAACATTCTTTGCTAACTCCTTGCCACGCCAAGCAGTCTTGTAACTAATGCACACTCCAAATTTATCACGCATGTACTTGACAATCATTTTAGGAGTAATTGCTTCATCACCATATGTAACGTCCCGTTATTTTTTTTGTGATAAAATTTTTTTTTATTTATTTTATTTTATTTAAGTAATTAAAGTTTATTTATTAATTGTTAATTTAGAATTTGCAGTTTATTTCGGTTTTAATCTTTTAATTGACCTTTTTAGTTTATTTTCGTTTTAATGGTATTAATAATTATTAATGGGCCAATTAATAATTATTAATCACCATCGGGATAGTTTAAGATCATCGGGTTTCGTTTATAAGCTAAAAGTCATAAAAAGGGCAATTTCGTAATTTCCAAACTACCTAAATATCTAGATATTTTGGTCATCTTCTTTAACTATCTTCTTTGACTCAAGTTTGACCAAGCAAACACTTCATCTTTCTCTTTTTCTTGCTCCAAGGCCGTGAGCCTCATCCAAGTATTTCCCAACTTTGATTTTCGTTCGTTTCTTGCCTGATCGACTTGATTCCGGGTCCAGTGGAAAGGTATCGGTCCTACGATCATTTCCCACCTACCCTTCGTACTTGCCGCTCGTGTTATACGGAGTTCTCGATAAGTAAAGTTTCAAACCCTAAACTCCAAATAGTGTTTTAATGGAGTTTTCTTTAATTTCTTTCGTTTTCGTGTTGTAGAACTCGGTGTTTGTAAATACGGGAGTAGTTTTAAGTGTTTTTGGAAACTATCCCATAACCCTAAAACCGAGTTTCAGTCGAAACCCTTCCCGTTTGAAATTTACCCTTTTGGGTTTGATTTTGGGTTAGAATTTAATGAAATAATGTTTATTTAAATTCAATTCGGGAAAGGGCTTATTGTTCCAAAACCCTAATTATCGATACCCATTGAAATCGGGATTATCGAATTTGCTTAAAACCAACACAAAACGTATTTAAATTGCCAACAAGCCGAAAAACCAAACCCGAACCCCTTTTATTAGGGAGGGCCGAGAGCCTCCAAGGGGTGGTTTGGTGGATTTTTTTTTTCGTCTTTTTGCTTGTTTAGTCGTTTAATCGTTAGTTGGTAATTTATTAATTTTCGGGATATTAATCCTTTTGTAGGTGTTTTTGAACCGCTTGTTTGATCGCTCTTCCGGTGCTTAGGAGCGAAGTCTTCACTTTTTCTAAGGTGAGAATAGTTAGAATTTAAAGTAACTTTAGAAAGCAAATAAGTGCGATGATTTGTAGAATCGGAAACTATGATTAGAATCCAACCTAAGATTAGAGGGAGTGAGATAGTACCATAGGATTTTAAGTTAATCCTTTAAGCGAGAAACTTAGGATTTCTCGATGAAAGCCTCGAATCTTAGAAGATTCTAAGTTAGATTAGTTTCGGAGTTTAGAATGAATCATTGGAAGTTAAAGGATCCAAGACTTTGATAAAGAACGGTTGTTAGAACCTCGGATTATTGGAAGTTTAAAATCCTTGAAGGTTTAGGTTAATCGTTATGTTTTGATTCTTTACTTTGTTAGTGGAGTTCGATCGTATATCGTTCGTCCGGGATCTTTGTCTATTTTACTTTATGTTCATTACTTTATGTTGTTTCGATTACTTTAATTCCGCACTTTACTTATTTACTTTTACAAAGATATGCAAGCATATGCATATCATATTGCACCATAACATTTCGCAACATGCATTGAAAAAGAAAAGAAAGGGAGAATGTTGGAGCCTATGGGTAGTATCCGCATCACCTTCAGAAAAAAAAAAAGAAAAGAAAGAAAAGAAAAGAAAGAAGGAGTTGAATGGTAAGTTGCGGACGTACACGTTACTTCTCATTTAGGAGGAGTTGAACTATTAGTTACGGACGTACACATTACTTCTCATGCATAGGGAGTTGAATGGTAAGTTACGAGTGGTACACATTGCTTCCTCATGCATAAGGGCAATGGGAAATCCTACGGGATGTCCTCATACATTCATACTTATGATCGATGTATTTGAGAGTCGAAATGTTATAATTATGCAAAGTTTATTTATTTTTTTCTCATTTTGTTATAACAAGTTTATTTATGAACAATTAGACTAAGTGTGCTAATTAGTATCATCAATTGGAAAATATGGAATAGAATTACCTAGAATTTTGGTGAATTCTAAGAAAGTTTATGTCAGTTTAATTGGACACAAATCGAAATGCGAGTTTGGGGTCTATCTTTACTTTTTATGCTTATTATTCTCACTGGGCTTAGTTTGTTAGCTCATGATATTACAACCAATTTCAGGTAATGCCCTGGCTAGAGGCCGTGGAAGGGAAGATGGTGCTGCATGATCGAGGGATGCTGACCTCAAGATGGACTTGTTTTTGTAAAGTATATGTAAATATTTTTGTGAATTTCAACACTTTGATGTTGTATTTAGCTCATAAGAGCTTTTGATGTGGTTTTTATGATATGAAATATTTGACTCCTGATTTGGGACTTAAAGTCCATGTGAATTTATTAGATTGAAAAATTAGGATGTAAACAGGTTTTCGACATGCCAACTTTCAAACAAAACCACGCAAAATTTTCTAAAAATAAAAGACTTCCGCTGTTTTCTCTGAATTTAATTTATTTAAAAGTGACGGGTCGTCACACCATATAAAGTCAGGTTGTGTTTTACACATTCACTAACAAGCAAAGAAGTCGCTTGTCTATGACTATTGTGTGTAACATCAACTGGACAAGAATGTTGTTTAACAACTTTCCTAACAACCCATATACTTGAATTCTTATAAATTGAAGCTTTGACATACCATGAAAAATTGGGTTTTGCGCATGATACAACAATATGATCAGCATTAGATCTCAAGGTACGAAAATGGAAGTTTCCTCTTAAACTAACGACCTGTAAACCTTTTCTAACCTCGTTTTTATTTGGAAAGGCCATACACTCACGAATGGTAAATGAAGCAGACATATTATTGATATCAACAAAATCAATATACTCAAAACCAGGAGGTAGAACATCAAGACAAGGCATAGAAAAGGAACCAACAGAACTACTCAAAGGTGTATCAGTTTGATTGGATGATGTCAGCAATATAGGTTGGTCAACAACAATAGGACACCTATCAAAAGTCCCACTCCTAAGAATTGCAAAAAACCATATTACATCTTTGTCATCTAACAAAGGAACAAACTTGCACAAACCACTAGAAGTTTCTAAGTTGGCAAACAAATTAATTGGGCCAAAAGTAATAGACAAGTGAAGATGACTAATAAGACATTCATGGAAACTAAGAAAGTCAAAAGAATCATCTGCTGTGAGAGCATCCATCCTAAATCCTACATAATTTTTGTGATCATCCCACATTCCATAGTAATAAACAACAACAGCAAAATGAACCATGCTTTACTGCAATGAATAAAATCAATAACTTAGTGATTATTAGGGTATAATTTATCAATTAATAAACACAGAGGAAAAAGACAAAAACAGAACATAATCCAAAAAAAAAAGAAAAAATAACAAAAAGCAGCACAAACAAACCATTCATGTTTACTGCAATGAATAAAATCAATAACTTAGTCATTATTAAGGTATAATTTATCAATTAATAAACACAGAGGCAGAAAAATGTATGATTGAAAAAAAAAACAAGCAAAAAGAACAATAGCAATGAACAGGGGAAAAACAAAATATCAGCAAACTGGATTTTGAAAATCAATATCGAAAAAGCAAATACGAGTGGGGAACAAATTGCAAAAAACTGAGATAACGCAGCTGAGAGATTTGAGGAACAAATTGCAAAAAAATAAGGAGATAACGAAGCTGAGAGATTTGAGGAAAAAATACCAATTATCGCTGTTGAGAGAGATGTGGAAGATAGATGAAAAGCAGCTGAGAGAATTAAGAAGAATAGAACGCAATTAACGAAGCCATTAACGCCATTAAAAGATTTGAGAAATTAGGGATGGAAACGCCATTAAAAGAAGAGAAGACAATTAACGCAGCTAATAGATATGGAAAAGAAGCAGAAGAGAACGCAATTTACGAAGCTATTGACGCCATTAAAGGATTTGGGGATTCAGGGATGGAAACGCCATTAAAGGAAGAGAAGTTATCGTAGCTGAGAGATGAAGTTGAGAGATTCGGAGGATTTAGGAAAAAAATGTTATGTGAGGGATTTAGGAAAACTTAAGTTATTAAAGACATAAAACCTAATAACAGTGTCATTCAAGGCAAATTCCCTAAAAAGAAAGATTATATACTTCCAATTTTTCTTCCATGATTAATTTTTTAATTACCGATATTAACTGACTATCACCTCTTAGTTATTCTTACCAAAAACAAATTATTTATTATTTGAAAAATTATATTTTGTCATTTAATTTAAAACTATAAAAGCAAGGTAAAAAAAAACGTTGTTGGCTGTCTCCCACAATGTAATGATAATTTAATTACTATTTTATAGCTATCAATTTTTTTTATTATTTTAAAATTTATCACATCTCTGGATATTCTTAACCAAAATTAGTAATTAATTGTACACTTATTAGATCTCTTGATATTCACAACCAAAACAAGTCATCAATTGTTCACTTAATCTCTTTTGGTATTCTTAAACTAATACAATTCATTTAATTTTTTCATTTATTATTCCTTTTTTGTAACTCACGTAACTCTAGATAGGGATTGATATAAATATGTTTCTAATTTTAACCATTGTGCAATATCTTCAAACCATCTTTTTTGAAATCAAGGTGTGTATGTACTTTGAGAAATTTCAAAACAGGTAATCCCATAATATGTATGTCATATAGTTTTTTATAACATCTATAATGACTATTTTACAACTCTTTTTATATTAATTTTCTTTTCGTTACATTTGCAGATTAAATCACTATTTGATATGGGATTTAGCTTTTTGGTTGTAACGACCCGTTACCGGTAAGATTACTTAAATTATTATTATTTGGTTAATAATAATAATATTTGCTAAGTGGAAATAAAAAAAATTATGATTTATTTAATTTAATTCTATTTTCAGTAATTAAATAAATAAATAAAGCATTATTTGTTTAAAGGAAAAGAAAAGGGAAAAAAAAAGAAGGGGACATCAGTTTCACGTTAGTTTCAAGAGGCAGAGCAAAAGGGAGGGTTTCTCATCCCTTTTCTTCTTCTTCAATTCACCAACCTCCATCGTTGTTTCTATTGATTTAATCGATTTCCATTTCTTTTGGTTGTCGATTAGGAGTGTGTTTCGTGGTATCAATTTTGGTTGTGGTTGGGAGGAGAATAAAAGTTCTTCATCAAGATTGAGAGAAGGTAATTGTGGTTTTCTTTTTTGATTTTTCAGATTTGAATTCTTGTGTTTTATATGAATTAAAGCCTTGAGTCAATCCATATTCTTTCATCTTTTTCAAAGAACAACTCCAATTCTTTCAATTCTTTTCATGAACCTTGAAACCCTAACCCTACCTCTTCTTAAAGAAAAGTTTTTAAACCATACAACTATCATCAAAACGGAAAAACCCGGATACCGTCGAGGCGCCGCCGGCAATGCCACGGGCAGCAGCAGCACAACCTTTATTCAATAAAAATTCTCCATTCAGATATTCAAAATATCTTCAACTTTTATCTTCTTCAATTGCTTATCTTTTGATAATCAATTTTTTTTAGTGGTGGAAGAGATATTATAAGTTCTCTTCAATTTAAACTTTTAAAGATAAAGATCCGATCTGTTCGTCTGGTTGCTCGTCTGCAGCGTTGGTAAGTCGTTGGTGTTCCAGACAGTCAGAGTAAGTCCGTTGGTAAGCCAGGTGTTCCAGCTGTAAGCATCCAAACAGGGAAGTCTCACTATCTTTGTGAATTTATTTTGAAACTAACTTATTTTATGTCCAAGCTGTTAAAAAAGATATTATCAAAGGGGAAGACAAAGAAGGATGTCGAAGAAGGAGACATCTTAGATATCAAAAGAGAGCCAAATATCTTGTCCGTTCAAGGCAATGAAGAACTGAGAATTGCGAGAGTGGAACAAGAACTCCAGAACTGGAGTATTCCAAAAGTATATCCAAAAGAGGTCTACTACCACAACACCTTCAATTTTACATCCCGTGATGTAATCAAGACTATGGAGAGGAATGTGACGACCCGTCACTTTTAAATAAATTAAATTCAGAGAAAACAGCGGAAGTCTTTTATTTTTAGAAAATTTTGTGTGGTTTTGTTTGAAAGTTGGCATGCCGAAAACCTGTTTACATCCTAATTTTTCAATCTAATAAATTCACATGGACTTTAAGTCCCAAATCAGGAGTTCAAATATTTCATATCATAAAAACCACATCAAAAGCTCTTATGAGCTAAATACAACATCAAAGTCTTGAAATTCACAAAAATATTTACATATACTTTACAAAAACGAGTCCATCTCGAGGTCAGCATCCCTCGATCACATAGCACCATCTCCCCTTCCACGGCCTCTAGCCAGGGCATTACCTGAAATTTTTGTAATATCATGAGCTAACAACTTAAGCCCAGTGAGAATAATAAGCATAAAAAGTAAAGATAGACCTCAAACTCGCATTTCGATTTGTGTCCAAGTAATCTGACACGATTCTCTCCTAAAGTTCTCCAAACTCTAGGTAATTCATTCTATACTCTCCAAAGGATGATACTACTAACACTTATAGTCAAATCTCCTCCATTAACTCGTTATGACATAAAATGATAAAAGTAAATGACTTTGCATAAAATATAACATCTTGATTCTCTTTCTTATCGATCATATGCATGAAGGTAATGAGAACATCCCGTAGGATACGCATTCGCCCTTTATGCATGAATGAATGAAGAAGGTGATGCGGACATCCCCCCGAAGGGTCCAACATTCTTCCCTCCTTTTCTTTTCTCTCTTTATTTTCTTTTTCTCTGAAGGCGATGCGGACATTCCCCGAAGGGTCCAACATTCTTTCCTTCTTTTCTTTCTCATTTTTCCTTTCTTTTTCTCGGAAGGCGATGCGGACATTCCCCAAAGGGTCCAACATTCTTTCCTTCTTTTCATAATGCGAGATGTTATGGTTCAATATGTTATGGTGCGAGATGTTGTGATATGCTCGCAAAAGTAAATAAACGTAAAGTACAATATTAAAGTAGCTGAAACAAGTATGAAGTAAAAGGGCATAAAGTAAATAAATAGTAAACTTCGGACGAACGATATGTCAATCGAACTCCAGTATCAATAATGAAAGTAGAATCATAACTTAAACAATTAACCTATACCTTCAAGGATTCTAACTTCCAATATAATCCGAGGTTCTATTAACCGTTCTAATTACAAGTTGGATCTTTTAACTTCCAATAGTCCAATCTTAGTTTCGAATCGAATCTAACTTAGAATCTTCTAAGATTCAATACTTTCCTTGAGAACTCCTAAGTTCTCACTTAAAGGATTAACTCTTAATCTTAAGGGCACTAACTCACAACCCTCTAATCTTAGGTTTGGATTCTAATCTTAGTTTCAAACTCTACAAACCTTCACACTTATTTGCTTTCTATAGATACTTTAAATACTAACTATTCTCACCTTAATTAAAAGATGACTTTGCTCCTAAGTCCGAAGGAGCGATCAAGCGAGCGGTTCAAAAACACCTACAAATGAATTATATCATACAATCAATAATTAACCAACTATCGATCAAACATCAACCAAACGTACAAAACGATGAAAAACCCAACAAAACCCCACAAGAGGCTCTCGGCCATCACAAGGAAAATAGGCCTCGGGTTTGGTTTTCCGGCTTTTAGGCAATCTAAAAGTGTTTTGAGTTGATTTTAAGCAAATTCGGTATTCCCGATTTCAATGGGTATCGATAATTAGGGTTTTTGAACATTAAGCCCTTTCCCGAATTAAATTTAAATAAACATTATTCATTAATTTCTAACCCATTTTCAATCCCAAAAGGGTAAATTTCAAACGGGAAGGGTTTCGACTGAAACTCGGTTTTAGGGTTAAGGGAAAGTTTCCAAAAACCCTTAAAACTACTCCTGTATTTACAAACACCGAGTTTCACGGCAAGAAATCAAAGGAAATCAAAGAAAACTCCATTTAAAACACTATTTGAAGCTTAGGGTTTGAAACTTTACTTATCGAGAACTCCGTATAACACGAGTGGCAAGTACGATGGTTGGTTGGAAATGAATCGTAGGACCGATACCTTTCCAATGGACCCGGAATCAAGTCGATCGGGCAAGAAACGAACAAAAACCAAATTTGGGAAAAGGGGGAGGAGACCCACGGCCTTGGGAGGAAGAAATGAAGAAGATGATGAAATTTGTTTGGTCAATGGAAGTCAAATGGCTTATTTAAAATGAGATGAATAGTGTTTGGATAGTTTTTTAAGAAATTGGAAATGACGGTTGCGTCCTTTTATGACTTTTGGCTTAAAAACGAATCCCGAACTTCTCAAACTATCCGAATGGTAATTAATAATTATTAATTGGCCCGTTAATAATTATTAATACCATTAAAACGAAAATAAACTAAAAAAGGTCAATTAAAAGATTAAAACCGAAATAAACTGCAAATTCTAAATTACTGATAAATAAATAAACTCTAATTACTTAAATTGAAATAAAATAAATAAAAGTTTTTTTTATCACAAAATAACGGGACGTTACAAGGAATGTCTCCATCACTACTGAAGCAGAGGCACTCCATCTATTTTCAGCAGAAACAATCCTCAAATTCCGAGAAGAGTTCAAATATATTCATCTCGGCTTGATCCAAGTGGCAGTAAAACCATTATTCCGTCTTGGATTAAACTCTCCAATACTCGTCTCTTTAAGAGATGAGAGATTCAAAGAATATACTGATAGTCTGTTGGGCATCATTGAATCCAACCTCCAGAATGGGCCAATATATTTCAATGTTTTTCCCAATCACACTCTTTCTTTATTTGATCCTCACATTTTATCTTCATTAATGTTGAGAATCAATTCAAAGAGGTTTACGATGGAAGAAAAATCACTCTCTGCAGTGATCATATTCAGGATGTGCTACAAATTAATGCACACAAACATCTCACAAAGGGCAATCAGATCCTCTCCTAAAGGCGAGACCTTGTTGATTGAAGTAAATACAGAGAAATCCTCTGTCAGCATCCCAAAGAGAATACCTTCGAATCAAGTTACATGGAAGACAAAATGGAGTTTGGAAGGAGCTACCAAGCCGCTTCATAAAAAGAAGACTTTATCGTACATAACGAAATTTCCAGATGGAAGAGTGGAGATCAACTTCACTGATGATTCCGAAACTACCCCCAAGATCAATAATTTCTTGAAATCAAGACCAAGTACTTCTGGCTCTAGATCAGAAGCATCATCAGAAAGAATTACAAGAAGTAATTCTATGAATATCAAGTCAGTAGACTTTGATCAAATTATTCTGAATGTCAATTATGAGGAAAGTCAAGGATCATCTTCTCCAACTCAATTTGACATGGTAGTACCGTCGAAATTCAATTTAATTAACATTATTACATCAACGTTTTCTCCCAATATGGAAAAGCTGAGAGCAGAATTCTTTCTGAAAACAACAAATTCTGTAGGAAATCTTTCTTCCGCGCTTATAATGATGAAAAGCGAGAAGAATTCAAAGTTAGCTGGAAGCAAACCGTGCAAGAGCTAGAAGAAGAAATTCCATTTTTCCATTGGTTCGCCAGACGCAAAGATTTTGAACAAAAACTTTGCCATATCAAAGAAACCATATGGAGAACAGGGAGCAAGGAAGTTTCTTCACATCATCCTCCTCTAGAGGATATCATTTTCCAAACCAAATATAAACATACCATTATAGGGAGCCCATTCAAGCAAATGGAAGAAAATGACGTAGTTTCCTCCTCTCTCAAAGGAATTCGTTCTGTCCAAATACAGAATAATTGTTCTAACAAACTGTTTTCCACTATGGTTGTTCAGCTAGACAGAATAGACGAAGCAGTACAGGATAATAAGGCAAGAATCCCCATGGATTCTAAAGATGGATCTTATCCCGAAGTAGACCCTACAATTCCTCTGTTTAAACCTCTTGAATTTCAAACAGAGATCAAAATGATCCCTAAGGATCAGGAAATGCTAGTAGAGATAAATAAGCTTCTTGAGAAGCTTCACATCTCCACACCTTCAGGGGCATTATCTTTAGCCCAAATCAATGTCCTGAATGATCAGAATGATTTAATCAAAGAAATGATTCTAGGGGTGAAGAATCTTTCACTTCTTGCTAACGAAACAAATGGCTCTGAATTGAATGCTGATAACCCAGAAGAAATTCAGAGAATTTACAGACAAAGAAACCAATTTGTAAGAAATACAAGAAATTGGTATCCGAGGCTGACTTTTCCAGATATCCAAATTAAAGAAAAGTACCTCACAACGAGAAGGACTTTTGATGGACAGTCTTTTATTGAGTGGAACATAGACGGATTATCTGAATATCAGATACTCAATGTTCTGCATGAAATGATGATCGCCGCTTCTGCTTTCAAAGCTAAGAACGTACAAGATCATGCATTTATCTGTGCCCTTACTACAAGTTTCACTGGACAGCTCAAAGGTTGGTGGGACAATTTTCTTTCTGATGAAGAAAGAAGACGAGTTTTAACCCACACTACCACCTCAAGTAAAAGAAAAGAAATCAAAGTTGAAGGGGGTCCTTCAACCTGGAAAACTTCTGAAGAGACAGTTCCAGATGCTGTCAACACTCTTCTTTATTTGATTTCAAAGTGCTTCATTGGAGATCCTACAAGTCATCAGCAAAGGTCAGTAACTCATCTTCAGAACCTTCGTTGTCCGACTCTTCAAGATTCAAATGGTATAAAGATACTTTCCTAAGGGAAGTATTTATGAGAACAGACTACAACTCTCCTTTCTGAAAAGAAAGATTTATTACAGGTCTTCCAAAGTTTTTTTCAGAAAGACTCAGATTAAGTCTTGAAGAAAAATATCGAAGAAATATCCTATGGGATTCTCTTACCTATGGTGAATTAATCAACTTTGTTGTCTCCGAAGGCTTAAAATTGTGCAATGAAGTTAAAATCCAGAACAAAACCTCTCATTCTAAAGGATCGGAGAGAAAGAACTTGGAGCCTTTTGCAAGCAATATGGTTGCGATAAAATTGAAGCGCTCTCTCGTATAAAGAAGAGACAGGCGAAGAAAGGAAATTCCAGGAATTTCCAGACCATATAATAACCAGCAAGGTTATTATCAAAGGGCTCAACCAGAAAACAAACAAAGAACCCATAATCGCAAGAGGAAGTTCAATCCAACGAACAAACCTCTAACTCGCGATCCAAAGAAAATCCAGTGCTACAAATGTAGGGCATATGGACATTATGCAAGTGCCTGTAAGTTAAAGGCAAAAGTCAACCAGCTTGAAATCGATGAAGATATCAAGCAAGAACTGCTCAATGTATTCATGACAGATCCAGAGATCTCTGAAGGAGAAGAAGAAATCTCTAAAGGAGATGACAATCAAGTCATGGCCATATGAGCAATAGATGATCAGCTAGAATCCGACTCTAGCAATAATTCAGATAGCAGTGCAGATGAGGAAGAAGGTAAACATATCTGTCCCTGCAATTCTAATAACAATTTTATCAATGTTTTAACAGCAGACCAAGAACTCTTGTTTGAAGCTGTGGCAAAGATTGAGGATGATCAGCTCAAGCTGACAATTTTTAATAGGCTCAAAGAGTCTATCAATTCAAACACACCTAAGAAAGAGGCAGATTTCGCCCCTTACTCAATCAAAGATGTGTTTGCCAAATTTGAAGCACCAAGAGAAGTATCTGTTGTAGATCTTCAAAAGGAGATCAATGACTTAAAGAAAGAAGTCTCCAAGCTCAAACACTCAACCTCCTACTTCCAAGAAGAAACACGAGGTGACATTTCTCAAATTTATTCTGAAATTGAATTTTTAAAATATTGTGAGACTAACAATGCAAGAACTTCAGAAGCCCAAAGAGAAGATGTTCCAGAATCTTCTAACAATCAAATAGGTGAAACACTATCTAAAGAAAAAGAAGAAGTGTTCATCAATTTGATCACCATTTACGACTCCAGAAATGGTATTCAATGATCACGCTAAGGATCAAAGACCATTCTATGTCAATGATTGCTCTTACTGATTCAGAAGCAGAACAAAATTGTATTTTGGAAGGAATAATTCCGTCAAAATACTTTGAGAAGACTACAGAGTCTCTCAGAGGAGCAAATGGACAGTTTTTGAATATCAAGTGCAAACTGTCAAAAGCGCATATCTGCAATGATGGAGTTTGTTTTACCAATACCTTCATTTTGGTAAAAAAAAACCTAAGTCAGCCTATCATTCTAGGCACACCCTTCATTACTTAGCTATTTCCTATCAGAGTTAATGAAGAAGGATTATTCTCAACCGTTGCAGGAAGAGAAATTTCGTTCAAATTCATTAAACCTCCAAGGACTCACGAGGTTAACACTATCTAAAGGAAAGAAAAGCAAATAGCTTTTCTAAAAGAAGAAGTCAGTTTCAAAAGAGTTGAAGAAAACCTTATAAGCCCAACTCTCTAGAACAAAATCAAAGAGGTCTAGTTCAAGATAGAAAAAGAAGTCTGTTCCAACGACCCAAATGTTTTTTGGTCTCGAAAACAGCATATTGTCGGACTACCTTATATCAAAGGATTTAATGAGGCCTTAATCCCTACCAAGGCTAGGCCCATTCAAATGAACAATAAGCTTTTAGCCCATTGTAAAAAAGAGATTGAAGATCTTTGAAAGAGAAAGCTGATCAGGCCCAGCAAAAGCCCATGGTCTTGTGCAGCCTTCTACGTCAATAACGCAGCCAAACTGGAGCATGGAATTCCGGAGTTAGTAATTAATTACAAACCCTTAAACTTTGTTTTACAATGGATTAGATGTCCTATTCCTAATAAACAGGATCTAATCAAAATAATTTCAAATGCAAAAATCTTTTCAAAATTTGATATGAAATCAGGTTTTTGGCATATTCAAATAGCCGAAAAAGATAAATATAAAATGGCTTTTAATGTCCCTTTTGGACAATACGAATGGAACTTTATGCCATTTGGGCTAAAAAACGCTCCATCCGAATTTCAAAAAATCATGAATGATATTTTAAATCCCATTCAAGATTATTCAATTGTCTATATCGATGATGTTCTTATTTTCTCATCAAACATAGACCAACACTTCAAACACCTTCATAATTTCATTGAAATTATTAAAAGAAATGGCTTAGTCGTTTCCCAAAAGAAGGTCAAACTTTTTCAAACAAGCATTCGCTTCTTGGGTTTTGAAATCCTTTTAGGATTAATCAAGCCCATCCAACGGTCCATAGAGTTTACCTCTAAGTTCCCTGATAAGATTCTAGATAAAACTCAATTACAAAGGTTCCTAGGATGCCTCAATTATGTGTCTGATTTCATCAAAGACCTCAGACCCGTCTACAAGCCACTTTTTCAAAGGTTGAAAAAGAAACCCGCACCATGGACGGATGAGCATACGCGAGCCGTCAAAACAATCAAATCTCTTGTCAAAAAGATTCTGTGTCTTAGTCTCATTGACGAGACAGCCAACCTGATTGTTGAGACAGATGCCTCAGATTTAGGATATGGGAGAATCCTTAAATAGTGTAAGGATAAGAGAGAATCAATTGTCAGATTTCATTCGGGAGTCTGGCCATTGTTTTGTGTGTCCAAAAATTCCAATGGGAGTTAATCAATAAATCTTTTACTATTAAGACAGATTCAAAAGCATCAACTTTTGTCCTGGTAAAAGATGTCAAAAATCTTGTATCTAAACAGATCTTCACCAGATGGCAAGCGATCTTATCCTATTTTGATTACAAAATATTGCCTATAAAAGGCACCAACAACCCATTAGCTGATTATCTTTCAAGAGAGCATCTCTCAAAAGAAAACCTCTCTTAGCCTCTCAATTCTCTCTCTTCCTCTTCTTATAATGGGTGGAAGTAAGAAAAACAAAAATCAATCAGCCTCTTCCTCTTCCAAAGGAAAGGCACCAGCCATAGATATCCCTTCTCCTATGAAGGTTGATTATTACTCCATGGCTGACGATGAGGGTTTCACGCAGGTAGCCCAAAATCGCCATCACGGCAGAGGTATACAAATCAATGAGCCTTTGGCTTTGGGGTCTTCGACTCCTCCGAGGCCTTCTGCCTTGTTACTTTCTTCAAATAAGGGTTCTTCGAATCCTTCTACCTTTTCACAAGCGGTTACTCCGCTACTAAGGTTTATTCCACAAGTCCCTATGAAAGGGTATTTTCAAAGACAAATAACAGTCTACGACTGTATTGTTGAGCTTGAATTTGAGGCTCCTTTCCTTGACTGCCGACGCAACAGCCCACTAGTGGGGCTGTTGTGGGTCGTTATTTCGTTCCTCTTCGTCGCTCGCCGTTTGTAGCCATTTAGTTAGGTTATTTATGTATCTTTTGTATGGTTTCTAATTAGAATAAAGTGTTATTTCAGGTTGTGGAATTCTTGAGTTTTAGCTTAAAAATTCATTCAAGAACTCAAGGTGAGTAGATATATATTGAGTTTAAATTTGTTTTAGTTATTCTTCTTCATTAAATATATGTTTTGGGTTGATTATTGGGAGTTTTAAATCGATTTGGAAGTGTTTTCTTGAAGATTTAAGGAATGGAAAAGTTGCAGGATTTTTTGTTTTAAAAGTGTAGAAGTTGAAAAGCATGCTCAATTTCTTGGTTAATTGATTTCATTTTGGGTGGGTAACCTTCTTGGATGTTTTTAGGATTGTTCTTGAGGTTCCAAATATGTTTTTGGATGAATTAATATACATATTTTGCTGCTGGAATTTCTTTTAATAATAGGAGTATAGCTTACCAAGTGAAGATACATAAGCTAATTTTAACTATTTTGAATGGGTTGTTGTTGGGTGAGTGTTGGAAGTTATCCAAATGAATTTTAATGATTTTCTAAGTTGTTTTAGACTAAATTTAAGACTTAAATTCCAGAATTTATTAATTTGGAGTTTTGGCATAAAAAAGAGGATTTTATGGAAAAGTCGAAATTTCCATTTTTGATAATAAGCTTGTGTTTGAAAGGTATCTTGATTAATGATACTTGTAGACATATTACTTGAATGCCTTAGGTAATATGGTCTTGTAGGTTTGCATTAAGAAAGGCCTTATTTAATGATGAATATACCGTTTAGTTATGCAAGCCTTAATAAGACTTAACGGGGTAGGTTCATTTCGTGTACGTATTACATGAAAGAGAATATAACATGTAGGTTCATTTATATATCTTGCAAATACATGAAGATAATATTACGTAAAGGTTTAAAATGTGAAAAGTGTGTTTAAACCATTACGGGAAGGTTCACTCTTTAATTGTAAATCAAGAGAAGAATAATAAGGCATTAGAATTTATAAAATGACAATTGAGGTTATTTGGAAGATTTTAACTCTTAGATCTTTTCATTTAGACTTAATGAAACTAGAACATCTCAAAACAAAATTAAAATTAATGTGTTTACTCATTGGGCGTAGCCTCATGATTCTACACTTATTTTTTTTCAGGTAAGAAGAAGAAGAAACTTGACACTTGATGGAGGATCGTGGAATAACAGTTGGCATGGATTATCGAATTTTGGTGTCAATTTATTGTTTTTAAATAAAGTTCGCGAACTGATTTTGATAGTTGATTTGAGGAAATAAATGAAGTGTTGAAAAGTCTATTTTACTAGTCTTCCGCTGTGCATGTTTTGTGTTTATAAATTTTGGGGATGTTACATTGGCATACCTCTAAGTCGTATTTAAATAACTTGTCATTGAGGTTAGAACGTTAAATTCACTCCATTTTCTTTACACTTTGTCAAAATTGTTTTAGATTCGTGTGAAATGAAATGAAATTGATTCAGATTCTATTTATATAGTTATAATTGCTGAATAATCTTTTCATGGAAGACCCAAATAACATGAAGAGAGGGTAGAAAAAAAATAGTCGAAACTAATATGGATTTTATTGAGGAAGCTCGCATATCAAGAAATAGAAGAACGAGGAACAAAAGCATATGTAATGTTTTGGGGCTCCAAATTCAATAGGTCAGTACACAAAAAATAGATGAATGTAAAAGAAATCAATCTGATAGATGTAAGGTCAGGTGGGTGTGGAATTGGTATTTATTTGGTCAATAAATTTGTTAACTTGTAAATTAGTTTTAGTTTTATATGATTATTAATAATTACTTTTAATAAATTATTCATTATAATATGATATTTTTTTTGCCACAATTTTAAAAATAGAAAATGTTTGATTTGTCTTTTTAAAAAATCTTTCATTAAATTGATGAAATTATTTTCATAAAGTTCCATTGAATGATCAATATTATTATTATTGTTGTTGTTTTTTATGTATCTAATTGAGATGTCTCACATTAAAATTCAATAAATTTTAAGTTTTATAAAAAATTCAAAGTATATATTATTTTTTTATAACTTTTAATTCATCGATTTTCCATTAAATTTATTAAAATATTTCATGTTACAATTTAAAAAAATTAAGAATTACGGGGAAAAAACTAGTTTTAAAAAAGGTTTTTTTTTATATAACAAAATTCTAAGCCAATTACATGATAAACGTACAAGCCCATTTTTATAAGTGTTATGGTTTCTTTCATTTTGTTCACTCTTTTTCCTCTTACCCTGCCGCCGTCTCTTCCAACTGCGATTTTTCCCCTTCTTGTTTTCTCAAGATTTCTTCAAGATGGTTAGTTTTCATCTTCCCGTACGATTCGTAGTTTGATTGTTTTTCTATTCTAAGATATCTATCTCGTCATTTTCTGTTTGTTTCCTGAGAATTATCAGTTTCCTGGAAGTGAAAAAAATACATGTGCTCTTTGATTTAGTCTTAAAAGTTTGTTAGATTTTTCTAACTAAGTTTCAGTTTTTAATTTTTGGCGATCGAGAAACAAACTTAATTGGCAGTGAATGAAATTTTAGGGAAAGGGTTTTGAAGTTTTTAAGCAAATTGATTTTTGGAAGCAATGTTTTATGATGAAGCTTTTTTAGTTATTTACATGTTAGAGAAATACTGAAAATCTGCAGAAAAAGTGGAATTATGATTCATTTAAGAGATCATTTATGTTGGTTTGATTTCTTACTTTAGAATTCTGTTAATGATATGTTTTTTTTTTTGTGTGTTTGAAGGTTCTTCAAAATGATATCGATTTGTTGAATCCTCCAGCTGAGCGGGAGAAGAGGAAGCACAAGCTCAAACGTCTCGTGCAATCGCCGAATTCATTCTTCATGGTATTCTCTTAATTATAGCATATTCCATTTTAAGAAACAATTTTTTTGGAGATCAATTCATTATATTATACAATTTTTTAGGAAAGTTATGAATGTCATCTTGTATAGAAATGTTCCCAAGCATCAATTTAATCATTTCCCCAAAACAGGAGTTTATCGAATGTATCAACAGATCACCCTCAACTATGTGAATCAAAGGAAAAGACTTCATTAATGTGAGTTCACAACATACTCAGGATTGAGACGTATCAATCTTAATAACGTAAATTTGATATTATAAATCTTTTCCTATCAACGGTGTTATTTAGGATTCGATTTATCATCCTAGTCCAGTCTTATATAAACTTATTATATATGATGTCTTCACTTGCATCTATATCATGCTGATGATTTGGATCAAATCAGTGAACAACATCAACAGTGTTACCAGAATAAGGTTTCTTAACAGTATTCATTTACTGTAGACTATTTGAGTTACTATCTTGGACTAGATCCATTTTATATCTCATAGTAGTCAAGATTACAGAATTAGTAACTCTGGAATTTTCTATTAATGTTTGAATATTTAGCGAATATCTACATATATAATAAATTACACAAAATTCACTAAAATAATACTTTTATTTATTCATAAAATATTCTACTACAAATTACGAATTCTAAGGCATAAATCCCAACAATTCTGATGTCATGTACCAACTTTTCAATAGTGTTGTTGGTAACGATTTTGTGAATAAATCTGCTGTAAGGGCCCGAGATTTGTCTTAGAATTCCTTATTATTGGTATAAATTAACTAGTAATTTTAAATAGGGAAAATTAGTTGTTATAATAATTTTGGTTAATTAGTTATTTAAAGTGTGTAAATTATTTTCTATGAGTATTTTGGTTAATTAGAAATTAACCATAGTTAATTTAACCATGGGTGGAGAATTTAGTATAAAGAGAATTTTTAACCATGGTTTGTTTAGTGGAGAGGATTGGTTAGCAAAAGAATTAGAGGGCAAGGACTTTTTAACAAAAGAAAAGAGGAGGAAGGGTTTAGTTTAATTGTTGGAAGTGGAGGGAGTTAAGGGATAAATTTAGGAGGTGGAGGGAGTTAAGGGATAAATTTAGGAGGTGGAAGGACTTGTGGGCAATTAGCTTCTAGTTATTTATTTTAATTATGGAAATTAAAAGTATATATAGGGAATTAAAGGAAAAAGAAAAAAAAAAAAAAAGCATCATCTTTCTCTTCTCCCCCTTCAAACCCATGAGCCCCTTCCCCCATTCCCCTTCAAAAAACAATTTTCATTTTTCTTCATCCAATCTTGATGTTTGTGGGTTAATTCAAGAGGGTTCTTGGTGATTCATGGTAGATTCATCATAGGAGGAAGCTTTATTCAAGAATCAAGAGGAATTAAGCAAGTTCAAGGTAATTTCATAACCTAGGGTTTATGGTTTTTAAGGTTTTCCATGGAGTTGTTTTGGGATTTTCTTAATTGATGTTTAAGTTGTGTTGTGTGGGGTTTTCTTCCTTGTGTAAATTCTGGAAATTGAATTTAGATTGATACTCATCAAGTCCCTAAGATCTAATATATTAAGAATGGTTGTAATTGGAAGCCATGGATGAACACCAAGCTCAAATCCTCCATTAATGGCTATTTTCAAGCTTTCTAGTTTTTCCAAATTTTGTTTTTCATGACTTTT
The DNA here is from genome assembly GCA_028015215.1 of Gynostemma pentaphyllum. Lineage (NCBI taxonomy): Eukaryota > Viridiplantae > Streptophyta > Magnoliopsida > Cucurbitales > Cucurbitaceae > Gynostemma > Gynostemma pentaphyllum. The sequence continues at coordinate 16,766,820 of CM051350.1, read as the reverse complement.
ACTTAGAATCTTTCAATTCTGGATTATATGTGTGCCTAAATATGCATTTTACATATGGAAAACAACTTGGAAGAGCAAGGAAATGAATTCTTGAAAACTCTCAAATTTGGCCAAAATGCTAGTCTTTTTTTTTTCTTTTTTTGCATTTTGGTGAAAATAAACTTAAGAAATATATAAAAAAAATATATATATATATTAGTCTTTAACTTAGCTAGTTTTGGGTTTTTCTTGATTAATTATGAAAGGTTATCAAATCTGGAATATATGAGTGCTTAAATATATATATTGTACAAGGAAAACACTTTAGAAGAGAAACCGAATGATTTTTTATAATTTTCCTCATTGGCCGAAAATTACATATTGAAATTGTCTAATTTTGGAATTTTCCTCCACTAACCGGGTTGAGTTTGTGTTTAATTGTATTGGGCTAAGGTAATTCTATTGTTATGAACTTAAATGTGTTTGTAATATTTTGGTGTAGGAAGAAGACAAGCATAAAGCAATTTGGAATTGATTGTAAAGGTGAGAACATAAAGAATCGGAAGGGTGTTGGCGATGTGAATCACGGATCTTTTCCGAGTTATCTTGGATGTGGGTGTTTATGGTTTTAAGTAGTAGTGGCTTGTGATGTATGGATAGTAAGGTGATGAACGTTCGAGAAGTAACGGGAAGTGGAAAATGACTCCGGCGTTGTTTAAAGAGCCCAACGAGCTAGTAGCTCAAAACCGATATGTTTTATGAATAGTCATTTTTATGAGCATGCTTACTTGATGTTTATTTTTATGCTCTTAGTTCATGATCGAGTCATATGCTGATTTGGGGCTATTAACTTGAACACATGAATGATTATTTATGCCATCGATTATTGCTCTATAAAAAGGAATGCAAATGAACTATTGAAAGTAGTATGTGAAATGTGAATTATACACTTATGTGAATATTGAGCAAGATGTGAGTTGGGCTAGACGTATAAACACTTGTTTTGTTATTATAGGTTCTTAGTGAATAGCACGCGAATATGATTAGGGACTTTAAGCTTGAAATATGTTTTACATGTATCATGTGGAAATAGTATGAGATGTGAGTTATGATGAGAGTTGTTAGTAAGCATGATTACTCATTCATTTCCATTTCATCTCATAACACTTCATTCATGCATATCATATGATCGATTTATGGCCATGGGGTCGTAACCCGTATAACAGTGTGTGGGTGTTGGATGTTACACGTGGTTACCGTGGCGGAGTTGTGATTACCCCTTTTAATGGTGTGTGGGTGTAGGACGTTACGCATGGTTACTGTGGTGAAGTTGTGATGAAGCTCCAGAGTGCTATTTGACGAATGGCCCGGATGCTAGTGGTTATGGAGATTACTTGAGATTGAAATGAGCTACGGCTCGGATGCCATTAACTATGAAATTTAGGGCGTAGTGAGTCGCCGAGTTTGTGTTGGCATGACTTATGAAATTAAGAGGATGGTAAATTTGAAATGTGAGATATGGTAACGGATTGACGGAAGTACGTGTTAAAGAGTTGCGGTTGATTGACACCATCCAAACAATTGCATTTGTTCCTTATTTATATTTTAAGCATGTCATTACTCGTTATGATCATTCTTATGCATTCATACTTAGCTATTTCCTTTTTAAATGTGCCTAATGAGAAGCGAAAAATGTAATGATTAAGGATGGTGATACGGAAAGTGAATGGAAAGAGGTAACGGTTTGTCCAAGGCTTGATGAGAAATAGGTAGGTGTGTTATATAAAGAGCTATGGTTCGGGCATTAAATTGTAATGTTTATAGGGCGTAGTGAGGCGCCGAGATTGTGAATGAAAGGATGTATTGACTAAAGGAGTTTGTGGATTGTGGTTATGAAAAGATCGATGTTTTCTCAAAATGGATATGGGTATGAAATGTTCATGGTTTGGTCAAATATACTTATTTATATTGCGTTGCCCATTAATAGCATTCTTTGACGTTTATTGCTTGCACATTACATTTGAGCATTCGCATCACCATTCATATTCTTTTATTTTCACTGAGTGTCATACTCTAAGGTGCTCTATATCACCTTTTAGGTATCGGGCAAGGTCGGGGATGAGGCGCGGCAGGTGGTACACGTTAATGCATCTAGATGAAGCTTTTGAGATTAGGTCTCCGGTCACACTAGCCACGATTTCTGGTAAAGTTGTTGTCATCTTTTGTATTGTCGTGTCTTTTTACTTTAGGATCGAGTTATAACTTTAATGTATATAATATGTTTATGTAACAGTTTTTCTCCGGTGCACCAAACTTTATTTTGGTTTTGAAAATATGTGATACTTTGAACCGGCCGACGAGCCGATGTTTCTGATAAACAGGTTTTATATTGTATGTGTGTTTTGGAATTTACGAATACTGCATGCCGAAATTTTCAATAATTTGCTAAACCAATTGTTTTAAACTTTAAGTTCTTCGCTTCCGCATGCGTACTCGCGTCCTGGCTTCTAGAATAAGTCGGGTCGTCACATTTACTAAGTTATCTTTTGAACAAATTTGTTGGACATTGATATCACCATTTCTTTCAAAGTCGTGTGTGAAAAAGAGTTTTGGAGAAATATGTTTTGTCCTATCTTCTTTAATATATACTCCATTTATTTGAGCTATACATGCAGTGTTATCCTCATATAATGTTGTTGAAATGTCTTTACTTGATGATAAACCACTTGATGTGCGATTGTGTTGAGTCATTGATCTTAGCCATACACACTCTCGACTTGCTTCATGTATAGCTAGAATTTCAGTATGATTTGAAGAAGTGACTGTCATACTTTACTTCATAAATTTCAATGAGATACATGTCCCTCCGCGTGTAAATAAATAACATGTTTGAGATCTAAATCTGTGTGGATTAAATAAATATCTTGCATCTTCATAACCAACTAATTCAAAATTTGACTTATTAGAATAAAACAAGCTCATATCATGTGTTTATTGAAGATAATGAAATACATGTTTAATTATGTTCCAATGTATCTTTGTTGGAGAAAAACTATATCTGGCTAATAAGTTAACTAGAATTTTATATCTGGACGGGTATTATTAGCAAGATACATAAATGTACCTATTACACTATGGTACGAAACTTCAGAACCAAGAATTTCTTCATTGTCTTCTCGAGGTTGAAAAATATCATTTTTCACATCAAGTGAACGACAACCATTGGAATGGTCAATGAGTGTGCTTTATCCATGTAAAATATTTTAAAAAAAAATTATGTATAAGTTGACTGATGAATAAAAATTTCATCCGCTAAATGTTCAATTTGTAAACCAAGGAAAAACTTATTTTTCCAAGGTCTTCATCTCGAATTCCTTTTTAAGATAAGTTTATTCTTTATGAAATCTCTTCAAGAGTTCCAATAATATTTAAGTCATCAACATATACATCAATAATGGTGAATCCTAATTGTGATTTTTTTAATAAAGACATGTGAACAAATAAGATCATTTTGATAACATTCTTTCAATAAATATTCACCGAGACGATTTTTGACGACCCGACTTAATCTGAAAGTCTAGGACGCGAGCACACAATCGGAAGCGAAGAGATTAAACCTTAAAACGTATGATTTAACAAAACATTCGAAATTTCGGCATGATGTATACGTAAACTCAAAAACCCAAATACATACATCAACCTGTTTATTAATCAAACTCGGTGCATCGGCCCTTTCAGAATATCACATAAGTTCAAAATTCAAAAACAAGCAAAGTTTGGTGCACCAGTTAAACCGTTATACAAAATATAATATGTACAAAAAGGTTTAAAATTTTGACTCTAATCGTAGGCACGACTATCCAAACAACGCTCCCAGAAACACATGGCACACATGACTATAGGCCAATCCAAAAGTCTTCATCTTGTTCTATCAACGAGCACCACCTGCCGCTCCACGCCCTCGACCCCGAGCGTTACCTGAAAGGTGATATAGAGCACCTTTAAGCATGACACTCAGTGAAAACAAAAGAATATGAACAGTGATGCGGAATGATCGTGATAGAATGCGAAAGAAGTAATAACATGCTTAAGACGTGTATGAAGTACAAATGCTTTGAGTTTGGATGGTGACAACCAATCATAACCTCTTTAACACATATTTTCGTTCTCTTTGATCCCACAAGTATTGCCAACACAAACCCGGAGTCTTGCTACGCCCATGTTACAAAATCAATCAACATCCGAGCCGTAGCTCATCTCAATTTCAAACTATCTCAATTCACTAGCACCCTGGCCATTCATTACATAGCACACCGAAGCTCCATCACTTCTCCGCCACGGTAACCACGTGTAACGTCCAACACCCATGCACCGTTACACGGGTTACGACCCCATGGCCACATAACGATCACATGATATGCATGAATGGAATGTATGACATGAAATGGATTTAATATGATTCTTCACAACAACATCATATAACGGAATATCGAATCAACAAATGTAAATAGATCAACTTTTCCAAAATCGGTATATGACTCAATCTTTGCTCACATAATGTTCAAGTTTCACATATTCACGTGGTTCATGATCACACTTTTCTCTGTTATCTTAATCATAACTATTTATCGAGCATAATCAAAAAATGTAACAAGTATGCATAATCATAGCCCCAAATCCAGTATATGACTCATTCATGGACTATGAACATAATAATAAAGCAAATAGGCATGCTTAAATGAACAACTATCAAAACACTCTTAACCTTTTAAACTAATTAACATTTTGGCCCTTTTAGCCACTACCGGAGTCAATATCCGTTTCCATAATTCTCTTACACTCTTAACCTTACCAACCATACTATCAATAAATACCACCTACACCACACTTTCCAGTTCAAAACAACTCGGGTAAAAAACCCGTGAATGCTCGCCATTCACCCTTCCGATTCTTTATGTTCTCACCTTCAAAATTGGCCCCGATCGTATCCACTCGTATTTGTCTTACAATAAGTTAATCCATATATGTTTATTCTAATATAAACATTACAAGTCAGCCTATATCAAGCACATATACCCCGAACCCGGTTAGTGGTAAAAGTTCCAAAACTAGTCGATTTAGGGTGTAATTTTCGGCCAAACAAGTTTATGAAATATACATTGGGTTGATTCCCTAAGGTGGTTTCCTTGCAAAATATATATATATAAACACCTAAATGCTCCAGATTTGATAACCTTTTATTAATGGACAAGAAATACACAAAAACATGAAAACTAGTCAAAATGAAGTGCAATTTTCGGTCAAATATGGAAAATCACCAAAAATTCACTAAGTTGATCTTCCAATATGTTTTTCATGTATCACATACACATATAATAACCCATAATTCCAAAATTCAGAATTGCTAAGCAAAGATCAAAGAATCCCAAATTTAAAGAAAACTAAAACTTCAAAACCTCCATTAATGGAATTCTTTGGAAATTATATTCATCTATGATTTCCATACCCTTCCTTTCAATATGCATAAACTTTAAAGCCTAAATTAACATATGGATTTTCAGAATTGAGAGCTCTCCAATACCAATCAAGAAAACTTTCAATTTACAAAAACTTAGAAGCTTAGATTTTCACTATTAATGGTGGTTAAGAACTTTCCATGATCAAGACTTCCAATTCGCTTAGAATCCCAATTAATAACCAACATCATCCAAAGTTTCATTTCTAGAATTTTAATCATGAGAGAACCTCCTTATAAACACCATTAAGATAACCTTGAAGAAATCCCAATCAACACCATGGAAATCTTGCCAAAAACGCAACTCTGAGTTAGTAATTACCTTGATTTTTTTATCAATCTCCTCCCAAGACTTGTTTGAATCTTTCTTTCAAGATGAAACAATCATGCACCACCAAAATCCACTTGGATTAACCTCCAATTTAAGCCAGACGAAGCTCCAAGTGACAAAAAAATGGGGGGGGGGGGGTCACGGGTTCAGGAAGAAGAAGGAGAGGAAAGAAAAATTTGTTTTGTTTTTTTTTTTCTCTTTCATTTTTTTCCTATTTATACTTCCTAATTTTAATAATTAAAATAAAAGACTTAATTCTATTTACCCCTAACTCCCCCCACCTCCTAATATTACCCCCTAATCCCTCCACTTAATTTTATTGCTAACTAAACCTTACCCTTAATTTCTTTACTAACCACCCCCTTAATTTCTTTACTAACCACCCCCTAATTTAATTATGATTATTTGATGTCAAGAACTTAATTTAATTTTAGAATTTTTATTAATTTAAATTTTAGATATAATTTAGAATTTATAACTTAGAATTTACGAGTTTATTTCGTTCGTAAATTCTATTAATCGTTTAATTAGCTTAAATTAGTTTTGGTCGTATTAATAATTATTAACGGGCCAATTAATAATTATTAATCACCATTGGGCTAGTTTAAGAACTTCGGGTTTTGATTTATGAGTTAAAATCATTAAAGGGACGTATTCGTAATTTCCGATTTCTTAAAAATATCAATTTACTATTCATCTTCTTTAAAAACCCCAAAGTTGACCAAGGATTGACCAAAGTTCATTTTCTCTTCTCTTCCTTTTCTCCTAGCCATGAGCCTCCATTGATGTGAAGAGATTGCTTTGGGTTTTTATCGTTTCTCGACCGTTTTCGATGTTTTCGGTTGCGTTGGATTTTTCGGGACGAGGGCTTGTGATGACCCGGCTTATTCTAGAAGCTCAGGACGCGAGTACGCATACAGAAATGAAGAACATAAAGTTTAAAACAATTGATTTAGCAAATCCTTAAAAATTTTGGCATGTAGTATTCGTAAATTCCAAAACTCACATACAAAATAAAACCTGTTTATCAGAAACATCGGCTCGTCGGCCGGTTTTAAGTATCACATAAATTTCAAAACAAAATAAAATTTGGTGCACCAAGTTAAAACTGTTATACAAACATAATGTACAAACTTTAACTTTAAATTCCGACCCTAAAACAAAGGACGACATAACCCAAAAGAAGACAACCACTCTCCCAGAAAATGCGGCTCGTGTGACCGGAGACCTAATCCCAAAAGCTTCATCTCGATGCATCAACGAGCACCACCTGCCGCGCCTCGTCCCCGTCCTCGTCCTCGTCTCCGTCCTCGTCCTCGTCTGGAACCTGAAAGGTGATTTAGAGCACCTCTGAGCATGACACTCAGTGAAAACAAAAGAATATGAACGGTGATGTAGAAATGTTCACAACATAATGCACAAGTACAATGATATGCTTAGGTACGTAAATAAACGAGCATTACAAAGTAGATAAACAATATGATCAAAACGTAAGCCTTTCAAACGTGCAATATTGGCTAGCTAGTACAAATTTCATATATCACATTTACCATTTCCTCTTAGTCCACAAACCTTTCCGTCTCTAAACTCAGCATCTCATTACTCTCTATACACATACATTCATTAATCAGTATCGAGCCATAGCCTTTAAAGTATTACACTCCCTGGCTTTACATCAAGCCTCAGAGAACTATTACCATATTCCATTTACTTTCCGAGTCTCTTTCATTATGCACTACGCATCCACTTCTCATTACACACAATCAAAGCAAAAGGGATAGCAAAACATGGATGTATAGATGTTGCATAAATATGCTCAACACATAACATGAATGCTTCTGCAAGTAATCAACTTTCAAGTTTAAGATTTCACCAAACAACAATGCACAAGCCATCTCCACTTTTCCTTTTCCTTTCAATCATTTTTTTTTTTGGTTCCTTACTTACAATCCGCGTCTCACTACACCTAAATCATGATTTACCACATATCTCACTTGAGCCACAACTCATCTTACATCATCCGAGCTGAAGCTCATTTCACAACCTCAGGTTATCTCAATAACCACTAGCATCCGGGCCATTCATCACATAGCACTCCGGAGCTCCACAACATCACCGCCACGGTAACCACGTGTAACGTCCAACACCCACACACCGTTACACAGGTTACGACCCCATGGCCACAAACCGATCGCATGATATGCATAAATGAAGTGTTATGAGATGAAATGAAATGAAATTGCTGATCATGCTTTCTTACAATTCTCATCAAAAGTAATGAATTCGGGTTCAATGAGTACGAGTAGGCCAATTCCTCAAAGTTGTATATGACTCTTTCATATCATATGACTTGCTCAATATTCACATAAATCATAAAAATCACATTTCAACTAACTCTTAACATCTCATTAACGTACTATTCACAGTGCAATAACTGATAGCATATCATATAAAAATAAAATTATCCCCATTCCAGTATATGACTCGATCATGGACTAAAGAAAAGGCAAACACTAGCAAGTAATCATGTTTAAACAAACACATAAATAAGTAAATAACATATCGTTTCGAGCAAACTTGCTCGTTGTGAGCCTTTTAAATAGCGCCAAGATCAATTCTCATTCCTTGTCACTTCCTCATACTCCGATTTTCTTATACTTCATAACCCATAGTTTCCAAACTAACCACAACCATAGCCAAACGCAATTCACGAAAACACTCTAAGAATCGCAAACAACATTGCCAACACCCCTCCGATTCTTTATGTTCTCACCTTTTCAAAAGGCTCTCGGTAGCTCGTTCTTGCCTCTTATCCTACAACCAATCATTCCAACATATTTAGATAGATATATATATATATATATATATATATATATATATATATATATATATATATAATCATTTATCTCAGTCCAATTCAAAAACACACAAACTCATGCCCAGTTAGAAGAACAAAACCCAAAACTAGTCAATTAAAGATGCAATTTTCGACCAATTGGGAAATAATCAATTATTCATTGGGTGGAACTTCTAATGTGCTTTTCATGTAGATTAAACACATATAAACACCCAAAATTTCCAGATTTGAAAACCTTCCATTAATAGCTAAGAAAACACAAAATTGCAAAAGCTAGAAGTTTGGAAAATTGCCATTAATGGAGGTTTTAAGCTTAGTGTTCATCCATGGCTTCCAATCTCAAGAGAGCTTTAAGATAATAAATCCTAGGGTTTGTCATATGAGTTTGAAAGTCAATTTCCAGAATTTGAAATAAAGGAAAAACAACTTCAAAGTGATTTAAAACAGCCACCAAGAACAACCCACAACTTCCATGAATGAAACCTAGAAAACTTGAATTTCATGAATTGAAATCTTACCTTTGGAGCTTTCTAAACCAATAGATTCTTGCTTCAATCTTCCTATTATGATGTTTCTTACACAAATCAACCAATTCCCCTTTTGATTTAGCTAAGAACCATGAAGATTGGAAGAAGTCAAAACTCACCTCTTGGTGGGGGGGCGACGGTGGTGATGGAGGAAGGAGAAGAATTGATTTTTTTGTTGTTTTTTTTTTCTTTTCTTTTTTTTTTAAAACCCACTTTTACACTTTTCAAAAATCTGAAATTAAAACTCCATAATTGCTATAGAGTCCTTCCACCTATTCACCTAACCCCTAAGGCCTCCCCCACTAACTTGTTTGTTTTCTACCCCTTGCTCCACATTATTTGCTATCCAACCATTCCCTTCAACTTAACCATGGTTAAAAGTTTTTCTTTTAATCAAATCTTCCTCCGTTAATTAATTTTAACCATGGTTAACCACCAAATAATCAAATAGAAAATAGAAAATACTTTCTAAAAAGCTTATCATTAATCACACAAGCATACCATTTAAGTAAAATTTTAATTAACTACTTTTAAAAACCTGGGGCCTTACAGGGCTACATATCCAACCTACCTTTTCGGTGTTTCCCGTTCTCTAAGGGAAGTCCTAAAAAGTGAGTTTTCAAATCTTTTTACATGGTTTTGTTTGTTTTTTATTATAAATGAGTTTTGAAGTTGACGTCTCGTTTGTTTCGGGTGTACGTTGATGTCTCGTTGAACCGTTGGATTATACGTTGACTTGATAAGGTGAGAATAAATAGAATTTAAAGTAGCTTTAGAAACCGAATAAGTTGAACGATTTGTAGGATCAGAAGTTGAGATTAAGGTTTGAATCCAAAGGATAAAAGAAAGTGAGCTAACATGCTTAGGCTTGGAGTTAGTTCTAATTGAGTGAGAAAACTCATGAATTTCTCGAGGGAAATGTTTAACTCTTGGAAGTTCTAAGTTTAGATTCATTGCGGAGTTTAAGAATGATATTATCGGAGGTTGAAGGTTTCAAGGTTAATGGGGTGAATATGGAACTTCGGATATTAATTGAAAGCAATAAAATAATTTTGAATTAGAGACTTTATGATAAAGTTAGTAATTCAAGTTTAACTAAAGGCCGTTTGGCTTGATCTATTTATTTTTTCTTATTAGAAGTTCCGAATTTCTTATTTTATGTATAAGAGCATTACATGATCCATTTACCTTTATGTTCTTTCAATTACTTGGAATGTTTATATTTATTTACTTGCACTTGAAAGCATATTCATATCATATCATATCATATCATATCATATTGCATAATCGAAATTGGGAGGAATAATGAGGCAATGCATAGACTGAGTGAGCTTGCATTGTCTGGTATTATTTGTTTTATGTTTACGTATATGTATCATGAGGAATGCTAAAGGTTGCGTGAACTTTGTATGATAGGAGAAGATGGATAATGAGATAATGATGGAACTATGCGAGTTCACATTATCTAGTATTATCCATAATTACTATGATACATATACAAGGATACAGGTGTGCATTGAAGCTTGTATTCGGTGGGTGAGATAATGAGGTGAATGAGCTTAGCCTACGGGAGCATTCATTACTTGACATTATTCACTAGAGGTGGGAAGATATTATTGAAAAGAATTCGTATATTTTATTTTGAAAAGCGAGATAATGAGGTGAATGCAAGTCCTACGGGAGCTTTCATTACCTGTCATTATTCATTAGAGATGGAATACATTATTGAAAGGAATTTGTATATTGTATTTTAGAAAGTGAGATAATGAGGTGAATACTAGCCCTACGGGAGCTATCATTACCTGACATTATTCACATGCGATGTGTATATTGATGTAAGGGTTGTGTACCCTTTTCACTTGTTTAGTGAGTTGATGAGAAATGATTAGATTGTGTATGCTAACAATATCATAATTTATCGCAAATTGTGATTTTGGAATATGTTAAGTTCGAGTGAGATTAACATTATTTTATTTAACATAAAGGAAAGGTAAATCTTATATATAGTCTGAGGTATCAAAAGGATGAACCAGGAAGAGATTATGTGATATGAAAACATTCTTCCAAATATTTGAGAGTTAGTTTCTTGAGTTTTGGGAGCTTTGGTAATGAATATGTAAACTTTTGATAGCCTGAGTTGCTATAGAGAAAAGAATTGAAACATTATGTCTAACACACATTTCTATAGAGAAAAGAAATGCAATTGATGTATAGCCGAGTGCCATAGAAAAGAGGAATGAGATTGAATTGTATAATGAGAGAATACAAGGGTGTATTGAACCTTGTATAATTATTATGATATATATGTGAGACAACTAGATTCTCAATAAATTGGAAGATCCTGAATTTGGAGATTAATACTTGAATGTAAACCTTATATATAGTATAATGTATTGAAGAGAATGAAATAAAATGTTATGTATGTTATGAAACACATCCTCCTAAACGCTTGGAAGATAGTTCCTCAATTATTTGGGAGAATTGGTAAGTAAAAGTGAAATACTTGATACCCTTTTGATGGTTGAAAGATAAGGGAATGTGAGTTTTACTTGGACACAAATCCGGATGCGGGTTTGGAGTCTAATGTTACTTTACTTTCTATCTATTTTCACTGGGCTTGCTTTTAGCTCATGATATTACAAACATTTTCAGGTAATGCTCGGGGTCGTGGGAGAGAAGCTGGTGCAGTCTGATCTAGTTGATGATGATGGCGGGATGGACTAGATATACTTTTAAAAGTCCATGGACTCATTCTGTTTTATTTTGTGTTTTTTGAGATGTAAATTTGTATATAAGCTCATAGGAGTTTTTCGTCTTAACTTTTATGATTATAAACTTCTTTAAACTCTGGAAAACTAATTGCATTTCCCTGCTTTTAAATTTTTTGATGTGAAAAATGTATACAGGTTGTGGATAGTCAGAGTTTTAAACATATCCACGCCAAATTTTTATTAAATGTTAAGTCTTCCGCTGCAATTCGATTTTAAATTATTTAAAAGTAGTCGGGTCGTCACAATTATAATTTTTGTTTTTGTAGTTTTAAAAATGTTTCTTTTTACTTATAAAAAAATTATTTTTTGTTGGGGGCAATCGAGTAACTAGCCTCGGCTAAAATAATATTTTTTTGGCTCATCTTCAGAATTTAAGGTTTTATGGCCCGTCTGAATGCCCATGAGTATAGAAAATCACAAAAAGACCATAATCATTCCTATTTTTAGAAACAAAAATAAATTACCATACTACCATCATATCAGACGTTTAGACTTTAAAAAATGGAGAGATTTTTCTAAAAATAAAAAAGAAGAGGAGAGGAGACGTCATTGGTGAGTATTTAAAGCTCCAACACAAAACTTCCATACTAAAGCAACACGATTTAGTTTTCCAAAAATAAATAAATAAATAAGTTGAAAATCAGAATTGTCATTGCAGAGGATTTCAAAAGCTTTGAATTTTACAAAGATCAGAGACGAAAAATCAGTGTTAAATCATATGATCTTTGTAAGTATAATACTGTACTAATAAACGATTAAATGATGAAAAAATAACATAAATAAGTCATAAGTCAATATGATTATGTAAGTATAATACCATACAAATAAAAATATTTATCATATTGTACAATACAAAGAAGACAAATATTTAATATTTTGAAGTGTACTTAAAGAATATGACAATAAAACAATAAAATTAATTATAATTAAATGCAATGCAACGATTTTAATATATCGTACAGTCTATGAATCTAATGGAAGGTACTTAGAATACATATGGAACTAAATGTATTGTGCAAAGAATGAATATTTAATGAATAGTTGAGAAAAACAATTTTATATGAATTTTGAATGTAACTTCGTAGATTATGATACACTATAATTTACTATATTATTTAATTTTTGCAAAATATGATAAATTTTGGGAAGTATATTAAAGTACGATACGAAAATATTATATAACATAATTTGCTACAGCTACAGAATAAGTTAAAAATCTAAATTGATAAATATTTTAAATAAGATGTATAGAGATATTGCAACTGAACAATATAAATACACTAACAATTTTTTTATAAATATAAAATACACAAACAGAAAAAAGATTACACGTGATGGAAAACAGTGAGCAATTTTTCTTATTAACCATAATAACGTTTAAAGAAAACTAAATATCCTGATTGAACAACAACAAATAACAATACCTGTAAAAAAAACATGATAAAAAAAGAAAAAACGAAGAAAAAAAACGTACTGGAAGAAGAAGAAGAAGAGAAATGATGAGAAAACGAAAATAAAAAAACTCAGGCTAAATGAAATGGATGAGGAAGATGAAGAGAAAAATTCAAAAGAAAATGAAGAGGGAAAATCAAAGAAAATTAATATAGAGAGAAATAAAAAAAATGGAAGAAGTCAGAATAGAGTCAATGCCTATTGTGAGGGAGTTTACTGATGTCTTTCCTAATGAGTTATTGGGATTGCCTCCAGTTAGACAGTTGGACTTCCAGATTGATGTCATTCCTAGGATAGCTCATCTGTCAAAGGCACCGTATAGAATGGCTCCTACTGAGTTGAAGGAGTTAAAATCCCAATTACAGGAACTTTTAGACTTGGGTTTCATATGCCCTAGTGTTTCACCCTGGGGAGCTCCAATCTTGTTTGTGAAGAAGAAAGATGGTACTATGAGATTATGCATAGATTACCGAGAGCTCAATAAGGTAACTATAAAAAATAAGTACCCTTTGCCTAGGATAGAAGACCAGTTTGATCAACTTAAGGGAGCCACCGTGTTTTCCAAGATTGATCTTCGTTCTGGGTACCATTAGTTGCGAATTAGAGATGAGGATTTACCTAAGACGGCTTTCAGAACTAGATATGGACATTTTGAGTTCATTGTGATGTCCTTTGGTTTGACAAACGCCCCAGCTGCTTTTATGGACCTGATGCACATAGTGTTTCAGAAATACTTAAATATGTTTGTGATAGTATTCATAGACGATATCTTAGTGTATTTGAAGACTAGAGAATTGCATTCTGAGCATCTGAGGATAGTTTTGACTACATTGAGGAATGAGAAGTTTTATGCCAAATTTAGCAAGTGTGAATTTTGACTTAGTAAAGTTGTATTTTTGGGACATGTAGTGTCCGATAAGGGAGTATCTGTGGACCCTTCCAAGATAGAAGCAGTTAGCAGTTGGCCTCGACCTACTAGCGTGACTGAAATTCGTAGTTTCTTTGGGTTAGCCGGGTATTATCGCAGGTTTGTGCAGGACTTTGCGAAGATAGCTTCTCCGATGACAAAGCTAACCAGGAAGGGTGTTGCCTATCATTGGGATGATGGGTGTGAGAAGAGTTTTGAAGAACTCAAACAAAGATTGATTTCAGCTCTGGTTTTGATAACTTCAGATGATTCGGGGGGTTTGACGATCTATAGTGATGCTTCAAAGAAGGGTTTGGGTTGTGTACTGATGCAGCATGGCAAAGTAGTAGCGTATGCTTCTAGGCAGTTAAAAGAGCATGAGAAGAAGTATCATACTCACGATCTTGAGTTAGCCGCATTTATTCATGCATTGAAGTTTTGGAGGCACTACCTGTATGGTGAGAAAATTCTTATTTTCACAGATCATAAGAGTCTCAAGTATTTCTTCACTCAGAAGGAATTTAATATGAGACAGCGAAGATGGTTGGAGTTAGTGAAGGATTTGATTGTGATATACAGTATCATCCTGGGAAGGCCAATGTTGTGGTAGATGCTTTGAGTAGGAAATCATCACATAGTGCAGCGTTAATCACGAGGCATCCTAGACTTCAGTGGGAGATGGATAGAGCTGATATTGAGCTGCTTACTTCTGAGATAATTGTGGAATTGGCAAATTTGACTGTGACACCACTATTGAGGCAAAGGATTATAGTTGCACAGAAATCAGATGATAGTCTCAGGGGTTACTTTGTGGATGTTGAGACAAGATTACCTGGACATTTTTCTTATTCTTCAGACGGTGCTTTGGTTTATAAAGGCCGTTTGTGTGTTCCAAAAGATGAGATCTTAAGAAAGGAGGCGTTGGTTGAAGCTCATAACTCGATGTTCACTGTAACGTCCCGTTACTTTTGAAGTGAAATTTTTTATTTATTTATTTAATATGTTATTTATTTATTTCAATTAAAGTATTTAGTTTAATTTTATTTTTGTAATTTAGAATTTAGTAGTTTATTTCGTTTAAACCTTTTTAATCGCTTTATTAGCTTAAATTAGTTTTGGTCGTATTAATAATTATTAACGGGCCAATTAATAATTATTAATCACCATTTGACTAGTTTAAGAACTTCGGGTTTCAATTTATGAGTTAAAATCATTAAAAGGACGT
Source organism: Gynostemma pentaphyllum (assembly GCA_028015215.1). Lineage (NCBI taxonomy): Eukaryota > Viridiplantae > Streptophyta > Magnoliopsida > Cucurbitales > Cucurbitaceae > Gynostemma > Gynostemma pentaphyllum. The sequence goes on along the minus strand of CM051350.1, from coordinate 16,751,256 downwards.
ATCTGTAATTTCCAAATTCTTAAAATATCCCAAAACACTATTCATTCTCCTTTAAAAACATCAAAGTTGACCAATTGACCAAGAATTCTTTTTTTTCCTTTCTCTTCTTCTTCTCCAACGTGAGCATCAATGGTGGGAGAGAATTCTTCTTGGGTTTTCATCGATTCTCGACCGTTTTTGATGAGGTCAGTTGCGTTGGATTGCTCGGGATGTGGGTTATCTATCCCACCTAAGCTTGTGGCGTTTCTCATTCCCTAAGGGAAGCTCTAAAAAGTGAGTTTTCAAAACGTTTTACGTGGTTTTGTTCGTTTTTTTATTATAAATGAGTTTTGAAGTTGAAATCATGAATTTCTATCAAGGAATTTGACAATTTTGAGCACGGATTTTTGAAAACACTATTCACCCAAAAACACTATTCATTTGAAATCACTATTCACCCGAAAATCATACTTTTTCTCTTATTAGATACGAATTGTAATTCGTTGATCGATTGATGAATTGTAGGTGCAATTGCTCGTTTGTTGGTTCGTGGGAACTTTGTTGTCACGGGAGCATTCAAGGTGAGAATAATTAGAATTTAACGTAGCTTTAGAAACCGAATAAGTAGAATGATTTGTATGAATGGAAGTTAAGATTAAGGTTTGAATCGATGGATAAAAGAAAGTAAGCTAGAATACTTAGGCTTGGAGTTCGTTCTTTTTGAGTGAGAACACTTATGGATTTATCGAGGGAAATGTTTAACTTTTGGAAGTTCTAAGTTTAGAATCGTTCTGGAGTTTAGGATGGATTGTTGGAAGTTGAAGGATACAAGTTTAATGAGATGGTTAAGGAACTTGAATATGGAACCTTGGACATTTATTGAAAAGATTAGAATCTTTGGAAGTGGAAACTTTTTTGTTTAAGTTAAGAACTTACTTTTATTAAAGTACCGTTGGCTTGATTTACTTATTGTTTTTCCGAAATTTCTACTTATTTACTTTATGTATAAGGAAATTTATGATCCATTTACTTTATGCCCTTCGGTTACTTTAATGTTCATATTTATGTTTATTTACTCTTGAAAGCATATTCATTTCATATCATATTGTATCATCGAATTGGAAGGAAAGTGAGATTTAAAGGGTGAATGCGAATCCTACGGGAGTTTTCATTACCTTCATTTTCATTATCGGTGGAATTATATCATTGAGAAGGAATTGTATATTCTATTATGGAAAGTAAGATAATTAGGTGAATGTTAGTCCTACGGGAGCTACCATTACCTAGCATTATTTGCATAAGATGTTATGTTTATGTAAAGATTGTCTACTCCTTTTATACTTGTTTTAATAAGCTATTGATTGATGATTAGACTACGTATGCTAGTAATATCATCTTGTATTGTAAATTGTGATTGTGAATTATGTCAAGTCCGAATGAGATTGACATTATGTTATCGAACATAAAGGAAATGTAAATCTTATATATAGTATGAGATATCAAAAGGATGAACCAGGAAGAGATTATAGGATATGAAAACATTCTTTCAAATATTTGAGAGTTAGTTTCTTGAGTTCGGGAACTTTGGTAAAGGTTATATAAACTTTTGATAGCCTAAGTTGCTATAGAGAAAAGAATTGAAACATTATGTCTAACATACATTTCTTTAGAGAAAAAGAATGAAATATGATGATTAGCCGAGTGCTATAAGGAAGAGGAAGGAATTTGAATTGAATAATGAGATAATACAAGGGTGTATTGAACCTTGTATAATAATTATAATATATATATATAAGAGAACTAGTTTCTCAATAAATTGGAATATCCTGATTTTGGAGATTAACACTTGAATGTAAACTTTATGTATAGTATAAGATATTGAAGAGAATGAAATAAAATGTTATGTGTGTTATGAAACACATCCTCATAAAGGCTTGGAAGATAATTCCTCAATTATTTGGGAGACATGGTAAGTAAAAGTGGATTACTTGATGTAAAACTCATTGAATGGATGGATAACAAAGAGTAAGTAAGTTCTTGGACACAAATCCGGATACGGGTTTGAGGTCTATTGTTACTTTATATTCTGTTTATTTTCACTGGGCTTGTTGTTAGCTCATGATATTACAAACAATTTCAGGTAATGCTTATGCTCGTGGTGGTGGGAGAGGAGCTGGTGCGGCTTGATCGAGAGGATGATGATACAGAGATGGACTAGTTACACTTTTAAAAAGTCCATGGACTCATTTTGTTGTATTGTGTCTTTTGAGATGTAATTATGTATATAAGCTCATAAGAGCTTCTTGTTTTACTTTTACAGTTATAAACTTCTTTAAACTCTGGAAAAGGAATTGCATTTCCTTGCTTTTAAATTGCCTGATGTGAAAAATGTGTACAGGTTGTGGATAGTCAGAGTTTTAAAGATATCCACGCCAAATTTTTATTAAATACAAAGTCTTCCGCTGAAATCTTATTTAAAAGGAGTCGGGTCGTCACATTCACTGTTCATCCTGGGAGCACCAAAATGTACAATGATCTCAAAGTACATTATTGGTGGCCTGGAATGAAAAAGGATGTAGCTGAGTATGTTAGTAGATGCTTAGTATGCCAGCAAGTGAAAGCCTTAAGGAATAGTCCATATGATTACTTGAAACCTTTGAGTGTACCAGAATGGAAGTGGGAGGAGATTGCGATGGCCTTTATCTGTGGTTTGCCTAGAACACAGAAAGGGTATAATGTTATTTGGGTAATTGTGGATATACTGATGAAATCTGCACACTTTCTGCCTGGGAAGTAAACTTATTCAGTAGAGACTTGGGTCAAATTGTATTTGAAGGAGATTGTGAGATTGCATGGAGTCCTAGTGAAAATTGTGTCAGATCATGACACTAGATTTATGTCCAAGTTTTGGAAAAGTTTGCACAGTGCTATGGGTACAAAGTTGTTGATTAGTATAGCTTTTCATCCTCAGACTGATGGACAGACAGAGGGTGAACCAGATATTGAAAGACATGCTTAGAGCATGTGTGTTAGATTTTGAAGGCAAGATGAGAAATTGTATTTGGTAGAATTTGCATATAATAATAGTTTCCAAGCTACTATTGAGATGACACCTTTGAAGCTTTGTATGGAAGGAAATGTCGATCTCCAGTTCATTGGGACGAAGTTGGGGAAAGGAAACTATTGGGACCTGAATTGGTTCAGATGACAAATGAGTCGGTTGAATTGATCAGAGAAAGAATAAAAACTGCTCAGACTAGGCAGAAGAGTTATGCTGATGTTAGAAGAACTGATCTTGAGTTCTCTGTCAGTGAGCATGTGTTTCTGAAGATAGCTCCGATGAAGGGAGTTATGAGGTTTAGGAAGAAAGGGAAATTGAGCCCGAGGTTCATTGGACCATTTGAGATTTTGGAGAGGATTGGTACTTTGGCTTACAGATTGGCATTGCCACCAGCTTTATCTAGGGTTCATAATGTTTTCCACGTCTCCATGCTCCATAAATATATTGCTGACCCTTCCCATGTGATAGACTACGAACCGATTCAGTTGAATGCAAATTTGTCTTTTGAAGAACAACCGGTGAAGATTTTGGCTAAGGAGCAAAAGATTTTGAGGAACAAAACTATTGGTTTGGTTAAGGTTCTATCAAAGAATCAAACACACGAGGAGGCTACTTGGGAATGAGAGGAAGAGATGCGTGAGGTTTATCCCCATCTTTTTCTTGAGCAGTAGCACTTTTCGGGGACAAAAAGCTATTTAGGTGGGAGGATTGTAACATCCCGTGTTTTTCGGTATGTTTTAAATTAAATAAATATTATTCTTATTATAATATTTATTGGATTTAAGGTAAATGATGGTAATTGATATTTAAATTTCTTTTACGGGAATTTAATATAATTACTTTCATTAAATGGAGATAAAGGAAAAAGGAAAAAAAATAAAAGAAAAAAAGAAAAGTAAGGAAATGTAAAAAGAAGAGGAAGGAAAAAGAAAGGAAGGTTTTTTTCTCATTCACGTGAAAAGACATTATAGAAACTTCAAGGTAGGGTTTTCTTCCTTTTCTATCTCCTTCCTTCTTGCCATCAATCCAAGAGGTCTTGGGTTAATCGATTCTTGTTGAATCTATTCCGTTTTATTTTTAGTTTGCCGATTCTTACTTAATTTTGTGTGAATTAGAGTTCTAGAAACTTTAATTCAAAAGCCCCAAATTTTTATTTCTTGATTCCCAATTCTTGAACCCTAACGTTTAATTTTTGTTCTAAGCCAAACCAATCGACAACCTAATGTAGAATTGATAGATAACGAACGAATCGGAATCCCGACATTCTTCCCCCGTCCTACATCTGTCCTACATTCGTCCTACACCTGTAGCCCTCTGTCATAGCTGTCCTAACCTGAAGGCAAACCCATAGCCCTCTGTCATAACCGTCCTAACCCGAAGTCGAACATATCACTCTCCGTCCTAATACTGTCCTAATTGTCCTACCATCGTCCTACCCCGTAATCCCTCCATCCTACGTTCAGTTTAATGTTTATCTTAGCATAAAGTTAGGTTTAATTTATTTTAGATTATAACTTTTTTTCAGGTCGTAGTTGTGTTGTGAAAGGAATAAAGAATTTGGAAAAATTCTTGCTGTGTACAAGGTGAGTAGAAATTTGTTAAGGACTAAATTCTTCCATGCTTGCTTTTCCTTTTTCTTTAATAGAATTAACCTCTGATTTTGAGCATATTATTGGATGTTTTTATGCATGTTAAAGAGGTTTATGGACTGATTATATGACTTAAGAAGTTAGGACAAAAGCATGTCGAAAACTTGGAATTAAAGAATGTGAATTTGACTATCGATATCGATTGGCATGAAACTGGTTTTTATGGGTTCCATGACTTTGTTTGGAGGTTTAAGAATGTTTTTGGAATGTTTTATGTTGGATTAACCTTACTGAATAAATTTATCACGGTTGACTGATTAGTGCCCCTTAAGTCGATAAATTAAGCCTAGGTGGATAGATATTCGATATTATAATTCTATGAATCGATTGTGATTATTTCCAAATGTATAGGGGCTGTTTTGGGAGTCATTTTATAGCCGTTATGCTGCTGGAAATTAGTTAGAAAATCATTAATTTTAGAATGTCCGAAAAAGGAGCGAAACTACACCAGTTTAGGCTAGTTTTGCTTCTAGATTTGACAATCGTTGGAAGTGAACCCAAAATGGTATTATGGGTGATTTTGGGATATTTTAGAAAGATTTGAAGGTGAATTTTCCAGAAATTAAGTTTAGGAAAGTTCAGCCTAAAAAGTGAGTTGTTTCGAGAATTGTGAGTTTAGACTCAATTTGAGCATCATGGTAGTGATGAGTGAAATCATATTACTTAAATACTTTGGGTAATATGGTAGTAGGTTCGCTTTAAGCAAAGGCTTTTCTTAAAGAAGACTATTGCCGTTAAGGGAGATTATACGGTTGTGCACAACTCTATAGCACTTAACGGGGCAGGTTCATTCCATCCGTATAATGGAAAAAAATATTTTCTCGTAAGGATTTAAATTGAGAAAAGGGTGTTTAAATTCCTTAATGAGCGTAGTTTATCTTTGTTTGAGGGCAAAGAGGAGATTAGAGGTATTAGTGAAAATTTTAAATCGAAAAGTTTTAAATTGAGAAAAGAGTGTTTAAAACTGTTTCGAGTATTTTATCTTGTTAATTTGAGGATTAAGAGATATGCTTATGTATTGGAATGATGGGTTAGACTCCAAGTGTTTTTGGTGTATGTGAACTTTCGGAAGACAGTGAGGCAGGTTATGGACTTAAAGTCTTAGAAAAATCTCTCATGACATGATTTTATTTTTAATATTTTTCTACTCATTGGGCGTAGCCTCATGATGTTACAACTATTTTTTTTCAGGTAAAGGAAAGAAGAAGCTTGGTGGCTGATGTGGTTCGAGGCGGTGATCGGTTGGCATGGATTTGCATTGCCGGCAAAATCTTGTTTCTTCATGATTTGTTTTGGGATTGCCATGTTTTGTTTTGTTGAACTAAATAAAGTAGTTCGGTTTTAAATTGAGCATTTCATTTGACAGTGTGACGACCCGACACTTTTAAATAAATTAAATCAGAGAAAGCAGCGAAAGTCTTTTATTTTAAGAAAAATTGGCGTGGTTATGTTTGAAAAGTGGCTAGCTAAAACCTGTTACATTTTAAATTTACAATTTTTAATACACAAGGAACTTAAAGTTCCTATCCAGGAGTTCAAAGTTTATAATCATAAAAGTAAAGAAATAAAGCTCTTATGAGCTATATACAAATAAACAAATCCAACAAAATGTATAAAATTCACAAAACCAAAGTCCATGGACATTACATAAACCTAGTCCATCTCAAAGTCGTCATCCTCTCGATCAAGCGCGCACCAGCTCCTTTTCCACGATCCCAAACATTTCCTGAAATGTTTGTAATATCATGAGCTAACAACTTAAGCCCAGTGATAATAATAAGAATAAAAAGTAAAGATAGACCTCAAACTCGCATTTCGATTTGTGTCCAATTAATCTGACACAACTCGCTCCTAAAGTCCTCCAAACTCTAGGTAATTTCATTCTAAACTTTCTAAAGGATGATATTGCTAACACTAGTAGTCAATCCTCATCCATCAACATTATTATGACACAAGTAATAAAAGTAAATAAACTTTGCATCATATTAAACATCTCAATTTTCTCTTTCATCGATCATATGTATGAATGCATGAGAGCATCCCGTAGGACTTCGCATTTGCCCTTTTGTGCATGAATGAAGGTAATGCGGACATCCCGTAGGCTCCCATTTAACCTTATGCATGAGGAAGTAATGCGTACATCCCGTAGGCTATCATTTAACTCCCTATGCATGAAGAAGTAATGCGTACATCCCGTAGGCTACCATTTAACTTCTTTTCTTTCACATTCTTTCTTTTCTCTGAAGGTGATGTGAACTCCACGTAGGGTTCATCAATCTTCCTTCTTTTCTCATTCACTTTCATTTCTTTTCACTTTCATTTCTTTTTCACTTTATTTCTTTTTCACTTTCGTTTCTTTTTCACTTTCATTCTTTTTCACTTTCATTCTTTTTCACTTTCATTCTTTTTCATGAATGTTGCGAGAATGGTATGATGCAATATGATATGCATATGCTTGCATATCCTTGTAAAAGTAAATAAGTAAAGTGCGGAATTAAAGTAGTCGATACACAAATAAAGAAAAGGCATAAAGTAAAAGTATAAAGTAAAAGACAAAAAAGTAAATGACATAAAGTAGAAGTAGGCAAGCATCTTGGATGAACGATATATCGATCGAACTCCGGTATCAATAAGAGTAGAATTATAAAATAAACGATTAACCTAAACCTTCAAGGATTCTAAACTTCCAATAATCCGAGGTTCTATTAACCGTTCTAAAAACAAGCTGAATCTTTTAACTTCCAATGATCCAACCTAAGCTTCGAATCGAATCTAACTTAGAATCTTCTAAGATTCAATACTTTCCTTGAGAACTTCTAAGTTCTCACTTAAAGGATTAACTCTTAATCCTAAGGGCACTAACTCACAACCCTCTAATCTTAGGTTCGGATTCTAATCTTAGTTTCAAACTCTACAAACCTTCACACTCATTTGCTCTCTATAGATACTTTAAATTCTAACTATTCTCACCTTTAATAAAAGATGACTTTGCTGCTAAGTCCGGAAGGAGCGATCACGCAAGCGGATCAAAAACACCTACAATCGAATTATATCACACAATCAATAACTTTACCAACTATCAATCAAACATCGGTTAAACATACAAAGCGACGAAAAACCCAACAACTTCCCACTTGGGGCCCACGGCCCTATCATCAAAAATAGGCTTTGGGTTTGATTTTCCGGCTTTTAGACAATTCAAAAGTGTTTTGAGTTGGTTTTAAGCAAATTCGATATTCCCGATTTCAATGGGTATCGATAATTAGGGTTTTTGAACATTAATCCCTTTCTCGAATCAAATTTAAATAAACATTCATTCATTAATTTCTAACCCATTTTCAAACCCAAAAGAGTAAATTTCAAACGGGAAGGGTTTCGACTGAAACTCGGTTTTAGGGTTTAGGAAAATCAAATAATAGTTAGCCAATAGTTTTTCCATCAACATTCAACAACAAAAATTGGAAAGGGATGGAGGTTTTGGCCAAGAACTCAAAGCTTGAAACAATTTCCATGGAAATACTATGAGAATTCGAAATCTAGGGCTTACCTTAGAGAGTTGGAAACGTTCCAAGAGTGGAATGGGTAGAAAGGTCTCGGCGAGAGCTTTCCAACGCATCCGAAATCACGCAAAACGGCCAAGAAACGAAGCCGGGGCGACCGTTTCTTCCTCTTCTCTTTTCCTCCTCTATTTGTTCGGGTTTGGAGAAGAAATGGATGAAGATTTGGTCAATTTGAGTCAATGGTCATTTAAAGAAGATGAGCAAATAGTAATTAGATATTTAGGAAGTTGGAAATTATGATTTTGCCCTTTTATGACTTTTAACTTATAAAACGAATCCCGAACATCTCAAACTATACCAATGGTGATTAATAATTATTAATTGGCCCGTTAATAATTATTAATACCATTAAAACGTATTTAAATAAATAAAGCCATTAAAATGACTTAAAATGAAATAAACTAATAAATTCTAATTTAATGATAAATAAATGAACTTTAATTACTTAAATTAAAATAAAATAAATAAAAGTTTTTTTTTATCACAAAATAACGGGACGTTACAGACAGTGTTTTAAAGATTGTTTTGGTTTGTGCGATTGTTTTTTTTATGGTTTTAAATAAAACTGGTCGATCAAGAATGTTTTAATGTGTTGTTTAAACTGAGAAAAACTCTGATTTTGTTAATAAATGCTTCCACTTTTGTTCTTTTACATTTCTATGTATTTGAGAATTTTCGGGTTGTTACAACTTTTTTTTAAAATTATTCATCACATTTACGTATTTATATCGAGTTAAAATTTTAGTAGATGAAAACTCATGGCCATTACTTTAATGAAATATTAAATGATAATCAAATGTTATTGAATAGAAAATTCTAAAACGTAAAATAAAATATATTGATCAGTAATCGGTTGGAAACATTATAATATATTTAATTTAGAAAATAAAATATACATTTTAAATTTATTTTAATTATATCACGAGATAAAATTAAAAAATGGATTATTTTTAATGTAATTAAGTGATATAAACTTAATTAACCATAATTAGATTTTAAAAGGAAAATAATCTAAATCTATATTTGTTTTTAAAAATAATATATGGTTTTAATAAAAATTGATTAAATGTTGATGGTTAAATTAAAATTAAAACATGTGATAATTTTTTAAATAAATTTGATATTTAATAAAACCCTTTTAAATTTTATATCGGAGATAAACATATAAAAACTTGCACGTGTTTTAAATCTAGTTAAAATAAAATGGTAATAAATAGAGGGTAAATCAAATATTATGAAAAAAATAAAATTAAAATGGGCATAAAAAACATAATTTTTTTTTTTTTTTTGCTTTTACAATTTTCTAAGCCCATTAATAAACGTAAGAAGCGCAAGTGTTAGGTTTTGATTTCATTTGATTCATTCTTTCTCATCTTACCCAGCCGCCGCCGCTCGTCGAATTGCGATTCAGGAGCTTCTCAAGATTTCTCCAAGATGGTTAGTTCTCATCTTCCCTTACGATTTATAGTGTGATTATCTCTCTGTTCTAAGATATTTATCTCTTCGTTTTCTGTTTGTTTGCTCTCTGATTTTAGTCTTCAAAATTTCATAGATTTATCGAACGAAGTTTCAGTTTTTAATGTTTCGCGATCGAGAAACGAACTTAATCGGCAGTGAATGAAATTTTAGGGATAGGGTTTTTGAAGTTTTTAAGCAAATTGATTTTGGAAGCAATGCTTTATGATACCATGTTAGAGAAATACTGGAAATCTGCAGAAAAGTGGAATTATTATTAATTAAAGAGAGCATTTATGCTGTTTTGCTTTCTTACTTTGGAATTTTGTTAATGAAATGTTTTTGTTTCTGTGTTTAAAGGTTCTTCAAAATGATATCGATTTGCTGAATCCTCCAGCTGAGCTCGAGAAGAGGAAGCACAAGCTCAAACGTCTCGTGCAATCGCCGAATTCATTTTTCATGGTATTCTCTTGATTATAGGATATTCCATGTTAAGAAACAATTTTTTTGGAGGTCAATTCATTATATTTTTAAAAAAATTCCACATTACTTTTGAAATTGTTATTTTTTTTTAAGAACCAACAATAACTAGTTTTTCAGTGATTTGATCATTCCTTTTAACAATTATTTTCATTTTAATCCAATGGTTAAAGAAGAGCTTCTGTAAAATATTTAATCTGCTTTTTTCCTCTTTAATTACAGTGTCACCTAGAAAAGATTAAAAGGTAAAATGGACTTTATAAACTATAGGAATAATTCAATTGCATGTTTTATAATAAATTACTTTATTTTCCCATGCTGAATACATGTTATTTTTTCAATTTTTGGTGGTTCATAAAAATTTAAATCAATCGTAAGACCGAATGCAATAATGATGTAAAACTCGGGTTTAAGGGATTGTGAGTATCATTATTCATTGGATAATGCTAACTTAATTGATATGAATGAACTAATTTAGTAAGAAAATTATTATGCATAAATTAAATTAAGAAGATATAAAGATATTTTTAGTTTTTAAATCAGTAAAATAACCAAAATTATTAATTTTATGTAATTGGAAAACCAAGAATGTGATAAGTATATTAAAAAATATGTACATACTATATCATTTTCATTCAAGAAAAAATAATGATCTGTCCAAATTCTTACTAAGATGTAACTTCACAGTTTACTTGAGCGAACTAACTTATATATATTTAAAGAATGAAGTCGATAATCAGCTCTTTAAAATGTCATAATCAACAATTCAAGGAATTATACAACATAATGTAGTGCATCTTCAAATGAATTAAAGAACTAAATTTATTGAATCAATTAATAAACATCCAATATGATTTTCTTTTTATAATAAATCAGAATTTTCATTGATGTATGAAAAACCAAAAGACGGGAAGTCACAAGATAGCTAATATGAAATGTTAAATAAACAAAGGTGGGAATCAAAAGTCTCTCCCCTCTAAACTTTTTTATCATCTCTTTTTATGTTCATAAATTAAGTGTTTATGGTGGTCTTTTTAGTAGTAAATGCTTCTTGATTAATATGATTTTCTTTATTTTTGTATGTGCGAAATGAAGGATGTCAAGTGCCAGGGATGCTTCAACATGTGAGTGCCATTACTTTCATTAGTTTGTTGTATGGAAAAAACTTACCTCCATATTAGTCAGCAGGTTCCTACATCCTGATGTGGTCTATTCCTACACGTTTATTGAATATAATATGCTACTTATATTCTGTACTTCTTTTATTTTATCAATGAAATGGCCTTTTATTGTGTTCTTTTAAAATAAAAATTGAATATAATGTGCTATTAATGGACCAATAGAAATAATAGGAAGTAGGAGTTTTTACGTGGAGGCAAGTTTTATTTCTATTGTATTTGCAATTCTTTGGATTTTCTGCTTAAGGATGCCGGTTGTTGAAACTTACCATTCATCATTTTCTTTGTTGGTGAAATGCAGAACTACTGTATTCAGTCACTCTCAAACTGTTGTGGTATGTGGTAATTGCCAAACAGTCTTATGCCAGCCAACAGGAGGGCGTGCTAGACTCACTGAAGGCTGTTCTTTCAGGAGAAAAGGTGATTGATTTCCTTCTATGTGGAGAAGTTTACTTACTGGATCAAGATGGGAGAAAATGAGTTCTATTGTTTTGTCAGGATATATTTATTTTTGTTGTTTGTTAATGAACTTGTCTAAGCTACTTTCAAGTAGATTTTTTTGAGCTGAGGTATCTGGTTTTGTTTAAAAGATTTTTTCAACGTATCTTTTAGCTTCATTTAGTGAAGTTTCAACTTTCTTTTAACTATTGTTAATTTTTGTTTCATTCTGGTGGATTTGCTTTGGAATCTTGGTGTAATTCTCGTCTCTTTGAACAATTAGTGAACAAAAGTTATAAATTTACTAAGAGTATCATTAAACTCTTTAGATTATGGTTTTTCAAGTAATTTAGGATTATCGGTTATTTTTACTAAGATCTCCGGGGTTAATCTGTGACTGAGGTTCCCAAATTTATAAATCATAATTAGTTGGGTTTTTGTTTAAACTATTTTAGTTTTTTTTATTTTAATCGGGCATTTTATTGTCAATGTTGAAACTTTAGATTGTTTTTCTGAATTTAAAAACTTATATTGTTAGATGCTGATGTAGTAGAACATATTGATGCTATAACAACCAAAGGTTAACACATTGTTCTTCATCTTCTTCTTTTCTTCAATCCAGACAGTTTCATTTCAATACCATTTATTCAATAATTTCATTCATTTTAGGGAAAAAAAAAAAAACTATTTGTCTTAGTTTTCATCTTGCTTTCTATTTGATACTTGAGTTTTAATTTAATAATAGTGAGTTTGGTTCTTGCCATCTAAAACCTCTTCTTAAACGTCTTTTTTTAATTTTTGAGATCTTTCTACGTCTTTTATTTACTCTTTCTTAATGTTTTTTTTATTATATTTGAAGTATATATATATATATATATATATATATATATATATATATATATATATAATAAACAACTTATTATAATTTGGTTTTTAGGATTGTTTCATCAAGCATCTCTGAACAATAGTGATTAATGAGTAATAATGGAATAGCTTTTTTTTTTATATAGAGACGGGACATAATTCACATGGATACACTACTACTAATCCCCTCCTCCAACTCCTTACCGCCGGTTCTCGTATTTACTTTAGCATCTAAAAAAATAATTGTAAACCAAATTATTATTTTTTTAATATTTAAAATATAGAAAATTTTGAGTGTAATTATGAGATGCTATAATTATGAGGAAGTTTGAGCACTGAAGACTACTTGTTAATTTTTACATTAAGTTTATATATGGCAAATATGCACAACTCTACTGAATTATTTATTCTAACTATTAAACCGAATATTAAAAAATAAATCTGAAATATTTCTAGAAATTTAACATATCAAGTGTTAATTATGTGAAGTAAATTTTAACGTGTTGTAACATTTTAATATTTAATATTAATAATGATTGAAACTAAATTAATAAAACGTAAATAAAAGGATGAAATTCGAAATAAGATGAAAATAGATAAAACAACAAAGTTGGTCACCGTTTTATGTCGTTTTCACTCATTTCATTGTTTTCATGCACATTTTTCTTTGAAGCTCTTTAAAACAAATCTCACATGAGATTATAGTGGTTTAAACTCAATTTCTTCATTATTTAATTGTGAAACTAAATATCCTTACAAATGTCCGAGAAAGTAAATCTTCACTCGTTTGGTCTTCAGATTTTTTATCTTTGCTTGAATGAATCCTTGGAGTTCAATCTCTTCAATTCTTGAGAATTTGGGGCTGAGATGATTCATATCATCCTCTCCAACTTCGAAAAGATTCGTCCTCGAATCTAAATATTTGTTCATGGCGGAGTCTTCCGTGTTGAGTTGAACAATTGTGAAAGCCTTTGGAGAACTTTCATCATCCTCGCATTCCTAAAAAATTTTGGAAACTAAACCTTACGAATGGTTAGTTGGAAAGAGCCCTTGTGATACTTGAGTTCAAATAAAGGTGGTGCAGCCAATAATTTCATTTTCCTCTCCATTCTTCGTACTAGATCTTGTTTTTCTTGATCTAAATTTCTCAACTTTTCTTGCTGAAGGGATGATTTACTAAATTAGCGGAATTTTGTTTAGTAAACTAATTAACATTTAATTACGAATCTATTAATATCATGCAATTTGTGATATAAACACGAAGAACATGTAGATTCATGCTTAATTTCGAAAATTAAAGGCCTTTACTTACATTGAGTAAAATATGGAGAATCAATTGGAGGTTTCTTTACAGCATCAAATCCTTAGCAACACCGGATCTTCTATGCTATATCCCGATCGATCAAACGAAACTCGATTGTTGGATCGAACTCAAGAAGAAATTTGGAAGAAGGAAAAAAATATTTTTTCTTCCTAATAGACTAGGGAAAATCGGCCAAAAGGGGAGGGAGAGAGGAAGAGAGAATTTCAAATTTCTAAGGAATTTAATTGTATGATTTATGAATGACCCAAGCCTTCTATTTATATGCTTATGGAAAATATAATCTAATTAAAATATTCCATAGAGATATACAAAAAGGAAAAAGATATTATCTTTCCATTATCTTGTATTTTCAAAAGGGAATTTGCCTAGAATGACATTTTTATTGAGGTTAATGTCTTCATTAGCTTAAGTTTTAAAATATTCCCCAAATGACATTTTTTTAAATCCCTAAATCGTTCAGCTGCTTTAATTTCCCCCTCTCTTTCCTCTCTCATCCTTTTTTGCCGTGATTTGTATGAGATTTGTTCCATCTTTCAGTTGCGTTTATTTCATCGTTTTTTCCCAATCTCCTTGCGTTTTCTGTTTCGATTTGTCTGAGATTGTTGCCTTGAGATTGTTTCTATCTTTCAGCTGCTTTAATTTCATCGTTTTCCCCTCTCTCTTTACGTTTTCTGCTTCGATTTTTCTGAGATTGATGCTTCGATTTGTCTGAGATTTGATCTTTCAGCTGCGTCTTTTTATGCGTCTGAGATTTCAATTTTGATTTCATCTTTTTTATGCATTTGATTATCTCGATTTTTATCTGAAATTTATGATTTTTCCCATTCAGTTTTTATCCATTCAACATGCTTTATTTTTATCTGAAAGATGTAATCATTCCATGTTAGTTCATTTGTCAAGGCTGCTAGGAATATCACCTGATAATTTATTCTCTGATACATCCAACATACTTGAACTAAATAACTCGCCCACTTCAGATGGTAATAGACCAGTGAATGAGTTATGATTTAAAGCCAAATAGATTGAAAGGGAAGAGACCAAATACCTCCTTGGGTATGGTGCCGTTCAGGTTGTTACCAGATTGATTGGTTGAGAGTTTGAAGTCTTTTGCTCTGTCCTACACTTGGTGGTATATTTCCCTCGAGTTTATTGTCTCTCATGATGAGCGGTTAATAAAGATAAGTTTCCAATTAAAGATAGAATTGTCTCTAATAATTTGTTGTCAGCCAGACTTAGAATCACTAAGTTTTGCAGCTTCCCAATTGCGAGGGATATTACCATTCAAATAATTAATTTCCATAGACAAAAATTTCTATAGGTATTGACTAGCTATTGAATATTGGAATAATAGATCAATTATTTTGTTGAAGATCTGTGAACTATGGAAATGGAGGATAGTGGTTAGAGATGGATTCCTTGATTACAAGTCATTACAGAGACGTCTTCTATGATGATTAAACTTGGCCCATATTTGTGTACATTTGCAGCTGCCGCAGGTAATTTAAGTCTTGGTTGATGATATTTTCTCTTCCTATATATTTTTTGTTATTTGAGGTCTCTCTAGTTTTTGTATTATTCTTTCATTTTTCCTATATATTTTCATATTTAATTAGCCAATTTAGACTTTAGAAAAATCAAGTATCTTTAAAAGAATTGGGTATAGAATAATAAAAGGTTTCCACCACCTTTTATAACGCCGGCTACTTATTTGATAAAAGTCCCCAATAAATGAAATACACTTATTGATTTAATTCAATAACTTATTGAATTAAAAGGAATAATTTAGTGAATGAAAGGGAATAATTTAGTGAATTAATCTGAAATGCTATATTGAAATGTAAATCATATATGCCTTTGAATTAAAATTGTCTTTTAATAAATTATTGAATTAAAACTAACAAGCCGAACGATGAGAAATGAATCAATTAATACCCAAGGTAAGATTTTCCATCAATCTATGTTATTTAGCTTTTTTTTCATACTTAAAATGGCTTGAATGACCAATTTTATATTCCTCAAATTTTTGAGGGTCAGTGTGTTAAAAAATGGAGATGAAAATGATATTATTTCTATATCGTCTAGGACACCATCGTAAGCTCTTTTTTTTTAACAATTGAGTGGTGGTCAACATATGGAGCAAGCTGTCCAAATTTAGATCGTTTAACCAATCATGTTCTTAGTCAAACCTTCTCTTCATGGGGGTTAAGAAAAAACAAATTCTTTGTGATAAATTTCACGTCATAAGGAACCACATCGAACATGAACGTCTTACTGACCATACTTTTGTTCATTTCAACTTGCAACTTAAACATATGTATGTTTTAAACATTAATTATGAGTCTTATAACTTTTGATTTGTTATAATATATGGATGTCATATAATATCTATCTTCTCTTTTATGTGTCTCAAAATAGGCTAACCAATAGAAGTAGTAAGAAAGAATTAAAATAATTTTGATTTTAATTCAATAAATTATTGAATAGAATAAGTTCACATAATTAACATATTAAATGGAATAATTTAGTGAATTAAACGGAATAAGTTAGTGAATTAAATTAATACAATGTAAATTAAAGGGAATAAGTTCACGAATCCTAGCTCAAAAAATTGAATCTCTTAGTGATTTTCTTAGATCTCAGACGATGATAACGCTAAATCTGAAAAAGCGTTTACCAAAATCTGATTTCTGATAAAAAATTCTCTAAATTCTCTCAAATCGTGAAATCCTAAGAATTTAATGAAAATGAAAGGAGCCTTACTGCTATGCAATAATCATATGCTAATATTCAGATATTTAAGGATTTAATGAAATGATGGTTCTATTTTTTACTATTCACTGTTTTATTTCCCTCAATTCACTATAATAGTGAATTACAAAAATTAATCCTAGTTTGTAAAAAAACTATGATCGAGTGTGTTGTGTGTGATTAAGTCTAAATGATTGAGTGTGTTGTGTGTGATTAAGTCTAAGATACTATGAGTTCTTGTTATGAATGCTAACGACTTAGTAGTTTTGGAAAAACGGTTAAGGATTTAATGAAAACGATTATTCTATTTTTTACTATTCACTATTTTATTTCCCCCAATTCACTATAATAGTGAATTATAAATGTGATTTAATAATTAGTCCTAGTTTGTAAAAAAACTATGATTGAGTGTGTTGTGTGTGATTAAGTCTAAATGATTGAGAGTGTTGTGTGTGATTAAGTCTAAGAAACTATGAGTTTTTGTTATGAATGTTAACGACTTAGTAGTTTTGGAAAAACAGTTAAGGATTTAATGAAAATGATGGTTCTATTTTTTAATATTCACTATTTTATTTCCTCCAATTCACTATAATAGTGAATTATAAATGTGATTCAATAATTAGTCCTAGTGTGTAAAAAAAACTATGATTGAGTGTGTTGTGTGTGATTAAGTCTAAGATACTATGAGTTTTTGTTATGAATGTTAACGACTTAGTAGTTTTGGAAAAACAGTTAAGGATTTAATGAAAATGATGGTTCTATTTTTCACTATTCACTATTTTATTTCCCCCAATTCACTATAATAGTGAATAAATGTAATTCAATAATTAGTCCTAATTTGCAAAAAAAACTATGATTGAGTGTGTTGTGTGTGATTAAGTCTAAGATACTATGAGTTTTTGCTATGAATGTTAATGACTTAGTAGTTTCGGAAAAACAGTTAAGGATTTAATGAAAAGAATGGTTCTATTTTTCACTATTCACTATTTTATTTCCCCCAATTCACTATAATAGTGAATTATAAATGTAATTCAATAATTAGTCCTAGTTTGTAAAAAAACTATGATTGAGTGTGTTGTGTGTGATTAAGTCTAAGTGATTGAGTTTGTTGTGTGTGATTAAGTCTAAATGATTGAGTTTGTTGTGTGTGATTAAATCTAAATGATTGAGTGTGTTGTGTGTGAGTAAGTCTAAGATACTATGAGTTTTTGTTATGAATGTTAACGACTTAGTAGTTTTGTTATTGATTTTAATTGAATAATTTAGTGAATTAAAGAGAATATTTTAGTGAATTAAAGGGAATAATTTAGTGAATTAAATTATAAAGTACATTTTTGATACATAATATTGATTTTAATTCAATAATTTAGTGATCAAAAGGGAATAATTTAGTGAATTAAATTATAATGTATAATTTAGTTATGTATGTTGATTATGCTTTTATGACAGGCGAGTTTAAGGGGAGTTCTATTAGCGTATTTTCGAGGAATCCAGTGATGGAGGCAGACCGTGAGGTGGCGGTTGTCGGAGGAAGAGGCAAGTTCAGGTTGGCTAGAGGGTTTGCTAAGCTTAAGACACATTATTTGAACGTTACTAATGGTGATGCCATTATTGAATACGATGCTACTGTTTTTCATTACTGAGATTATGGTGATGAAAAACACAGCTGTTTTTTGTTTGTTTGGTTATAATTCTGTTTTATGTGAAGTTCTGGATTGAGTGGTGCTAATAAAATGGGTAATCTATTGTTGTTGAAATTAAAATATGAGATTTGGGGTTTTTATGTAGTTTTGAAAAAGAGGGTTCTTATCTTGTTATGATGTTGAATTAAAAGTTGATTTTAATTAAAAATAAGCCGGTTTTAACCCTTTTCTCATATATATATATATATGAGAAACAATTTTTTTATATAAAGTGTTAAGGTGAAGATTGAACCAATCTTTTGATGATGGAACTACATGTCTTAATTAATAGGTTATGTTTTGGTTGACTATGATGGAACTATATGTCTTAATTAATAGGTTATATCTTGGTTGACTATGAGAAACAGATTTTCTTAGATCTCAGACGATGATAACGCTAAATCTGGAAAAGCGTTTACCAAAATCTGATTTCTGATAAAAAATTCTCTAAATTCGTGAAATCCTAAGAATTTAATGAAAATGAAAGGAGACTTACTGCTATGCAATAATCATATGTTAATATTCAGATATTTAAGGATTTAATTAAAGGATGGTTCTATTTTTTACTATTCACTATTTTATTTCCCCCAATTCACTATAATAGTGAATTACAAAAATTAATCCTAGTTTGTAAAAAAACTATGATTGAGTGTGTTGTGTGTGATTAAGTCTAAATGATTGAGTGTGTTGTGTGTGATTAAGTCTAAGATACTATGAGTTTTTGTTATGAATGCTAACGACTTAGTAGTTTTAGAAAAACAGTTAAAGATTTAATGAAAAGGATGGTTCTATTTTTTACTATTCACTATTTTATTTCCCCCAATTCACTATAATAGTGAATTATAAATGTGATTTAATAATTAGTCCTAGTTTGTAAAAAAAACTATGATTGAGTGTGTTGTGTGTGATTAGTCTAAATGATTGAGTGTGTTGTGTGTGATTAAGTCTAAATGATTGAGTTTTTGTTATGAATATTAACGACTTAGTAGTTTTGGAAAAACAGTTAAGGATTTAATGAAAAGGATGGTTCTATTTTTTACTATTCACTATTTATTTCCCCCAATTCACTATAATAGTGAATTATAAATGTGATTCAATAATTAATCCTAGTTTGTAAAAAAAAACTATGATTAAGTGTGTTGTGTGTGATTAAGTCTAAGATACTATGAGTTTTTGTTATGAATGTTAATGACTTAGTAGTTTTGGAAAAACAGTTAAAGATTAATGAAAATGATGGTTCTATTTTTCACTATTCACTATTTTATTTCCCCCAATTTACTATAATAGATAGTGAATAAATGTAATTCAATAATTAGTCCTAATTTACAAAAAAAACTATGATTGAGTGTGTTGTGTGTGATTAGGTCTAAGATACTATGAGTTTTTGTTGTGTGTGATTAAGTCTAAGATACTATGAGTTTTTGTTATGAATGTTAACGACTTAGTAGTTTCGGAAAAACAGTTAAAGATTTAATGAAAAGGATGGTTCTATTTTTCACTATTCACTATTTTATTTCCCCCAATTCACTATAATAGTGAATTATAAATGTAATTCAATAATTAGTTCTAGTTTGTAAAAAAAACTATGATTGAGTTTGTTATGTGTGATTGAGTCTAAATGATTGAGTTTGTTGTGTGTGATTAAGTCTAAATGATTGAGTGTGTTGTGTGTGATTAAGTCTAAGATACTACGAGTTTTTGTTATGAATGTTAACTACTAAATTTGTGATTAAATCAATATGAAGTATCTTAATTATGTGTAATAATTTAGTTTAATAAATTATTGATGAAGGGAGAAATTTTATTGAACTAATAAAACTCAAATTTTAATTCACTAAATTATTGATTTTAGAGAAAATTTAGTGAATTAATAAAGTTCATATTTTAATTCACTAAATAGTGAATAAGAGAACAAATATAGTGAATTAATAAATGAGTGGCATTTTTGTAAATTTAATGAAAACAATTAATTTTGTTATATTAGAAAAAATGTCATTTGGGGAATTTTGAAAAGAGGGTGCTATTTAGGGAATTAGTTTTATAAAATGTGTCATTTGAGTCCATGCCCCTTTTCAAAAATACATAGATAAATAAGATATTATTTTTCTTTTCTTTTAATTTATTTTGGATAAATAAATCTATGTAATTATTTTAGGATATAATTCAAACAATTATCTCTCCCAAAATATATATGTAACAACCCGAAAATCCCAAAAATACTTATAAACAAATATTCAACAGCGGAAACATTGAAAACAAATCACATCCAGTCTTTTTATTTAAAATCAAGGTCAACACAATTCAAACCGATCGGTTTTACTTCAAAACTTAAAACATAAAAATAAAACAACCTCAAATCGGTGTTTAGAAAATAATCAAACAAAAGTATGATCGACATACTTATTTAAAACAAAACGAAAACATGATCCAAATCAAATCCCAAAACAAATAAAAAGAAAGATAAATCTCGCCGGCGTTGCAAATCCATGCCAACCGATCACCACCTCGAACCAGCCACCGAGTTTCTTCTTTTCTTTACCTGAAAAAAAAAGTTGTAGCATCATGAGGCTACGCCCAGTGAATAGAAAATTGTTAAAGAAAGAATTATGCCAATGAGAGGTTTCCTAAGACTTTAAGTCCATAAACGTCCTTACCGACTTTCAATGAGTCACTCACTCCCAAAGAAGTCATAAATCATATCTCAACAAATTAAAAGTTATGTCTATTCGAATTAGTTTTAAACATAATTTTTCTACAATTTAAAACTAATCGAATCCTTTCTTGTTTAATACCTTTAATCTCCTCTTTATTCACAAACAAAGAGAGACTACGCCCATAAGGAATTTAAACATTATTTTTCTACAATTTAAATTCTTTAGGGATATTCTTTTCCATTGTACGGATGGAATGAACCTGCCCATTTAGGTGTTATTTAAGTTGTGCACACTAAATAATCTCCCCTAACAGCTATTATTCATTAGACAAGGTCTTGCCTAATGCGAACCTACAACCATATTACCCAAGGTATTTTAAAGTAATACGATTCACACAACGTCAACCATGACGCTCCGACAAGCCAAAACCCTCACTTTCCTCAACTAACACAACCGAAAGGTTAAATTTTCCTAAATTTCAACTTTTAAAATTTAACCTTAATCTCACCTCAAAACAGCCCAAAAATATCCAACTAAACACTTTGGGTCATTTTCAGTCACTTCCAACACTGTTACCAATCTAGAGGCGAAACTAGCCTAGGTCTACGTCATTTCGTCCCTTAATCGAAACTTAGAATCTAATAATTTCTAAAGAAAAACCGGCGGCAAAACGGCTATATTTTTAACTCCCAAATAGCCCTACACATCCAAATAAAATATCGCAACACATAAATAATAAATCTAGCATCAGTTTCTAATTAGCCACCTAAACCTAAATTCTCCTAGTTGGGCACTATAATGCAAAAACGGCATTTTATAACTTAACAACAATCATTAAGATTTACCCATGAACAGTCTTAAACATCCAAAAATATTTTTATAAAAATGCCAAACAACACAAATCGATATTGATATAACTTTTCGTCTTAAACCCAATCTTTAAAGCATGCTTCTCATTAATTTTTCCAAGTTCTTAATTCAGCCCAAATAACCTCATTTTATACTTATAAACATCCAAGGTCAATGCCAAAAATTAAGAGGTTATACTATTAAAGAAAGAGGAAAACAAACATGGGAAAAATTCTAGCCTTAACAACTTCTACTCACCTTGTACAAAGTAAGAACTCTTCCAAATTCTTTATTCCTTTCACAACACAACTACGACCTGAAAAATAAGTTACAATCTAAATTAAATTAAACCTAACTTTATGCTAAGATAAACATTAAAATGAACGTAGGATGGAGGGATTACGGGGTAGAAGGATGGTAGGACAATTAGGACAGTATTAGGACGGGTTCGACTTTGGGTTAGGACGATTATGACAGAGGGTTACGGGTTTAGGACGGACGTAGGATGGTTATGACGGGGGGAAGAATTTTGGGGTTCCGATTCGTTCGTTATCTATCAATTCTACATTAGGTTGCAAAACGGAATTAGCTCTTCAACATGAATCGATCTCACCTTTTCTTAGAAGAATAAGAAATTTTGCCCTAACTTTTCCAAACGCAAATCCGCTTCAAGAATCACCACAATCACCACCTAAAATGATGAAAAGAGGAATAAAATTGGTTAAGAACTCTCCATCCCGATGCCTCCCATGGTGGAATCAAAGAGGAAAAGAGGAAGAAGTAGATGAAACCCTACCTTTCTGTCTCTGTCTTTCATGTGAAGGAGAAAAGGAAAAATTTCACATTCTGTCTCTTTTTCTTCCCTTTACACTTTACGCCTAAACCTCCTTTGTTTTTTCTTTTCTTTTTTATTCCTTTATCTCCAATTATTTAAAAAGTAATAATATTTAATTCCTGAAGAGAATTTAAATATTAATTACCATCACTTTTCTTAACTTCAATAAATATTATAATAAAATAAATAATATTTATTTAATTTAACATTTACCGAAAAAGTACGGGACGTTACAATATATATGGCCGAAAATAGCATATATAATAAATAAATAATTCCAATTTATTTAATTAATTATTTTGGGCCAATTTCAAATGGGTTCATTAATCCAATTGGGCTTGAAACTCTCTCTTAAATTAATAAGTCCAACTTAATTAATTTATTTATTAATTACCATTTAAATAAAATATTTTATTTAAACAATTAATAATATTAATATTTTCTCCTGACTAAAAATTATCAAATTATATTTAATTATTAATTTCCATTTAAATAATTTTCATTATTTAAATAATTAATAATAAATATTTTAATTATTAATTTCCATTAAATAAACTCATTATTTAATTAATAATTTTATTGATAATATTTTATTATCAATTAATTAATTTTAATTATTAATTTCCGTTCAAATAAAATTATTTATTTAATTAATTAATAATTGTTAATTAATTTCAAATTATTAATTATCATTTAAATATACTCAATATTTAAATGATTAATAATATTTCATTATTAATTTCCTGTTTAAATAAACTCATTATTTAAACAATTAATAATGTTTATATTAATTACCGTTTAAATATACTCATTATTTAAACAATTAATATTGCCTATTTTAAGTAATTCACTTTACTTAAACTTCCCATTTCTTCTACTTGATTTCGCGACTACGATATTTGGGCTAGCATAGGGACCCGATGGACCTATAGATCATGGGCTTAATAATTAGTCAATTAAGTGATTAACTCATAATCAGTTAATTACTCATTATCTAACTACGGATAATTCCACTATAAATTTATAGCTGAACTCCCCTCACTATAGATAAGTTATTGTCCATTTAGTTTATCTTTATCTATATCTGTGATATTATCCTTCACGTGGAACCCTCATAATTACAGGCGGGGTAAATTTACCGTTTTACCCCTGTAATTACCGCTTTATCCTTGTGTTCCCGCTGATTCTCTAATGAACTTTATCTTTAGTCGAACTAGAGATAAGATACTTCTGTGATCAATAGAAGTCGTGACGTCACTTGTTCATGTCTCGAACCAGTACCTCAAGAGAGTTTTCTAAAGTTCCTAAAATGTTTAGGTTTCGCACTGATACCTAGTAATGAATTCCATCTTGTGATGATGCGTTCCAACTACTTATCTAGCCATGTTCCCAAAGCAGGGGTATATTGAGTGTTCTTACAGATCGCTCTCAACCATGTGAATCAAAGAACATAACTCCACAAATAAGAGTCCGCATTTCACCCAGGATTGAGATCTATCACGGTTGATAAACTTAGTTTAATATTCGATTATTTCTCGCAAACGGTACTAGTGAAAAATTTGATTGAATATCGTGGTCCTGTCTTATACAATCAACATTGCATATGATACTTCCATTTCATGTCTCCCACATGAATGATCAGGATTCGATCATTTGTCTATAAACAAAATGCGAAGCTATCAACAGTGTTACCAGGATAAGGTTCCCAAACGTTATCCTTTTACTGTAGACACTTTTAAGTTACTCATCTCGACTTTAATCCTCTCGTATGACTCACATACTAAGTCGTGATTTCATAAGAGTGACTTAGGGTTTTACTATTTGAATGTTCGATATTAATATATTTCCATATATTCCTAATATCATCAATTGAATCGATTTAGATAATATAAAGAACTTATGTTTATTTATTTAATTTATTCTAAATAAATTATTATTATTAAATAATTACAAGTTCTAGGTCACCATTCCTAACACTTGCTTCTTTATTTTCTCTTTTCCTTCTCGCTCTAATCTCTCTCTCTCTCTTCACCGATTCTATTTTCTCTCTTTTTCATTGTTCTTGTTCCATCCTCTTCAATCTCTATCTTTTTTCTTGTCCAGTTTCATCTACTTCTAGAGTCAAATCTATTCTGTTAGGCACACCTCCCGATCATACTCTCTTCCATGAAATTTAGTACACTTGACATCTCTAGTACATGTTGGCATAATGGAAGATTTTTGTGGTTGCAAATAATTAAGATTTTGAAAGAAAAAAAAAGGATTTAAAGTTTGAACTTTGGAACAGGTTTTTGGGTGATTTAACTCTGGTTTTGGATTTGATATATTATGTAGTTTTGTAAAGGGTCAAAAAATAAATAGGTTGGAAAAAATATTTGTTGGAAAAGGTGAAGGGACGATGTCTGTAAGTGACTTACAATGTGGAACAAGTTTCTGAAAAATTTTCATTAAAAACTACTTGACACTCACACGTTGGGGGCGATGGTAGGTGTCATTGCGGGTCTTTTTTTTTTTATGTGATGTCTTTGTAGGAATTGTAGAGGGTTAAATGAAATTCAGTTTGAAAAAAAAAACTGAAAAAGATGAAGGGAATAGGTCAATAATCAATTTACAAGATGAATAAAAAATCTGGAAAAATTTGAAACATTCTGATTTTTTTTTTTTAATGAAAGTCGTTTTGGTGGGGGATTAGAAAAGGTGAAGGCGTAGGTGGTGAAGTAAAGAAATTTACCTTTGATAACTCTCTCCCAGAGAATGTTCTGATACCAAATGATATGAACCATCAAGCGTTGACGAATTCATGAATCAGATGATGGACCCTTGAACGAAAAATATTGAAAACCCTTAACAATTTGAATCAACCTTAAGGCGAGGTTGGGAAGATGATGACCTAATCGATCAATCCCATAATTAAAGAAGAAGTTTTTTGAATTAAGGTCGAGGCAGTCCACAAGAACAATGATCAATTAGACTACAATGACTCTAAACATGCAATTCAAGAACATAATTTACAAAGAGGTTTTTCAAAACAAACGCTTAAACCTCAATTTAGAAGATTAGGAAAACAAAGTAAATTTTTCCCTATTACATTATTAATATTAATAATAATTGAAACTAAATTAATGAAAGCTACATAAAAGGATGAAATTTGAAATAGGATGAAAATAGATAAAACAATAATGTTGGTCGCCGTTTTCACTCGTTTGACTGTTTTCATACACATTTTTCCTTTAAGCTCTTTAAAACAAATCTCCCATGAGATTAATAGTGTTTTAAACTCAATTTCTTCATTATTTAATTGTAAAACCAAATATACTTGTAAATGCCCGAAAAAGTCATTCTTCACTCGTTTAGTGTTCGGATTCTTGATATTTACTTGAATAAAACCTTAGAGTTCAATCTCTTCAATTCCTGAGCATTTGGAGCTAAGATGATTCATATCAATGAATAGGGAAAATAAATAACAATTTCAAATAAGAGGGAGTTTATACAATTTGGAGAGGGACATCTAAATTATTTACAATATATTTGTAAATATTATAATTTTTGTTTTTGTAGTTTTAAAAATATTTCTTTTTACTTATAAAAAAATTATTTTTTGTTGGGGGCAATCAAGTAACTAGATTTAAGGTTTTATGGCCCATCTAAATCCCCATGAGTATAGAAAATCATGAAAAGACCCTTCAAACTGTATTTAATAATCGAATTTAGAGTTTAAAAAAAACGCAATTACAGGATCATAATCATTCCTATTTTTGGAAACAAAAATAAAATACCATACTACCATCATATTAGACGTTTAGACATTAAAAAATGGAGAGATTTTTCTAAAAATAAAAAAGAAGAGGAGAGGAGACGCCATTGGTGAGTATCTAAAGCTCCAACACAAAACTTCCATACTAAAGCAACACGATTTAGTTTTCCAAAAAAAAAAAGCAAAAAGTTGAAAAGTCAAAATCACCATTGTAGAGGATTTCAAAAGTTTTGGATTTTACAAAGATTAGAGACGAAAAATCAGTATTGAAATGATCTGATCTTTGTAAGTATATTACTGTACTAATAAACGATTAAATGATGAAAAAATAACATACATAATTCATAAGTCAGTATGATTATGTAAGTATAATACTGTACAAATAATTGTTTTTATCATATTGTACAATACAATGAAGATAAATATTTAACATTTTGAAGTGTACTTAAAAAATATGACAATAAAAACAATAAATCATTATAATTATATGCAATGCAATGATTTTAATATATCGTACAGTACTATGAATCTAATGGAAGGTACTTAGAATACATATGGAACTAAATGTATTGTGCAAAGAATGAATATTTAATGAATAGTTAAGAAAAACAATTTTATATGAATTTTGAATATAACTTCGTACATTATGATACACTATAATTTATTATATTATTTAATTTTTGCAGAATATGATAAATTTTGGGAAGTATATTAAAGTACGATACGAAAATATTATATAACATAATTTGCTACAGTTACAGAATAAATTAAAAATCTAAATTGAAAAATATTTTAAATAAGATGTATAGAGATATTGCAACTGAACAATATAAATACACTAACAATTTTTTTTAAATATAAATTAAAAAAAATTGAGATGTTTCATATTAAAAATAAATAAATTTTAAGTTTTATAAAAAATTCAAAGTGTATATTATTTTTGTATAACTTTTAATTCGTCGATTTTCAATTAAATTTATTAAAATATTTCATGTTAAAATTTAAAAAAATTAAGAATTACAAGGGAAAAAGGAACAAATATTAAAATAACACTTTTTTAATACCTAATTACTCAAATAGCCACAATTTTATTTTTTTCATTAAAATAGCCACATGCATTTGTAAAAATACAAAAAAAACCCCTTGTCAAATCATTTTTCTCACCTCTCTCATTTTCTCTCCCATCTTTTCAATCATCATTCCTTCTTTCCTCTCTCCTCCCCTTCCCTCACCACTTTTTTTTTTTTTTTAATATTCATCTCTCTCTAATTTTTTTAAAAAAATTTCCCTCTCATTTTTCTCTCCCATGTTTTTCTATATATTTCATTCTCTCCCTTTCACCAGTGGCGGATGTACATTGGGGCCAGGGGGGGCACGTGCCCCCCCTCAACTTTTTCAATTTTGCTATTTTATATTCAGAATTAGGACATGTGCCCCTACGTTCCTTCATTTTTCTCCCTTTTGTAAGTTGTGCCCCCACCTCCATTTTTATAATACTTTAAAATATTTATAATGGTTGGACCCACACCAATTTTTTACTTTTATATAAAACTTTTTTTTTAATAAATCGTGCCCCCACCCCATTTTATCTTTGTTCTTACTTTAATATTATTTTGAAAACTGAAGAACTTTTCATTTGAGACCTTGACCTATCGACCGACTGACGCCACAAAAAGAAAAAGTATTAGCCTAGGTTACTTACCAGCCGCCGTAAAACTTGAATGAAAATTTGGTACATAATTTTTTTTCTCTTTTTAACTGTTACATCAAATTATGTGTTTTATATATTAATTATTATTTTTTTTAATCTACAGTTCTCCAACTTTTGTTTTGTGAAAAATTCACCGACGATTGAGACATCACACAAGTAAGATTTTGATTTTTTTTAATCATTATCATTCATTCTTAATTTAATTTTATTCTATAGGTTTTTATTATATCTTTATTCTATATGTTTTGTAGGATTAGTTTGAAATTACATGGAGAGATATTTTAAAAAAACACCAATTGAATCATCATCTTCATCAAAGAAAAGTGATGATAGTAATGATATATCTCAAACAAGAGTTAGTTTAGAAGAGCTACCAGCAGATCCTGGCCTAAGAATTAGAATATTCGATTATAATTATACTATTCGAGACCAAGTTCGAAGGGAATATTTACAAAGAGGTCCTTGTCAGCCTCGAAATCATAAATTTCCATTCAAGAAGATTGGATCAAAGTCAAGACGATTCAATTCAGATTGGTTTAAAGAATATTCTTATTGGTTAGAATATAGTATTTCAAAGGATGCTGCATTTTGTTTATGTTGCTATTTGTTCAAACAAGAAATTGGAGAACAATCAGGAGGTGACCACTTCGTTGGTGAGGGGTTTTCTAATTGGAAGAAAAAGGAGAAATTGCAAGCTCATGTTGGAGGACCTAATAGTGTACATAACCAATCCTTGAGTAAATGTGAGTTTCTTATGAAGCAAAAGCAACATATTGAAACATTTTTCAATAAGCAGACAGATCAAACCCGAACTGAATACCGAACTCAATTAGGTGCATCAATTGATTGTGTTCGATTTTTATTGCGACAAGGGCTTCCATTTCGTGGGCATGATGAAACAAATGATTCAAAAAATCAAGGTAATTTTCTTGAACTGTTACGATGGCTTTGCAATCATAGTAAGAATATTGAAGATGTTTGTTTGAAAAATGCTCCTGAAAACTTGAAATTAATTGCACCTGATATTCAAAAAGATATTGTGAATTCTATTGCGGTAGAAATTATCAATGCAATCATGAGAGAAATTGGTGATAAGCTATTCTCCATTCTTATTGATGAATCGAAAGATATATCTTCAAAGGAGCAAATGTCAATTGTATTAAGATATGTGGACAAAGGTCTTGTAATTGAACGTTTTGTAGGAATTATTCATGTCACTAATACAAGTGCTATATCTCTTAAAGAAGCTGTTGATGGATTTTTTTCTCTACATGGATTAAGTATTGCTAGTCTACGAGGACAAGGATATGATGGAGCAAGTAATATGAGAGGAGAATTTAATGGATTGAAAGCATTGATTTTAAGAGAAAATGAATGTGCGTATTATATTCATTGTTTTGCTCATCAGCTTCAATTAGCTCTTGTAGCTATTGCCAAAAATCATGTAGAAATTACCGGCCTTTTTTTTATAGTTACAAATGTGGTGAATGTTGTTGCGGTGTCAGCAAAACGTCGTGATAAACTACAAGATAAACATGATGCCGCGATTTTTGAGGCTTTAAATAATGGTGAAATATCTAGTGGGCGGGGACTAAATCAAGAGACGATGATTACACGAGCAGGAGATACACGATGGGGATCACATTATGGTACTTTAATGCGCTTGATTTTAATGTTCTCATCAATAGTTGATGTACTTGAGACCATTGTGGAAGATGGATCAAATTCTGAGCAGAAATATGAAGCAAAACTTCTTATCAGTTCAATCCAATCATTCGACTTTATTTTTCATATGCACCTCATGAAAATTATCTTGGGAGTTACAAATGATTTGTCTCAAGCATTACAGAGAAAAGATCAAGACATTGTAAATGCAGTGAATTTGGTCATAATTTGTAAAGAAAGATTACAAACAATGAGAGATTCTGGTTGGGATTCATTGCTAGATCAAGTTTCAATTTTTTGTAATAAGCATGATATCGAGATTCTCAAGATGGATGATATATTTTTTATTCGTGGAAGAAAAAGGCGAAAATCTCGACCAATCACAAATCGCACCATTATCGTGTTGAGGTTTTTTTATACGGTTATTGATATGCAACTTCAAGAATTGGATAATCGTTTCCCTGAAACAACAACTGGAATTGCTTCTTTGTATGGCATGTCTCAATCCGATAAACTCATTTGGTTGCTTTTGAAAGACAAGCTTGTTCGTCTTGCTCGGTTTTATCCTAGAGATTTTTCAGATTGTTGAACTCGCTATACTTGAGGATCAACTTGAATTATATTATTGATGTCCGGTCAAATATTGAGTTTATTGAACTTACAAGCATAAGTGATCTTGCACTAAAAATAGTCTTGACGAATAAAGATAAAGTCTATCCATTGGTTTATCGATTGCTCACCCTAGCATTGATCTTACCAGTTTGCAACAAGAATCGTAGAGAGGACTTTTTTCGCCATGAGTATTGTGAAGACTCGATTGCGTGATCGAATGGGAGATCAATGGTTGAATGATAGTCTTATAGCATATATTGAGAAAGATTTATTTGATAAAATAGATAATGAAATTGTTATGCAACGATTTCATAATATGAAAACTCGTAGAGGACAATTGTGATTTATTGAATTAAAATTACTTTATTTATGATTATTTGTGATTTTGTATCATTTAGTTTTAACGAAGTGCCCCCCCTGGATGAAAATTCTGGATCCGCCACTGCCTTTCACCCTCATTTTTTTCATTTTTTCTCTCATTTCTTCCTCCCTCCCTCCCCCATTCTCTTTATCCATTTCATATCATTTTCTTTCAAACTTTTATTTCATTTCTTATTCATTCTCTCCTAATTTTCTTTATTCATTTCATATCAATTTCTCCCCTCCCTCCTTCTTTCATTTTTTTTCTTTCAAAAATCCACCATTTTAATCTTTTACAAATGTTTATCTCACAAATTTCCTACACTTTTTAATTTAGTATCTCTCTCCTTAATTTATTCTCATTCTTGTTTTTATTGTTTTAGTTTTTTTATATCTTTTTCTCATGTATGTCATTTGTTGTTTCATGTAATATACGTAATTTCGTAATAGTGTTTCTGTGATGCGTGTAATATATGCAATATATGTTTTTTTATTTATCTTTTTAAGGTGATGTTTCTTTAAAATGTAGTTTTTTTGTGATATACGTAATATACACAACTGTTGTTGGTTCTCGTTCTGCTTATGTTTTTCTTAATATACAGTCTGTAACACACGTAATATACACTTTTTGTTTGTTTGTTTGTTTAAATATAGTATTTGTAATATACGTGATATACATAAACTATGTGTTTTTCTCATACGTAATATACATTTTTCGTGGTCTGTAATATACGTATTATACAATTTTTCGTGGTGTGTTTAATATTCAATCTGTAACATACGTAATATACGTTCTACTATATGCTTAATATACAGTGTGTAATATACGCAATATACATTTTTTCATGGTCTGTTTAATATTCAGTCTATAATATATGTAATTTACATTCTACTTCTATGTTGCTTAATATACAGTTTATAATATACGTGTAACGACCCGATTTTCCGTTAAATTCTTTAAATTCAAATGCACAGCGGAAGACTTAATTTTTAAAGAAAAACGGCATGGGTTCGTTTAAAAATCGAATAACCAAAACCTGTTTTACAACCCAAAGTCCAGAGAAAGCTATAAATCGGGAATGCACATTCCAAAGTAAAGTTTAATCATAAAAACATCAAAATACTTTACACATACACCCTTCACGGGCTCAAAATGACACAAGTATGTAAAAAGTATATGATTTACAAGCTTTACTACTAATGCTTCAAAAGTGTTTAATATTGTCCTTACACCACCTCGGCCAGTCAAGCGACACCATTTCCTCTACCTTGCTTCTTAGGACGGGGTTCACCTGAAAATATTGTGGTGTAGCACCATTAGCAAACAATGCTAGTGAGAGTAAAATGAAAGCAAGTAATCCTATGAACTAAATCTCATACCAGAAATCGTGTCCAAAGGCCTAAATGTTCATTTCTACCAATAACCACATTCCAATTTCCATGTAAACATAAGATAGTATCATACTACCCGTATTCGTCATTCAAAACCATGAGATGGAAATAAAGACTTAAAGTAAAATTAACATACACAACTAAGTCTCACTACACGTTTCTAAAGAATAGGTAAAAATAACATTAACTATCTTTATTACCAATCAAGTTTCATCGTATCGTGCTATTGTATGGATCGAAATCAACATACCACGTACGGTCAAACCATGTCACAACCATCGCACCATGATACGTATGGATCCGAATCAACATACTATCATGTGCCGTATCATAGATCATAATACCATGGTACGTACGGATCCGAATCCACGTACTACCATGTACCATATCACAACCATCGTACCGGGTATACCATATGGATAAATATCGCATACTAAGCCCGTACGGTATTACCATATCACAACCATCGTACCGGGTATACCATATGGATAAATATCGCATACTAAGCCCGTACGGTATTACCATATCACAACCATCGCATATCAGGAGTTTCACTATATCGAATATCAGGAATTTCACCATAGGTATCAGGAATTTCACCATAGGTATCAGGAATTTCACCATATCGCAACATGATATGTATGGATCGAAATCGACATACTATCATGTGCTAGTTACAAACCAAAGTACCAACATCACACCATGACTACGTATGGATCGAAATCAACATACTATCATGTGCTAGTTACTAAGCGCTCAAAGTTCCCACAAATTCATCACACCATGATACGTATGGATCGAATCAACATACTATCATGTGTGAATCATTGTGCCCTAGGTCTCCAATAAGTTAGCTAAACTCCGAAGAAGTCTACTAAGTTAAATAGAAACCTAACTAACTAGAATACACGAGTTAACACTCAAGTGCATCTTCTAATTACTTTACTTCCAAAGTCATCCAAATGACTTCAAATCCATCAAAGTAACTTTTAAATCAACCGAAGTAACTTCCAAATCAACCGAAGTAACTTCCAAATCAACTTTCATCTAACATCTCCAAATCACGTTACCATACTTCCAAACCTCCCCGATGATCTCTAATCATCGAACTAACCATAAGTCCAACTTTCTCCACACACACTTCCGAATTAAAGTTTCCACCCAAAACTTAATTCTAAGAAGTTAACCCCCTCTTAACATTGATAAACAATTACATAATGAAACTAAATTCATAAAATTGCTAACTATCATATTAAACTCACCTTAGCCAAATAACTCCAAATCACCACTTTTCACGAAACAACAACCGAGCAAACGCACCTACAATTCACCAATTGCACAACATATTACAACTCATAACTAATATGCGAACAAGTGTGCAATTTCGGGTGAATAGTGATTTCGGATGAACAGTGTTTTTCGAAAATCCGGGTTCAAAATCGTCAATTTCCATGATAGAAATTCATGATTTCAACTTCAAAACTCATTTATAATCAAAAACGAACAAAACCATATAAAAAGTTTTGAAAAATTACTTTTTGGGACTTCCCTTAGAGAACGGGAAACTTCGAAAAGGTAGGTTGGATAGGTAGCCCTCGTCCCTACCAATCCAACGCAACCGAAAACACGACGATCCTCCGAGAAACGAATGAGAAACGAAGAAAAGAAATTCTCATCCATGGCTTGAAGTTGCTCACGGCAATGGCAAGGAAAAATGACAAGTTTTGGTCAATTTTGTGACTTTTAAAGATGATGGAATAGTGAATTTAGATATTTTGGTAGTTTGGAAATTACGGTTTTGCCCTTTTTGACCTTTTGCTTATAAAACGAAAACCGACGGTCTTAAATAAATCTAAAGGTGTCTAATAATTATTAATTGGCCCGTTAATAATTATTAGAGTCACCGAAACGAATTAAAACGATAAAAAGGATTTTCGGACGGAAATAACTAATAAAACTGAAATTACTAATTTTAACTAATTTTAAAAGCTTTAAATAAATAAAAATAATAAATTAATAAAAAAAAAAAAAAAAAATTACCTCTAAAAGTAACGGGACGTTACAATACGTAATATACTTTTTCTGTAGTCTGTTTAAATATATATATCTTGTAATATACGTGTTATACATAACTGTCTGTTTTATATTCATCATCTCTCTAATGTCTTTTTAATGTATAGTTCTGTAATATACGTAATATACATAAATGTCTGTTTTTTTCAGTCCACTATGTTGGTTACTAAAATGTACATTCTTAAATATACACAATATACGCAAAATGGCGAGGGTTGGTGTCAACAGCCCTTCCTTTATGTTCTGTTTTTTTTCTTAGTCGTACATTTGGTAATATACGTACTATTCGTGATATACACTCCCCCCCTCTTTTATGTTCTTTTTTTTGTTAGTCGTACATTATGTAATATACGTACTATACATAAAATACAGTTCTTTTTCGTCTATTTGTATATTAAGTATTTTTTTATATATTAAGCATTGCGTAATTAACACTCTTTTCGTTTTCCATTTGCAGATTAAATGACATGTATATTACGTACATCCTTCACTTTTTCTCAAATGCACTTACAAACCGGAGGACGACATAGATAATATATGCTTATATACCCAATATACCAAATGGACAAAATATTTTACATGAGAGGGGAAACTATGAACAATATACTAAAATGAATCTAAAAAATTGAATTAAAATTGAAGTATGTAGTATAAAATCAAAACATAAAAAAAAAATTACAAAATATACTAAATCTACCAAAGAACTATGAACAATATACTAAATATACCATAAATTGGGAGAAGAAAGAATGCATCGGGAAAGAAAATCGCATTGAAAAAGAAAAAATGTCAGAAATGTCAGACTGTACGTACTATACAGACATGTCAGAATGTCAGGAAGTGTCAGACTATACATGCTATACGAAAAGGGCAGTTTTGGTATTTTAAAAAATTGAATAGTAAAAAGTGGCTACCCCATTACATATCTCAAAAAGTGGCCATTTGCTAACTTTGACCTCAAAAAGTGGCTATTTTGATTTTTCACTCAGGGAAAAACTAGTTATAAAAAGTTTTTTTTTTTAATAACAAAATTCTAAGCCTGATAAACGTACAAGCCTGTTAGGGTTTCTTTCATTTTGTTCACTTTTTCTCCTCTTACCCTGCCGCCGTCTCTTCCAAGTGCTATTTTTCCCCTTCTTGTTTTCTCAAGATTTATTCAAGATAGTTAGTTTTCATCTTCCGATACGATTTATAGTTTGATTGTTTTTCTATTCTAAGATATCTATCTCGTCATTTTCTGTTTGTTTACCGAGAATTATCAGTTTCCTGGAAGTGAAAAAAATGTCCGTGCTCTCTGTTTAGTCTTAAAAGTTTGTTAAATTTATCAAACTAAGTTTCAGTTTTTAGGATATATTGTTGTAAATGGTCTGTTAACGTATATATTGTTGTAAATGGGCTGTCAATTAGGAGTCAATTAGGCAATCAAATAGGAGTCAATCAAGTCTTTCTTTCCTTATTTGTCTTTATATTTCTCTTATAAATTCATGTAAACTCATACAGAATAATAGAATTCAGAATACATTTTACAAGTCTTAAAAGTTTGTTAGATTTATCGAACTAAGTTTTAGTTTTTAATGTTTCGCGATCGAGAAACAAACTTGATTGGCAGTGAATGAAATTTTAAGGAAAGGGTTTTGAAGTTTTTAAGCAAATTGATTTTTGGAAGTAATGTTTTATGATGAAGCTTTTTTTTTTAGTTACTTACATGTTAGAGAAATTCTGGAAATCTGCAGAAAAGTGGAGAATTGTGATTAATTTAAGAGAGCATTTATGTTGTTTTTTATTTCTTACTTTTGAATTCTGTTAATGATATGTTTTTTTTTCTGTGTTTAAAGGTTCTTCAAAATGATATCGATTTGTTGAATCCTCCAGCTGAGCTGGAGAAGAGGAAGCACAAGCTCAAATGTCTCGTGCAATCGCCGAATTCATTGTTCATGGTTTTCTCTTGATTATAGCATAAACAATTTTTTTTTTCATGTTATATAAATTATCATTAGTTTTTCAGTGATTTGATCATCCCCTTCAAACAATTATTTTCATTTGAATCCAGTGGTAAAAGAAGAGCTTCTGTAAAATATTCAATCTGCTTTTTCCCCCTTTAATTACAGTGTCACCTAGAAAAGATTAAAAAGTAAAATGGAATTCATAAACTATAGCAATAATTCAATTTGCTTATTTTTATAATAAATTACTTTATTTTCCCATGATGAATACATGTTATTTTTTCAATTTTCGGTGTTTCATAAAAATTTAAATGAATAGTAAGACCGGATGCAATAGTGATGTAAAACTCGGGTTTAAGGGATTGTGAGTATCATTATTCATTGGATAATGATGACTTAATTAATAAGAATAAATTAATTTAGTGAAGAAATTAATATGCATAAATTAAAACATGAAGATATAACGTTATCTTCATGTTTTTAAATCAGTAAAATAACCAAAGTTATTAATTTTATGTAATAGGAAAACTAAGAATGTGAAAAGTATATTAAATTTATGTACATAAATATTATTTTCATTCAAGAAAATATAACGATCTGTCCAAATTCTTACTAAGATGTACCTTCACTTCACAGTTTACTTGAGCGAACTAAATTATATATATTAAAGAATTAAGTCGATAATCAGTTCTTTAAAATGTCATAATAAACGATTCAAGGAATATATACAACATAATGTAGTACATTTTCAAATGAAATAAAGAACTAAAATTTTGAATCAATTAATAAACAGCCGATTTGTTTTATTTTTTTATTTTTGTAGTATACCAAACTTTTTATTGATGTATGAAAAACCAAAAAGCCCTTGTTAGAGCATGATTTGCTCCTCTACCTCTCCTTGTTTTCATCACATTCAAGCATAGTGTCTTACACTATTTTCATTTACTTGTCTTCTACATTATCTCCCATGTCTCTTGTAATCATTTTATCTAATTGCTTACTTCTAATTCCTATTTAAGAAATTTTTTTAGGAATATTATATTATTTTAAATTAATGACATAAATATTGTAAAAGTAAAAGTAATTCCAAAAATATTGCTGTTTTTAATGACTAGGCGCGGATGGGTGATGTGACGGTGAGGTGGCCACTTTTTAGTTTCAATTGAATGCCACATTTCATATATTTATATGTGATCTTACTCATTAATGTCATCTTTTATTTTTTAATTTTCATGAAGAAAAAAAAGAGAATGTCATCTTCTTAATATTCTTGATAATAATTAAGTTTATCAATTTATTATGAAATAAATTTTGAGTAATGTTTTATAGTGCGAGCGCAAAATATATAATTCTATATTATTACATATTTTTATACACATAATTTATTATATTATTGTTAGAATATATTAGGCAAACCATTATGTTGATATGTAGTTTCTTTATTTGCATTCATAAATGTCTCTAATTTGCTTAATTAGCTCGTTTACCTTATTTATCTAGGTTAACTTTCCTTTATAAACCAATGTAATACTCTCAATATTTACACCGATTCAATACAATGTAGTCTTTCCGCTAACATGGTATCAGAGCCTTGCTCTTTTTTTTCGTCGTTTTTGTCTGCCATCTTTGTCTTCTCTCATTGTTTACTGTTATACCTCCTCCGCCATAAGAAACCCTTTTACCCGCCGCCCAAACCTGTCTTCCTCCATCACCGACGTTCCTTCAAACTATCCATTTGACCATCGCGAATCCCCCATGACCCTCGCCCAGATTTGCCATTTTTGTTCTTTCATATTCGTCAGTGAATGATCCAACTCATCATACTCTGATCAGTGCCTTGAAACCCAATCCCCCGAATCACCGCTTGAATTCTCCCACCACCATTTGAACCATAAGACGCTTCGATCCATGCTATGAAACTTGTGGTGATTCTTTGCTTTAGTATGTCCCAAATTCGGCTTTGTTGTGATTCAGATCGATTTCAGATCCGACTTCGTTGTGATTCAGATCAATTTCAGATGCAGATTTGTTGTGCTCTCCTTGTGCATTTATAACTCTATGAATCAAAGATTGTTACCTGCGATTTTGAAGATTTTTTTTAGAAAACGCATCAGTTTATTTCTCATCTAATGGTCTCTTCTTTGCTAATGGATTGTTAAATAAATTTTTTCCTTTGAATCCAAGTGCTTGCTGCTTCCTCTTGTGCCCACCTAAAACCCTACCACTTGTCTACAAATCACGCCCCTGCCCATATCCCCGCTACCCAAAGATCTCTATTGATATACCCTGCTCGAACCCTTGACCGCATCCCTATTTCCTTAAGTGACCCTTTCTGCTGACCGTAACCCTACCAAAGCCCCAAATCCCCTGCCCGTACTCTAGCTACCTGCGCCCCTGCAGTTTCTCTCCCCCTACAATAACCCTTCCATGTTGCTACATGAACCCTTGGCTTTTACCATATGTTTTTATTCATTTTTTGGTCTTTAGATTCGTTTCAAGATTTAATTTTCCTTGATATACTCATTTATTGTTCATCAGTTTTCATTTGTTCACGCCCCCATCGTTAAGTTCGTTCGTCAAACATGTTCAACATCTGTTTGGTTTGAGTTGCCTCTGCCAGTATATTCTTGTGCTCTGTTAAGTCAATTCCGTCTGATTCTATGTTTCGATATTGGTGTCATCCAATATCTCTGTTTGCTACTCTGAGATCTATGGAATAAAAGAAATGAATCTCACACTTTATTCATGATTGATAATTACATATATGTAGAAAGAGAGAAGTGTACTTAGCTAGTAACTAACTTCTATTAACAAACAAACTATATGAAACAAACTAATACAAAGTTACATTTGTACCCCTAATACTCCCCCTCAAGATGAGATGTGTAAATTTACAACACCTATCTTGGATAAGAAAGGGAACAATATAGAACTGGGGAGATCTTTAGTGAATAAATCTACAAGTTGGGATGTGCTATGGATGGGAAGAAGCTTTATAATTCCAGTCATGATTTTATCTCGCACAAAGTGACAGTCTAGCTCTATGTGTTTCGTTCGCTCGTGGAAAGCAGGGTTGTGAGCAATGTGTATGGCCGCAAGATTATCACAGAAGACAAGAGAAGGAGAAGGAGTTGGAATTTGTAGATCATTGAGCAAGAATTGCAACCAAGTTATTTCATTGGAAACCACAACCAAAGCTCTATATTCCGCCTACGCTGAAGATCTAGAGACAGTGTTTTGCTTATTTGATTTACATGAAATCAATGATTCACCAAGGAAAACACAAAAACCAGTAATTGATCTTCTTGTATCCAAGCAAGCTCCCTAATCAGCATCCACAAAAGCCTTTATTTGGAATGAACTTTTGTTGGAAAATAGTAAACCCTGAGCTGGAGCATGTTTCAGATATCGAAGAAGATGATTTACAGCAACCATGTGAGGAGTGCGGGGTTTAGAGACATATTGACTGAGCTTATGGACTGCATAAGTAATATCCGATCGGAAAATTAGTCAGATAGAGCAATATGCCAATTAGTCTTCTATATGAATGTGCATCATCAAGTAGCAAAGGATCCCCATCAGTAATATTTAACTTTAGTTTGGGATCCATTGGTAATGAATTTAGTTTACAATTTAGAAAACCAGAGTCTTCCAACAAATGTAAGCAATATTTGCGTTGACAAAGAGAGATGCCAGACTTTGTTCTTGTAATTTCCAAGCCCAAGAAGTATTTTAAAGAACCAAGATCCTTTAACAAAAATTGAGAATGAAGAAATAGCTTTACTAAATCAATCGTTGCAGTAAAAGGTCCAGTAATTATGATGTCATCCACGTCTACCAATAAGGCTATAAAGGTAGAACCTTTGCCTTTGACAAATAACAAGGAATCTGACTTGGACTGTACAAAGCCATAAGAGAGGAGTGATGTTGAAAACTTTTGAAACCATTGTCGAGAAGCTTGTTTCAAGCCATGAATGGATTTATTGAGCTTGCAGACCAATGGCTCCCCCTGAACATTAAGTTATTGATGATGTGGTTGATATCCCAAAGGTAGAGTCATATCAACTTCTTCAAAGAGATCTCCATTAAGGAAGGAATTATTAACATCTAATTAAGCTAATGGCCAAGAAAAGGAGGCTGCCACTGCAAGAAGAACTTTGACAGTTACCAATTTGGCAACAGGAGAGAAGGTGTCAAAATAATCTAGGCCTTCAAGTTGTGTATAACCTTTTACCACAAGCCGTGCTTTGTACTTATCAACAGTTCCATCTGACTTATGTTTGATTTTGTAGACCCATTTACTTCCAATAGTATGGCTACCTTTGGGTAAAGGGACTACAGTCCAAGTGGATGTTCTTTCCATGGCAGCAAGTTCCTCAGCTATAGCAAGCTTCCAATGATCAAATTTTATAGCTTGATGATAAAACTGGGGCTCATAATGCATAGAAATATTGAACAGAAACTGTTGATGATTTGGACTAAAATTGGAATAGGAAATATAGTTATGAAAGGGATATTTATTAGGGATGGGAGGTTGTGGGGTGTGATGTAAAAGATGACAATGGTAATCTTCAAGATAAACATGTGGTTTTGTAATTCTAGTTGATTGTCTCTGTGGCACTGATATATTTGGAATATGTGGAATAAGGGTGGACTGTGGTGAAGTAGAATGAGATATGGGAGGAATGGCGATAGGAATAATGGATGGAGGTAAAGTTGGAGATGAAGAAATAGGAAATTGGCTTATGGAAGGTTAAATGAATTGTGAAGGACTGGTAGTAGAATGGTGAACTTGTCTATCAGGGAAAGGCAGTGGTAATACAACATCATGAAAAAGGTTTGGACTGATATCTTCGGATTTGGAATCATGGAATGGAAAATGATCTTCATGGAAGATAACATCTCTAGATAGAAAAATTTACTGTGTGGACAAATCATAGAGCTTGTAGCCCTTAACCCCAGGAGTATAGCCAAGAAATACACACTTTCTTGCTCTTGGTTCAAATTTCCTGCAATGAGCTGATAAAGTGGAAGCATAAACAAGATAACTAAACACCTTGAACATAGTGTAATCAAGAGGTTTCTGAAATAGCAACTCAAAAGGTGTCTGTTTTGACAGATTTGGAGTTGCTGTTCGATTGATGAGAAAAGTCGTTGTAAGAATACAATCTCCCTAGAATTTTATTGGAACCTTGGATTGAAAATACAAAGATCTAGCAATATTCAACAAATGTTGATGTTTTCTTTTAGCTATTGAATTTTTCTGAGGAGTTTCAATACAGGAATACTGATGCAGAACACCCAGATTGTTGAAAAATTCTTCAAATCGCAACTCAGGTGCATTATCTGATCTAAATCCCTTAATAGATGCTCAAAATTGAGTCTTAACAAAAGTAAAGAATCTAGGCACAATGGTTAAGGCATCTGATTTCTGTCTCATGAGATATACCCAAGTAAAATGTGTGCAATCATCCGCCAAAGTAAGAAAATAAGTAAATCCTTGATGGGTTTTTGTGTGATAGGGCCCCCAAGTGTCATATTGAATTAGATCAAAAGTTGATGCTGCCATGTGATGATTAGAAGGAAAAGATAAACGTCTCTGGTTGGATAATCGATAAATATCCCAGTGAACAGAATCAGAAACAGTTTTATTCAAAGAGCCAGAAATTGTTAGCTTATCATTCAACAATAGATCAAGTCTTTTAAAAGGCAAATGTCCTAGGCGACTATGCCATAATTGCATAGATGCTTTATGAGAAATAGAACAAACAAGAGAATTAGAAAGAATATCAGTAAGTGGTTTCTTTTACAGATCAGCTTCTGAAGAAATGACATAGAGATTCTGGAAAAGATCACCCTGCCAATCATCCTCAAACTGCACTTGTCCTGAATTAAACAAAAATCATCTGAAAACTGGACATCCACAGCAGAGTGTCTAGTTAATTTGCTTACTGATAGTAAATTGAAGCTAAATTCTGGAATATATAAACCTCTTGCAATAGAATATGTAGGTTTAGTTGGATATTTTCAATACAAGTTACTGCTACCTTTTGTGAATTTGGAAAAGTTACAAAGGTATCTGTCGCCGTTGTAATAGAAGTAAAAGAAACTTTTGTTCAACAAACATGAATTGGAGC
Source organism: Gynostemma pentaphyllum (assembly GCA_028015215.1). NCBI lineage: Eukaryota > Viridiplantae > Streptophyta > Magnoliopsida > Cucurbitales > Cucurbitaceae > Gynostemma > Gynostemma pentaphyllum. Next base: position 16,708,853 of record CM051350.1, on the reverse strand, counting down.
ACCAGAGTCGATTATCCACATATGCAAAGGATTAATTTGTGATGAAATATTCGAAGAATAATTCATACTTGCCACATGAGGAGTAGAAGAATTCTCCAATTTTGAATTTGCCAAATGAGCATTCAACAAAGTCATGAATTGCTTATATTGATTAGAATTGATAGGATGATTGTTTCCAGAGAACTTGGAAGATATATCTGGATCTGTTGAAACAGAAATTTTATTGACAGATTGTGTAGAACGAGGCTGTGATTTTGTAAACATGAATCCAGGTGGAAAACCATGAAGACGATAGCACTTGTCAATTGTGTGACCTGAGATGTTGCAGTGAGTACAAATAGGTTTATCCTTTTTCAAGGTCTTGATTGACGCATTTCCAGCCTTGGAATTCATACGAAAGCTACAAAAGCTAGAGAATCCGAAGATGTCTTTGCACTAATCTTTACAGCACGCTTACGTTCTTCTTGAATGATTAAAGATAAAGCTTTGTTGATACTTGGTAAAGGTTCCATTAACAATATGTTTGATATGATTGAAGTATAAGAATAATTCAATCCCATTAAAAAACTTTGAAGATATTCACCTTGATAAAAGCTATCAAACTTCTTCAATTCTCCACAAGTGCAATTACATTTAGGCCTATATTCCATCAGTTTTTGCCAAACGCCCTTTAGTTTTGTGAAATAGGAAGAAACAGATAAGTCACCTTGATTGATGTTCATGAGATCTCTGCGTAATTCAAAAATCTGTGGAACATTGCCTTGTTCATATCTGTCTTTCAAATCCTACCAAATTTCAGATGCAAGATCCATGTAAAGAAGACTAGTAGAGATTTCTTTGATTGTTGAATTGAGTAGCTATGAAACAACAACATCATTATTTATGATCCATGATTGAACATCTGAACCTTCAGTCGGACAGAGGAGGCTTCCATCAACAAAACCTAGTTTATTTTTGATAGAAAGTGCCAATCTCATAGATCTCTGCCATGAATTAAAATTGTCTCCTTTTAATGGAGGTGAAACCAGAATGGCTGATGATCCATCAGAGTGATGCAGATAATAAGGATTATGTTGATGATTCTGATATGAATCATGAATCGTAGGTGAAGTTTGATTTGCAGTAGTTTCAGTCGCAGAAGTTGGATTGGAAGAAGTTGACATTGTTGAATGAAGTTATTCTGGAGTAAAAAGGATGCGGAAGTAAGAATCGGGATGAATGTGAATGAAGTTGTGAAGAAATTTTGAAGAAAGAGATGTTGATTGATGGAAGAATGGAAGCTCAAGATAAAATGGCCATGGAAAAAGGGTGAAGTTCGTGAGAGATTGCGGGAGAAGAAGAAGAAGAGGAAAGAGAAAAAGTCACTGATACCATATTGAATAAAAGAAATGAATCTCACACTTTATTTATGATTGATAATTACATATATATATAGAAAGAGAGAAGTGTACTTAGCTAGTGACTAACTTCTATTAACAAACTAACTATATGAAACAAACTAATACAAAGTTACATTTGTACCTCCAATAAGATCTGTCAGACACGTCTATTCAGATTCCAGTTACGTTCATCAACTTAACAAACTCAAGTAGACTAACTTGAGTTTGAGAGGGGTGTTAGAATATATTAGGCAAACCATTATGTTTATTTGTAGTTTCCTTATTTGCATCCATGATTGTCTCTGATTTGCTTAATTAGCTCGTTTACCTTATTTATCTAGGTTAACTTTTCTATATAAACCAATGTAATACTCTCAATATTTACACCGATTCAATACAATGTAGTTTTTATGCTAACAATTATAAATTTAAAAAAAACTCTTATTTGCTCTTCCACTTCCTACAGCCAACCAATCTTATGTGAATCCCACGATTCCCATGTGTTTCAAAAATAAATTAAAATAATTATCATATTTAATGTCAATTTCATTAACCTAGAGCGTAACCACAAATGACATCTTATATATATATAATAAACTCTTTGATGTGGTACTAAAAGTAAATGGGTAATAGCAGTGGATTCTGTGGGATCTATGATTAGATGATTGAGTCGAATAATGAGGAAGAAGAAGCTATGCGAGGTGAGGGTAGTGACAAAATCGGCTTTTGGATCATTATAGTTGATAACTAGATGTGTGTGAGGTGGGAATCAATCTAAAAAGATTGTTTATTTGTTAGTCTCTTGATATTTTATAAATTGTTGATAACTAGCTTCGCTATTTATATTTGTATTTTACATTACATAATCTATCTCGGTTTATAATCATGGATAATAATGAGCAAATGTCTTATATTATTAATATCTCATCTAATTTTTTATTTATTCATTATCTCTAATAATCCCGAGTAGGAAATTAGATTAAAAATTTTAATAATAATTTATATGTTTATTATGATGTAATTTTAATTAATAAATTATATAATTGAAAAATCAACAAACAAATAATTCGTGCACCGCACGTAGTAAAAATATAGTAACCATAAAAGACTTATAAAATACAACTCTTTTAAACTCGCTTTAATTTTTTATTCAATGAGTTTAAAAGAATCAATTTTAGAAACATAAGTACTGTAAACACACGTTTCTAATTACACAAACAATTAATAAAATTTAACATAAAAATGACAAATACAACCTATAAGACATGTGCAACACACCCTAAACCCTAAACACATGAAATTAAATTCATAGAGATGGTCAATAAGTAATGACCTCCTCGATAACATTCTCTTTTATTAAATACATTATCTTTTGTTGTAGTGACATTTTAAGAATATCAACTTGAACATGTATGTTTCTAATTTAAATTCAATATTCTCAAAAAAAAAAAAAAAAGAAAAAGACAACGTATGATCACTTGAAACGCATGTTATTTCGACTAGTATTAATAAAAACATGTGAAATTATTTGAAGTATTGGCTATAATGAAGTTGCTATCTTTATATTCGACACATGTCCTCCATTTGTAAACCATTTTAAAAATGACCGGCACAAAACCGATCGGTTTTGAATCAACCGTGATTTTTTTTCAACTTCACCGGACGGAGCGAATACAAAATTTCTTGAATCGTTTAAAACTTATTAATTAATAAACTTTAAAAAAATCTAATTTTTAGTCAGTTGGTTTAATAATGAAGAACTCCTTGTAATTTCTTTAATTAAAAAACTATATATTAAATGGGGGGAATTTAGGATCATATTAAGAATTTTCTAAATCCCATAATTTTCAAGGTTAATTTTATAATTTGAAATTATTTAAAAATACATTTAAGATATTATTTTAAAAAAAAATGTCAAATCACAAAATAAACTATTTAACAAGTGATAATAGAAGAACAACAAAATAAAATTAAAATATTTAGTATATATATAAGGATATTGTATTTGTATACAATAATTTATACTGAATGACTACAATTATTAAAAGAAAGTACCATTCAACACCGACATTATAAAATCAATAGATTTAGATGGGCAGCTTTTAAAACTAGTGGGACAATCTATAAGATTGTGACCTGACTTATCCACACACACTGCTATTTCAGCCAGTTTATGAGTATTAGGAGGAGGACATCGAATAAGCGGTTTAACTTTAATTACGTTATCTATTGCCGAAAGCATGAGTTGAGGATCGTAGGATTTACGAGGTCCAGGGACAATTCCAGCTTTAACGAGGATACTTAATAAATCAATCTGATTCTTCCACTTCAAAGTTATTTTGAAGTAGTCGAGTAAGCTTATAATAGCTTCTGAACAGGTTCCGTGCTTTTTCCACTCGTATTCCCAGAAATCTTCGTCAGGCTTCCCTGGTACGAGATTTGGCCAGTACAGTGACAGTTCTGGTTGTAGTACTGGGTCAATCTGTGGTTTTTGTTTTAGTCAAAAACAGAAATATGTAAAAATATTAATGTTAAATGTTCAACTGAAAAGTGAAATCTATGGGAGAACTCTTACTGTAGTTTTGGAGAATTTTGTAAGTGTCTTGCAATTAACGTCAGGCTTTCCGGTGGATGAATCAGACGGCCATGAGCCGTGTATGGTGAAGTTGAGCGGTTTTGGAATTTTACCTCCGAAAGCTGGGGGCCATTGCAAGACAACCATTATAAAATCATAAGACTCATAAGAAGGAACTATGGAGAGGAGAAAGCAGAAAAAAACGAATAACTTCATTGTTGGATTGTAAATTTGAGATTAAGATTAAGAAACAACACATATTTATATTTGGTCGTCGATATCAGCTTTCAATCGAAATGTACACTTGCGTGATTTGCTCTCTGATTTTTTAGCTAAAAACAGAGTAATATCCAGATTTGCAAAAAGAGATTTTGAGTCAAAAGAAAAAATACAATGCTTTTTCAGAAGAAAATCAAAACCGTTTTTTTCTACTCGTATTTAGAAGATACACAGTGTAGGCTAACCGCTTTTTTCTATCTTGTTTTGAGTATGGAATCGGAAGAAGAAGGAAAAAAAAGGAAATTAACAATAAATTACCTGTAATGTAGTATGGAAAGGAGCTGAGGAAACTCAAAATTAGTAATGACGATTTTCTTTGATGCTTTTTCTATCTTGTTTTGAGTATGGAATCGGAATTCTCCCTTTCTTTCTCAGTCATGAGGATTTGGGAAGGGAATATCAAACCTCAGACAGAACGAGACGAACGATAAAGACAGGCGACCGTCAAAACTGTTGGGTTTAAATGTGTATTCGTGGGCTTTCTCTCAGAAAATATATGGGCTTCTATCAATAAATGGGCCGTGGGGATCGTATGAAAATATAGTCGAAGTCGCGTCCATTTCCTCGTTGAAAATTAGAAAGACAAATAGAGACTAATTTTAAAAAGGGCTATTTTCATTAATAATCAGAATGAGGTTAATTACAAAAATATTGGTGGCGTCATTTTTATTACGGATATGGCCAAATACCACCACCAAAATATGTGAAAAGATGAAAAAAATACCCCAATTTAATTTTTCTTAAATCGTGCAATATTTAAAGAATATATTAAATCCCTTAAATTGTGCACAATTTAAGACAAATTAAAAAATAAAAAATTAAATAAAAGGAAAATCTAATTTCTATCTAACTAATAAATAAAATAAATTCCTTCAAACTCCTTTAATCTTTAATATTCCTTCAAATGCCATAAATCCGCCATTGATGGTTCTCCAAGCTACAAAATTTTAAAAAAAAAACGATGGTTAATTAATTTTTTATGTTAAACCAATAAAATCTAGAAAAAGTACAAAAATCATTTTAGTTTACACATGTTTATATTCGTTAAAAACAAATAAAATCTACAGTTTAACATTATTAAAAATATATTAAATTGAATAATTAAAACAAATTCATACATATGAGTTTAGCAAGTTTATTTTTGTTAAACAAATAACAATTATAAAACTACAGCAAACTAATTAAGTACAATAAGTTTATATTACGAACAAAATAAAACTCATAGTTTAACATTATTAAACTACGATTACGGTTTATATTTGATAAACCAATAAAATCTAGCATACTTCCGATTTCATGAACGTGCCATCAATAGAAATAACAGGCCCTGCATGTTGTGAAACCTGATATTGAGACCCCCAAACTCATAAACAGAAAACTTGAATCTATATATCGTCAACATCATGCACATACTGAACATATGTTCCTGTTGAATAATAATAAATAAAATATATCACTACAAAAATAAAAGTCTTTGCCGGTGAAATGAAAATCGCTGGCATAGATTAAGCAAAGCCGGTGAAAATGGATATTTCGCCGACATAGGTAAAAAGGGAAAGGAAAGGCCGGCATTGCCTAATAGAAGGAAGTTTTTTTTTGAAAAATAAATAAATAAATAAAGCAATGCCGGCGAAATGTAAAATTTCGCCGGCATTGCGACTTAAAATAAGAGGGGCTTGTGCGTCCCTCTTATGTGCTATGCCGGCAAAATTCATTTCGCCGGCATAACCCCTGGGGATTAAATCCCCGACCCGTAGACAATCTCTTCATTTCCTCCTCCTCCTTCTTTTCTTTTTCTTCCTTTTTCTCTCTTCCCTCACCGACGACAACCCCATTTCGGCGATTCAAAGTGAGTTTTTAATTTTGTTTTTGCCATTTCATGCCTCTAACTCATTTACTATTACTATTTTTGGGTTTAGGGTGCATGATTTTAGGTTTTTTTTAGCCTAAATCTATAGTTTCTATATATTAGGGTTTGAAAAAAAAATGGGGCTTTTGGTTTATGTTTATAATTCTTTATTCAAAGGATGATGTTAGGTAGGAAATAAGTATTTTGATGTGTGTTTAGGGTTTAATTTGTTAAATAGAGTGTTTCTTTGATTTAATTTTTTGCCCTACATTTTATATGTGGGAAGTGTTAGGGTTATTTTGAAAAAATTTGGGGCTTTATGTTTTATGTTCTAATTGAAAATTCAATTGATATTTTTTAGTTAGAAAATATGAGTTTGATGAGATTTGATACATTGGGTTATTTTAGTTAATGATTGAATTATGAGATTGTGAGTTTTGCTTTTTTTTTTCCTTGAGTTTGATTGCGGTAGAACTAATTAAATGTTATGAATTAATTTTTGTTTATTTTTTTGAAGGGACTACCACACTTGAAAGCTATTAAAGGTTAGATTCCATTCACTTTTTTCTATTATGATTTATTTGCCCTAAATTAAAAATTTCTACGGTTTTTTGTTTTTTTTTTTAATTTTAAATTGGGCCTTGTTGTTTATGTTATAATTCTATATTCATTTGTTAGAAAGTTGGGCCCTTTTGTTTTAGGAGGCGATGTTCGAATTCTTCAGCGTTTTTGGCCAGTTATGGTGAGTTTCATCTTTTTTCTTCCTATATTACTTATTCTTGTGAATGTGTGCCTTTTATGATTGAAAGATGTTATGTTTGCATTAAGTTTTCATGTTTTTAATATGTGTTAAGCGTTACTTTATTGGCCTCTTTGCACTTTTCATACACATTTTAAGGCTATTATCATGCTCTGATCTAAGTTTATGTTTAGAACACCTTAAACTCTTTTTTTTTCAAATGAAGATTCGTAAGCTCAAAAAATGGTAGAGTGCACAAAACTCAATTAAGTTTTGAAATATTGGTGGTTCAAGTCCACCCGAATCTATTACTATAAAGTAAATAGATTTGTTTCCAAAAAAAAAAAAAAAAATTAAGGGGGAGGGGGCATTGTCGGCGAAATTCGCCGGCATAGGTAGCATTGCCAGTGAAATTCGCCGGCAAAAGTGGACAAAATGAAAAAAAATTGCTACAGGGAGCAATGCTGGCGAATTTCAAATTTTGCCGGTAAAAGCTATCTCGACGGAGGTTTTCCAGCGAATATTGCCGGCGAAAATTTTCGCCGGCAAAGCCCATTTTTTTTTTGTAGTGATTGCATAAATATCAAATGTTGAATAAAATTAAAAGTAAAATGAAATTGTAAAAAAAAAAGGTATAAAACGTCAGATACCATTGCTTTTTTTAGCAACAACGTGATAAAAACTGGGTACCAGAACTTTCATCGGTTAATGTTGTCTTCTATGATAAAAGCAATATATGCAGCATCATCAACCAAATAACAAAAGAAAGAAACCTCATTGTCACTACCTAAAACTATAAACTTTTTATGATTGGAATGATACAAATCTCCATATGCAACCGATGACTATGAACATTGAAACCCACTTCTCTGGACATTTTTTTTTTGTAAAGCAAGAGTTGAAATGTTCTTAAAATCGGAAATGGAAAAATCTGATAATCTACATATATTATGTTTTCATCAAAACGTCCACCGTGAAACAAAAATGTTTGAAGAGGATCTACACATTCTAATATAAAAAAAAAAAGTAAAACATAAAATGATTAGAAAGAAAAACGGAAATCAATCACAAAATGATAGTGAGAAAAAATTGAAAACGATATACAAACCTAATGGATGTGAAAAATAATGAAAAAAAAATTAGAGGAGAGAGGTGTTTTTGAAAAGAAACAACATGGATGTGATGGTATGAAAAGGGCTATTATCACATATACCCAATATCGAGTCTCAGTTTTCAAAAAAACCACAAACATTGAAAAATAACAAAATTACCCAACACATAATTAACCCATAATTTTTTTTATGAAAATTTGATTATAATTGATATATTCACTACAAAAAACTGTCAATTTGCGACCACGAAATTGCGACCAAATGGTCATTTTTTACCTAAAATGCGACCAAATAAATGGTGGGCAAAAAGCTGGTCGGTCCGAAATTTATGCGACTGAATAGTCACAAATATATGACCAAAAATTTTTGGTCGCAAAAAAGTCCACCTTTTAAAAATACGACCAGATGGTCACCTTAAAAGTGACCATATGGTCATAATTTATCTTCAAGAGAAGTGACCATTTGGTCACATAAAAAAGTGACCAAATGGTCGTATTTTATGTGACCAAATGGTCACTTTTAGGCTCAATTAAAATACGACCAGATGGTCGCCTAAAAAGTGACCATCTGGTCGTAATTTATGTGAAAGATAAGTGACCAATTGGTCACATAAAAAAGTGACCAAATGGTCGTATTTTATGTCACCAAATGGTCACTTTTAGACTAAGTAAAAATACGACCAGATGGTCGCTTTTAAAGTGACCATCTGGTCGCATTTAAGAATTTTTTATTAAAATTTAAATTTCAATAATTAGTTAATTAATTATTTGATTAATATTAAAATTTCATAAAAAAAATTGGAATTAAAATAAAAAATATATATATCAAATATTAAAAAAAACGTTTTATACAGTCGAAAGAATCCTAGAACTACTGCGGAGGGGGGTGGGGGAGGAGGCGTCGATGATGAAGGGCCGCCGCTAGAGATCCAAGTCGCGGCCAAAGCGGCTGCAACCTGGACCTCGACTCGTGCCTGCATGTCGGCCTCAATAGCAGCGACTCGAGTAACGAAGTCCTCGGGCATAGCCTCCATGTCTCGTGCAGCATTCTTCTTCAACCAGGAGAAGGGCCGGAGCTAGTGCTCGCTCCGCTCCGCTGAGGCCGGGGCACATCTGGCATAAGGGCGCCGCCCGTCGGAGCCGAGCCCAGGAACGGACCCATCAGGCCGAACCCCTCCAGCAGCCTCCAAGAACGCCTCTCTACGGTCCTCCTGAGTCGGTTGCGAGTCTGGTGTGGGCAACCGCTGAGTCAAGGACTCCATGAAACGTTCCTAAACATTTAAAATTCAGAAAATAAAATGGTTAATATATAAGGTAGGAATAATTTTAAAGAAAAAATAATAATTGAAAAAATTATTAAATACCTGAACTGCTTTCGCCTTATCGTCTACGAACGTCCCGTCCTTCTTCGTGTGAAGAACTCGGTGCAGCTCATAGGGCGGGACGGGGCGCCCGTGCTTCGCTTCCTAAAAAATTAAAGAGTGAAGAATAAAACATAATAAATTAATAAGTAATTGAAAAAAGAAAACGAGAAAAAAATACGTAAGTAAGAAAACGACGAAAAAAAAACATACCAATCGACGATGGTGCTCGTCGTGGGTCCGCGCCCCCGCTGTGTGTTTCGTGGGATTCTTCGCGCGGTTGGCCTTATTCCTGCTTGACACTGCCTTGCCCTCATGAGTGCTCAAGCTCGCGAGAAGCCGCGCGTGGTCCTCTGGGCTCATCCACACGGGGCGGTTTGCTGCTTGCTTTCTGCGCGCCCGGAACATGAGGTCCTTGAATCGATCCCGGACGTGACTGTCCCATAGGGGGAAAATTCTACCGTCGGTGATATCGGGATCGATAACTGTAACGACCCGATTTTCCGTTAAATTCTTTAAATTCAAATGCACAGCGGAAGACTTAATTTTTAAAGAAAAACGGCATGGGTTCGTTTAAAAGTCGAATATCCAAAACCTGTTTTACAACCCAAAGTCCAGAAAAAACTATAAATCGGGAATGCACATTCCAAAGTAAAGTTTAATCATAAAAACATCAAAATACTTTACACATACACCCTTCACGGGCTCAAAAAGACACAAAGCATGTAAAAAGTATATGATTACAAGCATTTTACTAATGCTTGTCAAAAGTGTTTAATATTGTCCCTTACACCACCTCGAACAGTCAAGCGACACCATTTGGTCTACCTCGCTTCTTAGGACGGGGTTTACCTGAAAATATTGTGGTGTAGCACCATTAGCAAACAATGCTAGTGAGAGTAAAATGAAAGCAAGTAATCCTATGAACTAAATCTCATACCTGAAATCGTGTCCAAAGGCCTAAATGTTCATTATTACCTATAACCACATTCCAATTTCCATGTAAACATAAGATAGTATCATACTACCCGTATTCGTCATTCAAAACCATAAGATGGAAATAAAGACTTAAAGTAAAATTAACATTCACAACTAAGTCTCACTACACGTTTCTAAAGATTAGGTAAAAAAAATAACATTAACTATCTTTATTACCAAACAAGTTTCATCGTATCGTGCTATTGTATGGATCGAAATCAACATACCACGTACGGTCATACCATGTCACAACCATCGCACCATGATACGTATGGATCCGAATCAACATACTATCATGTGCCGTATCATAGATCATAATACCATGGTACGTACGGATCCGAATCCACGTACTACCATGTACCATATAACAACCATCGTACCGGGTATACCATATGGATAAATATCGCATACTAAGCCCGTACGGTATTACCATATCACAATCATCGGATATCAGGAGTTTCACCATAGGTATCAGGAATTTCACCATATAGATATCAGGAATTTCACCATATAGATATCAGGAATTTCACCATAGGTATTAGGAATTTCACCATAGGTATCAGGAATTTCACCATAGGTATCAGGAATTTCACCATATAGATATCAGGAATTTCACCATAGGTATCAGGAATTTCACCATAGGTATCAGGAATTTCACCATTTCAGATATCAGGACTTTCACCATTTCAGATATCAGGACTTTCACCATTTCGCAACATGATATGTATGGATCGAAATCGACATACTATCATGTGCTAGTTACAAACCAAAGTACCAACATCACTCCATGACTACGTATGGATCGAAATCAACATACTATCATGTGCTAGTTACTAAGTGCTCAAAGTTCCCACAAATTCATCACACCATGATACGTATGGATCGAATCAACATACTATCATGTGTGAATCATTGTGCCCTAGGTCTCCAATAAGTTAGCTAAACTCCGAAGAAGTCTACTAAGTTAAATAGAAACCTAACTAACTAGAATACACGAGTTACTACTCAAGTGCATCTTCTAATTACTTTACTTCCAAAGTCATCCAAATGACTTCAAATCCATCAAAGTAACTTCTAAATCAACCGAAGTAACTTCCAAATCCACTTTCATCTAACATCTCCAAATCACGTTACCATACTTCCAAACCTCCCCGATGATCTCTAATCATCGAACTAACCATAAGTCCAACTTTCTCCACACACACTTCCGAATTAAAGTTTCCACCCAAAACTTAATTCTAAAAAGTTAACCCCCTTTTAACATTGATAAACAATTACATAATGAAACTAAATTCATAAAGCCACTAACTTTCACATTAAACTCACCTTAGCCAAAAAACTCCAAAAGTCCACTTTCCACGAAACAACAACCGAGCAATCGCACCTATAATTCACCAATTGCACAACATATTACAACTCATAACTAATATGCGAACAAGTGTGCAATTTCGGGTGAATAGTGATTTCGGATGAATAGTGTCTCGGGTGAATAGTGTTTTCGGGTGAATAGTGTTTTTCGAAAATCCGGGCTCAAAATCGTCATTTTTCATGATAGAATTTCATGATTTCAACTTCAAATCTCATTTATAATCAAAAACGAACAAAACCACCTAAAAAGTTTTGAAAACTTACTTTTTGGGATTTCCCTTAGAGAACGGGAAACTTCGAAAAGCTAGGTTGGATAGGTAGCCCTCGTCCCTACCAATCCAACGCAACCGAAAACACTGACGATCCGCCGAGAAACGAAAGAGAAACGAAGAAAAGAAAATATTCATCCATGGTGGAAAGCATCCACGGCAAGGAGAAGGAAAGGAAGAGAAAGATGAAGACTTTTGCAATTTTTGTGATTTTTAAAGATGAGTGAATAGTGATTTTAGATATTTTGGAAAATTGGAAATTACGAAAATGCCCTTTTTAGACTTTTTGCTTATAAAACGAAAACCGACGGTCTTAAATAAATCTAAAGGTGTCTAATAATTATTAATTGGCCCGTTAATAATTATTAGAGTCACCAAACGAATTAAAAACGATAAAAAGGATTTTCGACGGAAATAACTAATAAAACCGAAATAACTAATTTTAACTAATTTTAAAAGCTTTAAATAAATAAAAATAATAAATTAATAAAAAAAAAAAAATTTTACCTCTAAAAGTAACGGGACGTTACGGACTACCCTCCTTAAAAGACTTTTCGTCCTCGAAAAGTGCACTTACCAAGTGATAAGCGAGGGTACTTACACTACATCTCGTCCCTCACGTTACTACGTATCTCCTTCAACACTTGGTTCTTCCACGAACTTTAACCAAGTCTAAAAGTTCTTGCAACCGACTTTTCAACTCTCCGAGCTCACTGGTGTCACACGATAAGGTGCCTTGGACAATGGCGTTGTCCCCAGGTATCACCTCTATCCTGGAAGTCTAACTCCCTCACCGGTGGCAAACCAGGTAACTCATCAGGGAAAACATCAACGAAATCCCTCACAACGAGTACGAAAACTAGGGTGGTCACACTAACGATGTGTCAACTACACTAGATAAGTAACCCCAAGCACCATCATACAAAAGTGCTCTAGCCTGGATCACCGAGATAACCACAGGTGTCACCCTGCCTCGGATCCCGTGAAAGCGTAAACTAGTCCCACATGGACCAATAAAGTCTACCACTTTCTCACTACAACCGAAAATGGCGTGGTTGGTCGATAGCCAATCCATCTCCAAAATGATAACAAAGTCAGTCCAACAAAGATGGTAGGTTGCAAGGCTCGTACTGTCCTCGTAATTCCGCCTCAAACCTACGATAAATCTCCTCTTCTTACTCTCAAGATCAATAACCTTCTGGTGGCAAACTTTGACAACCTGGTCAAACTCTCTCTCATAATCCACAACGGACTAGCACCTGTCCCGAGAGTAAGAAACTGAATCTCTAGTTGGTCACGTGTTTCCTCAGGATAGTACTTCTCAAAGAACTTCTCTCCCGAACATCTCCCAACTAACAAGCAAATCAGGACTAAGAGTATTGGTTAAACCATTCCACCAGGAAAGTGCATCATCAACTAATGAGTAGGTTCCACGGTGAACCTTCACCGATCCTGGGCACTTAATAAACCCAAGTATTCTCTCAATCCTGGTAATCCACCTCTCCGCATCACTTGGATCGGTAGATGTACCATCAAACTCAGGAGTATTATACCTGACATACTCCTTCGAGTTTTCGCGAAGATCGATCACACTAGTCCGATCTACCACAGGAGCAGGTGATCTAACAGGTGGTATAACCAGGATCAACATGTCCTCCACCTCGTAATGCATCCCTAAAGTACTCCTCGAAAACGGTAACACTGCGACCATGACTAGGTGGCTAATCTCCTGGAGGCTCATCCTCCCGATACTCAGGTGGTGGTGTAATCGCTCTAGTACGGCCCGCCTCATCGCGCTGCGTCGGTACCCTACTCCTACCTCTCCTCGGTGCAACTGTCCTCGGAGGCATACCTGAAATCACATCGAAAATCCTCACATGAGTTACCAGGAAAGTAAAACCAAAAGTACACACAAACTAATCAAAAGGGAGCGTTCTAAGGATACCTGGCGCCGTTGACTTTGAGTGATGTTTGGACAATATTAAAATATGAAAAACATGCGATGCATGTGGTCTTCAGAACCAAAGAGGCTCTGATACCATCTGTAACGACCCGATTTTCCGTTAAATTCTTTAAATTCAAATGCACAGCGGAAGACTTAATTTTTAAAGAAAAACGGCATGGGTTCGTTTAAAAGTCGAATATCCAAAACCTGTTTTACAACCCAAAGTCCAGAAAAAACTATAAATCGGGAATGCACATTCCAAAGTAAAGTTTAATCATAAAAACATCAAAATACTTTACACATACACCCTTCACGGGCTCAAAAAGACACAAAGCATGTAAAAAGTATATGATTACAAGCATTTTACTAATGCTTGTCAAAAGTGTTTAATATTGTCCCTTACACCACCTCGAACAGTCAAGCGACACCATTTGGTCTACCTCGCTTCTTAGGACGGGGTTTACCTGAAAATATTGTGGTGTAGCACCATTAGCAAACAATGCTAGTGAGAGTAAAATGAAAGCAAGTAATCCTATGAACTAAATCTCATACCTGAAATCGTGTCCAAAGGCCTAAATGTTCATTATTACCTATAACCACATTCCAATTTCCATGTAAACATAAGATAGTATCATACTACCCGTATTCGTCATTCAAAACCATAAGATGGAAATAAAGACTTAAAGTAAAATTAACATTCACAACTAAGTCTCACTACACGTTTCTAAAGATTAGGTAAAAAAAATAACATTAACTATCTTTATTACCAAACAAGTTTCATCGTATCGTGCTATTGTATGGATCGAAATCAACATACCACGTACGGTCATACCATGTCACAACCATCGCACCATGATACGTATGGATCCGAATCAACATACTATCATGTGCCGTATCATAGATCATAATACCATGGTACGTACGGATCCGAATCCACGTATTACCATGTACCATATCACAACCATCGTACCGGGTATACCATATGGATAAATATCGCATACTAAGCCTGTACGGTATTACCATATCACAACCATCGTACCGGGTATACCATATGGATAAATATCGCATACTAAGCCCGTACGGTTTTACGTGTTTAGTTGTTGTTTGTTTGTTTTTTGGTTAATTAATGTTGTTTAGGATTAATTCGATTGTAGGATTGTGAATTGTTTGTGAATTCGCAACTTCGGATTATTCGGAACTTGTCTTCTTTCTAAGGTGAGTTTAATGTGAAAGTTAGTGGTTTTATGAATTTAGTTTCATTATGTAATTGTTTATCGATGTTAAGAGGGAGATAACTTCTTAGGATTATAGTTTGGTTGGAGACTTTAATTCGGAAGTGTGTGTGGAGAAAGTTTGGAATTATGGATAGTTCGATGATTAGGAAACATCGGAGAGGTTTGGAAGTATGGTAATGTGATTTGGAGATGTTAGATGGAAGTGGAATTGGAAGTTACCTTGATGGATTTGAAAGTTACTTGGATGAATTTGGAAGTAAAGTATTTAGATGTTACACTTGAGTGATAACTCGTGTAATCTAGTTAGTTAGGTTTCTATTTAACTTAGTAGAATTCTTAGAGTTTAGGTAACTAATTGGAGACCTAGGGCACATTGATTCACACATGGTAGTATGTTGATTTTGATCCATATGTAGTCATGGTGTGATGATTTGTGGGAACTTTGAGCACTTTGTAACTAGCACATGATAGTATGTGATTTTGATCCATATGTAATCATGGTGTGATGTTGGTACTATGGTTTGTAACTAGCACTGATAGTATGTGATTTTGATCCATATAGAATCATGGTGTGATGTTGGTACGACCGTATGTGGTATGTTGATTCGATCCATACGAGCACGTTACGATGATATCACTACGGCACATGATAGTATGTTGATTTCGATCCATACGTATCATGGTGCGATGATGGTAATATGGCACTACTGCACATGATAGTCTGTTGATTTCGATCCATACGTATCATGGTGCGATGATGGTAATATGGTACGACCGTACGTGGTATGTTGATGACGATCCATACAATAGCACGTTACGATGAAACTTGTTTGGTAATAAAGATAGATAATATTAGATTTACATATTCCTTAGATTTGTGTAGAAAGACTTAGTGATGATTGTACTATATTTTAATTCTTTGTTTCTATCTTATGGTATTGAATGACGATTATGGGTAGCATGTTACTATTTGTATGTTTGTATGGAAATATGGAAGTATGGTTATGGGTAGTAATGAACATTTAGGCCTTTGGACACGATTTCTGGTATGAAATTTTGTTCATAGGATTACTTGCTTTCATTTTACTCTCACTATCATTGTTTGCTAATGGTGCTTGTAACATCCCGTTATTTTATTTTTATTTTTTTGGAGTGAAATTTTTATTTATTTATTTAATATTTCATTTATTTATTCATTTACTTTAATCAAAGTATTTAGTTTAATTTTAGAATTAGTAATTCAGAATTTAGTAGTTAATTTCGTTCGAAAGCTTTTTAATCCTTTTATTAGCTTAAATTAGATTTGGACGTATTAAAAATTATTAGCGGGCCCATTATTTATTGTTAAATACTTTTAAGATAGATTAGAAGTAGTGAAGTTGTATTGGAATTAGAAACGTGAAACAACGAGAACCCGGAACAAGTTTTCTTATGGAAATAAGAGGAGGGGCAATATGGTCTTTTACCAAAATATCTTTATATATATCTAATACATAATTTGCAAGGATAAAGATAAAAAAAAAAAAAGAAAGGAGAAGTGAAAAAAGGAGGCCAAACCCGTAGCTAGAGAGGAGGAAAAGAGAAGAGAAAGAAATTGTCGCCCCGGCTTTGTTTCTCCACCGTTTTCATCGTGCCTTAGCTCGTTGGAAAGCTCTCGAGATGATCTTTCTACCCATCCCATCAATCGGGCCAATCCATTAAAGATCCAGGAGATACAAGGTGAGGAAAAAATGGGTTTTTGTGTTTCCTTTATTTCCAATCTTGCATGTAAGCCTTGATTCGTTTTTCACGGGTGTTGTTTGTGAATTCTAGTTAGGAAAAATCACTTTGGATGAGGTTGTTGTCTTGGACCTAAACCCGAGTCGAATCGAAAACCCGTCCCGTATGATTTTCTCTCACTTGGCCATGGCTAGGGTGTTTAGTTTGCTATGATTTTGTATTTTACTTAATTTTTCGGAAATCGATTATTGAGTAAAACCCTAAAATACGGTTACCTATTGATATATCGACTTACAAAGTGTTTGAAACCAACCCGAAACGCCTCTAAAATGCCTAAAAGCCGGAAAACGGAACTCGAGCCCTTTTTATCCTTGTATGGCCGAGAGCCTCATAGGGGGAAATTCCCGGTTTTTCATTGTTTTATGCACTTAGATGTCGTTTTCTTGATTTTCAGATAATTAATGATTGTTAGGTGTAATTGATTTGTAGGATTGTGACTGCTCGTGTGGTTTTCGACCTCGACAGTTTGGAAGTTCGGTTTCAATTCCAAGGTGAGTTTAAAATGGAAGTTAGTAATTTTATGAATTATGTTTCATTACGATATTGTTTATCGAGGTTAAGAGGGGAACTAACTTCCGAAAGTTATACTTGGTTGGTGATTTTAAACTCGGATGTGAGTGGAGTGGCTTTGGTGTTCTTGTGAATTTGGAAGTAAAAGAGGAGTTATGAGTGATTTGGAAGTCTAGTAAGATGAATTGAAGAGTTTAGATAAATTGAAGAGTTTAGATGAAAGTGAAAGTTTAAGGTACATTGAGAAGTTTAGATCAAAGTAGCGTAGATGTTATTCTCAAAAGTATGAAAGGTTATAAAGATTCTGAGACAAAGTTGGGAATTGAATTTACTTTAGGTAGTTTTGACCAAAGTAAAGCAAAGGAAATGTTTGGAAGTTAACTCATGGTTTATGGTAATGGTTTGGAAAGTATTCTTGTGATTTGAGGTGATTTATTGTCATTCGTGACATGATGATGTTAAACCTCGTTTTGTTTATTGGGAGTTATAAGACTTTGTGGAATTATGGCATCGGTGATGATAATGGTTAATGTTTTATGAACTTATTACCTTGTGTGAGTAATAAGGATTGTATTATATTATGGTAATAATGTGGAGTATGAAAGTTCATATGATAATAAGGAATGATGTTGATTATGTTAGTACTCGAAAGTATGGAATCATGATGATAGTACGATTGATGTACTCAGGACTTTTGGTAAGAGGCAACACTTTAAGTACAAAAGATAAGCATGTCATTGAGTGTAATTGTAGTATGATTGTATTGTTTTTTAGTTGTTTGTGTTGTGATGCTCAAGTAATGAACCGATTTATAGATACTATGATTTGTGATATAGCACTATACACGCTGTGGTAAGGTTGGCATTCGAAGATTTGAGCGTGTATGGATGCGTTATTATTGTTATCATTATTATAGCACTATACACGCTGTGGTAAGGTTGGCATTCGAAGATTTGATCGTGTATGGATGCGTTATTATTGTTATCATTATTATAGCACTATACACGCTGTGGTAAGGTTGGCATTCGAAGATTTGAGCGTGTATGGATGCGTTATTATTGTTATCATTATTATAGCACTATACACGCTGTGGTAAGGTTGGCATTCAAGATTTGAGCGTGTATGGATGCGTTATTATTGTTATCATTATTATAGCACTATACACGCTGTGGTAAGGTTGGCATTCGAAGATTTGAGTGTGTATGGATGTGTTATTATTGTTATCATTATTATAGTACTACACATGCGATGATATGTGTTATGGCACGTGATAGTATGTGATACGTTCCATACGGTATCATGGTGCGACGTTATATGATACGGCACATGATAGTATGTTATACGCTCCATACGGTATCATGGTGCGAGGATATGTGATATGGCACGTGATAGTATGTGATACGCTCCATACGGTGTCATGGTGAGATGATATGTGTTATGGCACGTGATAGTATGTGATACGCTCCATACGGTGTCATGGTGAGATGATATGTGTTATGGCACATGATAGTATGTGATATGCTCCATACGGTGTCATGGTGTGATGATTTGTTATATGGTGAAATTCCTTAGACCTATATGGTGAAATTCCTGATATCTATATGGTGAAATTCTTGAGACCTATATGGTGAAATTCCTGATATCTGATGTGATGAGAGTTACGATGGTTTGTGATATGGTACACGATGGTATGTTGACTTCGGTTCATACGGTATTATGATACGATGAAAGATAGTTAGTAATGCAATTACATAATATTTAGACTTGTATAGTAAGACTTAGTAATAACACGTACTTTTACTTTAAGTCTTGATATTGTTACTTTTAGAAAGTATATTATGTATGTTGATTATAATTGGACTTTGGAAGTGTAGAATGGTTAGCAAAGAGAAAGTTAGGCCTTTGGACACAATTTCCGGTATGGAATTTGGTCCGTGGGATTACCTGGCTTTCATTTTATTCTCACTAGCATTTTTATGCTAATGTTGCTACTTTTACATTTTTTTTAGGTACTTCTTGACATAGTAGATGTGGTAGAGGAGGTGGTGTTGTTTGACTTCTCGAGGCAATGAAAGGACAAGAACAGGAACACTTTTGAATAGAATTCTTGGAATGCTTTGTTTATACCTTCTACTTTTCATATTTTGTGATTTGAGCTCGGTAGAGCAATTGTCTAAAATTGTAAATGTCTTATGGTTTTAAAGTTCTTTTCAAAGTTACTTTTAAGCTGGAATGCGCATTCCACAATTTTTATTGCTTTCTCTGAATTGGGTCATTGTAAACAGGTTTTGGTTTATCCGAGTTTTAAACGAACCCATGCCAATTTTCTTCAAAACCAAGTCTTCCGCTGTGCATTTGAATTTAAAGGATTTTACGGTATCGGGTCGTTACAGTGCTACACTACAATATTTTCAGGTAAACCCCATCCTAAGAAGCGTGGGAGAGGAAATGGTGTCGCTTGACTGGCCGAGGTGGTGTAAGGACAATGTTAAAACACTTTTGATAAGCATTAGTATAAATGCTTGTAATCATTTACTTTTTACATACTTGTGTCATTTTGAGCCCGTGAAGGGTGTATGTGTAAAGTACTTTGATGTTTTATGATTAAACTTTACTTTGGAATGCGCATTCCCGATTTATAGTTTTCTCTGGAAATTTGGGTTGTAAACAGGTTTTGGTTATTCGATTTTTAAACGAACCCATGCCGTTTTTCTTTAAAAATCGAGTCTTTTGTTGTGCATTTCAATTTAAAGAACTTAACGGAAAGCGGGTCGTTACAGAACCCATATTAAGATGTGAATAGAATTTGTATTAAGGAAGAGTTATCCTCTTCGAAGTAGTGGCGTCTTTAGTAGTTTGCAAAAACCCATTTTTTTGGTAAGTTTGTGAATAAGTATTTGGGTTGTGCATTTTTTTTAAGATTTTACATATTTTGTTGATTCAAAAAACACAGATTACAAGTGCACTCCAACATGTTATTGTCAAGATATTGGCCCAACTTATTGGGCGGATTTTTCTAATGATCAGTTTTGGATATTTGAATGAAAAAGAAACACGGAAAGCGTTCATCAAATTTCATAAGTCTATATATGTCCACTTTTATGTGAAAAAATGATATAGATATATTGGTTATCTTCCAAATATAACCCATTTCAAATGTTTGTATCAATCAAACAAAGTATGTGAATAAGTATTGCAACTTTTTTTTTTTCGATTGTACATATTATTTTTTTCAAAAACCACAGATTAGCAGTGTGCATTCCAACCGATTATTGTCAAGATATTGGCCCAATTTTTTGGGCGAGCTTTACTAATGATCAGGTTTAGATATTTGAATAGAATAAATACGGAAAGTGTTCATCAAATTTTATTATATATATATATATATATATATATATATATATATATTTTAGAGAATAAAGTAATATTTATTTATACATATATAAAAAAGTTTTTGAAAAAAATTGGGGGGCCGTGCCCACCTTTGCCCAACCTTACATTCAACCCTAGTCTCATTTCATCATTTTTTTTAAATATAATTCATTTCTTAGCTCTTATCATGAATTAAAAACCGTATTTCATTTTGTGGTGTTTTTCTCCCTAACTCATATCATGCATATTCATGGTGTTTTCTACCCAACTAATACTTCATGCTTGGCGTGTATTTATTTATTTTATTTTTTTCCGTATTCACACGGTTTGTGTTTATTACCCAACTCTAAACTAAAAAAATCATTTTTTTTTTTAGTTTAGGTTCTAATTACTTCCTTATAAATAATTCTTCTTTTGGAATCTGAGTCACATAGCAATTTCACTTTACTCATCATTAATTTAATATTTTTCCCTTTAAATAGTTATTTTAATTTTTACGCATGAAGATTTTCATTCATTTATTTCTACTCTTTGTCTTGGCTTATTCTGATTATGTTTTCATGAATATTATTTACCAGTGGACACTTTCTTTTTGTTTGAAGAATCCAAACAAAATGAATAATCTCAATTCGGTTGAACTTTACGCTTCATGGAAATTGGCCAACATATGAAACCACTATAGTGTCTCCCTTAGGCTGCAGAGGGCAAATTTTTTACTTTGTTAATAACTATCAGATGAGTTGTGCTGTAACGTCCCGTTATTTTGTGATAAAAAAAAATTTATTTATTTTATTTTTATTTGAGTAATTAAAATTCATTTATTTATTATTAAATTAGAATTTAGTAATTTATTTCATTTTAATTCCTTTTAATGGCTTTATTTATTTAAATACGTTAAAATGGTGTTAATAATTATTAACGGGCCACTTAATAATTATTAATCACCATTGGGATAGTTTGAGATGTTCGGGATTCGTTTTAAGCCAAAAATCGCAAAAGGGCAAAGTTGTAATTTCCCAAAATTGCAAAATATCTAAAAATTCACTATTGGCTTCTTCTTAAGTGGATTATTGACCAAGTTGACTTCAATTTCTGCACAATTTCTCCTTCTTCCTTAGCCAAGGCCGAGAGCCACTTTGGGATATTTTCCAAAATTGGTTTTTGTTCGTTTCTTGTCGGATCGGCTTGATCTTAGATCCATCGGAAAGCCCTCGGGTCAAGGATCATTTCCCACCTAGCCATCGTTCATTTCTCTCGAGATCCGAGGAGTTCTCGGTAAGAATCTCTTCAAACCCTAAACTCCAAATAGTGTTTTAATGGAGTTTTGCTTGTTTTCTTTCAATTTCTTGCCGTGAAACTCGGTGTTTGTCAATTCGGGAGTAGTTTTAAGTGTTTTTGGAAACTATTCCATAACCCTAAAACCGAGTTTCAAATAAACCCTTTCCGTTTGAAATTTACCCTTTTGGGTTTGATTTTGGGTTAGAAATTAATGAATGAATGTTTGTTTAAATTCAATTCGGGAAAGGGATTAATGTTCAAAAACACTATTCATCGATACCCATTGAAATCGGGATTATCGAATTTGATTAAAACCAACTCAAA
The DNA here is from genome assembly GCA_028015215.1 of Gynostemma pentaphyllum. Taxonomy (NCBI): domain Eukaryota; kingdom Viridiplantae; phylum Streptophyta; class Magnoliopsida; order Cucurbitales; family Cucurbitaceae; genus Gynostemma; species Gynostemma pentaphyllum. The sequence goes on along the minus strand of CM051350.1, from coordinate 16,686,502 downwards.
ACGTATTTGAATTGCCAAAAAGCCGAAAAACCAAACCCGAGACTCGTTTTTGATGATAGGGCCGTGGGCCTCTTTGTGGGTTTTATTGGGTTTTTGTTGCTTTGTATGTTTAGTAGTTGTTTGAACGATAGTTGGTTTCGTTATTGATTGTTACGATATAATTCGTTTGTAGGTGTTTTCGAACCGCGTGGTTGATTGCTCTTTCCGTGTTTAGGAGCAAAGTCTTCACTTTTATTAAGGTGAGAATGATTAGTATGTAAAGTAATTATAGAAAGCAAATGAGTGTATTGGTTTGAAGAGTTTGAAACTAAGATTAGAATCCGAATCTAAGATTAGAGGGTTATGAGTTAGTGCCCTTAGGATTAGAAGTTAATCCTTCAAGTGAGAACTTAGAAGTTCTCGAGAAAGACTTGAATCTTAGAAGATTCTAAGTTAGATTCGATCTGAAACTAAGGTTGGATCATTGGAAGTTAAGAATCCAACTTGTAATTAGAACGATTAATAGAACCTCGATTTATTGAAAGTTTAGAATCCTGGAAGGTATAGTTAATCGTTTAAGTAATGATTATACTTTTATTATTGATATTGGAGTTCGATCGACATATCGTTCATCCGAGGTTACAATCTATTCCTTTCTTTTTACTTAATGTTATTTACTTTATGTATTCTACTTTATGTTTATTTCGATTTACTTTATTATTCGCACTCTATTTTATTTACTTTGTAAGTATGTGCGAGCATATCATTGCATCTCGCACCATGACATATTGCACCATGACATCTCGCATAAAAGAAGTACAGAATGTTGGAGCCTACGGGTATTATCCGCATTTCCCTCTCGAGAAAAAGAATGAAAATGAGAAATAACGAATACGAATGTTGGAGCCTACGGGTATTATCCGCATTTCCTTCGAGAAAAAGAATGAAAATGAGAAATAACGATACAGAATGTTGGAGCCTACGGGTATTATCCGCATTTCCTTCCTGAGAAAAAGAATGAAAATGAAAAAGAAAAGAAGTACAGAATGTTGGACCCTTCGGGGATTGTCCGCATTTCCTTCTTCATGCATTCCATGCATATGGTTGATGAAAATATATATATATATATCTTGGATAGAGGATCGAGATAATTTACCGTTATGAAAGGTTATTTACTTTTCCTGTTTATGTCATAACAAGAATTTGGATGAGATTAAGACTACGAGAGTTAGTAGTATTATCCTTTAGAGAATGTAAAAAATGATTTCACCTAGAGTTTGGATGACTTTAGGAGTGTATTGTGTCAGTTATTTGGACACAAATCGAAATGCGAGTTTGAGGTCTATCTTTACTTTTTATACTTATTATTCTCACTGGGCTTAGTTTGTTAGCTCATGATATTACAACCAATTTCAGGTAATGCCTTGGCTAGAGGTCGAGGAGGAGGAGGTGGTGCTGCCTGATCGAGGGATGCTGGCCTCGAGATGGACTTGTCATTGTACAGTTTATGTATTACTTTTATAAATTTCAAAGACTTTAATATTGTATTTTGGCTCATAAGAGCTTATGGATGATGTTTTTATGATATCATATATTTGAACTCCTGATTTGGACTTAAAGTCCATGAAATTTGATTAGGTTTGAAAATTAGGTTGTAAACAGGTTTTCGGCATGCCAATTTTCAAACAAAACCACGCCAATTTTTCGTAAATTAAAAGACTTCCGCTGTTTTCTCTGAATTTAATTTATTTAAAAGTGACGGGTCGTCACAAAGATGATCTTGGATTTACATTAGTTGATTTCAATCGTATTGGGCATAAGGCTGATTCTTTCATCCCAGCTTCACAATCTAATCAAGTATTTTATATTGAAGATTCAAGCGATACAAAATGGTATATCGTTCTTTCACCACCAGACCGTGAATAAAATGACCGACGTTTTAATGATGAACTTGGGGATACATCTTTGAACTGTCCCCCACCTTCTACATTGGTTCCAAATATCCATTTACCTGAAAATCTCGATGGAGATGAGTCATTGTATATGAGAGCTGATTGTGATGGCACGTGGGTTATAAATTAAAAGTTTTGAGAGTTTTCAACCATTTTCATATTGTTTTTGTAATCATCCATTCACTTATGATTTTTCATACTTTTTATTTAGTGATGGACCTTATTGTTTGTGTATCATGTTATCATATCAATGAAATGTAGTGTTGGTTTTTTAGTTTTTTTTTTCCATACTTGCTAATTTTTTCAATACAAAGATTTAGGTGACATATTCACATGGATGGTTCTAGTTCTAGTTCTAGTCCTACTCCTATTCATAGTAGTAATGATGAGGTACAACAATCTCAAAAGAGGACACGTGGACCCACTGCCATGCGTGATGTCACTCGCACTGTTAGTGAAGGTACAAAAAAGGAGGTAAACTATAATGATTTGGGTCAACATATTGGACTTGAGGCCATTCATTTGTCCAGTTTTATTGGTTCTTGCGCGCGCCATCATATCCCAATCACATATAAGAGTTGGAAACATGTGCCTGAAGAATTGAAGAAGAAATTACTGACAATGATTTTGGTAATTAATTAACCGTTTTATAATATGCACTTTTTGGTTTTTTCTATTATCATATAAGTATTAAATTATACTATATATAGGGTGGGTTTAAAACGGCAGAAGGAAAGAATAAGAATATATTAAAGAGTGCAGCAAGTAGTTGGCGAAATTGGAAAAATGAATTGGGGAAGAAGTACATCGAGCCTAATTTGGATGATCAGGATAGTTTATATCGTCCACCAAACATGCATACTCAAGTCACACAATAGCAGTGGACGGAGTTTGCCAACTATAGACTAACCGAGGATTTCCAGGTTATAATAGAAACGTGAATTGATGAAACGTGTTATTATTAAGTCTTGATGCCTTTCAGTACTGTAAACTCCTAATTTTGTCCGGTATCATTTAAAAATTAGAATTTTCCTTTTATTAAAAAAAAATAATAAAAATAGAAATAAAATTGACCAATTTATTTTTTTTAACACATTTTTTTTAATTATGCTAAGGGTAAAATGCAAATAAGACACCTGTGGTCTTTTCAAAATGCATGAACACCCCCTGTACTTTGAAAATGGCAAATCGCACCCCTATGGTTCCTTTTTTTTTCAATCAGACCCTTCCCCTTCAATGTCAATAATTTTCTTTTAACCATAACTTCTTCGTTTGAACTCCGATTTGGACGATTCAAGATGTTTTGGAATCCTCATTTAATGATCTACATAAATGTAACTTCGAAACTTTGAAATCATTAATAAATAAAAGATTTTACTAACATCGAAACACTAGGTATGATTGACATTGTTAACCCTTTTGGTTATTGAAGATTTCAAAGTTTCGAAGTGATGATTATGTAAAGCTGGAAATGAAGATTCCAAAACATCTTGAATCATTCAAATTGAAGTTTAAACGAAAAAGTTATGGCTAAAAGAAAATTATTGACATTGAAGGGGAGGGGTCTGATTGAAAAAAATTGGAACCACAGGGGTGCGATTTGCCATTTTCAAGGTACAGGGGGTGCTCATGCATTTTGAAAAGACCACAGGGGTCTTATTTGCATTTTACCCTTATGCTAATCCAAAGTTGTTTCTAATAAAAATGTGTTTTTAAAAGATTAAATCATAGTGGAAAAGTGGAGAAGATAGGAAAGTGAGGTGGAAATTTAAGGAAAGTAATTTTGTTAAAAAAAGAGGATAGTTTTGAAAAATTAGATGAAAAGTGAACAATGAAAGAATTGGAAAAGAGTGTAAATTTAGTCTTGCTAAAATTGGAAAAATTATAGATAAAATTTTGGTTTAGCTAAAAGAAATGGAAGAGTGTAAAATTAGTTTTGCTAAAATAGGGAAATTTATGGATAAAAATTTGGTTAAGCTAAAAGAAGATTTAAAAATTAAAATGAAAATGGATATTAAATTTTAATTTTATTTTGGGCAAAAAGAGGGGGATATGATATTTTGAATTCATAGACAAAAGAGGTCGGAAAAAAGAGGAGGGAAGCGAAGAGGATAGGAAAATATTTTTTAAAAAAAAAGGCTAAAAATGGAAAAATACAAAATATTAAAAATTAATAAAAATTAAAATTAAAAGAAAACCTGAACCCTAACTTACCTCTATAAATTCATCTTATTCTCACATTTTCAAGAGGAGAGGGAGGAGGGCCCCAATTTTATTTTAAAAAAACCATTCACCTAATCTCTCATCTCCAATTCCTCCATCTTTTTCCAACCACCATTCACTCATCTCTCTTGCCCCCCAAATTTATTTAAAAAAACCACTCACCCAATCTCCCACCTCCAATTCTCCATCTTTTACCAATCCATGTCTTAACCACCATTCACAAAAGAACCTTAAGTTTTCAAAAACTTCTATCTCTTCCACCATTCTCATATCATCCAATTTTACCCACAATTCATAAAAATCAAATCCCAAAACTCTATCCTCTCATTTTCACACAAAAGGGGACTCCAAGAGGTAATAAGGATGTTCATAGTAATTTTTATTTTTACATGAGTGTGCTTATTTATTTCTCTAGTTACATGATTGGTATTGAGTTATTTCCATCTTCAAACAAAATAAGCTTCATCGTTCAAAAACTGTTTTAGGTTGAGTCTTTTATGTTCAAATACATTCTGAGATTTATATATATTTATTTAATTTATGTGATAATTTTTTCATGAAAAAATATTTGAATATGAACACATAGGAAAAAGAATCAACTAATTCTGATATGTGGTTTGAAAGTTATGATTTTTTGAAGTTTATTGTTCAAATGAATTTATAGGCTACAGGATTTTCTGGGCATGTTCTATTTTATGATGCTTCTGTACTTATTTATTTTGTTTAATTATTTATAATTATTTTTCCTATAAATTAGACTCATAAATAAAAATTTAGAAACAAGAATCACTCCGTTTTGTTAAGTATAAAAAAAGATATGATTTTTCAAAGTTAGTATAAAATTCTGCACAATTTTTTTGTTGTAAAACGAGAATGAGATACTTTTTTTCATGAAAATTTGTTTGTTTTTTTAATTAAAGATGTGAATATTTTTTGAGGGTGATAGTTTTATTCGATTGTTATATTTTGTATGTCATATTTATGTTTATGATTTATTTCCTTATCTTACACTAATTAACATTTATTATTTGTTAAGTTTATTGTTTTGTTTTTACTTAATGTTAAAAACTATATTTTAAAATATTTTTTTTCTTTTTTTCTTCAAAAAACTCATACCAAAAAATTTCTACTATTAAAATTTGGGAGTACAAGAATACTTTGATCCCAAAGTTTATGAATTAAGAAATTTTATGGTATGATTTTAAAACCAATTTGAAATAATTTTTTCAAAACCTTATTCATCCTAAAAAGTTTCCTATGAATTGAAATTTGGGAGTACAAGAATACTTTGATCCCAAATTTTGTACTCCCAAATTTCATGAATTAAGAAATTTAATGGTATGATTTTAAAACCAAGTTGAAATAACCTTTTCAAAACTTTTACATTCCAAAAAACTTCTTAGGAATTGAAATTAGGGAGTACAAGGATACTTTGATCCTAAATTTCATGAATTTAGAAGTTTTATGGCATGATTTTAAAACCAATTTAAATGATTTCTTAAAAAGTTTTTCATCCCAAAAAACTTCCCACTATATAAAATTTGGGAGTACAAGGATACTTTGATCCCAAATTTCATGAATCAAGAAGTTTTATGGCTTGACATATAAATCAAATTAAATGACATTTTTCCAAAACTTTCATTCCAAAAAGCTTTCTACAATGGAAATTTGGGAATACAAGAATACTTCGATCTCAAATTTCATAAAATGTATAGTTTTATGGGTTTGATAATTTTATCATTGTTTTTCAAAAAAATGTTTTCTAATGTCATAATGCCACTCATAGTAATTTAATGATATCATTATGATCATTAATGATATGATCAAATTAACAAGAGAAATTTCAAAATAAACACACTGTAAGAACCTGAGGTTTGATTTCAAAAATTTAGAATTTTTTCTTATATTGATTTGTTTATTTAGTATTTTTAATTACGGAAAATTATTTGCTAGCTTTTGCTAAGTGCAATTTGGTTAATTGATAATTAACTATAATTAGTTCTTTAAAAAAAATTGTAATTAACCATGGTTAATTTTGTTTGAGGGCTAGTTAGCAAAGAAAAGAGGAGGAAGGGTTTGAAATGAAAATTTTGAGGTGGAAGGGTTTGATGTTAATTTGAAGGGGTGGAGGAACTTGTAAATAATTTTCTTTTAGTTATTATTTGAAATTAGAAAAAACAAAAGTATAAAAGGGAAAAACAAGAAAAGAAAATACAATTCCATCCTTTTTTCTTCTTCTCCAACCGTAGATTCGGAAGGGTGAATGGTGAGCATTCACGGGTTTTGTTGTAACGTCCCGTTATTTTGGAGTAAAAAAAAATATATTTTATTTTTATTTATTTATTTAATATTGTTTATTTATTTATTTATTGCAATTCAAGTATTTAGTTTAATTATTATTTTGTAATTTCGATTTTAGTACTTAATTTTGCCCGAAATTCATTTTTTTTATCGTTTTAATGTTTATTTTTCACTTTGGTGACTTTAATAATTATTAATAGGCCAATTAATAATTATTAATCACCTTTATATTTATTTAAGATCATCGGGTTTCGTTTTTAAGCTAAAAGTCATAAAAAGGGCAAAACCGTAATTTTCAAAGTCCTAAATATCTAAACACTATTCTACTTTCTTCTTTAAATTGCCATTGACCAAAAGTTGACATATTTTTCATCCAAAAACATCCCAAGGCCGTGGGTATCAAGAGAGAAGAGATTTTTCGGGTTTCGTTCGTTTCTCGACAGATCGACTTGATTTCGGTTGCATCGGAAAGGCCTCGGGTCTAGAATTCTTTTCCACCCAACTATCATACTTGCCACTCGAGATCCACGGAGTTCTCGGTAAGTAAATCTTGAAACCCTAAACTCCAAATAGTGTTTTAATGGAGTTTTCGTTAGTTTCCTTCAATTTCGGGTTATGAAACTCGGTGTATGTAATTACGGGAGTCGTTTTACGTGTATTTGAACTTTCCCCTAAACCCTAAAACCGAGTTTCAGTCGGAACCCTTCCCGTTTGAAAATTCCTCTTTGGGGTTTGAATTTGGGTTATAGATTCATGAATTATTGCATATTTAAATTCAATTAGGGAAAGGGATTAATGTTTAAAAACCCTAATTATCTATACCCATTGAAATCGGGATTATCGAATTTGCTTAAAACCAACTCAAAACGTATTGAAATTGCCAAAAAGTCGAAAAACCAAACCCGAGACTCATATTAATGAGAGGGCCGAGAGCCTCTTATGGGGGGGGTTTGTTGAGTTTTTCGTTGTTTTGAACGATTAGTTGTTGTTTAATCGGTAGTTGGTAATTTATTAAATTTTGAGTTATAATTTCAATTGTAGGTGTTTTTGAACTTTGCTTGATCGCTCTATCGAAGGATGAGAGCGGGATCTTCTCTTACAAAGGTGAGAATAGTTAGGATTTAAAGTATTTATAGAAAGCGAATAAGTACGATGATTTGTAGAATCGGAAACTAAGATTAGAATCCGAATTTAAGATTAGAGGGATGTGAGATAGTGCCTTAGGATTTGAAGTTAATCCTTTAAGCGAGAAACTTAGGATTTCTCGATGAAAGCCTCGAATCTTAGAAGATTCTAAGTTAGATTAGTTTCGGAGTTTAGAATGGATTATTGGAAGTTAAAGGATCCAAGACTTGGATAAGAACGATTGATAGAACCTCGGATTATTGGAAGTTAAAATCCTTGAAGGTTTAGAATAATCGTGAAGTTAAGATTCTTTACTTTATTAGCAGAGTTCGATCGATATATCGTTCGTCCAGAAATCCTATCTATTTTACCTATGTCATTTACTTTATGTCTTTACTTTTGCTCATTTACTTTATGCATATTTTGGTTGCTTTATCATTTACATTTACTTTATTACTTTTGCAAGCATATGCAAGCATATGCATAACATCTCATATTATTGAAAAGAGAAAAATGAGAAAGAAAGGTGGATGACATGAGACCCCCACACTATTTCCATGCATAAGTATTGGTGGATGACATGAGACCCCCACAATACTTCATGCATAAGTTTTGGTGGATGACATGAGACCCCCACACTACTTCATACATAAGGATAAGGGTGGATAGTATGTAAAAATCCACATTACCTTCATTTCATGCATAAATGGCGAATGCGTATCCTACGGGTTGTACTCATTACTTTTATGCATATGATAGATGAGAAAGAGAATTGAGATGTTATATTTAAGTAAAGTTTTATGTATTATTCTTATTTATGTCATAACAAGTAATTGGATGAAGATTGACTACGAGTGTAGTAATATCATCCTTTGGGAGAATAAGAATTTAAAGTAAACCTTATGTATAGTATAAAGTATGTATGGAAAATGAGATATAAATGCTATATGCATTTACGAAATCATACCAAGAATATTTGGAATGTAGTTCCACAATATTATTGGAGAATTGGTAAGAAAAGTGGAACACCTTGTTATAAACTCTTTGAATTGATGATAGCAAAGAGTAAGTATGTTCATGGACTCAAATCGAAATGCGAGTTTGAGGTCTATTCTTACTTTTTATTCTTATTATTCTCACTGGGCTTAGTTTGTTAGCTCATGATATTACAAACATTTCAGGTAATGTTTGGGATCGTGGAAGAGGAGCTGGTGCGCGCCTGATCGAGAGGATGACGACTTTGAGATGGACTAGGTTGTTATAAAATCCATGTACATGGTCTAGTGAAATTTATATTATATTGTGATTTGTACTTTGTAATTCGCTCATAAGAGCTTATTGTCGTTGTTTTATGATTATGATCATTTTGAAACTCCTGATAGGAACTTAATGTTCCTTGTGTTTTTAGATGTCTCAATTTAAGATGTAAACAGGTTTTGGCTAGCCTATTTTCAAACATAATCATGCCAATTTTTCTTAAAATAAAAGATTTTCGCTGTGTTTTCTAATTTAAATTATTTTAAAGTGACGGGTCGTCACATTTGTTTTCTCGAGTTGTTTTGAATAGGAAAGTATGGTGTAAGTGGTTGATTGATAGTATGGTTGGAAAGGTTAAGAGTGTAAGAGGATTATGGAAACGGATATTGACTCCGGTAGTGGTTAAAGGGTCGAAATGTGGATTAGCTTAAACCGATTCATAGTTGTTCATTGAAGCATGCCTAATTGCTTTATTATTATGTTCATAGTCCATGAACGAGTCATATACTGGATTTGGGTCTATGATTATGCATACTTGATACTTTTTTATTATGCTAAAAAACTAGTTGTGATCACAAAACCATGTGAATATGTGAAACTTGAACACTATATGAGTGAAGATGGAATCATATGCCTATTTTGGAAAAGTTTATCTAATTACATTTGTTGATTAGATATCCCATTATATAATCTTGTTATGAAGAAGTATGTTTAATCCCTTTCATGTCATACATGCCACTCATGCATATCATGTGATCGTTATGTGGCCATGGGGTTGTAACTCGTGTAACGGTGTATGGGTGTTGAACGTTACACGTGGTTGCCATGGCGGAGAAGTGATGGAGCTCTGGTGTGCTATGTTAGAATGGCTCGGGTGCTAGTAAATTGTGATAGTTTGAAATTGAGATGAGCTACGGCTCGAGGGTTGATTGATTTTGTAATGTGAGCGTAGCAAGACGCCGGATTTGTATCGGTAATGCTTTTGTTATCAAAGAGGAAGGAATTATGTATTTAAAGATGTTATGACTAGTTGATATCATCCATATGTAAAGTATTTGTTCATACACATTTTAAGCATATTATTATATTCTTTAGCATTCTACCACAGTCATCCCGCATCACTGTTCATATTCTTTTGTTTTCACTGACTGTCATACTCAAAGGTACTCTAAATCACCTTTCAGGTAATGCTCGGGGGCGAGGGCATGGAGCGACAAGTGGTGCACGTTGATAGTCCGAGATGAATGATTTTGGATTGGCTTAGAGTCACGCGAGCCACGGGTTTTGGAAGTTGTTTGAAAGTCGGGTTTCATTTTGGAGTTAAAGTTTTAAAACCTTATGTATATGTATATTTTGTTATGTTTATCGTTTAAAATTGGTTCACCAAACTTTGCTATTTTATTTTGATATTTGAACTTTTTGTGATCTTCTGAACCGGCCGATGTGCTGATGAATTCTGGAAAACGTATTTTATGTTATTTTTGTATTTAAGGCATGGAATTTACGAATACTACATGTCGAAGTTTTCAATATTTGACTAAGTAATTGTTTTTGGGTTTAAGTTTTTGTTTTGCTTCCGCTTGTGTAATCGCGATCGACTTTTTAAATAAGTCGGGTCATCACAGTTGGTATCAGAGCCATTTGGCTCTAAGTCGTGTCTAGTATGAGTTAGTGGTTGAGCCAATCCAAAAGGTCATCTCGCAAGTCAACGGTACCAGGTATGCAGATAAACCTCGTTTGTTAAGAATATTTTGTTCTTTATTTATGTTATTTTGTTAAGCATAATTACATAAGCTTTATTTAATTGCATACATCTCCTTAGCATACTCACGGGTTGAGTGGTGGTTTTGATATTCAGGATGCCTCGAGGTGTGGTACCTGGTAAGGGAAGAGGTGTAAACCCTCTACGGGGTCATGGAAGAGGCTGTGGGAGGAACTATGCTTGAGTTCCAGAGCCTTCGCCGCCACGACCACCGACAGAGGGAGTTTATGGGGCAAATTTCGTGAATGCTGGAAATATGGTAAACCCTCAGGCAAATGTACCACCCGGAGGAGGAATGATACCTCCGGCTAAGCAAGATGGGAGTGGTACCACTACTGCAGCAAAAATGCTGAAGGAGTTCAGAAAACATGGTTTGAAAGAGTTTGATGGTACGTCAACCGACCCGGGAGTAGCGAAGAGATGGATAGCGAAAGTAGAAAAGGTTTTCGGCTATATTGCTTGCCTAGAGGAGCTGAAGGTCCATTGTGGGACCTATTTGTTAACTGATGATGCAATGAACTGGTGGGACTCTACGTCGCAGTCTTTGGCCCTGACTGGGCATATGACGTGGGAAAAATTCCTTGAGAAATTATTTGAGAAATACTATCCCGAGGATACTCGAGACCAGTTAGAGGTAGATTTTTTCTCTCTTAAACAGGGGGATCGATCAATGGTAGAGTATGAGCGGGAATTTAACAGACTATCCCGGTTTGCTATTGGGCACATAGCCACCCCTAAGAGCAAAAAGAAGCGGTTCATAGTTGGCTTGAGAGCTGAGATACGAGGGTAAGTTCGAACTTTACGGCTAGCTACATATGCGGATGCCCTAGATTTTGCTTTGACGCTGGACATCGCCTCAGCTGATAGGAAGGCAAAACAGGTGGCAATGGGACAATCTTCTTCTGGAAAGAGGAAAGTGGATGAGCTTGTTCAGGGATGTGATTACCCACAACAAACCCGTACCACTTCTAACAGAGGTGGGGGCCAAACTTTTCAACCGAAAAATCCCGCAAATACTTTACCTTTCTGTCAGCTTTGTGCTGGGTATCATTCGGGGAAATGTTTCAAGCTCATAGTGTATTTCAAGTGCGGTCAGCCGGGACACATTACAAATCGGTGTCCGACCATGAAAATACCACCTCAACGTGGGAAGCAAGTTCAGGGTTAGGGACAGAATCGAGGTCGAGGCCAGGCTAGGCCTGCTCAGCAACAGCAGTAGAGACCTCCACCCACTCCTTAACCACAGTATGCTCAGCAACGGCAGGAATAGGTCTTTGCCATGACTCGTGAGGATGCTGAGAATGCAGGTACTATGGTTATGGGTACTTTATACATGTTTGGGCATTCTATTTATGTTCTTTTCGACTTGGGGGCTAGTCATTCTTTCATTTTCGAGAATTTTGTTAAGCAAGCTACTTTAGAGACGGAGCTATTGGGGTATGACCTGTGCGTATCAACTCCAATTGGACAAGCTCTAATTGTTAATCGGGTAGTGTATACTGAGGAACTCATTATATCAGGTTTTGATACTTTGGCTATGTTGATTGTGATGCCCTTATTAAATTATGATGTGATTTTAGGAATGGATTGGTTGTCGGTCAATCGTGCCATGATTGATTGTGAAAAGAAGAAAGTGGAGTTTGTGGGCCCAAGTGGAGATCGAGCTTATTTTCGGGGCTCCGAGGTTAAAATGGTGCCAGTGGTGATTTCAGCCTTGCGAGCAAATGCCTTAATGTAAGAAGACGCTTGGGGCTATTTGACAAGTGTGGTGGATAATTCGATTGAGGAAATATGAGTGAATACGGTGCCCATTGTGCGGGATTTTCTAGATGTTTTTCCTGATGAGTTACCTGGTCTTCCTCCGGTACGGGAGATGAATTTTTGAATTGAATTTCTTCCAGGAACGGTGCCGTTATCTAAGACACCTTACCGAATGGCACCGATAGAGTTGAAAGAACTCAAAGTGCAACTTCAGGGATTACTTGACTTGGGGTTTATTCGATCAAGTGTGTCTCCCTGGGGTGCACCGGTGTTATTCATCAAGAAGAAAGATGGGACGTTGCGTTTGTGTATTGACTATCGCGAGTTGAATCGAGTAACAGTGAAAAATAAATGCCATTTACCTCACATAGAAGATTTGTTTGATCAGTTGAGAGGGGCTACGATATTTTCTGTGATCCACCTTCGGTCTGGATACCATCAGTTAAGGATTGTCGATAAGGATATTTTGAAGATGGCTTTCCGTACTCTATATGGTCACTATGAGTTCGTGGTCATGTCGTTTGGTTTGACGAATGCGCCTGCTGCATTCATGGATCTTATGCATATAGTGTTCCGGCAATTCTTAGACCTTTTTGTCATTGTCTTTATAGATGACATCCTAGTCTATTCTAAGGATGAGGAGATGCATGCGATTCACCTTTAGAAGGTATTATCGACATTGAGGGCTGAATATCTTTATGCAAAATTTTCAAAATGCGAATTTTGGTTAAAGCGAATTGCCTTTTTGGGCCATGTAGCTTCCAGCGAAGGCATATCAGTGGATTCCTCAAAGGTAGAAGCAGTTAGTGGTTGGCCTTGACCAACCAGTGTACCCGAGATTCAGAGTCTTCAGGGATTAGCAGGATATTACCGGAGATTCGTTTCGTACTTCTCCAAAATTGCCGCCCCATTAACTCAATTGACGAGGAAGGGTGTGAAGTATGTGTGGTCAGAGGAGTGTGAACGTAGTTTCGAGGAGTTGAAGCATAGGCTCATTACAGATCCAGTTTTGACCTTGCTTGACCATTCAGGTGGTCTCACGGTGTATAGTGATACGTCGTTACGAGGGATCGGGTGCGTACTCATGCAACATGGTAACGTGATTGCATATGCATCTCGGCAACTAAAGGAACATGAGAAGAGATATCCGGCCCACGATCTTGAATTAGCAGCAGTGATACATGCTCTGAAAAATTGGCCCCACTACCTTTATGGGGGAGAAAGTAACGATCTATAGTGATCACAAAAGTTTGAAATACTTCTTCACTCAGAAGAAGTTGAACATGAGGCAACGACAGTGGCTGGAATTGGCAAAAGACTATGATTGTGATATCCAGTACCACCCGGAGAAAGCTAATGTGGTTGCTGACGCTCTTAGTAGGAAGACATCTCATACTGTAGCACTTTTGTCGCATCAAATATGCCTTCGATGGGAGATGGATAGGGCAGAGATTGCATATCTCACTAGTGAAGTCGCAGCAAGTTTAGCTAGTCTCACGGTAGGTCATACCCTTAGACAGCGAATGATTGAGGCTCAACGTGGTGAACCTCATTTGACTTCAGGTTTTGCAGAGGCGGAGTCTAGTTTACCTAGTCTTTTCACATTTTCCTCAGATAACGCCTAATTGTATCGTAGGCATTTGTGTGTGCCCCTGAGCTCTACTTTTCATCAGGAATTGTTGAACGAAGCTCATAATTTTTTATTTTCGGTACATCCGGGTGAAAAAAAGATGTATCAGGACTTGCGGCAACACTATTGGTGGCCAGGAATGAAGCAGGAAGTAGCGGAATATGCTAACAGATGTCTTGTTTGTCAGCAAGTCAAAGCTCTTAAGCGTTGCCCACAAGGGTTGCTTCAGCCATTGAGTGTTCCGGAGTGGAAATGGGAGGATATATCGATGAATTTCATTACGGGGTTGTCGAGGACACTCAAGAGTTATGATACGATTTGGGTGATAGTAGATCGACTGACCAAGACCGCCCATTTTATTCCAGGGAAGATTACATATTCAGTAGAGGCATGGGCTCAGTTATATTTGAGAGAGATTGTACGTTTTCATAGTGTGCCTGTCAGGATTATGTCTGATTGGGATACGCGTTTTGTTTCCAAGTTTTGGCAGACATTACATGAGGCAATGGGAACCTGACTTGAATTCTGTACGACTTTCCATCCTCAGACCGATGGTCAAACCAAGCGGGTTAATCAAATTCTGGAAGATATGTTGAGGGCCTGTATTATGGATTTCGGGGGTAGTCGGGATACTCATTTGTATCTCAGGGAGTTTGCGTATAATAACAGCTACCAGTCTTCGATTGAGATGACTCCATTCGAAGCGTTGTATGGAAGGAAGTGTCGATCATTTGTTTGAAATAGATGATTTACTAAAATAGTGGAATTTTATTTAGTAAACTTATTAACATTTAATAACGGATCTATTAACATCATGCAATTTGTGAAAAAATATGTAGATTCATGCTTATATTTTCGAAAATTAAATCAAACCGGAACTTACATTGAGTAAAATTGGAGAATTGGTTGGAGGTTTCTTTACAGTATCATTCCTTAGCAACACCGGATCTTCTATGCTATATCCCGATTGATAGCAAAACCGACTTGTGGGAATCGAACCGGAAGAACAAAAGAAGAAGAAATTTCTTCTAAATTTTTTTCTAAGGAAAATCGGCAATTGGGCAAAAACTTGAGAGAGAATTTTCACCTTTCTAATTAAAGTGAGAAGTGTACAAAATATGAATCACAGTGGTCATATTTATAAGAAAATATGGTATCCTAATCTAATTAGAATTCCTTATTTTCTAATTATTAAATTAATAGATTAGATAAGGTAAATAATAAATAAAAATATAAAAAATCATGCTTTTGCACCTTGGCACACGCATGCACAGCCACGCCTAAGGTAAAGTTGATTTTTTTTTTTTAATTTTATTTATTTATTTACTTTTCTATATTTAATAAATTTATGTATTTAAAATTAGAAAAATTCAAATAATAATTTCTAATTAAACACATTTAGCCAAAAACTAATATAATCAATTACTATTGAATCTTATCCAATTAATTAATTATTTTGGGCCAAAACCAATTTGTTTCTTAAACCAATTGTATTTAATTCTCTCTAATATTTATTATTAAATTAAATAAACTCATTATTTAATTAATAATATTAATTATTAATTTCAATTTAAATAAACTTATCATTTAAATAATTAATAATATTAACATTAATTCCTGTTTAAATAACTTATTTATTTAAACAATTAATTTTGCCTTAAAATATTCTAATTGATAATGTCATATTAATTTCCATTTAAATAAACTCTTTATTTAAACAATTAATATTGTATCAATATTAATAATATTAATATTAATTTTCATTGAAATAATCTCATCATTCAAATAATTAATATTGCATAATTTTAAGTAAATACAATTACTTAAATTATTTGTTCTTCTTAAGTTAAATTAATAACTTAGTTTTGCTACAACGATATTTGGGCTAGCATAGAGACCCGATGAACCTATAGATCATGGGCTTAATAATTAGTCAGTTAAGTGATTAACTCATAATCAGCTAATTACTTATTATTTAACTATGAATAATTCCACTATAGATTCATAGCAGAACTCCCCTCACTATAGATGAGTTATGTCCATTTAGTTTATCTTTTATTTATATCTGTGATATATCCTTCACGTGGAACCCTCATAATTACAGGCGGATAAATTTACCGTTTTGCCCCTGTAATTGCCGCTTTATCTTTGTGTTCCCGTTGATTCTCCAATGAACAATATCTTTAGTCGAACTAGAGATAATATACTTCTATGATCAATAGAAGTCGTGGCGCCACTTGTTCATGTCTCGAATTAGTACATCAAAGGAGTTTCATAAAGTTCCTAAAATGTTTAGGTATCACACTAATACCGTTAATTTATAGGAAAGTTATGAATTCCATCTCGTGAAAATGAGTTTCCAGCTACTTATCTAGTCATGTTCCCAAAACAGAAGTGTATTGAGCATTCTTACAGATCACTCTCAACCATGTGAATCAAAACTCCACAAATAGGAGTCCGCATTTCACTCAGGATTGAGATCTATCACGGTTGATAAACTTAGTTTGATATTCGATCATTTCTCATAAACGGTACTAATGAGAAATTTAATCGAAC
Source organism: Gynostemma pentaphyllum (assembly GCA_028015215.1). Taxonomy (NCBI): domain Eukaryota; kingdom Viridiplantae; phylum Streptophyta; class Magnoliopsida; order Cucurbitales; family Cucurbitaceae; genus Gynostemma; species Gynostemma pentaphyllum. Next base: position 16,669,956 of record CM051350.1, on the reverse strand, counting down.
ATCGTGGTCCTGTCTTATACAATCAACATTACATATGATACTTCCATTTCATGTCTCCCACATGAATGATCAGGATTAGATCATTTGTCTATAAATAAAATGTGAAGCTATCAATAGTGTTACCAGGATAAGATTCCCAAATATTATCCATTTATTGTAGACACTTTTAAGTTACTCATCTCGACTTTAATCCTCTCGTATGACTCACATACTAAGTTGTGATTTCATAAGAGTAACTTAGGGTTTACTATTTGAATGTTTGATATTAATATATTTCCATATATTCCTAATATCGTCAATTGAATCAATCTAGATAATATAAAAACTTATGTTTATTTATTTAATTTATTCGAAATAAATTATTATAATTAAATAATTACAAGTTCTAGGACACCATTCCTAACACTGTTCACTGGGATGAAGTGGGTGAACGTAAATTGCTATGACTTGAATTGGTGCAAATGACTTGTGAAAAGATTAGCCTGATTCATGAGCGAATGCGAGTCGCTCAAAGCCGGCAAAAGAGTTATGCTAATGTTCGGCGTAGTGCACTGGAGTTTGCGGTGGGAGAGCATGTTTTCCTCAAAGTTGCACCTATGAAGGGTGTAATGCGCTTCAGGAAGAGAGGAAAATTTAGCTCACGGTTTATTGGACCATTCGAGATATTGGATCGAGTTGGGAAGTTAGCTTATCAATTGGCTTTACCGCCTACCCTTTCTGCTGTTCATAATATATTTCACGTGTCTATGCTTCGGAAATATGTAGCCGACCCGTCTCATGTTATTGATTTCTAGCCTATAGTGTTTGATGAGAACTTAACGTACGAGGAAATCCCTGTGGAGATTTTGGCAAGTGAACAAAAGGTGCTGAGAAATAAGATGATTAAACTTGTTAAAGTTTTGTGGCGAAATCAATTAACAGGGGAGGCTGCGTGGGAACTCGAGGACAAGATGAGGGAGCGTTATCCATTCCTGTTCTCCAAGACTTGATTTTTGCGAGGACGCAAAATCATAAGGTGGGGAGACTGTAAGGACCCGAGGTTTGATTTCGGGAATTTAGAATTTTTTTTCTTATATTGATTTGTTTATTTAGTATTTTTAACTACGGAAAATTATTTGCTAGTTTTTGCTAAGTGCATTTTAGTTAAATGATAATTAACCATAATTAGTTCTTTTAAAAAAAATTGTAATTAACCATGCTTAATTTTGTTTGAGGGCTAGTTAGCAAAGAAAAGAGGAGGAAGGGTTTGAAATGAAATTTTGGAGGTGGAAGGGTTTGATGTTAATTTGAAGGGGTGGAGGGACTTGTAAATAATTTGCTTTTAGTTATTATTTGAAATTAGAAAAAACAAAAGTATAAAAGGGAAAAACAAGAAAAGAAAATACAATTCCATCCTTTTTTCTTCTTCTCCAACCGTAGACCCCCCCCTCCTCTCAAAAATTTCATCCACTCTCTTTTCTCTTGGATCTTGGAGCAATTTGAAGGGGTTTTGTATGATTCATGTTGGAATCACTATCTTAGGGAGATTCAAACAAGTCTTGGAATGAAATTTGATCAAAAGCTCAAGGTAATTACTAACCTAGAATGTCATTTTTGGCAAGTTTTCCATGGTATTGATTGGAGTTTCTTGAGGGTGTTTACATGAAGGTTCTCTTTGATTTTAAATTCTGGAAATGGTGTTTCAATTGATGTTTATGAATCCTAAGTATCACCTTTTAAGTATTCTTTAAAGGATAAAAGACATGGGTGGATGCAAGCTTTTTAAAAACTCCATTAATGGAGGTTTTTGAAGCTTTGGTGTTCTTTGATTTTTGGGATTTCTTGACCATGACTTTAAGTTTATCAAATCTGGAATTTAAGAGTGTTCATATGATTATATGTTGTATGAAAAACAACTTGGAAAGGAAGAGAAATGAATTTTGATAGATTCTCAAAACTGGCAAAAATGCTAGTTTTAAAACTTAGCTAGTTTTGGGTGTTTCTTTGTTTAATCTTGAAAGTTATCAATTCTGGAAATTTTGGATGTTTGTATGCATATTTTATACATGGAAAACACATTGGAAAATCAACTTAATCAGTTTTTGGTATATTTCCATTTTGACCAAAAATTGCACTTTTGTTGGACTAGTTTTCTTGTTTTTGGGTGTTCCTTGACTTTTAGTGAAAGATTATCAATTATGGAGCATTTGATGTTTAAATATATATATTTAAACAAGGAAAACACCTTAAAGCATCAATCTAATGAATATTTCTTAAGTACTCCTTGTTTGACCGAAAATTGCATCCCGAATCAACTAGTTTTGGAACTTGTATCACTAACCGGGTTTGAGGTTATTTTGTGATTGTTATGGCTGATTTGTAATGTTTATATTAGCCTAAACATATATGGATTAACTTGTTGTAGGCCAAAGGCGAGCGAATACAAACGGAGCCAACTTTGAAGGTGAGAACATAAAGAATCGGAAGGGTGAATGGCGAGCATTCACGGGTTTTTTCTTCCCGGGTTAGTTTGAATAAGAAAGTTTGGTTTAACTGGTTGATTGATAGTATGGTTGGAAAGGTTAAGAGTATAAGAGGATTATGGAAACAGATATTGACTTCGGTAGTGGCTAAAGGGTCGAAATGTGGATTAGCTTAAACCGATTCATAGTTGTTCATTGAAGCATGCCTAATTGCTTTATTATTATGTTCATAGTCCATGAACAAGTCATATACTGGATTTGGGACTATGATTATGCATACTTGATACTTTTTTATTATGCTCGAAAACTAGTTGTGATCACGAACCATGTGAATATGTGAAACTTGAACACTATATGAGTAAAGATGGAGTCATATGCCTATTTTGGAAAAGTTGATCTAATTACATTTGTTGATTCGATATCCCGTTATATAATCTTGTTATGAAGAAGTATGTTTAATCCATTTCATGTCATACATGCCACTCATGCATATCATGTGATCATTATGTAGCCATGGGGTTGTAACCCGTGTGTATGGCTGTTTGTACGTTACACATGGTTACCGTGGCGGAGAAGTGATGGAGCTCCGGTGTGCTATGTTAGAATGGCTCAGGTGCTAGTAAATTGTGATAGTTTGAAATTGAGATGAGCTACGGCTCGAAGGTTGATTGATTTTGTAATGTGGGGCGTAGCGAGATGCCGGGTTTGTATTGGTAATGCTTGTGGTATCAAAGAGGAGGGAATTATGTATTTAAAGATGTTATGACTAGTTGATATCATCCATACGTAAAGCATTTGTTCATACACATTTTAAGCATATTATTATATTCTTTAGCATTCTACCATGGTCATCCCGCATCACTGTTCATATTCTTTTGTTTTCACTGAGTGTCATGCTCAAAGGTGCTCTAAATCACCTTTCAGGTAATGCTCGGGGGCGAAGGCGTGGAGTGACAGGTGGTGCACGTTGATAGTCCGAGATGGATGATTTTGGATATGCTTAGAGTCACGCGAGCCACGAGTATTGGAAGTTGTTTGAAAGTCGGGCTTTTATTTTGGAGTTAAAGTTTTAAAACCTTATGTATATGTATATTTTGTTATATTTATCGTTTAAAATTGATGCACCAAACTTTGCTATTTTATTTTGATATTGAACTTTTTGTGATCTTCTGAACTGGCCGATGTGCCGATGAATTCTGGAAAACAGGGTTATTTTATGTTATTTTTGTATTTAAGGCATGAAATTTACGAATACTACATGTCGAAATTTTTGATATTTGACTAAGTAATTGTTTTTGGGTTTAAGTTTTTGTTTTGCTTCCACTTGCGCAACCGCGACCGGCTTTTTAAATAAGTTGGGTCGTCACACACACAAAACAAACTTTTTCCTAATGGCTTTTTGCCACTCACAGTTATTTAACAATATCATTAAAATAATTAGTGATATTAACTAATAAATGTGGGACATTCTAAAATAATAATAAAATCACTTTGTTTTAGAAAAGGGCATTTAATGACATATTTGAGATAAACCAAAATAGTAATAGTTTTTTAAAACGAATGTTTTAGGGTGCTATTACCTCCCTAAACATGAATAAACTCCTGAACCCATTTTTTTTATCGCAGACCATTTTTATTTTCGTCTTTCTCGGGTGACCAATCACACCTTTTTAAAACCAATGATTGGTGGCGACTCCTGTTTTCTTTCTTGTTCTTTTCTTTAACCTTTTTTCAGGATGGAAAATGACATGTGTGTTTTTTAAGAGGGTCGGTTGCTCTGCGTCGTTCGAGGGGGTAGCAACAAGTACTATTTGATTTTATTATTAAGTCTCAATCCTATAAAGCCATAAATTTTCCAAGTATATTATATCGTGCAGGAATTGAGTAGAAATCAAAAAGAGAGACATGGATTGGGTAAGTATGATTACAGAATATCTCGTTAAAGATAAGTAAATTTTATAGAACGTTTGGTAAAGTTTTTAAACTTTTTATTTATGTTGCACATTAAGTATTTCAATTCATTTATAATTATGTTCACACAGATAAAGACAAAGAAATTTGAATCAATTGTTGATCGGGCTATTGTTTGGAAGGAAGCAAGGATGAATAAGGATGGAAAGCTATAAAAACATATTCAAGAAGTGGCGAATGAAATTGTAAGTACCATTTTACATTCTCAGCAATGATTTTTTCTCATAACGAGTGTTCAACGTCAAAGTCCCACAAAAATAATGTGATTGGTTATTTTAATCTTGAAACATACGTGGATTTTGGTCTTGTGTAGGATGATTTAATGAAACAAAGCAAATTGAATTCCGTGTCACTATCTGGGAGTGATGATGTACTATCAACTGCATTGCACACTAAAGAATATTCTGGACAGGTTCGAGGAGTTGGAAAAGGTGTCACTCCAAATGTTTATTTCAATAATCCTCGTCAAACAAGGAAAAAAAGGAAGACAAAGAAAAATCAATGTTATACGACCACATCAAAGAATTAGAGTATGAACTAAAAGCAATTAAGCGAGATTCTATTTCTGAGCGAGATAGTTGCTATAAAGCAATAATAGACTCGGAGACTAATTTGGTAAGGTGGAGTGATTACTATTTTATTTGCTTACTATTAGATTTTCTCTACACAATAATACTTTCATTTCAATATAATTTAGGAAAAAGAAGAAGAATATGTCAATGATGTTATAGAAATACCACAACCGATCGAGGTACTAAAATTTGTATATTGCATACTGTGTACATATATTATGTCAACTAATTATTTCACTTAATTGCATAATAGGGAAAGAAATGCAGATTGGCAATGGGGTCCATCACCAATGTTGTGGCTATTGGTATCATGTTCGTACAGAAAAACACCACCCAGTCGATATTGATGGCAGAAGAAGGAAGTGTTATGGTATGAATTGATGCTCAAGTTGGAAGTTATTGTTTATTGCCTATATGTCTCAGTGATGAAACAACCAGAGTATATGAAGCAATTGGTTCCACATTGAGTTGGCCAAGTAATCTTGACTTGTTGGGAGAACTCATGGATGTCATGGTTTCAAAACAAAAGGTAAAATAAATCATCTTCTTATAAGACATACAAGTTAATTATAAATTTCATAACAAATTATTTATTTTATCTATCGTAAGGCATTAAAAACAGAAGTAGTGAAGAATGCGATAACAATACATATTCCTATTGCACTACGTTTTTTGAGACTTCGAACTGAACAAATGGCTATTCGTTCTGTGATCCAATTCTTTCTACCCGTTGAACTATTTCAATGGGAGCAACGATGTGGTATAATGCAAGAAGACTTTTCATTTTTTTTTATATGGAACCCATTGCAATTGATTGCATAACCGTTTATGTCGTGTAATTCATTCATTTTACTTTATACACATGATTTGGGTAATGGTTAATTAATGATTACTTTTATTTGATATTATATGTATTTGTATACCCGGATCATTAAATCTAATGATTTGGGCATGTACAAATTTATGGACATATTGGAAATATCAGTTGGTGTGGGTAATGTAGAGATACAAGCCATAAATTTGTCAAGAAGGTTGATGGCACTAGTTAATGGTCAAGTCATATTGGTTCCTTACAATACAGGGTAAGTGATTTAGTGTTTATAAAAAGGTATTGCATGCAAGTGTTTTAATTTACATGTTTTTCGTATTGGATTTTTAGGGGTCACTATGTTCTAGTTGTTATTGATCTGAGTTCAAATATAGTCTATTCTATGGATTCGTTAAAGGACCGTTTAACTGATGATGTGAAGAAGGTGGTTCACATATAAGTAACTAGTACTATGACGTCAATTCCTATTTTTTATTATAAAATTAACTTTCCATATCTAATGATTTTAGGGCTTACAAGATATATCAAGTAAATCAACCGAGCATGTCTAGACAAAAACTAACTTTCAAAGTCTTGAAGGTATATGAATCGATAAAATTTATAAAGCATTATTCTTTATTAGCACAAGTGTAGTAAAATTTTGTCATACAGTGTGCTCGTCAGCCAGGAAGTGTTGAATGCGGATATTATGTTATGAAATTCATGCGTGAGATCATTCAATGTCGTAGCATAGATATCGTTGAACTGTTATTTTTGATTTTTTTCTTTTCAACACTTTGTTTTACATAAAAACAAGATTACTATCTTTAAGTTATGTTTGTGTATTTAAATTAATATGTAGATGAAGAATACGTCTTCCACCTATACTCAAGAAGAGCTAGATGAAGTAAGGGTTGAGTGGTCAGAATTCATGGTATCCTAGTTAGATTAGGAAGCAAACTTTGTCAAGCTAGCTTGTAACGTCCCGTTACTTTTAGAGGTAAATTTTTTTTATTTTATTTTATTAATTTATTATTTTTATTTATTTAAAGCTTTTAAAATTAGTTAAAATTAGTAATTTCAGTTTTATTAGTTATTTCCGTCCGAAAATCCTTTTTATCGTTTTAATTCGTTTCGGTGACTCTGATAATTATTAACGGGCCAATTAATAATTATTAGACACCTTTAGATTTATTTAAGACCGTCGGTTTTCGTTTTATAAGCAAAAGGTCAAAAAGGGCAAAACCGTAATTTCCAAACTACCAAAATATCTAAATTCACTATTCCATCATCTTTAAAAGTCACAAAATTGACCAAAACTTGTCATTTTTCCTTGCCATTGCCGTGAGCAACTTCAAGCCATGGATGAGAATTTCTTTTCTTCGTTTCTCATTCGTTTCTCGGCGGATCGTCGTGTTTTCGGTTGCGTTGGATTGGTAGGGACGAAGGCTACCTATCCAACCTAGCTTTTCGAAGTTTCCCGTTCTCTAAGGGAAGTCCCAAAAAGTAAGTTTTCAAAACTTTTTAGGTGGTTTTGTTCGTTTTTGATTATAAATGAGATTTGAAGTTGAAATCATGAATTTCTATCATGAAAAATGACGATTTTGAGCCCGGATTTTCGAAAAACACTATTCACCCGAAAACACTATTCACCCGAGACACTATTCATCCGAAATCACTATTCATCCGAAAATGCAAACTTGTTCTCATATTAGATATGAGTTGTATTATGTTGTGCAATTGGTGAATTGTAGGTTTGCATTGTCGTGTGGATTCGACTTCGATTCTTGGATACTCGACTTAAAACCTAAGGTGAGTTTAATATGATAGTTAGCAATTTTATGAATTTAGTTTCATTATGTAATTGTTTATCAATGTTAAGAGGGGGTTAACTTCTTAGAATTAAGTTTTGGGTGGAAACTTTAATTCGGAAGTGTGTGTGGAGAAAGTTGGACTTATGGTTAGTTCGATGATTAGAGATCATCGGGGAGGTTTGGAAGTATGGTAACGTGATTTGGAGATGTTCGATGAAAGTTGATTTGGAAGTTACTTCGGTTGATTTGGAAGTTACTTCGGTTGTTTTAGAAGTTACTTTGATGGATTTGAAGTCATTTGGATGACTTTGGAAGTAAAGTAATTAGAAGATGCACTTGAGTGTTAACTCGTGTATTCTAGTTAGTTAGGTTTCTATTTAACTTAGTAGACTTCTTCGGAGTTTAGCTAACTTATTGGAGACCTAGGGCACAATGATTCACACATGATAGTATGTTGATTCGATCCATACGTATCATGGTGTGATGAATTTGTGGGAACTTTGAGCACTTAGTAACTAGCACATGATAGTATGTTGATTTCGATCCATACGTAGTCATGGTGTGATGTTGGTACTTTGGTTTGTAACTAGCACATGATAGTATGTCGATTTCGATCCATACATATCATGTTGCGATATGGTGAAATTCCTGATACCTATGGTGAAATTCCTGATACCTATGGTGAAATTCCTGATACCTATGGTGAAATTCCTGATATCCGATATGGTGAAATTCCTGATACCTATGGTGAAATTCCTGATACCTATGGTGAAATTCCTGATATCCGATATGGTGAAATTCCTGATACCTATGGTGAAATTCCTGATACCTATGGTGAAATTCCTGATATCCGATATGGTGAAACTCCTGATATGCGATGGTTGTGATATGGTAATACCGTACGGGCTTAGTATGCGATATTTATCCATATGGTATACCCGGTACGATGGTTGTGATATGGTAATACCGTACGGGCTTAGTATGCGATATTTATCCATATGGTATACCCGTGCGATGGTTGTGATATGGTAATACCGCACGGGCTTAGTATGCGATATTTATCCATATGGTATACCCGATGCGATGGTTGTGATATGGTAATACCGCACGGGCTTAGTATGCGATATTTATCCATATGGTATACCCGATGCGATGGTTGTGATATGGTAATACCGCACGGGCTTAGTATGCGATATTTATCCATATGGTATACCAGTGCGATGGTTGTGATATGGTACATGGTAGTACGTGGATTCGGATCCGTGCATGCCATGGTATTATGATCTATGATACGGCACATGATAGTATGTTGATTCGGATCCATACGTATCATGGTGCGATGGTTGTGACATGGTATGACCGTACGTGGTATGTTGATTTCGATCCATACAATAGCACGATACGATGAAACTTGATTGGTAATAAAGATAGTTAATGTTATTTTTTTACCTATTCTTTAGAAACGTGTAGTGAGACTTAGTTGTGAATGTTAATTTTACTTTAAGTCTTTATTTCCATCTCATGGTTTTGAATGACGAATACGGGTAGTATGATACTATCTTATGTTTACATGGAAATTGGAATGTGGTTATTGGTAGAAATGAACATTTAGGCCTTTGGACACGATTTCTGGTATGAGATTTAGTTCATAGGATTACTTGCTTTCATTTTACTCTCACTAGCATTGTTTGCTAATGGTGCTACACCACAATATTTTCAGGTGAACCCCGTCCTAAGAAGCAGGGTAGAGGAAATGGTGTCGCTTGACTGGCTGAGGTGGTGTAAGGACAATATTAAACACTTTTGAAGCATTAGTAGTAAAGCTTGTAAATCATATACTTTTTACATAATTGTGTCATTTTGAGCCCGTGAAGGGTGTATGTGTAAAGTATTTTGATGTTTTTATGATTAAACTTTACTTTGGAATGTGCATTCCCGATTTATAGCTTTCTCTGGACTTTGGGTTGTAAAACAGGTTTTGGTTATTCGACTTTTAAACGAACCCATGCCGTTTTTCTTTAAAAATTAAGTCTTCCGCTGTGCATTTGAATTTAAAGAATTTAACGGAAAATCGGGTCGTTACATAGCTCTATTCATTTGACTCTTTCTCAGGTACTCTAATATTTTTCTACTTTGTGTTTTGTATTATTTGTTGTGTTTCATTGGCTATCCTGCAGCTATAGTAGCCTTGACTATGATGAATTTAGTGATGTTACCATCTTGTAGAATCATAATTTTATTGACTAGTGTTAGTCTACTTTGTTCTTTTATTACATTTGATTGAGTGTCATTGGCTATCCTGCAGTTATAGTAGCCTTGACTATGGTGAATTTAGTGATGTTACCATCTTGTAGAATCATAATTTTATTGACTAGTGTTAGTCTATTTTGTTCTTTTATTACATTTGATTGAGCGTTATTGGCTATCCTGCAGTTATGGTAGCCTTGACAATGATGAATTTTGTGATGTTACCATCTTGCATAATCATAAATTTACTGCCTAGACTTTGTCTACTTTGTTTTGTTATTACATTTGATTGAGTGTCATTGGCTATCCTGCAGTTATGGTAGCCTTGACTATGGTGAATTTAGTGATGTTACCATCTTGTAGAATCATAATTTGTCTGACTAGTCTTTGACTACTTTGTTTTTTTATCACATTGACTAGAAACTTTCACCTTATCCTTCTCCAATTTCAAATGACTCAAGGATGTTGCTTCTTTTTGTACATATTTGGGCTTCTCCAATTTCAAATCACTCAATATCATGATCTTGCTTCCCATACATATTGAATGAATTCTTCCTTCAACTTTGGAGAAGTTTTTTTTGACATGGAGTTTTTTCCTTCAAATCACTCAAACCATTTACATCTCTAGAAAGTAGCATTAAACACAAACCAACTTCTTTTTTTTATGATCATTAATTATAATAAAAAGAGCAGCAAATAAGAATGAAGATGAAGTTTCAGTAGCCATACCTTGTAATTTTTCTCTTAGAAGATCTTTTTCCATGATTTGAACTTGGGATTTCATTATCAGCTGACTTACGGTCATAATCTTCCTCCTCTTGCTTTCTTCAAATCAAATTTACAAATAAGGCAAGCCTTGAAGTTTTCTCTAAATCTCTCCTTTTCACGGCCATAATCTTCCTCCTCTTGCTTTCTAAAACGCCTAACCTTCCTCCCATATTCTTTTAACCGAAGGCTTCTCTAGCCAAGTTTTCTACGTTTTTACTCTCTTTCATGTCCTCTTAACTCAGAACCACACGTTCATAAATTCGTTCAAAACCAAGGTAAGTTCTTTCCCTTTTAAAATGTAATAGTTCATAGGAGCTTTGTGTACTTTAATTGAAAATCTGGATTTTTCTATGAATATTTAGATTATATGATTATTTTTTCTTGAAATAAGATTTAAATACAAAAGCATAGGAAAAAAAATCAATGGATTTGGATTTGTATTTTAAAAGTTGTGATTTTTTGAAGATTGATGTTCATATAAATTCCTTGTTATGAAAATTTCTGAGCACTTACTATTACTGAATTTTTTGACACTGATTTTTGAAACTAATGATTTTTGGTTATTTTTTTTTATAAAAAATAGACTCATAAAAGAAGATTTACATTCCGGAATCACCCTTTTTTTTTATAAGTATAAAAAAAGATATGATTTTTTAAATTTGATGCAAAATCTACAGAAATTTGTATATAAAACCGAGAATGAGAAAATGTTTTGACATGAAATCTGATTTTCTTTGCAAATGTGTGTTCTTTTCGATTTTAGTAATCAATCAGGGACGAATATAGAATATTAAAGAGAAAGAATTGAGTAAAAATATGTTTTGGTTAAAAGGTTATGAATTTTCAAAGTTGAGGTGTTTTGTTTGAAATAATTATGCTAATGTTATTGGTTTGCCTTATTTGTAAATTTGATTGCCATATTTTGTGTTTACTACGTTCCTATTTATCATCTTCATATTAAGGTCATACTTGAATGAATTTTTATAATATTATATTGACCATTATTTGATTTTCAAAATAGAAAGGTGTTGGAATTTATTAGGATACTAATTTTCCAACTTCCTAAAAAGCATAATATGATTAATAAACCAAACCATAAAGATAGAAATTGGAATTAATTAGGATACTAATTTTCCAAATTATAAAAATAAACAATGAAAGTTTAAATAGAAATTGAAATTTACTAAGACATTAATTCTCCAACTTTCCATAGAATATCAAATTCTAAAATTAAATAATCCAAAATTGATTTTCACACAAATTTCCTATGATGGAGCTTAAGAGTTTTTAGGATACTGATCTTTTATATTTCTTAAAGAATAAGAATTTAATTAAGGGATACCGAGATTAAATTCTAATAAAACTTTTTCCTAATGGCTTTCATGTTACTCATCCAATTTGATTATGCTCTTTTAATGTTTATGGCATTAATCAAAAACATATGAGACATTTAATAATAAAAAATTAAGAACATATTGTGTGTTGAAGAATAATAAAAAGGCTTTAATAAGAAATAACAAAGATAATAAATAGTAATTGTTTTTCTAAACAAACATAATAGGGTGCTAATACCTTCCCTATGTGTGAATGAACTCCCGAACCGATCATCAAACATTAGGTGACCATCCTTAACTTAGAGACTAGGTGACTAATCACACCATACCTTAAAACCAATGATTAATGGCGACTCCTTTTGTAACGTCCCGTTATTTTGAAGTGAATTTTTTTTAATTTAATATTGTTTATTTATTTATTTATTTTAATTTAAGTATTTAGTTTAATTATTATTTTTGTAATTTCGATTTTAGTAGTTAATTTCGCCCGAAATTCTTTTTAATCGTTTTAATACTTTTAAATTCGCTTCGGTGAGATTAATAATTATTAATAGGCCAATTAATAATTATTAATCACCTTTAGATTAATTTAAGAGCTTCAAGTTTCGATTTATAAGTCAAAAGTCATAAAAGGACGCAACCGTCATTTTCAATTTTTTAAAATATCTAAAATCACTATTCATTTTCCTTTAAAAACTCATCTTTGACTTCATTTGACCAAGAGCAACTCTTTTTTCTTCTCCTTGCCATGGAGCTCATCTTCCGTGGATGAGAAGAAGATTTCTTTGGGCTTTCGTCATTTCTCGACCGTTTTCGACGAGGTCAGTTGCGTTGGATTGGTAAGGACAAGGGCTGCCTATCCAACCTACCTTTTCGGAGTTTCCCGTCCTCTAAGGGAAGTCCCAAGAAGTAAGTTTTCAAAACTTTTTATATAGATTTGTTCGTTTTTGATTATAAATGAGTTTCGAAGTTGAAATCATGAATTTCAATCATGGAATTTGACGAATTTGAGCCCGGATTTTCGAAAAACACTATTCACCCAAAAACACTATTCACCCAAAAACACTATTCATCCGAAATTACTATTCATCCAAAATCACTATTCACCCGAAAATGCACACTTGTTCTCATCTTAGTTATAAGTTGTAATATGTTGTGCAATTGGTGAATTGTAGGTGCGTTTGCTCGGTTGTTGATTCGTGGGAAATTTAAGATTTGGAACAAATCTTATTTGGCTAAAGTGAGAATAGTTAGGATTTAAAGTAATTATAGAAAGCGAATAAGTATGTTGATTTGTAGAATTAGAAACCAAGACTAAGATTCGAATCTAAGATTAGAGGGAAGTGAGTTAGTGCCCTTAGGATTAGGAGTTAATCCTTTAAGTGAGAACTTAGGAGTTCACGAGGAAAATATTGAATCTTAGAAAATTCTAAGTTAGATTCGTTTTGAAGCTTAGGATGGATCATTGGAAGTTAAAAGATCCAAACTTTTATATAGAACAATTAATAGAACCTCGGATTATGTTGGAAGTTTAGAATCTTTGAAGGTATAAGTTAATCGTTTAAGATAGGATTTACTTTTATTAATGCAGTGGAGTTCGATTTACATATCGTTTTGCCGAGATTCATATCTATTTTACTTTATGTCTTTACTTTATGCCCTTTACTTTTTGTTTGTTTTGGTTACTTTAATATTCATACTTACTTTTATTTACTTTTACAAGCATGTGCAAGCATAACCATAACATATTGCACCATAACATCTCGCATCATTGAAAAGAAAGTGAGAAAGAAAGGAAGAGGAGAATGTTGGAGCCTACAGGTAGTGTCCGCATCACCATCAGAGAAAAATAAACGAAAGTGAGAAAGAAAGAAAGCGGAGAATGTTGGAGCCTACGGGTAGTGTCCGCATCACCTTCTTCATTCATAGGGTTGAATGGGTATCCTACGGGATGTACCTATTATCTTCATTCATTCATAAGGTTGAATGGGTATTCTACGGGATGTACCTATTATCTTCATTCATGCATAAAGGGCGAATGCAAATCCTACCGGATGTCTTCATTACCTTCATCATGCATATGATCGATGGAAATATATATCATGGATAAAGAACCGAAATGTTTTATTTATGTAAAGTTTATTTACTTTTCTTATTTATGTTGTAACAAGTTAATGAATGAGAATTTGACTACGAGTGTTAGTAATATCATCCTTTGAAGATTATAGAATGAAATTACCTAGAGTTTGGAGAACTTTAGGAATGGTTGTGTCAGATTAATTGGACACAAATCGGAATACGAGTTTGAGGTCTATCTTTACTTTTTATTCTTATTATTCTCACTGGGCTTACGTTGTTAGCTCATGATATTACAAAAATTTCAAGTAATGCCCTGACTAGAGGTCGTGGGAAAGGAGATGGTGCTGCATGATCGAGGGATGATGATTTCGAGATGGACTAGGTGTTATGTAAAAGTCCATGTACATGGTTTTGTGAATTTTATATAATTTTGAGATTTGTACAATTGTATATAGCTGTAATGTCCCGTTATTTTGTGATAAAAAAAAACTTTTATTTATTTTATTTTAATTTAAGTAATTAAAGTTTATTTATTTATCGGTAAATTAGAATTTAGTAGTTTATTTCGGTTTAAGTCCTTTGAATTACCTTTTTAGTTTATTTTTGTTTTAATGGTATTAATAATTATTAACGGGCCAATTAATAATTATTAATCACCATTGGGATAGTTTAAGGACATCGGGTTTCGTTTTATAAGTCAAAAGTCATAAAAGGACATAACCGTCATTTCCAAAATTCCTAAATATCTAAACACTATTCACTTCATCTTCTTTAAAATTACCCTTGACTCATATTTGACCAAAAATCAACACCATTTCCTTCCTCCTTGCCGTGAGTCCAAGAGAGAAAAGAGAGATTTTCAGTTTTTGCTCGTTTCTTGCCGGATCGCTTCGATTCTCGTTCCATTAGAAAGGTATCGGTCCTACGATTCATTTCCACCCAACCATCCTACTTGCCACTCATGTTATACGGAGTTCTCGTTAAGTAAAGTTTCAAACCCTAAGCTCCAAATAGTGTTTTAATGGAGTTTTCTTTGTTTTCTTTCGATTTCTTGCCATGAAACTCGGTGTTTGTAAATACGGGAGTAGTTTTAAGAGTTTTTGGAAACTTTCCCATAACCCTAAAACCGAGTTTCAGTCGAAACCCTTCCCGTTTGAAATTTACCCTTTTGGGTTTAATTTTGGGTTAGAATTTAATGAAATAATGTTTATTTAAATTCAATTTGGGAAAGGGCATAATGTTCAAAAACCCTATTTATCGATACCCATTGAAATCAGGAATATCGAATTTTCTTAAAACCAACTCGAAACACTTTTAAATTGCCTAAAAGCCGGAAAACCAAACCCCAAGGCCTAATTTCTTTGTGAAGGCCGAGAGCCTCTTTATGGGGGTTTGATGGATTTTTGTCATGTTGTATGTTAGGTTGTTGTTTGATCGATAGTTAGTAAAATTATTGATTGTGTGATATAATTCAATTGTAGGTGTTTTCGAACCGCTTGTTTGATCGCTCTTCCGGACTTAGGAGCGAAGCTAACTTTCTTTAAGGTGAGAATAGTCAGGATTTAAAGTAATTATAGAAAGCAAATAAGTGTGAAGGTTTGTAGAATTTGAAACTAAGACTAGAATCCGAATCTAAGATTAGAGGGAGATGAGTTAGTGCCCTTACGATTAGAAGTGAATCCTTTAAGTGAGAACTTAGGAGTTCTTGAGGAAACTAATGAATCTTAGAAGATTCTAAGTTAGATTCGTTTCGAAGCTTAGGTTGGATCATTGGAAGTTAAAAGATCCAAACTTTTAGATAGAACGGTTAATAGAACCTCGGATTATATTGGAAGTTTAGAATCCTGGAAGGTATAGGTTAATCATTAGGATAGAATGTACTTGTATTATTGTAGCGGAGTTCGATTTACATATCGTTCGTCCGATATGCTTATCTATTTTACTTTATGTCTTTTACTTTATACTCCTTTACTTTATGCTTGCATCAACTACTTTAATTCCGCACTTTATTTATTTACTTTTACAAGGATATGCAAGCATATGCATATCATATTGCATCATACCATTCTCGCACCATTCATGAAAAAGAAATGAAAGTGAAAAAGAAAAGAAAGTGAAAGAGAAAAGAAGGAAGAATGATGAACCCTACGTGGAGTTCACATCACCTTTAGTGAAAAAGAAACGAAAGTGAAAATGAAATGAAAGTGAAAGAGAAAAGAAAGTGAAAGAGAAAAGAAGGAAGAATGATGAACCCTACGTGGATTTCACATCACCTTCAGAGAAAAGAAAGAATATGAAAGAAAAGGAGTTGAATGAGTATCCTACGGGATGTTCTCATTACTTCTAGATTCAAAAGGAGTGAATGGTATCCTACGGGATTGACGCATTACTTCTTCATACATAGGGAGTTGAATGGTATCCTGCAGGATTGACGCATTACTTCCTCATGTGTAAGGCTGAATGGGATCCTACGGGATGTTCTCATTACCCTTCATTCACGCACAAAAGGGCAATTGCAAAGTCCTACAGGATGCTCTCATGCATTCATGTTTATGATAGATGAAAGAGAGATTCGAGAAGTTGTATGATGTGCAAAGTATATTTACTTTTCTTACTTATGTCATAACAATGTTGATGGATGAGTATTGACTATGATTATTAGTAATATCATCCTTAGAAAGTATAAAAAGAAATTACCTAGAGTTTAGAGAACTTTAGGAGTGAATTGTGTTAGATTAATTGGACACAAATCGAAATACGAGTTTGAGGTCTATCTTTACTTTTTATGCTTATTATTCTCACTGAGCTTAAGTTATTAGCTCATGATATTACAAAAATTTCAGGTAATGCCCTGGCCAGAGGTCGAGGGAGAGGAGATGGTGTTGCGTGATTGAGGGATGTTGACCTTGAGATGGACTCGGTTATTGTAAAGTCTATGTATTTTCTTTTGTGAACTTTAAAGACTTTGATGATTTTGTATTGTATTTAGCTCATAAGAGCTTATGGATGATGTTTTTATGATATTACATCTTTGAACTCCTGATTTGGGACTTAATGTTCCATGTGATTTTATTAGATTTGAAAATTAGGATGTAAACAGGTTTTGGCTAGCCAACTTTCAAACATAACCACGCCAATTTTTCTTAAAATAAAAGACTTTCGTTGTTTTCTCTGATTTGAATTAATTTAATTTAATTTAATTTATTTAAAAGTGACGGGTCATCACAGTTGGTATCAGAGCCGACGGGTTCTGTAGGCTACATGCGATGCATGTTTGTATTTCATGTTTTGTTTTAAGTCCATTCTCAAAGTCATCATCTGAGATCAGCAGCATCAGGTATTCCTAAACCTTTATCTTTAAACTGGCATATTTATTTCGATTTGGTAAAGGAGTGGTGAATCCTCTTTTACTAGTAACTTATCAAGTTATATTGACTATAATGTAGTATGCCTCCTAGAAGGTGATAGATGAGCTGGTGTTAGGGCGGCTGCTCCTATGAGGAGTAGAGGCCGAGCCCGTAACCCATCACCACCACCTCCACCTGAGATTCCTGTTATACCGCCACTTGTTCAGGGGCGAGGAGTTTAATTTGCTGAGGATGTTTATCTTGAGTTATTACGGGATGCTGGTAGACCCGTTCTGCCTGTTATACCTCCACCGATAGCAGCAGATATAGCAGTTGATCTGGTTGGAGTTACTGATGCTACTAGGACTCTGAGGGAGTATAGTCGATATGCACCTGCTGAGTTTGATGGTAGGTCTTTAGATGCATCTGTTGCAAAGTTATAGATTGATAGGGTTGAGAGAGCTTTTGAGTTTATTAGGTGCCCGGACTGTCTGAAGGTCCATTGTGGTACGTATTCTCTAGTTGATGATGCCCTGTATTGGTGGAGAGGGCTTCATAGATCACTTTCTCTTACCATGCAGGTTACTTGGGAGGTATTTAGAGAGAAGTTTTATGAGAAATATTACCCAGCTGATTTACGAGACCGATTAGAGGTAGAGTTTCTGACCCAGAAACAGGGTTATAGATCGGTGACAGAGTACGAGCGAGAGTTCAATCGATTGTCTAGGTTTGTTCCTGGACAGATTACCGACCCTCAGGCTCGGGGTAGAGCGCAGTTTAGACATTCGAGGGCACAGAGACAGACTCCCCAGTATTGTCATAACTGTTCTGGTTATCATGCTTGGATATGCCCCCTACCACTTATATGTTATACTTGTGGTCAGGAGGGTCATCCATCTAGACAGTGTAGGGCTCGTCAGACACAACCACCACAGTATGGTTACCCGGGACAGGGTATTCAGCGGAGACCGTATCAGGCACCACCTTCTTTTTATACTCCTATGGTTAGGGGCAGAGGTCAGGACCGAGTCAGAGGTCAGTTCAGGGGTAGAGGTCAGGGTGGACAGGCTCAGCAATATAGACTTCTACCTGTTGTTCCACCGCCACGGATTTTACCTCCACCGCCTTTGCCATTTCCTCCACCGCCACGACCAATTCCTCCACCTGTTCAGCATCAGGCTCGTGTATTTGCCACCAAAGAAGAGGCCAAGGCTGCAGGTAATGTAGTTACTGGTACTCTGACAGTTTTGGGCCATTCGGCTTTTGTTTTATTTGATTCTGGGGCTAGTCACTCGTTTATTTCTTCTGAGTTTGTTGAGTCAGCTACTCTTGAGTCTGCACCGTTAGGGTATGAGATGCGTGTTTCGACCCCAGTGGGGAAGTTTGTTATTGCTGATAGTATGATTAGCACCGATGATTTGTGTTTTATGGGTTGTTGCTTGCATGCTACTTTGATTATCATGCCTATGTCTTATTTTGATGTGATTTTTGGTATGGATTGGCTATCAGCTAATCGTGCCACCATTGATTGTACTGAGAGAGTTGTTGATTTTATGGGTCCATGTGGGACCAGTTTACGTTTTCATGGGACTAGTAGTCGAGTAGCACCCACTTTGATATCGATGTTAGAAGCTAGTATGCTTATAAGTGATGGAGCCTTGGGCTATATAGCTAGTGTGGTTGACACTTCTATACCAGAGGCTAGTTTGAGTTCTATGCCAGTAGTGAGGGATTTCGTTGATGTTTTCCCTGATGAGTTACTCGGTTTGCCACTGGTGAGACAGTTTGATTTTCAGATTGAGATTGCTCCTGGGACAGCTCCATTGTCCAAAACACCTTATCATATGGCACCGGCTGAGTTGAAAGAACTCCAGAGCCAGTTACAGGGACTTTTAGACTTGGGATTTATACGCCCGAGTGTTTCACCGTGGGGAGCTCCGGTGTTGTTTGTGAAGAAGAAGGATGGTTCTATGCGTTTATGCATCGATTATAGAGAGTTGAACCGTTTTACGGTGAAAAACAAGTATCCTTTGCCTAGGATAGAAGTCTTGTTTGATCAATTGAGAGGAGCCACTATCTTTTTGAAGATAGATTTGAGATCTGGCTATCATCAGTTGAGGATTCGGGATGAGGATATTCCCAAGATTTCATTCAGGACGCGTTATGGACATTATAAGTTTGTAGTTATGTCTTTTGGCTTGACCAACGCGCCTGCAGCTTTTATGGACCTTATGCACACGATGTTCAGGAGGTTTATTGATGCTTTTGTGATTGTATTCATTGATGATATCTTGGTTTATTCCAAGACAGAGGAGTTGCACGCTATACACCTTCGGGAAGTACTGACAGTACTACGAGATCAGAGAGTGTATGCCAAGTTCTCCAAGTGTGAGTTTTGGCTGAAGGAAGTGGCATTTTTAGGCCATGTAGTATCGAGTAGAGGAGTATCTGTTGATTCCTCTAAGATTGAGGTAGTTACTAACTGGCCTAGACCGATGAGTGTGGCTGATATTCGCAGTTTTCTGGGACTTGCAGGCTATTATAGACGGTTTGTGCAAGATTTCTCCAAAATTGCTTCAGCTTTGACATGCTTGACCCGGAAGGGGGTTGATTTTGTATGGTCTGAGGATTGTGAGAGGAGCTTTGAAGAGCTCAAGAGGAGGCTCGTGATAGCACCTGTTCTAGTGTCGCCTGATAGGACTGGTGGTTTGACTGTGTATACAGATGCTTCCCAAAGAGGTTTGGGATGTGTGTTGATGCAACACGGGAAAGTTATAGCTTATGCTTCCCGTCAGTTGAAAGAGCATGAGAAGAAGTATCCGACTCACGATTTAGAGTTGGCAGCTATTGTGCATGCATTGAAGATATGGAGACATTATTTGTACGGTGAGAAGATCCTGATATTTACTGACCATAAGAGTCTAAAATATTTCTTCACTCAGAAGGAATTGAATATGAGACAACGGAGATGGTTGGAGTTCGTTTAGGATTATGACTGTGACATTCAGTATCATCTTGGGAAAGCCAATGTAGTGGTAGATGCGCTCAGTAGGAAGTCTTCTCATTCATCAGCTTTGTCAGTCATACCTTTGAGATTGAGGTGGGATATGGAATGAGCTGAGATAGCATTTCTGACTGCCGAGGTCACTGTGAGTCTGGCTAGTTTGACAGTGGGACCTACTTTGAGGTAGAGGATGATTGATGCACAGAGAGATGAGATTCATTTGCAGGCCGGTTTTAGAAAGGCTGAGTCAGATATTCCTAGTCATTTTACCTTCTCTACAGATAGTGCTCTGATGTATCATAAGAGGCTATGTGTGCCTTTAGGATCGACTTTTAGAAGGGAACTATTGGAGGAGGCTCACAGTTCTATCTTCTCTATTCATCCAGGTAGTACGAAGATGTACAGGGACCTGAGAAAGCATTATTGGTGGCCTGGGATGAAGCTTGAGATTGCGGACTTTGTTAGTAGATGCTTGACTTGTCAGCAAGTCAAGGCTTTGAGGAAAAGTCCATCGGGTTTTCTTAACCCTCTGAGTGTAGCAGAATGGAAATGGGAGGATATTTCCATGGATTTTATTAGTGGTTTGCTGAGGACATCAAAGGGTTACGATACCATTTGGGTGATTGTAGACCGCTTGACGAAGACAACACACTTTATACCTGGGAGGATCACCTACCCAGTTCAGACTTGGGCACAGTTGTACCTACGGGAGATCGTTATATTACCTGGTGTGCCTGTGAGGATCGTATCAGATCGGGACACTCATTTTGTCTCGAAGTTTTGGCAGAGTTTGCATTCAGCCATGGGTACTGGCTTGGATTTTAGCACATCTTTTCACCCCCAGACAGATGGTCAGACCGAGAGAGTTAACCAGATTTGGAGGATATGTTGAGAGCTTGTGTTCTTGATTTTGGAGGTAGTTGGGATTCTCGATTGTATTTGGTAGAGTTTGCTTATAATAATAGCTACCAGTCTACTATTGAGATGGCACCATTTGAGGCACTTTATGGTAGAAAGTGTCGATCTCCAGCTCACTGGGATGAGGTTGGGGAGAGAATTCTTTTGGGACCTGAGTTGTTACAGTTGACTAGTCAGTCGATTGACTTGATTAGAGAGAGGATGAGGATTGCCCAAAGTCGACAGAATAGTTATGCAGATAGACGACGTAGTCCACTTGAGTTTTCAGTGGGGGACCACATGTTTTTTACGGTAGCACCTATGAAGGGTGTTATGAGATTTGGGAAAAAAGGTAAGCTGAGCCCTAGGTTCATTGGCCCTTTCGAGGTACTTGATCGGGTAGGAGCTGTAGCTAACAAGTTGGCTTTATCACCTTCTTTATCGGCAGTTCATAATGTGTTCCATGTATCTATGCTTCGAAAGTACATGGCAGATCCTTCTCATGTGATCGATCACGAGCCGATAGTTTTGGATGCTAGTATGTCTAATGAGGAGACACCAGTTGAGATTCAAGCATTCGAACAAAAGGTGTTGAGAAACAAAACTATTTGCTTGGTTAAGGTCCTTTGGAGGAACCAAGTCTCTGAAGAAGCTACGTGGGAGCGTGAGGATGATATGCGGGCAAAGTATCCTAAGCTTTTCACTTAGTAAGTTTACTTTTCGGGGACGAAAAGCCCTTTTTAGGAGGGTTGACTGTAACGTCCCGTTATTTTGTGATAAAAAAAATTATTTATTTTATTTTAATTTAAGTAATTAAAGTTCATTTATTTATCAGTAAATTAGAATTTAGTAGATTATTTCAGTTTAAGTCCTTTTAATTACCTTTTTAGTTTATTTTCGTTTTAATGGTATTAATAATTATTAACGGGCCAATTAATAATTATTAGTCACCATTGGGATAGTTTAAGGTCATCGGGTTTCGTTTTATAAGTCAAAAGTCATAAAAGGACGCAATCGTCATTTCCAATTTCTTAAAAAAAACTATCCAAACACTATTCATCTCATATTAAATATCCTCTTTGACTTCCATTGACCAAGAAAACACTTCATCTTCTTCATTTTTCTTCTCCAAGGCTGAGGGTCCTCCTTCCCCATTTTCCCAAATTTGATTTTTGTTCGTTTCTTGCCCGATCGACTTGATTCCGGGTCCATTGGAAAGGTATCGGTCCTACGATTCATTTCCAACCAACCATCGTACTTGCCACTCATGTTATACGGAGTTCTCGGTAAGTTTCTCTTGAAACCCTAAGCTCCAAATAGTGTTTTAATGGAGTTTTCTTTGATTTCCTTCGATTTCGCGTTGTAGAACTCAGTGTTTTTTAATACGGGAGTTGTTTTAAGTGTTTTTGGAAACAATCCCTTAACCCTAAAACCGAGTTTCAGTTGAAACCCTTCCCGTTTGAAATTTACCCTTTTGTGTTTGATTTTGGGTTAGAATTTAATGAAATAATGTTTATTTAAATTCAATTCGGGAAAGGGCATAATGTTCAAAAACCCTAATTATCGATACCCACTGAAATCGGGAATATCGAATTTGCATAAAACCAACTCGAAACAGTTTTAGATTGCCTAAAAGCTGGAAAACCAAACCCGAGACCCAATTTTCTTGTTAGGGTCGTGGGCCTCTTGGGGGGGGGGGGGTTTGTTGAGTTTTTCATTATTTTGAACGTTTAGTTGATGTTTGATCAATAGTTGGTAAATTAATGATTGTGTGATATAATTTAATTGTAGGTATTTTCGAACCGCTCGCTTGATCGCTCCTTCGGACTTAGGAGCAAAGTCATGTTTTATTTAAGGTGAGAATATTTAGGATTTAAAGTATTTATAGAAATCGAATAAGTGTGATGTTTGTAGAATTGAAACTAAGTCTAGAATCCGAATATAAGATTAGAGGGATGTGAGTTAGTGCCCTTAGGATTAGAAGTTAATCCTTTAAGTGAGAACTTAGGAGTTCTCGAGGAAAGTATTGAATCTTAGAAGATTCTAAGTTAGATTCGTTTCGAAGCTTAGGTTGGATCATTGGAAGTTAAAAGATCCAACTTGTATTTAGAACTGTTAATAGAACCTCGGATTGCTATTGGAAGTTTAAAATCCTGGAAGGTATAGGTTAATCGTTTAAGATAGGATTTACTTGTTTTAATGTACCGGAGTTCGATCGACATATCGTTCGTCTGAGATTACTATCTATTTTACTTATGTCCTTTACTTTATGTCTTTACTTTTTGCTCCTTTACTTTATGCATGTTTCGGTTACTTTATCATTTACATTTACTTATTTACTTTTGCAAACATATGCAAGCATATGCCTAACATCTCGCATCATTGAAAAGAAAAGAAAGTGAGAAAGAAAAACGAAAGGTTAAAGGTGGAATATGAGAAAAGTCCACACTATTTGCATGCATAAGTTTTGGTGGATAATATGAGAAAAGTCCACACTACTTCCATGCATAAGTTTTGGTGGATACTACGGGAAAAGTCCACACTACTTCCATACATAAGTTTTGGTGGATACTACGGGAAAAGTCCACAGTACTTCATACATAAGGATAAGGGTGGATAGTATGTGAAAATCCACATTACCTTCATTTCATGCATAAATGGCGAATGCGTATCCTACGGGATGTACTCATTACTTTTATGCATATGATCGATGGAATATAAATCGAGATGTTATATTTTATGCAAAATTATTTACTTTTCTTATTTTTCCATAACAAGTAATGGATGAGGTTTTGACCTTAAGAGTTAGTATTATCATACTTTGGAGAATATAGAATGAATTTACCTAGAGTTGAAAGACTTTAGGAGTGATTTGTATCAGATTATTTGGACACAAATCGAAATGCGAGTTTGAGGTCTATCTTTACTTTTTATGCTTATTATTCTCACTGGGCTTAAGTTGTTAGCTCATGATATTACAACCAATTTCAGGTAATGTCCTTGCTAGAGGCCATGGAAGGGGAGATGGTGCTGCGTGATCGAGAGATGTTGACCTCGAGATGGACTCGTTGTTGTAAAGTCTATGTAACTATTTTGTGAATTTCAAAGACTTTGATGATGTATATGTTGTATTTAGCTCATAAGAGCTTTTGATGTGGTTTTTATGATATGAAATATTTGAACTCCTGATTGGGACTTAAAGTCCATGTGATTTTATTATATTTGAAAAATTAGGATGTAAACAGGTTTTTAGCTAGCCAACTTTCAAACAAAACCACGCCAATTTATCTTAAAATAAAAGACTTCCGTTGTGCTTTATAAATTAAATTTATTTAAAAGTGTTGGGTCGTCAAAGAATAAGATGGATGCAAGCACTTCTATGACCGAATCCCATATCGGAAAATGTGTCCAAAAATCCTAATGTGCTCTTACTACCCATTCAATATTCCCAAGTACTTTACATAAGAAAATCAATCCCATTCTACTATATTGTAATTTCGAAAAGTAAACATTCAAGCTCAAAAAATAAAGTACTAAAGCATAACAAAGTAATTAACAAAGTAAATAACAAAGTAATTTTCTATCATTCACGTCATTCCACATGTTATTTCACATTGTCACATTTCACAATTAAACCGTGGCCACTTGTCACCATTCACATTCACACCGTGACCACATTATCACCATTCACAACTCACACCGTGACCTCACTGTCACCAATCACAAACCATACCGTGACCTCACTGTCACCAATCACAAACCATACCGTGACCTCACTGTCACCAAACACTAACCATACCGTGACCTCACTGTCACCAATTACAAACCATACCGTGACCTCACTGTCACCAATCACAAACTATACTGTGACCTCACTGTCACCAATCACAGGACCTCACTGTCATCAATCACAAACCATACCAAGACCTCACTGTCACCAAACATATTATCACGCGTATCATAACGCCATACGTACTACTCCCCTTTGGTAGTACTAAATAGCGAATTCCATCGCTAATAATATCATACTAACTCAATTCTACACGATGAATCTCTCCAAAGTTTCTTTTAACTATCTTATAACCACTCGAAATAAACGGAGAAATCAAATACTTTTCTCCAATTTTCGGAACCTAATTCTCCTTGAGAATACAACTTAATACACCAATAATATCTCACTTCTAACTACACCAAAACTTAACTAATTTTCCTTATACACTTTCCTTAACTCCCAATTACATATCCTTGGATAAGTTTTAGAATCTAATAACCCTCTTAACCTCGATAGAAAATGATCGTCTTGCAACCCAGAAAGATAAAAGTAATCACAACCAATTTAAACTCACCTTATAATTGAAGTCAACTCCAAATCACCAGTTGACCAAAATTCACGATCGATGCACAAAACCTATAATTCAAATACACGTAAAGTATATTAATTAACCGAATTGAACAACGATCGATACAAACTAAATAAACGGAACAAAAACAGCGTGGGATAAAGCCAAGAGGCCCACGACCCAAGAGAAAGGAAAGAAATGAAATTTTTTTTCCGGGTTTTAAGCACTTTAGAGGCATTCCGGGTTCGTACGTGTTAAGCACTTTTTAGATGGTTTCGATCAATGGGTAAACTTAAATTTGGGTTTATGGCTAGAATCAACCACACCAATTCAAAGGAAAACAAAATAAGGTATTTTCCACCATTACCAAAAATGTCCACAGCAAGGGAGAGGAGGGAATTTCGGATTCTTCATTTGGCTCGATTTAAAGTCTAAGGAAATTTGAGGAAAATGGTTCCCGAAGGTTTCCCAACAACATTTAGTAACAGTTTTGAGAAGAAAGTGGAGCTTTGTTAAAGAAATCACAAGTTTGACTCAATTTCCATGAAGAAAAGTGTTGAGATTCGAAATCTAGGGCTTACCTTAGAGAGTTAGAATTGTCCCAACAGTGGAATGGGTAGAAAGGTCTCGGCGAGAGCTTTCCAACGCATCTGAAATCACGCAAAACGGTCGAGAAACGAAGCCGGGACGACCCTTTCTTTCTCTTCTCTTTTCCTCCTCTTCTTGCTCGGGTTTGGGGAGGGAAATAAGAGAAGAAATGTAATGTTTTGTCTAAATTTGGTTTAATAAAGGAGATGGATGAATAGTGTTAGATATTTAAGAAATCGAAAATGACGCCTACGTCCTTTTCTTGCCTTAAGCTTTTAAAACGAAACCCGAAGAACTTAAACTAGCCCAATGGTGATTAATGATTATTAATTGGCCTATTAATAATTATTAATACCATCGAAACTCATTTAGGCTAAATAAATGATTAAAAAGGTTTTTCTAACGAAATTAACTATTTAAATCTAAATAACTAATTCTAAAATTAACTTTAATACTTTAAGTAAATAAATAATTAAATAATAAAAAAAATCACCTAAAAAATACGGGACGTTACAGAAAAGGAAAAAAAAAGTTAAATTAAAAAAAAAGGAAGAAGAGCCGTGTAAAAGAAAAAAAGAGAGAACGTGGAGTTTTTCTTCTTCTCTTCCACGTGAAAGCACACAGAGAAATCATTGTAGAGTTCGTATTTCTTTTTCTCTTCTCATCTTCTTTTGGATCGTAGCTCCTATTCCATCTCAACTTCGTTGATGATCAATTTTCCTTTTTCCTGCATCATTGTATTGGGGTTTTTATTGCGGTGGTGGGATTGGAGGAATTGTTAGAATTGTTAGAAGGAGGTTTCTTCGAGTTTCAAGAAGAGGAAATTCGAGTTTCTCTCTACAATTTCACTTTTAAATTCAATTTGTTGTAATTGAAAAACCTTGATTCCTCAAATTCTTTCTTTTCTTTTCATGGTAGAGACTTTTTTCTTTAATTTTTCTTCAAACCCTAGAAACCCTAAATTCTTCGCTTCTCGGAAAAACCCTCCTACCAATCGAATTACCACTAAACGACACACATGAGGACGTTGCTGGCTGTCGTGTCACTTCTATTACAGCAGCCATAAAGAGCGCTGCTTCTGCTGTGGCAACGACGGCCCCTTTGTGGCTGTTCTTGTGTTGTTTTGTGACCCATCTCAACGTGTATTGTTTGTAGTATTTTCCTTTATGTGTTTAGGTGTTTTTAGGATATATTTTTAAGAAGTTTAGGTGATGTTTTAGGTTCTTAAAGTACTTTGAATGAAAGTTCAAATTTACAGAAAAAGCAAGTCAAAAAGTAGAACCTATTAAATTTAAAATAGTTTCATTTTTGTGTTTCCGTTTCTTTAAAAGTTTAACCTATTATTTTTGGGCATTTAAATGGATGATTAAATGCATGCAAATGGGGTATTGAGGCTGAATATAAGATATAAAAAATTGGATTAAAAGTATGCCTATTTTTTAGTATCGATATCGATTTACAGTAAAACTGAAACTGTGAATTTGCATGATTTTGTTTGGATGTTTAAGTATGTTTTTGAATGTTTAAGGATGGTTAAACATTGATGATTGTGAATAACATAGTTGACTGATTAGTGTCCACTATGGTGTGTTTGGATGTTTAAGTTATTTTTTGAATGTTTAAGGATGGTTAAACATTGATGATTGTGAATAACATGGTTGGCTGATTAGTGTCCACTGATCAGTGTCGATAATTTAAGTCTACACAGTTAAATATTTATTAATCGAACTCCGAATCAACTATGGTGTGTTTTTGGATGTTTAGAGGCGACTTTGGGAGTGTTAATAAAGCCTTTATGCCATTGAAAAATTAGTAGAAAAGTGTTAGATTTTGAATGCCTGGAAAAGGAGCAAAACTACACTAGTTTAGGCAAGTTTCATTTCTAGATTTGAGTTTCGGTTGGAAATTATTCAAAGTGGATTTTTGGTTGATTTTGGATCGTTCTAAGATGGTTTTTATGATAAATTTCTAGAATTTATAATTACAAAAATTAGGTCTAGGAAAGAACATTTTTGTGGAGAAACGAAGTTTCTAGGTGAAGGATTAAGCTTTGTCTTGTTAAACATCTTTTGTAGTGATGTTTTGTTTATCATATTTCCTTGAATACCTTGGATTATGGTAGTAGGTTCTCATTAAGAAAGACCTTGCTTAATGAAGAATATGCTGTTAAGGGGGATTATTTTAGTTGTGCATAACTTTAATAACGTTTAACGTGAGAGGTTCATTCCATTGGTATAAATGTAAAAGAATATCTTGGAAGGATTAAAATTATGAAAAAGAGTGTTTTAAATTTTCTTGAGCGTAATCTCTCTTTGTTTGCGAACAAATAGGAGATTAGAGGTATAGATAAGTTATTTTTATATCGAAAGATTTAAATTGAGAAAAGAGTGTTTAAATCTTTTTTGGCAAATTAAGAGGAGATTTGGAATGTTGGGTTAAGTTCAGTTTGAATAGTATGAGTGAATAGTTGGAAGTCAGTGAGGCCAATGATGGACTTAAAGACTTAGGAAACCTCTCATTGAATTATTTTCTTTTTAACATTATTATACTCATTGGGTGTAGCCTCATGATGCTACATTAATTTTTTTTAGGTAAAGGAAAGAAGAAAGTTGGTGTTTGATGACGTTCAAGGCGGGTGGACTGGTTGGTATGGGTTTACTGTTAGGAATGGTGTCCTAGAACTTGTAATTATTTAATAATAATAATTTATTAAGAATAAATTAAATAAATAAACATAAGTTCTTTATATTATCTAGATTGATTCAATTAATGATATTAGGAATATATGGAAATATATTAATATCAAACATTCAAATAGTAAAACCCTAAGTTACTCTTATGAAATCACAACTTAGTATGTGAGTCATACGAGAGGATTAAAGTCAAGATGAGTAACTTAAACGTGTCTACAGTAAACGGATAACGTTTGGGAACCTTATCCTGGTAACACTGTTGATAGCTTCACATTTTGTTTGTAGACAAATGATCTAATCCTGATCATTCATGTGGGAGACATGAAATGGAAGTATCATATGCAATGTTGATTGTGTAAGACAGGACCACGATGTTCGATCAAATTTCTCATTAGTACCGTTTACTTGAAATAATCGAACATCAAACTAAGTTTATCAACCGTGATAGATCTCAATCCTGAGTGAAATGCGGACTCCTATTTGTGGAGTTATGTTCTTTGATTCACATAGTTGAGAGCGATCTGTAAGAACGCTCAATACACTCCTGTTTTGGGAACATGACTAGATAAGTAGCTGGGAACTCATTTTCACGAGATGGAATTCATAACTTTCCTATAAATTAACGGTATCAGTCCGATACCTAAACATTTTAGGAACTTTAGGAAACTCCCTTGATGTACTGATTCGAGACATGAACAAGTGACGTCACGACTTCTATTGATCACAGAAGTATCTTATCTCTAGTTCGACTAAAGATAAAGTTCATTGGAGAATCAGCGGGAACACAAGGATAAAGCGGTAATTACAGGGGGCAAAACGGTAAATTTATCCTCTTGTAATTATGAGGGTTCCACGTGAAGGATATATCACGATATAAATAAAAGATAAACTAAATGGACATAACTCATCTATAGTGAGGGGAGTTCACTATGAATCTATAGTGGAATTATTCATAGTTAGATAATAAGTAATTAACGATTATGTGTTAATCACTTAATTGACTAATTATTAAGCCCATGATCTATAGGTCCATCGGGTCCCTATGCTAGCCCAAATATCGTAGTCGCAAAATCAAATAGAAGAAATGGAAATTTTAAGTAAAGTGAATTACTTAAAATAGGCAATATTAATTGTTTAAATATTGAGTATATTTAAACGGTAATTAATATAAACATTATTAATTGTTTAAATAATGAGTTTATTTAAACATGAAATTAATAATGAAATATTATTAATTATACATTATTAATTATTTAAATATTGAGTATATTTAATGGTAATTAATAATTTGAAATTAATTAACAATTATTAATTGTTTAAATAATTAATTATATTTAAACGAAAATTAATAATTAAAATTAATTAAATTAATAATAAAATATTGTCAATAAAATTATTAATTTATGGAAATTAATAATTATAATATTTATTATTAATTATTTAAATGGAAATTAATAATTAAATATAAATTGGATAATATTTAGTCGGGAGAAAATATTAATATTATTAATTGTTTAAATAAAATATTTTATTTAAATGTTAATTAATAAATAAATTAATCAAGTTGGACTTATTAATTTAAGAGAGAATTTCAAGCCCAATTGGATTAATGAACCCAATTGGAATTGGCCCAAAATAATTAATTAAATAAATTGTATTTATTTATTATTTTATGATGGTAAAATCGGCCATACATGTATTTTGAGGAGATAATTGTTTGAATTATATCCTAAAATAATTACATAGATTTATTTACCCAAGATAAATAAAAATAAAGAAAAGAAAATAATCTCCTATTTATCCATGGCATTTTCGAAATTGCTAGATAAAGGAAAGAGATAATCTTTTTTCTTTTTGTATTTATCTCTATAGATTAATCCTAATGTGATTAGGATTCCTATTTTTCTATAAATAGGAGGGTTGGGTCATTCATAAATCATACAATTTAATTCCATAGAAAGTTGGAATTCTCTCTTCTTCCCTTCTCCCTCCCTTGGCCGAAATTCCTAGTGTTATTGGGAAGAAAAATATTTTTTTCTTCTTCCCAATTTCTTCTTAAGTTCGATCCCACAATCGGATTTCGTTTGATCAATCGGGATATAGAATAGAAGATCCGGTGTTGCTGAGGATTTGATGCTGTAAAGAAACCTCCAACCGATTCTCCATATTTTACTCAATGTAAGTAAAGGGTTTTAATTTTCAAAAAACGAGCATGAATCTACATGTTTTTATCACAAATTGCATGATATTAATAGATCCTAAATTAAGTGTTAATTTATGTTACTAAATAAATTCCGCTAATTTAGTAAATCATCCCTTTCATTTACATGCCGACAATAATATTTCTTCTCTGTATTTTTGGAACTTGGATTTAGAATTTGTCTTGTTTTAATTCAAAAATAAATATTGTCAGTTTTGAGAAGTTGAGAAATTTTTCTTGACGATATTTATGAGTTTTATTATGATTTCATTGATTTTATGGTTTAAAATAAAATCGATCGGTGTTGTGAACGTATCTATGGATTTGATTTTAATGAGAAGAACTCGGATTTGATATTTAAATGCTTCCGCTGTTGTTATTGAGATTTTCCGTGTTTTGAGATTTTCGGGATGTTACAATCGGTATCAGAGCCATTGTGGTTCTAAAGACTAAAAATCCAAACCATTGTCACTCCATGAACTCATCGATGCCAAATTTTATTTTATTTATTTATGTCATTAATGAGAGTTGCTAAGTTGTTAAGATAAGATGTAACTTCATGCAATGTTTGTTATGTTTTATGTGCTTTTTGTACTGTTTTTAGTATGTCTCCACTTGCTATGCCTAGACGTGGTAGAGACCGCGGAAGAGGCCAAGGTCGAGGTGGTCGAGGACGCAATTGAGGTTATGAGGTTGATCCTGACTACGAGAGTGATGCTGAATCATCTAATGAAGTGAACTCATATGTAACGCCAACTGTGGTGCTTGAGGAAAATGAGAAGAGTGAGGGAGCTATGGACCTAGTGATGATGTTGAACCAGCTATTCCACCAGTGGCATAGATACCCCTAGTTGCACAGGGTATGTTTATTCCTCAAGATGAGTATGAGAAAATGCACAGAGCTCTAGGTAGAATAGGAGGAACTACTAAGAAGGCTTGTTTTCTGAAGGAATATAGAAAGTATGCTCCTGGAGA
The DNA here is from genome assembly GCA_028015215.1 of Gynostemma pentaphyllum. Taxonomy (NCBI): domain Eukaryota; kingdom Viridiplantae; phylum Streptophyta; class Magnoliopsida; order Cucurbitales; family Cucurbitaceae; genus Gynostemma; species Gynostemma pentaphyllum. The sequence goes on along the minus strand of CM051350.1, from coordinate 16,637,857 downwards.
GTTTGATGGGAAGTTTATGGATCCCGACGATGTTAAAAAGTGGTTGACTCGAATTGAGAGAGCCTTAAAGATTGGTAACTGTCCTGATCATCTGAAGGTGCATTGTGGCACCTACAGTCTTGTTGATGATGCCTTATACTGGTAGGAGATAGCTATCCAGACTTTAGGTGAGGATGTGACTTGGGAGCAGTTCAGGGAACTGTTTTATGATAAGTATTATTCACGGAGGGTTTAGAATACAAACAAGGTTGAGTTTCTATCCTTAAGATAGTGTCTGTTTTGGAATTTTACTACAACAAAAAAGGCTTTCTATAGCGTCTACAAAACGCTATGAATTACCTTTCATAGCGTTGTACCAAACGTCGTGGTTGCCCACGTAATTAAAAGTATGATGATAGCGTTCATCTTACGCTATTGCATACACTATAATAATATCAATTTGATTGCATGTATAAATTGTTATGAAAACATACCATAGCGTTTTGCAATCCGCTATAAAAAAAATATAACAATAGTATCGGATACACGCTATGAGTTATATTTCATAGCTTTTTGAACACATCATGGTTGCCTATGTAATTAAAAGTCTTAGTCATTTGATAGCGTTGGATACATCCTATCACATACGCTATAAACGTATCTATATGTATTGCATACTCTTATTGTTATGACAATATAACATAGCTTTCTACTAACGCTATGATACTGTTTACGATAGCTATTTTAAAACGCTATTGCATATTTTCTTATATTTCATAATCATTTATATTTTATAGCGTTTTCAATAAGTTATCTAGTTTGCTATAAAAAAAACCTTTAATAAAAAATATTTATAAAAGAAGGTATAAAACTAAGTTTTTTGAACTAGTACACACAATAATTACTTATTGATTCTCAACCTTTATAACTTAACAAAAATTACATAAGTTAAAATCATAGATAATAAAAATCCATCCATCAAGTACATAAGTCTATAAGAAGTATTACAAAATACAAGATCCATTCATCCAGTACATAAGTCTAAAAGATCCATATAGTACATAATAAAATATCCATCCATCCAGTACATAAGTCTATAAAGTAAACCAAAACCTCGACAAAAAAGGCTATAGCAAGCAAGATCATCAACACTCCACTCTATCATCCTAAAAAAAATACAATCACAAGTCATTTTAAATAAACTATTATATTATTTTACATACAAATCATAACGAAGGTCATAAATTTGGTGTTTCACACATAATTTAATTTTTTAGAAACAACCTGGAATCAACCAGTAGATAATTTGTCTCTCATAAAAAATTGTTCCCATAACACAAAAAGAGTTTAAGAAGAAAGGACAGTTCAAGATAACAAGAAGTAACAATGAACTATAATGGATAGTATGTAGATGAGGCATTAAAGATCTCCAGTTAACTAGAGCACCTGTTACATGAGAAGCAAAATTTAAACTAAAAGAGCAAAAATTTCAATCTTGAAGAAGAATGATGTAAATGTCACAAGGAGATTGATCAGAGTCACAGTTTAACATAAGTAAGAAGGAACAATTGACATAGATGATGGGTTGATGAATATACCTAAGAAGGTAATGTTTCAAAAGTGCCATAGACCTTGCAACTATTGCTGAGCTGGAGGCATGAATAGCCAAACGGATTACAAAATAGCAATGGCACAGGAAATACCCAACGTCTATGCTTGAAGAAAAAGATAGAGACAAAATAAAAGTATCATCATAGTACATGCATAACAAAGATTGCTTTTGATCAAATAATTACTCAATGGTGTACCAGAAGGTAGCAATATCATGGGTTGTAGAAATGTTTTGAACTTTCTGCATTCTTGAATACCAATATTGCAAGATTACTGGAGAGATACAGATACCGTGAACAAAATAACCATATCCCAAACCCTTCATAAAAGAAAAAGGCAAAAAAATACATTTGTACCATCTAACTCTCTTATATAGGCTTCCAAATGACAGTCACAGTTAGAGCTCAACCAAGAGCTAGAAGAAGCTGAAACAGAATTTAAAAAGCTCAAGGAAGTCATTCAACAAACAATCGTAAACAACTCTTATGTTTGAAAATAACACCAACTAACAACCCACTCTATTTTCAAATCTCAGTGCAGAACTAGGCTGCAATTGAGTTTAGTATAAGAATAAACTTGATCGTCAGTAACTAGTAAGTCAGCATGATACCATTCCATCCTCCACCACAATTTACCACAAAAACTTAAAAAAAAATTAAGACAGAAAAGGCCATACCATATGTTAAATACTATCAGCCCCTTCATAATGATAAATATTACATGCCATCAGTCATCTATCATATCAACTATCTCGATAAATCAACTCTTAGGCCATTTGAAACTCAATGCTTTAGAATGTTTACAAAATTATACCTTCATTTCTTCGGGAGTTACTTCCTTCTTTTACTTCAACAACAACTTTTTAAAGTCCAAGCACAATCAACACAAAAAATAAGAGCTTGAAAGAATGAAAGAATATTAGTAATAGAGAGAAAAATACATAACCAAGAGTACTCTAAAGCCACAGTACATACTTTATAGTTCTTGGTTTCCATTACATTTAATGTTTTCTATTTGACGTTAATGTTTTGATAAATTTGAAAGCTAAAATAAAAGTTTCTAACCTCTAAAGTTTAAAGTTATTGTTAGATTAAATTCAAAACGTGTGAATCTTTCAAAACGCTAATATTCATCACTTTGCTTGTTATATTTCTGTAACGTCCCATTATTTTTGTGATAAAAAAAATTTATTTATTTTATTTTAGTTTAAGTAATTAAATTTTATTTTAGAATCGGTAATTTAGAATTTAGTAGTTTAATTCGATTTAAGTCCTTTTAATTACTTTATTAGTTTAAATAAGTTATGGTGGTATTAATAATTATTAACGGGTCAATTAATAATTATTAATCACCATTGGGATAGTTTAAGAACTTCGGGTTTCGATTTATAAGTCAAAAGTCATTAAAGGACGCAACCGTCATTTTCAAAGTTCTTAAAAATATCAATTCACTATTCCCTTTCTTCTTTAAATTACCATTGACCAAGAATTTACCATTTCACTCATCCTTTTCTCTCCAAAAACCGTGAGCCTCAAAGGGAAAAAGGGGAATTTTGGTTTTCATTCAATTCTCGACGGATCGACTTGATTCTGGGTGCATTGGAAAGATCTCGGGTCTAGGATTCCTTTCCACCCAACAATCGTGCTTCCCACCCGTGATCTAAGGACTTCTCGGTAAGTTAAACTTCAAACCCTAAGCTCCAAATAGTGTTTTAATGGAGTTTTCATTTTGATTATTTGATTTCTTTCCAAGGAACTCGATGATTTTAATCACGGGAGTTGTTTTAAGTGTTTTTTGAAACTTTTCCTTAACCCTAAAACCGAGTATCAGTCGAAATCCTTCCCGTTTGAAATTTACCTTTCGGGGTTGAATTTGGGGTTTATTTTCATTGATATATTGTTATTGTAATTAAATTCGGGAAATTACTTATTGTTTAAAAACCCTAATTATCGATACCCATTGAAATCGGGAATTAGCAAATTGCTTGAAACCAACTCGAAACACGTCTAAATTTTCTAAAAGCCGGAAAACCAAACCCGAGACCCACTTTTATGGGGGGGGGGCCAGAGCCTCATGGTGGGGTTTATACGGATTTTCGTCGTTTTGTGCGCTTAGATGTTGTTTGATCGATATTTGGTTAATTATTGATTGTTAGATATAATTCTAATTGTAGGTGATTTTGGACCGTGTGCTTGATCGCTCTATCGAATTAGGGAGCGAAATCTTCTTTTACCAAGGTGAGAATAGTTAGGATTTAAAGTAACTTTAGAAAGCGAATAAGTATAATGATTTGTAGGATTGGAAGCTAAGATTAAGATTTGAATCTAAGATAGAGGAAAGTGAGCTAGTGACCTTAGGATTAGGAGCTAGTTCTTTGAGTGAGAACTTAGGAGTTTCTCAAGGAAAATATTGAACCTTAGAAAGATTCTAAGTTAGGTTCATTTCGAAGCTTAGGATGGATCATTGGAAGTTAAAGGATCCAAACTTTTAGATAGAATTGTTAATAGAACCTTGGATTTTATTTGGAGGTTTAGGATCCTTGAAAGAGTAGATTATTTGTTTAAGATAGGGTCTACTTTTAATAATGTATCGGGAGTTCGATTTACTTATCGTTCTTCTGGAAATTCCTATCTATTTACCTTATGTCTTTTACTTTATGCCCCTTTACTTTATGCTTGTTCGGCTACTTTAACATTCACATTTACTTTTATTTACTTTTGCAAGCATATGCATAACATCTCGCATCATTGAAAAAAAGAAAAGAAAGTGAAAAAGAAAAGAAGGGAGTGTGAATCCTACGGGAAGTTTCGCATTACCTTCAGAGAAAAAGAAAAGAAAGTGGAAAAATAAAAGAAGGGAGAATGATGAAACCTACGGGAAGTTCACATTACCTTTAGAGAAAAAGAAAAGAAAGTGAGAAAGAAAAGAAGGGAGAATGATGGATCCTACGGGAAGTTCCACATTACCTTCTTCATTCATAAGGGAGAATGTGGATCCTACGGGAAGTTCCACATTACCTTCATTTATGCATAAAGAGCGAATGCGAATCCTACGGGATGTCCTCATTACCTTCATGCATATTATCGATGGAAATATATATCACGGATAAAGAATTTAGATGTTATGTTTATGTAAAGTTTATTTACTTTTCTTATATATGTTATAACAAGTTAATGGATGAGAATTAGACTACGTGTGCTAGTATTATCATCCTCCAAAGATTATAGATCAAGGAATCACCTAGAGTTTAGAGAACTTTAGGAAGGAATATGTAAGACAAATTGGACACAAATTGGAATACGGGTTTGAGGTCTAACTTTACTTTTTATTCTTATAATTCTCACTGGGCTTTGTTGTTAGCTTATGATATTACAAACATTTTCAGGTAATGCCCTGGCTAGAGGTCATGGGAAAGGAGATGGTGCGGCATGTTCGATGGATGATGACCTCGAGATGGACTAGGTGTCTGTAAAAGTCCATGGACTTAGTTTTTGTGAATTTTATATATTTTTGGGATTTGCTCTTAAGAGCTTTTCGTCTTTACTTTTATGATTATAACTCTTTTGAACTTCTGGATAGGAACTTAATGTTCCTTGTGTATTTTAAATTCTGAAATTAAAATGTAACAGTTTTTTTTGCTAGCCAATTTTCAAACATAACCACACCATTTTTCTAAAAATATAAAGACTTCCACTGTGTTTTATATTTAAATGAAATTAAAAAGAGTCGGGTCATCACAATTTTATTTGATAGATGATTGTAAATCTAGCAAAAACTTATGTAATGGTTATAAGTTTTAAACAAGAAAACCTGATCGTTTTTAATATATATATATATATATATATATATATATATATATATATATATATATATATATATATATATATATATATATAAAGCATTTCCCCTAATACTTTAAACTATTAATTAAAGCTTGAACAAAACTTAAGAAGTATATGTTTTGAATAATTTTGTTCAATCCAGTGTTCACATATATATCATAGAGAAAAAGAAGCTAAGTACGTGGAATTAACTAATTACCTCCTGCTAGATTAAGAGTAGAAAGAAAAGAGAAATAAAATTACTTTCTAATGAAAAAAACACGAAATAGTTACATATTTAAAGTTATGTTAATACGAAACAAAAGTTCTACTATATCTAGTTCTTTCACTCAATCCACCTCACTTCCAGGAAGCTACAAAAACATCTTATATCAAATATTTGATAAGGAAAAAAAAGTTAAGTCAAATTGAATTATACAAGAACTAAGAACCTAAAAAACATGAGTAGATTTCAAACTGTAACTAATTTTTAACAAGAAAATAGTCTAAATTTGAAATAAATGCACGAAACAATAAAATTGTAGTACAAAAACAAAAGTTTACGTGCAGAAACAAACGAATAAGATAATACAGAAAATGCATTCACGAGAGTTTATAACTACAATCGAATCAAGATAAGAATGAATTACGAACTCTCAATGTAATGTCAAATTGAATAAAATAATTGTTAAGAACCTCAAAAAAAGGAGTAGTTGCAAGTTGCAACTTATTTATGAAGAGAAAACCAGTCTGCAATTTGAAATAAGTACGCGAAACAATAAATTAGTAAAAGAATAACAAAATTCACCTATAGAAACAAAAGGATAATACTGAAAATGCTTTCACGAATATTTATAACTACAATCGAATCAAGATAAGAATGAATTATGAACTCTCAAAGTAATGCCAAATTCAATAACACAAAAGTTAAAACCTAAAAAAAAGAATGGATTGAAAATTGCAACTGAATTGCGATGAGAAAACCAGTTTAAATTTCACCTGGTTATGAAAAATAAAACATGCTAAATACTAAGAGGTAACAAAATACAAACTTGATACGAATAATCCAAAATTGATTAGACATTTAGCCAAAAAAAAAAAAACAACTTCAATCGATATTCAAATTGAGAGTAGCTTCTTCATACCTTGAACACAATTTTAAGATTCTAAAATTTAGAGTAGCTTCTTCGTACGTCTTTCGTGAGAGAGAGTGATGAGACAGAGACTTTGACATTTCATCATGCTCAAAATGAGACATTGTGCCTGCATCTATGTTTAAAAAAAAGTAATAAAATTGCCCCAGTTTCAGAAATTAAATTTTATTGGGAAAAAATAATATAACAAAATGAAAAAAAAGTTAAATTGAGCATTACTCATTGAGCAAACAGATAGTTAAGAAAGATGGTGAAAGGAGAAACTTACCTGTAGGAATAGAATGAATTCAGATTGGAAGAGTAAGTTCAAATTGAACATTGGGGATAAACAAATTAGAAATACAATTTCTATGATAGATGAATGCAAATGAGAAGATATTGAGAAAATAATTAGGAAATGTATTTTAAAGCCCTAACCTTTAAGCCCTTCATCACATGTGATCAGATCGGGTCAAGCTGATTGAGAAGGCACCCAAGATCAACCCCAATTGTTCAATTCTCAAGAGGTGGGTCGACTTTTAACTTAAGCCAACCTCAATTTGCGGTTCCAGATCATATGATCCCAATGGGTTGCAGACTCTCCCTATTCTCACCCTTTAAAATGATAAGGCTTACACTATCTCCTTCAAGATCAAAAGTTTGTTGATTCTCACCCATAACAAGAAAATCAGTCAAGAAGCATATTCCTTTCTCATCATTATACTCCAGAGTACGTGCCAATATAGTTCCCGAAGTATAGCCAAAACTTCTTCTAACTTTCACCACCAGCTTCCCTATGAGACTAATTATAAGAGACTGTAAATCAATAAATTTCACACATCGACCTCCCCCACGCATTTAACAGATGTAATGACAGTTGACATGTCAAAATCATCAGAAAAATGAATAAATGCCCCATCTGCCCTGGAAAATGTCTCTGTAATAAAACAAATTAAAATAAGTGCATTGTATCACATGTTGAGGTTACAAAATGATATAACAGAGTGACAAATTAGTTAGCATCTTCTCTCAATTGCAATCACAAAAAAAACTGTAAGTATCATCAAGAGACTAGGAAAATGAAATAAACCTAATAGAAAATGTAGGAAGACTAAAATAGAAAGTAAGTTATAAAGTGAGAACAAGAATGATAAAAAAATTGAATACAATAAATTAAAACAAGAATAATTAAACAATTGACTCCACTTGTATACAAATAAATTATAAGAATCGAATGCAACATTTGAAAAGCTCTATCATTCTCTTGTCAAGCCTTCTAACTAATTCACACTGGGAAGTCCAACTTCTCCAAGTAATAATCATGATTAAAAATATAAAAATACTTCAAAAAGTCTTATTAAGGATTTCTTACATGACCTTTCTTGCATCCTCAAAGCTGTACCACCATCGAATTCTTATTTCTACCGAAAAAAAACACTAATGAATGAGTTCACTAAAAGATAATAAAGGTAATGATACTCAAAAGTAAAATCTATTGTATTTGGAGAGTCAAAAAAGCATTCTATAATCTATTTAAACACTCATTTAGCATTCTACAATGATATTTAAACACTCATTTAAAAAGCATTCATCAATAAGAAAGTGTTAAGCGTAGCTTTCTTTTATTAAAAATAACAATTCAAGTGCTTATTTCATTCAAATAAAGAAAGAGATAATTGATCTTTAATTAGATTATTATGAATGATATTTTTGTATACTCAAGGACAAATTATAATACTAGACTCAACAAGGGATGACTAAACCTGCCAGCAGCATCCAATCGCGCTCTAGGGGTTGTAAAGAATGATATATCTAGTAAAATTTATATTAGATATAATACAAAAAGGTAATAAAATTGAGATGAAAATGTGTAAGAGAATACACCAAGTAACATTACAAATTTAAAGCATTGCTAGCGTCTCCATTTCTCACTTAACCATTAAGCATAACATTACATAACACACAATTCTTCACAAGAATATTATCAAACAGATATTATGCATCATTTATGCACACATTCTCAACATATAGCTTAATCAATGAACTACCAAAAAAGACATCTCATTTACAACCTAATAAATTAACTATCTCATGAAAAATCTTACCCATATTCACAGTATTGAAAGCATCAAAAGCTAGGGAAGTATACTTATTAGGAAAAATTCTAGCAGATATAACATCTTAAAATAAAATATCACATAAAAATTAGACAAGTCAATATAAGTAAGGTTTCTAAGGTTGGGGGATTGGTTTGGTCAATAGAGTTCACTCAAATGAATAAAGAGAGAGATAGTAGGAAAACCATACTTACAATTTTTCATTACAAGTCAGGTTCCCCTAAAATTGGGGAGATTGGTCCAGGAAACAAATTTTAAAACTTAACAGTATAAGTTAGGTGCTAGCATCAGACAAATTATTAGTGGAAAAGAACCTAATAGCATATTATCTTGTAAAGAACTGACAACCACAATTAAAAAAAATTGAAGAACACAACAAAATAAATCTGATGTAAAGCAGGGGTGTAGATATTTCTCTTATAATAATTAAAGAAAACTCCCAAATGGAATATCATAGACACAATTTCCATCATATATAGAAAACACTAAAAAAACATTACAAGATAGAGAGATTGAAAGATACTAATTTTATTATTAGCTTAAACTTATAAACAAAACTAAAACGATAACTTTTCACAAATATTGATGTTATTCTTTTTTATATTTTAGCCATTTAAAATATTGGACTCAACTTCTCATTTGGAAGTTTGATAACATTTAAATTAAATTGAAAAGTATGAGAACTTTAAACTACCCTTATATCAGGGTGGACACTTATCATGTTGATCTGTAAACAAAATACATGAACAATAAGGGTAAGCTGGAACATGTATGGTTCCTAATCAAAGTTCTTATTGAAAAAACAGGTATGGATTCTTAAAATTCAAACTATTTCTTAAACTAGTACATTGATGACTTAATATTTTGGGATTGAATAACTTTAGAAAAACTAAAGCTACGAGATATCTATTTACGGATTTTAAAACATACTATTCATTACCAAATAAAAAATTGGAAACTTAAATCAATGGAAATATCAAAAGGTTCTTCCAATTCTTACATAATCAAAGTTATATTCCATAAACCTTCTTTATGTAAAAGTAAAGTTTTTAACTAACTTTTGCTAAAGAGGTGGACATGTTCCAAAAGGTTCTTCCATATCATTAGACCATTTGTGATTTTTGGAGAGGATTGGGTCTTTGGCTTATAGGTTGGCCTTACCACCACCTTTATTTATCAGGGGTTCACAATGTATTTCATGTTTCTATACTTCGAAAATACATTGCTGACCCATCTCATGTGATTGACTATGAGCCGGTTCAGGTGAATGAAAATTTATCTTATGAAGAACAACCGATTAAGATTCTAGCTAGAGAGCAAAAGATTTTGAGGATCAAAACCATTAATTTGGTTAAAGTTCTATGGAAGAATCAAACACACCAGGAGGCTACTTCAAAGTGAGAGGAAGAAATGCGTGAGGTTTATCCCCATCTTTTTCTTGAGCTATAACACTTTTCGATGACGAAAAGCCTTTTTAGGTGGAAGGATTGTGACGACCCGTGTTTCCGGTAAGTTTTAATTAAATAATATTATTTATTATTATAATTTTATTGGAAACTTGGATAAGTAGTGGTGATTAATATTTAAATTTCTTTTCAGGAATTAAATATTAATATTTACCATTTATTGGGAAAAAGAAAAAAAATAATTAAATAAAAAAAGGAAGAGGAAGTGTGTAAAAGAAAAAAAATGAAGAACGTGGATTTTTTCTTCTTCTCTTTCACGTGAAAACACATAGAGACATCAAGGTAGGGTTCATATTTCTTTTTCTCTTCTCATCTTCTCTTGGATCGTCGCTCCTCTTCCCTCTCAACTTCATTGATGATCAAATTTCCTTTTTCTTCCATCGTTGTATTAGGTTTTTTACTCTGGTGGTTGAATTGGAGGAATAATTAGAATCTTTGGAAGGAGGTTTCTTCGAGTTTCAAGAAGAGGTAATTCTAGTTTTGCTTTACAAGTTCAGTTTCAAATTCAATTTTGTTATAATTGAAAAACCTTGATTCCTCAAATTCTTTCTTTTCTTTTCATGGTAGTGACCTTTTTCTTTGGTTTTTCTTCAAATCCTAGAAACCCTAAATTCATCCCTTCTTGGAAAACCATCCTACCAATCAAATTACCACTAAACAACATGCAGGAGAATGTCGCGGGCCACCGTGTCACTACTGTTGCAGTAGCGACAGTAGCATCCATAAAGGCTGCTGCTACCGTGGCAAGGGTAGCCCTTTTGGGGTTGTTCTTATGTTGTTTTGCGACCTGTCTCGATGTGCGTTGTTCGTAGTATTTTCCTTTATGTCTTTAGGTGTTTTTAGGATAGCTTTTTAAGAAGTTTAGGTTGTTGGGATTGAGGCCTCTTAAAAAGAGTTCTCATGCAGAATTCCCAAGGATCTTTCCTTATAGTATAATATTATAAAAAACATGATTGCATAAAATAGTACTAACCCCTGTAGAGAAGTGTCTGACTCTTCCTCGTTCTTCTTGGTTATGATTCTGAGACCACCAAAAAGTTCTTTTTCACTAAGCACAAAAAACAATCGGTTTGTGGGCACTATCCTCTTTAGCAAAAGGAAAGGGAAGAAAAATCTTCCCTATGACCACTATAGGGCCTGCAGCGGTAAGGAGAGAAAGGGAGGAAAGGAATTTCTTTGAGCCTTTCTTATGCTCTCTTAGTTGTGTGTTTGAGCTCATCCCAAGGTTCCTATTTATAGGAAAACTGATGCACCAGAAAATCTTTGAATATCTTTTTATTATCAAATAATTAATAAAGATATTATAAAGTATATTTTGAATAATTAAGATATAAGATAATCCCATAATTTTATTTAAATTAATCTTTATTAATTTAAAATAATGATTCTGTATCTTACTCATTTAAATTAATCATATTAATTTAAATTAAGATATTCCATGTATATATTTTAAATAAAATATATAAAATGCAAATAATTGGTTAATCATTAACCAATGGGGAGTGTGACTCTACCCTTGGGTCACACACCCACCTTGTCATCTCCATGAAAATGTTGGGCATTTTATTTTTCTTTTTATTTAATAAAATAAATAAATAAAACTCCTTTTATTTATTTCCTCTTTAATTTGACTTCCTCAAATTAAATATTTAAATAGACTCCTTCATTTAAATCCCCACTAATTTTGGTTAGCTACAAAATTAATTTAATTAAATAGACTCTTCTATTTAATTTCACCATTAATTAAATAATCAAATAGATTCCTCTATTTAATTTCATTGAATTAATCAAATAGAATCATTTATTTGTATTTGCCTTAATTGAATTGACAACTTCAAATCAAATACTTGAAATCATTTTTCCAAAGAAATTAATCCATATTAATTTATGTTCTCAATTACACGTGTTAGCTCGAAGGACTTAATGGACCTCTAGTACTAAGCTCCAATGATCTAGAATTACATTGATTGAACGCCTTAAATCAATTAATTCTTATTCATTAACTCCTAGATAACTCCACTAAATATCTAGAGTTGCACACTTTGTACTATAGACATAGTAATGCCCATTGGCTAATATCATTAACTACATGACGCTACCAATAATTGGTTCTAAAAAGGTGTGATTGGTCACCCGAGAAAGACAAAAATAAAAATTGTCTGCGAATTATGAAAAATGGGTTCGGGAGTTTATTCATGTTTAGGGAAGGTATTAGCACCCTAAAACATTCGTTTAAAAACGATTACTGTTTTGGTTTATCTCAAATATGTCATTCAAAGCCATTTACTAAAACAAAATGTTTTTATTATTATTTTGGAATGTCCCACATTTATTAATCAAGATCACTAATTATTTAAATGATATTGTTAATAATTGTGAGTGCCATTAAGGCCATTAGAAAAACAAATTCTATTTATATTATTTTGAAATGGCCCATGTTAATTCGATCATATCATTAATCATTATAATGATATTATTGAATTACTATGAATGGCATTATGCCATTAAAAACTTTTTTTTTTAAATTAATGTGTGACGACCCGACTCTTTTTAAATAATTTAAATTAGATTGACAGCGGAAGACTTTAAATTTAATAAACAAAATTGGCATGGATATGTTTAAAACTCAGACTATCCATAACCTGTTTACAATTTAAATTCTGAAATCTAAAACACAAGGAAACTCAAGTTCATATTCAGGAGTTCAAAAAGGTTTATAATCATAAAAGTGAAATGAAAAGCTCTTAACAAATTTACATCTCAAAGACCGAAAATAAAACAAAAATAAGATCCAAGCCAGTACCCATGGCTGAATGCAAACTCTGCCAAAACTTCGAGACAAAACGAGTGTCCCGATCTGATACTATCCTCACAGGCACACCATGTAACCTAACAATCTCCCGTAAATACAACTGTGCCCATGTCTCCACTGGGTAGGTGATCCTCCCAGGTATAAAGTGCGCGGTCTTCGTCAAACGGTCTACAATCACCCAAATGGTATCATAACCCTTGGGCGTCCTCGGCAAACCACTGATAAAGTCCATGGAAATCTCCTCCCATTTCCATTCTGGCACACTCAAAGGGTTAAGTAAACCCGATGGACTCTTCCTCAAAGCTTTGACTTGCTGACAAGTCAAACATCTACTAACAAAGTCCGCTATCTCAAGCTTCATTCCCGGCCACCAATAGTGCTCTCTCAGGTCCCTGTACATCTTCGTACTACCTGGATGTATAGAGAAGATAGAACTGTGAGCCTCCTCCAACAGTTCCCTTCTAAAAGTCGATCCTAAAGGCACACATAGCCTCTTACGATACATCAGAGCACTGTCTGTAGAGAAGGTAAAATGACTAGGAACATCTGACTCAGCCTCTCTAAAACCGGCCGCCGAAATGAACCTCATCTCTCTGTGCATCAATCATCCTCTCGCCTCAAAGTAGGCCCCACTCAAACTAGCCGGACTCACAGTGACCTCGGCGAGTAAGCAATGCTATCTCATCTCGTTCCATATCCCACCTCAATCTCAAAGGTAAGGCCGACAAAGGCGATGAATGAGAAGACTTCCCTTGAGCGCGTCGCCACTACATTGGCTCTCCCAGGATGATACCTGAATGTCACAGTCATAATCCTTGACAAGCTCTAACCATCTCCGTTGTCTCATATTCAATTCCTTCGAGTGAAGAAATATTTGAGACTCTTATGGTCGATAAATATCATAATCTTCTCACCGTACAAATAATGCCTCCATATCTTCAATGCATGCACAACAATCGCCAACTCTAAATCATGAGTCGGATATTTCTTCTCATGCTCCTTCAATCGACGAGAAGCATAAGCTATAACTTTACCATGCTGCATCAACACACATCCCAAACCTCTGTGGGAAGCATCTCGGATAAACAATCGGACCACCAGTCCTATCAACGACACTAGAACAGTCTTGTCACAAGCCTCCTCTTGAGCTCCTCAAAGCTCCTCTCACAATCCTCAGACCATACAAAATCAACCCCCTTCCGAGTCAAACGTGTCAAAGCTGAAGCAATCTTAGAGAAATCTTGCACAAACCGTATATAATAGCCTGCAAGTCTCAGAAAGCTGCGAATATCAGCCACACTCGTCGGTCTAGGCCGGTTAAGTAATCGCCTCAATCTTAGAGGGATCAACGATACTCCTCTACTCGATACTACGTGGCCTAAAAATGCCACTTCCCTCAGCCAAAACTCACACTTGGAGAACTTGGCATACAATCTCTGATCTCGTAGTATCGTCAAAACCTCTCGAAGGTGCATAGCGTGCAACTCCTCTGTCTTGGAATAAACCAAGATATCATCAATGAATACAATCACAAAAGAGTCAAGGAACCTCCCAGAACACCGTGTGCATAAGGTCCATAAAAGCTGCAGGCGCGTTAGTCAAGCCAAAGGACATAACTACAAACTCATAATGTCCATAACGCGTCCTGAATGCAGTCTTGGGAATATCCTCATCCCGAATCCTCAACTGATGATAGCCAGATCTCAAATCTATCTTCGAAAAGATAGTGGCTCCCCTCAACTGATCAAACAAGTCATCTATCCTGGGCAAAGGATACTTGTTCTTCACCGTAACACGGTTCAACTCTCTATAATCAATACACAATCGCATAGAACCATCCTTCTTCTTCACAAACAATACCGGAGCTCCCCACGGTGAAACACTTGGGAGTATAAACCCCAAGTCTAAAAGTCCCTGTAACTGGCTTTGGAGTTCTTTCAACTCAGCCGGTGCCATATGATATGGTGCTTTGGACAATGGAGCTGTCCCAGGAGCAACCTCAATCTGAAAATCAAACTGTCTCACCGGTGGCAAACCGGGCAACTCATCCGGGAAAACATCAATGAAATCCCTCACTACAGGCACTGAACTCAAACTAGCCTCTGGTATAGAAGTGTCAACCATACTAGCTATATAGCCCAAGGCTTCATCACTTAGAAGCATACTAGCTTCTAACATCGATATCAAAGTGGGTGCTAAGCTACTACTAGTCCCACGAAAACGTACACTGGTCCCACATGAACTCATAAAATCAACCACTCTCTCTGTACAATCAATAGTGGCACGATTAGCTGATAGCCAATCCATACCCAAAATCACATCGAAATCAGACATAGGCATGATAATCAAAGTAGCATGCAAACAACAACCCATAAAACACAAATCATCTGTGCTAATCATGCTATCAGCAATAACAAACTTCCCCACTAGGGTCGAAACACGCATCTCAAAACCTAACGGTGCATACTCTAGCATAGCCGACTCAACAAAAGCAGAAGAAATAAAAGAGTGGCTAGCTCCAGAATCAAATAAAACAAAGGCCGAATGGCCCAAAACTCACAAAGTACCAGGAACTACGATGCTGCGGCCTCGGCCTCCCTCTCTAGTAGCATAAACTCGGGCCTGATCTTGGCCAGGTGGAGGAAATCTCGGTGGTGGTGGAGGTAAAATCTGTGGTTCGGTGAACAACAAGCGGAAGTCTAAATCGCTGTGCCTGGCCACCCCGACCTCTACCCCTGAATCGTCCTCTGCCTCGGTCCTGACCTCTGCCTCGGTCATGACCTCTACCTCTAACCTGGAGGAGCATAAAAGGGAAGTGGTGCCTGATACGGTCTCTGCTGAGTACCCTGTCCTGGTAACCATACTGTGGTGGTCATGGTTCGACTAAACCTACACTGTGCGGATCGATGACCCACCTGACCACAAGTATAACACCTCGGTGGTAAGGCACATGCCCCAAAGATGATAACTAGAAAATGTGATGGCAAAAGGGGGAAGGCGGTCCCTGTGCCCACTGTCTCAATCGAACTCCACCCCGAGCCTGCTGCTGATGCTGTCTCTGCTGTGGCGGTGGTACTCGACTAATAGGGTCGTCCTCTACCTTCCTCTTATGAGAGGAAGTCTCTCCGGTAGCAGCTAGTTTACCCTTCCTTTCTTCAGATGCCAAATCTAAAGAAAGGGCAAACTCTAAAGCCTCCTCGTAGGTAGTCGGACGCAGGGTGCGTAAAAGACCCCTAATCTCTGCTCTCAGCCCTACCAAAAACCTCCTCATCTTGCTCTCAGGATCAGCAACCTGTCCAGGAGCAAATCTAGACAGTCGGTCAAACTCTCGCTCATACTCGGTCACCGAGCTATCACCCCTGTTTCAGGGTCGAAATTCCACCTCCAATCTATCTCTCAAATCGCAGAGAATAGTATTTCTCATAAAATTTCTCACGAAATACCTTCCAAGTAACCTCCATAGTCAAAGAAAGTGATCTATGGAGACCTCTCCACCAATATAGAGCATCATCAACCAAAGAATACGTACCACAATGGACCTTCGGATGGTCCGGGCACTGATAAACTCGAAAGCTCTCTCAACTCTATCAATCCAGAGCTCGAGAAAAGATGGATCCAAAGACCTACCTGGTTAAACTCACCAGGTGCATGTCTACTATACTCTCTCAAAAACCTAGCGACCTCGGTAGATCCAACCTGATCAACTGCCACATCAGCTGGTCTAGGTGGTGGTACAACAGGCAATACTGGTCTACCAGCATCTCGCAATAATCCCAGATAATCCTCCTCAGAAATATAAACTCCTCGCCCCTGAACAGGTGGCGGTACAACAGGAATCACTGGCGGAGGCACTATAGGAATCACAGGTGGAGGTGGTGGTGGAGGTGTAGGGCTCCGAGCTCTGCCTCTACCTCTACCTCTCACTCCAGCTCGTCTAGCCCCCCTTCTAGGAGGCATACTGAAATAAAGTCAATAAAACAAGATAAGTCACTTGTAAAAGAGGATTCACCACTCTTTTACCAAATCGAAATGAAATGCGAGTTTAAAGATAAGGTCTAGGAATACCTGGTGCTGCTGATCTCAGATGATGACTTTCGAGAATGGACTTAAAACAAAACATGAAATACAAACATGCATCGCATGTAGTCTACAGAACCCGTCGGCTCTGATACCAACTGTGACGACCAGTCACTTTTAAATAATTTAAAATCAGAGAAAACAGCGGAAGTCTTTTAATTTATGAAAAATTGGCGTGGTTTTGTTTGAAAATTGGCATGCCGGAAACCTGTTTACATCCTAATTTTCAAATCTAACAAAATCCCATGGACTTTAAGTCCAAATCAGGAGTTCAAATATATAATATCATAAAACATCAACATTAGGCTCTTAGGAGCCAAATACAAAATACAATTCCTTAAAGTTTATCAAATAAGACATAAACTTTACATAAACCATTAGTCCATCTCGAGGTCGGCATCCCTCGATCACGCGAGACCACCTCCTCCTCCTCGACCTCTAGCCAAGGCATTACCTGAAATTGGTTGTAATATCATGAGCTAACAAACTAAGCCCAAGTGAGAATAATAAGTATAAAAAGTAAAGATAGACCTCAAACTCGCATTTCGATTTGTGTCCAAATAACTGACACAATACACTCCTAAAGTCATCCAAACTCTAGGTGAAATCATTCTTACATTCTCTAAAGGATAATACTACTAACTCTCGTAGTCTTAATCTCATCCAAATTCTTGTTATGACATAAACAGGAAAAGTAAATAACCTTTCATAACGGTAAATTATCTCGATCCTCTATCCAAGATATATATATATTTTTTTTTCATCAACCATATGCATGGAATGCATGAAGAAGGAAATGCGGACAATCCCTGAAGGGTCCAACATTCTGTACTTCTTTTCTTTCTCATTTTCATTCTTTTTCTCAGAAGGAAATGCGGATAATACCCGTAGGTTCCAACATTCCGTATTAGTTATTTCTCATTTTCATTCTTTTTCTCGAAGGAAATGCGGATAATACCCGTAGGCTCCAACATTCTGTACTTCTTTTATGCGAGATGTCATGGTGCAATATGTCATGGTGCGAGATGCAATGATATGCTCGCACATACTTACAAAGTAAATAGAATAGAGTGCGAATAATAAAGTAACTGAAATAAACATAAAGTAAAATACATAAAGTAAATAACATTAAGTAAAAAGAAAGGAATAGATTGTAACCTCGGATGAGCGATATGTCGATCGAACTCCAATATCAATAATAAAAGTACAATCATTACTTAAACGATTAACTATACCTTCCAGGATTCTAAACTTTCAATAAATCGAGGTTCTATTAATCGTTCTAATTACAAGTTGGATTCTTAACTTCCAATGATCCAACCTTAGTTTCGTATCGAATCTAACTTAGAATCTTCTAAGATTCAAGTCTTTCTCGAGAACTTCTAAGTTCTCACTTGAAGGATTAACTTCTAATCCTAAGGGCACTAACTCATAACCCTCTAATCTTAGATTCGGATTCTAATCTTAGTTTCAAACTCTTCAAACCAATACACTCATTTGCTTTCTATAATTACTTTACATACTAATCATTCTCACCTTAATAAAAGTGAAGACTTTGCTCCTAAACACCGAAAGAGCAATCGGCCACGCGGTTCGAAAACACCTACAAACGAATTATATCGTAACAATCAATAACGAAACCAACTATCGTTCAAACAACTACTAAACATACAAAGCAACGAAAACCCAATAAAACCCACAAAGAGGCCCACGGCCCTATCATCAAAAACGAGTCTCGGGTTTGGTTTTTCGCTTTTTGGCAATTCAAATACGTTTTGAGTTGGTTTTAATCAAATTCGATAATCCCGATTTCAATGGGTATCGATGAATAGTGTTTTTGAACATTAATCCCTTTCCCGAATTGAATTTAAATAAACATTCATTCATTAATTTCTAACCCAAAATCAAACCCAAAAGGGTAAATTTCAAACGGAAAGGGTTTCGACTGAAACTCGGTTTTAGGGTTATGGGATAGTTTCCAAAAACACGTAAAACTACTCCCGAATTGACAAACACCGAGTTTCACGGCAAGAAATCGAAAGAAAACAATGAAAACTCCATTAAAACACTATTTGGAGTTAGGGTTTGAAACTTCACTTACCGAGAACTCCTAGGATCTCGAGAGAAACGGACGATGGCTAGGTGGAAAATGATTCTTGACCCAAGGGCTTTCCGAAATATCCAAGATTGAGACGATCCGACAAGAAACGAACAAAAGCCAAATTCTCTCTTTTGCTCTCTTGAAGCCACGGGTGGAGGAAGAGAAAAGATGATGAATTTTAGTCAATTTTTGCTCAATGGGATATTTAAAGAAGATGAAGCAATAGTGATTTTAGATATTTTGCAAATTGGGTAATTACAACTTTGCCCTTTTATGACTTTTGGCTTAAAACGAATCCCGAACATCTCAAACTATCCCAATGGTGATTAATAATTATTAATTGGCCCGTTAATAATTATTAATACCATTTTAACGTATTTAAATAAATAAAGCCATTAAAAGGAATTAAAATGAAATAAATTACTAAATTCTAATTTAATAATAAATAAATGAATTTTAATTACTCAAATTAAAATAAAATAAATAAAAGTTTTTTTTTTTTATCACAAAATAACGGGACGTTACACTTTTACTTACCAATTCTCCCAAATAATTGAGGAAATATCTTTCAACCATTAGGATGATATGTTTCATAACACACCAAACATTTATAATTCATTCTCTTAAATACCTTATACTTTACATAAGGTTTACATCAAGTCTTAATCTCCAATTCGGGATCTTCTAACTAAAAGAGAATCTAGTTCTCTTAATAATTATACAAGGTTTGATATAACCTTGAAATCTATCGTTTTACCATTCCATTTCATTCCTCTTTCCTTTAGCACTCGGCTATATATCATAATTCATTTCTTTTCTCTATAGAAATGTCTTTATAGCAGCTCGGGCTATAAATAGTTTACATTTTCCTACCAAAACTTCCAAAACTCAAGAATAATAACTTCCAACATTTAGAAGAAAGTTGTCATATCACAATTCTCTCTCTTATACCTTATTCTTAATAATTCTTAAGAAATATAAGGTTTATGCCCATTGGTCCTTAATAACTTATGCTAAGTTCTCTCGGCATTAACATATTCAAATAAACACAATTTATGATGAATGACAATAATAATAGCTCCCGTAGGCTATGTGATAGCTCCCGCAGGCTTTATGTGATAGCTTCTACAGGCTATATGATAGCTCCCACAGGCTATATGTAAGCTCCCGCAGGCTTTATGTGATATGATATGAATATACTTTCAAGTGCAAGTAAATAAATATAAACATTCAACATAAACGAAAGGGCACAAAAGTATATAGATCATAGATGTCCTTATGCATAAAGTAATTAAATAAGAATTTCAGAAGAACAATAAGTAAATCGAATTTCCGATACTTTAATAAAAGTAAGCTCTTATCTTAAACAATAATCTTCACTTTCAATGATTCTAAACTCCCAAATAAAATCCAAGGTTCTATTTTCAAGTTCCTTTAATCATTCTATCTAAAAGTTTGGATCCTTTAACTTCCAATGATCCATTCTAATTTCCGAAATGATTCTAACTTAGAACTTTCACAAGTTCAATGTTTCCCTCAAGAAACTCCAAAAGTTCTCACTCAAAGAACTAGCTCCTAATCATAAGGTCACTAGCTCACTTTTCTTTACTCTTAGATTCGAATCTTAATCTCAACTTCCGATCCTACAAACCGTTCAACTTATTCGGTTTCTAAATCTACTTTAAATCCTATTTATTTTCACCTTAGCCAAAATAGCTTCGCTCCAAATCTACGATAGCACTATCAATCAACGATCCAAAACACCTACAATTAAAAGTATATTTAACAATCATTAATAAACCAAACATCGATCAATTAACATCTAAAAGCTCAAAACGACGAAAAACCCCAGAAAAACCCCGAGGGTGCTCTCGGCCCCTCTATAGAAAAATCGGTTTCGGGTTCGGTTTTTCGGCTTTTAGGCATTTTAGAGGTGTTTTGAGTTGGTTTCAAGTAGCTTCGAAGTTCCCGATTTCAATGGGTAACGATGATTCGAGTTTTTGGTCAATAATCGATTTCCCGAATTTAATTACAATAAACAATATATCAATAAAAATAAACCCCAAAACAGCCCCCACGATGTAAATTTCAAACGGGAAGGGTTTCGACTAAAACTCGATATTAGGGTTTAGGGAAAGTTTCCAAAATCACTAAAAACAATTCCCGTAATTAAAATCATCGAGTTCCTCGGAAAGAAATCAAAGATTCAACATGAAAACTCCATTAAAACACAATTTGGAGCTTAGGGTTTGAACTTTAACTTACCGAGAAGTCCTTAGAACATGGATGGAAAGCACGATTGCTAGGTGGAGAAGAATCCTAGGACCGAAGGCTTTCCGATGCAACCGAAATCGAGCCGATCCATCGAGAAACGAGCAAAAGCCAAAAATCCTTCCCCCCCTTTCTTGCTCACGACATTTGAAGAGAAAAAAAGAGAAAATGAAGTCAACTTTTGGTCAAGATGTGTTTTTAAAGATGATGGAATAGTGTTTTGGATATTTTTAAGAAATCGGAAATGATGGTTGCGTCCTTTAATGACTTTTGACTTATAAATCGAAATCCGAAGTTCTTAAACTATCCCAATGGTGATTAATAATTATTAATTGGCCCGTTAATAATTATTAATACGACCATAACTAAATTAAGCAAATAAAACGATTATTAAAAATATTTAAACCGAAATAAACTACTAAATTCTAGATTACTGAATCTAGAATAATCTTTAAATACTTAAATTAAGCTAAAATAAATAAATAAAATAATTTTTTTATACCTCAAAAGTACCGGGACGTTACATAATGATAAAATTATCAAACCAAAAAACCTTATATATTATGGAATTTGATATCAAAGTATTCTTGTACTCACAAATTTTAATTATAGAGAGTTCTTTGGAATTCCTGATTCATGAAATTTGAGATCAAAGTATCGTTGTACTCCCAAATTTTAAATTGTAAGAAGTTTTTTTGGATGAAAAACTTTCGAAGATATCATTTATATTGGTTTTAAAATCATGCCATAAAACTTCTAAATTCGTGAAATTTAAGATCAAAGTATCCTTGTACTCCCAAATTTCAATTCCTGAGAAGTTTTTTTTAGAATGTAAAAGTTTTGAAAAAGGTCATTTCAACTTAGTTTTAAAATCATACCATAAAATTTCATAATTCATGAAATTTGGGATCAAAGTACCTTGTACTCCTAAATTTTAATAGGAATTTTTTAGG
The DNA here is from genome assembly GCA_028015215.1 of Gynostemma pentaphyllum. NCBI lineage: Eukaryota > Viridiplantae > Streptophyta > Magnoliopsida > Cucurbitales > Cucurbitaceae > Gynostemma > Gynostemma pentaphyllum. Next base: position 16,615,516 of record CM051350.1, on the reverse strand, counting down.
ATGAAAAAGTTTTGGAAAAGTTATTTCAAATTCATTTTAAAATCATACCATAAAATTTCTTAATTCATGAAATTTAGGATCAAAGTATCCTTGTACTCCCAAATTTCAATTTATAGAAAATTGTTTAGGATGAAAAAGTTTTGGAAAAGTTATTTCAAATTGGTTTTAAAATCATACCATAAAATTTCTTATTTCATGAAATTTAGGATCAAAGTATCCTTGTACTCCCAAATTTCAATTTGTAGGAAATGTTTTAGGATGAAAAAAAGGTTTGGAAAAGTTATTTCAAATTGGTTTTAAAATCATACCATAAAATTTCTTAATTCATGAAATTCAGGATCAAAGTATCCTTGTACTCCTAAATTTTAAATCATTGAAATGTTTTTGGAATGAGAAAGTTTAGAGGAAAAAAAAGAATCATTTAAATTGATTTTAAAACCAAACCATAAATTTTGTATTTCATAAAATTTGGGATCAAAGTATTCTTGTACTTCCAAATTTTAATAGTAGATATTTTTTTGGGAAGATGACTTTCAAAGAATAGAGAATTTTAAAAAAAAAAAAAAAAAACAAATCGGTTTTTTACATTATAAAAAAACAATGAACTTAACAAATAATTGAAGTCGATTAATTTAAGGTAGTAGAATAAATCCTAAGCATAAACATGATATACAAAAAATATAATAATAAAATGAAACTATATAGAAAACCAATTAAAATGTAACATTTATTCCAAATCAAACTTTCAACTTGAAAATTTCTTAACTTTTTAACCAATATATGTTTTGACTTGATTTTTTTTCCTAAAATCCATCAATAGTCCAATGTTACCTATCACCTCTGTTGTTAAATCACCAAGACAAAATTCCACTTTGAAAGAATACTCTCAAGCAGCATTAAACTCACATCTAACTCAGCTTGGAAGTAGGGAGCCTCTGTTGTGGGATGAAATTTAATAACACATGGAATTTTACAACTTGACAAAAATGTCTACTCACCTCGTCTTGCAGGCACCTCGTTTGATCGCAGTACTTGGGCACCTTGTTTGACCGCAGTACTTGGACACCTCATTTGACCGCAATACCATGGCAATTAATCTGACCGCAGTATCTGGGTACCTCGCCTAATCACAAGGCCTAGTCAGAAAGTCTACTGTGAAGACCCGACACTTTTAAATAATTTAAAATCATATTGACAACGGAAGACTTTAAATTTAATAAAAATTTGGCATGGATATGTTTAAACTCAGACTATCCATAACCTGTTTACAATCTAAAATCCGAAATCTAAAAACACAAGGAACTCAAGTTCCTATCAGGAGTTCAAAGAGGTTATAATAATAAAACTTAATTGAAAAGCTCTTAAGAGCTTATAACAAATTTTACATCTCAAGGACCGAAAACAAAACAAAATAAGATAAGGCAAGTTCCGGAACTTTTAAATGACAACTAATCCATCTCAGCATCATCATCATCTCGATCAAGCCACACCAGCTCCTCTCTCATGACCCGAACACCTAAAATATTGTAATATCATGAGCTAACAACTTAAGCCCAGTGAGAATAATAAGCATAAAAAGTAAGGTTAGACCTCAAACCCGTATTCCGATTTGTGTCCAATCAATCTGACACAATCAATCCTAAATTTCTCCAAACATTAAATAATTCCATTCTATAATATCCAAAGGATGATACTACTAACACACGTAGTCTAATTCTCATCCAATTACTTGTTACGACATAAATAAGAAAAGTAAATATACTTTGCATAAAATAAAACATCTCGATTCTCTATTTCATCGATCATAAGCATGAATGCATGAGGACATCCCATAGGATTTCACATTTGCCCTATGTACATGAATGAAGATAATAAGTACATCCCGTAGGATACCCATTCAACCTTATGCATGAGGAAGTAATGCGAACATCCCGTAGGATACCATTCAACTCACTATGCATGAAGAAGTAATGCGTACATCCCCTAGGATACCATTCAACTCCTTTTCTTTCACTTTCTTTTCTTTTCTCTGAAGGTGATGTGAACTTCCCGTAGGATTCATCATTCTCCCTTCTTTTCTTTTTCACTTTCTTTTCTTTTTCTGAAGGTGATGTGAACTTCCCGTAGGGTTCATCATTCTCCCTTCTTTTCCTTTTCACTTTCTTTTTTTTTCTGAAGGTGATTCGGACACTACCCATAGGCTCCAACATTCTCCCTTCCTTTCTTTCTCACTTTCGTTTCTTTTTCTCTGAAGGTGATGCGGACACTAACCGTAGGATCCAACATTCTCCCCTTCATTTCTTTTTTAATAAATGATGCGAAAAAATTATGGTGCAATATGATATGCATATGCCTGCATATCCTTGTAAAAGTTAATAAGTAAAGTGCGAAATTACAGTAGTCGATGCAAGCATAAAGTAGAGGGGCATAAAGTAAAAGACATAAAGTAAAATAGATAGGAATCTCGGATGAACGATATGTAAATCGAACTCCGCTACATTAATACAAGTAAATCCTATCTTAAACGATTAACCTATACCTTCCAGGATTCTAAACTTCCAATATAATCCGAGGTTCTTTTAATCGTTCTATATAAAAGTTTGGATCTTTTACTTTCAAATCCAACCTAAGCTTCGAAAACGAATCTAACTTAGTATTTTCTAAGATTCAATGCTTTCCTCGAGAACTCCTAAGTTCTCACTTAAAAGATTAACTCCTAATCCTAGGGCACTAACTCACCTCCCTCTAATCTTAGATTCGAATCTTAAACTTAGCTTCTTATTCTACAAACCATCATACTTATTCGCTTTCTATAATTACTTTAAATCCTAACTATTCTCACCTTAGCCAAATAAGATTGCGCTCCCAACCTCCGTTATAGCAATCAAGCAAAGTTCAAACCACCTACAATTAGAATTACATCTAACAATCAATAAATTACCAAATAATGATCAAACAACATCTAAGCATACAAAACGACAAAAAACTCAACAAACCCCAACATGAGGCTCTCAGCCCCCCTATAAAAAGTGGGTCTCGGGGTTTGGTTTTCCGACTTTTAGGCAATTTAGATGTGTTTTGAGTTGGTTTCAAAAAAATTTTATATTCCAGATTTCAATGGGTATCGATAATTAGGATTTTTGAATAATATGCCATTTCCCAAATTGAATTACAATAAACATTATTTCAATAATAATTAACCCATAATCAAACCCCAAAAGGTAAATTTCAAACGAGAAGGGCTTCGACTGAAACTCGGTTTTAGGTTTAAGGGAAAGTCAAGTAATAGTTACACAATAAGTTTTCCATCAACATTCAACAACAAAAAATTGGAAGGGGATGAGAGTTTTCGCCAAGAACTCATAAGCTTGAATCAATTTCCATGGAAATACTAAGAGAATTCGAAATCTAGGGCTTACCTTAGAGAGTTGGAAACGTTCCAAGAGTGGAATGGATAGAAAGGTCTCGGCGAGAGCTTTCCAACGCATCCGAAATCACGCAAAACGGCCAAGAAACGAAGTCGGGGCGACACTTTCTTCCTCTTCTCTTTTCTTCCTCTAGTTGCTCGGGTTTGGAGAGAAAATGAAAGAGTTTTGGTCAATTTTGGTCAAATGACAATTTAAAGAGATGAAGTGAATAGTAAATAGATATTTAGAAATTTTGAAAATGACGGTTGCGTCCTTTCATGACTTTTAACATATAAATCGAAACTCGAAGCTCTTAAATTAATCTAAAGGTGATTAATAATTATTAATTGGCCTATTAATAATTATTAATGTCACCGAAGGGAATTTAAAGTATTAAAACGATTAAAAAGAAGTTCGGGGGAAATGAACTACTAAAATCGAAATTACAAAAATAATAATTAAACTAAGTACTTAAATTGAAATAAATAATAATATTAAATAAAATAAAATAAAAAATTCACTTCAAAATAACGGGACGTTATAGTAAACCTTCCTAAAAAGGGCTTTTCGTCCCCGAAAAGTAAATTCAACATAACGAGATAAAATAAAAGAGTGATTAGCTCTAGAATTAAACAGAACAAAAGCCAAACGGCCTGAAAATAATAAAGTATAAACCACTACCATACTGGTAGCTTTTCCTGATAATCCTGACTTTGCTACTATGTTGTGATGGATCTTATACGCCCTATAAAAGTGGCGTGAATCCAAATTTGATCACAACATAGCATCTTGATGGAAGTGTGCATCTCCCTGATGGAAACTGGCACAACTATTTTAGTAAGGATGATCCTATCCTTGTTGAGTTCCACCTCGAACCAGTTGTTGTTTTTGCTGCTGTTGTAGCTGTTGATGTTGTTGCTGCTGCTATTGTTGCTTCTACGGTGTCCCTTGACTGACATCGTCATCTTCTGTCTTCTGCTCTTGAGCGGAAATTGGTCTGTAGTAGCTAGTTTTCTTTTCCTTTCATAAATGTGAAATCCAAGATAAGGATAACTCCTAAGCTTCCTTATTCAAACCTTTTATGAACTCGACTTCAAAGATCATTTCCTTTCTTGCAAAGCAAAACTGGTGTCTGTCAAACACCTTAGTCCAATAGCATTCTAACATTCCAACATAGGATTCACTTTAGAGTATATCTTGAAAAGACTCAGTAGGTCAAAACTACGACCTACAAGTTTATCAAATTCTCCATCCAATTAGATGGTCAGACACAAAGTGAATTGAAATTCACCAAACCATCTCATTTCCTTATAGAAGTTACCGATACCACGGTCCATCAACTTCCTTCTATAATTCAATCAAAACCAACACTCCACCTTAGTGTTAGTCAATCTTGACCATTTACTGAATATGGATCTTCATTACTCGACCTAGAGTATTTACAATTCAGATTGATACACTATAGTGTAATAGCGAACAAACCAAGCCATTCACCAATTAACATTGTTGTTAATGGTTCTCGTTGACACTCATCACGTAGAGTTCTTACTTCCTCCTTTGAGTGGCAACATACTTTTCTTTTAGCACAAAGCTACCATAAGGATTTACCATTTACTCTAATTCATCTTTCTCAACTCAAACCAGGAACTTGTCCATTAAGTTAAATCTAGGTTACTGGACTCGAGGCAAACCGATTTCTTTTCAACAATTTCTCACCGCAAACAGGTGTTTCATCTCTTAATGCTCGGCTCTAGACAAACATGTCCCCTTTTTACTCATAAATGTCCACACACATCTACTAAGACCACTACTTAGCAATTGTGTGACACTTAAACTTCAATCAATCCTTGAGGATCAAATGATCACTCTCTTGGAGTATCTCATCTCCTTTCTTTCGACATCATGTCGATACTCTTAACGAGGTGTATAACCTCCAAAATTGTACGAGGTCATGTACATTCTCAGCATCCTTACTCAAATCTCAATTTGGGTCAATATAAACATCACCACATAGTGGATTTTACAAGGATGTGAAATATCACAAACATCATTAACTTCTAACAATATTCTCATAACTCTTCAAATATCAACGAAATAAAGCATGAGAATAGAAATTATAGGCATACCTGGTGCTGCTGATCTTAAATGATGACTTGAGAATGGACTTAAAACAAAACATGAAAACAAAAATGCATCGTATGTAGTCTACAGAACCCCAAGGCTGTGATACCAACTGTGAAGACCCGACACTTTTAAATAATTTAAAATCAGATTGACAGCGGAAGACTTTAAATTTAATAAAAATTTGGCATGGATATGTTTAAACTCGGACTATCCATTACCTGTTTACAATCTAAAATCTGAAATATAAAAAAACAAGGAACTCAAGTTCCTATCAGGAGTTCAAAGAGGTTATAATAATAAAAGTTAAATGAAAAGCTCTTAAGAGCTTATAAAAAATTTTACATCTCAAGGACCGAAAACAAAACAAAATAAGATAAGGCAAGTTCCGGAACTTTTACATGACAACTAATCCATCTCAGCATCATCATCATCTCGATCAAGCCACACCAGCTCCTCTCTCATGACCCGAACACCAGAAATGTTGTAATATCAAGAGCTAACAACTTAAGCCCAGTGAGAATAATAAGCATAAAAAGTAAGGTTAGACCTCAACCCGTATTCCGATTTGTGTCCAATCAATCTGACACAATCAATCCTAAATTTCTCCAAACATTAAGTAATTTCATTCTATAATATCCAAAGGATGATACTACTAACACACGTAGTCTAATTCTCATCCAATTACTTGTTACGACATAAATGAGAAAAGTAAATAAACTTTGCATAAAATAAAACATCTCAATTCTCTATTTCATCGATCATAAGCATGAATGCATGAGGACATCCCGTAGGATTTCGCATTTGCCCTATGTACATGAATGAAGATAATAGGTACATCCCGTAGGATACCCATTCAACCTTATGCATGAGGAAGTAATGCGAACATCCCGTAGGATACCATTCAACCCCCTATGCATGAAGAAGTAATGCTTACATCCCGTAGGATACCATTCAACTCCTTTTCTTTCACTTTCTTTTCTTTTCTCTGAAGGTGATGTGAACTTCCCGTAGGATTCATCATTCTCCCTTCTTTTCTTTTTCACTTTCTTTTCTTTTTCTGAAGGTGATGTGAACTTCCTGTAGGGTTCATCATTCTCCCTTCTTTTCCTTTTCACTTTCTTTTTTTTTTGAAGGTGATGTGGACACTACCCATAGGCTCCAACATTCTCCCTTCCTTTCTTTCTCACTTTCGTTTCTTTTTCTCTAAAGGTGATGCGGACACTACCCATAGGCTCCAACATTCTCCCCTTCATTTCTTTTTTAATGAATGATGCAAAAATGTTATGGTGCAATATGATATGCATATGCCTGCATATCCTTGTAAAAGTTAATAAGTAAGGTGCGGAATTAAAGTAGTCGATGCAAGCATAAAGTAGAGGGGCATAAAGTAAAAGACATAAAGTAAAATAGATAGATATCTCGGATGAACGATATGTAAATCGAACTCCGCTACATTAATAGAAGTAAATCCTATCTTAAACGATTAACCTATACCTTCCAGGATTCTAAACTTCCAATATAATCCGAGGTTCTTTTAATCGTTCTATATAAAAGTTTGGATCTTTTACTTTCAATGATCCAACCTAAGCTTCGAAAACGAATCTAACTTAGTATTTTCTAAGATTCAATGCTTTCCTCAAGAACTCATAAGTTCTCACTTAAAGGATTAACTCCTAATCCTAGGGCACTAACTCACCTCCCTCTAATCTTAGATTCGAATCTTAGTCTTAGCTTCTTATTCTACAAACCATCATACTTATTCGCTTTCTAAAATTACTTTAAATCCTAACTATTCTCACCTTAGCCAAATAAGATTGCACTCCCAACCTCTGTTAGAGCAATCAATCAAAGTTCAAACCACCTACAATTAGAATTACATCTAACAATCAATAAATTACCAAATAACGATCAAACAACATCTAAGCGTACAAAACGACGAAAAACTCAACAAACCCCAACATGAGGCTCTCGGCCCACCCGTAAAAAGTGGATCTCGGGTTTGGTTTTCCGGCTTTTAGGTAATTTAGATGTGTTTCGAGTTGGTTTCAAGCAAATTCGATATTCCCAATTTCAATGCGTATCGATAATTAGGGTTTTTGAATAATATGCCATTTCCCGAATTGAATTACAATAAACATTATTTCAATAATAATTAACCCATAATCAAAACCCAGAAGGTAAATTTCAAACGGGAAGGGCTTCGACTGAAACTCGGTTTTAGGTTTAAGGGAAAGTCAAGTAATAGTTACCCAATAAGTTTTCCATCAACATTCAACAACAAAAAATTGGAAGGGGATGAGAGTTTTGGCCAAGAACTCAAAAGCTTGAATCAATTTCCATAGGAATACTAAGAGAATTCGAAATCTAGGGCTTAAATTAGAGAGTTGGAAACGTTCCAAGAGTGGAATGGGTAGAAAGGTCTCGGCGAAAGCTTTCCAACGCATCCGAAATAACGCAAAGCAGCCAAGAAATGAAGCCTGAGTGACACTTTCTTCCTCTTCTCTTTCTTCCTCTTGTTGCTCGGGTTTGGAGAGAAAAATGAAAGAGTTTTGGTCAATTTTGGTGAAATGACAATTTAAAGAGATGAAGTGAATAGTAAATAGATATTTAGGAATTTTGGAAATGACGATTGCGTCCTTTCATGACTTTTAACTTATAAATCGAAACCCGAAGCTCTTAAATTAATCTAAAGGTGATTAATAATTATTAATTGGCCTATTATTAATTATTAATGTCACCGAAGGGAATTTAAAGTATTAAAACAATTAAAAAGAAGTTCGAGGGAAATGAAATACTAAAATCGAAATTACAAAAATAATAATTAAACTAAGTACTTAAATTGAAATAAATAAATAAATAATAACATTAAATAAAATAAAATAAAAAATTCACTTCAAAATAACGGGATGTTACAGTCAGCCTTCCTAAAAAGGGCTTTTCGTCCCCGAAAAGTAAATTCAACATAACGAGATAATATAAAAGAGTGATTAGCTCTAAAATTAAATAGAACAAAAGCCAAACGACCTGAAAATAATAAAGTATAAACCATTACCATACTGGTAGGTTTTCCTGATAATCCTGACTTTGCTACTATGTTGTGATGGATCTTATACGCCCTATAAAAGTGGCGTGAATCCAAGTTTGATCACAACATAGCATCTTAATGGAAGTGTGCATCTCCTTGATGGAAACTGGCACAACTATTTTAGTAAGGATGATCCTATTCTTGTTGAGTTCCACCTCAAACCAGTTGTTGTTTTTGCTACTGTTGTAGCTGTTGATGTTGTTGTTGCTGCTGTTGTTGCTTCTGCGGTGTCCCTTGACTGACATCGTCATCTTTTGTCTTCTGCTCTTGAGCGGAAATTGGTCTGTAGTAGCTAGTTTTCTTTTCCTTTCATAAATGCGAAATCCAAGATAAGGATAACTCCTAAGCTTCCTTATTCAAATCTTGAATGAACTCGACTTCAGAGATTATTTCCTTTATTGCAAAGCAAAACTGGTGTCGGTCAAACACCTTAGTCCAATAGCATTCTAACATTCCAACATAGGATTCACTTTAGAGTATATCTTCAAAAGACTCAGTAGGTCAAAACTACGACCTACGAGTTTATCAAATTCTCCATCCAATTAGATGGTCAAACACAAAGTGAATTGAAATTCACCAAACCATCTCATTTCCTTATAGGTTACCGATACCACTGTCCATCAACTTCCTTCTATAATTCAATCAAAACAAACACTCCACCTTAGTGTTAGTCAATCTTGACCATTTACTGAATATGGATCTTCATTACTCGACCTAGAGTATTTCCAATTCAGATTGATACACCATAGTGTAATAGCGAACAAACCAGGCCATTCACCAATTTACATTGTCGTTAATGGTTATCGTTGACACTCATCACGTAGAGTTCTTACTTCCTCCTTTGAGTGGCAACATACTTTTCTTTTAGCACAAAGCTACCATAAGGATTTACCATTTACTCTAATTCATCTTTCTCAACTCAAACAAGGAACTTGTCCATTAAATTAAATCTAGGTTACTGGACTTGAGGCAAACCGATTTCTTTTCAACAATTTCTCACCTCAAACAGGTGTTTCATCTCTTAATGCTGGGCTCCAGACAAACATGTCCCCTTTTTACACTTAAATGCCACACACATCTACTAAGAGCACTACTTAGCAATTGTGTGACAATTGAACTTCAATCAATCCTTGAGGATCAAATGATAACTCTCTTGGAGTATCTCATCTCCTTTCTTTCGACATCATGTCGATACTCTTAACGAGGTGTATAACTTCCAGAATTGTACGGGGTCATGTACATTCCCAGCATCCTTACTCAAATCTCAATTTGGGTCAATATAAACATCACCACATAGTGGTTTTTACAAGGATGTGAAATATCACAAACATCATTAACTTCTAACAATATTCTCATAACTCTTTAAATATCAACGAAATAAAGCATGAGAATATAAATTATAGGCATACCTGGTGCTGCTAATCTCAGATGATGACTTAAGAATGGACTTAAAACAAAACATGAAAACAAACATGCATCGCATGTAGTCTACAGAACCCTAGGCTGTGATACCAACTGTGAAGACCCGACACTTTTAAATAATTTAAAATCAGATTGACAGCGGAAGACTTTAAATTTAATAAAAATTTGGCATGGATATGTTTAAAACTCGGACTATCCATAACCTGTTTACAATCTAAAATCCGAAATCTAAAAACACAAGGAACTCAAGTTCCTATCAGGAGTCCAAAGAGGTTATAATAATAAAAGTGAAATGAAAAGCTCTTTAGAGCTTATAACAAATTTTGCATCTCAAAGACCGAAAACAAAACAAAATAAGTTAAGTCAAGTTCCGAAACTTTTAAATGACAACTAATCCATCTCAGCATCATCATCATCTCGATCAAGCCACACCAGCTCCTCTCTCATGACCCGAACACCTGAAATGTTGTAATATCATGAGCTAACAACTTAAGCCCAGTGAGAATAATAAGAATAAAAAGTAAGGTTAGACCTCAAACCCGTATTCCGATTTGTGTCCAATCAATCTGACACAATCAATCCTAAATTTCTCCAAACATTAAGTAATTCCATTCTATAATATCCAAAGGATGATACTACTAACACACGTACTCTAATTCTCATCCAATTACTTCTTACGACATAAATAAGAAAAGTAAATATACTTTGCATAAAGTAAAACATCTCGATTCTCTATTTCATCGATCATAAGCATGAATGCATGAGGACATCCCGTAGGATTTCGCATTTGACCTATGTATATGAATGAAGATAATAGGTACATCCCGTAGGATACCCATTCAATCTTATGCATGAGGAAGTAATGCGAACATCCCGTAGGATACCATTCAACCCCCTATGCATGAAGAAGTAATGCGTACATCCCGTAAGATACCATTCAACTCCTTTTCTTTCACTTTCTTTTCTTTTCTCTGAAGGTGATGTGAACTTCCCGTAGGATTCATCATTCTCCCTTCTTTTCTTTTTCTGAAGGTGATGTGAACTTCCCGTAGGGTTCATCATTCTCCTTTCTTTTCTTTTTCACTTTCTTTTCTTTTTTTGAAGGTGAAGTGAACTTCCCGTAGGGTTCATCATTCTCCCTTCCTTTCTTTTTCAAATTCTTTTCTTTTTTTTTCTGAAGGTGATGCGGACACTACCCATAGGCTCCAACATTCTCCCTTCCTTTCTTTCTCACTTTCGTTTCTTTTTCTCTGAAGGTGATGCAGACACTACCCGTAGGCTCCAACATTCTCCCCTTCATTTCTTTTTCAATGAATGATGCGAAAATATTATGGTGCAATATGATATGCATAGGCCTGCATATCCTTGTAAAAGTAAATAAGTAAAGTGCGGAATAAAAGTAGTCGATGCAAGCATAAAGTAGAGGGGCATAAAGTAAAAGACATAAAGTAAAATAGATAGGAATCTCGGATGAACGATATGTAAATCGAACTCCGCTACATTAATACAAGTAAATCCTATCTTAAATGATTAACCTATACCTTCCAGGATTCTAAACTTCCAATATAATCCGAGGTTCTATTAATCGTTCTATATAAAAGTTTGGATCTTTTACTTCCAATGATCCAACCTAAGCTTCAAAAACGAATCTAACTTAGTATTTTCTAAGATTCAATGCTTTCCTTGAGAACTCCTAAGTTCTCACTTAAAGGATTAACTCCTAATCCTAGGGAACTAACTCACCTCCCTCTAATCTTAGATTCGAATCTTAGTCTTAGCTTCTTATTCTACAAACCATCATACTTATTCGCTTTCTAAAATTACTTTAAATCCTAACTATTCTCACCTTAGCCATATAAGATTGCGCTCCCAATCTCCGTTAGAGCGATCAAGCAAAGTTCAAACCACCTACAATTAGAATTACATCTAACAATCAATAAATTACCAAATAACGATCAAACAACATCTAAGCGTACAAAACGACGAAAAACTCAACAAACCCCAACATGAGGCTCTCGGCCCACCCATAAAAAGTGGGTCTCGGGTTTGGTTTTCCTGCTTTTAGGTAATTTAGATGTGTTTCGAGTTGGTTTCAAGAAAATTCGATATTCTCAATTTCAATGGGTATCGATAATTAGGGTTTTTGAATAATATGCCATTTCCCGAATTGAATTACAATAAACATTATTTCAATAATAATTAACCTATAATCAAAACCCAAAAGGTAAATTTCAAATGGGAAGGGCTTCAACTGAAACTCGGTTTTAGGTTTAAGGGAAAGTCAAGTAATAGTTACCTAATAAGTTTTCCATCAACATTCAACAACAAAAAATTGGAAGGGGATGAGAGTTTTGGCCAAGAACTCAAAAGCTTGAATCAATTTCCACGAAAATACTAAGAGAATTCGAAATCTAGGGCTTATCTTAGAGAGTTGGAAACGTTCCAAGAGTGGAATGGGTAGAAAGGTCTCGGCGAGAGCTTTCCAACGCATCCGAAATCACGCCAAGAAACGAAGCCGGGGCGACACTTTCTTCCTCTTCTCTATTCTTCCTCTTGTTGCTCGGGTTTGGAGAGAAAAATGAAAGAGTTTTGGTCAATTTTGGTCAAATGACAATTTAAAGAGATGAAGTGAATAGTAAATAGATATTTAGGAATTTTAGAAATGACGGTTGCGTCCTTTCATGACTTTTAACTTATAAATCGAAACCCGAAGCTCTTAAATTAGTCTAAAGGGGATTAATAATTATTAATTGGCCTATTAATAATTATTAATGTCACCGAAGAAAATTTAAAGTATTAAAACGATTTAAAAGAAATTTGGGCGAAGTTAACTACTAAAATCGAAATTACAAAAGTAATAATTAAACTAAGTACTTAAATTGAAATAAATAAATAAATAATAACATTAAATAAAAAAAATCACTTCAAAATAACGGGACGTTACATCTACGCACCTGACAAGACATAGCTACTTAGTCTCCAACATAGACCTACATATTTAAGCTGAATGCAAGTGTCCGATTAGGAAATGACACGTGGCATAACTCACAAGCGACACACGTGGTCCAATCTTGACGCGACATGTGGCACGATGATAAAATCAACATATTCTCCTATAAATAGGAGAAGAAATTCATTCATTAGGTAACTAATTCTACTCTAATTCTCTCTAGTATACTAGGTCTGAATTTAACATCGGAGGGTGTTAGGCCGGTACCACACGGTGCTCTCTTGGTTTCTTGTACAGGTACGCTTGTCAACTACCCAACACACTGCCTACACAGCACCTCGAGTGCAGTGCAATACCTTCGACTCATCTCATCTTCTATGTTCGTTGCTTACGTTGAAACTTTCCAGTTTTAGGCAACAAAAACCTCCAAAAACATTCATGTTTTATATACAAAAAATCAAATTTTTATAAAAGAAGAATATTTCATTTTCAGTTTTACCCCAAAAAAATATGCAGAATTTTATACCAACTTTGAAAAATCATATTTTTTTATACTAAATGAAATGAAGTGATTCTTGTTTCTAATTTTTTCTTTATGAGTCTAGTTTCAAATTAAAATAGTCATAAATAATTAAACTAAACAAATAATCACAAAGCATCATAAAATAGAACATGCTCAGAAAATACTGTAGCCTATAAATTCATTTGAACAACAAACTTCAAAAAATCATAACTTTCAAACCACATATCGAAATTAGTTGATTATTTTTCCTATGTATTCATATTGGAGTCTATTTTCATGAAACAATTATCACATAAATCAAATAAAGATATATAAACCTCATAATGTATTTGAATACAGAAAACTCAATTTAAAAAAATAGCTTTTGAAAGATGACACTTATTTTGTTTGAAGATGAAAATAACTCAAAACCAATCATGTAACTAGAGAAATAAATAAGCATACCCATAAAAATTACCATGCATATCTTTATTACCTCTTGAGTCCCCTTTGTGTATGAAAGTGGGAGAATAGAGTTATGGGAAATAATTTTATGGATTTTGGATAAAATCGGATGATATGAGAATGGTAGAGGAGATGGAGGTCTTTGAACACTTAAGATTCTTTTGTGAATGGTGGTTAAGTTATGGATTGGTAAAGATGGAGAATTGGGAGATAGTTTTTTTTTTCAATTTTTTTTTTCAAAGGTATAAAGAGAAGGAGGCAAAAGAGAGATGAATGAATGAAGGGTGTGGAAAAAGATGGAGGAATTGGAGTTGGAAGATTGAGAGAATAGTGGTTTTTTTTTTTTTTTTTTTTAAAAATTTGGGGCCTCCTCCTTCTTTCTCTTGAAAATTTGAGAATAAGATGAATTTATAGATGTGAGTTAGGGTTTTCTTTTTTCTCTTTTATTTTTATTTTTATTTTTTCCATTTTTAGCCATTTTTTGAAAATATATTCCAACTTTCTTCCCCCTCTTTTTGCCTACCTCTTTTGTCTTTGAATTCAATAATTTCTCCCTTCTTTCTTTTCGTGTCTCTTTCATTTATTTTAAAACAAAACCCTTCATTCTTATCCACCATTTTCTATTTTTAACAAAAACATTTTTCTTGATTTTCCACCTCTTTTTTTCTATTTCTTTTATCATTCCCCTTCTATCTATCCACTCATATCAAATTAAAGTAATTCCAACCTATCCACTACATTCCTTTTTAAGAAAAATTTATTGTTTTAAATTTCCACTCAATTTCTTTTAATATTCTCAATTTATCTAACCATTTAAAAAATCATTTTCTTAGGAAGATAAGAAGGAATCTAGAATATTCTACACCTTGTTACAAATTTACTTTGAATAAGACTAATTAAAAAAAGATGTGCTCATTTCAATCAATTAAAAGAAAACGAAAAATGGTCAATTTTATTTCAATTTTTTAATTAAAAAAATATATTTTTAAATAAAAACGGACAAAATTCACTACACTTTGTTCCTTCACAAGTTATTTCGTATCCATGGCTAGGTAATTGTACTGTATTAACCTCTGATTCTCTAATGAACAACATTACATAATCTCCATTATGCGTCTTTACCTTTTCCTTGATCAGAGGAATATGGGGCCCCGCTTTTCAAGCACCGAATCAGTTCATAAGGGAACTACTTATCTATTTTCCTATATGGAAACGAGTGAATTTCATTCTTGTGTAATTACGTTCCCAGCTATAAGCAAGATTAAATCCCCAAAGTGGGAGTCATATTAAGTGAACTATATCGAGTCACTCTCACATATGCAAATCAAAGGTTTATTTATCTCTTGTGAATAGGAGTTCGTAATCCACTCAGGATTAAGATCAATTGTACATGATCAACGGATTGATAAACGAAGTGTCTTTTTGTACTGGCTTTCCAAGAAGACATTAAGTTTATCTTTGTCCAGTCTACTACAATCTCTTTTACAGCAACACCCTTACTCACATGTCTCTACATGAGCGATCCAGATGAGATCACTTGTGCCAATTCACAAATGGGTCGTGTTAGTGGTATTACCAGAAATAAGGCACCCAACCTTTATTCATATACCACAGACCTTTTGAGTTACAACTTAAATGAATCTTCCCGCATCACATGCTCACTTTAAGTTATCATAAGTAACTCTGGATCTTACGATGAATTTCATTTATTAAACGAAAAATAAATAATAATATAAATATTAATAATTAATAATTCCTTTATTTATTTATAGTTTAATCAGATTATATAAGATTTAAGAAAGAAACCCAGCAATCTCCCACTTACATAAAAGCTTTACAGAGATTTATCTAGTAATCCTAAACTACCCATATGACGCTCGAACACCTTAGCCGGAAGCGCCTTTGTAAATGGATCAGCAATATTATCCTCAGAGACTATCTTTGTCACTACAACATCTCCTCTTTAGACTATCTCCCTTATCAGGTGATACTTTCTCTCTATGTGCTTTCCCTGTTTGTGGCTTCTAGGCTCTTTGGAGTTGGCTACAACACCCATGTTATCACAAAATAATGTTATGGATTTGTCCATGTCAGGTACTACCTCTAGATCGGTTAAGAACTTTGTAAGTCAGACACCCTCTTTAGCAGCTACGTACTCGACCTCCATTGTGGAGTCAGCAATACAACTTTGCTTTATACTCCTCCAAACAATAGCTCCACCACAAAGTGTGAAAAATGATCCAGATGTGGATTTCCTAGAATCCTTATTTGCCTGGAAGTCAGAATCTTTGTACATCTTGAGAATCAAATCCTCACTACCATACACCAGCACATGTTCTCTCGTTCTCCGAAGATACTTACTATCCTTACTGCATAATAGATGTCCATAACTAGGGTTTGATTGGTAACGACTTACTATCCTTACTGCATAACAGATGTCCGGTCTAATTGTTGTGTGAAATCGTGTTATGCAAGTGCACACAGTCTAACAAGTAATAAAGTGATAAGAAGATATATCGTTCCCAAGAGGATTAATGACTTCAAGTTGTGTTTAACAAATAATTTAATGAAGTAAAAAGCAATGATGTTTTAGAAGGCGATGTGATTTATGAAACTAAACAATTAAAATTATGAAATTATGCAAAAGTAAATGACTAAATTCTAAACTAATTATGAGAATTAAGTAAGATGGTTTAAAGTTTCTGAAATTACTCCTAAAATATGCAAGAATATTTAAATGATTAAACAATGTAAAGAAAAGTGGTTGGAAAATCAAGAATTCCCCTAAAGAGCTTTAGAATTCACAATGCTGCAGTAGTGTTACGGCTGTGCTGCAACAATCTGCAATAATAAATGCACTTTTTATGCAAGAAAACCCAATTGTTCAAGTGACTTCGTCAAGCCTAGCATGATTCTGATTTCTAATCCTATTTAAATCCTATGTAGAGGTAAAATTAGATTAAGAAATTATGTTTTAGTGCTCCGATTTAGGCTTTAGGGTGGAACACATATGTCTATGCATTACTAAAAACAATTTCAAGAATCGTTAACCCTATCAATCAATATTTTTCCATTCAATTTCAACCTTTTTCAGAATTAAAACTAAACTAATTAAGCAATTTACTTAGGTTGATCAAGCATAAATAAAAAGGCAAGAATAACAATTCTATTGATTAAGCATAAAAATTGAATTCAATAAAGCTTTGAAATATAATTCCCCTTAGGGTTCATCCATCAATTCCAACCTAATGTAATTTAGTTCATAATAAAATCTAAAATACAAAGAAAAGCATAAATAATAAATCTACTCTAAGCATATTTGAAGGTTCAACAATGGAGTTTGGAAACTAAGGAGAAAAAGAAGAAAGTATAAAAGAAAACATAAAGAGAAAAGAGAAAATAATCAAATCCAAGTTTCCAAGAATCGAAGCTTTTCTCCTCTCTCATGGCTACTACATCTTCCTCCCACTTTCAGCCTTTTTGCCTCCAATGAAGGACTAGGGTTTCTTTCTTTTTCTTTTCTCCTTTTATAAATTATTTTCCTCAAGATAAGGTTTGGACTTTATCAAATCTTCCCAAAAATTGTTCCTAGATGGATCCCAAGGCTTGCCTAATTTTTCTTCACATTTTTGGGCTGAAACGGACCAAAACAGATGACTTTTTGGGACAAAAATGGTGACTGTGCACTGCTGTCTTTTAAAATTTTACTGCATCAAGTGCTGCAGCCTGCTACAAAATCTGCAATTTTTTCCTTTCTCCTATATGAAATTAGCAACTCGTTAGGACTTTTCTTTCACTCAAAATGATAAGATAAAATAAAGAAAGCCTAAAAAACTTCCACATATTATTTAAAGTGCTAAAAACTCATATTTTCTCAAAGTAAACTCAATTAAAGAATGATGTAAAATGAGTTCAAAGTATGCACAATGTGAGCAAAGTTCAATTCAATATTTATCAAATAAGCATTAAAATAGGACCAAATAACTCTATTTTATAGAGTTATCACTAATACACAACATCGCATACATTAGACTCTCAATTGCTTATGTATAAGGATTCTGTCTCATACTCTCAACTTCTTGAGGAGTTTTAGGACATTGGTCCTTAATTAAATAAATCTCATGCCTGAAAGGTAACACTCTTTTCTTGGATTTATCCATCCAATACTTGGCAACTATTTTATCAATGTAGGATGTTTGAGACAACACTAACGTTCTGTTCTTTCGATCCCTTATAATTTGGATACCAAGAACATATTGAGCCTCTCCCAAATCCTTCATTTGGAATTCATTAGCTAGCCATTTCTTAACATCTGATAATACCTTTACATTATTCCCAATAAGTAAGATATCGTCAACGTATAGAATGAGAAAAACCACATCTTTGTTCAGTATCTTCCTGTAGAAAAAACTCATCAACATTTTGTTCAAAGCCATACGATTTGACCGTAGTGTCAAATCTCTTGTTCCAAGACCGTGAAACTTGCTTTAATCCATAAATAGATTTTAACAACTTACAAACTTTATGTTCTTCACCTTGAACAACGAATCCTTCTGGTTGGACATATAGATACTTTCGTCAAGATACCCATTAAGAAATGTGGTCTTGACATCTATCTGCCAAATTTCATAATCAAAATGTGCAGCAATGGATAAAAGAGTTCTAATAGACTTTAACATAGCAACAGGGGAGAAGGTTTCTTCATAGTCAACCCCTTCTTTTTGGGAATACCCCTTTGCTACAAGTCTAGCATTGAAAGTCTATACTTTCCCATCAGCTCCTCGTTTCCTCTTGTATATCCACTTGTACCAAATGAGTTTTACCCTAATTGGTTGATCTACAAGTTCCCAAACTGAGTTGGAGTACATGGACTCCATCTCAAAATCCATAGCTTTTAGCCATTTTTCTTTGTCAACATCCTCCATTGCATTCTTATAAGACAATGGATCCTCCAGATCAATACCACCATCATTGACCTAAGTTAAGCCCAAATATCGTTTGGGTAACCTGGGTGCCCTCCCACTACGATGGGACTTAACTGGATTTGACTAGAATTTCTTTTCATATTTGAAGAGCTAGGTAAGTCAACAAAAATTGTTGGCTCATCAGTGGTTTCACTTGGAACCATCTCATCTAGTACTAGTTTACTAAGAGATTTGTAGTTTCCTATATAGCCCTCTTCCAAGAATGTAGCATTTGTTGACACAAACACTTTATTCTCTATAGTACTATAAAATAACCCACCATGAGTCTGTTAAGGGTAGCCTAGGAAGAACAATACCTTAGACCGTGATTCTAATTTCTTAGGGTTCAATTTCAACACGTGTGTTGGACATCCCCATACTCGGAAGTGATGCAAGCTTACTTTACGTCCCGACCATAACTCAATAGGTGTTTCTAAAACACTTTTAGAATGTACCCTATTTAGGATGTGTAACGCGGTCACCAATGCGTAAACCCTAAAAAGATTCTGGTAATGATGAATAGCTCATCATTGATCTCGTCATTTCGAATAAGGTTCTATTTCTTCTTTCAGCTACACCATTCTGCTGAAGTGTACTGTTGCTAAAAGTTGGGATGTAATCCTATTTTCTACCAAGTAGTCTTTGAACTTATAGTCCATATACTCCCCACCACGATTTGATCGAATTTTCCAAGTTTCTTTTCAAGTTCAGCTTTAAACTCCTTAAATTTCTCAAGAGTTTTAGACTTGAATTGCAACTGGTAAACATACCCATATTTTGAGTAGTCGTCTATGACAAACACATAGTACTCATATCCACCTCTAGCTTTTACATTCATCGGACCACAAAGGTATGAATGGATAAACTCTACTGGTTCTGTGGCTCTATTTCCTTTAACTGAAAAAGGACCCTTAGTCATTTCACCCTCTTTACAAGATTCACATACAAGGAGTGTACCAAGCTCTAAGTCACTTAGAGGTCCACTTTAACCAGACTTTGAATTCTGTTGAGGTTAATATATGCCATATAAGGGTCTCATCTTTTGAAATTATATTTTTACTTGTTCTAGACTCGGCAATCTGGAACAACTCAATATTATAAAGTGTTGTACATACTAACAGTTTTAGTATATATAAATTACTATCTTCTATTATTGAACAAATAAAGTTTCTATCTTTGAAAATATCAACTTTATTAATACTGAAATATATGGTGTAATGTTGTTTATGAATACAACCTAAAGAAACTATGTTCTAATTTAAACCACAAACATAATAAATAGTGTTCAGGAAAATAAACATTTTATTTAAAGATAACCTTTTTATTAGCAATATCTTCATCATCCACCTTTTGGCCTATGCTATTCTTCAAAGACGCTTCTCTAAGCCTGATCCTTCTTCAAGAGTTACTTTAGGAAGGTTTCCTCTCTTGGATTTCTTGTTAGCTCAATTACCCTTCTTTTTCCAGAACCTTGGCTTCTTATTCTTAGTACCTGAACTAGAGGCACCATGAGAAGAAGCCATTTTCTTCCACAGCTTTCGTCTTCTTGCCTTTCAGCAATATACACTTAAAAGTCTGTAGCTCATTAAAACTCTGGGACATGTTCATGCCCACCTTATTCAGAATATAGTTACTCTTGAACAATAAGAATCTATTTGGTAGGGTTTTAAGAATTATGTTGATCTAGCTAGTCTCGTCTATAGTTCCACCATTCATCTAAGCTACATTAAGATGGACCATCATGTTAAGGATATGTTCTTTATCTGAAGTTTCTTCCTTCATACGAGCATTCATGATGTACTTGAGGGTCTCATGTTTAACTTGCTCAAATGTCTTACCAAACATCTCTTATACTGATTGCAACATCTCAAAGCTTCTTGGATACGACTTCAGTAAGTCCAACTAATATATAGACACAAGCTTTCTCGTTAACCTAGATCCAGCGATCGTATGCCTCTCGAATCGTTTGAGTGGCATTAGCAGACGGTTCTGGAGGACATTTCTCTAGAAGGGTGAATTTGAGATCTTCAATAACCAGAATGGTATTGATGTTGTTTTTCCAAGTGGCTAAATTTTCACTATTCAATTTTTCAGTAGCAAGAATAGCAATAAGAGAATTAGACATAATTAGTGTAAATAAATAAACACATGCTTTAGTAATACAATTTTACATATTCATTCATTCATACTTTTGACATCTATTAAACGTGATGCATGAATGCATATTTAATAAAATTCTAAAACCTTAAAACACAATTTCAATGTCATGGTATATTAGTGTGACGAGAACAATGCCTACGTAGGCAAGTCAAGGTTCCCTTCTACTAAAATAAGACTCCTCTCAAATCATGAACATCCACAGACTATCTCATATTCTATAGTTCTTTAGTTACTGTATTTTGGTCAGGCGAAACGACTAGATCACTTAAATATTAATTTTGATGAGTGTCACCGTAGGGAGAGTCAAACATCAAAACTCTTAAGAGTCTTTCTAAATGAATCTCTTTGATTGTTACCCAAGTTGTAGATCACTTAAAGTTATTTTAATGAGTGTCACCGTAGGGAGAGTTAAACATCAAAAGCTTTACAAAAATCCAATCTTGAAGAGAATCACCTGGGTATTGATCCATACGGTTACTTTCCAGAGGGAATTAGTGAAGAATTTTACCAACACCACAGAAGCCCTATATATGAATCTCACTCATTGATTCCAACTTGAAGACCGCAGGACATGTTATCACTTGTTCTTCTCCCACTCAATATAGCTAGCTAAGGCTTTTAACTTAGATATACCCAAGCTACCTCTAATATCTAAGTTCAATGTAACTTATAATAGCTTTTATAGATTGGTTAGATTGGTTTTAATGTGAAAGCCAAGCGATTAATCTCTATTGATCCTAACACATTATGTATCGTCTCAATGAAGAGAATTATTAATGAAATATGACTCTCAGATCGCTCTCAATTAGAGGGGTCTCGTGTTAATAGAACATTAATCAACCTTTTGTCTAGGGCAGAGCTTTCTCGCTAGAGTTATATTTAAATTAATAACTTCAACTTCATTAATTTTTTATTATCTTTAATTAAAAATAATGATACCTTATCTTTTAGGTTTTAATTTCAAATCCTATTTAAAACTAAACAATTAATTAAAATATTGGTTACTAAACTCTTTTAGACCATTTTGATTAAAACCTAAAACATGCTGCTAGTAATTACTAATTGACCCCTTAATTAAAATTCTAGCACAATAAATGTAACAATTTTATTCATACAAGGTATGAGCATAAAATCAATAATCTCTATTAATGATGCATGATCATGACATTTATGTATTTATGATGAGAATAATTATTTATGACATACTTTATGCATAAATGAGAAGAAGGAGAAAAAGAAGGAGAAGAGAATGATAAAGGAAAAATCCCAGGATTTGAGGATGAATTTCAAAAAAGAAAAACAACACAATTAGCTAAACAAAATAAGGGAAATTGGAGATAAACGTGAAAATGAGAGAGAAGGGGAGATATAAGGTAATCAAAGATACACACAATAAAATCTTTATTTTTTAAAAAATAAGGAAATTAAAGGATTAAAAGATAAATCAGGTATATTAATAAAAATCATAGTAAAATAAAAAGGCTATATAAACATAAGAAATTAAAAAGGCTAGAAAAACATAAAGTATAGCCATTTCGAGTTATGTACTTGATTATCTCGTTTTCATTTAACGGCCTCGTGTCTGAAAATCTGCATTACTAATTTTGAGTTTCCTGAGATCCTTTCTATACTACATGACAAGTAATTTTCTTTCTTCTTCTTCTTTCTTTCTCATCTTCCATACTCGGACTAGATTGAAAAAACCGGTTAGCCTATACTATGTATCCGAGTAGAAAAAAACCAGTTTTAGTTTTCTTTTGAATTTTTTCTTTTTACTCTTAACTTTGTTTTACAAATCTGGGTATTACTTTGTCTTTAGCTTAAAATGAAATCGCATATCCACGCAAGCTTATAATCTAGGTATTATAGTTTTTTTTTTCTAATAATTGTAGACATGCATTATATATATTTTAATGTTGTTTTGTTGTTCTTCTATTATCACTTGTTCTTCGATTAACTTTTTTTTCAATTCTATATTTCAATTGTTATAAAATATTAACAATTGTGGTAGGGTTGAAAGTCGAGATATATGATTGATTTTTCAATTTATATTTTATTCGAATTACTTTATTTCCGTAATTCTATATTGGGGTCATTAAAATAACTTTTAAAATTATAAATTTAATCAGATACTTGTTTTCAGATTAAATTTTACATATTAAAATAGGCCAAATATATCATTATATCCTAATTTTTAATCTACATTGATTAGTTTAAAAGTTTCAATTTTATTATAGTATTCTATCCTAATTTTTAATCTAGCTCGATTAGTTTAAAATATTAAATTTTATTATTAAAGATCCTTAGCTAATAATGTCATGAAACTTGTAACGAAGTCAGGAGCTGACAATTAAAAACATTATCTGTATATCTCCACACAAAGTTGGGAAGGGTTTTGTGCCTGACACTTTTAAAATGGTTTGCAAATGTAGGATATGTGTCGAGTATAGAGATAGCAACCTCATTGCTTGAAGATATTATCGGTCTTCAAGTATTAAAATTTTCATTTTCTCAAGAATGCAAGGAAAATGCTAAAAATATAACTTTTAAATATCAGGTTAGAATCATATTAAGTTCTATAAGATCAATAAGAAAGGATGACAACTTAGAAGCCAATACCAATATTAACTGTATTTGATTACTCAGATAGTCCAAAGTACATACTCATAGTTATTAGGATAGAAAAAGAAAGTTTTGGACAAGATTATAAAATTACAATCACCTTTTGATTGAAACCAAGCTTTCCACATATTCTAGAACTTCAATTGAATATTTATCCCCTCGAATACCGAGATTTTTAACTAATTGAGAATTGATATTGATGGATAATAGATGTCCACTTTCATGCTCTAAAAAATACTCATCTTTCACAAGTCCAAGTCCCGTTTGAATACTGTAGAGTGGTCCAATTTTGAATTTCTTGATCCATGATCCTTCCATCACCCAAATATCAGCCAAAAAATGAAATATTCCCGGATCTGATCGATTATTTACCAATGCAATGCAACCATCTAACACAAATAAAGTAAGATAAAGACTACCCGGATGCGGAATTTCTATATAAGGCAATTGAAGAGTCCCAAAGACCTCATCTCTCACATGAAACGAAAAGATCTTATAAATTTTATCATATGTCGAACCTACCCAATAACAAACTCCGTCAACATAAATTTGTGAGTGAAATGGTGGATCACTCCTTAGATAAGAAGGACAAAATGAGATTTCAAAACTAAGTTGCTTCCAAGAATTTGTACCTAAAGTATACACATAAAATTCAGAATCGCGCTTGTAATCGATACCATCCATATAGTAGCCGCTGGAGGAGCTATCGTGCCAAAATTCAATACCTATGACAACCTTATACTCATTTGTCTCAGTAATCCAACCAAATCCTATACCTTCCATTACGGGATCTATATAGGCCCGGGGTGGAATAGAGAAATCCAATTTAGGGAGTATAATGTATTCTCCCGTTGCAACATTCCACAATGCAACATCAACAATAGTCAAAGATGTGATAAGTTTAAGGCAAATAATGCCATTGATGCAAGGGCCAATGATGGTTACTTTATGATCTTGATTGAGGAAAGGGGTGGATAGATGTGAAGAATATCCATCATTTTCAGACAGGAAGCAGATTACTTCTTGTCCTGTGTTGAAATTGGAAGGACTACTTTTGACGAGAAGCTTGTGGTTAAAGGAAGAATGATGGGAATAATGTCGTGAAATAAAATAAGGACTATGAATGAGATTGTACCACCATTTGTTGACGCAGCTGAATCGTTTCAGAGACTTTACGGGAAGCCTCATAAGGATATTTAACACCAATTCATCTGCTATGGCATCAAATATCGTCCCATCCATTCTTTACTCGCTCTGATTTCTCTGCGACGAAATTGAAAATTCTGTCCAAGAAATGGTTTAAGAGAAGAGATATACAAATATTAAAACAACAATATTTCTTATAGATCTGAACAAAAGGTGAATTCAAAGGGAAAGAAAAGGTGGAATAAACAGAAATTATCATAAAAAATTGAAAGGGGCTGGGGAAAGAGTTTTATCCCAAAAAGAGGAAATACAAGAGATGCATTTCCTATAGATCTGAACAAAAACGTGAATTCGACAATATTTCTTCTTAAACCCAAAACACTGACTAATATGCATCAATTTCTTCAAAGAGTTAGATTTGGATTTGAAAACTTTACCTCAATTTCTTCAGAGACCAAATAGAGTTAAAATTTTGGAGTGAAACTCGAACAATTGAATTTGATAGAGAGATTGTTGAGTTTCTGATCTATGTGAGGAATCGAAAGGGAAATTAAAACGCATGGTTTATGAGACGAATCTGAGTTGAAAATCAATGGGTTTTGATCGTAAGTAATCCTTTTTTGGTAACTAGTTGGAACTCACGTTCACGCTTGTCATGCTCTTGAAAGGAAATAAATTTTACAACCTGGTCTTTATTATTGCTTTTAAATACCTCTATTTCAGTTTTTTTTTTTTTTTAATAGAGAGACTCAAAATTCATTTCATTAAGATAATTAATTAAAAGTATTAAGGGAACCATTTCTTAATAACTTTGTTCTAATATAAATTATAATTTAAAGCTTTTGGAATAATTTTAAAAGTGTTTTTTTAATAGTTATCAAAACGCTTCTACAATTTATCTGACCCTTATGACCAGTTTGTGATAACTTTTGAAAATGTTTAAGAGTGTTTTTTAGTTGTTATCGAAAACAGATTCTTTATTTAAAAACACTTTTAAACATTTTTAAAATATATCTCGAACGGACACTTTAGAATCTATTTGGTATAATTTCTCCTAATAATATTTTGAGTTAAACATTATAAAATAAAACTAATTAACAGTTTCATTTAAAAATACTTGAAGAAGTATTTCCTTGAAATACTTATTTATGAATATTTTTGAAAGAATCATAAATCAAGTATTTTCTCTAAAAACATCTTTAAGTATATTCAAGTGTTTTTAGATAAAACACTTAATTAATATTTATTCTTAAAAGTATTTGTAAATATAGCAATTTTTATCATGTTTATCAATGATAACAGTAATTTATGTGTTTATCAGTGATAAACTTAGTGTAAAAATATGTAATTCAATGTTTATCACTGATAAACCCGATCAAAATTTGCTATATTTGCAAATATTTTTTTGAGCTTTTATTTTTATAAATATTATTAAAAAAATTGCTAGATTTGCAAATGCCCTTATTAAAATATGTTATATTTAAAAAAAATATTAGAGACATAATAAATTATAAACATATTTTTAATTAGAGGCAAATTAATTTTTAAAGAATGTTAGCTATAAATTGTAATTTAGATATGAAATAAAAGATTCCATCTAATTTTTTTAATAATATGGAAAAATTACATTTGTTTCTTTTTTTAAAGTATGTACCTTCCCAATGATTTTTTTTTATAAACCAAAAGTCCGCCAGGTGATACACACGAAAGAAGGCTAGGTATATCCATTTATTTGATTTTCCCCAAATCGCCATTAATAGGGTTGTGTAGAAGGAAAAATTTCGACAAAATTACAAATCGCCAATTAATTATTCAAGCCAATGACAAAATTCATTAAAAGTGAGACTGAAGGGATGATTTACTAAACTAGCGGAATTTGATTTAGTAAACTAATTAACATTTAATTATGGATCTATTAATATCATGCAATTTGTGAAAAAACATGTAGATTCATGCTTTAAATTTCGAAAATTAAAATCAAAACTTACTTTGAGTAATAAATGGAGAATCGGTTGGAGGTTTCTTTACAGCATCAAATCCTCAGCAACACCGGATCTTCTGTGCTATATCCCGATCGATCAAACGAAACCCGATTGTGAGATCGAACTTTAGAAGAAATTGGGAAGAAGAAAAATATTTTCTTCCCAATTTTGAATAGGGAAAATCGGCTAAGGGGGAAGGGAGAAGGAAGAGAGAATTCCGAATTTCTAAGGAATTTAATTGTGTGATTTATGAATGACTCAACCCTCCTATTTATAGAAAAATAGGAATCCTAATCACATTAGTATTAATCTATAGAGATAAATACAAAAAGAAAAAAGATTATCTCTTTCCTTTATCTTGCAATTTCGAAAATGCCATAGATAAATAGGAGATTATTTTATTTTCTTTATTTTTATTTATCTTGGGTAAATAAATCTATGTAATTATTATAGGATATAATTCAAACAATTATCTCCTACAAATTATCTCATATGGCCGATTTTATCATAATATAATAATTAATAAATACAATTTATTTAATTAATTATTTGGGCCAATTCCAATTGGGTTCATTAATCCAATTGGGCTTGAAACTCTCTCTTAAATTAATAAGTCCAACTTAATTAATTTATTTATTAATTACCATTTAAATAAAATATTTTATTTAAACAATTAATAATATTAATATTTTCTCCCGACTAAATATTATCAAATTATATTTAATTATTAATTTCCATTTAAATAATTTTCATTATTTAAATAATTAATAATAAATATTTTAATTATTAATTTACATTAAATAAACTCATTATTTAATTAATAATTTTATTGATAACATTTTATTATTAATTAATTAATTTTAATTATTAATTTCCATTCAAATAAAATTAATTATTTAAACAATTAATAATTGTTAATTAATTTCAAATTATTAATTACCATTTAAATATACTCAATATTTAAATAATTAATAATGTATAATTAATAATATTTCATTATTAATTTCATGTTTAAATAAACTCATTATTTAAACAATTAATAATGTTTATATTAATTACCGTTTAAATATACTCAATATTTAAACAATTAATATTGCCTATTTTAAGTAATTCACTTTACTTAAAATTTTCATTTCTTCTACTTGATTTCGCGACTACGATATTTGGGCTAGCATAGGGACCCGATGGACCTATAGATCATGGGCTTAATAATTAGTCAATTAAGTGATTAACTCATAATCGCTTAATTACTTATTATCTAACTATGAATAATTCCACTATAGATTCATAGCTGAACTCCCCTCACTACGATGAGTTATGTCCATTTAGTTTATCTTTATTTATATTTGTGATATTATCCTTCACGTGGAACCCTCATAATTACAAGCGATAAATTTACCGTTTTGCCCCTGTAATTACCGCTTTATCCTTGTGTTCCCGCTGATTCTCCAATGAACTTTATCTTTAGTCGAACTAGAGATAAGGTACTTCGTGATCAATAGAAGTCGTGGCGCCACTTGTTCATGTCTCGAATCAAGACATCAAGGGAGTTTCCTAAAGTTCCTAAAATGTTTAGGTATCGCACTGATACCGTTAATTTATAGGAAAGTTATGAATTCCATCTCGTGAAAATGAGTTCCCAGCTACTTATCTAGTCATGTTCCCAAAACAGGAGTGTATTGAGCATCCTTACAGATCGCTCTCAACCATGTGAATCAAAGAACATAACTCCATAAATAGGAGTCCGCATTTCACTCAGGATTGAGATCTATCACGGTTGATAAACTTAGTTTTATATTCGATCATTTCTCGTAAACGGTACTAAGGAGAAATTTGATGGAACATCGTGGTCCTGTCTTATACAATCAACATTGCATATGATACTTCCATTTCATGTCTCCCACATGAATGATCAGGATTCGATCATTTGTCTATAAACAAAATGCGAAGCTATCAACAGTGTTATCAGGATAAGGTTCCCAAACGTTATCCGTTTACTGTAGAGACGTTTAAGTTACTCATCTCGACTTTAATTCTCTTGTATGACTCACATACTAAGTCGTGATTTCATAAGAGTAACTTAGGGTTTACTATTTGAATGTTTGATATTTATATATTTCCATATATTCCTAATATCATTAATTGAATCAATCTAAATAATATAAAGAACTTATGTTTATTTATTTAATTTATTCTTAATAAATTATTATTATTAAATAATTACAAGTTCTAGGACACTGTTCCTAACAATATCCCACTTGTCCTAGACTTTTGGAGATTTGACTTGTAATTCCAGTCAAATTGGATGACTATCAACTACTTAGCCATGGTAGTCATTTTAATACTTTAACAGTAACGTTTTCATCTGTTTAGTATGTATTTCTTTTTTCTGATGTTAGTTTCATTAAGTGTAATAGATACCATATTTTATCGCCATAAAATAAACTCTATTAACTATTGATTTGAAACTATCATGTTCAAACACCTTTTCATTTACTAACAACTTAGTAATTTTAAGCGAATTTAGAGTTTAGTTAGTAAAAACTCATTTTACTTATACTTAACTAATCTGATGTTTAATTCGCAAAGGTCTTTTGTCAAATTCTTATATGGAAGTAAATCCATGTTCAAATTTGATCCCGTGCAACTCATAAAATCTCTCATTTTATCTATGTGCACTAACATACTATTTGTAAATTTTATTTTAGCCACATTGGTTCTAGGATTCTCGAAATTC
This sequence comes from Gynostemma pentaphyllum, assembly GCA_028015215.1. Classification (NCBI taxonomy): domain Eukaryota; kingdom Viridiplantae; phylum Streptophyta; class Magnoliopsida; order Cucurbitales; family Cucurbitaceae; genus Gynostemma; species Gynostemma pentaphyllum. Next base: position 16,585,950 of record CM051350.1, on the reverse strand, counting down.
TTAAGCTCCCACTACAAAGTAGTTCTCCATTACTTTCATTCGTTTAATGATTACAATTCTATACTTCTTATTATTTCTAAAAATAATGTATAAGTATAAGTGATCCTTTTCAACTCAACTATTGAAAATTCATGTCATTTTTATTTCACTTATTTTGAACTTTATTCATTGATTTTGAAGTCAATGAGTTTCACTTGGACTTCTAAAAGTCATTTAGTTCGTACTATGACGCTCCCACTCAAATAAAGTTCTACAAGTAGTTTAACAATTTAAACTTTTAAATAACTACTTGTTTTTATTGTGAAATAAAATCATTGTAATTCTTTTATATCTTAAGTAAGGTTTAAAGCCTTCAGTATCACTGATTTACTGAGCTTTTCTTTAATAATTTGTGAATTCAATTATCCACTAATTATTACCTTTCAATTTCTATTTTGTTTATTCCATATCAGTTAATACTTCTTTAAAACATCCTTTTAAATAACTGAATATTTGGAATATAAGAAATTGATTTAATGTTCACTTATCACTTAAGTTCTAACATCTAAATGTCTAACTTTAGTGATGTTTAAGTCTATTTATCTTTGATAAATCAAAGATATTCGATTTTACTTATCCCATAAGTTCGTGGATTAATATGGTTATCATCTCAAATTCTTGAGAACCATCTTTAAGAGGTTAATCCTTTTAACTTATTTAAGTAATTCTAGACTTAAGTATTTAAACATTTTTAAACCTTATAACTTATTTAGATATTTCGGAGTTTAGAATTTGGTTTTGGAATTTATTTGTTTTATACTAAGTATTTTGAATAACCATCCAATCACAGTTTGGAACTTTGTAATATAGTTGTAGAGGAATATCTACCTAAATAACTCTTATTTAAAATATTCCCAAACTTGGTTCATACGAAATGAGAACCAATAGTTATTACATAATTCAAAATAAAAACAAATTGATAACTAAACTAAACTAGAAAACTATGGTTTAGGAAAAGAAATATTTTCTTCCCTTTTAGACTATTGTAAAATCGGTTACGAGGAGAATAGGAAGAAAAAGAGTTTTCAATTTCGAAAATTGAAATTAGAAGCTTTTGAATGAACAACCATGACGTTTGTATTTATACGCAAAACAGTTTTCCAATAAAATTAGGAAATACTATTAAATAAATACAAGATAAATGCCAAGAATAAAATCAAATTTTATTCCTTATTTATCTTACGTGCCGATTTTATGTGTATAAAATCAATAAGAAAAACTAATTTTTCTTTGTTTAATTTGTCTTTGGTTGAACATTCTTTTATATATTTATTTTAGACAAAATAATTCAACAATTATTTCCTAAAATATTATATATGAGTCGATTTTGGTATTTAATAATTCAAATAATTTGAACCAAAATCCATTGAATTCATTAATTCAATTATAGGTTCTTCCTTATTAATAAATCTTATTTATTAACTCTTGATATTTATTTCAATAAATCAATTATTCAAATAAAATATCATATTCCGATTTTATACTTTATCATTAATAAATATTTATTATTTTCTATTTAAATAATCGACATTATTTAAATCAATAATAAATATGTTATTTACTACTATCCTTTTAAATAATCGCTATTATTTAAAATTAATAATAAATGTTTAATTATTAATTTCCATTTAGGTAAACACATTACCTAAATAATTAATAATTATTTATCAATAATATTTTTATTATTAATTACCATTTAAATAAACACATTATTTAAATAATTAATAATAATGATATTAATTTCTATTTAAATAAACTCATTATTTAAACAATTAATATTGTCATTTATTTAAGTAAACTACTTTACTAAAATTATTCATTTCATAGTTCTCATCTTTCAGTTTGTTCTTTCCAAGTATGGTGACTAAAACAGATGCTATATTACTGAAATTTAAATAAACTTTATCTTAATAATCTAATATGCATTCAACATTCAAATACACAAAGTGTCGACATAAAATTAAATATGATGCATGAATGCGAACATATTAATGAACAGAAAAGCCCTAAAACATGTTACTATGTCACGATATTTTAATGATACTAGGTGAAGTCCGGTCGAATGATAGGTCGGTTACCATCATTAAAACGAGATCACACTCGAACAATTGACAACTCCAGAATAACTCATATTCCTATGTCATTGTTTACCGTGTATTTGGTCCAGAGTTTTGATAACAAATTTATCAAATTTCTTTTAAGTGTGACCCACTAATTTAGTCTTTTAAATAAAATTGAAGAGTGTCTACGAAGTGTAGATTCGATCTTCAATCAATCTCATTTAAAATTTTTTATCCCTTTCGGAGACCCAACTTGATATTGATTTATACAATAGAACCTTCCTATGGGAATGAACACCGCGGCGTTGTTACAGAGGCCATGTATAAATCTCACGTTTCGAGCCCATTAGTGGAGACCATAGGATACATTGACATGTTTCCTTCTCCCACTTAATATTTTGAGTTAGGGTTTCATAACTTAGACTAATTTAGGCTAACTCATTAATCCAAGTTTTAATTAACCTAATCAACTTTAACTCTTAAATTGGTTAGATTAATTTTATAAAGTGATTGTTCAAGTTTTCCTAATTAAAACTAATCACATTATGAGTCGTCTTAATAATTTTGATTTATTAATTTGAACTTTTCTCCCGGATCGCTCCCAGGTTAGAAGCGCTCCGTGTTAGGGGAACTTTATGAAACCTCATCGCCTGGCGCTCTTGCCAGAGATCCGTTCAATTTAATTAATCTCAATTATTAATTTTTAATTAACCCTTAATTAAAAGTTTCTATTTGTTTATCTTATATGGATTTTGGCCCAATTGTTTAAACAATAATTCCATATTACAAATAATTCATTTAGTTTCTATTCAACTTTTAAACTAGATTTAACTTTTGAATTTTAACTAAATAAGCATGCTTTTAATTCTAAAACAATTAGAATATAATTTTCGATAATAACATTTATAAAATAAAATTATAGCATGCTTCACATACATTAGCATATAATAACACATATTATATCATGATGCATGTATGTACAATTAATAAAATCATACAACCTATGGTGGGATTTTCTACATGACATACTCTTATGCATGAATATTATTTAAAAACAATTATATCAAACATATAAAATAATTTAAATAATAAATAGCTAAATTGACCGGTATTCTTGGCACTATTTCTAAAACGGAAAATTTAAAATTACAACTTAATTTAAATCTTCCATTGTAGAATTTGAGGCTTCAACTTTCTCTCTCCTCCTTGATGTGGCAATGGGTAATTATGGAGGCAATATTATCTCCCATAATATTTCCATAATTACTTGTTTTAAAATAATTATCTTTTAATTATATGGAAGGAAAAAATAAAAAAAATTTCCATATAATCTTATATCAAATCTAAATTCATAATTTAAAATATGGAGATAATCTTAAAAAGATTTTATCCTTATCTTAAATATTTGATTTCTTCAATTTGATATAACAAGATAATTATCTTAAAATATCTTACCATTATCTTGACTTATCTCCTTGGGCGTGGACCTCATGGAATGGTGGGGAAAATTTTTTCTTCTCTTCCTTCCTTGGTGTAGCCGATTTTTGCCTCCTTTGGTATGGGAAAATTACAAATTTTTCCTATACCCTAAAATTAGGGTTTACAAATTTTCTACTAAAATTTAAAATCCTAAGTGCCTCAAGAATACTTAAACAGTCAATTAGCAAACCTCCACAATTTATATAACACAATTTATACAAACATATATAAAACGATTTTTATGCAACCCACCAAAATTTTCGAAAAATCACAAATTTAGCATGATAATTAAAAATTAGCTCTGATACCAATTGAAGGGATGATTTACTAAACTAGCGGAATTTGATTTAGTAAACTAATTAACATTTAATTATGGATCTATTAATATCCTGCAATTTGTGAAAAAACATGTAGATTCATGCTTTAAATTTCGAAAATTAAAATCAAAACTTACATTGAGTTATAATAAATGGAGAATCGGTTGGAGGTTTCTTTACAGCATCAAATCTTCAGCAACACCGGATCTTCTACGCTATATCCCGATCGATCAAACGAAACCCAATTGTGGGATCGAACTTTAGAAGAAATTGGGAAGAAGAAAAATATTTTCTTCCCAATTTTGAATAGGGAAAATCGGCTAAGGGGGAAGGGAGAAGGAAGAGAGAATTCCGAATTTCTAAGGAATTTAATTGTGTGATTTATGAATGACCCAACCCTCCTATTTATAGAAAAATAGGAATCCTAATCACATTAGGATTAATCTATAGAGATAAATACAAAAAGAAAAAAGATTATCTCTTTCCTTTATCTTGCAATTTCGAAAATGCCATAGATAAATAGGAGATTTTTATTTTCTTTATTTTTATTTATCTTGGGTAAATAAATCTATGTAATTATTATAGGATATAATTCAAACAATTATCTCCTACAAATTATCTCATATGGCCGATTTTATCATAATATAATAATTAATAAATACAATTTATTTAATTAATTATTTTGGGCCAATTCCAATTGGGTTCATTAATCCAATTGGGCTTGAAACTCTCTCTTAAATTAATAAGTCCAACTTAATTAATTTATTTATTAATTACCATTTAAATAAAATATTTTATTTAAACAATTAATAATATTAATATTTTCTCCCGACTAAATATTATCAAATTATATTTAATTATTAATTTCCATTTAAATAATTTTCATTATTTAAATAATTAATAATAAATATTTTAATTATTAATTTACATTAAATAAACTCATTATTTAATTAATAATTTTATTGATAACATTTTATTATTAATTAATTAATTTTAATTATTAATTTCCGTTCAAATAAAATTAATTATTTAAACAATTAATAATTGTTAATTAATTTCAAATTATTAATTACCATTTAAATATACTCAATATTTAAATAATTAATAATGTATAATTAATAATATTTCATTATTAGTTTCATGTTTAAATAAAAGAATTTGTCTCAAATAGCATAAATCTGCATTCTAATTACTAAAATGTTTCAACTTTTTAAAAATTACTCAAATAGCATAATTATAGTTCAATAAATTATTGAACTATAATTCAATAAATTATTGAACTATTTTTCATAGCTATTTTTAATGAATTTGTTTGTTTTTTGGTTTTTTAAGTTCAAGTATAAGAATTTATTGAACTATTTGATCATGTTTTATTATTATTTTCAATAAATTTGTTAAAAAATTTAATTTTTTTTAGTTCAATAAATTATTGAACTATATTTCAATAAATTATTGACCTATAATTATGCTATTTGAGTAATTTTTGAAAAGTTCTAACATTTCAGTAATTAATATGCAAAAATATGCTATTTCAGTAATTGCCCCTTTAAATAAACTCATTATTTAAACAATTAATAATGTTTATATTAATTACCGTTTAAATATACTCAATATTTAAACAATTAATATTGCCTATTTTAAGTAATTCACTTTACTTAAAATTTCCATTTCTTCTACTTGATTTCGCGACTACGATATTTGGGCTAGCATAGGGACCCGATAGACCTATAGATCATGGGCTTAATAATTAGTCAATTAAGTGATTAACTCATAATCAGTTAATTACTTATTATCTAACTATGAATAATTCCACTATAGATTCATAGTGAACTCCCCTCACTACGATGAGTTATGTCCATTTAGTTTATCTTTATTTATATTTGTGATATTATCCTTCACGTGGAACCCTCATAATTACAAAGGATAAATTTACCGTTTTGCCCCTGTAATTACCGCTTTATCCTTGTGTTCCCGCTGATTCTCCAATGAACTTTATCTTTAGTCGAACTAGAGATAAGGTACTTCGTGATCAATAGAAGTCGTGGCGCCACTTGTTCATGTCTCGAATCAGTACATCAAGGGAGTTTCCTAAAGTTCCTAAAATGTTTAGGTATCGCACTGATACCGTTAATTTATAGAAAAGTTATGAATTCCATCTCGTGAAAATGAGTTCCCAGCTACTTATCTAGTCATGTTCCCAAAACAGGAGTGTATTGAGCGTTCTTACAGATCGCTCTCAACCATGTGAATCAAAGAACATAACTCCATAAATAGGAGTCCGTATTTCACTCAGGATTGAGATCTATCACGGTTGATAAACTTAGTTTTATATTCGATCATTTCTCGTAAACGGTACTAAGGAGAAATTTGATCGAACATCGTGGTCCTGTCTTATACAATCAACATTGCATATGATACTTCCATTTCATGTCTCCCACACGAATGATCTGGATTCGATCATTTGTCTATAAACAAAATGCGAAGCTATCAACAGTGTTACCAGGATAAGGTTCCCAAACGTTATCCGTTTACTGTAGACACGTTTAAGTTACTCATCTCGACTTTAATCCTCTTGTATGACTCACATACTAAGTCGTGATTTCATAAGAGTAACTTAGGGTTTACTATTTGAATGTTTGATATTTATATATTTCCATATATTCCTAATATCATTAATTGAATCAATCTAGATAATATAAAGAACTTATGTTTATTTATTTAATTTATTCTTAATAAATTATTATTATTAAATAATTACAAGTTCTAGGACACCATTCCTAACGTAGACGAATAGAAATTTGACACGTGTCTAAATTAAAAACATTAAATTGACAAATCAAATAATGCCACTTGTCTTTTCATAGCCATTGGATGATATAAATTAGTCCAATGAAAATATGACACGTGGCAATTTGGGCCCAAATTAAATAAAGTCCATATCCACCAAATGGGCACCAAAAACTCTATAAATAGAGGAGTTATTCATTCATTTGGGGACAGAGAAAAATATTCAGAAGCCATAAGACTTTGAAGATCGAAGACTTTTCGAAAACTCCTCGAACAACTCCTTGAAGATCGCTTTGAAGATTAAAGAATTTCGAAGACTAAAGACTTTTCGAAGACTTCTCGAAGAACTCCTTGAAGATCGCTTTGAAGACTAAAGTTTCAACGAACATCAACACTTTGATCCGAGAAATACGCCAACGGCCCTTGCATCGAAGTTCATACTTGTGAGAAAGCATAAGAGGATTACATTCATTAGAGATTGTAACGCTAAATTCATCAAATACAAATATATTTCATTCCGCATTAAATTTCTTTACTTAGAAATTTCTTTGTGTGAACAAATTAGCATGCCCAGTGGGACAATCTCGACCTCTCATCTCTTTTTCATCAACTTCAAGTTTCATCAAGAAATCAATGGCATCGAAGAATACATCTTCAAAGACTGCTGCTACAACTAACTCTCAATTGGGTCATATCACTCGTAGTCGTTATAAAGATATTCGACTATAAGAAAACCAATCTCTTCCTATTACTGAGAGTAAAATGAAGAAGCAACAACAATCATCAATTCCTAAAGAGAATGTTACCGTCAAAGCTAGCCTTCTTTTTGCACATGAATCTGAAGACAAATTGTCTTATTCTCTTGAACAGTCAGAGGGGTCTCATGTTTCCGTCATGATGGCGAATGCTGCTACGATTGAAGAATAGATGGGAGATATGGAGAAAAGAATTTCCACCCTAGCTAAGGCAAATGATGAAAAGATCAAAAGATTGCCTTTCTTATGAAGAAACTGGAGATTCATGATGAATGTGAATCAAGTCATAGTGCTTCTCAAAACAAAATTACTGAAGATAATAACAAAGAGAAGTCCAAGCTAGAAGCTCATCAAGATCAACACTCCACATCGATTGCTTCTTTATCTGTTCAAAAGTTGCAGGACATGATAATGAATTTCTTTAAAGCTCAATACGGCGGACCATCTCAAACTTCTCTTTTATATTCAAAACCATATTGTGACGACCCAACACTTTTAAATAATTTAAATTAGAAAACACAGCAGAAGTCTTTATATTTTAAGAAAAATAGCGTGGTTATGTTTGAAAATTGGCTAGCCAAAACTTGTTTACATCTTAATTTCAAAATCTAAAATACACAAGGAACATTAAGTTCCTAACCAGGAGTTCAAAGACATAAACTTAAAAGTAAAGACAAAAGCTCTTAAGAGCCACTTACAATAATACAACTCCACAATATGTAAAAAATGTACAAAACATAGTCCATGGACTTTAAACCAACCTAGTCCATCTCAAGGTCGTCATCCCTCGATCATGCAGCACCATCTCCCCTCCCTCGACCTCTAGCTAGGGCATTACTAGAAATTGGTTGTAATATCATGAGCTAACAACAAAGCCCAGTGAGAATAAAATGAATAAAAAGTAAAGATAGACCTCAAACTCGTAATCCGATTTGTGTCCAAGTAACTGTTACAACTTCCAAAACTAGAGAATAATAACTCCCAAAGTTTAGATGAAAGTGATTAAACTCAAATTTCTCCTTAAAAACCTTCATCGAAGTATAAGGTTATAATCTTTTGACCAAAAAAACTTATATCATCTTCTCTTAATATAAACATATTTAAATAAAAACAGTTTTGTGATGAATGACAATAATAATAGCTCCAGCAGGCTATGTGTAAGCTCTCGTGGCTTTGTGATAGCTCCCGCAGGCAATGTGTCAGCTCCCGCAGGCCGTGCAATAGCTCCCGCAGGCTATGTGGTAGCTCCCACAGGGTACATGAAAGCTCTCAGGCTATGTAGCATGAATTTAAAAATCTTGTGATTTAAAATAAAATAAAATAAAGTGCATAAAGTGCCGTTCATAAAGTAACGTTCATAAAGTGCATTGCATAAAGTAAAATGCATAAAGTAAATAAAAAGAAATTTCTGATTTACAATAAGTAAACTGAACTCCTGATAATTAAAATAAAGTAGATTCTTTCTTAATTAAATAATCTACACTTCCAAGGATTCTAAACTTCCAAATAAAATCCAAAGCTCTAATTTCGAGTTCCTTTAACCATTTTATCTAAAAGTTTGGATCCTTTAACTTCCAATGATCCATTTTTAATGTCCGATACGATTCTAACTTAGAACTCCCTAGTGTTCGATGTTTCCCTCGAGAAACTCCAAAGTTTTCACTCAAAGAACTAGTTCCTAATCCTAAGGGCACTAGCCACTTTCTTTTGCTCTTAGATTTGAATCCTATTCTTAACCTCCAATTTTACAAACTGTTCTACTTATTCGGTTTCTAAAGTTACTTTAAATCCTATTTATTCTCACCTTGGCCCAATTAGTTTTGCTCCAAATCTCCAATTTCCCACAAATCAACAACCGAGCAATCGCACCTACAATTCATCAATTGCACAACATATTATAACTCATAACTAAGATAAGAACAAGTTTGAATTTTCTGATGAATAGTGATTTCGGATGAATAGTGTTTTCAGGTGAATAGTGTTTTTCGAAAATCCGGGCTCAAAATCATCAAATTCCATGATAGAAATTCATGATTTCAACTTCAAAACTAATTTATCATAAAAAACGAACAAAACCATATAAAAAGTTTTGAAAACTTTTTTGAGACTTCCCTTAGAGAACGGGAAACTCCGAAAAGGTAGGTTGGATAGGTAGCCCTCGTCCCTACCAATCCAACGCAATCGAAATCAAGCCGATCCATCGAGAAACGAATGAGAAGTGAAGAAAAGAAAAAACCTCATCCATGGTGGATGAAGGCTACGACCATGAAGAAGGGGAGGAGAAGAAAGATGTCAACTTTGTCAATTTTGTGATATTTAAAGAATAAATGAATAGTAATTTTAAATATTTTAAGAAATTGTAAATGACGGTTGCATCCTTTTATGACTTTTGACTTCTAAATCGAAACCCGAAGCTCTTAAATTAATCTAAAGGTGATTAATAATTATTAATTGGACCGTTAATAATTATTAATACCATTAAAACAAAATTAAACTAAAAAGGTAATTTAAAAAGATTTAAACTAAAATAAACTACTAATTTCTAAAATATCGATTCTAAAATAGACTTTAAATGCTTAAATTAAAATAAAATAAATATTTTTTTATCACAAAATAACGGGATGTTACTCATATACAAAAAGAATTGATAATATGAAAATGCCGACTGGTTATCAACCACCCAAGTTTTAGCAATTCGACGGAAAAGGCAATCTAAAGCAACATATAGCTCATTTTGTGGAAACCTATGAAAACGCTGGAACTAGCCGAGATTTACTTGTCAAGCAATTCGTCCAAACGCTGAAGGGGAATACCTTTGACTGGTACACCGACTTAGAGCCTGAGGTTATTGGTAGTTGGGAGCAGTTTGAAAAAGAATTCTTCCCCACAAGTCTGAAAGGGTCGCCCCTGCTATGGTTTAACAGCCTCCCTAAAAGGTCCATCAAAACCTTTTCGGACCTATCTTCTGCCTTCCTCAGCGAATATAGTGTGAGTCGGAAGTTCGCTAAAACGAACCACAACCTCTATGATGTGCTGATGGGAGAAAGAGAAGCCCTCCGAGACTTCATCGTCAGGTTTCGATAGGTGAAATTGGAGGTCAAAGACTGTAATGACCTAGAGGTGGCCACCGCATTCTCAACAGCAATACACCCGAACCATCCCCTCTGGAGGTCTTTTAGCAAACGGAGGCCTACGACTATGAAAGAGGCGTTGGACAGAGCAATGGCAAAGATATCGTAGGATGAGTCCGAGAGGGTAGCCCGAGAGATGCGGAGAGAGGGATCAAGGTCCGAGGGGATATGGAAGAAGAGAGAACCTCACATCGATGAAAGGAGAGGAAGGGAGCGCAGACGCTCAGATAGGGGAAAGGAGGAAAAGGGAGACGAAAAGGAAAGGAAATTCGTGTGGGGAAGGATCAGGGATCCGAAGAAGCGTAGCCCGGAACGAATTCTCCACACGGAGACATCTCGTTCTTTCCGAAAAGAAGAGAGAGAAAAGAGACTGCGGTACGCCCAAAAAAGTCTGGAAAGAAAGGAACCCTACTGCAGGTTCCATAAATCTAAAGGGCATGCCACAGAAGATTGCAAGGTCCTAGCCCGGGAGATAGATCGCGTGTGCGAGCAAGGTCCGAACCGAAGAATCGATAGGCAAGATCCGAGAGAAACAGATGAAAGGCTCGCCGCACCAGCGGAAGTTCCGGGGGACGGTCAAATCAATTCGATCCACTACACCGGAGAATCTGTCAACGCTCATAAAAGGTCTCGTCGCGAAGCTGGACTCCACGTCTATCGGGTCGAGCACGCTTCTGAAGATCTGATTAAGTACTCCCGAAAGGACCTAGAAGACGTGCACCTGCCCCACAATGACGCGCTAGTAATATCGATATCTATCGGATCCTATACGGTCAGCAGGGTTTTGGTAGACCCAGGGTCTTCCATCAATATAATCTATATGTCAGCATTCTGAAGCATGAAACTAAGAGAGTCAGACCTCACGATGAACTCTCAGGACCTAGTGGGATTTAACGGGGCGGTGACAAGGTCCAACGGAACAATCAAATTGCCAGTCAGAGTCGAAGGCGCAAGCCCTATGGCGCTCTTCCATGTCATAGACTCCCACTCAGGGTACAACGCCTTGCTCGGAAGACCTTGGATTCATGATATGAAAGCACATCCTTCAACGCTTCACCAGAAGCTGAAATATCCTACCGAAAAGGGGATTAGGGTTATAAAAGGGGACCAGCAGGTTGCAAGATCCTGCTTGGTCGAAATCGTCAAGCTGAAATCTCAATGCCAAGCATAGCAATTACAGGATCGGGGCCCCGAAAGAGGCCCGCCCTTTGCTCGGCCAAGAATCGAAGCGCCTGAGGACGGATCAGTGAAAATATAGATCCACCCAGAAGATCAGGAGAAAACGACGAGCATTGGGAAAGATCTGAAAGAAGATCTGAAAGACGGACATGCAAACTTTTTGAGAAGAAGTTGGAAAACGTTCGCTTGGGACCACACGGACATGCCCGGTATAAGTTCCGACATCATAACCCACAATCTCGAGGTTGATCCGAGTCAACCTCCCATCAAACAGAAAAGGCGCAAATTCGCACCCGAGCGGAATGACATAATCAACGAGGAAGTGCGGAAGCTCCTGAAAGCAGGTTTTATCCTAGAGGTAAAGTACCCTGATTGGCTGGCCAACGTGGTAGTAGTGAAGAAGAAAAATGGAAAATGGAGAGCGTGTATTGACTTTACCGACCTCAACAAGGCTTGTCCAAAAGACTCCTTCCCATTACCAAAAATAGATCAACTGGTAGATGCCACAGCCGGGTACGAGCTGCTCAGCTTTATGGACGCCTTCTCCGGATATAACCAAATCAAGATGAACCCAAAAGATCAAGAAAAGACTTTGTTCATAACCAACGTAGGCACATACTGCTACACTGTGATGCCTTTTGGTTTGAAAAACGCTGGAGCCACCTATCAGCGCCTGATGAACAGAATGTTCAAGGATCTTCTGGGAAAAACAATGGAGGTGTATATTGACGATATGCTAATCAAGTCGCGAAAGGCTGAAGACCACCTGGCCCACATGGAACAAGCTTTCAAAGTGCTGAATCGATACGGGATGAAGCTGAACCCTGATAAATGCACTTTCGGAGTCCCTGCAGGGAAGTTCCTGGGTCACCTGGTGACCAGCCGCGGGATCGAGGCGAATCCCGATCAGATCCAAGCGATAATAGACATGCAAGCACTGACGAATCTGAAAGGTGTGCAGAAGTTAACCGGGTGTTTGGAAGCACTGAACAGGTTCATATCCCGATCGTCGGATAGATGCATGCCGTTCTTCAAAGCGCTAAAAAGAAGTAAGGAGTTTGGCTGGGGAGTCAAGTGCCAGAAAGCGTTCGAAGAACTTAAAGCCTACTTATCTTCGCCCCCGCTGCTGGCCAAGCCCTCAGATAACGAAAAGCTATTCCTATACTTAGCGGTATCTGATGCGGCAGTCAGCTTGGCGCTGGTGCGCGAAGACGGTCAAGTTCAACACCCAGTCTACTACGTAAGTAAAGTGATGATTGATGCCGAAACGCGGTACTCAAAGATGGAGAAGCTGGCACTAGCTTTGATAGTCGCGTCGCGCAAGCTGAAACACTATTTTCAGGGCCATCGGATAGTGGCAAGGACCACCTTCCCACTAAAAGCCGTTCTTCACAAATCGGACGTTTCAGGACGACTGACAAAATGGGCGATAGAATTGGGTGGATACGATATCACTTACGAGCCAAGAACAGCCATCAAAAGACAAGTTCTAGCGGATTTCGTTGCGGAAATGACTCCGGCTAATCCAAGCGAAACCAAACCAAACTCGCCGCTCGCAGCTGACCCCGGAGTGGAGACCTGGACCCTAAGCGTTGAAGGGTCCTCGAACTCAAGAGGATCCGTCGCAGGGCTAGTCCTGTTGAACCCCGAGGGATACCTCCTAGAACAGTCAATCCGATTCGGATTTCCAGCTTCAAACAACGAAGTCGAATACGAAGCGTTGATAGCTGGGCTAAAGAGAGCGAAGGAACTGGGAGTAGAGAACTTAAACATCAGAAGTGATTCTCAACTGGTGGTAAACCAGATAAAAGGGTTGTTTGACGCAAATGACCCTAGGATGGCGAAATATCTGGAGAAAGTTCTGTCCATCCTATCCCAGTTCATGAAATACGACATCAGCCAAGTACGGAGGGCCGAAAACGGACATGCCGACGCCCTGGCTAATCTCGGATCTGCAGTCCAAACGGAGACAAGAAGAATCATCCCCGTCGATCATTTGTCCGAACCAAGCATCACCCTTGATTCGAACATGGGGAGTGGAGGCGACAGAACGACAGTTGGACAAGTAATGCCGGTAGAATAAAATCTAGAGCTCGAGTCAGATTGGAGAAATCAAATCCTCAAATACCTACAATCGGGACGTCTACCCGAAGAAAAACTAGAAGCACGAAAAGTCCGATCCAGAGCAGCCAGGTACTCGATCATTCAAGGAGAGTTGTACAGGAGATCCTTCAGTGGACCTTATCTGAAATGTCTGGGAAAGTCAGAAAGTTCTTACGTTCTGGCAGAGTTGCACCGTTCTTACGTTCTGGCAGAGTTGCACCTTGGACACTGCGGAAATCACGCAGGACCGAGGTCCTTAAGTCATAGAGCGTTAACACAAGGATACTACTGGCCCACCATGGTGAAAGATTCGAAAGACTTCGTTTCCCGCTGCGATAAATGCCAAAGGTTCGCAAAGACCATTCACGCACCGCCGACGGTGCTAACTACAATCTCGGCACCCTGGCCCTTCATGCAATGGGGCCTAGACCTGGTGGGAAAATTGCCGTTAGCTCCAGGACAAAAATGTTATCTGATCGTTGCAACGGACTACTTCTCCAATTGGATCGAGGCCGAGCCACTGGCAAAGATTACAGAGAGGAAAGTCGAGATGTTCCTCCGGAAGCACATCTTTACCCACTTCGGAATTCCCAAAGTTATCATCACCGATAACGGAACTCAGTTCACGGGAAGTTCTATCCGGAAATACTACGCGGACAGGAAAGTGGAGCTTCGATACTCAACGCCCCGCTACCCGCAGGCGAATGGGCAATCAGAAGCTTCGAACAAAACCATCATGGACTCTCTGAAGAAGAGACTAGGACGAGCGAAGGGAAGATGGGTAGATGAATTTCCTGGAGTCCTTTGGTCGTACCGGACCACCCCTAGAATCCCAACTGGCGAAACTCCATTTGCCTTGGATTTCGGGGTGGAGGCCGTTATTCCCACAGAAATGATCATCCCCACGACCAGAAGCTCGATCCTAGAGGCAGAAAATACCACCATGATGGCAGAGGCGCTAGATTTGGCCGAAGAAAAAAGGGAGCAAGCGCTAGTCTGAATGGCATAATACCAGCAGAAACTGGCCAAATACTTCGAAAAGAAAGTAAGACAGCGCGACTTCAAAGTAAACGATTTCGTCCTGAGGAAAGTATTCCAGAACACACAAGAGCCCAGAGCGGGAAAGTTGGGACCAAACTGGGAAGGTCCGTATAAGATAATCGAAGAAGTTAGGCCGGGAACTTATCGTCTTGAAGATGAAAAGGGTGAACTAATTCCGAGGGCATGGAACGCCACGCACTTAAGAATTTATCATGTGTGAGTATGAGAGAATCATGTAAGTACTTAGCCGAAGAGGCCCATTTCAAATTCATGTACAAGTATTACATGTCTTTCCTCCCACACGATCATTTGATGCTTTTTACGGCAAAAAGCCCCAATCCGATTAGGTAAATTACTAAGTCCCCCTCGGATCGAAAAACCATACCGGCTGGAATAATTTCTAAGTCCCCCGTGGACCAAAAAGCCTAACACGTTCGGAACTATGGAAAGTAACTCATGCAATAAGTAAGGCAAAGAAACAGAAGGTGAATAAAGTGCCAGCTTTTATTTCGCAACAAACAAGTAAGGCTCGGACCCACATGTTGGGAACTCAGCCGAAAGAAATTACACGAGTTCTACAAAGTAAAATTGTGGAATTCGAAGTATCGTTGTCCGAAGTAATGAGGACGTCCTCCCAGGAGAGGATGAGGGTTCTGTCCAAAAGGCGAACGACCGGGGCCAGACCACCCGTCGGCTACTTCACCAACTCATCAATCCCGAGGCTCAGCAGAGCCCGTCAGATGAAAGAAAGGGAGGTCTTCGACCCGCCACACCTGGCTCCCAGATGGATTTTGGAAAGTAGCCGAACTCTCACCTGAAAACTTTCAACCCGGGCGGGAGTACGCTTCTCTCATCATATCAAGGCAAACCCAGGGACGGGAGACCAAAAAACCACCCCTTCCGTCTGGCGTCTCTCCATGCTCGACTTGGTGGAAACGCATTTCTCGCTTCCTTAAACACGGAACGAGCTGCCACCTCCCATGCTGAGGTCTCGGACGATGTGATGATGAAGAAGACCATCGACGAGACGGGAAGGAAGTTTTCTTCCCCTCGTTCGCCCCAGTTCCCGGAGGCTGCTGGAACAAACTCCGGAGCCGCGGTGAGAGGTGGTGGAGCGATTGGTCACCCCAGGTAGACAGTACCCTAGTTTCGACACTCACAGGCGTGGAGGATTAAGACCACCAAGGCCAAGTCTGCCGGGACCAACCAAACAGGCGTAGAAGATTACAACCAAACTTTCTCGACACAAGCCATGGCCAAAAAGGGCCAGACGTGGAAGAGAAACAGGAAGGGATGGGAAAACCCTATGGTATGGAATTTTAAGCTCTGTTGGAAAACTTGAGAGTTTGGGAACGAGAGAAAAGGTTATTCCAGAAGGTAGGGTTCAAAACGTGCGAACGAAAGGCCTTAAAAGCCCTATTTAAAGAAGCGGACAACCGTGGCGATCGCGACACATGTCAAGCATCGAACACCACAAAGCGAACCGTCGGGCATGCAAAATGACGCGTGCATTAACCCACAATTAATGCGGTTAATCACCCCTGATTAACCGCATTCAAGGTGATTTGATGGGAATAACAGACCTTTGAAACGACTGATCGCTACCTGACGTCACCACCTCAAGAGGTGAGACGGCCCTTTGCATCGAATAACCTCCGAATTAATGACAAGTCCTTTCAACTCCCACACGAAACGCCTACTTCTCGCTATAAAAGGGTAGGGATTGGAGGAATGTCTTACATACTACCCTACCAATCAGCTAGCATCTATCAGAGGAAATGGAAGACTCCACAGCAACCTCGAAATCGACAAAGAAAGTCCTGAAATGGGAAAACTACAGATTGCGTGTCGAAATAACCAAGCTACAGGAAGCGTTTCTAGAGGAAAAGGAGAAAAGAGAAGACCCGGAAGCCCTGAGACAAGAGGCCCAGAGCATCCGAGGGGCCCTCGAGGCGGCTAATAACCGGATAGAGCACCTCAAACGAGAGAACCTTTCTCTCCGAGAATGCCTAGAAATCGCAGGGATGGACGAGGACAGCGACCCAGGCGAGCCCTACCACGTGCTCGAAGATCGCCTTCAGTCGGCAAATAATCTCAACGATTATTACGAGCAGGAGATCCAATCCCTGAAGGAGGAACTGGCCTCTTTGAAGCAGCGAAAGAGACTGACTCCGACGGTCATCATCGACAGCGATGAAGACTAGAAGGGCGGCACCCTTCCCTTTTGTTTATTTATTTATTTATTTTTGTGTATGATCAACAATGTACAAGGAAAAAAGAAAGAAAATAAATTCCATCATTTCCGCTTCACATGGTTGGCCTACACCCTCCGTCCGAGCATTTAAAAGCCTTCTCCGGAAGCAAAAGCCTCGGTCCGTCCAAGCATTTAAAAGCCTTCTCTGGAAGCAAAACCCTCGGTCCGTCCGAGCATTTAAAAGCCTTCTCCGGAAGCAAAACCCTCGGTCCGTCCGAGCATTTAAAAGCCTTCTCCGGAAGCAAAACCCTCGGTCCGTCCAAGCACTAAGCACTTCCTATTTTGAAGAATAGAAGACGTTGGAGTATTGAAACGTAACAAAACCTCGGTCCGTCTGAGTATCCATAAGCCTTCTCCGGAAGCACAAAACCTCGGTCCGTCTGAGTATCCATAAGCCTTCTCTGGAAGCACAAAACCTCGGTTCATCCGAGTATCCGAAAGCCTTCTCCGGAAGCACAAAACCTCGGTCCGTCCGAGTATTCATAAGCCTTCTCCGGAAGCACAAAACCTCGGTCCGTCCGAGTATTCATAAGCCTTCTCCGGAAGCACAAAACCTCGGTCCGCCCGAGTATTCATAAGCCTTCTCCGGAAGCATAAAACCTCGGTCCGCCCGAGTATTCATAAGCCTTCTCCGGAAGCAAAACATCTCGGTCCGTCCGAGTAATTGAAAGCAAAAAACTTCGGTCCGTCTAAGTATCCAGAAGTAAGATACCTCGGTCCGTCCGAGTATTTGAAAACTTTCCTTGTAAACAGGAAGTCTCGGTCTGCCCGAGCAATCAAAAGCATTTATAAGGATATTTACAAGTCAAAACATTTCCGCGAAGCGAGCGGGGAAACACGACGAGCAGGCATAAAGAAGAAACGTATGCTTAACAAAGAATGTGTATGTTCAAGCATCAAAAGAGAAAAGGAAAAAATAGTTCAAAACAACAAATTACATAGGGGCTCCACAATCCAGGAGTTCACCCTGGAAAAAAGAAGAAAGTCAGTCTGAAACATAAACGGTATCAGTGGGGGGTCTTCGATGGAGCCTCTTCAACGTCGCCCCATCTTCGTCATCGGCGGGACGGCATCCTCCACAACCGCCAGACCCTCCACGGCCCTCACTTAAAGCCTTGGGATTGGTAGCCCGCTCAAACAACTCCCTTCGGCGATCCACAAGCGTCGTCGTAACCAACCGGGACCGATCGGATCATTCTCATCCTCGGATTGCTCTATCTGCAGCTTGACCGAATCTCGTCCGACGGCTAACCCGATGAGGATGGAGTCCACCGACGCAGCAGTTGCCACAGCCAACTTTCGCTGAAGGTCACTAACACTGTCACGGAGGATTGGGAGCTCGGACACCTGATCCCTCAACGAATCATTCTCCAACGCGAGGAGATCCATCTCCTCTTTGGCCTTCCTGAGGGACTCAGCTTCCCGGTTGAAAGCATCCACGACTTTGGACCCCTCCTCGCGAGCGGCGCTCAGATCCTCCAACGCTTTGTTCCGAGCGACAATAGCCTCATCAAGCAGCTTCTTGTTGTTCTCACTGAGGGATCGAAAATCCTCGCATTCCTTCTAAACACTCTCAAGATCTGCGGAAAGCTGCAGCCCATTGACCTCTAATGAAGCAATTCTCTTCTCGGACTCATCCAGATCAGCTCTCAATTGAAGACCCTCGTTCAACACCGAGTCAAAGGCGCGGGACTGCCGGCCGCTGGCCCTCGCCTCCGCTAACTCCTGCTTAAGCTCCCAGTGCTTGACAAGCAAACTCTCCAAATTGAGGAGCATCTGCGTCGAGGCCTGAGTCCCCTGGCAGATCTGACATTTTAAGATGTAAGAAACCAGCTGGAGACAACAGAGGAAAGGTAAACAACGAAGTAAACAACTAACCAGCCAGCTTCTATAGCACATGCGACTAAAGGTTACAACCTCGCTGTCATGGTCGACTAGAGGTTCCAACTGCACAGCCCCTAAGTCACGAGCAAAACCTACCGCATCCATAGCCCGTCGAAGGCAAAAGTCGTTAGAGAGGGACCCTTGGTCAAAGTTGGAGCCAGGGGAAGTGAACAGGCGAAGCAAAGAAGATCCACCGCCTGCAGCGCCAGATCCGCTTGGCATCGACGGACCCGCATCCGATGGAGGGAGTATAGCTGGAGTGGTCTGAGTGGGTAAGATTGGAACTCCACCATCAAGAGACCCCCCGGTCTTTTGGTCGTCCTCCTGTTCAAAGTCCATATCAGAAGATAAAACATGGGCATGATCAGAGGGAGAGGACGAATCCACCTCAGAAGGAAATGACTGATAAACCATCTCAAGATGCTTCAAAAGATACGCATCAGCACCCTTTACCGCGTGGTCGAGTGCCCCGATGATTCCGCCCCTCCTTCGCTTCGGGACGGGAGAATCCGTAGAAGGATTTATAGGGGAATCCGTGGGATGGTCCGCAGGAGGGCCCATTGGAAGAGCCGACACACCCGCTGAAGAGGGTTCCGCACTCACAACATTCACAGACTTCCCACCCCCGGATTTACGGGGACGGGGACGCTTGGCAGCAGCCACCTTTTTTCCTTTCGGATTGGATGAAGATGCCGCCTCATCTCTTTTCTTTCCCATGCCCTGAAGAAGGGTAAGGAAGGCCTCGGGGTCGTTGGAGTTGGGGACGGGGGTCAGCGTGCCGCCAGACATTTTTCCGCTGAAAACTGCATCAGAATCAGCCCAAATCAGCCACATGCCAAGATAAACAAAAAAACAAAAAGAGAAAGGGGGAGTGAAACAAACACTTACGAGGCGGAACGGGCACAAAACCTGGAGGTGGAGCCCAAAGTTTGGCAAAAACTAGCCAAGGATGCTGGTTAAACTCCTCCCAGTTGAAAGGGCCCTTCTGAGCGATAATCCGGCACTGACTGAGAGTTTCCCGAGAGGCACCCTTCGGAAGCGGATTCTTCACTAAAACAAGACAAACTGAAGACGGTTAGGACAGCTATAAATAAACGAGACACGAAGTAATACGGAACTCGTATTCTCACCCTCATCTTCCCACGAGGCAGGAAGGGACCCGCCTCCAAGAAGAAAGGGGTCGCGGATGAAGAACCACTCATCTTTTCAGTTCTTGTCACAGGAGTTTTCATCCACCAGAGCCGGTTTGCTATTATTATGAAAGATGAAACGCATATTGTCCTGGACATTCAAGCGAAGGGACCAGAAGTAGGAAACCATGCTCAGGGTAGGCCGAAAGCCCAACCCATAACACACCACCGAAAAGGTGATCAAAGATCTCATAGCGTTCGACATCAATTGACCCAACGAGAGGCCGGAATTCTGAAGCAACTCGGCCATCAAAGGGGAAAGGGGAAGCCGAACACCCCATTGGAAAAACCGAGGATAGAAGGCGGTCCAACCCTCCCCTGGGGAAAGATAAACCCTTTCGGACGCCTTTGGGAGTCTCATCTCAAAGTTCGAAGAGATCCCATAGTTGGCCCTCAACCTATCAAGTTTGGCCTGCGTTAGTTTCGAGGCAAAATGGAAGGGGCCCCTATCCTCCTTGATGCCCTTCGGCTGAGGCTCCCTTCTCTTCTTCTTCTTCTGCTGTTTGCTCACAGTCTCCGCCTCGTCCAAGTCAGCAGAAGGAGATCCGAGAGGATCAGAAACGGTAACCTCGCCAACCAAAGAGGAATCTACTTCCCCCGACGGCCTGGGAACGGACGGACCAACCTGAGATATGGCCTCACCACCCTTAGAACGGCTTTTTCTTTTCTTCTTCTGGGCCGCCTCCTTGGTAGGAACAAGAAGAGGAGGATGGGAAAGGTCGAGAACAGTAGTTGGGCCCATCGAAACGGAATCCGTCTCCCCCAAAGGGTGAGAAGTAGGAGAAGGGATGGGGTCTAAACCTGCCTGAATCTCAGAAACCGATCCAAGTTCACTCACAGAAGGGAGGGACTCATCACCAATTGATGAACGAAGGTCAGTCGCGGGATCATTCCCCTCGGGTTCTCCTCGAGATGAGGGAATGGCATTAGCCTCACCGGCACGAATAGAGGAAGGGGAAGCCCTAGACTCAATCCTCTCAAAGACCAGACCGTCGTAATCATCATCCCCCACGGCTAACCTAGGGGTCCTATGACCTCTAACCACGGAGCTTCCCTCAAAATTATCCATTACAGCAAGAAGGGGAATCAAAAGATAAAGCGGAGAAGACTAACCTTCGAAGAAGAACAGGGAAAGCTTCGAAAAGACAGAGCGAAGACGACGAAGAATCTCTTGGAAGCGGACGGCTCACAGACTACTTCGAGAGTTCAAAAGGAAAATGAGCCCTAAAGTCTGAGAAATACTCTATTTAAAGAAGAGAACACGCGTCCAATCATCGCGACACGTGGGGAGGTTCGCGACGATCCGGATCACCCAAAGCCCGTTGGAGCTCGCGCCCATCCGAAAACCCAACGGATCAGTTTCGCAAAGAGCCACGTCTCTTAGAACGGACACATCCACGAGAGAACGTGAAGACTCCAGAGAAGAGATCAATAGAACCTGAGTCACGATAAGGCCGAAGCGGTCTATTTTCCGAAGGGTCGTGGTCCCTGACCGCTCCACAGTAGCACGAAGGTTAGGGCAAGCACCACGCCCCTGATCCAATTGATCTACTATCCCCTACATCGGACTTTCCGACCCAGGAAATAGGGGAAAACTGTAAAGGGTAAAAATAACCCTCTTATAGACTTCGCTCGTGCCGGGCCGAGTCACACGGGGACAGGCCCATTCGAATCACGTCCTGAAGGAGCCAACCCTCCTACGGGCCGCGCCCACTACAAGCCGGCCCATATGGGGATAAACCCATCCGAGCCAACACTACAAGGAGCTCGCCCTGCTGGGCCAAATGCAAGCCCATTAAGCCTAGCCTAATGCTAGCCCGGTCGATGAACCCACGATCAAGGGACTATAAAAGGCACTTGACCTATCAAATCAGGTTTGACACTTTAACCTAAAAAAATGAACAACCTGATTGTCTTGAACCTAACCCTTGCGGCGCTAGGTAAACCTCACCTACCACCATCTAACTTGATCGTCGGAGGGTCGTCGGCCGGTACCACACCGGTGCCCTTCTGACTGTCATTCGTTGTAGTGTTTCAGGTTGCTCCGCCGCTAAGGAACAGCACGTAACGCGACGTGCTCTGTTGTGTGGAACGAGGCTCCGACAAGAAATATCCCACACAGGGAGAAAATATTAATATTATTAATTATTTAAATAAAATATTTTATTTAAATGGTAATTAATAAATAAATAGATTAAGTTGGACTTATTAATTTAAGAGAGAGTTTCAAGCCCAATTGGATTAATGAACCCAATTGAAATTGGCCCAAAATAATTAATTTAATAAATTGTATTTATTAATTATTTTATGATGATAAAATCGGCCATGTCATTATTTTGGGAGAGATAATTGTTTAAATTATATCCTAAAATAATTACATAGATTTATTTACCCAAGATAAATGAAATAAAGAAAAGAATATATTCTCTTATTTATCTATGGCATTTTCGAAATTACAAGATAATGGAAAGAGATAATCTTTTTTCTTTTTGTATTTATCTCTATATATTAATCCTAATGTGATTAGGATTCCTATTTTCCTATAAATAGGAGGGTTGGGTCATTCATAAATCACATAATTCAATTCCTTAGAAATTTGGAATTCTCTCTTCCTCCCTTCTCCCCCATTTGGCCGAAATTCCCTTAGTATTATTGGGAAGAAAATATTTTTTTCTTCTTCCCAATTTCTTCTTAAGTTCGATCCCACAATCGGGTTTCATTTGATCGATCGGGATATAGCATAGAAGATTTAGTGTTACTGAGGATTGATGCTGTAAAGAAACCTCCGACCGATTCTCCAATTTTACTCAATGTAAGTTTCGGTTTGATTTTAATTTTCAAAAATTAAGCATGAATCTACATGTTCTTCGTGTTTTTATCACAATTTGCATGATGTTAATAGATCTGTTATTAAATGTTAATAAATTTACTAAATAAATTTCCGCTAATTTAGTAAATCATCCCTTCAATTGGTATCAGATCTAATTTTAATTATCATGCAAAATTGTGAGTTTTCGAAAATTTTGGTGGGTTGCATAAAAATTGTTTTATGTATGTTTATATAAATTGTGGAGGTTTGCTTATTGACTGTTTAGGTATTCTTGAGTCACTTAGGATTTTAAATTTTAGTAGAAAATTTGTAAACCCTAATTTTAGGGTATAGGAAAATTTTGTAATTTTCCCATACCAAAGAGGAGCAAAATCGGCTACACCAAAGGGGAGGAAGAAAAGAAATTTTTTCTCCATCAACAATGATGTCCACGCCCAAGGAGAGAGAAAGGTAAGATATGGTAAGATATTTTATCATAATTATCTTGTTATCTCAATTTAAAAATTTAGATATTTAAGATAAGGATAAAATCTTTTTAAGATTATCTCCCTATCCTAAATTATAAATTATTAAATTGATATAAGATTACAAGGAAAATATTTTCTTTATTTTATCAATATAATTAAAAGATAATTATTTTAAAACAAGTATTTATGGAAATATTAAGGAGATAATATTTTCCCTATAAATACCCATTCCCACGCCTACACCATGGAGGAGAGAGAAAGTTTAAGCATCAAGTTCTACAATGGAAGGTTTAAATTGAGTTGTAATTTAATTTTTCCGTTTTAGAAATAGTGTCAAGAATACCGGTCAATTTAGCTATTTATTATTTATTGTTTATATGTATGATATAATTGTTTTTAAATAATATTCATGCATAAGAGTATGTCATGTAGAAAATCCCACCATAGGTTGTATGATTTTAATTAATTGTACATACATGCATCATGATATAATATGTGTTATTATATGCTAATGTATGTAAAGCATGCTATAATTTTATTTTATAAATGTTATTATCGAAAATTATATATTTTTATTCTAATTGTTATAGAATTAAAAGCATGCTTATTTAGTTAAAATTCAAAAGTTAAATCTAGTTTAAAAGTTGAATAGAAACTAAATAATTATTTGTAATATGGAATTATTATTTAAACTTTTAATTAAGGGTTAATTAAAAATTAATAATTGAGATTAATTGAATTGAATGGATCTCTGGTGAGAAAGCTCTGCTCAAGCGATGAGGTTTCATAAAGTTCCCCTAACACGGAGCGCCTCTAATTGGGAGTGATATGCGAGAAAAGTTCAAATTAATAAATCGAAATTATTAAGACGGCGCATAATGTGATTAGTTTTAATTAGGAAAACTTGAACAATCACATTTATAAAATTAATCTAACCAATTTAAGAGTTAAAGTTGATTAGGTTAATTAAAACTTGGATTAATGAGTTAGCCTGAATTAGTCTAAGTTATGAAACCCTAACTTGAAATATTAAGTGGGAGAAGGAAACATGTCAATGTATCCTATGGTCTCCACTAATGGGTTCAAAATGTGAGATTTATACAAGGCCTCTGTAACACTGCTGCAGGTGTTCATTCCCATAGGAAGGTTCTTTTTGTATAAATCAATATCAAGGTGAGTCTCCCGAAAGGGATAAAGAATTTTAAATGCGATTGAAAACTGAATCTACACTTCGTAGACACTCTTCAATTTTTATTTAAAAGACTAAATTAGTGGGTTACACTTAAAAGGAAATTTGATAAATTCTGTTATCAAAATTCTGGACCAAATACACGGTAAACAATGACATAGGAATATGAGTTATTCTGGAGTTGTCAATTGTTCAAGTGGCATCTCGTTTTAATGATGGTAACTGACCTATCATTCGACGACACTTCACCGGTATCATTAATTACAGCATTTAAAGGGTCTAAAAATGCCTAAAATTAGATCTCTAACTCACAAGATGATCCCCCGAAGAAAACCCATCCTAAAAAGCTAAACTAGTTTAACTAGTGCGGTTTTGCTTCTTTTTCGGCGCCTAATCGATAGGGAATTTTAATAAATTTTTCAGCAGCTTAAAAGACTTAAGAACAGCCCCTAAGTCATCTAGACTCACTTAGGAATCATCCAAAATTAATCCCCCACCTAAACTCCCAAGAAAAGGGGTTCGACTGGACTAAATTCCACCTAAGCCTCTATTGATCCTTCTACAATATCATCAAATTCCAGAAGAAGTGACTAGAAATCATATAATTATCACTTTAAAATCATTCGACAAGAAAGTCCCATTGTATCAACAAATAATATCATCCAAAAGCATGCATGTCATTTAATTCTCATATCCTTAACTCCAATTCACAAACATACGATTATTCAATTCATGCTTACAATCAACACCCAAATTACTCCAAACACACAAACCAGAAACAATTCAT
This sequence comes from Gynostemma pentaphyllum, assembly GCA_028015215.1. Taxonomy (NCBI): domain Eukaryota; kingdom Viridiplantae; phylum Streptophyta; class Magnoliopsida; order Cucurbitales; family Cucurbitaceae; genus Gynostemma; species Gynostemma pentaphyllum. The sequence continues at coordinate 16,560,458 of CM051350.1, read as the reverse complement.
GCTTATAAAGAAAAAGAAAATTAAACTTGACCTTGATCAAAGATTAACTAAATTCTCACCTTAGATTCTTGAATTTTTCAAGAATTAAAAATCTTCTTTCCAAGAAAACTTACAACCTCTCTTGTAAGTTGAATAAACCTTTCTCAAATCTCATCCTCACTGCAAGAAAAAGCCATTCTACATCTATACGAAAAATTTACAAAATAAATCGATCAAAATCGGATAAAAACCTAATGGATCCGAACTGGTTTTTGGCTCATAATATTTTCTACATAAGTCTGATTACTACAAAACTAAGCTCAATGGAAAGAGAACGAAAAATCAATCGAAATAGACAGCTTACTTGCGTAAATCGGTGTCCGGATGAGGAAATTATGGCCAAAATACTCTGGAGAATTTTATTTGATCGAAAATTGGAGAAAAGAGGATTAATGGAGTCTGATTTCGGCCGAATGAAGGAAGAAGATGATTTTTTTTAGCGTTTAATCCCGAGTTATGATAATTACGAAAATGCCAATACACTAAAACGATCATAACTCATTCACCGGGACTCCGAATGATGATCCGTCAGGTTCGTTGGAATCGTAATAATGATACGATCAAAATCATGTAAAAATATTAAAGTAAACTTGTGATTTTAATTTTGAGTTTTGGGAAATTACCAAAATACCCTTACTTGGTACGGGTCGTTACAAACTAACCACCTTAAAAGACTTTTAGTCCCCGAAAAGTTCCACTGCTTAGAAAAATAGGTGATGATAAGAACTCCCTCATATCATCTTCACGTTCTTAAGTTTCTTCTTCATGTTTTTGGAATCTCTACAACACTTTAACCAAATCAAAGATTTTGTTTCTTAGAATCCTATGTTATTTTACCAAAATCTCAATAGGTTGTTTTTTTTTATTCTGCCTCTAATCACATTGATGGACTGGTTAGTTATCTATAAAAACTCAAGTCCCAATATATTTCTCTCTCTAACCTCATCTCAATAAACATCTGGTCTCAGACAGAGTACTGAAAATAAGTCCTCCTTACATCTTCTTAACTCTTTTGTGAGTAGTTTTCAATCTCTATCCGATCAGTTCAACTAGTTCATTATTCATATGCACCAACTCAGATCTCAAGAGTTTTCTTTCTCCTACCACATCTCATTGAACTTGAGACCTACACTTTCTCCCGTACGAATTCTCAAATTGTGTCATTTATATCGTAGGCTAAAAACTGTTGTTATAAGCAAATTCTAATGGTAAAGCTGCTCATCTCAACTACCTCTAAAGTATAGCACACAGGCTCTAAGCATATCCTCCAATTTCTGATTCACCCTCTCAGTCTGTCCATCAGTATGAAGATGAAAAGCTGTACTAAAAGTAGCTTAGTACCCATGGCACTATGAAGACTCTTCCAAAACTTGGACACAAATATGGTGTCCCTATCTGTAACGTCCCGTTATTTTGGAGTGAAATTTTTATTTTTATTTTATTTTATTTAATATTGTTTATGTATTCATTTATTTCAATTCAAGTGTTTAGTTTAATTATTATTTTGTAATTTCGATATTAGTACTTAATTTTGCCCGAAATTCATTTTTTATCGTTTTAATGTTTATTTTTCGCTTCGGTGACATTAATAATTATTAATAGGCCAATTAATAATTATTAATCACCATCGGGATAGTTTAAGACCATCGGGTTTTGTTTTTAAGCTAAAAGTCATCAAAAGGGCATTTTCGTAATTTCCCTTTTCACCTAAATATCTAGATATTCTTCTCTTCATCTTCTTAAACTATCATTGACCAAAGTTGACTAAAATTGTCTCATCTTTCTCATCCCCAAGCCGTGAGCTTCTCATCCATTGATGAGAAGAGAATTTTCTTGTCCTTTCTTCGTTTCTCGGCGGATCGTCGTGTTTTCGGTTGTGTTGGATTGGTAGGGACGAGGGCTACCTATCCAACCTAGCTTTTCGAAGTTTCCCGTTCCCTAAAGGAAGTTCCAAAAAGTAAGTTTTCAAACTTTTTAGGTGGTTTTGTTCGTTTTTTTATTGTAAATGAGTTTTGAAGTTGAAATCATGAATTTCTATCATGAAATTTGACGATTTTGAACCCGGATTTTCGAAAAACACTATTCACCCGAAAACACTATTCACCCGAGACACTATTCATCCGAAATCACTATTCACCGAAATTGCACACTTGTTCGCATTTTAGTTATGAGTTGTAATATGTTGTGCAATTGATGAATTGTAGGTGCGTTTGCTCGGTTGTTGATTCGTGAAAAATTGGAGATTTGGAGTTAATTGGCTAAGGTGAGAATGATTAGAATTTAAAGTAACTATAGAAAACAAATAAGTACGTTGATTTGTAGAATCGAACTAAGACTAGAATCCAACCTAAGGTTAGAGGATGTGAGATAGTGCCTTAGGATTTGAAGTTAATCCTTTAGGCGAGAAACTTAGGATTTCTCGTTGAAAACCTCGAATCTTAGAAGATTCTAAGTTAGATTAGTTTCGGAGTTTAGAATGGTTCACTTGGAAGTTTAGAATCCTTGAAAGTTTAGGTTAATCGTTATGTTTTGACCTTTACTTTTATTATTGTTAGCGGAGTTCGATCGATAAATCGTTCATCCGGGATTCTATCTATGTTACTTTATGCCCTTTTACTTTATGTTCTTTACTTTATGCCGCTTTACTTTATGCTTGTTTCGGTTATTTAATAATCGTACTTTACTTTATTTATTTGTGCAAGCATATGCAAGCATATGCATAACATTTTGCACCATTATTTATTATATTATAACATCTCGCATCATTGAAAAGAGAAAAGAAAAGAATGAAAGGAACGGTGGATGAGTGGATACCCACGTTACCTTCATGCATAAGGTTGAATGGTGGATGAGTGGATACCCACATTACCTTCATCATGCATAAGGTTGAATGGTGGATGAGTGGATTCCCACATTACCTTCATACATAAGGATAAGGGTGGATAGTTTGTAAAAATCCACATTACCTTCATTTCATGCATAAATGGCGAATGCGTAACCTACGGGATGTACTCATTACTTTTATGCATATGATAGACGAGAAAGAAAGTCGAGATGTTATATTTTTTATCCAAAGTCATTTACTTTCATTACTTTATGATATAATAAGTTAATGGATCAGGATTGACTACAAGTGTAGTAATGTCATCCCTTGGAAAGTATGGAATAGAATTACCTAGAGTTTGGAGGACTTTAGGAGTTGTTTGTGTCAGGTTATTTGGACATAGATCGAAATACGAGTTTGAGGTCTATTCTTACTTTTTATTCTTATTATTCTCACTGGGCTTAAGTTGTTAGCTCATGATATTACAAACATTTCAGGTAATGTTTGGGATCGTGGAAGAGGAGGAGTCAGTGCGCGCTTGATCGAGGGGATGATGATTGTCGAGATGGGCTTTGAGTTATGTAAAAATCCATGTACATGGTTGAATTGTGAAATTTATGTCATTTTGATGATTTGAACTTTGTATTTAGCTCATAAGAGCTTATGGTTGTCGTTTTATGATTTTGATCATTTTAAACTCCTGGATGGAACTTAATGTTCCTTGTGTTTTTAGATGTTTGAATTTAAGATGTAAACAGGTTTTTGGCTAGCCTATTTTCAAACATAATCACGCCATTTTTCTTAAAATAAAAGACTTCCGCTGTTTTCTCTGATTTTAATTTATTTAAAATGACGGGTCGTCACACTATCCGATACATTAGTTACTGGTACCCCATGAAGTCTCATAATTTCCTTCAGATACAACTTTGCCCAATTCTCTACTGAGTAATTCGATTTTCTAGGTAAAGAGTAAACTGACTTGGTCAATCGGTCCACAATGACCCATATCACTGTATAGCTTTTTTGTGTCCTTGGCAAACCACATACAAAATCCATGGCTATGTCATCCCATTTCCATTCTGGTACACTTAATGGTTTTAAGTGACCATATGGACATTTTCTCAAAACCTTCACCCGTTGACACACAAAATGTTTACTAACAAACTTAGTCACATCCTTTTTCATTCCAGGCCACCAATAATATACTTTGAGATCATCGTACATTTTGGTGCTCCCAAGATGAATAGTAAACATCGAACTATGAACTTCAGTTAATACCTCCCTTATCAAAATCTCATCACTAGGTACACACAAACGACCCTTATAAGTCAATCCACCATCTGAAGCATATGCAAAGTACCCATGCAACCCAGTCTCAACATCAAGTACATAACCCCGAAGACTACAATCAGTTTTCTGTGCCTCAATAATCCTCTGTCTCAACAAAGGTGTCACAGTCAATCTGGACATACTGAAAGTTACCTTAGAAGTAAGTACCTCAATCCCAGCTCTATCCATCTCCCATTGAAGCCTGGGATGCCTCACAAGCAAAGCTGCACTATGAGCTGACTTTCTACTCAGGGCATCAACCACTACATTGGCTTTACCCGGGTGGTACTGGATATTACAATCGTAGTCTTTGACTAACTCTAGCCATCTACGCTGTCTCATGTTTAACTCCTTCTGAGTAATGAAATACTTCAAGCTTTTGTGATCAGAAAAGATAAGGATCTTCTCTCCATAGAGATAATGTCTCCATATCTTTAAGGCGTGAATCACAGTAGCTAACTCCAAATCATGGGTAGGATATTTCTTCTCATGCTCCTTAAGCTGTCTAGAAGCATAAGCTACCACTTTATGATGTTGCATTAACATACAACCTAACCCTTTCTTTGAGGCGTCACTATAGATAGTCAAACCCCCATAATCATCCGGAGTTATCAAAACTGGAGCCGAAACTAACCTTTTCTTGAGTTCCTCGAAACTCTACTCACACTCATCATCCCAAACATAAGGTAATCCTTTCTATTTAGTTTGGTCATAGGTGAGGCAATCTTGGCAAAGTCTTGCACAAACCTTCGATAATAACCAGCTAAGCCTAGGAAACTCTGAATCTCAGTCACATTAGTAGGTCGGGGCCAACTACTAAAAGCTTCTATTTTAGATGGATCCACTGATATTCCCTTTTTTTACACTACATGTCCAAGAAATGCAACTCTATCCAGCCAAAACTCACAGTTATTAAACTTGGCATAAAGCTTCTCATTTCTCATTATGATTCAATCCTCAAATGTTCACCAGGTAACTCTCTAGTCTTAGAATATACTAAGATATCATATATGAACACTATCACAAATGTATCCATGTATTTATGAAAGATAGTAAGCACTAAGTTCATAAAGACAGCCAAAGAATTTGTCAAACCAAAAGACATCACTTTAAACTCAATGTGATCATATCTAGTTCTGAATGTTGTCTTTGATATATCGACATTCTTGATTCTCAATTGATGATAACGTGAGCGGAGATCGATTTTTGAGAAAACACTTGCTCCCTTAAACTGGTCAAATAAATCTTCAATCCTGGGTAAATGGTGCCTTTTTTTTATAGTTACCTTATTCAACTCATAGTAATCTCTACAAAGTCTCATATTACCTTTTTTTTTTTGTTAACAAACACAATTGGAGCTCCCCACGGTGAGATACCGGTACGTATAGATTCTAAGTCCAACAACTCTTGAAACTATATTTTTAGTTTATTTTTTTTAACAAGATGGCGGTACCTGAAACAATCTCTACTTGGAAGTTCACCCATATACTTTAGGGTAATTTCGATACTCCATTTGAAAATATATCAGAAAACTCACTAGCCAGAAGCATTGATCTCGAAATGACATCCTCAACTGAGTTATCAATTACTTATGCCAAATAGGCTTAAGCCCCAATAACTAAAAGACGTCTATCCTGTAACGTCAAAATGACTACAAGTGTCTTTTTCTTACTAGTTCGTCTACACTTAAACGAAACTCCGCAAAGACTCACAAAGTGTACTTATCTACATCATAATGATCCAGAGACTCACTGTCAAACTCTTTTAGAGCATATTTCTTATAAGCTCAAAGAATTCGAGTCAACTAAATCAAACATCCAGTTTTACAAAGTGTTATATACACATCGTCGTACTTATCTTGAGGAATACATCCCCCCAAAGCAGCAAGTGGTACTTGAGTAGTTACCGCATATGAAACCATCTCATAACTAACAAGATTCTCAAACTCTACAATATTCTCCTCAACTAGAGTAATGTAGGATTTGACCTTATTCGATGACTTTTCATCGCTCTCATAAATGGGGTTAAATTCCATGGCCTCAACCACGTTTCCTACTTCTTGGCATTGGCCTCAACCATTGTCCTTGTCACATCCACACATAGAAAGTGGAGATATACTAAACAACACAAATAAGATTAACAAAAACATATTGCAGTTACATCTTATCTAAACGACTTAAAGCAACTTAGGAATTCTCATTTAGTGGCAATACTTTTTAAATAAAAATGAAATACCTGGCACCGACGAGTTCGTGGAGTGGTGGTTGGTTTGGATTTAGGGTCTTCAGAACCATAAGGGCTCTGATACCAACTGTAACATCCCAAATTCCCAAAACATGGAAATTAACTAAAATGCAGCGGAAACATAAATAACAACAACTCAAATTTAATACTCCTCATTTAGAGTCAAAACTAAACAAAGCTTTATTTCGTTTACAATGAAATCTCCACAAATCCAAAATCCATCAATAAAATTTTATTTGAGCTCAGTTTAAAATGAAACAATACAAATCAATTATTCAAAGTTTTGGAACAAGCAAAAACATGAAAATCAACATAAATAATGGAAATAAAATCCCATAGTCCACTAAACAAGAACAAAATATAAACACGCGGGCTTGTAAATCCGAGCCCAACCACTCACCGTCCACGACCCCGTCATTTGCCAGATTTCTTCTTTTTATTACCTGAAAAAAAAAATTGTAGCATCATGAGGCTACGCCCAATGAGAATAAAGTTAATTTAAGAGCAATGCCATGAGAAATTTTCTAAATTCCTTAAGTCCATACTCGGCCTCACAACTTCCAAATAACTCTCAACTTCCAAGGTATAATCTCAACTCTAGAGAAAATCCCATTCTTTTATTCTTTTTACCCAATGCCTTAGCTCCACTTTATTCGCAATTAAAGTGAGCCGCACACTCAAAGTACTGAACCCGTGTCACCGCGATTTGACCTTTGAGTTATTCTTCTTATGAGTTTGCAAGATTCACAAGCGAACCTACAAGTTTATTCTCTCTCATTGATCAAATGGAATGAACCTACCCCGCTAAGTGTAATTAAGTTGTGCACAACTCTAATTCACACCTTAACGGTTTCTTCTTCATTAAGTATGACCCTACTTAATGCGAACCTCCAACCACATTATCTAAGGTATCAAATAATGTGATTCTTATGAAAGCATCACTACCAGAATGCTTGACAAAGCCTAGGCCCAGTTTCTAGCTCAGAAAACCCGTTTCCTTCTAAAACTGACCTTAAATAGGCTAAATCTCAAAAATTCCAAATTCTGGAAAATCAATGTAATTACAGCATTTAAAGGGTCTAAAAATGCCTAAAATCAGATCTCTAACTCACAAGATGATCCCCCCGAAGAAAACCCACCCTAAAAAGCTAAACTAGCTTAACTAGTGCGTTTTGCTTCTTTTTCGGTGCCTAATCAATAGGGAATTTTAATAAATTTTCCAGCAGCTTAAAAGACTTAAGAACAGCCCCTAAGTCATCTAGACTCACTTAGGAATCATCCAAAATTAATCCCCCACCTAAACTCCCAAGAAAAGGGGTTCGATTGGACTAAATTCCACCTAAGCCTCTATTGACCCTTTTACAATATCATCAAATTCCAGCAGCTTTTCTAAGTCTTAAAACATCCAAAAAGTGACTAGAAATCATATAATTATCACCTTAAAATCATTCAACAAGAAAGTTCCATTGTATCAACAAATAATATCATCCAAAAGCATGCATGTCATTTAATTCTCATATCCTTAACTCCAATTCACAAACATACGATTATTCAATTCATGCTTACAATCAACACCCAAATTACTCCAATCACACAAACCAGAAACAATTCATGCTTATAAAGAAAAGGAAAATTAAACTTGACCTTGATCAAAGATTAACTAAATTCTCACCTTAGACTCTTGAATTTTTCAAGAATTAAAAATCTTCTTTCCAAGAAAACTTACAACCTCTCTTGTAAGTTGAATAAACCTTTCTCAAATCTCATCCTCACTGTAAGGAAAAGCCTTTCTACATCTATACGAAAAATTTACAAAATAAATCGATCAAAATCAGATAAAAACCTAATGGATCTGAACTGGTTTTTGGCTCATAATATTTTCTACATAAGTCTGATAACTACGAAACTAAGCTCAATAGAAAGAGAACGAAAAATCAATTGAAATAGACAGCTTACTTGCGTAAATCGGTGTCCGGATGAGGAAGTTATGGCCAAAATACTCTGGAGAATTTTATTTGATCGAAAATTGGAGAAAAGAGGATTAATGGAGGCTGATTTCGGCTGAATGAAGGAAGAAGATGATTTTTTTTAGGGTTTAATCCCGAGTTATGATAATTATGAAAATGCCACTACACTAAAACGATCATAACTCATTCACCGAGACTCCGAATGATGATCCGTCAGTTGCGTTGGAATCGTAATAACAATACGATCAAAATCATGTAAAAATATTAAAGTAAACTTGTGGTTTTAATTTTGACTATTGGGAAATTACCTAAATACCCTTACTTGGTAACGGGTCATTACAAACTAACCACCTTAAAAGACTTTTCGTCCCCGAAAAGTTCCACTGCTTAGAAAAATAGGTGATGATAAGAACTCCTCATATCATCTTCACGTTCTTAAGTTTCTTCTTCATGTTTTTGGAATCTCTACAACACTTTAACAAAATCAAAGATTTTGTTTCTTAGAATCCTATGTTATTTTACCAAAATCTCAATAGGTTGTTTTTTTTTTATTCTGCCTCTAATCACATTGAGGGACTGGTTAGTTATCTATAAAAACTCAAGTCCCAATATATTTATCTCTCTAACCTCATCTCAATAAACATCTGGTCTCAGACAGAGAACTGAAAATAAGTCCTCCTTACATCTTCTTAACTTTTCTGTGAGTAGTTTTCAATCTCTCTCCGATTAGTTAAACTAGTTCATTATTCATATGCACCAACTCAGATCTCAAGAGTTTTCTTTCTCCTACCACATCTCAATGAACTTGAGACCTACACTTTCTCCCGTATGAATTCTCAAATTGTGTCATTTATATCGTAGCCTAAAGACTGTTGTTATAAGCAAATTCTAAAGGTAAAGCTGCTCATCTCAAATACCTCTAAAGTATAGCACACAGGCTCTAAGCATATCCTCCAATTTCTGATTCACCCTTTCAGTCTGTCCATCAGTATGAGGATGAAAAGCTGTACTAATATACTTCTATGATCAATAAAAGTCGTGGCGTCACTTGTTCATGTCTCGAATCAGTACATCAAGGGAATTTCTTAAAGTTCTTAAAATGTTTAGGTAGGAAAGTTATGAATTCCATCTCGTGAAGATGCGTTTCCATCTACTTATCTAGCTATATTCCCAAAACAGGAGTGTATTGAGCGTTTTTACAGATCACGCTCAACTATGTGAATCAAAGAACATAACTCTTTAAATAGGAGTCCACATTTCACTCAGGATTGAGGTCTATCGCTGTTGATAAACTTAGTTTATATTCGATCATTTCTTGTAAACGGTACTAATGTTAAATTTGATCGAACATCGTGGTCCTGTCTTATACAATCAATATTGCGTATGATACTTCCATTTCATGTCTCCCACATGAATGATCAGGATTAGATCATTTGTCTATAAACAAAATGCGAAGCTATCAACAGTGTTACCCAGATAAGGTTCCCAAACGTTATCCGTTTACTGTAGACACTTTTAAGTTACTCATTCGACTTTAATCCTCTCGTATGACTCACATAATAAGTCGTGATTTCATAAGAGTAACTTAGAGTTTTACTATTTGAATGTTTGATATTAATATATTTCCATATATTCCTAATATCGTCAATTGAATCAATCTAGATAATATAAAGAACTTATGTTTATTTATTTAATTTATTTGAAATAAATTATTATTATTAAATAATTAAAAGTTCTAGGACACCATTCCTAACAATCTCCCACCTGTCCTAGATCTTTGGAGATTTGACTTGTAATTTCAGTCAAACTGGATGACTATCAACTACTTAGCCATGATAGTCATTTTAATACTTTATCAGTAACGTTTTGATCTGTTTAGTATGTATTTCTTTTTTCTGATGTTAGTTTCATTAAGTGTAATAGATTCCATATTTTATCGCCATAAAATAAACTCTATTGAGTATTGATTTGAAACTATCACGATTAACCACCTTTCATTTACCAACAATTTAGCAATCATGCGAATCTAGAGTTTAGTTAGTAAAAACTCATTTTACTTATACTTAACTCATTTAATGATTAATTCGCAAAGGTTTTTTGTCGAATTCTTACATGGAAGTAAATCCATGTTCAAATTTGATCCCGTGCAACTCATAAAATTTCTCATTTTATCTATGTGCACTAACATACTATTTGGATATTTTATTTTAGTCGCATTGGTTCTAGGATTCTCGAAATTCTTAAGCTCCCACTACAAAGTAATTCTCCATTATTTTCATTTGTTCAATGATTACAATTCTATACTTCTTATTATTTCCAAAAATAATGTATAAACTTTTCAACTCAACTATTGAAAATTCATGTCATTTTATTTCACTTATTTTTTAACTTTATTCATTGATTTTGAAGTCAATGAGTTTCACTTGGACTTCCAAAAGTCTCTTTGGTTCGTACTTTGACGCTCCCACTCAAATAAAGTTCTACAAGTAGTTTAACCATTTAAACTTTTAAATAACTACTTATTTTATTGTGAAATAAAATCATTGTAATTGTTTTCTATCTTAAGTGTAAGGTTTAAAGCTTTTAGTATCACTGATTTACTGAAATTTTCTTTAATAATTTGTGAATTCAATTATTCAGTAATTATTACTTTCCAATTTATGTTTTGTTTATTTCATATCAGTTATTAGTTTTTATTTTATTTTTTCTATTCAAAATTCATATGTATGTGGGTAATTCGAAGGTAAATATCACATTCTTTCTTCTACCTCTAGTTTTAGTTCGTGCAAACAAATAAATAGAGTTTTTTGTTTGTATAAATTTCCAACTTTGTGAACACTTTCAAGGTTTGGTTTGATATTTCTCTTTTTTGAAAGAAAAAAAAATCCTAATAATAGATGAATGAAACCAAATTTTCAAGTTTGAAAAAAAAAATAAAAAACGTTAATTTTAACTTTCATTCAACATATGGGTATATAAAATTGGCAATTATAAAGTGCAAGGGTATATCTTTCTATTTAGTTAGTGCAAGGGTATGTTTTGTAACAAGTTGAAAGTGTAGGGGTATATTTTACATTTTATCCTATAAATAAAGATAACAAAATTATAGAATTTATAAAATTATAGATATATAAATAAAAATAAAAATATTACATAGATATTTATTTAAAAGAATAAATTAATATTTATTCATATATGACCCCCTTGCCCATCCTAACATTCGCCCCCGATTTCATTCCATCATTTAAAAAATATATAATTCCTTTCTAAGTCCTATTTTATTTTTATTTAACTTATTATCATAAAGTAAAAACCATTTTTCATTTTATGGTGTTTTTCTTCCTAACCAATACCTATGGTGTTTTCTACCCAACTAATGCTTCATGCTTGACATTTTTTTTCCCTGTTCACATGAGATGTGTTTAATACTCAACTCTAAACCAAAAAAAAAATTCCTATCTTTTAGTTTAGGTTAAAATTACTTCCATATAAATAATTCTTCTTTCAGAATCTGAATCACATAGCAACTTCACGTTACTTATCATTATTTTAATTTTTTTTCTTTTAAATAATAACTTTAATTTTTAAACATGAAGTTTTTTCATTCTTTTATTTCTACTCTTTGTCCCGGTTTGTTCAGTTAATGATTTCATGCAAATGATTTACCAGAAGCCATCCTCTTTCTGTTCGAAGAATCCAAGAAAACGAATAATCTCAATTCTATTGAAATTTACGGTTCATGAAAATTGGCCAACATATGAAACTACTGAAGTGTCTCCGGTAGACTATAGAGAGCCAATTTTTTACTATTGGTTGAACTTGTTTGTGGGCTCTGTTGATGATGTTTTTTTTTTTGGAAATATTAATGGGATACACATGAAAACTGTGCATCAAATTTTGTAAACCAATATCAATATTTCAATGTCACTCGAATGTGGAAAAATAATATAGATATATTGGACATCTTCCTGCAATTCATAATCTTTCATGGATATTAACCAGGTTAGATCCATTTCTAATGTTTATTATAATCAAACCGTACACTAGATTTGAACGCATTTTAAGATGTGAATACAATTCTTACTAAAGAAAAGTTATCCTCTTTGAAGTAGTAGTATATTCAGTAGGTTGCAACAAGCCAATTTTTATGGTAAGTTTGTGAATAAGTATTTAGGTTGTGCAACTTTTTTTTTTAGATTCTACATATTTTGTTGGTTCAAAATACACATATTACTGGTGCATTTCAATATGCTACTATGAAGATATTTTCCCAACTTATTTGGCAGGCTTTTCTAATGATGAGTTTTAGATATTTGAATGAAACAAACACGGTAAGTGTTCATCAAATTTCATAAGCCTATATATGTCAATATCACTCTAACGTGGAAAAATGATATAAATATATTTGTCATGTTCCAAGATATAATCCATTTCAAATGTTCATAACAATAAAAAAAACCATTGGAATTGGAATTCAACCTAAAACAAATGGAATTCTTGCGAAAAGAGTTATCCTCCTTGTATTATTTGTGTATGCTGATAAGTCGGGTGAGCATGTGTTTTAAGAGGGTGGTTCTATTTTGAAAAGATTTTTCTTTTTTCAGAATCAAATTCGCAACACAACTCACTCTGGTAATCAATCAACCATGAAGTTTTTTTATATTTTTCTTTCTACTTTGTTCCGATTGATTCCAATTATGATTTATTACAAATATTTTATCAATGGCCTCCCTCTTTCTATTTAAAGGATCTAGAGAAAAATAAGAATAGCATTACCTATAAACTTTACAATTCCAAAACTTGGCCAATCAATGAAACCAACAGAGTGTCTTCGGTAGGTTGCAATGAGCAATGGTATGTTTTTGAATAAGTATTTGGGTTTCGCAACTTTTTTTTATATTATATTTTACATATTTTGTTGGTTCAAAAATCGCAGATTACCCATGCATTCCAACCGGTTATTATCAAGATATTGACCCAATTTATTGTGCAGGCTTTGCTAATGATCAGTTTTACTTATTTGAGTGAACAAACACAGAAAGTATTCATCAAATTTCTTAAGTCTATTTATATTTATCTAAAAGAATAAATAATATTTATTCATACAAATATATAAAAAAAAATTAATTGGATGGCCTTGCCTCTTTGCTCATCCTTACATCCATCTCTAATCTCATTCCATCATTTTTTAAATATAATTCCTTTCTAAGTTCTATTCTATCTTTATTTAACCTTTTATCTTGAATTAAAAACCATTTTTCATTTTATGGTGTTTTCTCCCTAACCCATATAATGCACACTCATGATGTTTTCTACCTAACTAATTTTTCATACTAGCTTGTTTTTTCCCAAGTCACACGAGATGTGTTTATTGCCAAACTTTAATAAAAAAAAATTGTTCATACTTTTTAGTTTAGGTTCTAATTACTTCCCTATAAATAATTCTTCTTTAAGAATCTGACTCACATAGCAACTTCACTTTACTAATCATTACTTTAATTTTTTTCCCCTATAAATAATATTTTAATTTTTACCCATGAAAATTTTTGTTCCTTCATTTCTACTCTTGACCTGATTTATTCTGATTATGATTTCAAGCATAATTATTTACTAGTGGCCACCCTCTTTGTAACGTCCCGTTATTTTAGAGGTAATTTTTTTTTTATTTATATAAGTGTTTATTTATTTAAAGTTAATTTAGATTTAAATAGTTATTTTCGTTCGGAAACCTTTTTAATCGCTAAATTAGCCTATTTTAGTTTTGGTTGTATTAATAATTATTAATAGGCCTGTAAGGACCCGACTCTTAAAAATAATATTAAATAATAGTGCAAGCGGAAGACTTGAAATAGTAATGGAAAACCTGTAAATTGTTCAAACACTCTTTCATTTCAAAATGAAATCCAAATCTTTAACCATTCAAATATGGGAAGCGCTTCCCTTTTTAAGTTCAAACCATAAAGTAAGTTGTTACATAAATCCAAAAAATGCATAAGGACAAGTAATGTAATTAATAACGCTCAAAAGAACTAAACAAAACCCATAAGAAACGATATGAAATGAGGAAAGTAAGTCCATGGACTACACTGACTCAAGTCCATCCATTATCATCGATCTGCTAATCACGCTGCACCAGCTCCACGAGCACGACCGCATCTCGTACCTGAAAAATGTAATATAATGAGCGGGGGGCCCAGTGAAGATAAATTGAATAGAAAGTAACTTTAGAACATCAAATCCCATCCGGATTTGTGTCCAACGAATCCTACTGTCTCTTAACTACCCAATCCCACTTCCGAGAGCAGGGTTATGTAATTCTCCCGAGGATAAAGGGTAAGAATCACGATTAAGGATCAAATAAGTAATCAATCTCCCAACTATAGATAATCGGAGCATGTAATCATAAGTTATTATTTTCAGGATAAGACCTGACATGGGTTGAGCTCCCAAGGTCTTAACTAATAATGTGAACAAGATCATAGAGCAGGGTACATAAACCGGAGCATAGAACATAGAGCGTAGGATGTAGAGCAAGAACATAGAACTTGTGGATAATGTCAGATGGTGCAACTCACGTAGTCTATGCACGATCTCATTATCTCACTCCAATATCAAGTAAGCTCTCAAAGCCTTTACTTTCTTATCAAGAACCGATGTTCGCTCACGTAGTCGATGCATCATAGAACATATCAAATGCTAGCTCACGTAGTCTAGACATTATAAAATAGAGAGCATGTAATAAGGATCATGGAATATAGAACAGGTTCATAGAACTTGTGAATAATGTCGGATGGTGCAGCTCACGTAGTCAATGCACGATCCCATTATCTCACCTCCAATATTAAGTAAAGCTCTCAAAGCCTTTACTTTCTTATCAAGAACCGATGCTCGCTCACGTAGTCGATGCATCATAGAACAGAACCTCCTGGGTGAATAACGTCAGATGGTGCAGCTCACGTAGTCAATGCACGATCCCGTTATCTCACCAATGACATGCAAAGCTCACGTAGTCAATGCAGTCTATAATGTATATGTATCATAGCAATTATGAATAATACCAGATAATTTTAGCTCACACAACTAAATATTATCTCATTATTCAACTCCTCCGTTAATGCAGCTCACGTAGTCAATGCATACCTCATGATACATATATCGAACCATGAATAATACCAGAAAATGCAAGCACACGCAGTCTATGCATTATCTCATTATTCATCACCAAGCAAACAAGTGTGATAGTAATGAATCAGGATTGCAGGAATCATAATATTATCAGAGAATCGAGTTCAAAACCATTAATTAGTAACAGTAATAAGAAAAGAGAACGATTTCCATTGGTTAAGAGTGTAGCATGAATAGGCTCGTAAGCACATGCATAACTAATTCACGATAATCCTGCAAATCGAATACTTATAATATAGACTCAAAGCTGGAATACTCAGTCTCAGTAATAACTCAGTGTAATCATAAAACATCGATATCATAACCAATTTCTAAGGGCATAATATAACCAATGCTGGGAAGGCCCAGTCTCAGTAAGAGTTAAATTAATCAGGGGTAGCTCGATAACTAAATCGAAAATCCAAGAGTACATGGTAAATATTCTTCAAGCGATAACCGAAGTAATCCAATAAATTATGCTTAAACTCCCAAGAATTTTGAATCCATAAATTCCCATTTTAATCTATACTCCTGATTCCTATAATTTCACAAAATTAGCATGCCTTAATTCACTTATATCCAATTTTAACTTAACTCCCGAATCATACAAACCGTTCAAGTATTTGATTTCTAAATTTACTGTAAAATTCTATTTATCCTCACCTTTGGAGATTAGCAACGATCAATAAACGAGAACCGACTTTCAATTAAGCAAAACCAAAGTCCCTAAGGTTGCCCGGCACCTGGAAAATAGTTAATTACAATTAATTAGCGAAAGAACCGGACCGAAATAGCGAGAACCGACTCCAATTGCAAGAAAAATCAGTTGAACCAGACTGAACCGGTTCAGGTGAACCGGCCAGCCGGTTCAACTGAACCGTTTCTTCTCAAAATAAACTCCACGGCAGTGCTGTTTCACGGCAACCAAACGACTCATCTTACCTTCGTTTTTCCGGCTGGCATTGAGGGTCTGACGACTGGGAAATGACCGGAAACTTGACTGAGATGAATGGTTCGAACGGGGGGACGAATCCACGCTCCAAACTCCCAATCTAAACCGAAACCGGCGAGCTTCAAAACCCAGTTTCCGGCGAGAATTTTGTCTGAAACCAACCGGATTTGAGAGGAAAAGTAATCATAAACAAATCCCTCACTTTCTCCAAATGAAACCCGAAGCAAAACTCAAGTTTTTACCTCTCTAAAACCGAAGGAACGGGACCCTTTTCTCTCGTTTTCTGGCGACTTTTGAACCCAATCCGGCGACTTCCATGGCTCTCTTCTGACTTCCAGGGGTGGTTAATGAGAGTAATCTTAGGATTTAGAGCTGGGTTTTGTTGATGCTTATTGAGGGTCCATTTTGACATAAAAAAAAAAGAGAGTGAGGATAGTCACTGTTGGGCGACAAGTTCACTGGGGTGGTTGCGGTGGATCACATGGGTGGTGGTTCTCGGTGGAGGACGAGAACGAAAATAAACTAGGGAAGGGGGGACCTCCGGCAAGCTGAAAACGAGAGGGGAGTGGTTCCTTAGCTACTGAAAACGAGAGGGAAGGAGATAGGATATTGCGGCGCTGAAACGAGGGAAGAGAATGAATTGTTTCTTTTTATATATATATATATATATTTATAATTCCCCATTGGTCCATTAACCCTAGATTTTAGGGTCAATACAAGGATATTGGGCTGGGCCAATCTCTCATCCCCTTTTGGTCATTGAAAATAGGGTTTTGCTAAATAATTAAAGGGAAAATAATTTTAATTAAACTACTATCAATTAACTAATTTAACTAAGCTATTCTAATTTAATTAACAACTAAATAATTATGGAAACTATTATACTTAAAGTAAATAAGAACTAAATAATTAACTAAATAAATAAATAAAATGAAATAGAATAAATAAAAAAAAAAAAAAAAAAATTACCGTGAAATTTACGGGACGTTACAAGGCCAATTAATAATTATTAATCACCATTGGGCTAGTTTAAGTGGTTCGGGGTTCGTTTTTAAGGCAAAAGTAAAAGAGAAACGTAGGCGTTATTACCCGATTCACTAAAAATCACAAAAACACTATTCATCATCCTTTAAATACCCATACTTAGCATTTTTTTCATAAAATTCTGCTCCTTCTTCCTCCTTGCTGCCGTGACCAACAAGAACCCCCCCCTCAAATTTTTGATTTTCTTTATTTCTCGACGGATCGTGTCGATTCTAGATCCTGTGGAAAGCTCTTGGCCTGGGGATCATTTCCAACCTACTCTTCGGATTTCCGCTCGTTTTATCGAGGCCTAAAGGTATGTTAAAGATTCAAAACCTAGAAGTGAATAGTGTTTAATGGAGGTTTTGAGTTGTAATTTTCGAATTCGTTCATCGGAGCTTTAAGAAATCATTCGGGAAAGTCGTTTTATTCATTTTTAGGAACTTTCCCTAACCCTAGAATCGGGTTTGAGCCAAAAAGCCATTCATTTCAATTTTCCTCTTATTTGTTGTTGATGAGAGCTTTGATTTTGTTATGTTTTGTGACTTTACTTAATTGTTCGGGATTGAACTTTTGACCTAAACCCTAAAGTATGTTTACCCATTTAGGTTACCAACCTTCAAAGTAACCGAAACCAACCCTGAATGTCTTAAAGTGCTTAAAATCCGGAAAACAATTTCCTTTCCTTCCTTCCCTTGAGCCGTGGGCCTCTTGGCTTTAGTTACGGGCTGTTTTGTCTATTAATTTTGTATCGTGTCGATCGTTGTTCATTTCGAGTAATTAATATACTTTAGGTGTATTGTAATTATAGGTTTTGAGCATCGTTCGTGATTTTGACCAACCGGTGGTTAGGAGTTGACTACTCTTATAAGGTGAGTTTAAAATGGTTATGATTACTTTTATGCTTGCATATTATCGTTATGCATAGATATCACGTTGACTTGCATATTATCGTTATGCTTGCATATTATCGTTATGCATAGATATCACGTTGACTTGCATATTATCGTTATGCTTGCATATTATCGTTATGCATAGATGTCACAGTGACTTGCATATTATCGTTATGCACGGAGGTCACGGAATGATTGTGATTGGTGACTTGCATATTATCGTTATGCATGCATATTATCGTTATGCACGGAGGTCACGGAATGGTTATGATTGGTGACAAGTGGTCACGGATGTTATTTACTTTGTTATTTACCTTGTTATTTACTTTGTCATTTACTTTGTTAAGCACTAGTATCTACTTTAACTACGGGCTTGAATGTTTACTTTCCGAATTTACGAGATAGTAGAATGGTTTGATCTTATATGTAAAGTACTTGGAATATTGAATGGGTAGTGCAAGAGTACTTAGGTTTATTTGGACACATTCTCCGATATGAAATTTGGTTCATAAAAGTGCTTGCATCCATCTTATTCTCACTAGCATTGTTTGCTAATGGTGCTACACCACTTTATTTTCAGGTAATATTCGTGGTAGAGGACGAGGTCGTGGAGGTGGTGCTGCGTGATCTCGAGTAGATGCTTATGGACATTTGGACTTGTAAATCTAAGTTTGGTGCATTTTGGGAATGCTTTATATACATATAAACTTGAAATAAAGTCTTAAAACTTGTATTTTGTGGCTCATGAGAGCCTAAAGTCGGTTGTATGTATATTTTGAGTTTACTTTCTCTGATTTGAGTATATTCTGGAGTAGGAATATATGTGAATAAACTTTGCTGAGTTGTGTTCTTAAAAACACGTTTAGGGAGTTCGTATTTTAAACGGATCCACGCCAAATTTTTGTAAAAATAAGTCTTCCGCTGTTTTACTTCTGATTTAAAGATTTTGTGAAAATTCGAGTCTTTACACTCTTTCTCTTTGACGAATCCAGAGAAAGGAAGAATCTCAATTTCGTTGAACTTTACGCTGGAAGGAAATTGGCAACCATATGAAACCACTAGAGTGTCTTTGTTAGGCGGTAGATGGCCAATTTTTTTACTATAATACGGTAAGTTTATGAATAAATATTAATCTAGTTGTGCATACTTTCTTTTTCTTTCTTTGTACATAATTTGTTGGTTTAAAACACATAAATTACATATGTATTCCAACCTTTATTGTCAATACATTGGCCGAACTTGTTTGTTGGCTCAGTTGATGATTTTTTTTCAGAAATATGGATGAGATACACACGAAAGTGTGCATCAAATTTTGTGAGCCAAGATCAATATTTCAATGCCACTCTAATGTGGAAAAATAATATAGATATATTGAACATTTTCAAATTATCCATAATCTTTCAGGGATGTCAACCAGGTTGTGATCCATTTTTAATGTTCATGACAGTGAAACAGTGTACTAGATTTGAACCCATTTTAAGATGTGAATAGAATTCGTATTAAGGATGGGTTATCCTCTTGAAAGTAGTGGTGTCTTCAGTAGGTTGCAATGAGCCAATTTTATGGTAAGTTTGTGAATAAGTATGTCAATTGTACAATTTTTTTGTTTAGATTTTACATATTTTTTTGCTTTAAAAAACAAAGATTACTTGTGCATTATAATAGGTTATTGTCAAGATATTGGCCCAACTTATTGGGCGGGCTTTTCTAATGATGAGTTTTGGATATTTGAATGAAACAAGCACAGAAAGTGTTCATCAAATTTCATAAGCCTATATCTAAATATCACTCTTACGTGGAAAAATGATATAGATATGTTGGTCATCTTCTAACATATAATCTATTCCAAATGTTCATAACAATCAAACAAAGCATTGGAATAGGAATTGAACCCAATACAAATTGAATTCTTGCGAAAAGGAGTTGTATTAGTGGTGTGTGTTGATAAGTTGGGTGATTCTATTTTGAAAAATGTTTTTATTTTTTAGAATCAGAGTTGTAACACAACCAAGGTGTTTAAAGTCACCGATAACATCGAATTATCACTCAACATATCGCTAGAAAGAGGCTCGATTTATCGATCAAGTGTAAAGTGATGTCTTTTTCCTTGTCAACGATTTATCCACGACATTTAAAAATTTCACCAACATTGATGAAATATTAGCGAAATATGTAAAATATCGTCGATTCTACCTAATTATCCTTAAGCAGAACGCATAAGCGCTCAGCAAACAAATAAATTAAATAATATATAGGACCAAAAGCAATTCTCAAGGCCTATTTTTCACTTACGAAACTGAGCTCTAGCTTGGAGATGTTATTTATACAAAAACAATCACCCTCCTATCTATTCCATCTTCGATGTGACAAAACAAATTTTACATATGTCAGTCATTCATAACTCATGTGATGTGGCCCGTCTCTTTCCCCTTTCTCTCCACCTCTTACTCCTCTTCTTCTTTCTTTAATTTTTCTTTTTATTGTATTTCAATTGTTTTTTATTTAATTCTTGACCCACCATTAATCTTTTATTAAATTATAATCAAGATAATATGATATAACTATTATTAATTACTATAGTTATTTTCTATTAATTTTGCAAGAAAATTAATTTTAAATTAATAATTATTTTATTATAAAGACAATTCTAAAATTATATTAAATATTACTATTATTATTCTTGCTATTACTATTTTTATTTTTATTTTCATCCCAAAATAATGAGTGAGTGAAGATAGTATTACAGAGAGTGTGTGTTTGGTTAGTTTTAGGAAAGTAATACAAAATATAAAATGAACATATAATTATGAATATATTTTAAAGAATTTGTCTCAATAGCATAATTATGCATACTAATTACTAAAATGTCATAACTTTTTAAAAAATACTCAAATAGCATAATTATAATTCATTAAATTATTAAACTATAGTTCAATAAATTATTTACCTATTTTTCATGAGTATTTAATGAATTTGTATGTTTTTTTACTTTTTTTTTAGTGCAACTTCAATAATTTATTGAGTTTTTTAATTATCCTTCCTTATTATTTTGAATGTATTTGTTAGGTTTTTTTTTTTTTTTACTTTTTTAGTTCAATAAATTATTGAACTATAATTATGTTATTTTAGTAATTTTTGAAAAGTTCTAACATTTCAGTAATTAGTATGTAAAAATATGTTATTTCAGTAACTGCCCCTATATTTTAATAGGCTCTTTAGTTATAATTTTTTCTTGTTCTTCGATTTTGATATGTTTACAATTTTTTATAAGGGTTTAACTCTCTTATATTGATAAATTATAATTTATTTAAGCTATGATGAAAGTTCTATACATCAAGTCTAAAAATTCACATAAGTCTCCATTGTTTCCATTATTTTTATGGGAATGTCCGCCGACATCAACAACACTGTTGACTACTCTTTGTTCCGATTTATTCAAATTATGATTTATTACAAATTATTCTTCAATGGATTCCCTCTTCCTATTTAAATGATCCAAGAAAAGGAAGAATATCATTTCTTTTGAACTGTACGATTCACCAAACTTTGCAACCAAATGAAACCAACGGAGTATCTTTGGTAGGTTGCAACGAGCCAATTTTATGGTAAGTTTGTCAATAACTAATTGGGTTTTACAATTTTTTTATATTTTAGACTTTACATAATTTGTTGGTTCAAAAACCACGGGTTACCGGTGCATTCCAACTAGTTATTGTCAAGATATTGGCCCAATTTATTAGACAAGTTTTGCTAACTATGGATGTGCAAAAAAATCGAAAAACCAAAAACCCGGGGACGTGGTCCCCCGTTTATCCTCAGATCTTATATCAGGCTTAATGGTGTAAACGAGGCGGGGGCGGGGTCCCCCGTTTATCCCCCACCCCGTTTAAGGGAAAAAACCTCACCCCTGCCCCTGTTAACACTTCCCCTGCCCCTGTCCCCCCCGAATCTTATTTATAAATCCACCTCCTCTAGCTGTAAGGCGTTAAAAAAAAAAACAAAGTCTGGTATTTGACGAAGATCTTTCTATCAATAGATACCGGCCTGTTTATGGAACAGGGGCGGGGCGGGGCGGGGCGGGGCAGGGGATAAACGGGGCGGGGTGAGGTGGGGCAGGGGGAATATTTAAAAAAAATGCATGACTTTTTTTTTTTTTTTTTTAATTTTGTTATAAATTTTAATATTTTCAAATATAAATCTTATACTATACACATTTTTATTTATTTTCATTCCATATACAATGTATTTAACAATAAACTAAACGTCTCAAACATAATATATATTTTCGTTATTAAGTCTTAAGTAACAATTCAAAAACAATTTTCGTAAACATACATAATCAATTTTCATTTTATTCTAATATTATCAAATCAATCAAAATTCTAATTTGTTATTTCAAAGTCTCAATAAACATAAGTAATCCAAATTCAAACATAATTAATGTATGTAATTATATAAAAAAAAAAAAAAAACTTTGCTAAACTGGGCGGGGCCCCGCCGGGGACATTCCCATTACCCCGCCCCCGCCCCTGCCCCGTTTAGTAAACGGGGAAATTTTTTCCCCCTACCCCACCTCTGCCCCATTTACGAGGTGGGTTTGGCGGGGTAGGGGCGGGGGAGTTTGCTTTCACCGCTAATCAGGCTCTCTCTCTGTAAGGACCCGGAAAAATCTTTGTAGGATATTTAAGAATTTGTCCTTATTTTGACTTGTTTTATTTAATTATTATTAAGTTCTTTTGTTAATTAGTATTTAACTATGGTTAGTTTAACTATGGGTGGGAGTTTATTTGAAGCACAAAGTTAACCATAGTTAATTTCTTTGAGTGAGGGCTAGTTAGCAAAAGAAAGAAGATGAGGGGTATGAAATAAATTTAGGAGGTGCAAGGGCTTGGTGCTAAATGGAAGAGGTGGAGGGACTTGGAAATAAATTGATTTTAGTTGTCATTTTTTTAATTAAGAAAAAACCAAAGTATAAAAAGAAAAACAAGAAAATAAAAGACAAAAAAAAACACAAAATTCCCTTCCTTTCTTCTTCTCAAAACCGTAAACCCCCCCCCCCTCTTCTCTCTCATTTTCTTCAACCAATTTATCTCACTTTGTTCTTGGATCTTGGATCAATTTGAAGGGTTCTTGTGTGATTCATGTAAGAATCATCATATTAGGAAGATCCAAACAAGTCTTGGGAGAAGATTTGAGCAAAAACTCAAGGTATTGACTAACCTAGATTTTCATTTTTGGTTAGTTTTCTTTGGATTTGAGTGGAGTTTCTTCAAGGATGTTTATATGAAGGTTCCTTTTGATCTTTAAATTCTGGAAATGGTGGTGTAAGTGATTTATATGAACTTACTCTTAAGCTTCTTTAAAAGGTAAAAGACAAGAGTGGGTTCAAGTTTTTACAAAACTCCATTAATGGAGGTTTTTAAATCTTTTGGTGTTCTTTGATTTTTAGGATTTCGTGATCATCATTTTAAGTTTCTCTATTCTGGTTTTTAAGAGTGTTCATATAATTATAAGATGTATGAAAAACAACTTGGAAAGGAGGGGAAATGAATTTTGATAGAATCTCAAAATTGGCCAAAAAATGCTAGTTTTAAACTTAGCTAGTTTTGAATGTTTCTTTGTTTAATCTTAAAGGTTATCAATTATGGAAAGTTTGTATGTTTGAATGTATATTTTATACATGGAAAACACTTTGGATGATCAATTTAGTGAATTTTTGGTAAATTTCCATTTTTGATAAAAAAAAATTGCACTTTTGTTGGACTAGTTTCTTGTTTATAAGTATTCCTTGACTTTTAGTGAAAGATTATCAATTCTGGAGAATTTGGTGTTTAAATAGATATATTTAAAAAAGGAAACCACCTTAGAGCATCAATCCAATGAAAATTTCATAAGTACTCCTTTTTTTGACCGAAAATTGCATCCCGAATCAACTAGTTTTGGCACTTGTGTCACTAACCGGGTTCGGGGTTATTTGTGGTAGTTATGTCTGATTTGTAATGTTTATCTTAGCCTAAACATATATGGATTAACTTGTTGTAGGCTAAATGCGAGAGATTACAAACGGAGCTAACATTGAAGGTGAGAACAAAAAGAATCGGAAGGGTGATTGGTGTGGCATTCCCGTTTCTCTTTGGACCATGTCGGGAATAGTGTTTGTGGTTGTGAATATTAACGTTATGTGGTATGGGTGGTAAAGATTGAAAGAAAGTGAAGTAATGAGAAGAGATATTGATTCTGGCATTGGGTTAAAGAGCCGAAATGCTAGATAGCCTAAAACAGAATTATTGTTTTGGCTAGTTGATTACATAAGCATGCCTATTGCTTTATTCTTATGTTCATAGTCCATGAACAAGTCATATACTGGATTTGAGGCTATGATTATGCATATTTGATACTTTTTGACTATGCTCGAAAACTAGTTGTGATCATGAACCATGTG
This sequence comes from Gynostemma pentaphyllum, assembly GCA_028015215.1. NCBI lineage: Eukaryota > Viridiplantae > Streptophyta > Magnoliopsida > Cucurbitales > Cucurbitaceae > Gynostemma > Gynostemma pentaphyllum. The sequence continues at coordinate 16,535,581 of CM051350.1, read as the reverse complement.
AATATGTGAAATATGAACACTTTATGAGCAAAGATTGAGTCATATGCTTAATTTGGAAAAGTTGATCTAATTAAATTTGTTGATTCGATATCTCGTTATATAATCATGTTATGATAGAGCATGTTAATCCATTTCATGTCATACATTCCACTCATGCATATCATATGATCATTATGTGGCCATGGGGTTGTAACTCGTGTAATGGTGTATGGGTGTTGGACGCTACACGTGGTTACCATGGCAGAGAGGTGCTGGAGCTCCTGTGGCTATGTTAGAATGACCCGGGTGCTAGTGAATTGAAATAGTTTGAAACTTAGATGAGCTATGGCTCGAAGGTTGATTGGTTTTGTAATATGGGCATAGTGAAATGTCGGGTTTGTATTGGTAATGTTTGTAGTATTAAAGAGTTATGACTAGATGCCATCATCCAAACACAAAGCATTTGTACTTCATTCGTATTTTTAGCATGTTGTTATGTACTTTCGCATTATGTCACGGTCATTCTGGATCACTGTTCATATTCTTTTGTTTTCACTGAGTGTCATGCTCAAAGGTGCTCTATATCACCTTTCAAGTAACGCTCGGGGACGAGGGCATGGAGCGGCAGGTGGTGCTCGTTGATCATGCTGAGATGGAGCTTATGGATTGGTCTTCGGTTACACGAGCCGAATATTTTGGGGGTATAGGGGTCTTGTTTGACTTATGTTTTCTTTTGATTTTGAGCCGAACTTCTATGTATGTTATGTTTGTAAAAGACTTTTAAACCGGTGCACCGAACTTTATTTTGATTATGGTTTTTATGAAATTCTGATCCGGCCGACGTGCCGATGATTCTAGAAATAAAACAGGTTTACTTTATTTTGTATGTGAGGCATGAACTTTACGAATACTACATGCCGAAATTTCTGTTTGTTTTTAATGAAAGTATTTGTTTTGAGTTTAAAAATTTCTTACTTTCGCTTGCGTAACCATGACCGACTTCTTAAATATGTCGGGTCGTCACACTCTCCCTCTCTAAAAAATGTTTTCTTCTCTTCATCTCAGACTCTCTTTCAAACTCGTCTTCTCCTCTTCCTCCCTCATCTGAGTTCATCGCCTCATTGTCTGAGTTCATCGCTGCCTACTCCTATATGAGTACATCGTTTTCATCGCCGTTCATGAAAGATTTTCATTGTCGTTCTCTAACTTCGTGACTATTTGTTTTCCTCATCTACACTCTTCTTTTCTTTATTATTTTTTCTTTTTCTAATTCAAATCACCTCCATAATCGTGATTCATGTTTTTAAAACTCAGATCTGAGATTTTAAAACTCATATCTAAGGTTTTGAATCTCATATTTGAGTTTTAAAATCTTAGATCTGAGATTCAAAACCCTTAAATCTGAGGAATTTCATAATCTGTACCTTAGATATGATGTTTTTGAAATCAGAACAGAGTCTTAAAACTTCAGATTTGAGGTTTTAAATCATAGATTTGAGTTTTAAACTCATTACTGAATCTTAAATTTAAAATTTGATTTGAGTTTTGGGTCTTTAAGTATGTGGTTTTTGTTTAAGGAAAAAAAATCTATTATGTGAGTAAAATTGAAAAATCGAATCGATCAAACTGAAAATTTATAAACCGAAACCATTGGTTCTCCGATAAAAGTAGAACCGCTCAATTCACAGCTTTGATGAACCGAACACCTCGGTACGATTCTCGATTTCGTCCAAAACCGGACCGAACTGGACCGAGACCAACCCTATTGCTAATGATCAGTTTTAGATATTTGAATGGAACAAACTTAGAAAGTGTTCATCAAATTTCCTATATATATATATATATATATATGTATTCATACATATATAAAAAAAGTTTAACGAAAAATTGTGGGGCCATGACTCCCTTTGCTCATCCCTCCATCCGTCCCTAATCTCATTCCATTATTTTTTTCAAATATAATTCCTTTCTAAATTCTATTCTATCTTTATTTAACCTTTTATCCTGAATTAAAAACTATTTTTATTCTATGGTGTTTTCTCCCAAATTCATATAATGCAAGCTCATGGTGCAACTAAATTGTTCATGCTTGGCATATTTTTTCTCTATTCATACGAGATGTGTTTATTGCCCAACTCTAAACCAAAAAATCATTCCTACTTTTTAGTGTACGTTCTAATTACTTCCCTATAAATAATTCATTTTTAGAATCTGAGTCACATAGCAACATCACTTAACTAATCAGTACTTTAATTTTTTTTTCACTATAAATAATTACTTTAATTTTTACCTATGAAGTTTTTCATTCCTTTATTTCTACTATTTGTCCTGACTTATTGTGATTATGATTTCATGCAAATTATTTACCAATGTCACCCTCTTTCTGTTTGAAGAATCCAGGAAAATGAAGAATCTCAATTTCGTTGAACTTTACGCCTCATGGAAATTGGCCAACATATGAAACACTAGAGTGTCTCCGTTTGGCTGCAGGGGGCCAATTTTTTTTTTATTATAATAGGTAAGTTGGTAAGTTTGTAAATAAGTATCGTTTGAGTTTTCATACTTTCTTTTTCTCTCTTTTACATAATTTGTTAGTTCAAAACACACAGATTACAGGTGCATTCCAATCTTTTTTGTCAATACATTAGCTGAACTTGTTTGCTAGCTCTAGTGATGATGTTTTTCTTGGAAATATAGATGAGATACACATGGACAGTGTGTATCAAATTTTGTAAGCTAATATCAATATTTCAGTGTCACTATAATGTAAAAAATAATATAGATTTATTGTACATCTTCTAACAATCCATAATCTTTCCTGGATATCAACCAGGTTATGATCCATTTTTAATGTTCATGACAATAAAACAGTCCAATGGATTTGAACCTGTAACGTCCCGTTACTTTTAGAGGTAATTTTTATTTTTATTTATTTTATTTATTTAATTAAAACTTTTAAAAAATTAGTTAAAGTTAGTAATTTCAATTTTATTAGTTATTTCCGTCCGAAATTCCATTATTTCAGCTGAGACTACTGTGAGCTTGGCAAGTTTGACAGTTGGCCCTACTTTGAGACAGAGGATGATAGAGGTACAGAGGAGTGAGAAACACTTGGCTAAAGGTTTTTGTGAGGTAGAATCCGATTTACCTAGCCATTTTACTTTTTCCACAGATAATGCATTGATGTATCGTAGGAGGCTTTGTGTGCCTTTAGAATCGACTTACAGGAAAGAGCTGTTGGAGGAGGCTCACAATTCTATCTTTTCTGTACATCCTGGTAGTACTAAGATGTACATGGACCTACGACAACATTATTGGTGGCCTGGCATGAAACGTGAAGTTGCTGACTTTGTTAGTAAGTGTTTGGTTTGTCAGCAAGTAAAGGCATTGAGGAAGAGTCCACCTAGTTACCTTAACCCTTTGAGCGTGCCTGAGTGGAAGTGGGAGGAAATATCGATGGATTTTATCAGTGGCTTACCTAGGACAGTGAAGGGTTATGACACCATTTGGGTGATAGTCTACAGGTTAACAAAGAGTGCACATTTCTTACCGGGGAAGATAACCTACCCTGTTGAGACATGGGCACAGTTATACTTGAGAGAGATTGTTAGACTTCATGGAGTGCCAGTCAGGATTGTTTCAGATCGAGACACCCGTTTTGTTTCGAAATTCTGGCAAAGTCTGCATGCTGCTATGGGCACTGGCTTGGATTTCAGTACTGCTTTTCATCCTCAGACGGATGGTCAGACCGAGAGGGTTAACCTGATTCTGGAGGATATGTTGAGAGCTTGTGCTTTGGATTTTGGTGGTAGTTGGGATACTCAGTTATATCTTATTGAGTTTGTTATAACAACAGTTATCAGGCTATTATCGAAATGGCACATTTTGAGGCACTTTATTGTAAAAAGTGCAGATCGCCGGCTCATTGGGATGAAGTTGGTGAGAGGAAACTTCTGGGACCGGAATTAGTGCAGTTGACTAGTGATTCCATTGCTCTTATCAGAGAGAGGATGAGAGTGGCTCAAAGTAGACAGAAGAGTTACGCCGATGAGAGGCGTAGTGCACTTGAGTTTGAGGTTGGTGACCATGTATTTCTGAAGGTGGCACCCATGAAAGGGGTGATGAGGTTTGGGAGGAAGGGCAAGTTGAGTCCTAGGTTTATAGGTCCCTTCGAGATCCTGGATAGGATTGGCTCTGTAGCATATCGATTAGCTTTGCCACCGGCCTTGTCAGCAGTTCATGATGTGTTCCACGTGTCCATGCTCAGGAAGTATGTGGCTGACCCTTCTCATATTATTGATTATGAGCCTGTTACTTTGGATGCTAGTCTATCCTATGAAGAGGTACCAGTTGAGATCCTAGCTAGAGAACAGAAGGTGCTAAGGAACAAAACGATAGACTTGGTTAAAGTACTGTGGAAGAACCAAGTATCATCAGAGGCTACATGGGAACGTGAGGACGAGATACGAGAGAAGCATCCTCATCTTTTCACTTAGGAGCTTACCTTTCGGGGACGAAAAGCTCTTTAAGGAGGGTAGTCTGTAACGTCCCGTTACTTTAAGAGGTAAAATTTTTTTTATTTTTATTTATTTAATTAAAGCTTTTAAAAAATTAGTTAAAGTTAGTAATTTCAATTTTATTAGTTATTTCCGTCCGAAATTCCTTTTAATCGTTTTAATTCATTTCGGTGACTTTAATAATTATTAACGGGCCAAATAATAATTATTAAACACCTTTAGATTTATTTAAGACCATCGGTTTTCGTTTTATAAGCAAAAGGTCAAAAAGGGCAAAACCGTAAATTCCCAAAACCCTAAATATCTAGATATTTCTTTACAAATATCTTCCTAGACTTAGCCATTAAGCAAATTTCACTCATCTTCTTCCCTCCTTCTCTCCTCAAGGCCGAAACCTCCCAAACCCTAACCCCCAAATTTTCATTTCGTTTATTTCTCGGTGGATCGTCTCGATACTACATCCATCGGAAAGCCTTCGTCCCGTAGATCATTTCCAATCTATCGTACGTTATTTTCGCTCGTTTTCTCGAGGCTTAAAGGTATGTTGAAGTTTCATTTCCTTGATGTGAATAGTGTTTTAATGGTAGATTTGAGTTGGGATTTTCAAATTCTTTCATTAAAGCTTGTTGATTTCAATCGGGAAAGCTGTTGTGAGTAATTTTAGAAAGTTCCCCTAAAACCCTAAAACCGAGTTTGAGCCAGAAAGTCGTCCCGTATGATTTTCCATCACTTGGTAATGTTTAGGATGTTAGGTTCTTTATGCTTTTGCTTTTTAGTTAATTTTCCGGAAATTGATTAATATGCAAAACCCTAATTTACGGTTACCCACGGAAATTGCAAACCTCCAAAGTATCCGAAACCAACCCGAAACACCTCTAAAATGCATAAAACCCGGAGAACTAAACCCGAACCCCTTTTTCCCTAGCTTGGCCGAGAGCTCCTTAAGGGTAAAATCCGGGATTTTCGTGGTTTTACGTGTTTAGTTGTTGTTTGTTTGTTTTTTGGTTAATTAATGTTGTTTAGGATTAATTCGATTGTAGGATTGTGAATTGTTTGTGAATTCGCAACTTCGGATTATTCGGAACTTGTCTTCTTTCTAAGGTGAGTTTAATGTGAAAGTTAGTGGTTTTATGAATTTAGTTTCATTATGTAATTGTTTATCGATGTTAAGAGGGAGATAACTTCTTAGGATTATAGTTTGGTTGGAGACTTTAATTCGGAAGTGTGTGTGGAGAAAGTTTGGAATTATGGATAGTTCGATGATTAGGAAACATCGGAGAGGTTTGGAAGTATGGTAATGTGATTTGGAGATGTTAGATGGAAGTGGAATTGGAAGTTACCTTGATGGATTTGAAAGTTACTTGGATGAATTTGGAAGTAAAGTATTTAGATGTTACACTTGAGTGATAACTCGTGTAATCTAGTTAGTTAGGTTTCTATTTAACTTAGTAGAATTCTTAGAGTTTAGCTAACTAATTGGAGACTTAGGGCACATTGATTCACACATGGTAGTATGTTGATTTTGATCCATATGTAGTCATGGTGTGATGATTTGTGGGAACTTTGAGCACTTTGTAACTAGCACATGATAGTATGTGATTTTGATCCATATGTAATCATGGTGTGATGTTGGTACTATGGTTTTTAACTAGCACTGATAGTATGTGATTTTGATCCATATGGAATCATGGTGTGATGTTGGTACGACCGTACGTGGTATGTTGATTCGATCCATACGAGCACGTTACGATGATATCACTACGGCACATGATAGTATGTTGATTTCGATCCATATGTATCATGGTGCGATGATGGTAATATGGCACTACTGCACATGATAGTCTGTTGATTTCGATCCATACGTATCATGGTGCGATGATGGTAATATGGTACGACCGTACGTGGTATGTTGATGACGATCCATACAATAGCACGTTACGATGAAACTTGTTTGGTAATAAAGATAGATAATATTAGATTTACATATTCCTTAGATTTGTGTAGAAAGACTTAGTGATGATTGTACTATATTTTAATTCTTTGTTTCTATCTTATGGTATTGAATGACGATTATGGGTAGCATGTTACTATTTGTATGTTTGTATGGAAATATGGAAGTATGGTTATGGGTAGTAATGAACATTTAGGCCTTTGGACACGATTTCTGGTATGAAATTTTGTTCATAGGATTACTTGCTTTCATTTTACTCTCACTATCATTGTTTGCTAATGGTGCTTGTAACATCCCGTTATTTTATTTTTATTTTTTTGGAGTGAAATTTTTATTTATTTATTTAATATTTCATTTATTTATTCATTTACTTTAATCAAAGTATTTAGTTTAATTTTAGAATTAGTAATTCAGAATTTAGTAGTTAATTTCGTTCGAAAGCTTTTTAATCCTTTTATTAGCTTAAATTAGATTTGGACGTATTAAAAATTATTAGCGGGCCCATTATTTATTGTTAAATACTTTTAAGATAGATTAGAAGTAGTGAAGTTGTATTGGAATTAGAAACGTGAAACAACGAGAACCCGGAACAAGTTTTCTTATGGAAATAAGAGGAGGGGCAATATGGTCTTTTACCAAAATATCTTTATATATATCTAATACATAATTTGCAAGGATAAAGATAAAAAAAAAAAAGAAAGGAGAAGTGAAAAAAGGAGGCCAAACCCGTAGCTAGAGAGGAGGAAAAGAGAAGAGAAAGAAATTGTCGCCCCGGCTTTGTTTCTCCACCGTTTTCATCGTGCCTTAGCTCGTTGGAAAGCTCTCGAGATGATCTTTCTACCCATCCCATCAATCGGGCCAATCCATTAAAGATCCAGGAGATACAAGGTGAGGAAAAAATGGGTTTTTGTGTTTCCTTTATTTCCAATCTTGCATGTAAGCCTTGATTCGTTTTTCACGGGTGTTGTTTGTGAATTCTAGTTAGGAAAAATCACTTTGGATGAGGTTGTTGTCTTGGACCTAAACCCGAGTCGAATCGAAAACCCGTCCCGTATGATTTTCTCTCACTTGGCCATGGCTAGGGTGTTTAGTTTGCTATGATTTTGTATTTTACTTAATTTTTCGGAAATCGATTATTGAGTAAAACCCTAAAATACGGTTACCCATTGATATATCGACTTACAAAGTGTTTGAAACCAACCCGAAACGCCTCTAAAATGCCTAAAAGCCGGAAAACGGAACTCGAGCCCTTTTTATCCTTGTATGGCCGAGAGCCTCATAGGGGGAAATTCCAGGTTTTTCATTGTTTTATGCACTTAGATGTCGTTTTCTTGATTTTCGGATAATTAATGATTGTTAGGTGTAATTGATTTGTAGGATTGTGACTGCTCGTGTGGTTTTCGACCTCGGCCAGGTTTGGAAGTTCGGTTTCAATTCCAAGGTGAGTTTAAAATGGAAGTTAGTAATTTTATGAATTATGTTTCATTACGATATTGTTTATCGAGGTTAAGAGGGGAACTAACTTCCGAAAGTTATACTTGGTTGGTGATTTTAAACTCGGATGTGAGTGGAGTGGCTTTGGTGTTCTTGTGAATTTGGAAGTAAAAGAGGAGTTATGAGTGATTTGGAAGTCTAGTAAGATGAATTGAAGAGTTTAGATAAATTGAAGAGTTTAGATGAAAGTGAAAGTTTAAGGTACTTTGAGAAGTTTAGATCAAAGTAGCGTAGATGTTATTCTCAAAAGTATGAAAGGTTATAAAGATTCTGAGATAAAGTTGGGAATTGAATTTACTTTAGGTAGTTTTGACCAAAGTAAAGCAAAGGAAATGTTTGGAAGTTAACTCATGGTTTATGGTAATGGTTTGGAAAGTATTCTTGTGATTTGAGGTGATTTATTGTCATTCGTGACATGATGATGTTAAACCTCGTTTTGTTTATTGGGAGTTATAAGACTTTGTGGAATTATGGCATCAGTGATGATAATGGTTAATGTTTTATGAACTTATTACCTTGTGTGAGTAATAAGGATTGTATTATATTATGGTAATAATGTGGAGTATGAAAGTTCATATGATAATAAGGAATGATGTTGATTATGTTAGTACTCGAAAGTATGGAATCATGATGATAGTACGATTGATGTACTCAGGACTTTTGGTAAGAGGCAACACTTTAAGTACAAAAGATAAGCATGTCATTGAGTGTAATTGTAGTATGATTGTATTGTTTTTTAGTTGTTTGTGTTGTGATGCTCAAGTAATGAACCGATTTATAGATACTATGATTTGTGATATAGCACTATACACGCTGTGGTAAGGTTGGCATTCGAAGATTTGAGCGTGTATGGATGCGTTATTATTGTTATCATTATTATAGCACTATACACGCTGTGGTAAGGTTGGCATTCGAAGATTTGATCGTGTATGGATGCGTTATTATTGTTATCATTATTATAGCACTATACACGCTGTGGTAAGGTTGGCATTCGAAGATTTGAGCGTGTATGGATGCGTTATTATTGTTATCATTATTATAGCACTATACACGCTGTGGTAAGGTTGGCATTCGAAGATTTGAGCGTGTATGGATGCGTTATTATTGTTATCATTATTATAGCACTATACACGCTGTGGTAAGGTTGGCATTCGAAGATTTGAGTGTGTATGGATGTGTTATTATTGTTATCATTATTATAGTACTACATATGCGATGATATGTGTTATGGCACGTGATAGTATGTGATACGTTCCATACGGTATCATGGTGCGACGTTATATGATACGGCACATGATAGTATGTTATACGCTCCATACGGTATCATGGTGCGAGGATATGTGATATGGCACGTGATAGTATGTGATACGCTCCATACGGTGTCATGGTGAGATGATATGTGTTATGGCACATGATAGTATGTGATACGCTCCATACGGTATCATGGTGTGATGATTTGTTATATGGTGAAATTCCTTAGACCTATATGGTGAAATTCTTGATATCTATATGGTGAAATTCTTGAGACCTATATGGTGAAATTCCTGATATCTGATGTGATGAGAGTTACGATGGTTTGTGATATGGTACACGATGGTATGTTGACTTCGGTTCATACGGTATTATGATACGATGAAAGATAGTTAGTAATGCAATTACATAATATTTAGACTTGTATAGTAAGACTTAGTAATAACACGTACTTTTACTTTAAGTCTTGATATTGTTACTTTTAGAAAGTATATTATGTATGTTGATTATAATTGGACTTTGGAAGTGTAGAATGGTTAGCAAAGAGAAAGTTAGGCCTTTGGACACAATTTCTGGTATGGAATTTAGTCCGTGGGATTACTGGCTTTCATTTTATTCTCACTAGCATTTTTATGCTAATGTTGCTAATTTTACATTTTTTTTAGGTACTTCTTGACATAGTAGATGTGGTAGAGGAGGTGGTGTTGTTTGACTTCTCGAGGCAATGAAAGGACAAGAACAGGAACACTTTTGAATAGAATTCTTGGAATGCTTTGTTTATACCTTCTACTTTTCATATTTTGTGATTTGAGCTCGGTAGAGCAATTGTCTAAAATTGTAAATGTCTTATGGTTTTAAAGTTCTTTTCAAAGTTACTTTTAAGCTGGAATGCGCATTCCACAATTTTTATTGCTTTCTCTGAATTGGGTCATTGTAAACAGGTTTTGGTTTATCCGGAGTTTTAAACGAACCCATGCCAATTTTCTTCAAAACCAAGTCTTCCTGTGCATTTGAATTTAAAGGATTTTACGGTATCGGGTCGTTCTGAGTGCTACACTACAATATTTTCAGGTATAAACCCCATCCTAAGAAGCGTGGGAGAGGAAATGGTGTCGCTTGACTGGCCGAGGTGGTGTAAGGACAATGTTAAAACACTTTTGATAAGCATTAGTATAAATGCTTGTAATCATTTACTTTTTACATACTTGTGTCATTTTGAGCCCGTGAAGGGTGTATGTGTAAAGTACTTTGATGTTTTATGATTAAACTTTACTTTGGAATGCGCATTCCCGATTTATAGTTTTCTCTGGAAATTTGGGTTGTAAACAGGTTTTGGTTATTCGATTTTTAAACGAACCCATGCCGTTTTTCTTTAAAAATCGAGTCTTTTGCTTGTGCATTTCAATTTAAAGAACTTAACGGAAAGCGGGTCGTTCTGAACCCATATTAAGATGTGAGTAGAATTTGTATTAAGGAAGAGTTATCCTCTTCGAAGTAGTGGCGTCTTTAGTAGTTTGCAAAAACCCATTTTTTTGGTAAGTTTGTGAATAAGTATTTGGGTTGTGCATTTTTTTTAAGATTTTACATATTTTGTTGATTCAAAAAACACAGATTACAAGTGCACTCCAACATGTTATTGTCAAGATATTGGCCCAACTTATTGGGCGGATTTTTCTAATGATCAGTTTTGGATATTTGAATGAAAAAGAAACACCGGAAAGCGTTCATCAAATTTCATAAGTCTATATATGTCCACTTTTATGTGAAAAAATGATATAGATATATTGGTTATCTTCCAAATATAACCCATTTCAAATGTTTGTATCAATCAAACAAAGTATGTGAATAAGTATTGCAACTTTTTTTTTTCGATTGTACATATTATTTTTTTCAAAAAACCACAGATTAGCGGGGTGCATTCCAACCGATTATTGTCAAGATATTGGCCCAATTTTTTGGGCGAGCTTTACTAATGATCAGGTTTAGATATTTGAATAGAATAAATACGGAAAGTGTTCATCAAATTTTATTATATATATATATATATATATATATATATTTTAGAGAATAAAGTAATATTTATTTATACATATATAAAAAAGTTTTTGAAAAAAATTGGGGGGCCGTGCCCACCTTTGCCCAACCTTACATTCAACCCTAGTCTCATTTCATCATTTTTTTTAAATATAATTCATTTCTTAGCTCTTATCATGAATTAAAAACCGTATTTCATTTTGTGGTGTTTTTCTCCCTAACTCATATCATGCATATTCATGGTGTTTTCTACCCAACTAGTACTTTATGCTTGGCGTGTATTTATTTATTTTATTTTTTTCCGTATTCACACGGTTTGTGTTTATTACCCAACTCTAAACTAAAAAAATCATTTTTTTTTTTAGTTTAGGTTCTAATTACTTCCTTATAAATAATTCTTCTTTTGGAATCTGAGTCACATAGCAATTTCACTTTACTCATCATTAATTTAATATTTTTCCCTTTAAATAGTTATTTTAATTTTTACGCATGAAGATTTTCATTCATTTATTTCTACTCTTTGTCTTGGCTTATTCTGATTATGTTTTCATGAATATTATTTACCAGTGGACACTTTCTTTTTGTTTGAAGAATCCAAACAAAATGAATAATCTCAATTCGGTTGAACTTTACGCTTCATGGAAATTGGCCAACATATGAAACCACTATAGTGTCTCCCTTAGGCTGCAGAGGGCCAATTTTTTACTTTGTTAATAACTATCAGATGAGTTGTGCATACTTTATTTTTCTTTCTTTTTACATAATAATTTGGCTCAAAACACAGAGATTACAATTGCATTCCAACCTTTATTGTCAATACATTGGCCGAACTTGTTTGTTGGCTCTTATAATGAAGTTTTTTTTGGAAATATGGATGAGATACACATGGAAAGTGTGCATCAAATTTTGTTAGCCAATATCAATATTTCAATGTCACTCTAATGTGAAAAAATAATATAGATATATTAGACATCTTCCAACAATTTATAATCTTTAATGGATATCAACCAGGTTATGATCTATTTATAATATTCATGACAATTAAATAGTGCACTGGATTTGGACCCATTTTAAGATGTGAATAAAATTCGTATTAAGGAAGAGTCATCCTCTTGGAAGTAGTGGTGTCTCCAGTAGGTTGCAGCAAACCAATTATTATGGTAAGTTTGTGCATAAGTATTTCAATATTTTTTTTATTATAGATTTTACATATTTTGTTAGTTCAAAGACCATAGATTACCGGTGCATTCCAACAGGTTATTGTCAAGATATTAGCCCAACTTATTCGACTAGCTTTTCTAAAGATCAATTTTGGATATTTGAATGGAACAAACACAAAAAGTGTTCATCAAATTTTATATATATCTTAATATCAGTCTAAGGTGGAAAAATGATATAAATATATTATACATCTTCCAAGATATTTATCCATTTCAAATGTTTATAACAATCAAACAGAGCATTGGAATTGAAATTGAAGCCAAATGGAATTCATGCGAAAAAAGAGTTATCCTCCTTAAATTAGTGATGTGTATTGATAAGTTGGGTGAGAAGGCTTTGAGAGAGTGTTTCTATTTTTCAAAAGATTTTTCTTTTTCAGTATCTGAGTTACAACCCAACTCACTTTGTAAATTAATCACTCATAAAGTTCTTTGTATTTTTCTTTCTAGTCTTTGTTCCAGTTTATTCCGTTTATGATTTCTTACAAATTTTTTATCAATGGTTTCCCTCTTTCTATTTAAAGGATCCAGAAAAAGGAAAAATGTCATTCCTTTAAACTTTACGATTCACGAAATTTGGCCAACTAATGAAACTAACAGAGTGTCTTCGCTAGGTTGCAATGTGCCAATTTTTATGGTAAGTTTGTGAATTGGGTTGTGCAACTTTTTTTTTTAGATTCTACATATTTTGTTGGTTTAAAAACACTGATTACTGGTGCCTTCCAACTAATTATTGTCAAGATATTGGCCCAACTTATTGGGCGGGATTTGTTAATAATCAAGTTTGGATATTTGAATAGAACAAACACGGAAAGTGTTCATCAAATTTTATAAGTCTATATCAATATATCGATATCACTCTATGATCAAAAAATGATTAGAGATATTGGATATCTTCCAAAATATGATCCATTTCAAATATTCATAACAATCAAACAGAGCATCGAAACTTGAATTGAACCCAATGCAAATGGAATTCATACGAAAAAAGGGTTATCCTCCTTGAATTAGTTGTGTGTGTTTATAAGTTGGGTGAGTATGTGTTTTGATATGGTAATTCTATTTTGCACGGGGAGAAAAGTATGCTTTCAATGTTTATATTCTTTTACCTTTCATGATATATTAAAAAATTCAAACTTTAGAACTTTACCATGTTAGAAAATCATGAGCATTCAAATAATTTGAAATATAAAATTATGTTGGTAAAAAAAACCTATATTATCAATCCTTTTAAAGTAGTAACGTTTTGTTTAATTCCAAAAAATTGAAAAAGTTTTTTTTCTCAATCCTAGAAGCAAACACAGTGAAATAAACATTACAATTTAAAAATATTTTTTTAAAAAATAATTATTTGTCTTGTATCTATTATGTTTGATTTAAATAAAATGGACATTCTTAACGATCAAGAAATGACCTAAGATTAGAAATGAAACAAAGAAAATGAGGTGTTAATGGTGGAAATGACAATTCTAACCATAGCTTAAAGGGTAAAATACAAATTACATCTCCTGTGGTTTGAAAATGGTTGATCACTAGGGATGGCAAAACGGGGGTCGGTGATATACTTCTCATCTACCAACCTGCAGAGATTTTTAATTCTCATACCCTACCCTATCCTCTAATAAAAAAAATAGGGGACAGGTTTGAGGATGGGTTTTCTCGCAGAGAAAATTCCATATTTATTTTAATTCTTATTTAAAAGAGATATAAAAATGAAATATATTCAAAATATACATTTTTTAGACAAAAAGAAAACAAAATACTAAACAATTTATAATTTATTAGTTAATATAACCATATTTTATTTATATATATATATATATATATTATTTCAATAAATAAAGATAAAAGTAAACAAAATATATAAGATATTATTAAAATATCGGGTTCAGGGTCGGGACAGAGCGGGGAATGTCTTCCCATCCTTATACCCAGGGGCGGATCCACTAAGGTGGGTGGGGGGGCAGTTGCCCCCCTAAATTTTTTATTATTTTATTTTTCTAACGTAAAAATGAAAAAATATAAGTAAAAATTTGAAATTTTAATTTATTTTATATATTCCCCCCCCCCAAAATTTTTAAAAATAATTTTATATAGTTTTTGCCCCCTTAAAGAAAAGTCCTGGACCTGCCCTTGCTCATACCTTAAAACAAATTGAGAGAAACTTTCCCCTCTTACCCTAACCCTAAACCCTATAAAACAGAGATTCTCCACATGGAATTTTGCCATCCATACAAATCACCCCCTATAGTTTCAAAATATGCCAATGAGACCAATCCCCTCCAATGCTCTATAGTTTCTTTTATCTATAACTTCTTCGTTTGAACTCCGATTTGGATGATCAAATATGTTTTGGAATATTGATTTCAGATTCTATGTTCTGGTCATTTCAATACTTCTAAATCATCATTAAACAAAAAGATTAATGGTTTCAATCATACCAATTATTTTTGTGATAGTAAACTATTTTATTTATTGGTGATTTCAAAATTTATAAGTGATCGTAATATAGAGCACAAAATGAAGATTCAAAAACGTTTTGAATTATCCAAATCGGAGCTCAAAAGAAGAAGTTGTGGCTAAAAGAAAGTTTACAGCGTTGAATGGAGGGGGTCTTATTGACATAATTTGGAACTACATAAATGTAATTTTTTATTTCAAACCACAGATGACGTTCATATATTTGGCTAAAACCACATAAGTTTGATTTATATTTCACCCTTTGTTAAGTCATTAAAATGATCAAATTTAAATAAATGTTAAAATTGCCTTTTAATTGCCATCTAATGGGGAAAAAACTAATTACATAACTTATAAACTATTCTTTTTCTTGATGTATAATTCATAAAAACCACTAATTATAAATCAGAAATTACCACTTTAATATTGTGACGACCCGTGCTCCCGGTGAGTAATTTTTTGTTAAATTTTTAGTAAGTTTAAATATTATGGGAATTTTGGAAGTTAAAGGTGTTTATTAATTTTAATTTTTTTACAGGAATTAAATAAATAAAAGTCATCTTTTATCTTTGGAAAAGAAAAAGAAAAAAAAGAAAGGGGCGTGCGTGAAAGGTAAGGAGAGGAAAAGGAAAGAAAGAAGAAAAAAAAATGAAAACCCTCAGTTGAATGTGAATGTATAGAGAAGGAGAAACAGTTAGGTTACAATTCTTTTCTCTTCTTCTTTCTCTTGATCCAACGAAAATCTCGGTTAATAGAAAAACCTTGATCAATTTTTCTCTTCTCATCCTTGCTTAGGTTTCCTAGTGGTTTCTCAATTGGAGGAAGATTGTTTAAGGTTGGAAGAGGCTTCTTCAAGTTAGGGTTCAAAGGTATGGATTCTTTGTTCTCTTGATCTTTAATCTAATGGTTTCCAAGAGGGATTCCTTATTGTTTTTAATGAAAAAACCCAACAAAGAACCATACTTGAATCTCCAATTCTTCATTCCTTTTCAAACCCTACAAACCCAAATTCTCAAATTTCTGAAAAACCTCCCTCCTATTCCCAAATACCATCTTTAAGGACACCGAAAAGGCCATCTAGACAGCCACGACGCCACCGTTATAACAGGCTGCTGCTGTCGAAGGTAAAGCAGCCTCTTAAAGGGGGTTGCTTTGTCTTCTTTCGGGTCGTTTCCATCCCAAGCTTTCCTTTGATGTTTGTATTATGTTTTGGTAATTTTAGGGTAACTTTTAAGATCTTTAGATGCTATTTTTAGGTTGTGGAAGTCTTAATTAAAAAGGATCAATTCCTTGAAAATTTTTCATTTACCTAAGGTGAGTAGATGTGTTTAAACTAAATTAATTCGATGATTTATTGTTCTTTTCTTTTATAAGTATTTACTCTATTTTTCGGCATCAAAGAGGTCATTTAAGCATGTTTTAAAGAGGTTATGGGCTGTTCTAAATGTTTCAAGAATTCAAGTTAAAAAGTGCTAAAATTTGGAGTTTAAGCATGCTACTTGTTTGCCTTGCCTCTTATTGTTATGTAATTAAATTGGAGATGCTTATGATCACTTTTTTTTATGTTTAAGATTAGTTTTCTGAGGTTTTAAAGACGCATAATGTTGCTGATTTCTAAGAGAAATATCATGTTTAGTGCCCAATAGGAAGAAAAACTAGCTTAGGCTTTTTTCTGGTTTAATAATTAAACTCCTGTTGAGATCTGGATTGTTTGCAGGTGTTGTTAATTCTTTTTGGGTGTGTTAAAATACGCGTTATTCCGTCGAATTTTCTCCACAATTTAAGTTCAACCTTAAGGTTAAAATTAGAGCTAAACCACATTAGTTTAGGCTAGTTTATCTCTTTTTAGTGAAACATCTTTGGGTGATCAGTTTGTGAAACAAGCTTGAGAATTTTGGGTGATTTTAGATCATCTTAAGGTTAGAAAAGAACCTAATTTCCAGAAATTAAAAATTCCAAGTTAAGCCTCATAAAAAGTCGGTTTTGGGTAGAAACAATAATTCTAAGCTAGAAACCGGACTTAGGCTTGTCAAGCATTATGGTAGTGACGCTTGTAGTTAAATCATATTGTTTTACTGCCTTAAACAATATGGTTGGAGGTTCGCACTAAGTAAGGTCATACTTAGTGAAGAATATGCCATTAAGTGGATAGTTATAGTTGTGCATAACATAATATCACTTAGTGAGGCAGGTTCATTCTATTTGATCAATGGGAAAGAATATACAATGTAGGTTCGCTTATGTGTTTGAGGATACATAAGAAGAATACCTCAAAGGATTGAATTGTAGAAATACGTATTCGACGCTTTTGGGGAGGAAACTCACTTTTGTTCGCAAAAATTAGTTGAGTTAAGGCATTGGGTAAAAAGTAATAACCTTTAAGTTGAGAGAGTTTGTTAGGTGCTGTGAGATCGATATGGACTTAATGGATTTAAAAAAGAACCTCATGGCATTACTTTCTTTTAAACATTTCTACTCATTGGGCGTAGCCTCATGATGCTACACTATTTTTTTCAGGTAAAAAGAAGAAGAAAGCTGGCAACAGACGATGTCTCATGATCGGTGGATCGGTTGGGAGGATTTACATGCCGGTAATGAATATTTCTTCTGTTTTATTTATTTGGGTTAAATCTGGTTAAATGACTTTTAGTTCATTTTAATATTTGTTGTTTCAATACATGTTAAGACTGGATGAGATTTTAGATTGGTGTTTTGCTTCTATTATGGGTTTTGGTATTTAAAATAAGATCGATCGAATGTGAAAGATTTCCAAATTTGATTTAAATGAGAAGAGTTTTTGTTTGAAATTTTTCTTCCACTGTTATTATTGCTGAGGCGGCAGAAAATGTGGTGACAGGTACCTTATCTCTATTTGAATATAGTGTCTTTGTTTTATTTGATTCTGGAGCGAGTCATTCTTTCATATCTGCTGCATTTATTGAACATGTTGGTATAGACACTTTGCCATTAGATTTTATTTTATCTGTATCTACTCAAGTAGGTTTGAGTGTGAATGTAGATAGGAAGGTAGAAACTGTTGAATTGTGCATATTAGGAAAGTGTATGCCTGCCACTTTTACTGTTTTGCCTATGGATGATTTCAATGTGATTTTGGTAATCGATTGGTTAAAAGATAACTTTGTTGTAATAGACTGTCATAGGAGGGAAGTCAAATTTAAGGGTCCAGATGGGAATGAGTTCAGGTTTAGGGGATCCAACAAAAAATTAGCATCGGTAGTCATATCTGTACTACAAGCTTCTGTACTACAAGCTAAGAAACTAGTTGATGATGGGGCTTGGGCATATTTGGCCAATGTGGTAGATATCACTATTAAAGAGGTCAGTACGAAGTCAGTGCCTATAGTGAGAGAGAGTTTGTTGATATATTCCCCGATGAGTTGCCTGGCTTGCCTCCAGTTAGACAGTTAGATTTTCAGATAGATGTCATTCTTGGGACAGCTCCTTTGTCAAAAGCACCCTATAGAATGGCCCCAGCTGAACTGAAAGAATTGAAAGCCTAGTTTCAAGAGTTGTTAGACTTGGGGGGTTATCCGTCCAAGTGTGTCACCTTGGGGAGCACCAGTGTTGTTTGTTAAGAAAAAGGATGGATCAATGAGACTTTGTATAGATTACCGAGAGTTGAATAAGGTAACTATCAAAAATAAATATCCTTTACCCATAATCGAGGATTTGTTTAACCAACTGAAGGGAGCAATGGTATTCTCAAAGATCGATCTCTGATCAGGTTATCATCAATTGAGAATCAAGGATGAGGATATACCAAAGACAGCATTCAGGACTAGATATGGTCATTTTGAGTTCATAGTGATGTCTTTTGGCTTGACCAATGCTCCGACTACTTTTATGGACTTAATGCATACCGTCTTTCAGAAATACCTAGATACATTTGTGATAGTGTTCATAAATGATATCTTAGTATATTCCAAGACTAGAGAATTACATGCTGAGCATTTGAGAATTGTACTGACCACTTTGAGAAATGAGAAGTTGTTTGCCAAATTTAGTAAAAGTGAGTTTTGGCTAGATAAAGTTGCATTTCTGAGACATATGGTGTCAAATAAGGGAATATTGGTGGATCCATCTAAAATTGAAGCAGTTAGTAGTTGGCATCGACCTACTAATGGGACTGAAATCCGTAGTTTCCTAGGTTTAGCTTGTTATTATAGAAGGTTTGTGCAAGATTTTGCAAAGATTGCCTCACCTATGACTAAGCTAACTAGGAAGGGTGTGACTTATGTCTAGGATGATGATTGCGAAAAGAGTTTTGAAGAACTCAAGAAGATACTAGTTTCAGCCCCAGTTTTGATAACTCCAGATGATTCAAGTGGTTTGACTATTTATAGTAACGCCTCGAAGAAAGGGTTGGGATGTGTATTGATGCAGCATGGCAAGGTTGTGGCCTATGCTTCTAGACAACTTAAGGAGCATGAAAAGAATTATCACACCCATGATTTAGAGTTAGCTGCCGTGATCTATGCTTTGAAGATTTGGAGACATTATCTCTACGGAGATAAGATCCTTATCTCCATTGGTCACAAAAGCTTAAAATATTTCTTCACTCAGAAGGAGTTAAACATAAGACAACGCAGATGGTTAGAACTTGTCAAGGATTATGATTGTGACATCCAGTATCATCCTGAAAAAAGCTAATGTGGTAGCAGATGTCCTTAGTAGAAAATCAGCTCACAGTGCAGCATTGCTTACTAGGCATCCTAGACTTCAATGGGAGATGGATAGGGTTGAGGTTGAGATACTTACTTCTGAAATGACTTTCCGGATGGCGAGTTTGAGTGTAACACCTTTGTTGAGGTAGAGGATTATTGAGGCACATAAAACAAATGAGGGTCTCAAAGGTTATTTACGTAATGTAGAGACAGGTTTGCCTGGATATTTTACCTATACCACTGACGATGCCTTAGTTTATAAGGATTGTTTGTATGTGCCCAGTGTTGAGATTTTGAGAAAGAAAGTGTTGACAGAAGCCCACAGTTCTATGTTTTCTATTCATCCTGGGAGCACCAAAATGTACAATGACCTCAAAGTACATTATTGGTGGCCTGGAATGAAGAAAGATGTAACTATATTTGTGAGTAAGTGTTTGATATGTCAACAAGTGAAGGCATTGAGAAAAAGCCCATATGGACATTTGAAGCCTTTGAATGTACCAGAATGGAATTGGGAAGAAGTTACCATGGATTACATTTGTGGATTGACAAGGACACAGAAGGGTTATAATGTTATCTGGGTTGTTGTGGACAAATTGACTAAATCTGCACACTTTTTGCCAAGAAAGTCAACTTACTCAGTGGAAACTTGGGCTAAGATTTATTTGAGGGAAATAGTGAAATTGCATGGAGTTCCAGTAAAGATTGTATTAGATCGGGACACTAGGGTTGTATCCAAATTCTGGAAGAGTTTACACAGTGCCATGGGTACCAAATTACTGTTTAGTACTGCTTTCCATCCTCAGACAGATGGACAGACTGAACGAGTAAACCAGATTCTAGAAGATATGCTCAGAGCTTGTGTGTTAGACTTTGGGGGTAGTTGGGATGAACAACTCATCCCAACTACCCCCAATCGAGTTTGCTTATAATAATAGCTTTCAGGCCATGATTGAGATGGCACCTTTCGAGGTCTTGTATGGTAGAAAATGTAGATATCTGATTCATTGGGATGAGGTTGGAGAAAGAAAATTGATGGGACTTGAGTTAGTTCAGATGACTAATAAATCAGTGGAACTGATTAGAGAAAGAATGAAGACTGCTCAGAGTAGGCAAAAGAGTTATGCTGATGTGGGAGGACAGATCTTGTGTTCTCTGTTGGGGATCACGTATTTCTCAAGATAACTCCGATGAAGAGAGTAATGAGATTTGGGAAGAACGGAAAACTGAGTCCGAGATTTATTGGACCCTTTTGAAGTGTTAGAGAGGATTGACACTTTAGCTTACAGATTGGCTTTGCCACCAGCCTTATCAGGGGTTTCAATGTATTTCATGGGTCCATGCTTAGAAAGTATTGCTGACCCATTTCATGTGATTGACTACAAGCTGTTTCAATTAAATGAGGACTTATCTTTTGAAGAAAATCTGATTGAGATTTTGGCTAGAGAACAAAAGATTTTGAGGAATAAAACCATTAACTTGGTTAAAGTCCTATGGAAGAATCAGACTCATAAGAAGGCTACTTGGGAACGAGAGGATGAGATGCGTGAGGTCTATCCTCATCTTTTTCCTCAGTAGAGCACTTTTCGAGGACGAAAAGCCTTTTTAGGTGGGTGGATTGTGACGACCCGTGTTCCTGGTAAGTAATTTTTTATTAAATTTTTAGTAAGTCTAAATATTATGGGAATTTTGGAAGGAAAAGGTGTTTATTAATTTTAATTCTTTTACAGGAATTAAATAAATAAAAGTCATCTTTTATCTTTGGAAAAGAAAAAAAAAAGAAAGGGGCGTGCTTGAAAGGTAAGAAGAGGAAAAGGAAAAGAAAGAAGAAAAAAAATGAAAACCCTCAGTTGAACGTGAACGTACAGAGAAGGAGAAACAGGTAGGTTACAATTCTTTCCCCTTCTTCTTTCTCTTGATCCAACGTAAATCTCGATTAATGGAAAAATCTTGATCAACTTTTCTCTTCTCATCCTTGCTTAGGTTTCCTAGTGGTTTCTCAATTGGAGGAATATTGTTTAAGGTTAGAAGAGGCTTCTTCAAGTTAGGGTTCAAAGGTATGGATTCTCTTTTCTCTTGAACTTTAATCTAATGGTTTCCAAGATGGATTCCTTATTGTTTTTAATGAAAAACCCAACAAAGAACCATACTTGAATCTCCAATTCTTCATTCCTTTTCAAATCCTAGAAGCCCAAATTCTAAAATTTCTAAAAAGCCTTCCTCCTATTCCTAAATACCGCCTTTAAGGACACCAAAAAGGCCATCGGGACGGCTGTGCTGCCGCCGTTATAACAGCAGCAGCCGCTACCCCAAAGGCTGCTGCTGCCAACGGCAAAGCATCCCCTTAAGGGGGTTGCTTGTCTTCTTTCATGCTGTTTTCCGTCCCAAGCCTTCCTTTGATGTTTGTATTATGTTTTGGTAATTTTAAGGTAACTTTTAAGAAATTTAGGTGTTATTTTCAGGTTGTGGAAGTCTTAATTAAAGAGGATCAATTCCGTGAAAAATTTTCATTAACCTAAGGTGAGTAGATGTGTTTAAACTAAATTAATTCGATGATTTGTTGTTCTTTTCTTTTATAAGTATTTACTATATTTTTGGGCATCAAAGAGGTCATTTAAGCATGTTTTAAAGAGGATATGGGCTGTTCTAAATGTTTTAGGAATTAAAGTTAAAAAGTGCTATAATTTGGAGTTTAAGCATTGCTACTTGTTTGCCTTGCCTCTTATTGTTATGCAATTAAATTGGAGATGCTTATGATCACTTTTTTTTATGTTTAAGATTAGTTTTTGAAGGTTTTAAAGATGCATAATGTTGCTGATTTCTAAGAGAAATTTCATGTTTAGTGCCCAATAAGAAGAAAAACTTAGGCCTTTTTCTGGTTTAATAATTAAACTCCTGTTGAGATCTAGATTGTTTTCAGGTGTTGTTAATTCTTTTTGGGAGTGTTAAAATACGCGTTATTCCTTTGAATTTTCTCTACAATTTAAGTTCACCCTTAGGGTTAAAATTAGATCTAAACCACATTAGTTTAGGCTAGTTTAGCTCTTTTTAGTGAAACTTCTTTGGGTGATCAATTTGTGAAACGAGCTTGAGAATTTTGGGTGAATTTATATCATCTTAAGGTTAGAAAAGAGCCTAATTTTCAGAAATTAAAAATTCTAAGTTAAGCCTCATAAAAATTCGGTTTTGGGTAGAAACGATAATTCTAAGCTAGAAACCGAACTTAGGCTTGTGAAGCATTCTGGTAGTGATACTTGTAGTTAAATCATATTGTTTTGGTGCCTTAAACAATTGCTTGGAGGTTTGCACTAAGTAGGGTCATACTTAGTGAAGAATATGTCATTAAGTGGATAGTTATAGTTGTGCACGACATAATATCACTTAGTGGGGTAGGTTCATTCCATTTGATCAATGGGAAAGAATATACAATGTAGGTTCACTTATGTGTTTGAGGATACATAAGAAGAATACCCCAAAGGATTGAATTCTAGAAATACGAATTCGATGCTTTTGGGGAGGAAATTCACTTTTGTTCGCAAACATTAGTTGAGTTAGGGCATTGGGTAAAAAGTAATAACCTTTAAGTTGAGAGAATCTGTTGGGTGATGTGAGATCGACATGGACTTAAAGGATTTAGAAAAGCACCTCATGACATTACTTTCTTTTAAACATTTCTACTCATTGGGCATAGCCTCATGATGCTACACTATTTTTTTTTCAGGTAAAAAGAAGAAGAAAGTTGGCAACTGACGATGTCTCGTGATCGGTGGATATGTTGGGATGATTTACATGCCGGCAATGAATATTTCTTCTCTTTTATTTATTTGGGTTAAATCTGGTTAAATGACTTTTAGTTCATTTTAATATTTGTTGTTTTAAAACCTGTTGAGACTAGATGAGATTTTAGATTGGTGTTTTGCTTTTATTATGGGTTTTGATATTTAAAATAAGATCGATCGAATGTGAAAGATTTCCAAATTTGATTTAAATGAGAAGAGTTTTTGTTTGAAATTTTGTTTCTGCTGTTATTATTGAAATTTCCATGTTTTGGGAATTTGGGGTAGTTACATTTTAATTAAGTTTGTTAATTTCTTTATTTTATTAGTTTTATTGGATAAGGATATAAATAATTAATTTAAGGTTTTATTTGAATAAAAAAATTATAATATTGAATTTAGATTCTTATTGAAAGGTTCTCTTTTATTATTAGGGATGAGTTTTCTTCTTCATACTATGGACTTGATCAGGTTACACATCAATATAAAAAGGATTTCTGTAAAATATATAAATTAAAGAAACAAAAGTTATGAGGTGCTCAAAGATGCATCTAAAACGTAAAATCGGACATCTGACCAACTAAAAAATAAACTGTTTTTAACTTTATCTATTGTTCCACTTAATCTAAATGTTGGATTTTATATATTGAAATAGTATAAAATTTAAGAGTGAAAGTAATTGAAAGTGTAGAGAGAAAAATTGGAGTTGTGGTTTGTGGGAAAGTGAAAAATTCACTTGTCTCTCACTGGAAAGATCTCAATTCCAACTCCACTTTATATATCCTACACTTGCACTTTTTTTTTTTGCAAAAGCACACTTGCACTTTGGGTTGGGACCCTTTGGGGTTCCACAGATTTTGCGACGGCCGAGGGCGCACCCTATGGGCTTCAGTCCACACGCGCGCGTGCCTCCCGCCCGTCACGACCCGACCCGACCCAGACCAATCGGGTCAGGTCGGTCCGTCATCTTTGATCAAAATGATATTCTTTTTATTTAAAGAATATTACTTTTTGAATTTCAGAAAGTGTAACAGCAGGCATTAATGGTCTTTGCCGTTACCGGCGACATTGAGCCATTACCAATCATCGCCAGACGTTTCAGGCGACATTGAGCCCTTACTGTTCGCCAGCGGACGTTTCAGGCGACGTTACCGTTTCTTGGCCAGCTGTTATAGAAACGGATTTAATTCTGGAATTTAATCCAGAATTAATTTTCGTTTTCGAGTTACAGAATCGTCTCCCTATAAATAGAGACGAATTCTTCACTCCAAAACACAACTTAGAATCTCTGAATTCTCGTTTCTGTTTTCTCTCTTCCATTCTTCGTTCTTCATTCTTCATTTTTTGTCAAGTTTTTTAGAGCTGTTCTAGAGGTGTTCTGTCAGGTTCTTGAATTTCTGGTTGTTCTATTCAAGAACGCTCCATCGAATCCTGCCGATCCGAATTGCCGATGAACCACAAGCAACCTGAGCGGGGCAATATCAACTTCAGGACAACGTCCTGCCATGCTTTGGAGCAATTTATAGTAACGTTGTCCTTCGTTTCTGTTTTCATATTTAATTTTTATTTTTGATCTGTTTGTTGTTGTACTCAATTTCAATTAATAAAATTTCGATTACTGTTCAAATTCCAATTTTGTTCCAATAATCTGAAGTCGATATCATGGAATTTGTGAACATCTACGGATCGAACGACTCACCACTTCCTGAAATTGTCACGCCCCTCATCGCGACAATGTTGTTTGCATTGCCATCAAGCCGCTTCTTTGTCTTCTTGCACTATCATGCCAGCACAAAGTAGTGCACCAATTCTAACCAATAATGTTGCTACGAATCTGGTACCTACGCGAACTCAAGGAGATGCTTACAATGCTACAGCATTTCAGGCTAGTAAGTATCCTCCTTCTTACCCACCGAAACCGGTCCACTCTAAGGATCCGCCTCAATTCAATGGTCAAGACTACAAGCGATGGCATCAGAAGATGATGTTCTTCCTCACCACACTCGGTCATGCTTATGTGCTGAAAGATCCAATGCCGGAAGTGAACGAGGACTATGTGACTTACAAGGGACTTATGGATCGAGATCAATGGGAAAATTCTGATTATCTTTGTCGCAATTACATTTTAAATAGCTTAATTGATAGTTTATATAAAGTGTATGAAAACTGTAAGAGTGCGAAAGAATTGAATAAAAGGTTTCTCTAAGCCAAATTTCTGCGTTTTTACTCTCTTTAATGATTCCTAACTCGAAGCTACACACTTGATTTAAATCAAGGTAAGTTCTTTTCCTTTTAAAATGTAGTCATTCATATGACCTTTCTTTGTTTGATTTAAAATATGGAATTTTATATGAATATTTAAAGTATGTAGTAATTTTTTCTGGAAACTAGATTTAAATACAAATCCATAGAAAAAAGAATCAAACGATTTGGAGTTGTGGTTGAAAAGTTATGATTTTTTAGAAATTTAGTATTCAAATATATTCACTGTTTCGGGAATTTCTGGGTACTTTTTATTACGTGATTTTTCTGTATTAATTATTAGAATGTCATGATCAATTCTTATTTTTCTCAAAATAGACTCGTAAACAAAGATTTAGGAACAAGATTCACTCTGTTTCGATTAGTATAAAAGGATATGATTTTTCAAAGTTGATGCAAATACTTCAGAAATTTGTACAGTGAAACCGTGGCTAAGAGTTTATTTTTCATAAAATCTTATTTTTTTTGTAAAGTATGAATACATCAGGATGTCATGGGTCATTGATACGATAATGAAGAATATTTAGAAGAAAGAATCGAGTTAAAATACATTTTGGTTATAAAGTTATGAATTTCTAAAGTCGAGGCATTTTATTTGAAATAATTATGCTAATTTTATTGGTTTGTCTAATTTGTGAATTTTATTGTCATATTTTGTGTTTTGCTACATTTTTATTTATTGTCTTCTTATTAAGGGAATACTTGAATTGATTTGTATAATATTATATTGATCATTATTGGAATTTCAAAAAAAGAAAGAAGTTGGAATTTATTAGGATACTAATTTTCCAACTTCCCAAAAGTCAATTTTTGATTAAATTACAAAAAATTTAAATATAGGAATTGGAATTTATTAGGATACTAATTTTCCAATTTTCTCAAAACATAAAAAATAATAATCAAATCTTTAAGTATTAAAAATCAGAAATTATTAGGATACTATTTTTTCGACTATGCCATAATCAAAAGATTTGTCAAAATAAAATTTTCCTTTTAAAATCTAAGGGCTAAAAGTGAAACTTACCCTAAATCTAATATTGATAATAATTTTAATAACAGAAAAACATTCCTTTTAAAACCTAAACAAAAAATCATTTTTCGTAAACTCTGATGACGGAATTGGGAGAATCGGGATACTGACCTCCTAAATATTCTTGAGGTAAGGAATTTTATCTCGGGATATTGAGTTAAAATTCCCGACAATATTTTTCTAATGGCTTTACACCACTCATACTTATTTAATCATGTCTTATTACTAAAGTATTGATTAATAAAACATGAGACAATTTAAAATAACCAAAAAATAATTTTTTTTTATTGATAAAGGCTTTCATTAATAATACACCAAAATAAAAAAAAACAGCAATCGTTTTTAAATGAACATAATAGGGTGCTAATACCTTCCATATGTGTGAATGAACTCCCGAACCCATTTTCAATAGTTAGTAGACCATCTTTAGTTAATGACTAGGTGACTAATCACACCAATATTTTTAAAACCAATGATTAGTGGTGACTCTTTATTTTCCGCGTCGCGGGTAGGTAGCGACATTAGCATCAAGAACGATAGGCTCATGGTCTATCACATGAGAAGGATCCGCCATGTATTTCCGAAGCATCGAAACATGGAAAACATTGTGAACGGCCAACAAAGAAGGTGGTAGGGCTAAACGGTAAGCCACCGCTCCAACTCGATCAAGAATCTCAAATGAACCGATAAACCTAGGGCTCAACTTGCCCTTCTTCCTAAATCTCATCACGCCCTTCATAAGTGCTACCTTCAAGAACACATGATCACCCACTTCAAACTCAAGTGGACTATGGCGTTTGTTGGCATAACTCTTCTGTCGACTTTGAGCAACCCTCATCCTCTCTTTAATCAAAGTGATAGACTCACTAGTCATCTGTAGCAACTCGAGTCCCAAAAGTCTCCTCTCTCCAACCTTATCCCAGGAGCGGGAGAACGACACTTCCTACCATAAAGTATCTCAAACGGTGCCATCTCGATGGTAGCTTGGTAATTATTGTTATATGCGAATTCTACCAAGTACAAATGAGAGTCCCAACTACCACCAAAGTCTAAAACACAAGCCCTCAACATATCCTCCAAAATCTGATTAACTCTCTCTATCTGACCATCGGTCTGAGGGTGAAAAGCCACGCTAAAATCTAAACCGGTACCCATGGCGTAATGCAAACTCCTCCAAAACATCGACACAAACCGAGTGTCCCGATCTGATACAATCCTCATGGGCACACCGTGAAATCTAATGATCTTCTTTAAGTACAACTGTGCCCAAGTCTGAACTGGATAAGTAATCCTCCCCGGTATAAAGTGAGCGGACTTCTTCAAATGTTCCACAATCACCCAAATAGTATCAAACCCCTTGGGCATTCTAGGAAACCCACAAATGAAATCCATGGAGATCTCCTCCCATTTCGACTCGGGCATACCCAAAGGATTAAGGTGTCCTGATGGACTCTTCTTCAAGGCCTTGACTTGCTGACAAGTCAAACATCTACTCACAAACTCCGCAATCTCAAGCTTCATTCTGGGCCACCAATAATGCTCCCTCAAATCTCTATACATCTTGGTGCTACCCGGATGACAGAGAAGATAGAACTGTGAGCCTCCTCCAACAGTTCTTTCCGAAAGGTCAAACTCAAAGGTACACATAGCCTCTGACGATACATCAAAGCACTATCAGAAGCAAAAGTAAAGTGACTGGGCATATCCGACTCCGCCTCTAGAAAACCGGCCTGTAAATAAGCCTCATCCCTCTGTGCCTCAATCATCCTCTGTCTTAAAGTAGGCCCCATTGTCAAACTGGCCAAACTCATCGTAACCTCGGCGGTAAGGAGGGCTATCTCAGCATTCTCCAAGTCCCATCTCAACCTCATCGGTAAAGCAGACAAGTGCGAAGACTTCCTGCTAAGTGCATCAGCCACCAAGTTGGCTTTCCCGAGATGGTATTGAATATCACAATCATAGTTATTCATAAGCTCCAACCAACGTCGTTACCTCATATTCAATTCCTTCTGAGTGAATAAATATTTGAGACTCTTACGATCCGTGAATATCAAGATCTTCTCTCCATACAAGTACTGTCTCTAAATTTTTAAAGCGTGTACAACCGCCACCAACTTCATATCGTGAGTCGGATATTTCTTTTCATGCTCCTTCAACTGACGGGAAGCATAAGCAATAACCTTCCCATGTTGCATCAAAACGTAACCTAAACCCTTCTTCGAAGCATCAATATAAACCGTCAGGCCGCCACTTCTATCGGGTGACACTAGGATCGGTGCCGTCACTAGTCTCTTCTTAAGCTCCTCAAAGCTCTTCTCACACTCCTCGAACCAAAAAAATTCCACTCCCTTCTTTGTCAAATGGGTCAAAGCTGATGCTATCTTAGAAAAGTCTTGCACAAATCGCCTATAGTAACCAGCAAGCCCAAGAAAACTGCGAATCTCCGTCACATTTGTTGGTCTAGGCCAACTACTAACCACCTCAATCTTAGAGGGATCCACCATCACCCCTCTACTAGAAACCAAATGGCCTAAGAATGCCACTTCCTTTAGCCAAAACTCACACTTTGATTACCCAAGTTGTATCTGGATTTGATTGAGTCTAAACATGTGTTTACAAAAAAAAATGTTAAACCTAATTATTGTGAATATCAAAATGAAATTAACTATCATTTAACTACAGTTACAATATACCATCTTGTAATGCTTCTTTGCGTTGGATTTTGAACCACCCTTATGAATGTACGACATTTGCGCTCGAGACTTAGAATTTTGCTCCGACAATTTCTATAAAACACAAATTAGTGGTTTATGATTTTAATTACCTTAAATTCAGGATCATCAAACTTTTGGAGCAAAAGTTTCCACTCGTCATTGCATTTCACTCTTGGAAGCCTCATGCGTCGTGCCTCCTCTTCCCTATCCTCGTCAATGTTTGCCTTAAAGTCTCGATGGAGTTCATATTTAAACTCTTTCGCATCAGCTTTCATTTGAGCTTCCACCACCTCGTAATGATCTCTAATGGTGTGATCCAGATCAAATTGGTCCTAACAACATAGAAACATAATAGGTTATTATGAGAACTAAATATAACATTTACAATTTAAGCATACTTTCAAAAGTTTACCGCTGTCCGATGTTTGATCGAATTTAGAATATCCAAGGCATAAGGTCATATCGCCTATGACTTGGAGGTATGAGCTAGTGTATGAGCACACCTACCTCTGTGATAAAACTATCTGTAGACTCTCCAACCACCCTCTTAAGCAATGGAGATATGATGACTTTCTTCTTACCCTCACTTGGCTTCCATTTTCTCATTGCCAAGTTTTTCGCAATGCCTCGTCTTTGCACTTTGCTTTGAGCCATCACTAAAGAAAAAATAACATATTATTTAAATATAAATAGAAAAGACATTAACATAGTTTAACAAGAAAAAAATAATTATAACCTATAGTGGATGTTGGCAACGACAGTGAGTCTCCCAAAACACTTGATGTCGATGTCGGTATATGATCTCTCGGAGAGGGCGTGGGTGTGGTTACCTGTGAAGATGGCTATCTGATCTCTATCCTAGGAGCACGATGAGGTAGAGTCCTTTGGGATATGTTAATTGATGTTATACTCGACTTTTGCTTCAATTTAGAAGGTGATGTATCATACTATTTACACCAGAAAATAATGACTCAATGTGATCCTACATAACTTAATTCAATAACTTCAATCAGTAGTTCATAGAAAGTCGTGAAACCTGCATCGTGCTGACCCAGAACTGAAACTCCGTAACTAGTTGTAGTACGACTTGAAGCTCTATCATATGTGTGAAATCGCATCCCATTGACACAACAAACAAAATATGATTTAATTCGCAAATCAGGTTCTAAAGATAGTGCGTACAAATCATAACTTACTTCTTTACGTATCCATAATTCAGAAACCTACAGATATCAAGACTACGTGTTTAAGATCATTGTGTATTAACATTATATATAGTTAAGATCTTTGTTTAATAACACATCTTACACGACGTTTGAACCAATTAGCGAATTGTGATTCTTGTCGTTTATGTGTATTTCTCAAGCTCTCAAGTTCAAGCAAATCAGGTGGTCCCTATATGGAAGATGATCTCAATACATGATATTTATATAAATTAGAATTGAATTGAAAAAAAATTAGACACATACTACAAATACGATTCTACTTCTTTGCAATTATGAAGTGTGTATCAGTGTGCTTTATCGATATCTATCTGAGCCAAAGTCAATATATTGAAACGGTCGATAGGTCGAGGCATTTCTTTAAACACTGATATGTTAGTCTGTACATAATCTTCATCTTCTCCTTCAAAATTATGTTCTAGTCTATTAAATCTAATTTCAATCCCTTGGAGATACCTAAAGCATAACGTAATTGACTCATTCATAATGTAAGCCTCTGATATGCACCCTTCTAGACGATTCTGATTTTGAACATATTTCTTTAACGTTAGAAGACTTCGTTCTATTGGATAGATCCAACTATAATAGACCGACCTATGAAAGGATAAGTGAATCATGACATCAAAAAAAGCTGGAGGAAATATTCTTTCTAGTTTGCACAGAATGAAAGTTATGTCACGTTGCAAATGATCCAACTCTTCTAAGCTTATAACTTTAGCATACATAGCACGAAAGAAATTATTGAACTCGGTTAGCACCTAACTTATATTATAATTTAAGAAATCTCGAACTGCTAGTGGGAGTAATCGTTGAAAAAGAACGTGACAATCATGGCTTTTTAACCCTTGAAGTTTACCACTATTAATATTGACACTTCAGGATATGTTTGATGCAAACCCATCTGGAAATTTCATATTTTTCAAGAATTTAAATGCCTTAATACGTTGAATTGTAGTCAATGCGAACGCAACAGTAGGTTTTACAAATTTATTTGTCCCTATCTTCTTTATACGTAATTCAAGTTTTATACCCAAATTCTCAAGATCATGACGTGCCTTTATTGTATCCTTATTCTTACCTTCAATAGAGAATACTGGTCCTACCAAGTTATCACATATATTCTTCTCTATATGCATAGCATCTAACTTATAACATAAAAGCAATTTGTACCAATAAGGTAGATGGAAGAATATGCTTCTCTTTCTCCAATTATCGTTCTCTGTCCGTTTTATTTTCTTTTCTTGTGTGTTTGGGTTTGTAACAAACTTGGGAAAAATTAAACGATTGAGATCTTATAAAATCTCATCACCTGTTTTGATCACAAGCTTTTCTCGTAATTCAGTTTGTCCATCATGAACTTTATCAAAATGCCAAGGATGACCCAAGTGCAAATATCGTCGGTGACCCATGAAACATATTTTACTTTTAATACCCATGGATGATGTATCTTCCAAACATATGGGACATGCTTTGTATCCTTTCGTCCACCAGCTTGATAAATCACTGTATGCAGGAAAATCGTTGATAGTCCATAACAAAGTAGCCCGTAATTGAAAAAATTCAGACTTTGAGCTATCAAATGTCTTAATCTCATCACTCCACAACTCACTCAACTCTTCAATCAACGATTCTGGAAAAACATCGATGTCTTTCCCCGGTGACTTAGGCCCAGAAATAAGTAAAGACATGAAAAAAATAATATTTCATGCATTTCCATGGTGGTAAGTTATAAGGAACCAAAATCACAGGCCACATACTATATGAGATACTCATATGTCCGAAGGGGTTAAAGCCATCAGATGCTAAAGCCAAACGAGCAATTCTAGATTCAGAAATAAGTACCAGATACTCTTTGTCAAAATACTTTCATCCTTCACATCTGACGGGTGACGTAGAACATCTTCTTTTTCTAAATGTTTATCCTTGTGCCACCGCATATCAGACGTGGTATGTTTTGATGCAAATAGTCTCTGTAACCTTTGGTTTTAATGGAAAGTGTCTCAATACCTTCTAAGCAACTTTCCTTTTACTTTTACCATCTCTCATTATGTAACAAGATTCTCCGCAAACTGGACAAGATTCAAATTTAGTGTATTCTTTTCTAAATAGAATGCAATCGAATTTTCAAACGTGTATGGATTCATACCCCAATCCTAACCCATGTAACAACTTCTTGGAAGCATAATACGATCTCGGTAACACCGTCCCTTTAGGTAATGCTTTCTTTAACAACTCGAGTAGCATATTAAACGATTTATCACTCCAAACTTTAATGTGATTTAACTTCACCAAAAAATTGAGTGATGAAAAATTTACACACCCGGGACACAACTCTTTAGTGCTTCACCCAATAGTGTTGAGAACTCTTCATCACACTCTTGGACCACATTCACGTTATCTTGACTCTCAACATATTCAGTACCACAATCGGTTCCAATAACGGCAGTTTCCATTCCATGATCATGAAATGCACCACTTGGCAAATAATTGATCATGTCCATCATTCCATCGTCATCATCGTCCTCACTAACTAATTCATCTATGTTACGACCATAACCCATATTATTGTCACCCGTGCTACACTTTTCCAATTCTTCCCCATGGAATGTCCAACGAGTGTATCCTCGTGGTATCCCGTGAACATGCAAATGTTCCTTAATTTCTCGGAGTGTGCCAAATATGGTGTTATAACATTTAATACAAGGGCACTGGGTCTTCCCACTCCCATTCAAAACTTTCCCTGCAACCACTAAAAAAGGAAAAAACCCCTTCTATATAATCTTTAAAAAAT
Source organism: Gynostemma pentaphyllum (assembly GCA_028015215.1). NCBI lineage: Eukaryota > Viridiplantae > Streptophyta > Magnoliopsida > Cucurbitales > Cucurbitaceae > Gynostemma > Gynostemma pentaphyllum. The sequence continues at coordinate 16,502,194 of CM051350.1, read as the reverse complement.
CTATCACTTAATTCCATCCAACTTCTATTGACATTCGACCTATATTTAAATTTAAAAAAAAAATCTAACTCATTTTATAAATCAATGTCAATCTTATCACAAATTGACTCTAAAATAAAAACTAATAAAACATACTTTGCGACGGCTATCTTTGCTGCAAGCTAGCTGTCTCATAATAATAAACAATTAAAATTACATGCAAACAAGTAATAAATTAAACATTTTGAAAAAGAATATAAAACTAATCGTGATGGTCCCAACATTGTTAATATATGCAACCGATAAGGAAGCCCGACACAGCCAATTATTCTGTTTCAATAATTAACATTTGAATAAATAATCAATAGACAAAATAATTACGCAATAACATAATAAATTTTCAAAGTTAAAATCACATAAAAAATGAACAGAATTTTTTTTAAAGTTAAAATCCTAAATTTCAAAGTTAAAATTTAAACTTATCGTACACTTATTATAAAAAAACTACCCAAAATTGAAAAAATAAAAAACATGAAATTCATCTAAATTTGTTAAATTCACATAATTTACAAAATAACAACAAATCTCCATTAACAACTTCAATATAAACATGAATAGAAAAAAAAATCCCAAAAAATAGACTTTAAACCCCCAAATTACTCAAAATTTAATATATTTTGAGAAATTAAATCATGGAAACGCACCTAAATGCCTTGCAAACGAAAATCCATAGCTTTGAACGGAGCAAAACGGATTAAAAATGGCAGAGAATGGTGTTTTTCCGGCCTATTGATGCTGCAAATCGCGAGAGAAAAGGGGAAGAGAACAAGGAAGACGAGGGTCTGTTCGTTTTTGGGCAGATTGGGGATTATATGTTTTCGAGCATTATAGACGCCTGACCTTGCGTCGGCAATGCCACAGCATTTAAATGAAACGCAACTTTCATCACGCGAGAATATTACCGACGCAAGGTCGGTAATATTAGTGGATTGATTTCTTTATAGGGCAATACCAATGCGAAGTCAGTGATGTTTGTGCAGAGTTGTGCTTAGCAACGCACGTTACCGACATGGAGTCGGTAAAATACATGTTGAAAAACCTTTTACTACATCACCGATGCCGCGTCGGTGATGGAAGCATCTCTACCGACGTTTTCGCCAACGTCGGTAGTACCCTCGCGTGTTGTAGTGATACAATCAACATTGCATATGATACTTCCATTTCATATCACCCACATGAATGATCAGGATTAAATCATTTGTCTATAAACAAAATGGAAAGCTATCAACAGTCTTACCAGGATAAGGTTCTCAAACGTTATCCATTTACTTTAGATACTTTAAGTTACTCATCTCGACTTTAATCCTCTTGTATGACTCATATACTTAGTCGTGATTTCATAAGAGTAACTTTGGGTTTTACTATTTGAATGTTCGACATCAATATATTTCTATATATTCCTAATATTGTCAATGGAATCAATATAGATAATAGAAAGAACTTACGTTTAATTATTTAATTTATTCGAAATAAATTATCTTTATTAAATAATTACAAGTTCGAGGTAGCTGATAATGTCATCCCATTTACCAGCTCACCATGTGCAAATATTCTCTTCTAACAGAATTATTCATCACACAAAATAATTGGTTCTTCTAAAAGCTTCTCTTTCCATGCAGCTCATTCTTATTTCATTTTATTTAGAAACTTGATTAAGAGCCAAATATCGTATTCGCAAAATCTAGTTGAATAACAACAATCGTAACAGTGTAACTTAACAAGTTTTCCTCCTCCTCTGGATAAATTGATGAGACAAAAGGAGAGAACGGTGTATTTTCTAGAAAAGTAACATTCGAAAAACCAGATATCTATTAAGAACGGTAGAAAAAAAACGATATCCCTTTTGTTTCCGAGAATAGCCAAGGAAATTTTTTTAAAGCCTTAGAATCAAGTTTAGAATGTTGGGGGCGAACATCCCGAACAAAACATGTGCAACCAAATATCCTAGGTTCTATAGAAAATAGAGGTTTATTAGGGAACAAATAATGATAAGGAATTTGACCATTAAGAACCGAGGAAGACATGCGGTTAATGAGAAAATAATCAATAGAAACAACATCTACCCAAAAATGTTTGGGAACCTGCATTTGAAAATGTAAAGTTCATGCGGCTTCCAAAAAATGTCTGTTTTTACGTTCGGAAACCACGTTTTGAGACGGAGTATCGACACAAGATGTTTAATGGAGAATGCCCTGTGTGGTCATAAAATTTTGAAAAGTGGATGCCATATATTCTTTTGATTATCACTAAGAAGGTTTTTTTATTGAGATATTAAATTGGGTTCGAATTTTAACAAGAAAAAAAATAAGAAAAGACATCGAACGAGTTTTCATGAAATATAGTCATATCATTCGAGAATAATCATCGACGAAGGTAATAAAATACCGAAATTCGATCATAGAAGAAACATAACATGGAACCCAAACATCATACTGAACTAACTCAAAGGGAGAACTTGTTCGTTTATTGACTCGTGGACCATGGCTGACACAATGGTGTTTAACAAACTGGCACTACTCACAATCTAAAGAGGAAAAATGCTAAAACTAAGGACACAATTTCTTAAAAAAAGAAAGAAAAGGATGAACATATCGAAAATGAGCATAAAAAATAGACGATGGCGATACTCAGAACAAGCAATAGAAAACTAAGGGTTCAGAATGTAGAGGCCGTCAGGCTCATGTCCTACCAATAATCTGCTTCGTTGTAAGATCTTTAACAAACAATAAGTGGGATAGAATGAGATACAATAATTTAAATAGCGAGTAATTTGACTGACAGATATCAAATTAAAGGAAAAATCAAGGAGGCTAAGAATGGAAGACAAAGGTAGTGAAGGAACAAGTCTAGCTTGACCGGATCTAATAACAGTGTAAGTGGATCCATCTTCTAAAGTAACATGAGATGAAGAAGTGAGTGGTTCAAATGTAGAAAGTAATTTAAGATTGTCTTTCATATAGTCAGTTGCACTAGAATCTATGACGTATTTGGAAGAAGAAGAAACAAGACATAATGTTAATTTACCTGATTGAGCAAAAGTAGCACCAGAGGCAGGATGATGATTCACTTTTTCAGCATCAAATCAGTAGAAACTTGTAGTTGACAAGAATAAAAAAACAACAAACAAAAATACTCTAACAATCGGCTACGGATTTAGCCACAAATATGTAGTAAACAAATGGAAATGTAGGACAAATGGAAATGTAGGACAAATTGAAAGCCAAACAGCAAGCAGTATGCTATGAAAAACAAATCTGAAACAAAAATCAGATCGGGACAACACATAAAAAGCCTATTTTCTTTACAACCGAACATGATTTCCACCTACGAACACCATATATTGGGACAATCCCTAAGATTGTGACCTAACTTATAAACACATACTGCTATTTCAGCTAGTATATGAGGAATAGGAACAGAACATCGAATAAGTGGTTTAAATCCAATTTTGTTACCTATTGCCGAATATATGAGTTTATGATCGTAGGATTTATGAGGCCCTGGAACAATTCCATCCTTAATAAGAATACTTAATAAGTCAATCTTATTTTAATTCTCCAAAGTCATTTTGAAGTAGTCGAGTAAGCTTATAATGGATTCTAAACAACTTCTATGCTTATTCCACTCATGAGCCCATAAATCTTTCTCAGGTTTCCCTGACACGAGATTTGGCAGTAAAATGACAGTTCTGGTTATTGTTGGGTCTATTTGTTGTTTTTGTTTGAGACAAAAACAGAAATATGTAAAAAAGAAAAATTCAACTGAAATCTATGGGAGAACTCTTACTGTAGTTTTGGAGAATTTTGTAAGCGCCTTTGTAACGCCCCGTTATGAGAAAGTTAAAAATGAATATTATTTTTAAAATAATATTAATTAGGCTTGATCGATTAATTAGAATAGAAATACCGTGTTATTTCAACAAGGGTATTATGGTAATATTTCCCGAAAAACCTCAAAATTTGAACTTTGTGATTTGACTAATATTTTGACATAAAATTGATCGTCTAGATGTCAAGATTCCAAAGAAACTGACGGTTCGTCATTCCGAGCCCCGACGATCAAGTTATGGACGTTTTAAGGTGAGTGGCAATTTCGTAATTATGGTAACTCGGGATTTTAACCTAAGAGAGGACTTCTCATTACCAATTTTCAGAATTCATTCTCTCCTTCTCATCCTCTCACGCCGCCGTCCACACCAAGAGGAAGGAAGAGTCGGATTTTTCGTTGTTTCGTTTCGGTGAAGATTGAATCGTGGTTAGTTTGTCTCCGGGTTACGTTGGAGGATCGTTTTTAGTTAAGAAGGTAAGGGATTTTCTTCTTCTTATTTTTTTCTCCATTTTCGATGCCATAGAGGTCTTGCAAGGGTGAGTTTTGACGATTTTTGAATCAATAGGTGTTCGAATTGATTCAGAATCCGGTGATTATTGAATCGTTATCGTCAAGTTTGGGTAAGATTAGAATCGAATTTCTCTTTAATTAAATTCTGGAATTTTTATGTTTTTAGTCATTCTTGAATTTCAAGAACCTAGGCCTTATTCCAAACCGATCAATATCACCCACCGATTCGAAAGCCAAATCGTTAATCGATTTCGATTTACCTTGCACCGATTGAAAGCCCCATCGAAGTCGATTGTTCCCACAACCAACCAGCGATCAAATCGAGACCAAACAACCCCTGTTCAGCAGCGGCAGGGGCAGCAGCGCCGTGGCTGCTGTCCCGTTCAAACGACGATCTTTTTCGTCGTTTGGTTGTCCCATTCTTCGCGTCATCGAACCCCGAATGTAAAGACTCGAATTTTCTCAAATCTTTAAATCATAAGCAAATAGCAGAAGACTAGATTTTTAAAAAAATTGGCGTGGATTTGTTTAAAATACGAACCCCCTAAACCTGTTTACATGAGCCCAAATCAAAGAATTTAAAACAACAGGAATTCATACTCCAGTTTATACCCAAATCAGAGAAAATAAACTCGAAAATATGTACAACAGATCTTAGGCTCTCGTGAGCCATAAAATACAAATTTAAAGACATCAATATATGAAGTTTTACATATAGCATTCGTAGAATGCTCGAAAATATGCCTTTTTAGTCCAAGTCCCAAAGTCATCCACTCGTGATCAAGCAACACCACCTCCACGACCTCGCCCTCTCACACGAGTATTACCTGAAAATGTTTAAGTGTAGCAACATTAGCATAAAACTGCTAGTGAGAACACTACAACAAAAAAGGCTTTCTATAGCGGCAGAAAAACGCTATTATTTCACATTCATAGCGTTTTACCAAACGCCGTGGTTGCCCCCGTAATTAAAAGTATGAGACTTTTGATAACGTTTTTCTTATGTTATTGCATACGCTATAATAATATCACTTTGATTGCATGTTTAAATTGTTATGAAAACATAATATAGCGTTTTGTTCCGCTATAAAAACATATAACAATAGCGTCCGATACTCGCTAAAAGTCTTAATCATTTGATAGCGTTGGATACAAGCTATCACATAGGCTATAAATTTATATATGTATTGTAATTTGATTGTTATGACAATATAACATAGCTTTCTACTAACACTATGATAATGTTTAATAGCTATTTTAAAATGCTATTATTTATTTGTCTTATATTTCATAACCATTTATATTTTATAGATTTTTCATTGAGTTATCTGATTTGCTATAAAAAAAAACCTGTAATCAAGGATATTTATAAATGAAGGCATAAAACTAAGATTTTTGAACTAGTACGCACAAAAATTACTTCTTGATTCACAACTTTTATAACTTGACAAAAATTGCATAAGTTAAAGTCATTCATAATAAAAATCATCTCTATCTTAACATGAGGCTCATTTCCTAGCAACGATCAATTAAGTATGTTCCGCTACTCGATGAAGCACAACCCTTGATAACTTGGAAGCCCATAAGTATGTTCTGACTCACATTGTCCACCTTTACCATTAAAATCTGATCCTCCGACCTTTAGAAGCCCATAAGTGTCTGCTAGGTCACTATATGCTGTCAATGAGAAACATATGAACAAATATCTATCAGCAAAGTCATGCTATAATATCCATAAGCAACATTTTTATTGTTTTGCATGACTTAAAATTGTCATGGCATAATTGAATAGTGGAAAAATAAGACCATCTCAAGTAAAATTTAATTCCATGAACAAGAGAGAATTTTGAGTCTATATTATCAGTGAGCATGCTTACTAAGTAATAGATATATTTCTGCATGTAACATTTTAAACATGAAAATGCATATCAAAATTCATTGTGACTACGACAAGAGAAATCAAATTTTCCTACAAAAAAAGTAACAACTACAAATTTTCCTATAAAAAAGTAGAAAGATTCATGCACACTTACTTAATGGAATCATCTAAGCAGGAACATGAACATGAAGGAAGCAAATTTTCCTATAAAATTGTTCTTCTTTTTGGGATCGCATCTGAATAATCCATACAACACACAATATAGAATATTATAATTATAGCTTAAGAGAGAGTTAGCCATCAAATTATTCAACTTACTTATATTACTTCATCACCTCCAAAGTGAACAAATCTGTACTTGAAGATCCTGCTGAAATCTGTAACACAAGAATTACAATTTAACGTCTTTTCTCTTGAAATAAAGATAGTAGAGAGGGAGGTGAAATAGTTTCTAAAAGTATCTCACCTATTACTCTAAAAGAGAATTCATTACTGACATCAAGCAGTAGTTGCTAACTATCCTTTGATGGGTCACGTAGAAGAATAAACAACACCTCTGTCAAATAAAATCATGAGCTTCCCACACAATTTGGATTGAATATTTAAGGTCAATAACTATGGGGAAGGAGAGGAGAAGCAGTTGAACAATTACATCCATTAGTAAAAGGGAGAAGCTAATGAGCTAGGGGGAAATTTTTTATAAATAACAATTTTTTTTAAAAAAGATGGCTCACAAGGATACAAAACATTCCTATTTAAGCGCGAAGGAGAGGATAAGAAATGCAACATTGGCAACATTAACATGGAAATAAATAGACACGTGGTATATGAACAAATTTACAGTCAAAATAGCAGGCTCAAATCCAGTGTTTTGAGAAGCAGAGAAGGAAAATTTTGATCTTATTTTTGAGCCACACAGTCCATATAGATAAACAAAATATTTACTCAATTGCACATAATTAAAGACTCACAAGAAACAAGAAAAAAGGGCATCTGAAAGCACCTATCAACGAAGTAAGTGGCTGGACCAAATGATGGTGTTACAAGGCTAAGACAGAAAAAAAACGGCATGAGCTACACCATGACCCAAACCACCCCGGCTGCTTATCATCGTGCACAAATTACAAACATCATCACATCATATAATGGCTAGGAAGAAGTGAAGTGTTTGCAGGCCAACAATTGAGATTTTTTCTCTCTTTGTGAAAAAAAATACAAAAAATATATGGTTAACAGAAAGAGAACTCACAGTGTGAGAAAAGTAACTTGAAAGCAAACTTGAATGCATTTTAAGTTTGAAAAGGAGGTGTTTGTATTCATACGTACATTTTAACCCTTATAAACACTTGTTCGTCTTCCTAAGTGCATTGTAAGACTCAAATATATGTGCTTGTGTTCTTGGTTGTGCATTTTAAGCCTTAAAAACGTGTTTGTTTCTAAATGTATTTTGACTAAAATACATGTGTTTTGTTTCTAAATATATTTTAAGACTTGAAAAAGGTGTATGTGTTAACATATGTGTTTTTTAAGCCTAATATAGGGGTAATTTTGTTCCTTATGACATTAAATGTTTTACTATTGCTACTAGCATGTTAGTAATAGTCCAACAAATCTAACTATCATAACTAAGCTAAACAAAATCTCTATCTAAATAATATTTCACTATGGCTACTATATTCTGAAAATGATCAAATTTAAACAATGTATTGTTTGCTACAACTTAGCAAAGCCAAAAGTTTTCAATTGCATCAAACTTAACTAATTTGTTGACATTACAACAATAATAAGTTATTTCTAATCTGAAGTTTTGGGTATATTCTCTTCCATTGCAAAGCCTCAAAGAGTTTAAACAAATTAAAAAAATATACATACTTTTCATTTCATTGCAAAAAAAAAAACTACTTGTTTATAGACTCCCCATATGCATCCCTGCAATCAAAGTCTCAAATTATCAACCGATCAAAGATAAACAGAAAGCAGACTTAAAAATCATTCCAGACAGCAAAGTCTCAAATTATCAAGTAAGAGACGTAAAATAAAACAAAACCATAAAATGACAAATTGGCTTGTGCAATACATTAGTCTGCTTAGATATATATACAAGAATTCTTTAGTGACCACAACTGTACTTTATGAGAAATTTGTTTCAGAAGGATACTTTCGTTTCGATAGGAATAAAAAATCTAGTATCACTTGGAAGCAAAAATAGAAACTTTTCATCGCCGAGCAGACCACACCTTAATCTGTTTGCGACAAAGAAATGATGGAGCATTTCCTATCTGAATGGCCAAAGCTGCCTCAGGATGAGTGTTGATGTTGGATGCAGACCTACTCAATCACACCAGCCACAAGAAATGGCGATGAAGATAAACCTGAGTGACCTGCATAAACATGGGAGAAATCTCCACAACAAGTTTGTCAGATGTTGGAGTTATAAAAAATTCCCAAATATTGTTAAAAAACCAAAATACACACTAAAATATTATACTTCGAGAAATTAGCCACCATTCAATAATATCGTAGGCATTCTATTTTATATTGCAACCATATTTCATACACAAGGCTAGTTCAACAATTGGGACCCAGATGGTTCAAAAGGTACTTTGGAGTGGAAAATGTGACAGTGTTACACATAAATAAATAAGCTAGCAATATTAAATAAGGGTCTACAAAGACAAGTGATTTGTGCAAGTACTATTTCTTTTAAACTTATAGGTGCCTTACAATAATGTAAAACTAAATGTGAAGGACTTACTTTGCTATTAGACACAATGATCTTAAGGCTAGTGCGTATTCCATACACATCTCACTTGTATCTTGGATATGGTAAGTTAAGTTCCATGGGACGTGGGGATGCAAAGGACAACGGGTTGGCATTTACATTTTTTTGAAGCTAATGAAATGTGATGAAGAATAATCAATCTCTAGGGTTGGCATTTACATTTTTTTGAAGCAGTAAATCAGTGAAGTTTTGGTATGGTCTTTTCAACCTCAAGCCCCTAAATAAGATATATTCACCGATAAGCATGATACGCAATTGAAGAGATCATATGCAGCATGAACCCAAGTGAATTGCATAAGAGAGAAACAAGAGCTCATGCAAGCTGTTAACTATTTTTTGTGAATATTGATTGCCAACGATAAAACTAGAATGAGGGACTTAGTTCCGTCACATTAGTGGAAATATTGTCGTGTATCCCTAGCCTTGGAAAATTTTTCTTCATAGAAAGGAATGATTGACAAATCGAATGGTGCATTTTAATCTAATGTTTTAGATCATGCAAGTTGCAATTGCTAGGATTGTTGCACTAACTCCTGTACCTTGCATATTTTGAAACAACCATACTAACATGGAGAATAAAAAATTAACATTGAAATCCATATGCGACAGCAAAAAAAATGATTGAATTATGCAAAGCACACGCATATTCAGTTTGAATATAGCAAAACAGAATTATAACCACTTATCAGTACCTTAATCCTGCTACTACTTTCAGAGCTCAACCGAAGATCCAAGTTATGACCAATTTGTCCTTGTAAAGAAACATTATTCTTAATAGTAAGAGGTGGCCAACTTGTCACATCTGCCAAATAGTTTTTTTGGATAAGAATCACATCTGCGAAATAGTTGAAAACAGGTTAGAGAAAAGAATATACATGCATATTTCTGACAGGCCAAGGATGGCTATATTATGCATCAACTAATCTTAGTTCTCACTGAAATAGAAATAATTATTTGCATCTTGAGCTAGAATATGTTTTGATAAAAACAAATCTCAAACATGGTAAACACTATACATCAGATATGTGAATGAAATTAGACACAATGATCATTCAAGATTGGAGGCTGAAACCCGATAAATTATTGGGAACAAATTGACTGTGGGATGTTAAATCATTGGTAGTATAATTCCTTAGAAGTCCATACTGAAATGAATAAACAGGTTAAACTATTAAGAGAAAGAAAGCACTTACCCATTTCAAGAATTTAATCATAAAAAAAAAACAATAACTCAGTTCATATCATCCAATCACATTTTCTGCCCTATTGTTGTCGTTGATTTGCAAAAGTATAATCTAACAAACACACATCAGATTTGATATCTTTATTATTATTTCCCCCCCTTAAGCTTTCCAACTAATCGTTCTCATCCCATCCCAACCCTATGAAATCATTGTGAAACATGGGAAACATACGATTGAATAGAGACAACATTGACTAGAATTCAATAAGAAGTTAAAAAAACAAAAACTCCATTCAACTAAAAGGATAAAAGAAGGCCAGTTAAACTCTTCGCCACTTTTAGCGTCGGCAACCATTGCAACGGGAAGAGAATACTATATAATGATCAATAGTATAACATTTCTAGTTGCATCAAGATTCACCCCATCTTTTTCCCCCCAAATCTGTCCAGATAATGAAAGCTGCTTGTAGGGAGGAGTTAAGGCCACCTCTTGCTCCCTGATTTTTTTAAGGGGGAATCATAATGAAGCAAAAAGAGAGAACCCAAATCTAGAGTTGAAATCATTCATTATTTGTTCAAATGAATAAATTTAGGTACTATGGCAAAATCACGATTCCAGATGAAACTAAGATCAGAACTACACTAATTTAAAAATGTAAAATTATATAGAGAAGTAAAGAAAGGAAAGAACCTGAGTAGCAAAATCTTCGAGAATGCCATCTTTGGTAATTTCATGCTCTAGGCACAACTGCTTCTAGAACTCCATAATAATATGATTTTGAGAAGAACTAAAATAATAATCAAGAGTCATATCTTCAGCCAACCAAAAAATATTCATAGGTAAGAATGAGATTCTTTACTAAATTTTTGCCACATAGGGAGGGAGCTCAGAGAAGAAAAGAGTATAAGAACAGAGGCAGAGGAAATGCAAAGGAACTGATTGTAGATATTAGGGTTTGAGAAAGAAAACAAGATTGAGTAGGAGAGTTAAGAGAAGAAGCAAGTGAGAAGAGAAGAGAGAAAAAACCCTAGATTATAATCATAAACTCCATTGGGTTATGAAACCTGAGATTATGAGACAAGAGAGGCGAGAGAAATCAAATCTATTACAAACTCAATTTCGAAACAAAATCCAAAACAAACTGAAATCGAAACAAATTCAAATCGAAACAAACCTGTGTTTACGACCTTCCTTTTTCGACCAAACATATTCAAATCATAACTAGCGGTGATGATTTACGTTGCGTCTGATTGAAAAGAGAGACAAGCACGAAGAACTCATTCACTGAAAAACGAGGCGGCGCCGTGCATTTTCCATTCAAGATCAAGAGAAAGAGATAGAGATCGAGATCGAGAGCGCTGAAGATAACGTTTGAGATAGAGAGAGAGCGGTCAGAGAGAGTGAAACGTCATAGAGGTGTGGCGCCTAATTTTTATGCGAAATCGAGATAGCTTTTTTTAATGTGAAATTGAGAAAATGAGCGGTGGCGCCTAATTTTTTATTTTTAAATTAATAGCGTGAGAATAAAAACGCTACAATTAAATGCTATAGAAGGACATATTTGTTGTAGTGGAATAAGATGGATGTAAGCACTTCTATGGACCGAATTCCATATCGAAAAATGTGTCCAAATTCATATCGTGCTCTTTATTACCCATTCTATACTCCCAAGTACTTTGTATAAGAAAAATCAAACCCATTCCACTATATCATAACTTCGAAAAATAAACATTCAACCTCGTAAATAAAGTACTAAAACAACTAATTAGTACTAAGGCATAACAAAGTAAATAATAATGTAAATTTCCATTCTCATTGTGACCACTTTATCACATTTCACATTTCAAACCGTAACCACATTGTCACCATTCCATACCACATCGTGACCACATTGTCACTAATCACATACCACGCCGTGACCACATTGTCACCAATCACATTACCACGCCTACCACACATACCACATGATGATTCGTTTTTCATTACCACACATACCACGCCTACCACACATACCTCATGATGATTCGTTTTTCGTTACCACACATACCACGCCTACCACACATACCACATGACGATTCATTTTTCGTTACCACACATACCACGCCTACCACACATACCACATGACGATTCGTTTTTCGTTACCACACATACCACACATACCACATGATGATTCATTTTTCGTTACCACACATACCACGCCTACCACACATATCACATGATGATTCGTTTTTCCTTACCACACATACCACGCCTACCACACATACCACATGATGATTCATTTTTCGTTACCACACATACCACTCCTACCACACATACCCTGCCACACGTACTACTCTCTTTTGGTAGTACTAATTAGCGAATCACATCGCTATAATTGTCAAACTAGCTCAAATCCACAAGATGATTTCTCCCAAGTTTCCTTTAACTATATTATAACCACTCAAATCAACGGAGTAATCTAATACTCTTTTCCAATTTCCAGAAACATAATCCTTCTTGAGAATACAACTTAATCCACAATTAAACAACTCACTTTAAACACACCAAAAGTTTACTAATTTCTTTCCTTTTGCACTTTCCTTATCTCCCAACTATATCCAATCTTGGATAAGCTCTAAAATCTAATAACCCTCTTAACCCCGATCAAACATGATCGTCATGCAACCCGGAAACATAAAAGTAATCACAACCATTTTAAACTCACCTTCGATTTGAAGTCGAGTATCCAAGGAATCGAAGTCGAATCCACGCGACAATTACAAACCTACAATTCACCAATTGAACTACAATTTACAATTCATAACTAATAAGAGAACAAGTGTGATTTTTCAGGTGAATAGTGATTTCGGATGAACAGTGTTTTCGAATGAATAGTGTTTTCAGGTGAATAGTGTGTTTTGAAAGTCCGGGCTCAAAATCGTCAAATTCCTTGATAGAAATACATGATTTCAACTTCAAAACTCATTTATAATAAAAAAACGAACAAAACCATATAAAAAGTTTTGAAAATTCACTTTTTAGGGATTCCCTTAGAGAACGAGAAACGGCACAAGGGTAGGTGGGATAAATAGCCCTCATCCCAAGAAATCCAACGCAACCGAAAACCCGACGATCCGCCGAGAGAAAAATCCCTCCCACCATTGATGGTGAAGCTCTTGGCCAATGAACAAGAAGAGAAGAAAAAAATTGACGACTTTGGTCTACTTTGTCTTATTTAAAGAGATAATGAATAGTGTTAGGATATTTTAAGAACTTTGGAAATGACGCATACGTCCTTTATTTGCCTTAAGCTTTTAAAACGAAACCTGAAGTACTTAAACTAGCCTAATGGTGATTAATAATTATTAATTGGACCATTAATAATCATTAATACAACCAAAACTAATTTAGGTTAATTAAGAAACTAAAAAAGGTTTCCGAACGAATTTGACTACTAAATTCTAAATATCTAATTCTAAAATTAACTTTAATAATTTAATTTAATAAATAAATAAATAATAAAAAAATCACCTTAAAATAACGGGACGTTACAGTCTACCCTCCTTAAAAGACTTTTCGTCCCCGAAAAGTAGCTTCTAAGTAAACAAGTGAGGGTATTTATCCCGCATCTCCTCCTCTCGTTCCCAAGTAGCCTCCTCTGGCACTTGGTTCCTCCACAAAACTCTCACTAAGCCGATAGTCTTGTTCCTCAACACTTTTTTGCTCCGATGCTAGAATCTTCACCGGTGTCTCCTCATAAGACATGTTAGCATTAAGAACAACATGCTCATGATCTATCACATATGAAGGGTCCGCCAAATATTTTCGAAGCATAGAAACATGAAAAATACTATGAACTGCCGACAAGGATGGTGGTAAAGCTAAACGGTAAGCCACCGCTCCAACTCAATCCAGAATCTCAAATGGACCGATAAACCTAGGGCTCAACTTGCCCTTCTTCCCAAACCTCATCACACCGTTCATAGGTGCCACCTTTAAGAACACATGATCCCCCACATTGAACTCAACTGGGCTTCATCGTTTATCGGCATAACTCTTCTGTCGACTTTGGGCAACTCTCATTCTCTCTCTAATCAACATAATAGACTCACTAGTCCTCTATAACAACTCGGGTCCCAATAGTCTCGTCTCTTCAACCTCATCCCAATGAGCAGGAGAACGACACTTTCTACAATAAAGTGCCTCAAACGGTGCCATCTCGATGGTAGCTTTGAAACTATTATTATAAGCGAACTCTACCAAATACAAATGCGAGTCCCAACTACAACCAAAGTCTAGAACACAAGCCCTCAACATATCCTCTAAAATCTGGTTAACTCTCTCTGTCTGACCATTGGTCTGAGGATGAAAGGTCGTGCTAAAATCCAAACCGGTACCCTTGGCGGAATGCAAACTCTGCCAAAACTTCGACACAAAGCGAGTGTCCCGGTCTGATACAATCCTCACATGCACACCATGTAGTCTAACAATCCCCCTCAAGTACAACTATGCCCAAGTCTCAACTGGAAAAATGATCCTCCCCGGTAAAAAGTGTACGGATTTTGTCAAACAATTAACAATCACCCAAATGGTATCATACCCTTTTGATGTTCTAGGCAACCCACAAACAAAATCCATGGAGATCTCTTCCCATTTCCACTCGGGTATACTCAAAGGATTAAGATAACCCGCTGGTTTCGTCCTCAAAGCCTTGACTTGCTGACAAGTCAAACATCTACTCACAAACTCCGTGATCTCAAGTTTCATCCCGGGCCACCAATAATGTTGTCTCAAATCTCTATACATCTTGGTACTTCCCGCATGAACAGAAAAGTTAGAATTGTAAGCCTCCTCCATCAAATCTTTCCAGAAATTTGAACTCAAAGGTACACATAGCCTTTGACGATACATCAAAGCACTATCAGAGGAAAAAGTAAAGTGGCTAAGTATATCTGACTATGCCTCAATAAAACCGGCCTGTAAATGATTCTCGCTCCTCTGAGCCTCAATCATCCTCTATCTCAAAGTAGGCCCCACTGTCAAGCTAGCCAAACTCACTGTAACATCGGCAGTAAGGAGGGCTATCTCGGCACGCTCCAACTCCCATCTCAATCTCACTGGTAAAGCAGACAAGTGCGAAGACTTTCTGCTAAGTGCATCTGCCACTACATTGGCTTTCTCGGGATGGTACTGACTATCACAATCATAATCTTTCACAAGCTCCAACCATCGTCGTTGTCTCACATTCAATTCCTTCTTAGTGAAGAAATATTTGAGGTTCTTGTGGTCGGTGAATATCAAGATCTTCTCACCATACAAGTAATGCCTCTAAATTTTCAAAGCATGTACAACCGCCGCCAACTCCATATCGTGAGTCGGATACTTTTTCTCATGCTCCTTCAACTGAAGGTAAGCATAAGCTATAACTTTCCCATGTTGCATCAAAACGCAACCCAAACCTCTCTTCGAAGCATCAGTATAAACCGTCAAACCACTACTATCGGGTGACACTAAAACAGGTGTCGTCACAAGTCTCTTCTTGAGCTCCTCAAAGCTCTTCTCACACTCCTCGGACCATACAAAATCCACTCCCTTCTTTTTCAAATGTGTCAAGGCCGATGCTATTTTAGAAAAGTCTTGAACAAACCGTTTATAATAACCGGCAAGTCCAAGAAAACTACGAATTTCAGTCACACTAGTAAGTCTTGGCCAACTACTAACCGCCTCAACTTTAGAGGGATCCACCATCACTTCTTTACTAGAGACCACATGGCCTAAGAATGTCACTTCCCTTAGCCAAAACTCACACTTAAAGAACTTTGCATACAATTTTTGTTCTTGTAACACCGTCAAAACCTTCTCTAAGTGCATAGCATGCAACTCCTCGGTCTCAGAATAGATCAAAATACCATCAATAAACACAATAACAAAGGAGTCAATGAACCTCTTAAACACCGTTTGCATAAGATCCATAAAAACCGCTGGCTCATTATTCAAACCGAAAGACATAACCACAAACTCATAATACCCATAACGCGTCCGGAAATCGGTTTTAGGAATATCAACCTCCCGAATCCTCAACTGGTGATAACCGGATCTCAAATATATCTTCGAAAAGATAGTAGCCCCTCTCAACTGATCAAATAAATCATCAATCCTTGCCAAAGGATATTTATTTTTCACAATAACTCGGTTCAACTCTCGGTAGTCGATACACAACCTCATTGAACCATCTTTCTTTCTCACAAACAACACTGGTGCTCCCCACGGGGACACACAAGGGCATATAAACCCTAAATCTAAGGGTCCTTGTAACTGACTCTTGAGCTCATTCAGCTCTGCTGATGCCATACAATAAGGGGCCTTGGACAATGGAGACGTCCCAGGTAACACCTCTATCTAAAAATCCATCTCTCTCACCAGTGGTAAACCGGGAAAGTCATCAGGGAAAACATCAGAGAAATCCCTCACAATCGGTATCGAATCTAGTGTAGTCACACTAACAGATGTGTCTACTACACTAGCCAAATAACCCATAGCACCATCACACAAGAGAGCTCTAGCCTGAATCGCAGAGATGATTGCAGGACTCACTCTACCTCAAGTCCCATGGAATCGAAAACTAGTCTCACATGGACCAATAAAATCCACAACTTTGACACTACAGCCAATGTTGGCGTGGTTGGCTGACAGCCAATCCATACCCAATATAATATCAAAGTCACACATAGGCATCACAATCAACATAGCATGCAGGCAACAACCAAAAATGCACATGTCATTGGTATAAATAACTCTATTCACAATCACAGATTTCCTAAGCAGGGATTTCAACAAAAACTCGACCTTGAGTATTCCGGCTCATATTGGTACACTCATTACATCCTAGCTACAAGGCTAGACCAAAGATCAAATGATACAGTCACTCACTGTCCTCATCGAGACCATCCACGAAAGATTCTACTTTTCTATCTTGAATGGCAATAGCCTTTTTATTTATCACCACACTATCACATTGATTTACCGTAATAATAATAATTTCACCTTTTCGCCCCCCACCGGGGTTTCATCCCTTAATTTATCTAGATCACTATACTCGAGCAAAACTAATTACTTTTCCACAAACACTCATTTGTGCAAGAAACCTTGTCTCTCAACACCGAAATATGGTCATAATCATGCCTCATTTACACATAAAGTGTTCGTCAAGTATCCCACTCACACAACTACTTTATCAACTATGCAACAATCATACTATCATCAAAGTGATGATCAAAAGATCAATCTCTTGAAGTATCCCAACTCCCTTGCACTAGTTCTATATACACACGCTACACAATGTGCATAACCTTCAAACCACACATGATAAAGCCTAACCTCAGTACTTATACCAAGATCCCCACCTATCGGTCAAATCAACACCGCCACTTAGTGGCTTTTACGAGGTGGAAAAATATCACAAATTATAATTAACATTCAACAAGGGAGAATCTCTCCTCATAACTTTCCACTTCTAAGAAAAGTAATACTTAAGAATAAAGTTCAAGGAATACCTGGTGTCATTGATCTGAGTGATTCTTTAGACAAGGACTTAAAACCAAAACATGAAATACATGCGATGCATGTGGTCTACAGAACCCGTAGGCTCTGATACCAACTGTAAAGACTCGAATTTTCTCAAATCTTTAAATCATAAGCAAACAGCGGAAGACTAGATTTTAAAAAAAATTGGCGTGGATCCGTTTAAAATACGTACTCCCTAAACCTGTTTACATGAGTCCAAATCAGAGAATTTAAAACAACAGGAATTCATACTCCAGTTTATACCCAAATCAGAGAAAATAAACTCGAAAATATGTACAACAGATCTTAGGCTCTCGTGAGCCATAAAATACAAATTTAAAGACATAAATATCTGAAGTTTTACATATAGAATTCGTAGAATGCTCCAAAATATGTCTTTTTAGTCCAAGTCCCAAAGTCATCCACTCGTGATCAAGCAACACCATCTCCACGACCTCGCCCTCTCACACGAGTATTACCTGAAAAAGTTTAAGTGTAGCAACATTAACATAAAAATGCTAATGAGAATAAGATGGATGCAAGCACTTCTATGGACCGAATTCCATATCGGAAAATGTGTCCAAATTCATATTGTGCTCTTTATTACCCATTCTATACTCCCAAGTACTTTGTATAAGAAAAATCAATCTCATTCCACTATATCGTAACTTTGAAAAATAAACATTCAAGCTCGTAAATAAAGTACTAAAACAACTAATTAGTACTAAGGCATAACAAAGTAAATAATAATGTAAATTTCCATTGTCATTGCGACCACTTTATCACATTTCACATTTCAAACCGTAACCACATTGTCATCATTCACATACCACATCGTAACCACATTGTCACTAATCACATACCACGCCGTGACCACATTGTCACCAATCACATTACCACGCGGTGACCACATTGTCACCAATCACATTACCACGCCGTGACCACATTGTCACCAATCATATTACCACGCCGTGACCACATTGTCACCAATCACATTACCACGCCTACCACACATACCACATGATGATTCGTTTTTCGTTACCACACATAGCACGCCTACCACACATACCACATGATGATTCGTTTTTCGTTACAACGCCTACCACACATACCACATGATGATTCGTTTTTCGTTACTACACATACCACGCCTACCACACATATCACATGATGATTCATTTTTCATTACCACACATACCACGCCTACCACACATACCACATGATGATTCGTTTTTCGTTACCACATATACCACGCCTACCACACATACCACGCCACACGTACTACTCCCATTTGGTAGTAATAATTAGCGAATCCCATCGCTATAATTATCAAACTAGCTCAAATCCACAAGATGATTTATCCCAAGTTTCCTTTAACTATCTTATAACCACTCAAATCAACGGAGTAATCTAATTCTCTTTTCCAATTTCCGGAAACATAATCCTTCTTGAGAATACAACTTAATCCACAATTAAACAACTCACTTTAAACACACCAAAAGTTTACTAATTTCTTTCCTTATGCACTTTCCTTATCTCCCAACTATATCTAATCTTGGATAAACTCTAAAATCTAATAACCATCTTAACCCCAATCAAACATGATCGTCATGCAACTCGGAAACATAAAAGTAATCACAACCATTTTAAACTCACCTTAGATTTGAAGTCGAGTATCCAAGGAATCGAAGTCGAATCCACGCGGCAATTACAAACCTACAATTCACCAATTGAACTACAACTTACAATTCATAACTAATAAGAGAACAAGTGTGAGTTTCGGGTGAATAGTGATTTCGGATGAATAGTATTTTTGGGTGAATAGTGTTTTTAGAAAATCCGAGCTCAAAATCATCAAATTCCTTGATAGAAATACGTGATTTCAACTTCAACACTCATTTATAATAAAAAAACGAACAAAACCTTATAAAAAGTTTTGAAAACTCACTTTTTAGGCCTTCCCTTAGAGAACGAGAAACGGCACAAGGGTAGGTGGGATAGATAGCCCTCATCCTGAGCAATCCAACGCAATTGAAAACACGGCGATCCGCCGAGAAACGAAGAAAAGCTAAGAGAAAAACCCCTCCCACCATTGATGGTGAAGCTCTTGGCCAAGGAAGAAGAAGAGAAGAAAAAAATTGATGACTTTGGTCTACTTTGTCTTATTTAAAGAGATAATGAATAGTGTTAGGATATTTTAAGAAATTTGGAAATGACGCATACGTTCTTTATTTTCCTTAAGCTTTTAAAACGAAACCTGAAGTACTTAAACTAGCCTAATGGTGATTAATAATTATTAATTGACCCATTAATAATTATTAATACAACCGAAAATAATTTAGGTTAATTAAGAAATTAAAAAAGGTTTCCGAACGAATTTGACTACTAAATTCTAAATATCTAATTCTAAATATCTAATTCTAAAATTAACTTTAATACTTTAATTCAATAAATAAATAATTAATTAATTAATAAAAAAAAATTCACCTCAAAATAACGGGACGTTACACCGAAACTCTCTGTTTTATTTGCTACTGTTTTAGGATAGTTTTTAATAGATTTAGATGGCCGTTTCAGGTCTGGACCGTTGAGGAATTAATTCGGAAAGCGTTGACAAAGGTGAGTTAACGGATTAATTGATGATTAAGGTTTTGGAGAAATCTAAATCCCAAACTGTAGTAAAATATTTTCTTATATTTATTTATATTAATCTGGAAGTTTTGGATTGAATTTGATCATTGGAAGTATGAGAAATAAATTAAGAAAACTAAATTTTCGGTTAAGGTTAGTTTAGACTTTTTCGGTGGAAATTGTATGATTCTTTGTTTAAATCGATTCTGATGGATGATCTTTTGTTTTCTGGGATTATTTTGGAGTTTAAGGTTGTTTATGGTCAAGAGAATCGATTGGAATGTATTTTTAGTGAATTTTGGCTTTTCGGCAGTTTTTACCCCTTTCGGCAATTTTGTGAAATTTATATAATGAGTTGGGGCTGTTGTGTTTTCATGCTTCCAATTGAATTTTATTTAAAATTATCATGTGTATAATGTTGTTTGTGATGATATTGATGACCGGTTTGATTGTGTTTACTAGTGTTGAGGCTACAAGCTCAACACTTAGTCATTTAAGTTATGGAAAGGTCCATAACCGAGTACTAATGGTCATTGCTCGTATGAATGAAACATTAGGGGAATATCATTTATAGTTGAGGCTATAACCAAGTACTAAGAAGTGGTAGTAGTTCCGAGGAACCGCCTTCTTAGTGGATTTTTGTGAATTGTATTGTTTGTTAAGTTAAAACATGATAGTGGTTCAGGAAATTGATAAAGATTGAGAGAGTGTATGATTGAGATGTCTTGGGTATGAAACTAGTGAAAGTTGTCTATCCATGTAAAGTGAGGATTTATTGAATAGCCTTGAATATGGAATCAAAGTAGTTGCCTATACATGTAAAGGATTGAGATCGAGTTTTAAGTGACGCTTTGGGCGTAAGAGACTTTGGAGAGTGTTGACTGCTTGGGATTCAGTTTGGTTTGTTTAGAGACTATTTGAAATCTTACCTGTTAATTAATTCGTTTTCTCACTGGCTTTAGCCTCACAGTGCTATCTGTGGGTTTTTTTCAGGTAACAATGGACCGAGAGGTGGCGGTTGATGAAGTGGAAGAGATGAGGGTTCACGTCGTGTTGGCTAGCCAATTACATCTTTAATTTTCATTGAGATAAAGAATAAAGTATTCGAATTTTATTGACTATATTTTGTTTTTTGAGATTTGAGACTCGTGTTAGTCTTAAAACATTTTGTTATTTGATTAGTTCATTGTTTTTGTTTTAAAGATTGTAACTCCGGAATTGTCGTTTTTAATAATTGATTATTTGATTTAAGTTAAATTTTATATTTTCAATAAATGATATTTATTGAGTCTTCCGCTGCTTAAAAATGTGTTTATTTATTACTCTGAAAAGTCAGGTCTTTACAGCCTTGCAATTAACGTCTGACTTTCCTGTGGATGAATCAGACGACCATGAGCCGTGTATAGGGAAATTCAGCGGTTTTGGAATTTTATTTCCGAAAGATGGGGGGCCATTGCAAGACAACCATTATGAAATCATAAGATTCATAAGAAGGAACTATTAAGATGAGAAAGCAAAAAAAAAAAAAAAAAAAAACGAACAATTTCATAGTTGGATTGAAAATTTGAGATTAAGATTAAAAAAAACACATATTTATATGGGAAATTTCGTTGGGTAGCAGATTTTTTTGCAATATTTATAAATATAGCAATTTTAAAAAGTATTTGCAAATATAGCATATTTTTAAAAATCTTCATTCATGTGAATCAGAGATATCAGTGATAACTTATAAGATAATTAATTATAACTATTATGTAATCAGTGATTAATGTACAAAATATCAAGATATGAGTAAAATAAGTGATTACTTGTGTGGAAATTAGTGATTACTTGTGAGGAAATCACTGATCACCCATACAAGTGGCAATTTTGTAATATTTTAGGCGCGAATTTGAGTTTTTTTCTATTTTTGCAAATATCATTTTTTATTGCTATTTTTATAAATATTGAACCTAATTTTGCTATTTTTGCTCTCTGATTTTTAAGTTAAAAACAGAGTAATACCCAGATTTGCAGAAAGAGAGTTTGAGTAAAAAGAAAAAAAAACAATGCTTTTTTTTTTTTTTTGTAAAAGAAAACTAAAACCGTTTTTTCTACCAGTTTTGAGTATGGAATTGGAGAAAGAAGGAAGAAAAGAAAATTAACAATAAGGGACCGTTTGGTAACCTTCCCAATTTCCGTTTCTTGTTTCTATTTCTCATTTTTTAAGAAATAAAGTTGTTTGGTAACTCTTCTTATTTTTTGTTTCTCATTATTTTAGAAATACTTCCCAAAATTGTGTAGAAATTTTAGAAACAGTAAATTCTTGTTTCTTATTTCTCTTTCTTGTTTCTAAAGTTTTCAACACATTGATAAATTATTACTTTGTCCTATTTTAACTTATAAAATATATTATAAATATCTAAAAATTATATTAATATAATATTTTTAAATATATAATTTAAAATTGTAAAATTTTCAAAATATTTTTATTTTTTTAAATGAGATTCAGAAACAAGAAATAGTTACCAAACACATTTCTGTTTTTTTCCCAGAAATAAGAAATAAGAAACGGTTACCAAACATGTTTTTGTTTCTCTTTTTAGAGAAATAGGAAGAAAAAATAAGAAATATAAATAAGAAACCAGAAATGGAAACAAGAAAAATTATCAAATAGAGTCTAAATTACCTATCATGTAGTATGGAATGGAAAGGAGCTGAGGAAACTCAAAATTAGTAATGGCGATTTCCGTCATCAAAATTCTTCCTTTTATGGGTCTTAAGGATTTGGGAATGTCGAACATCAGAAAATATATGGGCTTCTATCCATTAATGGGTCGTGGGCTCGTATGAAAATAAACCCAAAACGAAAGTCCGAAGTTGTATCGGTGAAATCTTTGTCAGCACCCTTGGAATTAGGGCAAAATTGATTTTTAAAAAACAAATTAAAGGAAGTATCATTTTTTAAATAAAAGGACTACGATAAACGCCCTTGGAATTAGGGCAAAATTGATTTTAAACTCAGTTGTCTGATAAACAACTCGTTTTCTTTAGAATCTTGACTTTTATCTCTCCATCAAATTCAACTCTTCTCTCTTTTTTTTTTTCCGAGTTTCTCTCCAATTTTTTTATTCTATTTTGTCTCCGAAGGAATTAAGGTAAACTCGTCAATCAAAATTTTACCGTCGATTCATTTTTGGTTTTTGATTTTAAGAAGAAATATTATTCAATACACGTTTTCATTCGAATCTTTTTAGGAAACGCATCTCTTGAATTTCCCCTTTTAGGATAAATCTCTGTCCCTCCCCCTTTCAATTTATTACGGACAATCGTTTCTATCCCTATTTAATTTCATTTATTCTCAATTTATGTTTTTTACTTAACATTTGATTACCCGTTGTTTATATTACAGTTTTTTTTTTCAATTTCGTCGAAAAGAAACCTAAGGGAGTGAAGAATGGATGGGGCTATAATTCCCAACATAGCAGATGAATTGGTGTTAAACATCCTTATGAGGCTTCCTGTAAAGTCTCTGAAACGATTCAGCTGCGTCAACAAATGGTGGTACAATCTCATTCATAGTCCTTATTTCATTTCCCGACATTATTCCAATCATTCTTCCTTTAATCCAAAGCTTCTCGTCAAAAGTAGTCCTTCCAATTTCACCATAGAACAAGATGTAATCTGCCTCCTGTCTGAAAACGATGGAGATTCTTCACGTCTAACCCGTTTCATCAATCAAGGTCATAAAGTAACTATTATTGGCCTTTGCATTAATGGCATTATTTGCCTTAAAATTTTCACTATAGGAGAATCTTTTGCCGATATTGCATTGTGGAATGTTGCAACTGGAGATTACAATATACTCCCTAAATTACAATTCTCTGCTCCACCCAAAGCCTATTTAGAACCGGATATTGGGGGTCTAGGATTTGGTTGGGTTCCCGAGACTAGTGAGTTCAAGGTGATCGTGGGTATTAACTTTTGGCAGGAATCATGCAACCATGATGATTATATCCCTTACTTTCGTCCTTCTGAATTTTTTGTATATACTTTAAGTTCAAATTCTTGGAAGCAACTTAGGTTAGAATTCTCATTTCTTACTTGTCATCTACAAAGTGATCCACCATTTCACTCGCAGATTTATTTTGATGGAGTTTGTTATTGGGTAAATCAAACGATTGATAAAATTTATAAGATCTTTACGTTTCACGTGAGAGATGAGGTCTTTGGGACTCTTCAATTACCTTACATCGAAACCCCGCAACATGGTCATCTTTCTCTTACTCTACGTCTATGTATGTTAGATGGTTGCATTGCCCTAGTAAATGATCGGTCAGATGTGGGAAGACTTCATTTTTTTGTTGATATTTGGGTGATGGAGGAATCATGGATCAAGAAATTTGAAATTGGACCACTTTTAAATATTCAAGCCGGACTTGGACTTGTGAAAGATGAGTACTTTTTGGAGGATGATAGTGGACATCTATTATCCATCAATGTCAATTCTCATAAAGTTAAAAATCTCGGTATTCAAGGAGGTAAATATTCAATTCAGGTTTTAGAATACATGGAAAGTTTGGTTCCAATCAAAAGGCGTTTATAATTTTATTCCGTTGTCCAAAACTTTTCTTTTTCTATCTTAATTGTACTTTGGACTTTTTGAGTACTTGAATGCAATTACATTCCTGTTAGACGACTTTTTTCTTATTGATCATACATATATCCTTCTAACATGATGTAATTCAGAAGTAATATTGGAATCTTCATCCTTGATAAAGTGACAATTTTGAGATTTGAAGAAAATATAATTAGGAATAAAAGTTGACTTTTATATTTTATGGGTTCGAATTCTTCTGTGTGACTTTTAAGGGGTGTTTGTTTCTGGATTTGCATTGGATTGAGATGCTTGGGAACGAGATGGCTGGGGAGGAGATCACTGTGTTTGGTTGTGCAATTTTTTTAAAGATTTTTTAATCTAGGTTTAAATATTATTTTATATGAACTTTCATATTTAATTTAATTTATTTTAATCTTTAGTATATAAGAATTTTAATAGATTTTTAAATTTATATAACAAAATCTCGTATCCGTTGTGAAATCTAATATTTTAATAACTATATTTAGCCTAAAATATGCTTTCGATACAAGGTTATGAATACAAGATATTGTATTTATCTCTGTATTGATTTTTTTTCTTAAATTGTAAAAATAATATATGTTAATTTGGTATATATTAAATTTCTGTAAACCTTAAACAATATATTTATATTATTTATCTTTATTAAGGTTAAATGCATTAGTGACTCATGCATTTTTAAACTTTCTTAATTTATACCCTTACACTTTCGATTTGGTTTTTTTCACCCATGTATTTTTTTCTTTCCAATTTCCATCCAATTAATCATCCAAATCTAACATATCATGCCAACATGAGCATAGCTCAACTGGTTTGACATATACTCTCTTCCCCTTATGGTCGAAGGTTCGAATCCCCCCACCCCCACCCCACTTTGATGTAATCTCAAAAAAAAAAAAAATCTAACATACCATCATTTTTTATTCCTGGGGCTATGTGAAAGACATTTTTGCCCTCTCTTCCTCATCTTCTCTATCGTTAGTTTGACTTTATAAGATGTATTCTTCTCTCCATTAATAAAACTAATAGATGGATAATTTCTCCATTTTCTAGAGAGAGAAAGATTGATTGGGAAGAAGATGATGAAGAGAAGAGCGTTGTTCTGAAAGGTTGAGAGAATTGTGAAATTCATGAGAACTATGGTAACTCTTCACTATTCAATAAGCTCTCAAACATTTATCAAATGGGTGTGATTGGTCACCCGAGAATGACAAAAATAAAATGGTCTGTGAATTTAAAAAAAAAAAAAGGTTCTAGAGTTTATTCATGCTTAGGGTATTAGCACCCTAAACATTCGTTTAAAAACGATGACTGTTTTGATTATCTCAAATATGTCATTAAAAACCCTTTATAGAATCAAAATATTTTTATTGTTATTTTGGAATGTCTCACGTCTATTTAATCAAGATCACTAATCATTTTAATGACATTGTTAAATAACTGTGAGTGGCATGAAGCAATTAGGAAAAATATTTTTGTGTGTGTTTATTTTGAAAGGTCCCATGTTAATTTGATCATATCATTAATCATTACAATGATATCATTAAATTACTGTGAGTGGCATTACGCTATTAGAAAATCTTTTTTTTTAAATCAATGAAAATCATCAAACCATAAAACTTTCCATTTTATGAAATTTGAGATCAAAGTATCTTTGCACTCTCAAAATTCAAATTACAGGAAGTTTTTTGGAATGAAAAAGTTTTAAACAATCATTTGAGTTGGCTTTAAAATCATGTCATGAAATTTCTTAATTCATGAAATTTGGGATCAAAGTATCATTGTACTCCCAAATTTCAATAATAGGAAATTTATTGGAATGAATAGTTTATAAGGAAAAACATTTCAACTTGGTTTTGAAATCATACCATAAAATTTTTTAATTCATGAAATTTAGGATCAAAGTATCCTTGTACTCACAAATTTCAAATCATTGAAATTTTTTTGGAATGAGTAAGTTTGATAAAAAAAAAAAGAATCATTTAAATTACTTTTAAAATCAAACCATAAAATTTCTTATTTTATAAACTTTGGGATCAAAGTATCATTGTACTCCCAAATTTGAATAATAGAAATTTTTTTGAAAGATGAATTTTGAAGAAAAAAAGATACTTCATTTTCGATTTTATCAAATAAAATATGCAAAATTTTGTACCAATTTCAAAAAATCATATCTTTTTTTATACTTAACAAAATAGAGCGATTCTTGTTTCTAAAGTTTTCTTTATGAGTTTACTTTTAAGAAAAAATATTCATAAATAATTAAACTAAACAAATAAGCACATTTGAACAACAAACTTCAAAAAATCATAACTTTCAAACCACAAATCGGAATTAGTTCATTCTTTTTACTATGTATTCATGTTGGAGTATATTGTAATGAAAAAATTATCATAGAAATAAAATAAATATATATAAATCTCAGAATGTATCTGAACATGGAAGCCTCAATCTAAAAAAACAATTTTTTTTGAAAGAAGACACTTATTTTGCTTGAAGATGAAAATAACTCAAGACCAATCATGTAACTAGGGAAATAAAAATGCATAATCATGTAAAAAATGATAATTACCGTGAACAATTTATTACCCCTTAAGTCTCCTTTGTGTGTGAAAGTGAGAAGATAGAGTTATGGGAAATGATTTTATGGAGTGTGAATAAAATTGGATGATATGAGAATGGTGGAGGAGATGATAGCTTTCGAAAACTTAAAGTTCTTTTGTAAAGGATGGTTAAGTTATGAATGGAAATGTGAAGGGATGATTTACTAAACTAGCGGAAATTTATTTAGTAAACTAATTAACATTTAATTATGGATCTATTAATATCATGCAATTTGTGATAAAACATGTAGATTCATGCTCGTATTTTCGAAAATTAAAATCAAACCGGAACTTACATTGAGTAAAATATGGAGAATTGGTCGGAGGTTTCTTTACAACATCAATCCTCAGCAACACCAGATCTTCTATGCTATATCCCTATCAATCAAACGAAACCCGATTGTGGGATCGAACTTAAGAAGAAATTGGGAAGAAGAAAAAATATTTTCTTTCCAATCACTAAGGGAAACTCGGCCAAAGGGGGGGGGGGGGAGAAGAAGAAGAGAGAATTCCAAATTTCTAAGGAATTGAATTGTGTGATTTATGAATAACCCAAGCCTCCTATTTATAGGCTTATGGAAAATATAATCTAATTAAAATATTCCATAGAGATAAATACAAAAGGAAAAAGATATTATCTTCCCATTATCTCGTATTTTCGAAAATACATAGATAAATAAGATATTATTTTTCTTTTCTTTTAATTTATCTTGGATAAATAAATCTATGTAATTATTTTAGGATATAATTCAAACAATTATCTCTCCCAAAATAATCTATATGGCCGAAATTCTCATGAAATAATTAATAATTCCAATTTATTTAATTAATTATTTTGGGCCAATTTCAATTGGGTTAATTAATCTAATTGGGCTTGAAACTCTCTCTTAAATTAATAAGTCCAACTTAATTAATTTATTTATTAATTACCATTTAAATAAAATATTTTATTTAAACAATTAATAATATTAATATTTTCTCCCGACTAAATATTATCAAATTATATTTAATTATTAATTTCCATTTAAATAATTTTCATTATTTAAATAATTAATAATAAATATTTTAATTATTAATTTCCATTAAATAAACTCATTATTTAATTAATAATTTTATTGATAATATTTTATTATTAATTAATTAATTTTAATTATCAATTTCCGTTCAAATTAATTATTTGAACAATTAATAATTGTTAATTAATTTCAAATTATTAATTACCATTTAAATATACTAAATATTTAAATAATATATAATGTTTAATTAATAATATTTCATTACTAATTTCCTGTTTAGATAAACTCATTATTTAAACAATTAATAATGTTTATATTAATTACCGTTTAAATATACTCAATATTTAAATAATTAATATTGCCTATTTTTAAGTAATTCACTTTACTTAAAATTTCCATTTCTTCTTCTTGATTTCGCGACTACGATATTTGGGCTAGCATAGGGACCCGATGGACTTATAGATCATGTGCTTAATAATTAGTCAATTAAGTGATTAACTCATAATCAGTTAATTACTCATTATCTAACTATGAATTATTCCACTATAGATTCATAGTTGAACTCCTCTCACTATAGATGAGTTATTGTCCATTTAGTTTATCTTTATTTATATCTGTGATATAATCCTTCACGTGGAACCCTCATAATTACAGGTGGATAAATTTACTGTTTTGCCCCTGTAATTATCGCTTTATCTTTGTGTTCCCGCTGTTTCTCTAATGAACTTCATCTTTAGTCCAACTTGAGATAAGGTACTTCTGTGATCAATAGAAGTCATGGTGCCACTTGTTCATGTCTCAAATCAGTACATCAAGAGAGTTTCCTAAACTTCCTAAAATGTTTAGGTATCGCACTGATACCGTTAATTTATAGGAAAATTATGAATTCCATCTCGTGAAAATGAGTTCCCAGCTACTTATCTGGCCATGTTCCTAAAACAGGAGTGTATTGAGCGTTCTTACAGATCGCTCTCAACCATGTGAATCAAAGAACATAACTCCACAAATAGGAGTTCGCATTTCACTCAGGATTGAGATCTATCACGGTTGATAAACTTAGTTTGATATTCGATTATTTCTCGTAAACTGTACTAATGAGAAATTTGATCGAACATCGTGGTCCTGTTTTATACAATCAACATTGCATATGATACTTTCATTTCATGTCTCCCACATGAATGATCAGGATTATGTTGGGATTGAGGCCTCTAAAAGAGTTCTCAAACGGAAGTCCCAAGGATCTTTCCTTGCAGTATAATATTAACAAAATTCTAAATGCATAAAAACGAATATTAACCCTTGTCGAGAAGTGTCTGGCTCTTCCTCGTTCTTCGATGGTTACGATCCTGGGACCACCAAAAAGATCTTCCTCACTAAGCACAAAAAAGAATCGGTGCATGGGCACTATCCTCTTTGGAAAAAGGAAGGGGGAAGAAAAATCTTCTTCCCTATACCCTAGGAGCGGCAGCGGCAATGAGAGAGAAGGAGAGAAATTTTCTGAGCCTTCTCTCTGTTGCTTAACCGTGTGTGTTTTGGGGTCACCCCAAAGGTCCGATTTATAGGAAAACCAAGCCCTCAGAAAATCTTTTAATATCCTTTTAATTATTATTAAATAATTAATAAAGATATTATAAAATATATTTTAAATAATTAAGATATAATATCTTATAAGATAATCCCATATCTTTTATTTAAATTAATCTTTATTAATTTAAATAATTATTCCATATCTTAACCATTAAGATATTCATATATTTTAATTAAAATAAAATGCAAATTATTGGTTATTCTTTAACTAGGGTCACACGCCCACCACGTCATCTCCATGACGATATTGGGCATTTTATTTTTCTTTTTATTTAATAGAACAATTCCATTAAATAAATAAATAAAACTCCTTTTATTTATTTCATCTTTAATTTGACTTCTTCAAATTTTAAATAGACTCCTCTATTTAAATCCCCATTAATATTTGACAACTTCAAAATTAATTTAATTAAATAGACTCCTCTATTTAATCTCTCTATTATATAATTAAATAGACTCCTCTATTTAATAAATAATTAAATAGACTCCTCTATTTAATAAATAATTAAATAGACTCTTCTATTTAATTTCACCATTAATTAAATAATTAAATAGACTCTTATGTTTAATTTCATTTAATTAATCAAATAGATTCCTCTATTTGTATTTGCCTTAATTGATTTGACAACTTCAAATCAAATGCTTGAAATCGTTTTTCTAAAGAAATTAATCATCATTGATTTATGTTCTCAATTACATGCATTAGCTCGGAGGACTTAATAGACCTATAGGACTAAGCTCCAATGATCTAGAATTACATTGATTGAACTCCTTCAATCAATTAATTCTTATTCATTAACTCCTAGATAACTCCACTAAATATCTAGAGTTGTACTCTTAGTACTATAGATATAGTTATGTCTATTGGCTAATATCATTAACTACACTTTGATCCTTCACAAGTTAGTTCGTATCCATGGCTAGGTATTTGCATCGTATTAACCTCCATGATACATCTTGTTCCTTAAGCCCAACTGATTCTCCAATGAACAACCTTACATTATCTCCATTATGCGTCTTTAACCTTTTCCTTGATCAGAGGAATATGGGGCCCCGCTGTTCAAGACCGAATCCCATAAGGGAACTACTTTTCTATTTTCCTATATGGAAAAGAGTGAATTCCATTCATGTGTAATTACATTCCCAGCGATAAGCAAGATGCAATCCCCAAAGTGGGAGGCATATTGAGCAAACTATATCGAGTCACTCTCACCTATGCAAATCAAAGGCTCGTCTCTTGTAAATAGGAGTTTGTAATCCACTCAGGATTAAGATCAATTGTAAATGATCAACCGGTTGATAAACGAAGTGTCTTTCTGTAACGGCTTTCCCAGAAGACAGTAAGTTTATCTTGGTCCAGTCTACTACAATCTCTATTGCAGCAACACCCCCACTCACATGTCTCTACATGAGCATCCAGATGAAATCACTTGTACCAATTCACAAGTGGGTCGTGTTAGTGGTGTTACCAGAAATAAGGCACCCAACATTTATTCATATACCACAAACTATTTGAGTTACACTTAAGTGAATCTTCCCGCATCATATGCTCACTTTAAGTTATCATAAGTAACTCTAGATTACATTTATTAAACTAATAATAAATGACAATGTAAATATTACTAATTAATAATTTCTTTATTTATTTATAGTTTAATTGGATTACATAAGATTTAGGACAGAAAACCCTAGCAGATTAGATAATTTGTCTATAGACAAAATGCGAAGCTATCAACAGTGTTACCAGGATAAGGTTCCCAAATGTTATCCGTTTACTGTAGACACGTTTAAGTTACTCATCTCGACTTTAATCCTCTCGTATGACTCATATACTAAGTCGTGATTTCATAAGAGTAACTTAGGGTTTACTATTTGAATGTTTGATATTTATATATTTCCATATATTTCTAATATCGTCAATTGAATCAATCTAGATAATGTAAAAGAACTTATGTTTATTTATTTAATTTATTCTAAATAAATTATTATTATTAAATAATTACAAGTTCTAGGACATCATTCCTAACAAAATGGGAGATGGTTTTATTTTTTTTAAAGGTATGAAGAGAGGGAGACAAGAGAGAGACGAATGAATGATGGATGGATGGAGAAAGATGGAGGAATTGGAATGTGGAAGATTATGGTTTTTTTTTTTTTTTATGAAAATTGGAGGCCTCCTCCCCCCTTTTGAAAATGGGAGAATATGATGTACATATAGAGGTAAGTTAGGGTTTAGGTTTTCTTTTTATTTATTTTTTATTTTTTTAGTTTTACCCTTTTTAGTAATAAATTTGACAAAATCTTCCAACCTTATTCCCCCACTTTTTACTTACCACTTTTGTTTATGAATTCAAAATTCCCCCCTATTTCTTTTCATTTTCATTTATTTTAAAACAATATACTTATCCACCCTTTTGACATAAAATATATTTCTAGATTTCCACTCATTTTCTCTATTTCTTTTATCCTTCCCTGTTTAACAAAGCATTTATTTTAAAATAAAACAATTTAAACTCATCCACTACTTTCCTATTTTTGCAAAAAATATTTTATTGAATTTCCCCTTATTTTCTCCCTTTCTTTTAACAATCCTATTTTACCTAACCATTTAAAAATTCATTTTTTTAAGAAGATATGAAGGAATCTAGAATATTCTAAATATTTTTTTATAAATTTACTTTGAATTAAACTAATTAAAAAAAGAGGTTCTCATTTCAATCAATTAAAAGAAAACGAAAAAATGGTCTATTTTATTTCAATTTTTTAATTAAAAAAACTTTAATTTTTAAATAAATCCGGACAAAATTAAGGGTCTACAGTTTGCCCCTCTTTGTTCATCCTTACAGGATTGAAAGGTGGACAAAGACGTAGACTTGATTTGACAGTATTATTTAAAAATTAAACAAAAAAGGAGATCTTAATGCCATTCAAAATCAAAGAGATTTGAACCTAAATCTAACCTAGTTTATAAAGAGTAAAATGGACAAGTCTTGTAAAAAAAAAAGTTTAATATTAGAAAATGGGTCTAGTATTGTCTATAAATATGCAATATAATGACACTGAACCAGGTCTTGTCTGAAAAGTACAGTCGAAAAGCATGGACTGGTTCTTGTCCGAAAGAAAACAATAAATTGACCAGGTCTTGTCTGAAAGGTACAATATGAAGTATAAGAAAGCAATAAAATAGACCACGCCTTGTTCAGAAGGTACATTATAAAAGCATGGATGAGTTCTTGTCTGAAAGAAAGCAATGAAATAAATTGTGGACTGGTTCTTGTCCAAAATAAAGTAATGTAATAAAATGTGGACTAACTCTTGTTCGAAAGAAAGAAATAAAATAAACAATGGACCAGTTCTTGCCCAAACTAAATCAACGTGATAAAATATGAAACGTTTCTTGTCTAAAGGAAATCAATAAATGGACCAGGTCTTTTCCAAAAGATATAGTATAAAAGCATGGACCGGTCTTTTTCTGAAAGAAAAGTAATAACATAGACCAGATCTTGTCCGATAGATACAGTATAAAACATAAGAAAACAATAAAATAGACCATGAATAGTCCGAAATATACAGTAAAAAGTATGGACCAGTTTTTGTCTGAAAGAAAGCAGTAAAAAGCATGAATCAGTTCTTGTCCAAAAGAAAGCAATAAAAAAATTGTGGATTGATTATTGTCTAAAATAAAGCAATATAATAAAATGTGGACCAGTTTTTGTCAGAAAGAAATCAATAAAATGGACCAGGTCTTGTCCAAAAGGTACAATAAAAAAAGCATGGACAAGTTCTTGTCCTAAAGAAAGCAATATACTAAAAATATGGACTAGTTATTGTCCGAATGAAATCAATAAAATGGACCAGGTCTTGTCCAAAAGCTAAGATAAAAAAAGCATGGACCGATTCTTGTCCTAAAAAAAGCAATATAATAAATGTGGATGATAAGTTCTTATCTAAAAGAAATCAATAAAATGGACTAGGTCTTGTCCAAAAGGTATGATAAAAAAAGCATGGACCGATTCTTGTCCTTAAAAAGGTAATAAAATGAACTAGATCTTGTCCAAAAGATACAACAAAAAAGAATTGACCGGATCTTGTCCTAAAGAAAGTAATAAAGTATCGAGAAAAGCTCTCAACCACTCCAAAAAATTGTTTGTAATTGAAAAGTTTGTTTCAAAGTACTTGTTTCACTCTCCAGACAAAATTGACATCAAAGACCTAAGGTTTCCCGCTTGGCAAAGTTTTCCTCAAGATTTGGTCAATCCCAAAGATCCAAATGGAGGAAACTCTTCTTTGGGAATCCTGTTTGGACCAAATTGTGGAAAGAGGATCCGAACCAACCAAAAAACTTGTTTGTAACTGAAAAGCTTGTTTCACTCTTCAGACAAAATTAAATCGAAAGACCTAAGGTTTCCTGCTTGTCAAAGTTTTTCTTATGATTTGTTCCATCCTAAAGATCTAAATGGAGGAAGCTAATGGACCTGATCTTATCTGAAAGGTATAATCTAAAAATATGGACCGGTTCTTATCCGAAAGAAAGTAATACAATGGACCAGGTCTTGTCTGAGAGGTACAATATAAAAGCGTGGACCAATTCTCGTCTGAAAATGTGCAATGTAACAATATGTGTTTGAATTCTCTTCCTAAAAATGTGGTGTAGTAAACAATGGACCAGTTCTTGTCCAAAAAGTATGAAGTAATTAAATGTAGACTGCTTCTTGTTCAGGAAGTACGATGCAATAAAATGTGGACCGGTTATTGTTCGGAAGAAATGTAATAATGATAAAGTGTGGACCAAGTCTTGTCCAAAAGAAAAAATATGAAAATAAGTGTTGTCTCACTGAACAAACAAGGCGCACTCGAAGAAGTAAACAAGTTGGAGTAACAAGCTCTATTCGATTGAAAAAGTTTGAATTCTTTGTAAAATTAAGAGATAAAATGTACACAAGTACACCACTTCCTATGACTTTTAAAAATTTAATAATCAAGAGACATACATGTAATTGTCCTAATTCATATTAAAAGTCACGATTGTTAAAATTTTCTTTAAAAAAAAAATCCAACTCAATCAGACATTCATTTCTAATCGTAATGACTTGGGTTAAAATCACGAGTGTATACGATTATCTTCAACCTAAGATTTCTCGATATCTCATCTAATGTTGTGAAATTCAAAGATCTCGAGCTTAAATGAAAAGAAAAATTATCTCATTTATCCAAATCATCAAATTTCCCTAAAATTTACCAGTACTCAAAATAAAAACCTTTAAACTGACTCAAAATCTGAAAATTTTTGTGACTTGAATCACAAAATTTGCCCTAGTATCTGAAAATTTCGTGACTCTTTTATGAAATTTGCCCCAGTGTGAAAAGTTAAATTTGTCAAAAATTTCAAAAATTTACCTCAGTATTATTGATCTTATAATACTCAAAAGTATTTTTTGTTTCTTTAGGTTCAAATGACACTATTACATAAGAGCTAACGTTCATCTTTTTAGATTCTACAGATTGCAATCATCGGCTTGCCCCAGTATTTATAACCTTGCAAATCAATTACTCTTTAATGCCCTTGTTCAAGTGTTCAAGCATGAAAGTCCTTTAATCTAAAGAGTAATATACCTTGCATTTTACCCAACATCGATATCCTTATATATAGATCATAAGAAGGCTATTTGAACGTCTCAAAGGAGGAACAAAACTTATCTAATTGCCCCAGTGTATAAAACGACTTTTTAACTGGTTAGAGATAATCACTATCTTTTTCCATTGTTTGTCACGAGATTTTTTTATTTCGATACTGATAATGCACACATCTAAGTGATGAAAATGTTCTCAAACTACAATGAATGGGGATGGGAACAAAGTTTTTTCTTTTCCCAAATGCTTAACACCTTCGATCATCACTTAGACTAAAAGGATATTGATCTTTATCCTTTCAGCATCTCACATATTTATTAGTGCAAGAATAACCTCTCTTTTTAAGAGTAATTTTCAACATGTTTTATTGGGTTAATTTTCCAGAATCAAATAATAAAGATTTTGAAGAAGGTAGATAAGAATGATGTCTAAAATTTTCAAATGTAGATGTCATTTTTTTAAAAACACAAGATAAACAAAGAAAGTTTGAGTTCATTCTTTTAAACAAGCATTTCAAAGAGACTGTAGCTTTTTAAAAGTCAATTCACGTTTTTCGTAAAAACGTTTGTCAAATGAATTTTCTTACCAATGAAAGATATATTTTGGCCACTTCTAAATTGATAAGATATTATATGAAAAATCTCTTTCCTTATTGATAAAGAGAAAATATTACATTTTTTTTAAAGAAAAAAGAAAATTATAAATTAAGCTTCAACACCAAAATCTCAAAGTTCAAGAAAAACGTAAGATATCTAGCGATTTTAATAAACTCGACTACGAAGCTAGTTTCATTACATTTAAAGCCCTATATTGCGTGTATGATTAGTCATTGTTATTTTTTCCTTAATTCAATCAAATCATTTTCACAACACTAAGATCATGAGTTATGACCCCCCCTAAGTTTATTTTATTTTATCTTTTAAAAACACTTACTCTCGTACTTACTAAAGCAATCTTAAACTTTTAAAAATGATAAAAAGTTAGACTATGTGTGATTATAGTAAAGAGCCCTAAATAAATTAAACCAACTTTAAGCCAATTGAGAAAATACACAAAACATTTTTCGATTCCAAAACTTTGAGATTCTGAATAATTCTATCATCAATCATGAGGGATCGAGATTTCCAAATCAAGATTATGCTTCCTTTTTTTTTTTTTGCAAATAATCCATTGCTTCATGTTACAACTATAAGTCATTATATTCATAAATTCATTTTTTTTAATGAACATTGACATTAAAACTTAGATGTTAAAGTTTTTTTTTTTTTTTTTTTTGAAAAACTATAAAATTCATTATCGGAATTAATATTCCCAATTCTAAAAAAAAAAGGTGTAAAAATGAGATAGAAAATATACTCGAAATAAAAAACATATTTTATTGTAGAAAATGATAAGTCCATTATTTTAAAATCTCATGGCCTTAGGGATAGTTAATGTGATGGACATGACCAAAATGAGATATTATTCTTGCACTAAGCCAAAAAACATAGAGAGATTTTCCATAATTTCAAATTTAGGTAATAAATATATACCAAAGAAACAAACTTAGACTGCTTCAACATTCAAAAGTCGGCCAACACAGCTAGTGATTTTTTTCACTGATCGTATTCTTAATGGGCTCAACAATAGATGCATCCTCAAATCTCCACAATCATTCATCCATTAACGCTTTGAATTTTCCTTAAGCCGAAAGAATTTTTCTATTGAATGTCCAATAACCCTGCATGATAATCGCATCAGAAATTTAGATTATACCCATTCGTTAGGGTGCGAATTATTCGCCTATGCTTCATTCCATTCTCTATTCTTTCTCCAATGGTTATGATATTCAAAAAATTGGTAGAGGTGATATTGATATTCCAATCATATTATGATGCCGTAGAGTGTTTAAAAACATTATGACTTCTTAGTCAGTGGTGGTTATATTTCAACAATCATCTCTCTTCACCTCTGTGCGTATACTTTAAAGGTTTCGATCCATTTCTTCTTCGTTCTCTGGAGGTTTAGTCGGTCAAGAGCCATATTAAGGTTGTGTTTGTAATGTTTTAGGAAAGCATCAACAAAATCTTTCCATCTTCCTATATGTGAGCAATCCAACTGATTATACCATTTTGCTACTCGTTCTGATAGACTATCTTGAAAATAATGGATCAACAACTTATCATTGTTTATATGAGCTACCATTTTTTGCAATACGTGATCAAGTGACCTTTTGGACAAAATACCCCATTGTACTTTTCAAAATCATTGACCTTGAATTTTGGCAGTATCAGCATATCAGAGATCAAACATAATTGGTTTGTTTCAATGCTTCCAAATGCATCGACTCCTTTGACAGCTCTTAATCTCTCTTCCAAATACTTCAATTTTATTTTATACCAAGAATCATCTTCATGATAGGAATGGTTTCCTAGAACTTATAATTATTTAATAATAATAATTTATTTAGAATAAATTAAATAAATAAACATAAGTTCTTTATATTATCTAGATTGATTCAATTGACGATATTAAGAATATATGGAAATATATTAATATCAAATATTCAAATAGTAAACCCTAAGTTACTCTTATGAAATCACGACTTAGTATGTGAGTCATACAAGACGATTAAAGTCGAGATGAGTAACTTAAACGTGTCTACAGTAAACGGATAACGTTTGGGAACCTTATCCTGGTTACACTGTTGATAGCTTCGCATTTTGTTTATAGACAAATGATCTAATCCTGATCATTCATGTGGGAGGCATAAAATAGAAGTATCATATGAAATGTTGATTGCATAAGACAGGACCACGATGTTCGATCAAATTTCTCACTAGTACCGTTTGCGAGAAATAATCGAATATCAAACTAAGTTTATCAATCGTGATAAATCTCAATCCTGAGTGAAATGCGGACTCCTATTTATGGAGTTATGTTCTTTGATTCACATGGTTGAGAGCGATCTATAAGAACGCTCAATACACTCCTGTTTTAGGAACATGGCTAGATAAGTAGCTGAGAACGCATCATCACAAGATGGAATTCATAACTTTCCTATAAATTAACGGTATCAGTGCGATACCTAAACATTTTAAGAAACTCCCTTGATGTACTGATTCGAGACATGAACAAGTGACGTCACGACTTCTATTGATCACAGAAGTATCTTATCTCTAGTTCGACTAAAGATAAAGTTCATTGGAGAATCAGCGGGAACACAAGGATAAAACACTAATTACAGGGGTAAAATAGTAAATTTATCCGCTTGTAATTATGAGGGTTCCACGTGAAGGATAATATCACATATATAAATAATGGTAAACTAAATGGACAATAACTCATCGATAGTGAGGGGAGTTCAGCTATGAATCTAGAGTAGAATTATTCATAGTTAGATAATAAGTAATTAACTAATTATGAGTTAATCTGTTAATTGACTAATTATTAAGCCCATGATCCATAGGTCCATCAGGTTCCTATGCTAGCCCAAATATCATAGTCACGAAATCAAGCAAAAGAAATGGAAAGTTTAAGTAAAGCGAATTACGTAAATAAGGAATATTAATTGTTTAAATATTGAGTATATTTAAACGGTAATTAATATAAACATTATTAATTGTTTAAATAATGAGTTTATTTAAACATGAAATTAATAATGAAATATTATTAATTAGACATTATTAATTATTTAAATATTGAGTATATTTAAATGGTAATTAATAATTTGAAATTAATTAACAATTATTAATTGTTTAAATAATTAATTTTATTTGAACGGAAATTAATAATTAAAATTAATTAATTAATAATAAAATATTATCAATAAAATTGTTAATTAAATAATGAGTTTATTTAATGGAAATTAATAATTTAAATATTTATTATTAATTATTTAAATAATGGAAATTATTTAAATGGAAATTAATAATTAAATATAAATTTGACAATATTTAGTCGGGAGAAAATATTAATATTATTAATTGTTTAAATAAAATATTTTTTAAATGGTAATTAATAAATAAATTAATTAAGTTGAACTTATTAATTTAAGAGAGAGTTTTAAGCCCAATTGGATTAATGAACCCAATTGAGATTGGCCCAAAATAATTAATTATATAAATTAGAATTATTTATTAATTATCTTTGTAATTTTCGGCCATATAGATTATTTTGGGAGAGATAATTGTTTGAATTATATCCTAAAATAATTACATAGATTTATTTATCCAAGATAAATTAAAAAAAAATCTTATTTATCTATGTATTTTGAAAAATACAAGATAATGGAAATATAATATATTTTTCCTTTTGTATTTATCTCTATGGAATATTTTAATTAGATTATATTTGCCATAAGCCTATAAATAGGAGGCTTGAGTTATTCATAAATCACACAATTAAATTCCTAAGAAATTTGGAATTCTCTCTTCCTCCCTTCTCCCCCCCTTGGCCGATTTCCCTATTATTATTAGGAAGAAAATATTTTTTTCTTCTTCCCAATTTCTTCTAAAGTTCGATCCTACAATCGGGTTTCGTTTGATCGATCGGGATATAGCGTAGAAGATCCGGTGTTGCTGAGGATTTGATGTTGTAAATAAACCTCCAACCGATTCTCCATATTTTACTCAATGTAAGTTCCAGTTTGATTTTAATTTTCTAAAATATGAGCATAAATCTACATGTTTGATCACAAATTGCATGATGTTAATAGATCCGTTATTAAATATTAATAAGTTTACTAAATAAATTTCCGCTAGTTTAGTAAATCATCCCTTCACTTCATTGGTCTCTACCCTTCGTTCCAAATCAGAAATATAAATAGGATTTGGTGCTTGCTGGCTCGATTGTGGGGTTGGGTGAAAATTTTCTAATAAAGAAAAAGGAGCACCTATATTCCCATTTTACGTCACTGGTTGAGTATTGATGTAAGGACTAGTATTGGCATTGAAAAATTTGAGAGGGTAGGTGGGATATCACCTTGGGAGATTTCTGGATTGTCGATATTTTGTTTTGAGGTATCTGCAATTGTTTTTCATTTTTACATGACTGTTATCATCTCCATTATTTTCAAAATTTGTTCCTTCATCATTTCCATTTCTTCCCTTGTTTCTTAAGCCTGAGAATTCTCTTGCCCACTCATAATTTTACTCTAAGCTTAGATTAGGAATGTGTGGCGGTGTTGGGTTGGATGATTACTATCAAACTCAAAACCTTTATTTTAAAGATGAAAATATGATTCATGAATAAAAAGATATAAACATATCTTAAAATAAAACAAAAAAAAAATGATAAATATAAAAATATTTTTGAAGAATAAAATAAAGAAATATAGGAATGAAAGTATACTCAAATAATTGAGTGTGTGAAGACAATGATATGTCTAAAAATACATAGAAAACAACAAGTATGAAAATAAAATTGTGAGAAATAACAATAGATCATGAAAAAAAAAGAAACGTTGATAATAATGGGTGTATGCATATGCGGATTCGAAATTGAAAGTGCACAGATTTTCGTGAATTACTGTACAATATAAATATGTGACAATCATAACAGCCAAGTATAAGATACAGTGACGGATCCAGGAATTATGTTTAGGGGGGGCACACAGTAAAACTGCAATTTAAAATCTCCAAACTAATTAAAATTGAATTGAAAACTAACCAAAACTTATAGTAATTAATTCCTTTAATCCCCTATTATATCAAAACCGATTCAACACTTGTCAATTTCAATTTTAACACATATTTGATTTAGTTTTAGTTTATAAATTTTTCTTTCTTTACAATCGGTTCGGGTTGATTTAACTAAATCTGACATAAAAGGAATTGGAAAATACCTCTAACAAGGAGTACATGTAATTATATAATTATTAATTATAGTATTGCTAGCTATAAAAAATAAAATTTATATATTGCTTATTGGTATTTAATTTGTTAAAAATTAATAAATTTTAATCTATTTGATTTTTTATATTTGTTTTCATATAATTACATTTTTT
Organism: Gynostemma pentaphyllum; assembly: GCA_028015215.1. Lineage (NCBI taxonomy): Eukaryota > Viridiplantae > Streptophyta > Magnoliopsida > Cucurbitales > Cucurbitaceae > Gynostemma > Gynostemma pentaphyllum. The sequence goes on along the minus strand of CM051350.1, from coordinate 16,460,358 downwards.
ATTGATAGATAATAAATATTGATTTTTTTTATTAGAAATGATGTTTATAATATTAAAAAAAATAAAGATTACATTACTTTTATAAAATCTGTTAATTAATTAATTATATATATATATATAATATAACAAATGATATATCTTCAAAATTCTGAAATTAATAACTTCAATTCCCTGCAGTAGGATTCGAACCCAAAAACAAGGTACTATGAATCTAATTCTGGAACCAACGCGCCAGCAGTGCAACATTAATTACCATTGCAACTACTTTATATATTTATTTACAATTACAGTGGCATAATGTACTTAATTTATTAATTATATATATTTTTTTACCAATCGAGGGGGGGCACGTGCCCCCCCTAGCCCCTATGTAGGTCCGTCCCTGATAAGATATACATGGATTACAATACAATTAACGATAATAACAATACAATATAACACATGACAACTATAAAAGTAATACATAACATACGTAATCGATGACAGTGTGGTTGTAGTCTCTATCTAAAGGCCACCAAGCTGTCTTTATTGTAATATGGGTACTCTAATAGTATCCTGAAAGAGTTGACCCATTCAAAACAAAGCACCCCTTCTAGTATCCTGGTTGGGTCAACTTGGGTGAGATTTTCATGTGCCTACACGGGAGTAAAATCCATGAATGTTACAGATACTCATCTCCCTAAAATGGTAAGTAAGGCTGTGAAAGTGTGTGAATAAAGGTCATTGCAAGAAAGATAAACAAACAAAAAGAAAAATAAGGTATTAATGACATAAGAGGAAAGAGATAACCATCAAACAATAAGACTCACAACAGTTGTCCCCAGCGGAGTTTTCATTTGTTGCTACCCTCTCGAATGACGCGGATCGGCCGACCCTATCTTAAAAACACACACATGTCCTTTTCTAACCTGACAAAAGGTAGAAGAAAAGAATAAGAAAGAAAACAGGAGTCGCCACCAATAATTGGTTTTGAAATGGGTGTGCTTGGTTACCCAAGAATGACAAAAATAAAATGGTCTGCGAATTTTGAAAAAAATAGGTTCGGGAGTTTATTCATGTTTAGGGAAGGTATTAGCACCCTAAACATTCGTTTAAAAACGATTACTGTTTTGATTATCTCAAATATGTCATTAAAAACCCTTTATAGAATCAAAATGTTTTTATTGTTATTTTGGAATGTCCCACATCTATTTTATCAAGATCACTAATCATTTTAATAACATTGTTAAATAACTGTGAGTGGCATGAAGCAATTAGGAAAAATATTTTTTTATGTGTTTATTTTGGAATGTCCCACATCTATTTTATCAAGATCACTAATCATTTTAATAACATTGTTAAATAACTGTGAGTGGCATGAAGCAATTAGGAAAAATATTTTTTTATGTGTTTATTTTGAAATGTCCCATGATAATTTGATCATATCATTAATCTTTACAATGATATCATGAAAATACTATGAGTGGCATTACGCCATTAGAATTTTTTTTTTTAATCAATGAAAATCATCAAACCATAAAACTTTCCATTTTATGAAATTTGAGATCAAAGTATCCTTGTACTATCAAATTTTAAATTACAGGAAGTTTTTTGGAATGAAAAAGTTCTAAAGAATCATTTGAGTTGGCTTTAAAATCATGCCATGAAATTTCTTAATTCATGAAATTTAGGATCAAAGTATCCTTGTACTCCCAAATTTCAATAATAGGAAATTTGTGGGAATGAATAGTTTTTAGGGTTGAATGCACTAATGACCCCTGCATTATTGACCTTTTTCAATTTACACCCTTGCACTTTTAATTTGGTTTTTTTCACCCCTACACTATCAATTTTTCAATTTCTGTTTAATTATCCATCCAAACTTAACAGACTTGATTTTTTTTTAATATTATCTATATAAAAGGATATGTGAAAAGAACATTTGATATGGCACCGCTAAAAGAGAGTTATCCCTATCAAAAGATCAACAGATCGGATGTGAAGGGACCATTGTTATGCACTTATTAAGCGTTTTTGTATATTATTGATATGGCTAGAACAAGAGAGAAACAAACAAATCTAATTTTTTAGTTTTGCATCCCACAATTACGAAAGTGACAGCCATATTGCTCTATCCCGATTGAATAATTTACCCTGTTTCAGACCTCATTATACCCATTTTCTTTTTAGTAAAATTCTGCTTTTTCGTCTAAATCTGTTTGTGATCTTCTTTTTCCCATTTTATTGCTTGATTTTAACATTGTAGATTATAAGATAATCACACTATCATTCGGTTTTGGATTGTTATTGTTGCAGCAAAATTGATGTTTTAGAGCCACCATTTGGTTTTGTTTGATGAAATTTGCTGTTTAATTACTCATAGTTTCCTTTATTGCAAGTACTATATCAAGAAAAAAAATTGATCAATGAGCTCTCTCAGTCAAGTTCAGGCAAAATTAATTTAGTCAAGTTCCCTTCTTTTTAGGCATTTTGATCGATGAGCTAAATAAATTTTGTATGGACCGTGCTTACATATTAAAGAATATTTTAGGCAAACGAAGGCAATATATGAAACTGTGTTGGTTATAATATTGTGGCATTATTAATGAATGTATGAGATCACATATTAGAGAAATTTGATGCCAGTTCAGATGTAAAAGACCATTAGAAATCACTTGGAACTTAAATAACTAAATCCCACAAGTCTGTGGAAACCCAGCCACTAGCATTGAAATATAATCAAACTAAAATCCAAAAATAAACTAGCTTACAGAATCAAATGCATAAATCTCTAATTCACGACTGCATACTGATAAAAAATCACAAGCCCCATAATTTTTCAAAGCATGATCACGATCAGAATCCACAAAAAACTTGGATCCACATAAGTAAGCAAAATAAGTAAACTCTAATTTCTAAAATATGCTTCTAAATCTGTCCAAAAGCTGCTGCAAAATCTGGCAAATTATGCTTATAATTTTGCCCAAAAGCTGCTGCGCAATCGGTCCAAAATATGCTTATAATTTTGCCCAAAAACTACTATAAACAATCCAAATAATCTGCTAAAAAAATGCCCATAACCTGCTGCAAAAGCTGCTACAAACAGTCCAAATAATCTGTGGATAAAAAATTATAGCCAAATTTAGACATTAAAATATAATGATAGTTTTGTATGTTTACATTATTGTTGACACCACAAATGCAGATAAAACTCATAATCTGAGTATCAAACTCAATTTACATTATTGTCAACTCCGGATTCCGGAGCTCCGGAATCGAATTCCGGAGGTCAACTCCGGATTCCGGAGCTCCGGAATCGAATTCCGGAGGAGATCTCCGGAATTCGAAGATTTTTTTTTTTTTTCGAATTCCGGAGGTCAACTCCGGATTCCGGAGCTCCGGAATCAAATTCCGGAGGAGATCTCCGGAATTCGAAGAATTTTTTTTTTCTTTTTCCGGATTCCGGAATTCCCCCACTTTTTTTATTCAAGATGATGAACGAAACCCATTTAAGAATGAAGCTTCAAGGTTAGTAATGGTGGTGGGTTTGTTGAAGATGATGAACGAAACCCATAGATTTCCATTTCCGGAAATTGAAGGAGTTTTAAGATTTCGAATCGTCGTGTACCTTTTCGTTGTTAGAGATGAAGAATTAATGGAAGTTGAAGTTGTAAGATGAAGAAGAATCAATGGTTATTAAAGATCAATGGAGATGAAGATCAATGCCATGGAAGTTGGAAAGTTGAGGGAGTGTTGGAGAAGAGAGAAGTTGGAAAGTTGAGGGAGTGTTGGAGAAGACAAGGGTATTTTTGATATTTCACCCCAAAGTGACATCATCAAAGGGTCAAAAAAGGTTAATATGAAAATGGAGGTCAAAAAAAATTAATTAAGGATTTTGGAGGTCAATTTACCCAAATTTCCAACCTTCTAAGGTAATTATTTGGGGGTTTAAATTTGATCAAATGGTCTTTCCACATACCTTTTTATATAGATAATATTAAAAAAAATCAGGCCTGTTAAGTTTGGATGGAAATTGGAAAATTGATAGTGTAGGGGTGAAAAAATCTAAATTGAAAGTATAGGGGTGTAAAGTGAAAAATGTCAATAGCGCAGAGATCATTGGTGCATTTAACCCTAGTTTTTAAGGAAAAACATTTCAACTTGGTTTTGAAATCATACCATAAAGTTTCTTAATTCATGAAATTTGGGATCAAAGTATCCTTGTACTCTCAAATTTCAATTCCCAAGAAATTTTTTAGGATGAAAAAATGTAACATCCCCAAAATTCTCAAAACACGGAAATTTATATAATAACAGCAGAAGCAATAAATTCAATGAAAACCCATTTATTTCAACTTTATAAACGAAATTGTTCTCAGTTCGATCGAACTTATTTAAAATACTAAAATCCAATTCATTGTTTCAAAGTATAAACCAGTAGTAATGCAACTTAGTAAAACAAATAAAATCCAATCATATTGCAAAACACGATAAAACTCAAGATAAGTTCATAACAACCCAAACTAGACTCTACTAGAAGGAACAATTTCGCTGGCGGTGTAAATCCTTTCCAACCGAGCCACTGATCACGAAGCATCGTCAGCTGCCAGATTTCTTCTTCTTTTTACCTGAAAAAAAAAATAAGTGTAGCATCATGAGGCTACGCCCAATGAATAGAAATGTTTAAAGAAAAGTAATGCCATTGAGAAACTTCCCTAAATCCTTTAAGTCCATAACAATCTCACATCTCCCAATCGGTTTTCTCAACTTAATAGTTATTACTTTTTACCCAATGCCTTAACTCAACTAATGTTCGCGAACAAAAGTGAGTTTCTTCCCCAAAAGCATCGAACTTGTACTTCTACAATTCAATATTTTAAGGTATTCTTCTTATGTATCCTCAAACACATAAGCGAATCTACATTGTATATTCTTTCCCATTGATCAAATGGAATGAACCTGCCCCGTTAAGTGAAATTACGTCATGCACAACAGTAATTTCCCCCCTTAACGGCATATTCTTTATTAAGTATGGCCATACTTAATGTGAACCTCCAACCATATTGTTTAAGGCACTAAAACAATATGATTTAACTACAAGCATCACTACTAGAATGCTTGACAAGCCTAAGTCCGGTTTCTAGCTTAGAATTATCGTTTCTACCCAAAACCGACTTTTATGAGGCTTAACTTGGAATTTTTAATTTCTGGAAATTAGGCTCTTTCCTAACCTTAATATAATCTAAAATCATCCAAAATCTCAAGTTTATCTCACAAATCGATCACCCAAAGAAATTCCACTAAAAAGAGCTAAACTAGCCTAAACTAGTGTAGTTTAGCTCTAATTTCGGACACTAGGATGGCCTAAAGATTCTAGATAAAATTCGGCGGCATAACACCTATATTATCACTCCCAATAAAAACTAAAATGACCTGTAAAAAGATCCAGATCCCAACAAGAATCTAGTTATGAAACTAGAAAAAGGCCTAGGCTAATTTTCCTCCTATTGGGCACTAAGCATGACGTTTTCTCTTAAAAACCAACAACTTTATGGGACTTTAAAACATCCATAAAATAGTCTTAAACATCATAAAATAGCTCATCATTAACTCCAAATAAGTTGCATAACAATAAGAGGCACAACAAACAATTTACATGCCTAAATTCCAATTTTAAACACTTTACAACTCAAAATTATGCAACTTTTATAAAACAGCCCCATAACCTCTTTAAAACAAACTTAAATGATCTCTTTAATGTCCAAAAGTTCTAAAAACATCTTATAAAAGAAAAGGAAAACAAAACATAGAATTAATTAACCTTAAACACATCTACTCACCTTAGATTCTTGAACTTTCAAGAATTCAAACTCTTCTTATCCAAGAACTCCTACAACCTCTCTTGAAAGTTCAAGAAATCATTCTAAAACTTCATCAAACAATTAGCCACTACAAGGAAGATCGGTTCTACACCTATATGAAAAATATACGGAGTAAATCGATCAAGAATCAGAGAAAAACATAATGGATCCGAACTGTTTTTGGCTCATAACATTTTCTGAAGAATTCAGATTACTACGAAATTATGCTTAATGGAAAGATAACGAAAAACCAATAGAAGTGGATAGTTTACTTGCATAAATCGGAGTCCAAATGAATGAGTTATGGCCAAAATACTATGGAGAATTTTATTTGGGTAAAAATTGGAGAAAATGAGATTAATGGAGGCTGGTTTTCGGATTAGGGAAGAAGAAGAAGAAGATTTTAGGGTTTAATCCCGATTTCAATTAATTACGAAAATGTCACTGCATTAAAACAATCATAACTCATTCACCGGGACTCCGAATGATAATCCGTCAGTTGCATTGGAATCGTAATAACGAGACGATCAATATCATCTAAAAATATTAAAGTAAACTTGTGGTTTTAATTTTGAGATTTGGGAAATTACCAAAATACCCTTACGAGAAAACGAGGTATTTTTCATCAAATTCATCAATCCAACTTCATTAGTATCATTTTGAGAAAATTATTATAATTTCTAATTTTTTATACTCTTACTTGATAACGGGCCGTTACAAAAAAGTTTTGAAAAATTTATTTCAAATTGGTTTTAAAATCATTCCATAAAATTTTTTAATTCATGAAATTTAGGATAAAAATATCTTTGTACTCCCAAATTTTAAATCATTGGATTTTTTTTTGAATGAGTAAGTTTGGAAAAAGAAAAGAATAATTTAAATTACTTTTAAAATCAAACCATAAAATTTCTTATTTCATAAACTTTGGGATCAAAGTATCCTTGTACTCCCAAATTTTAATAATATTTTTTTTTTTGAAAGATGAATTTTGAAGAAAAAAAGATACTTTTTAAAACAAATTGGTTTTTTACCTTATAAAAAAAACAATAAACTTAACAAATAATAGATGTCAATTAATTTAAGGTAGTAAAATAAAAACTAAACATAAACATGATACACAAAAATATAATAATCAAATGAAACTATATAGCAAACCAATTATAATGTAACAGTTATTCCAAATCAAACTTGAAACTTTCTTAACTCTTTGACCATATTTTGACTTGATTCTTTCTCCAAAAATCATTCATTAGTCTAATACTACCTATCACCTCAAAAAAAAAAATGTTATATATAAAAAAAATCAAATTTTTATGAAAGAAAAAATACTTCATTTTCGGTTTTATCAAATAAAATATGCAGAATTTTGTACCAACTTCGAAAAATCATATCTTTTTTTATACTTAATTAAATAGAACGATTCTTGTTTCTAAAGTTTCTTTATGAGTCTACTTTTAAGAAAAAATATTCATAAATAATTAAACTAAACAAATAAGCACAGAATAATCACAAAATAGAACATGCTCAAAAAAATCTTGTAGCCTATAAATTCATTTGAACAACAAACTTCAAAAAATCATTACTTTCAAACCACAAATCGGAATTCGTTGATTTTTTTTTCTCTATGTATTCATGTTGGAGTCTATTTTAATGAAAAAATTATTATATAATCCAAATAAATATATATAAATCTCAGAATGTATCTGAACATGGAAGCCTCAACCTAAAAAAAACAGTTTTTTTTTAAAGAATACACTTATTTTGCTTGAAGATGGAAATAATTCAAGACCAATCATGTAACTATATAAATAAATAAGCATACTCATGTAAAAATGAAAATTACCATGAATATTTTTATTACCCCTTGAGTCTCCTTTTTGTGTTAAAGTGAGAGGATAGAGTTATGAGAAATGATTTTATGGAATGTGAATAAAATTGGATGATATGAGAATGGTGGAGGAGATGACAGCGTTTAAAAACTTAAGGTTCTTTTGTGAAGGATGGTTAAGTTATGGATGGTAAATGATGGAGAGTTGGGAGATGGTTTTATGTTTTTCAAAGGTATGAAGAGAGGGAGACAAGAGAGAGATGAATGATGGATGGATGGATGGAGAAAGATGGAGGAATTGGAATGTGGAAGATTATGGTTTATTTTATTTTTTTATAAAAATTGGAGGCCTCCTCCCCCCTCCTCTTGAAAATGGGAAAATATGATGAATATATAGTTATTTTATTTTTTTGTTTTTGAGTTTTACCCTTTTTAGTAATAAATTTGAAAAAATCTTCCAACCCTATTCCCCCTCTTTTTACTAACCACTTTAGTCTATGAATTCAAAATTTCCCCCTCTTTCTTTTCTTTTCTTTTTCATTTATTTTATAACAAAATACTTATCCACCATTTCCCCTTTTTGCATAAAATATATTTCTAGATTTCCATTCATTTTCTCTATTTCTTTTTATCCTTCCCTTTTTAACAAAGCATATATTTTAAAATAAAACAATTTAAACTCATCCACTACTTTCCTATTTTTGCAAAAAATATTTTCTTAAATTTCCCCTTATTTTCTCTCTTTCTTTTAACAATCCTACTTTACCTAACCATTTAAAAACTCATTTTTTTAAGAAAATAGGAAGGAATCTAGAATATTCTAAATATTGTTATAAATTTACTTTGAATTAGACTAATTAAAAAAAGAGGTGCTCATTTCAATCAATTAAAAGAAAACGAAAAATGGTCTATTTTATTTCAATTTATTTAATTAAAAAAACTTTAATTTTTATATAAATCCGGACAAAGTTAGGGGTCTACACTCGAACCCACAGGATAAGCATCCGTCGCCTCTTGAAGCGTCGCCGCGCCACTGCTTTGGAACCTCAAATCAGTCTTGAAATCTTCTGCGATTTCACGAACCAATCGGTGGAAATGGACGTTTCATGATCAAAAGTTATGTCCCTTTTTAGAAGAATCCATCTAATGAGAAAGAGAATATGAAGAAGAAGAGGTCAAAAATGTTTTTTTTACATGCCTTTAGGAATAAAAAAGAATAAAACATGATGGTCTATCAGATTTGGATGGTTAATTGGATGGAAATTGGAAGAAATAAAGTGTAGGGGTGAAAAAACCAAATTAAAAGTATAGAGATGAAAATTAAAAAAGTAAAAAAAAAAAGGGATTATTGGTATATTTAACCATTTTTTATACACTTGAGAGATGGGGATCAAACAACTCAATTGGCACTTTATTGAAATAGTATTATGTCAAGTGTTAATATTGTTATATATTTTTATTTAATTTCAATAATTTATATAAACTCTTACATGTCTCTTAGTATTTTTTATTAGTGTGATTTTAAAAATTCTCAAAACGAAATGATTAAATTGACCGGTCAAAATTGACAGGTGAATTAACTTGTTTAAAAAATAAAATAAAATAATTTACGGTCTTCAAATTTTTAACACACAATTACTAAGGATAACTTTTTTTTCCTGTTGATAAATGAAATTTAATAAGTAGAAAATTGTATTTAAAGGATCATTAATTAAAGTTAGTTTTAACAACTTAAATAAATTAGAAAAAAAAAAGTGTAAACCATGGTCGATATCGATAGAAATATCGAGTTTTTAATTTACGGATATGTCGATGGAAATATCGATGTCGATGGTTATTTGGATAAAAAATGGAAATGAAGAAAACTTAAATGAATACATAAAATTAATCGATGAAACTTGAACTACTCTTTAAATAAGTTATAATTAATCATCTAAATAAGTTATGCATTCATAAACGATATTTAACATAAAGAAAAAAAAAATCAATAGATTAAAGAGAGAGATAAAAAAAATTAATTAAATTTATAGAAAAATCGAAGAGATAATGAACTTAAAGTTAGTAATAAATTAAATAGAGAGAGTGATTAAAATAAAAAGTTAAAAAATAATAAGGAAAAGAGGGTGATCAACGATAGTTTAATAGTACTCCAATGGAAATATAAATAATGTCGAAAATATTATTTATCCCCGTTTAAGAAAAGGCACCTCCATTTTAAAGACATATCAATGGACATATCGACAATGTCGAAGACATTTAGAGCCCGTTTGGTAACCTTCCCAATTTCTATTTCTTGTTTATATTTCTCATTTTTAAGAAATGAAGTAGTTTGGTAACTCCTCTTGTTTCTTGTTTTTCTTTTTTTTAGAAACATTTCCCAAAATTGGGTAGAAATTTAGAAATAACAAATTATAGTTTCTTATTTCCCTTTCTTGTTTCCAAAATTTTCAACACATTTATAAATTATAACATTGTCCTGTTTTGACTTATAAAATAATTATAAATGTTGTTGCGTAAAAATGGATAGCTTCCACGTAGGCAACAAACTTAATTTATGGGAAGAGTCGGAGGTAGTGCGCTGCTTCGACGACGTGCTACGTAGGTACCTGCACAGGAAAGGAAAAGAGCACCGGTGTGGTGCCGGCCTAACACCCTCCGATGCTAAAGTCAGAGCAAGCAGAGCTAGTGTGCCAGAGAGAATAGTAGTAGAAATTAGTTACCTCATGAATGAATTTCTTCTCCTATTTATAGGAGATTAGGTTGATGACATCATCGTGCCACGTGTCGCGTCAGGATTGGGCCATGTGTTGCTTCTCAATTACGTGTCGCTTATGGGTTGAGTCACGTGCCGTTTTCCAAGTGGATACTTGTATTCAATCTTAAGTATTAGGTCTATGTCGAAGACCGCGGTCAGACGAGGTGCTTTGGACCAGGTGCCCAGCAACGCGGTCAGACGAGGTGCCTTGGACCAGGTGCTTTGGACCAGGTGCCCAGCATCGCAGTCAGACGAGGTGCCTTGGACTAGGTGTTTTGGACCTGGTGCTTTGGACCAGGTGCCCAAGTACCGTGGTCAGACCAGGTGCGTAGACAAATCTTATCCAGTTGTAAAATTCCACGTATATCCCATTTCACCCCACAACAGAGGCTTCCTACTCCCGAGTTGAGTTGAGATGCGAGTTCAATGCTACTTGGGAGTATTCTTTCAAATTGGAATTTTGCTTCAATTAATTTCTTGAAAAAAAATCAAAGTAAAAATTCATAAAAATTCTTTTGAAGCCTCCACCACAAAAGGAAATTTAATCTTCCCTAATTTTTTGTGCTCAAGTTTCGCGGTCAGACCAGGTGCTCAAGTACCGCGGTCAGATCAGGTGCCTAAGTACAACGGTAGACCAGGTGCTTTAATCTTTGTTGGACTTGACATCATCATAAATTAATTAAGAGATCTGAGCTATTGCCTTTGTCTCGATCCAACGATTGCGATATCAACCCAATTAAGAGATAAGAATCAAATCAGGGATAAGATCAAATCATAAATAAGATCAAATCTCTATAAATATCAAAGTTCACCTTCTTCCATAATTCACAAATTGGAGAACTGGTAAGTTTTAAATTCTCTCTTCCTTTCTTTCTTTTATTCGAAGACTCTCTTTGACATCGTCTTCTTCAATTTCTCGATTTTGCAGGTTTGCCTTCTCATCCAGTAGAAACAACCGTGGTAGGGCGTCAAATAATCAGGTACATATTGCCCCCTTTCTAAGTTTAAGATAACTTCTCTTAAAACGTAGAAATTTAATAATTTAGGGCTTGACAAACTGAAGTTGATGGATTGAGGAATGAAAAATACATAAATCGAGAGTAGAATTGATAAGTAGGAAAAAGAATTAGAGGAAAAAGAATAAATAAATAAATAAAATTATATAAAAAAAACATGAACAGCGCCTACGGCGCTGTTCTTAACATTTTTTATGAACAGCGCCGTTTTAACAAATTGAATTGAATTTTTTTTTTAATGTATAATGCTCGCGGGTCAAAACCTGACCCGCGTGTCTTGAATTTAATTTTTTTTCTTTTTAGCAGGTGTAAATACTCGCGGGTCAAAAACTGACCCGTGGGTTTGTACGCGGATCAGGTTTTGACCCGCGTACTTCATATATTTTTTAAGCGCTGTAGCTTCCTTTTCACGTCTAACTTTTAACTTCTGCGTTCTTTTGTAGGCGTGTTTGCGGTCGCGTAGTTTACTTAGAGGACCATAGTCGATTCTTTCCTCTTTATCGAATTCAGGTATGTCACATTGGTCATCCTCTAAGCACATTTTTTGTCTTCAAATTGTACATCTAAACAGTTGTTGCTTCAAAAGACTCTAAGATAGAATCCTTTTTCATTTTAGGATGTCAGACGCAAATTCTAATTACGAAACTGAGAACAAAGACGATTTGGGGGGGTCGAGTTTTGAAACTGAACCGAGTACTCACAAGGATGATTCCGAGATAGATTCTTACCCTTCTACAATTACCTTAGGACACCTAAAACGAATTAGAACGTTGTTTGATATACCTTCATCCATTACTCTTAGGTGTCCTGAAGTGGGCGAGACTATTCATGACCCCCCTATTGGAGAAGTCAGTTTTCATTTACACACACTCAAATGTGGAGTTAGACTTCCTCTCATCATTTCCTTCAGAGAGTGTTGAATTATATGGGGTTAGCTCCCGCTCAACTTGCTCCCGCTCAACTTGCTCCAAATGGCTGAACCGTTCTACTTGGGATTTGGGTTCTTTGGCATCTCCATGGCGGTGGATCTTCTTTAACTTATAAAATTATTCATGCCCTTTATCGACTAAAGAGCTTACCTGGGGAGAAATCCATGTATTATTTTACCTCCCGTGGTGATAAGCTATTGACGATTCCTCTTATTACAAAGAAATGGAAAAATCAATGGTTTTTTGTGGGTGGTGATTGGTTGTCTTTAATACCTGAACAAGATCATACTCATCGAGTTCCTAGGCTCTTTAAGAGTTCTGGTAGGTTCACTCTAAGAAATTTTTACAACCTGCCTCTCCCATGCTTCCACTTGTTCATTAACTCATTCTTCTTTTACTATGGTGAGAGATTTGGAACTCATTCAACTATCTCAACCAACTAAAAAGATAGTTAATGATATTTTGAGTATTTCAGTTCAAGATCGTAACTCTATCGTCCTCCTATTAGACGAACTACTCATTGCTTCTGGCCTTGCTTAGCCTTTTGTTGAAGATACTAGTAAGTCTTTGTAATTTGTATATATGTTGTGCCACAAAATGGTACATATCTGACATTTCATTTTTTTTTTTAGCTATGTCAGGTCAGGCAGCTCGCAAGTTCATTGAAACCGGCAAACGCCAAAAATACGTAGATGCTTCTGGTAAAGATCCAAAGAAAGTAACTAACAAACAACCTGATCGTCCTGGGACTTCAGTCGAGAAACGTCGTCATGAGTCAGATGTTGGTAAAAAATCTTTACCTACCACAGTCCCAAGCTTGAGTGCGGGCCCTTTTTCTCACCGTGATGTTCGACATTCTATAACTGATCCTGGTTGTGTTTACTTTGGAGAGGATGATGAGTCTTTTAAGGAAGAAATTGCACCGATCAGTTCAAATTTTTAGACTGTTCTGCTACTTGATCAAGATTGTGCACGGTCCATGACCACTCCAACTCTAATTGACTCGTCTATTGAGGAATATTTAAAGGTATTTATTGTTTCACTCTTATCATTTCTTTTGTTTTTTCTTTCACTCAGATGAATTAAATGATTGTTTCGCCATTATAGACTGGGGCTAGGATGAACATGGCCTGCGTACAGATGGAGAAAAAGATTCTTCGTCTTGAAGACACTGTGAAACTTTGTGAGAGAAGTTTATTTGATAGCGCACGATTGCAGGAGAAAGAGCGTGTTGAGAAGAATAAGCTGAGGAGTGAAATAGTTGAAGTGCAAAAATACTTAGATGAAACTTCTGATAGGCTCAAAAATACCTTGATTAAGTTTGGCGAACTCAAAGTTAAAACTCAGGATGAAAGCGAACTACTTGCTATGCTTCAATCTGTCAATAAGGACGCAGACCTGGAAGTTTTTCTCTTCGACCTCGGCGTCAAATGAGCACTTGAGAAGGTTACCGAGAGATTTCCAGATCTTGATCTCAAGTTTGTTAGGGAGAGTTTCAACCTTTCCCGCACCAATGTTGTTGTCGACATTGAGACAGTGGATGATTCAGCATGACGACTTTCTTAGATTTAGTTTTTATTTTTGTTCCTCTTTAGTTGGCAGGACAATCTGATTTTCTCATGCCTTTTTTTATTATTTAGGATATCTCCGAACTTATGTTGCTTTTCATCTTCAGATTTATTTCATGTTGCCTTCATTTATTGGTTTTATTTATTTTCTAAGTTTTATCAATCAAGTGTGGCTAAATAGCCCTGCACCTAAAATTAACTTAGAATTTTTAATAAACTTTAGTTTTTGTTCTTTCTAAGTTTTCTCAATCAAGTGTGGCTAAATAGCCCTGCACCTAAAATTAACTTAGAATTGTTAATAAACTTAAGTTTTTGTTCTTTTTAAGTTTTATCAATCAAGTGTGGCTAAATAGCCCTACACCTAAATGAACTTAGAATTTTCAAAAACTTAATTTTTGTTGTGCTTGTCGCTCATTCTTGTTGGTGTAGCAGCATAATGCGTAGTAATAGTGCAAGTTGTAAATACCGTATTTTGTCCGGCTAAATTTATTAATTTTTATTTATTTTATTTTTTTTAAATAAAGAAAATTGAAATAAAAAATAGAATTTGATTGTTTTAAAAATAAAGATAATTTTATTTTCAAAAATAAAATTGATCTTATATTTTAAAAAATAATTAGATTTTAATTTTGTTTTAAATTTAAATGATAAAGACGATTTTTATTTCAAAAATAAAATTGGCTTTTAATTTTAAATATAAAATAATTTTCGATTTTATTTATTTTAAAAGTTGTTATTTTAAATTTGTTTTTTTAAATTATTGTAGAGATAAGTTAGTCAATTTTAAATTAATTTGAAATGGTCAAAGATAAATAGGAATTGAGATAGATTTAAATAAATTCGTAGAGATATTATTTGATTTAGATTGAGTTAATCTCTAAGTATTATCTGTTATTATCACAAGTTTATCTCTAGTTTTGGCTATAAATAGGACCCTTCACTCTTAGAATAGGTCATTGGTAGAAACACAGAAAAACGGTAGAGATCACGTATCAAAGTTTGGGAGAAAAAGCCAAACACAAATTTCTCCATCTCATTCTCTCCTAAACAAATTCAACTCTTCCCATCTCTTCAAGGAATCAAGGTAAGTTCTTTTCTCCTTCAAATTATTTCCTAGTCTTATGAGTCTTTTGTGTTTCAATTAAATTCGTGATTCTTAGGTACTGTTTTTTTATTATGTGTTTGTTTTATTTGAAAATAGACTGATAGACGAAGATATAGGAAAAAGAATCAATCAATTTCGATTTCTGGTTTGAAAGTTATGATTTTTTTTAAGTTTAAGGTTTTAACAGATTCACTGTTTCCGGAAAAAACTGCAGCGTCCTTGATTTCGACTATTTTCGGTGATATTTCTCTGATATCTATTTTTGAAGTTTATTTTTCCTGTAAACTAGACTGATAAATGAAGCTTTGAGAACAAGAATCAACTCGTTTGGATCAGTATTTAAAAAGATATGATTTTTCAAAGTTGATACAAATGCTGCAGGATTTTTGTACAAAATAAAACGTGATTGAGATTTGTTTTACATGAATTCTGATTTTTATTTTTAAAATTAACTCCTTTTAACATTATAGTTTAATGATATATTAATAAGGTGTATTTAGGTTAAAGAATTAAGTCAAAACACATTTTAATTAATGAGATATGAAATTTTCAAGTTTAGACTTTGATTTGAAACACTTGGTACTTTTAATTGGCTTGTGATATTAGTACATTAAAATTCTTTTATTAAATAAAATAATAAAAATGTTTTAAAATATAAATACAAACCCGATGATGGGATTTTGGGAAGTAACAATTCTCAATTTCTCTAGGTGAGGGATTTTTCAATTCCGATACTTGTTCAATTAACGGCCATAACCCCGCTCAATCAATCTTTGAACTTACATCATTCTTGATGTTAAGAGAAGACTTGAATGAGACATTTGTTTTCATAAATTAAAGTCAATTTTTCACCAATTAGTTTAATTAAGGACCAATAGTTTAAAATTAGATAGTATAAGATAAGATTAGGTTAACCGTTTTTTTAAAATGGATGTCGTAGGGTGCTAATACCTTCCCTATGCATAAATGACTCCCGAACCCGATCTGGTTTTTGTAGACAATTTTTAATATTTAGGTGACCAATCACACTCGAATTTGGTTGGTGGCGACTCCAAATTTTTTGCTTTTCACAAAGAGGCCTATAAATTGGACGTTGGCGCTCCGCGTCGCAATTACGTTGTGACACAAGTAGTAAACAAAGTAGTAGCAGTAGGCCCCCACTCAAGCTGCACTTTATACCTTAAAGTGTTACTTGAGTTTGTGAGTTATTGAAGTAGCTTGTTCTGGGCTGAGCTTAGGTTCACACTTAGTGGTAGCCTTTCCTTATGCTTAGTTGGTTCTTTTTCAACACAAGTAAGTTTATGAAGTTGAAAGAGTGTCGTCTCATTTCATTTATTGGAATGAAATTACATTGAATGAAAATTGCCGAAACAACTCAAACATAAATGAAATTTTAAAGACATCATTGATAAAAGGTCTTGAGGTGCTCTGCATTCCATGGATGATGTAATGCCCTGTTGTTGAGGTCTTTCAATCTGTAAGTACCCGGTCTCACTACCTCAGTGACCTTGTATGGTCCTTCCCAAGTTGGTCCTAAGGTCCCACTATTTGGGTCCTTTGTATTTGGCAATACTTTTTTGAGAACGAGATCATCCACTTTGAAATTGCGTGGTTTGACTCTAGAGTTGTAGTATCGTGCCACCCAGTTTTTATACTCAGCAACACGGAGACGAGAAGTCTCTCTATGCTCTTCAAGGAGATCAAGGCTTAACCTTAGGCATTCTTCATTTATCTCCGGATTGAAATGTTGTATTCTTGGAGAATTGAGACCTATTTCAACAGGCACAACCGCGTCTGCTCCGAACGCAAGTGAGAAAGGAGTCTCGCCTGTAGAAGTTCTAACTGTTGTTCTGTATGCCCATAACACATTAGGTAGCTCTTCTGCCTATAGCCCCTTCAACCCTTCTAGTTTGGTTTTCAAGTTCTTTTGATAGTTTCATTCACCGCTTCCACTTGACCATAAGCTTGGGGATGTGCAGGAGAGGACTTGAAGTGCTTAATACAAAGCTCTGAACACCAAGACTTGAACTTCTCGTTATCAAATTGTTTTCCATTGTCAGAGACAATTGCATAAGGAATACCAAACCGGCAAACTATGCTTCTCCACATAAAGTCGGTAGTTTTGCGTTCGGTGATTGTAGCTAAGGCTTCAGCCTCAGCCCACTTAGTAAAATAATCCACAGCTACAATTGCAAATTTAGTTTGACATTTTCCTTGTGGAAGTGGTCCTATCAAGTCAACCCCCCACTGAGCAAATGCCTAAAGGCTTGTGACATTTGTTAAGTATTCAGGTGGTTGTCTTGGGACCGTAGAAAAATGTTGACAAGTGACACCTTCGATAGAATGACTTAGCATCTTCTTGTAAAGTGGGCCAGTAGTAGCCTTGCCTTACAATTTTGTGAGCCAATGACCTTCCTCCTGAATGGTTACCACATACTCCCTCATGAATCTCTTTCATTATGTAGTCTGCCTCCTCAGATAGAAGACATCTAAGTAGTGAAAGAGAAAAACCCCTCTAATATAGCACATCTCCTTCTAGGATATAGTGGGTTGCTTGGCGTTGAAGTTTTCGTGCTTCAGCTTTGTCGAGAGGTAGCTCCCCATCTTTTAAGAATTTTATGATGGGATCCATCCAGGAAGGGGTGGTCGACTGCAATGTCTGTTCAATATCCATGGCTTCCAGGTCATCTATACTTGAGTTGGGTAAAAATTCTACTGGTACAGTACGACTTAACTCAGTCTTGTATGCGGATTCTAAGCGTGCTAACGAATTAGCATTAGAGTTTTCTGAGCGTGGTATTTATTTTACCCCCCACCACTCAAAGGCTCAAAGAAGATTTTTAACCTTTTCTAGATAGTCTGCCATCCTTTCTCCCTTGGTCTGATACTCTGCTGTTATCTGATTGATAACCAATTGAGAGTTGCTAAACACTTTGATACAGCTTACCCCTATCTTCCTTGCTAACCGCAACCCAGCTAGAAGTGCTTCATACTCAGCCTCATTGTTGGAATTTCTGAATCGAAACCTTAAAGTGTAGTCAATGTGAGCTTGGTCAGGTGAGACTAAGATAAGGTCTGCTTCGCAGCCTTTCATGTTGGAAGATCTGTCCACGTAGAGTGTCCATGTGGACCCTTCTCTTTGTGGAAGGATGAGCTCTTTGTTTACAGCAAGTTCTCTTTCATGGGTTAAATGTGTCTCTTCTTTTGTAGGTGTGAGCTCTGCTATAAAATCAACCACAACTTGGCCTTTTATAGCAGTTCTTGGCTTGTATTGAATATCATATTCACTGAGTTCCACAGCCCACTTCATCAGTCGACCTGACGCTTCCGGTTTTTGTAAAACTTGCCTTAATGGGTGATTTGTCAGAACTACAATCCCATGTACTTGAAAGTATGGTCTCAACCTTCGAGCTGAGGTTATTAAAGCTAGTGCCAATTTTTCCATTTGCGGGTAACTCATCTCTGCGACTAACATGGCTTTGCTCGTATAGTAGGTAGGTAGTTAAACTCCACATTCTTCTCTTACTAGAGCTGAGCTCACTGCCGTTTCTGACACAGCCAAATATAAAAATAATTCTTCACCTAGGACAGGCTTGGAGAGTAGAGGCGCAGAGCTTAAGTAATCCTTTAGCTCTATGAAGGCCTTCTCACACTCCTCCATCCATTCAAACTTGCTTCCCTTCCGAAGAATCTTGAAGAAAGGTAAACATTTATCAGTTGCCCTGGATATAAATCTGTTCAACGCAGCTATTTTTCCATTAAGACTTTGTAGCAGCTTAAGGTTCTTTGAGGACTCCATATCCAGAACAGCTTTCAACTTTTCGAGATTCGCCTCAATACCTCTTTGGTGGACCATGAACCTAAGAAATTTTCCTGAAGTTACTCCAAATGCACATTTGTCCGGGTTAAGTTTCATCTGGTACCTTCTTAGCACATCAAATGCCTCTTTTAAGTCCAATGTATGTTGGTCTGCCTGCCGGCTCTTGACCAACATGCCATCTACATAGACTTCCATGTTTCTCTCAATCTGCCTTGTGAACATTTTATTCACCATTCGTTGGTAGGTCGCACATGTATTCTTCACCCCAAATGGCATAACCTTGTAGCAATAAAGCCCCTGACTTGTCACAAACGATGTTTTCTCCCGGTCAGGCTCGTACATTTTGATTTGATTATAACCTGAGTAGGCATCCATAAAAGTCATCATCTTATGGCCTGCTGTAACGTCCACCAGCTGGTCAATTCGAGGTAGAGGGAAACTATCTTTTGGACATGCCTTGTTGAGGTCAGTGAAGTCTATACATACCCGCCATTTTCCGTTAGCTTTTTTAACAAGAACAACATTGGACAACCAGTCCGGGTAGTGTACTTAATGAACAAAGTCTGCTTTTAAAAGCTTTTCTACCTCCTCAGCTATAGCTTCGTTCCTGGTCTGGTCAAACACTTTACGTTTTTGTCTGACGGGACGGAAGGTATTGTCGACATTCAAACGATGAACCATGATTTTAGGGTCGATACCCGACATATCTTCATGAGTCCAGGCAAACACATCAATATTTTCTTTAAAAAATTTTATTAAGTCATCTCTCTGCTGACCCCCCAGTCTTGTCCCGATTTTGACAAACTTATATTCATGTAGAAGCGGGACAGATTCCATATCTTCTGTTGGCATTGCTCTTTGTTCGAACTCTTTCGGCGGTACTACTAAGGTAGGTTGCTCTGCTTCTTCAGCCAGAAAGGCCGTTGCAGACTGCACCCCTTCCTCAGTTTGTTCTACCGCGATCATGTTTACCGGTGTAGCTCCCCTCATAGCTGTGTAGTAACACTTTCGGAAGACTTTTTGCTCCCCTTTTATTACCCCTACCCCGCCTGAAGTAGGGAACTTCATCATTTGATGGTAAGTCAAAGGTACGGCCCTGAGAGCATGGATGGTAGATCTTCCCAATATGATATTGTAAACTGATGGGTGCTCGACCACTACGAATTCTACCATTTTAGTGATGGTGTTGGGCTCTTCTCCGAAAGTGACTGGCAATTCAATACTTCCTTCAGGGATGACCTACTCTCCTCCAAATCCCACCAAGGGTTCTGGACTTCTTTTCAATTTTTGTCTTCCAAGTCCCAATTTTTCAAAAGCACTGAGAGAGAGAGTACATCTACCGATCTACCTCCGTCGACCAAGACCCGATGTACTCTTAAGTTTGCTACAATAATTACCACCACCAGGGCATCATTGTGAGGCTGATGGATATCAACCACTTCTTCTTCATCAAAATCTATTTTTGTTTTTCAAACAGACATTGTAGAAGTAGAAAAGACCTCGAATCTGGGTGGGGCGTGACTCGCTTCTCGAGCGGTCGCCTTTCTTTTTCTACTCGACTCTCCACCAGCTGGTCCACCAAAAATAGTTCTTATGTCACCACCTAAAGATTTTTGACCACCTCGGTCTTGGTTTTTTCGTTCGGGTCTAGCTTCGTGTTGTCCTTCTTCTCTACTCATCACAAACTCCTTTAAGTATCCTCTTTGAATTAAAGCTTCAATTTCCTCCTTGAGGTCAAAACAGTCGAAGGTGGTGTGACCATGATCCTTGTGGAAAAGACAATATCTATCTTTATTTCTTTTGTTAGATCCCGCCTTCATCCTTGACGGCCACCTAACCAAGTTCTTATCCTGGATTTCCATGAGTAGCTGTTTTGCTGGTATGGTGGTGGGGGTGTACTTCTTGAACTTACTAGAAGGAAGACTTTGTTTATCAAGTCGATTGATAATTCGTTATTTTAGCACATAAACTTGAGATTTTTGTTCATACTTTGATGATTAAATAGCCTAAAAACTAACTAACTGTCTATGATTTGTGTTTATGTGCTAGATTGGAGAAGATGGAATGAAAAACGGCTTAAAATTACATTTTGGACCTTTCTTGACGCTTCAGTGCCATGGCAACAACTTTCAGTGGCCGCGGCCACAAGGAAAAGTCTGAATCCAAGCCAAAATTCCAGAGAGCTCAGCGCCGTAGCACAGATTTCTCGTCACCGTAGCACATAAATCGTGATTCTTTATTTTTATTTTTTTTTCCTGGCGTCACGGCGCCCAAATCTCTGTGCCGCGGCGCTCGCCGATATTTTTAGATTTTTTTTTTATTTAAATTAGTTTTGAAAAGTTCCTTTTTCTAATAGTTTTTAGGACGTTTTTATGGGTTTCCTCTCTGTAGCTATGAACATCATGTCTAGCTAAACTTCAATTTCCAATCAAAGGTTAATCAAGTTTAATTCTTTTTATTTGTGAGATCTAATCTTCATCTTCCTCCTTCTAATCTCTCTATTTGTATGTTTTCTATGCTTAATCTATTATCGTTTTGATTGATTGTTCAAATCGGATCCTTTGATGATTCTTCAATTTGATAATTTGTTAATTAGATTGTTTAAATCCGTAATTGTTTAGACATTTTAATCCTAGTGACAATTAGTATGATTGAGTCACAAGTCCTCTCATCCCATGCTATGAAAATATATGATCTAGTTTAAAATAAATCGAACGTTTCGTGTTTATTGGCTAGAATTGGTGGTCCTTCTCATCTTATTGTTGTCAATTGATTAAATCCTATTGTCGTACTCTAGGGTTGTCTTTGATTAGGGAAGTAATTAATGATCGTATCTTAATTGCCGACGAACTAAGGGAGGATAGATTAATAAGACGTTCTTAATAATCATAACCAATTTAGAGAGTGATTTAGGATTTCATTAGATAATCGATGATCAAATAATATGAATTAAACAATGATTACACCTTTGGTTGGAACCTTACCCTTGTTGAATCTCTTTTAAAGTTTTATTGTTTTCCTTAATTTCAACAAACTCAAAAACTCACAATTTTATTTCACCAATCTCTTTGGATTCGACCCTACTTTCCTCAAATCCAAAAGCCCGAAAGTAGAGACTTTTATTTTTGGTGGATTCGATGCTCACCAAATTTTGGCGCCATTGCCGGGGATTGGTGTTAATTAGATTTTTGTTTTTTTTTGTTTTTGTTTTTTTTTTGTTTTGTTTTTTTTATTTGACCGTTTATTTAGTGTTTCAGATTCAATGGCTACTCTAAGAGAATTAGGTAGATTTGAGCAACAATTAACTAACTTGACTGTTGTTGTTCAACAACTGGCATTGAAAAATCTTTAACAATATGTAGAACTTACACCGCACCTAACCATGTCGTCGACATGTGTTCTAGATTTCAAAGTAACCCTTATGAGTATGGCAGTCCAGTTAAAGGATTTCAAGACCAATCACAAGGGAAATATGATCACTACCCTCATTCTTACAATCCAGGTTGGAGGGATTATACTAATTACGAGCCAAGAGCAATAAACTACCAACAATACCCACATAGTCATCTCGACCCACCTCGAGAATCCACTTCAAGTTCAGGTATGTCTTTAGAAGAAATTGTGAAATCTCTTGCTACTAACACACTTTAATTTGAACAAGACACAAGAAGTAGCATCCAAAATCTGGAAGAGAAAATAGTTGAACTAGCATCTTCAATTAGTAGATATGAAAATGATGATAATCTACTATCTCAAACTGTGGAATCTCGAGTAGAGAATGTTAGCGCTATATCATTGAGGAGTGGAAAAGTTTTGGAAGAATCTAGGATGAAAGAGACTTTTGATATTCCAAGAGAAGAAACTGAAAAGGAAGTGGTCTCATCTCCAAAAGTTCAATTGAAGGTTCCTGTAAGAGCAAAAACTAAGGTATTGTTGACTCCTTCTCCTTTTCCATCTCGTTTGGTTAGCTCAAAGAAATATGAAGAGGAAAAAGAGATGTTGGAAACCTTTCGAAAGGTTGAGGTAAATATTCCGTTGATAGATGCAATTAAACAAATACCTCGATATGCAAAACTCCTTAAGGATTTGTGCACAAATAAGAAGAAATTGAAGGGTAATGAGAAAATAAGTGTGGGGGAAAACGTCTTGGCCATTATTCAAAGGAAAATGCCTCCTAAAGAGGGAGATCCAAGTATGTTTTCAATTCCATGTAAGTTAGGAGACTTAAGAATTGATAAAGCCATGCTAGATTTAGAAGCTTCAATCAATGTCATGCCTCTTTCCGTGTTTAAATCTTTAAATGTTGGCCATTTAAGAGAAACGGGTGTAATCCTCCAACTTGCTGATAGATCCAATGCTTATCCTGAAGGAATTTTAGAGGACGTGCTAGTACAAGTTAATGGTTTGGTATTTCCTGCAGATTTCTATGTTCTAGATATGGGGGATGATGATTTTACCTCCTCTTTAGTTCTATTAGGAAGACCATTCTTATATACCTCTAAAAAAATAATTGATGTACATGCTGGTATAATTACTACGGAGTTCGATGGTGAAGTTATAAAATTCAATATACATGACTCCATGAAACCCCCTGATGTTAATTCTTCAATTTTTGCCATGATTGACTTTTTCGATCCTTTGACTAATGATATTCTAGAATTGTTTGATAAGGATGACGTGCAGGTTGCTTCTATAAAGAAACCCAAAATTGAAGAATTGGAGCCATAATCCAGAAATATTTCAAGTCGATTTGGGATGTGCATTAATGAAGAAGCAACCCGGTCTAGCCAAAGACATGAAAGAAAGGCGCTTTTTGGGAGGCAACCCAAACTTCTATGTTTTTAGTTTTCGTTTTCATTTTCATTTTTTTTAGTTTTATTTGATTTCTTTAATTTGTTTTATCTTTAAAATAAATAGGATCAAATAAAGGCTATGCATGCTGAAGGATGATATTTTTCGTCAAAATCTCACACTCCCAAGCAGATAGTAATCCAACTACTAAGGATTGCTCTTTCAGAGCAGTTTTCTTCTCCACTTTATTTTTGTTATTTGTTCATTGAGGACAATGTTTGTGTTAAGTGTGGGGGGAAGAACCGTTGGAATAAAATTCATCTTTTTCCTTCATCTTGATGCTTTTAGTGTTTCATTCATGGATGATTAGAATTATTTGATTTTGTTGAATTATTTCGAGGCAAAAGAGAGATTAACATGAGTAGATAAATTCTTGTTGGCATGCCTTGAGTAGTTGATTTTGATGTATTTTTGAATGAGATGTGTTATGGGATTTGATACATTCTATCCCTTGAGAGTTTTTGAGCCACAAAGAGCACATTTTCATAATATTTTTGCTCTATTCATTTCTTGTGTGATTGTCAAACATGGTTGATTAAGCTAGAACTTGCTTTGTTATGCATGTTGAGGCCTCTTTGTTGATTTGATTGTTTAGAGTTTAGAAAGGGCAATTGGGTGATGCCATTTTTAGCTTTCTAAAAAAAGCCAACCTTGACAAATGTCTTTAGAAAGCCAATTTTGAGCCTAGACATTTTTCTTGGAAATTAACCACATTTTGAACAACCCATATCATTTTTTTGATTTCCTTTGAACCAAATTTGAGAAGAATTACTTGAATTTTTATTCACTTCATGCTTTTTCATAAAAAAAAGTGACAAATAGGTCTTTTCTTATTTCTCTTTCTTTCTTGTTTGTCTCATCATTAAAAAAAATAGAAAAAAAATGGCAACTAAAGTTGTTGTGAAAAAAGTTATTAAAAGAAAAAAAAAATGATTGAGAATTGATGAGAAGTTTAATATAAGTTGAAAAGAAAGTAGGAGTTGTGAACAAAAAGGGGGGTTTTGAAAAGAAGAAAATGGTAGTACAATTGTGTGATCATTATTTGGTATGATGTTATTTGAAGCTTGTGAACAAAGTTCATCTAATTCTTCAAATTGATTTTAGCTCAAATTTCCTTCCATCCACCCTTACCTAGGCCCCATTACAACCCAAAGACCCTTAAATTCTAGCATTCAATTCATGCATCGGTGGCCTTGATGTGATAATTTAGCAAGCCTATGGTAAGATCTTCTATGTTTAGACTTGAGAGCTTTATGAATGCACCCTTAAACACTTTGAGTGAATTGAGTGAATCCAAGTGAGGTATCAAATCTCGTAGTACTTTGATTTTGAAAAGATCATTAGAATAACTACTCATGTGCATGGTTGATTGGAATTTATGCTATGACTGTTTGTCTTTGTTTGTGCTTCAATTTAATTCTCTAAAACTTGATAATTTTGGTTGTTGATGATTGAAAGTAAAAGTTGAAGGATTGGTGAAAAATTGAATTTTATTAAGTTGCTTTGTTTTATGCTTGTGGACAAGCATGGATTAAGTGTGGGGGATTTGATAAGTCGTTATTTTAGCACATAAACTTGAGATTTTTGTTCATACTTTGATGATTAAATAGCCTAAAAACTAATTAATTGTCTATGATTTGTGTTTATGTGCTAGATTGGAGAAGATGGGATGAAAAAGGGCTTAAAATTGCATTTTGGACCTTTCGTCTTTCAATCTAGCCATCATTGCGGTTAGAGCTATGTCATCGCTGTAACCTTCAACTTTCAACGCTTCACTGTTGAATCTCACAACATAGTCTCGGAATTTCACAACATAGTCAAAAGGTGTGTGGCTGGTTTTTTATGATCTCTTCCGCCGAGGAATTGAGTTACAAAAGACCGAGTAAGGTCTTTAAATGAAGAGATAGATCTTGGCTTGAGCTGCCTATACCACCCTCGTGTAGACCCCCCCTAGTGTAAGAGGGAATGCCCTGCATTTGATAGCATCTTGGACTCCCTGGAGCTCCATCCAGGTCCGAAATGTATCAACATGCTCAACTGGATCCTTTGTACCATCATAAGTTGCCATAGTCAGCATTTTGAACTTAGTAGGAAGCTCTACCTCCATGATGTCATATGTGAATGGTGGTTCAGTTTGCTCGAGGAGATCTTCTAACACAAGAGGAGCCTTTCCTCGATACTCTTTCTTCATATGTCCAAGCTCGTCTTGGATTCTTTAGCTCTGGTGCCCAAGGCTATGAACTTTCAGCAGTGGACTTTGCTATACTAGTTTGTGCTTTTCTTTTTTCATTGAGCACTTCTCTAAGGTCAGACCTTCCTTTCATACTTGGATGCCTCTTGGGAGAAGACTTATTGGCAGAAGGGGAATTATCTCGAGTATGTAGTCTCGACTTCCCCTTCGAACCACCCTTCTCATGATTCCGCGACTCTGCAACACCTTCTATAGGCTGTTTTTCTTTTTCTTTCTTTGATCGTTGATCATGGTTGTCAGTGGGGGCTTGGTGATCTGTCCTTTGTGTAAGTATCTCTAGTAATTTTGCAAGATCCCTATTCACACCTCGAACTTGCTCTTCCAATGCATCTACCCTTCTGTCTGGCACGGGTGCAACCCTTACCAATTCTGGATTTTCATCTTCTTGTTGTCATCGTTCTCTATTGCTACGAGTTTGATATCTTATATTGCGAGGGTTACGGTTTTCATCATCATCTACATCATCACCGTGTTGACTTCTTCGACTCATCCTTGATGGTAGAGCACTTAGTTATATTAATTCCCTACAGACGGCGCCAAATGTTGATGCGTAAAAATGGATAGCTTCCACGTAGGCAACAAACTTAATTTATGGGACGAGCTAGAGGTATTGTGCTGCTTCGACGGCGTGCTACGTAGGTACCTGCACAGGAAAGGAAAAGAGCACCGGTGTGGTGCCGGCCCAACACCCTCCGATGCTAAAGTCAGAGCAAGCAGAGCTAGTGTGCCAGAGAGAATAGTAGTAGAAATTAGTTACCTCATGAATGAATTCCTTCTCCTATTTATAGGAGAATATGTTGGTGACATCATCGTGCCACGTGTCACGTCAGGATTGGGCCATGTGTTACTTCACAATTATGTGTCACTTGTGGGTTGCGCCACGTGTCATTTTCCAATTGGATACTTGTATTCAATCTTAAGTATTAGGTCTATGTCGAAGACTGCGGTCAGACGAGGTGCTTTGGACCAGGTGCCCAGCACCGCGGTCAGACGAAGTGCCTTAGACCAGGTGCTTTGGACCTGGTGCTTTGGACCAAGTGCCCAAGTACCGTGGTCAGACCAGGTGCGTAGACAAATCTTATACAGTTGTAAAATTCCACGTATATCCAATTTCACCCCACAACAATAAATATTCAAAAATTATATTGATATCATAATTTTAAATATGTAATTTAAAATTGTAATATTTTCAATATTTTTTATTTTTTTAAATGAGAGAAAAAAATAATAAATAGTTACCAAACACATTTCTGTTTCTTTTTTTTTTCGAGATACAAGAAAAAAAACAGTTACCAAACATGTTTCTGTTTCTCTTTAAAAAAAAAGGAACATGAAGCAAGAAATGGAAACAAGGTAGGTTACTAAACGGTCTTTAATGCCCTGCATTCCCATATACTGTCTACTAGTATTTATAAATAAACCATAAAATTATGCTATTCATTTGATTTCCCTTAAAATAAATTATATATTTTTATTTATGCCCCACATCAATATTTCATTTAATATTTATTAACCTCTGACCATTAGTGTATTTCATTGAAACTGCAGCGCTTCCTGCCTAATTTATGAGTTGTAATGGCAATAATGGACACAATTGTGAATACATTTTTTTCCAATAAAAACTAAGTGCTCGTTTGATAATCTTTTCCATTTGTTTCTTATTTCTTATTCCTGTTTTTCTGAAAAAAGAAACATAAACATGTTTGATAACTATTTCTTATTTCTTGTTTATGGAAGAAAAGAGAAACAGAAATGTGTTTGATAACTATATCTTTTTAGTGTTTCTTATTTTTAAAAAATAAAAGATAGATTGAAATATTACAATTTTAAATGAAATATTTAAAATATTATGTTAATCTAATTTTTAGATATTTATGATTTATAAATCATAACGGGACAATATAATAATTTATCAATGTGTTGAAAAGTTTGAAAACAATAATGAGAAACAAAAAACTAGAATTTATTGTTTCTAAAATTTCTATACAATTTTAGGAAGAGTTTCTAAAAAAAAAAAAGAGAAACAAGAAACATGAAAACTTACCAAACAACTCAATTTATTAAAAAAAAAAAAGATATAAAAACAAGAAATAAGAAAAATGTTATCAAACCGGCCTTAAATTTCCATTTTTTCATAATTATTATCTTGTGATTCTTTAATTATTCTATCTAGTTTACTAATTACAAAATTCAGCCAATTTTTTCAATTTCGCACTACGGGTCCGTTTGGCATAACTTCTCCTAAAAATGTTTCGAGTTATAGATTTTAAAAGAAATACTAATTAATTGTTTCATCTAAAAGCACTTGAGTAAAGTATTTTAAGTGAAATACTTGTTTATAAATATTTGTCGAAGAATTACAAATCAAGTATTTTCTCCATGTGAAATGAGGTGAGAATAATTCTTGATGGATATTTGTATTGAAATAGTTACATGGATTTATAGTACACATATGATAATATAAAAGGAAAATACTGATCTTTAGCCTAAATGACGAGCCCTAATTTCTGCCTAATTGACAACCGTAATTTTTGCTTAATTGTAACGTCCCGTTATTTTGAAGTGAATTTTATTTATTCATTTTATTTATTTATTTATTTAATGTTATTTATTTATTTATTTATTTCAATTTAAGTATTTAGTTTAATTATTATTTTGTAATTTCGATTTTAGTAGTTAATTTCGACCGAAATTCGTTTTAATCATTTTAATTCTCTAAATTCGTTTCTGTGACATTAATAATTATTAATAGGCCAATTAATAATTATTAATCACCTTTAGATTTATTTAAGAGCATCGGGTTTCGATTTAGAAGTCAAAAGTCATAAAAGGACGTAACCGTCATTTCCACATTTCTTAAAAATATCCAAATACTATTCATTTGTCTTTAAAAATGCATTTTTGACCAAAATTGACCAAACTTGTCATTTTTTTTCCTTGCCATTGCCGTGAGCTTCTCATCCATGGATGAGAAGAAAATCTTCTTGGCTTTTCTTCGTTTCTCGGCGGATCGTCGTGTTTTCGGTTGCGTTGGATTGGTAGGGACGAGGGCTACCTATCCAACCTAGCTTTTCGAAGTTTCCCGTTCTCTAAGGGAAGTCCCAAAAAGTAAGTTTTCAAAACTTTTTAGGTGGTTTTGTTCGTTTTTTATTATAAATGAGATTTGAAGTTGAAATCATGAATTTCTATCATGAAAAATGACGATTTTGAGCCCGGATTTTTGAAAAACACTATTCACCCGAAAACACTATTCACCCGAGACACTATTCATCCAAAATCACTATTCACCCGAAATTGCACATTTGTTCGCATATTAGTTATGATTTGTAATATGTTGTACAATCGGTGAATTGTAGGTGCAATTGCTCGGTGGTTGTTTCGTGGAAATTGGAGATTTGGAATTATTTGGCTAAGGTGAGAATAGTTAGTATTTAAAGTAGTTATAGAAAGCAAATGAGTGTGAAGGTTTGTAGAGTTTGAAACTAAGGTTAGAATCCGAATCTAAGATTAGAGGGATGTGAGTTAGTGCCCTTAGGATTAAGAGTTAATCCTTTAAGGAGAACTTAGGAGTTCTCAAAGAAAGTGTTGAATCTTAGAAGATTCTAAGTTAGATTCGATTCGAAATTAAGGTTGGATCATTGGAAGTTAAAAGATCCAACTTGTTTTTAGAACGGTTAATAGAACCTCGGATTGTTTGAAGTTTAGAATCCTTGGAGGTTTAGGTTAACCGTTATGTTATGTTCTTACTTTTATTATTATTGATACCGGAGTTCGATCGACATATCATTCGTCCGAGGTTACAGTCTATTTCTTTTTTTTACTTAATGTCATTTACTTTATGTCATTTACTTTATGTTCATTTACTTTATGTTCATTTACTTTATGTTTGTTTCAGTCACTTTATTATTCGCACTTTACTTTATTTACTTTTGCAAGTATGTGCGAACATATCATTGCATCTCGCACCATGGCATATTGCACCATGACATCTCGCATAAAAGAAGTACAGAATGTTGGAGCCTACGGGTATTGTCCGCATTTCCTTCTGAGAAAAAGAATGAAAATGAGAAAGAAAAGAAGTACGAATGTTGGAGCCTACGGGTATTGTCCACATTTCCTTCGAGAAAAAGAATGAAAATGAGAAAGAAAGGAAGTACAAATGTTGGAGCCTACGGGTATTGTCCGCATTTCCTTCGAGAAAAAGAATGAAAATGAGAAAGAAAAGAAGTACAGAATGTTGGACCCTTCGGGATTGTCCGCATTTCCTTCTTCATGCATTTTGCATATGATTGATGAAATTATATATATTCTGAATAGAGGCTCGAGATGTTATATTGTTATGAAAAGTTATTTACTTTTCCTGTTTATGTCATAACAAGAATTTTGGATGAGATTAAGACTACGAGAGTTAGTAGTATCATCCTTTAGAGAATGTAAAAATGAATTCACCTAGAGTTTGGATGACTTTAGGAGTGTATGGTGTCAGATTTTTGGACACAAATCGAAATGCAAGTTTGAGGTCTATCTTTACTTTTTATGCTTATTATTCTCACTGGGCTTAAGTTGTTAGCTCATGATATTACAAACATTTCAGGTAATGTTTGGGATCGTGGAAGAGGAGTGGCGCGCTTGATCGAGAGGATGATGATGATCGAGATGGACTATGTGTTATGTAAAATCCATGTACATGGTTTTGTGAACTTTATATCATTTTGATGATTTGTACTTTGTAATTAGCTCATAAGAGCTTATTATCGTTGATTTATGATTATAATCATTTTGAACTCCTGGATAGGAACTTAATGTTCCTTGTGTATTTTAGATTTTGAAATTAAGATGTAAACAGGTTTTTGGCCAGCAAATTTTCAAACATAACCACGCCAAATTTTCTTAAAATAAAAGACTTCCGCTGTTTTCTCTGATTTAAATTATTTAAAAGTGACGGGTCGTCACATTAATTGACAGCTAATATACAAAATTATACATTAACACCCCCCCCCTCAAACTCAAGATGGTAGAGTGGAAACCAACTTGAGTTTGTCAAGTAATTGTGAAAAACGGCCAGGAAGGAGCGCTTTTGTAAAGATATCAGCAGGCTGATCTGTTGAAGGAATAGATTATAGGAGAAGAGTATTGGTTTGGAGATGTTGACGAATGAAATGACAATCATTTTCAATGTGCTTGTACGTTCATGAAAAACATCATTATGAGCAATCTGGATAGCACTCCGATTATCACAATAAGGATAGTAGCAGAATGTTGAGGAACACCCATATCACCAAGCAACCAACGAAGGCATAATAATTCAGATGTAGCACCAGCAAGAGCACGATATTCTGATTCCGTGCTGGAACGAGAGGTGACAGCTTGCTTCTTACTACGCCAGGAAATGAGAGAACCCCCAAGTAAAAATAGTAACCGGTGGTGGATCGCCTATCAGTGGGATCACCGGCCCAATCAGCATCAGAATACCCAGATAAGACAAGGGAGGATTGGGATGAGAAATGAAGACCATGAAGAAGTGTTCCTTTGACATAGCGTAAAATACGAAGTACAGCAGTAAAGTGAATAGTTCGAGGAGCAGCCATGAATTGACTAACAATATGCACTGCATAGGCAATATCTGGGCGAGTCAGAGTCAGATAGACAAGGCTGCCAACGAATTATCGATAGGAAGTGGGATCGGTGTACCATCAAATGGAGTTAAGCGAACATTGGAATCCAATGGAGTGGATGCTGTAGAAGAGTCAGTTATGCCAGATAGTGAAATAATATCAGAAGCATACTTAGCCTGAGATAGATAGTAACCATCAGAGCAGGATGAAACCTCAAGGCCAAGAAAGTAACTGAGTGGACCAAGATCCTTCATCTCGAAATCTTCACCAAGATACGTTTGTAGTTCAGATATAGCCTGCGAGTCATCATCTGTAATAATCATGTCATCAACATATAAAAGGAGAAGAACAATACTAGTTGGAGTCTGTCGACCAAATAAGGCTGTATCATGGGGACTGGAAACAAAGCCCAGTTTTGTGATGGTAGAACTGAATGTGGAAAACCAAGCGCGCGGTGCTTGTTTTAGACCATACAAGAAACGACAAAGAAGACACACTTTCTAAGGAGGATGAAAGATTCCAAGTGGTGGTTTCATGAATACCTATTCAGATATCTTACCATTGAGAAAAGCATTTGTGACATCCATTTGAAGAAGAGGCCATTGTTTGGTAGCGGCTATGGCTAGAAGACTGCGAACCGATGTCATACGAGCAACTGGAGTAAATGTTTCCTCGTAATCAATACCATATTTTTTAGAATATCCTTTTGCAACAAGACGAGCCTTATACCGTTCCACAGATCCATCAGAGCGAGTTTTTATCTTGTAAATCCACTTACAGCCAATAGGGCATTTACTAGGAGGAAGATCCACGAAATCCCAAGTGTGTGTCTTCTCTAAGGCCTGTAGTTCCTCAGTCATTGCTTGCTGCCAAAGTGGGTTAGTACTAGCCTCATGATAAGAAGAGGGTTCAACAAGAGAGGCAATGGTTGAAAAACAATGATAATTTTGGAGATGATGTGGAGGTTCTCTTACCCGAGTAGATCAACGAACATGAGTGGCAGGTTCTGGTTCAGCAGGAGGGATAGACAACGGAGCATGAGCAGGAGCAGGAGCAGAAATAGAGTGATCAAGCTCGAGGACGGGGAAAGGATCAGAGGGCGGACATAAGGCACTAGAAGGATCAGTAAAGAACGGTTGAGGACTAGAAAGAGAAGTATGGAAGGAGAAAAGACTAGAGAACATAGAGTGTTCCCAAAAAGTAACATGACGAGATATGTGTAACCGTTTGGAAATGGGGTCCCAACAACGGAAACCCTTATGCTCAGGACCATAACCAAGAAAACAACATAATCGAGCACGAGGTTCAAGTTTTGTATGTTCGTGGGGTTGAAGGAGAACAAAGCAAGCACAACCAAAAACTTTAAGATTAGAGTAATCGGGAGAGGTACCGTGTAATTTTTCAAAGTGAGATAGGTTTTGAATGACAGATGAAGGGAGGCGGTTGATAATATAAACAGAATTTAGAGTGGCCTCACCCCAAAACTTTTCTGGACAGAAAGCAGAAAGAAGTTGGGCACGAACAGAATCCAAAATGTGTCGATGTTTGCGTTCTGCTCGGCCATTTTGTTGGGAGGTATGAGGGCAAGATCGTTGGACAAGAGTTCCTTGTTGTTTGAGAAATCGAAGAAAAATAGAATCCTTATATTCCATAGCATTGTCTGTGCGAAGGATTTTAATTGAACGGGAAAACTGGGTTTTAACCATATTTGCAAAATCAATATAAATTTCAGATAATGCAGAACGATGTTTTAAACAATATATCCAAGTAAAACGAGAATAATCATCAATAAATAAAACAAAATATCGATAACCATTCACAGTAGAAGTAGGAGCAGGTCCCCAAATATCAGAATGACTTAATCCAAAAGGAGTTTCACAGGAAGAAGATGGATTTATAAAGGACAGAGCAGGTTGTTTTGCAAGCTTACAATTCAAACAATCAAAAGGAACAAATTTTGAAATATTACTTAGAGTACCAAGAGAAACTAAGGTGCGCAGTTTTTCTGATGAAGCATGTAACGTCCCATTATTTTGTGATAAAAAATTTTTTTATTTATTTTATTTTAATTTAAGTAATTAAAGTTCATTTATTTATCAGTAAATTAGAATTTAGTAGTTTATTTCGGTTTAAGTCCTTTTAATTACCTTTTTAGTTTATTTTCGTTTTAATGGTATTAATAATTATTAATGGGCCAATTAATAATTATTAATCACCATTGGGATAGTTTAAGATCATCGGGTTTCGTTTTATAAGTCAAAAGTCATAAAAGGACGTAACCGTCATTTCTAAAATTCCTAAATATCTAAACACTATTCACCAATCTTCCTTAAATTCACCTTTGACTCAAAATTGACCAAACTCATCTTGTTTTCTTCTTCTCCCACCCGTGAGCATCAAAGAGAGAAAGAGAGATTTTCGGTTTTCGTTCGTTTCTTGCCGGATCGCTTCGATTCTCGATCCATTGGAAAGGTATCGGTCCTACGATTCTTTTCCACCTAACCATCGTACTTGCCACTCGTGTTATACGGAGTTCTCGGTGTTTTCGAACCGCTCGCTTGATCGCTCCTTCGGACTTAGGAGCAAAGTCATCTTTTATTTAAGGTGAGAATAGTTAGGATTTAAAGTATTTATAGAAATCGAATAAGTGTGATGTTTGTAGAATTGAAACTAAGACTAGAATTTGAATCTAAGATTAGAGGGATGTGAGTTAGTGCCCTTAGGATTAGAAGTTGATCCTTTAAGTGAGAACTTAGGAGTTCTCGAGGAAAGTATTGAATCTTAGAAGATTTTAAGTTAGATTCGTTTCGAAGCTTAGGTTGGATCATTGGAAGTTAAAAGATCCAACTTGTATTTAGAAAGGTTAATAGAATCTCGGATTGCTATTGGAAGTTTAAAATCCTGGAAGGTATAGGTTAATCGTTTAAGATAGGATTTACTTGTTTTAATGTACCGGAGTTCGATCGGCATATCGTTCGTCCGAGATTACTATCTATTTTACTTATGCCCTTTACTTTATGTCTTTACTTTTTGCTCCTTTACTTTATGCATGTTTCGGTTACTTTATCATTTACATTTACTTATTTACTTTTGCAAGCATATGCATAACATCTCGCATCATTGAAAAGAAAAGAAAGTGAGAAAGAAAAACGAAAGGTTAAAGGTGGAATATGAGAAAAGTCCACACTATTTGCATGCATAAGTTTTGGTGGATAATATGAGAAAAGTCCACACTACTTCCATGCATAAGTTTTGGTGGATACTACGGGAAAAGTCCACACTACTTCCATACATAAGTTTTGGTGGATACTACGGGAAAAGTCCACACTACTTCATACATAAGGATAGGGGTGGATAGTATGTGAAAATCCACATTACCTTCATTTCATGCATAAATGATGAATGCGTATCCTACGGGATGTACTCATTACTTTTATGCATATGTTAGATGAGAAAGAGAATTGAGATGTTATATTTAAGCAAAGTTTTATTTATTATTCTTATTTATGTCATAACAAGTAGTTGGATGAGGATTGACTATGAGAGTTAGTAATAACATCCTTTTAGAGAATATTGAATGAATTTACCTAGAGTTGAAGGCCTTTAGGAGTGATTTGTATCAGATTAATTGGACACAAATCGAAATGCGAGTTTGAGGTCTATCTTTACTTTTTATGCTTATTATTCTCACTGGGCTTAAGTTGTTAGCTCATGATATTACAACCAATTTCAGGTAATGCCCTTGCTAGAGGCCGTGGAAGGGGAGATGGTGCTGCGTGATCGAGGGATGTTGACCTATTTCAGATAATGCCCTTGCTAGATGCCCTTGCTAAAGTCTATGTAATTATTTTGTGAATTTCAAAGACTTTGTTGATGTATATGTTGTATTTAGCTCATAAGAGCTTTTGATATGGTTTTTATGATATGAAATATTTGAACTCCTGATTGGGACTTAAAGTCCATGTGATTTTATTAGATTTGAAAAATTAGGATGTAAACAGGTTTTTGGCTAGCCAATTTTCAAACAAAACCACGCCAATTTTTCTTAAAATAAAAGACTTCCACTGTGTTTTATAAATTAAATTTATTTAAAAGTGTCGGGGCATCACAAAGCATGACCAAGACGAAGGTGCCACTGATATATCGGAGAGTCAATGACAGGGGCACATATAGAAGAGGAAATAGGGAGCTGAAGTGAAGTGAGCTCAAACAATCTTCCCACCTTGCGTCCCGTACCAATTGTCCTTCCCGTCTGCAGATCCTGAACCTGACAACCAGTAGGAGAGAAGAGAAAATTTAGTCCAAGATCACATAACTGGCCAACAGAGGCCAAATTAAAGGTCAGATTAGGAACACAATAAGTGTGGGGAAGGGAGAAATTAGATGTGACAACAGTGTCAGTATGAGAAATGAACATACAATTGCCATTAGCAGTTTGAATGGAGGGAAGAGAATTAGTCGAAATGATAGAAGACATAAGGGATTTATCAGAGGTCATATGATTGCAACAAGAAAAATCAAGAAGCCAAGATTTACCTGGAGTAACAGCAAGGGCAGAAGAATTGGGGGAGATCACCTGTTTGAAGAGTTCCTGAAGATCACTAACTTGAAAAGTCGGAGGATTAGGATCATCAGATGATGTAGTAGTAGCAGCAGCAATAGATGAGGAACCGGATTTAGAGAAGTTCACAGATTTCATAGATTGTCCCTGAGGACGAGGTGGGCGAGTAGGACAATTTTCCAAAATATGGCCCCGTTTATGACAATACCTGCACTCAACAGTAGGGCAATGAGCAAGTTTATGACCAGTACGCTTACAATTCTTCTAGAAGGCAGATCCGGATGTAGAGCGATGATGAGGTGTGGCAAGAACAACGTCAATTGGTATAGGAGATGTTAAAGAAAGTCGTGTTTCCTCAAATAAGATTTCCTGAATAGCAGAATCCAAAGATGGCAGAGGATTGCGATGCAGTAAAGCGGCACGGACAGACTCATATTCTGGGCGAAGAGCCATAAGAACCTGAATAAGACGAAGGTGATCGAGGCTAATATTAGCCTGGGCAATTTGAGTCCATATAGGTTGAAGAGCAGCAAGAAATTCATTTACAGATTGGCCAGCTTTCTGTTTGAGACTAACAAGAGTACTGTGCAACTGGTGGTAATGAGCAAGACCGGTAGTACTAAAGCGCTTAGATAAGAAATCCCAGAGGTTTTTAGCAGTGTTAAAATTACCAAATTGAACATGAATGGCAGGGATAGAAGTGTTACCAAACCAAGTAGTAATCTGATGATTCTTACTATCCCAATCCTCGAGGCGATCAATAAATTTTGCATCTTCTTCACTAGCACCCTTAACAGGTTTGGGGATATCACCAGTAGTAACACGCTATAATTTTCGACCAATTAAAAAACTCTTCATTTGACTAGCCCATGTAGTGTAATTTGTGCCATTAAGAATGGTGCTAATAGGACGAAAAACGTCACCTTTCTCCATGAGATTCGGGCAAAGGCTCGAGCAGGAATCAATCTAGGCAGGCGCGGGTAGGAGTAATAGATCCGGGCAGAGGTGCGAGCAGGGGATCAGTCCGGGCAAGCGCGGGCAGGGGTAAGGGGTTGGGGCAGAGGCGCAGGCAGGGGATCAAAATCGGGCAGGGGAGGAGGTGCGGGCAAGGGCGCGGGCAGGGAAAGAGGCGCGGGTAGGGGAAGAGGTGCGGTCAAGGGTGCGGTCATGGGCGCGGGCAGGTTTTTCTTCTTCACCGAATTTTTCTTTCTCTTGAAAAAAAAATTATTTTTCTTCTTCTCCCACCAGTTCAGATCTGATCGTGAGATTTGGTGAAAAGTTAAGCGGATCTGAGGGTATATGATATGGGTGATATGTGGGAATCGGATCTGAGGGAATTTGATGGGGATTTGATCGGATATGATGATATAGGCAGGCGTGGATCTGATACTGTGAAGATGGTGGTGATGGGCAGAGCGGTGCGATGCGATGGGTGGTGTGATACAGTGGCTGTGATACGGTGAAGATGTGAATCTCGAATAGAAGAACCGGATCTGATAGGGGATTTTGAAAGTTTACCGGAACCGGAAAGAAACAGATCTATGAGGAGATAGAAATCTTCCAATTCTCAAGTCAGAAGGAACAGAAAACTATATCTCACGAAACAAAGCCAAACAACAGAGACCAATCGAGGATGGATCGGAGAAACTGAAAACAGGAAGAAAACAAAATTCTTCAAAGGACAGGGGGCTCTGATACCATGTGAAACGAGGTGAGAATAATTCTTGATTGATATTTGTATTGAAATAGTTACATGGATTTATAGTACACAGATGATAATATAAAAGGAAAATACTAATCTTTAGCCTAAATGACGAGCCCTAATTTCTGCCTAATTGACAATCGTAATTTTAGCTTAATTGACAGCTAATATATAGAATTATACATTAACACTCCAAAAACACATTTTAGCATACTAAGTGTTTTTAGAAGAAACACTTAATTAGTATTTCTTTTACATTGTTTAACTCAAAACATTTTTGGGATAAACTATACCAAACAGACCCTACGCTTCTTGTATCGTAGCCGCGAGGGGGGAATGACATTTGCATAATTTTCTTTAATTTGCTTCGTTCCTTTTGGGCCGGATTTGAATTTTGTATTATATTTAGAATTTCAAAGATGGGATGCTTTTTTTTCTCAAAGATAAACTTTCATAAAATGAATCAAAGGGAAAAACCCAAAAATTCAAACCTCTTTTGACTGGTACATGAGTTTCAGAATTATCTTTCCGACGGATAAAAAAGAAAGAAGTATTAGAAAAATGAATACAAACCTCCCGTATAGCTTCTAACACGAAAGCAAAATCAGTTGGGCAAATTACAAGCTCATTAACAATATCAATAAGACGCTTTACATCACAAAATACATCCCCCTTGTTAATCTCATGACCTACAACATCCTCCAAACCAAGCAACAAACAACGACCTTCGGCATGGAGAGAATTAAGACACATACCTCCCTTAATGCTCGCATTCCTCAAAACACGCTTATGAGTATCTTTGAATAACAACCCAAAACCACAGCTATGAGTGTTTACATCCCAAACTGCATCACAATAAAGAGACGTCCTAACACTCATTGTTTCAGCTATCTTTGTGCTACACGTCTCCAAACTAGAATGACCATAGTCCCTAAGTTTTAGACGTCGTGTTTATTTGGTCCTCGCTACGGATGTGCAAATTAACCGATGAACCGGTCTGAATCGGGTTTGGTTATTTCTTTAACTTCAGTTTATAATTATAAGAAATCATTTTTTTAGCCAGTTCGACAGTCTGACTAAACCGAGAAAACTGAATCAATTTCTATTTCTTAAAAAAAATAATTATATATATTAAATATATACATATATATCAAAATCATATATCAGTCTTATTTTTCCTATTCTTCTCTCATTCTCTTTCTTCTACTGATTTATCTGCTCTCCATCGTTCTCTCTATTTTTTTTATCCTTTTAATTTCTCATCTACAAAAGAGTTCATGTCTTCATCTTCTCCAACCTCATCATTTTGTAAAATATCAAATGTAAAGATTCAAAGTTTTAGAATTTGAATCTAATTTTTAAAACTCCAAATTTGAGTTCATAAATTTCAGATGTAAAATTTAGAACTCCACATCTAGAGTATTAGTTCTCAGATATGAGTTCTTGAACTTCATATAAGGGTTCTGAAGCTTAGCTTCTGAGGTTTGTTTGATTTTATATTTTTGAATAATAGATCTGAGAATTTTTTAGGATAACAAAATAGATTTTTTAAGGGTTTTTTCCATGAAATTAAAAACCAAAAACCGAAGAACTGAACAAAGCCGAACTGATCAGGTACTCTTAAAAAGAAGAATCGATCAATTCAGTATTATTGTAAACCAAAATTTTTGGTTGGGTCCATGGTTTCACCAGAAACCAAATCGAACTGGACCGAGATCAACTCTAGTCCCCGCGTTTCCAATTCGTGTCACAGCTGGTGTAACGACCCGATTTTCCGTTAAATTCTTTAAATTCAAATGCACAGCGGAAGACTTAATTTTTAAAGAAAAACGGCATGGGTTCGTTTAAAAGTCGAATAACCAAAACCTGTTTTACAACCCAAAGTCCAGAGAAAGCTATAAATCGGGAATGCACATTCCAAAGTAAAGTTTAATCATAAAAACATCAAAATACTTTACACATACACCCTTCACGGGCTCAAAATGACACAAAGTATGTAAAAAGTATATGATTACAAGCATTTTACTAATGCTTATCAAAAGTGTTTAATATTGTCCCTTACACCACCTCGAACAGTCAAGCGACACCATTTCGTCTACCTCGCTTCTTAGGACGGGTTTTACCTGAAAATATTGTGGTGTAGCACCATTAGCAAACAATGCTAGTGAGAGTAAAATGAAAGCAAGTAATCCTATGAACTAAATCTCATACCAGAAATCGTGTCCAAAGGCCTAAATGTTCATTATTACCCATAACCACATTCCAATTTCCATGTATACATATGATAGTATCATACTACCCGTATTTGTCATTCAAAACCAAGAGATAGAAATAAAGACTTAAAGTAAAATTAACATTCACAACTAAGTCTCACTACACGTTTCTAAAGAATAGGTAAAAATAACATTAACTATCTTTATTACCAAACAAGTTTCATCGTATCGTGCTATTGTATGGATCGAAATCAACATACCACGTGCATCCATACCATGTCACAACCATCGCACCATGATACGTATGGATCCGAATCAACATACTATCATGTGCCGTATCATAGATCATAATACCATAGTACGCTGCGGATCCGAATCCACGTACTACCATGTACCATATCACAACCATCGTCATCGGGTATACCATATGGATAAATATCGCATACTAAGCCCGTGCGGTATTACCGATATCACAACCATCGTCACGGGTATACCATATGGATAAATATCGCATACTAAGCCCGTCCGGTATTACCATATCACAACCATCGCATATCAGGAGTTTCACCATACCTGGATATCAAGAATTTCACCATAGGTATCAGGGAATTTCACCATAGGTATCAGGAATTTCACCATAGGTATCAGGAATTTCACCATAGGTATCGGGAATTTCACCATATCGCAACATGATATGTATGGATCGGAATCGACATACTATCATGTGCTAGTTACAAACCAAAGTACCAACATCACACCATGACTACGTATGGATCGAAATCAACATACTATCATGTGCTAGTTACTAAGTGCTCAAAGTTCCCACAAATTCATCACACCATGATACGTATGGATCAAATCAACATACTATCATGTGTGAATCATTGTGCCCTAGGTCTCCAATAAGTTAGCTAAACTCCGAAGAAGTCTACTAAGTTAAATAGAAACCTAACTAACTAGAATACACGAGTTAACACTCAAGTGCACCTTCTAATTACTTTACTTCCAAAGTCATCCAAGTGACTTCAAAACCATCAAAGTAACTTTCAAAACCACTCCGATGATCTCTAATCATCGAACTAACCATAAGTCCAACTTTCTCCACACACACTTCCGAATTAAAGTCTCTAACCAAACTATAATCCTAAGAAGTTAACCCCCTCTTAACATTGATAAACAATTACATAACGAAATTAAATTCATAAAATTGCTAACTATCATATTAAACTCACCTTAGGTTTTAAGTCGAGTATCCAAGAATCGAAGTCGAATCCACACGACAATTACAAACCTACAATTCACCAATTGCACAACATAATACAACTCATATCTAAT
Organism: Gynostemma pentaphyllum; assembly: GCA_028015215.1. Taxonomy (NCBI): domain Eukaryota; kingdom Viridiplantae; phylum Streptophyta; class Magnoliopsida; order Cucurbitales; family Cucurbitaceae; genus Gynostemma; species Gynostemma pentaphyllum. The sequence continues at coordinate 16,418,969 of CM051350.1, read as the reverse complement.
ATGAGAACAAGTTTGCATTTTCGGATGAATAGTGTTTTCGGATGAATAGTGTTTTCGCGTGAATAGTGTTTTTCGAAAATCCGGGTTCAAAATCGTCAAATTCCATGATAACCATTCATGATTTCAACATCAAAACTCATTTACAATAAAAAACGAACAAAACCATATAAAAAGTTTTGAAAACTCACTTTTTAGGACTTCCCTTAGAGAACGGGAAACTTCGAAAAGGTAGGTTGGATAGGTAGCCCTCGTCCCTACCAATTCAACGCAACCGAAATCAAGCCGATCCATCGAGAAACGAATGAGAAACAAAGAAAAGAAATCCTTCATCCATGGTGGATGAAGGCTACGGCCAAGGAAGGGAATGAAAGAAGAAAAATGTTGATTTTTTGGTCAAAGATAGTTTTAAGAAGATGAAGAGAAAATATCTAGATATTTTAGGGTTTGGGTAATTACGGTTTTGCCCTTTTCGACCTTTTGCTTATAAAACGAAAACCGACGGTCTTAAATAAATCTAAAGGTGTCTAATAATTATTAATTGGCCCGTTAATAATTATTAGAGTCACCGAAACAAATTAAAACGATAAAAAGGATTTTCGGACGGAATTAACTAATAAAACTGAAATTACTAATTTTAACTAATTTTAAAAGCTTTAAATAAATAAAAATAATAAATTAATAAAATAAAAAAAACAATTTACCTCTAAAAGTAACGGGACGTTACAGCTGGTCCTACAATTTTGGATGTTGTGTCTATTTGGTTTTCACGTTTTTAATCTGTGCCTAAGTGGTTCATGAGGTTTTGACATTGTGTATATTTGGTCCCGAGTTTTCAATTTGTATCTAAATAGTCTTTGGATTATTAGAAATAATTTTATCGGGTCCTTAATTAGTTCACTCCTTAACAAAATATTGACGTAACGCTGACATAAAATGTTTAATTGGCCAAAATACTACATGATATTAATTATTATTTCAAATCTTAAGTCTAGATTGAGGAAATATTTGAAATAATATCTCATGTCAATATTTTGTTAAGAATTCAACGAACATGTTAAATTAAGCACCAATTAAAACTAAATATTTTATACTTATTTCTAAAAATTCTTAAAACTCAAAGACCAAATACACACAATGTCTAAAACTTAGATACCATTTAGACACAAATTAAAAACGCATGGACCAAATAGACATAACGTCCAAAACCGAGGGACTACTTTAATACAAATTGAAAACACGAGATCAAATAGATACAACGTTCAAAACTCAGGGACCCAAAGGATTTTTTACTCTAATATTTATGAATTTCCATCTCAAAATCAATTGGAAATGACTAATGAGATTAGTAAACATAAATAATAAATATTGAGAGATAATTTCATCTTTCAATAAGAGATATTTAACATGCCTCTCGATATTATTTGTAAAATCAGTGTACTTCTTAAAGTTCCAAAACTTCCATCTTATATGACAAATATATGATTTTACATATATGCCAAGAGTACTAATACAAAGTTGATGGGAGGGAGTATCGACGCCTTGCTTATTCAATTATATTCAAATTTATGAAATTGGTATCTATCAACTTACAAACTTGATGGGGGAAGAATATTAATGTGTATGTGATTCGACTACATTTAGATTTATAGAATTCGTATCTATTACTTTCTTAGTGATCCATCATGAAATATAATTCTAAATATTAAATTGATTTATAGTTTTACAAACTATAAATAATGGTTGTTTTATTTTTTGACAAATACATTAGTTAAGAATGGGTAATTTATGATTTATAATGAGTGTTTTTTTTTTAGATCAAGATAATGTTAAATTTTTAAGATATGTAAGTAAAGTAACTTATTTTATCCTTAGATATGAATTAGAAAAAGAATCTTCAGAAAATTATCTAAAATAACATAGGGTAGTTGTATATTTATTATGATGTCATTAAATTTTGAATTTCTTTATTATTGATTTGCATATTTTAAAGTGTATGAAATTTAAATGGGATGTTGCGTCCAAATTTAGGCTTCTAAAATTTTTGGACTTAAAATCTTCAATTTGAGTAAATTTTAAATTAGTTGTTATTTGATAAATTTGTATTCTCATATATACTATTTTAGTAATTGTCACTTTTTTTTAACTACAATTTAAATCATATTTATAATTTCTGTTTGGTCAACTATGAGTTTCTATCATTAAAATATTGTTACTTTGCTCCTATAAAAGTATCTATTATATAATTAATTTCTTCAATTTCAAAAAATTAAAATACCACCGCACAAGAATTTCCAAAAAGGTAAATTAAGAAATATTGAACCTCTTTTAAGAAGAAGGAGAATAATAATAATATAACAACGTAGGTTTTAAGAGGATGAAAGATCTGAAATATTAAAAGTTTGGAGAATAAAAATAACTGACATTTACATTTTCATATCCATTTAAGAAAACTCAAAGCACAAAATATACTAGTTTAATTCATAATTAAGAAAGAACAAATCAACAAGATAAAACTAAAATATTTCATATATATATATATATATATATATATATATATATATAAGGATGGATACCAAAGTTGACAAGTGATATCTTCAAATTAAAAATTCATAGACTGAATCTATAAGATTGAAACCCAACCTATCGACACACACCACTATCTCAGAAAGCACGGCACGATTTGGATAGACATAAGCACATCTAATGATGGGTTGGAAATGAATTTCTCGTTCGATTACCCAATGCATGAGTCGGGGGTCATAGGAGTGGCGATTTCCAGGGATGAATCCAGCTCCTTCAAGAATACTAAGCAAATCAATGTTGTTTTTCCACATTAATGCCATCCTGAAGTAGAAGAATTTGTTAGAGTGTGAACAAATCCCACATCGGTTAGGGAAGGGAATGATCATGGGTATATAAGGGGAAGGACACATCTCCATTAGTATGAGGCCTTTTGGGTGAAACCAAAAGTAAAGCCATGCGGGCCTAGGCCCAAAGTGGACAATATCATATCAATGTGGAGTTGTGGTGGCCCGGTGTCCCTTAACAAGTGGTATCAGAGCCATGCCCCGACACCTAACGATGTGGATGGAATCCTCAGGTGCCGAACAAGATGAGGAGCCTCAGAGACCCGATCCGTGGTGGGCTCTATCAGACAGGCGTTGTGCTCTGGAGAGAGAGTTGGCCTGGATAGAGTGGACGGATGGAGGGGAGGCTCGGTGGATTTGTTCGAGGGGAGGATTGTTAGAGTGTGAACAAATCCCACATCGGTTAGGGAAGGGAATGATCATGGGTATATAAGGGGAAGGACACATCTCCATTGGTATGAGGCCTTTTGTTTGAAACCAAAAGTAAAGCCATGCGGGCCTAGGCCCAAAGTGGACAATATCATACCAATGTGGAGTTGTGGTGGCCCGGTGTCCCTTAACAGAATTGGCTTAACATCGGTTCCGAACACTTTCCGTGTTTATCCACTCGTACTTCCAAAAGTCTTTGTCAGGCTTGCCAGCCATGAGATTGGGCCAATATAATGATAGTTGTGGCTCTAATGCGGGAAATATCTGTGGTTTGTATCAAAAAGAAAATTAGTATGTAAAAAATAAATATATATCAAGTGGTTTCTTTTCATTTCAACAACTTAACCGTGTTGTAGTCGAAATTTGTCCCCCAATAGCAATCTACGTCGGACCGGCCCGTGAAGGAATCGATCGGCCATACGCCATGTAAAGTGAAGTTCAATGGGTATGGAACTCTTCCTTGTCCAGAATTAATTTCATCGAAAGCAGGTGGCCATTGCATGACCACCTGGTTGAAATCGAAATAAGAAGATATGACGGAATTACGATAAGAAAGCAAAGTAAGAATATGTTCTTCATGTTGGAAATTCAGATTAAGAAACACTAGAATATTTATAAGCAAGTGATTTAAACAACCTTCATCTTCTAGGAACTTGGTATTAGTATTTTCCATCACTAAAAATGGAATTAGTTGGCGTGGTTTAAGTTGATGCTTTTTTTTAAGTGCTGAAATGGGAGTTAATAGGTCTGCGATGAAACTTTGAGGATTAGGATTGGGGTTCACGGGCAGAGCATATCCAAATGGAGAGTAAGGATGGAGAAAATGGAGAGTAGGGGAGGACTAGGAGGATAAAAAATAAATGAAAAGTGGTTATTGACTTATTGAACTAAAAAGAAAATAAAACTGAATTTCTCATTAATTGAAATCTGAGTACAAAGAGTATATATATATACAAGTGAAATGACAAAATATCTGGCTAACTAACTAACTAGAATATAACTACTTTTATTAAATACATGAAGTGTGATACTCCCCCCTCAAGATGGATTGTGCAAATTCAAAACAGCCATCTTGGACAGTAGCTGATGAAGATGTTGTTGAGGGCGAACAAAATCTCACATCGGTTAGAGAAGGGGATGATCATGGGAATATAAGGGGAATGACACATCTCCATTGGTATGAGGCCTTTTGGGTGAAACCAAAAGTAAAGCCATGCGGGCCTAGGCCCAAAATGGACAATATCATACCAATGTGGAGTTGTGGTGGCCCGTTGTCCCCTAACAAGTGGTATCAGAGCCATGCCCCGATTCTAACGATGTGGGTGGAATCCTCAGGTGTCGAACAAGATGAGGAGTCTCGGAAACCCGATCCGAGGTGGGCTCTATTGGACAGGCGGTGAGCTTCAAGAGAGAGTTGGCCTGGATAGAGTGGACGGATGGAGGGGAGGCTCGGTGGATATTTGTTCGAGGGGAGGATTGTTGAGGGCGAACAAAATCTCACATCGGTTAGAGAAGGGGATGATCATGGGAATATAAGGGGAATGACACATCTCCATTGGTATGAGGCCTTTTGGGTGAAACCAAAAGTAAAGCCATGCGGGCCTAGGCCCAAAGTGGACAATATCATACCAATGTGGAGTTGTGGTGGCCCGTTGTCCCCTAACAGATGTGTAGCAGACAATGCCTTTGTGAATGCATCAGCAAGTTGGTTCATTGATCGGATAGGTAGGAGTTTGAGAGTAGAATCCGTAATACGATCACGAACGAAGTGACAATCAACTTCAATGTGCTTCGTGCGTTCATGAAATGATGGATTCATAGCAATGTGTATAGCAGCCTGGTTATCACAACATAGAACAATAGGAACAGACATTACATGAAAATCATGAAGTAATTGTTTTAACCAAATAACCTCACTAACAAGCATAGCCAATGCCCTATATTCTGCCTCTGCCGAAGATCTATAAACCGTTTGCTGCTTTTTAGACTTCCAAGATATCAATGAATCACCCAGAAAAACACAAAAACCAGTGATAGACCTTCTAGTGTCCAAACAAGTGCCCCAATCTGCATCTGAAAAACCACGAAGAGACAGTATAGACTGGGCAGAAAAGAAAATACTTTGCCCAGGAGTGAATTTCAGATATCTCAACAAATGGTTTGCAGCATCCATATGTGGTTGTCTAGGCTGAGATACAAACTGACTTAAATGGTGGACAACATAGGTAATGTCAGGCCTAGTGACTGCCAAGTAAAGCAAACGGCCAATTAATCGTCTATAAATTGAAGCATCAGGCAACAAATCACCAATGTCTTTAGACAATTTTAGAGATGGATCCATAGGAAAGGACGATGGTTTAGCAGCCAAGAGACCCGAATCATCCAATAATTGCAAAGTATAATGTCTTTGAGACAATGAAATCCCTTTGGAAGATCTTGCTACCTCAAGTCCCAAGAAATACTTCAAAGGTCCCAAATCTTTGAGTTTAAAATGTGTATTAAGAAAGGATTTCAAAGCAGTAATAGCCTCTCCATTGGAGCTTGCAATTATGATATCATCTACATAGACTAACAATGCAATGAATGAGGAACCATTCCCCTTAGTAAAAAGTGAATAATCTGATTTGGACTGTTGAAAACCATGTTGAAGAAGAACAGTAGTGAATTTTGAGAACCATTGCCTTGAAGCTTGCTTAAGTCCATAGATGGACTTATGAAGTTTGCATACTAGTTTCTCACCAGACTTTGGAGAAGAAGAATGATTATAACCCATAGGCAAATCCATATAAACTTCCTCAAATAAATCCCCATTCAAGAATGCATTATTAACATCAAGTTGAACCAAATCCCACTTATGAATTGCAGCAAGTGCTAATAAGGCTTTTACTGTCACCAATTTAGCAACAGGACAGAAAGTATCAAAGAAATCCAATCCCTCTTGTTGGTTATAGCCCTTAGCCACTAATCGTGCCTTATACCTTTCAATACTTCCATCAGATTTAAACTTGATCTTATAAACCCACTTGGAACCAATAGAATGTTTATCCCTTGGTAATGAAACAATAGACCAAGTTTTGGTTGCTGTCATAGCATCTAACTCAGCCTTCATGGCTTCTTTCCAATGGTCAAATTTCACGGCTTGATGGAAATATTGTGGCTCATAATGGGAAGAAACATTCATAAGAAAAGAAGCATGAGAAGAAATATGAGTACAAAGAGTATATATATATACAAGTGAAATGACAAAATATCTAGCTAACTAACTAACTAGAATATAACTACTTTTATTAAATACATGAAGTGTGATAACTTGAGATAAAAATATAAATCAAGTAATAAAAAAAATATGATGAGGAAAGGATTTTTTTTTTTAATTTGGAAAAGATTATTTGATGAATTAATTTATTACTCAAAAAAATAATACAGAGACAATTTTGAGAATAGTTTTGATGAGAATATAATTTTTCCATTAATTATTCACCCTAATTTTTTTAGTTTATTTTAATTTGGAAATTTTATAAGTGATTAATTTTCAAAATTAGTCTTGGTTTAGAGAAAAATTAAATGTATTAGTTTTGATTTTGATTTCCATTTAAACAATCTTAATATCTTTCAAGGTTATTTATTTAAAAAAAAGTAGATATATTTCATAATTTTTTTTAGATGTTACATTAAATTAGAGAAGATGAGACTCAAACCTTTAAATTTATATAAAAAGAGCAGAAGACTAACCACTTAAGTAATCCCATTCACTTTTCAGTTTTTCTTATAATTCTCAATTCAAATTATATTAGTTAACCGTTCACATTTTACTTTACATAATTCTAAGAGGATTATTTTAACATTTTTTTTAATTCAATCATCTTTTCAGTCTTGAAACAAAAACTCTCAGTTTTGAAGTAAAAGTTGTTTTGAATATTTAAATTTACTTCTTTAGAAGTATATTATATTAGTTTTTATTTATTCAGTTTAATTTTATTTTTTGAAATATTTATTCTATTATATATTAGATGAGTCTCTGAGTGATCTTACATTTTCCATATTCATAGTTAACTCTCTCATTTGTATACTATCATTCGTTTCGTTATCCTACATTTATATAGAAATTGATATGTTACTTTTTCTTTTCGTTTTTTAATAAAATGTAACTTCAATAATTATTACGATCCCCAACATCAAAATAATGAATAATAAAAGGATCTAACAAGATATATATAATGTATAACTTTTTTTATTATCAGTTGATTTTAAGATAAAATCTCATACTTCAGATTAATGAATTCATTTGTCATAAAATTAATTTGAAACATTATTTTGGTGGGTTAGCTAATGTCTTTGATATTAAAACAATTATTATATACAATATGATACCAAACATATAATATTACTTAGTAACTATATATGATTGTATAAAAGTACCTTCAAAATATATAACAAGAAAGGATTTTATAAAGTGACGTTTCTTCTTCGTGAAAAAAAAATCTTCAAATCGTTCATTACCAAAACAACCATCTTTTTTATAAGGGTGAAAAATCAAGATAGCCACTTTGGAAGCAACTTTTAACCAAATAGCCACATTTTTAAAAAGTGGAGTGAGTAGCCACTTTTTCCTATTCAAATTTTAAATATACCAATTTTACCCTTCCCGTATATCGAGTATAGCCTGACACTGACTCTGACACTGACACATTGATATTTTGACATTCTGTATATTATGTATGTTTGACACATCTGACATTCTGACAATTCCGTATAGTACGTATATCTGACACTTCTGACATTTTCTTTTCCAATGCAATTTTTCTTTCCCATATTTTTGGTATATTCAGTAGAGTGTGTATAGTTCTTCAGTGTATTTTGTATATGACGTATATCTGACATTTCTTTCCCAATGCATTTTTTCTTCTCTAATTCTCATATATTCAGTATATCGTGTCTAGTTTTTATTGCATTTGATTTTTTTTTTTTTGTACATTTTCAATATTTTTGAGTAAATGCTTTATTTCAATTTTGAATTATTGTATATTGTATATTTTGTACATATTTTCATTTTAATTTATTTATATATATATATATATATATATATATATATATATATATATATATATATATTATTTTAGTATATTGGGTATATTGTTCTCTCAGGTAAAATGTGTTTGTCTTCTAGTATATCGTGTATATCGTCCACCGATTTTGTAAGTGCATTTGAAAAATTATCACGGATATGTAAATATACGTATAAACATGTAATTTAACCTGCAAATGAAAACAAAAGAGCGTTAATACATAATACTTAATATGTAAAATAAACAACTAAATGTTATATTATGTATATTACATAGTGTACGAATACTAAAAAAATATAAAAGAAGAAGGAAAAACATAAAAAATGTTGGGAATACGTTGACCATTTCCTCTGTTGTATATCACGTATATTACAATACGTATGTACATTACATATATTACAGACTATATATTTATAAAACAAACAGTCGTATATTACATATATTGCAGGTAATACATTACGAATATTATAACGTATATGTATATATTTAGAAACAAACAGTCGTATATTACATATATTGCAGATAATACATTACAAATATGTGCAAAATAAACAACCAATGTATATTACATATATTACATAATGTACGAATAGTAAAAAAATATAAAAGAAGAAGGAAAAACAGAACAAATGATGGGAATGTCATGACAATTTCCTCAGTTTGTATATCACGTATATTACAACTATTATGTACATTACGTATATTATAGAATATATATATTTACAAAACAAATAGTCGTATATTACATATATTGCAGATAATACATTACGAATATGTGCAAAATAAACAACCAATGTATATTACGTATATTACATAGTGTACGGATAGTAGATAAATATAAAAGAAGAAGGAAAAACAGAATAAATGATGAGAATGCGTTGACCATTTCCTCAGTTTGTATATCACGTATATTACAACACTTATGTACATTACGTATATTATAGAAATATATATTTAGAAAATAACGGTCGTATATTACATATATCGCAGATAATACATAACGAACATTATATTACGTATATTACAGACTGATTAAGCAAAACAGAAACAAACGATAGACAAGATACGTATATTACATATATTATAGACTAAATATTAAACAGATTACGAAAAAATGTATATTGCGTATATTACGAGTTGTAAATTAAGCAAAATAAAAGTCGAAAGCATATTACGTATATTACAGATCAATATTAAACAGACTACGAAAAAGTGTTTAATACGTATATTACGACCCACAAAATCGTATATTACGTATGAGGAAAAAAATACCTTTCGTCAAATCCATGCTAGATTTGGTTTAGATCTTCGAGATTCGGAACAAAAACGTTGAAAAATATTTATGAAAAAAAGGAAAAATGGGATGAAATTAATGAAAGATAAGAAAAAAAAAGGTGTAGGAAATTTATTAGATGAACATTTGTAGAAATTGTGGATTTAAAAGAAAGAAAGAGAAAAAAAGGAGAGAATCAATTAAGGTTTGAAAGAAAAATGAGAGTGAATTGATGAAAAAATTAGGGAGAGATGGAAAAAGAAATGAGAGAGGAAATGAAAAAATGAAAAGGAAAAAAATGAGGGTGAGAGAGAGATAATAGAATATATAAAAAAAAAGAGGGAATTTTTTTTAAAAATAATTTTGAAATGAAGAGAGAGATATTAATATTTTTTTAAAAAAAAAACAGAGAAAGAAGATGGAAGGGACGGTGAAGGGGGGAGAAAGGAGAGAGGAGAGAGGAGAGAGGAGAGAGGAGAGAGGGGAGAGATGATGATTTGACTTAAAGGTTTTTTTTTGTCTTTTTACATTAAGAGATGGCTAAATAAATAATTTTTTGACATGGTGGCTATTTGTTAAAAGTGAATGGGAAAAGTGGCCATTTAAATAATTAATCCTTTTTATAATCTAAAAAGGAAACTAACAACCTAGGAGTGAAATCGGTCGAATATATGATATCCCCAAATTTTCTACCCACGCCACGCGACGCTGGTTTGTAATAATTTCAACTAAAATAATAATAATCAATATCTGATGATTACTATGGATGCGCATGCATGATCCACATTTTGGCTAGTTTTTTTAGTTTCTTTTATTACGTGCCTATTTTCTGAAATATGCCTATTAAAGTGGCTATTCCTATCCTATGAGAAACAATTTTATGGAAATTGAAAACGAAGCAGAAAGAGGAGAATAGTGTTTTTCTCTATATTATTTCTTGTACATATGATGAGAATAAATACAGTGGGAATAGACCCTTTTTACATGGTGAGTACAAATTATATGGTGGCAGTGTATTTTGCTAAGGTAAGTATTAATTGTGATCCAACAAATCAGGCCAACATCAGCGGGCAGAGATGGGCAGCTCATATACACCAAATGACAGCTCATAGACACCATATGATTGACAGCTCATAGATGAAGATTGCCTTAAGAATTATTTGGTGTTTTGACTTCCCCCCACAAACGAGAGGGTGCTGAATGAACACCGAGTTTGGCTCTCAGCTCATTAAATTTCATCTCTGTCAGTGGCTTTGTTAAACAGTTGCAATCTGTTCTTCAGTGGGTACATACCGAACATCTAACTGCTTTGCAAGTACTTTGTTACTCACAAAATGCACATCGAGCTCTACATGTTTACTTCTTGCGTGGAACACCGGATTCGCAGCTAAGGATAGGGCACTGATATTGTCGCACCAGATCAATGGAGTAGGTGAGGTGTTGAAGTGAATTTCGTTCAATAGAGATTGGATCCAACTGATTTCAGCTGCCGCATGAGCAAGGGATCTATACTCGGCCTCCGTACTCGAACGTGAATGAACTATTTACTAAATTTGCGGAATTTTCTTTAGTAAATTAATTAACGATTAATTACGGATCCGTTAATGACATGCAATCGTGATAAAATCGAAAAAATAAAATTATAAGATTTTCGAAAAACTTACATGGAGAATCGGTTGGGGTTTTCTTTACAGCATCAATCCACTTCACCAAGCCTTCTATGCTATAACCCGATCACAAACCAACCCGACTTGTGGGAATCGAACCGGAAGAACAAACTAAGAAGAAAAGTTCTTCTTATTTTAAGAAGCCAAAAACCGGCAATATAGGAGACTAAAGGAGAGAACTTTTTGATAAATATCAAGTATGTAAATATGAGCACCCAATGGTCATATTTATAAGAAAATAAGAATTAGTTTCCTAATCAAATTAGAACTCTTATTTCATTTAATTTAAATAATCAAAATTATTTAAAAAAATAAAAAAAATAAAGATAAAATGGCGTCAGGCCATTTAAATGAAGCAAAATCAATTTGTTTTTTTAAAAAAAGTCAAATGGCGTGACCAGATAACATTTTATCTTATCCATTTTTTTTTTAATTATTATTATTATTATTATTATTATTCAAATGATATTATCTCTTATGTAATTATAATTAGAAATATAATATTTTCTAATTAAATACATATTTCCAAAAATCCTTTAATTAATTAATATTGAATCAAATTCATTTAATTAATTATTTTTGGGCAAAATACTTATTTGTTTCGTAAAACAAATTTAATTATCTCCTTTTATTATTAAATTAAATAAACTCATTATTTAATTAATAATATTAATTAATATTTAAATAAACTCATTATTTAAACAATTAATAATATTAATATTAATTTCCATTTAAATAAACCTTTTATTTAAACAATTAATATTTCTCTTTATTTAAGTAATTTAATTACTTAAATATAATTCTTTTTTCCTAGTTAAATTAATAACTTGGTTAGTTACAATGATATATGGGTTAGCATAGGGATCTGATGGACCTATAGATCATGGGCTTCAATAATTATTGATTTATTAATTAAACTCATTAATTAATTAATCATAATTATTAAACTTAGGGTAATTCCACTATAAACCCTAAGTTGAACTCCCCTCACTATAGATGGGTTATGTCCATTTGTTATTAAGTTTGTTTTGACATATCCTTCACGTGGTAATCTCATAATTACAACTGGGTCAAAATTACCGTTTTACCCTTTTAATTATCTCTTTTATCCTTGTGTACCCGGTGATTCTCTAATGAACATTTTTCTATAGTTTTGAAGTATAGAACGATCCTTCTCAGGCCAATGAGAAGGTGAGGCCTCATGTTCAAGTACCGAATCATTACAACAAGGGAGATACCTAAAGTTCCTAAGTTAGAATAGTGTCGCACTAACACTTTCATTTGTTTCAGGAAAGTCATGAATGCCATCTTGTATAGAAATGTTCCCAAGCACCAATTTAGTCATTTCCCCAAAACGGGAGTTTATCGAGTGTATCAACAGATCAACCTCAACTATGCGAATCAAAGGAAAAGACTTCATTAATGTGAGTTCACAACATACTCAGGATTAAGACGTATCAATCTTTATAACGTAAATTTGATATTATAAATCATTTTCTATCAACGGTGTTATTTAGGAATCGATTTATTGTCCTGTTCCAGTCTTATATAAACTCATTATATATGATGTTTCCACTTGCATCTACATCATGCTAATGGTTTGGATCAAATCAATGAACAACATCAACAGTGTTACCAGAATAAGGTTTCCTAACCATATTCGTTTACTGTAGACAATTTGAGTTACTATCTTTGACTAGATCCGCTTTATATTTCATAGTAGTCAAGATTACAGAATCAGTAACTCTGGAATTTTCTATTAATGTTTGAATATTTAACGAATATCAACATATAATAAATTGCACAAACTTCACTAAAATAATACTTTTATTTATTCATAAAATATTCTATTACAAATTACGAACTCTAGGGCATAAATCCCAACAATCTCCCACTTGCCCTAGAGTAAGTGAGATATGTCTCGTAATCCTAGTGCTTCTAGGTGACCCTCAAACACATTAGTCGTGAGAGTCTTTGTAAACGGATCAGCTGTGTTATCCTTCGTGTCTATCTTCGTGACCAGTACGTCCCCACGATGCACTATCTCCCTTATAAGATGATATTTCATCTCTATATGTTTTGATCTTTTGTGTGATCTTGGTTCCCTTGAATTTGCCACTGCACCACTATTGTCGCAATAGAGAGTTATGGGCAATTCCATATTTGGAACAACTTCCAAATCTTTTAGGAACTTTCTGAGCCAGACAGCTTCCTTTGCGCCTTCACAAGCAAGAACATATTCGCTTCCATAGTGGAGTCGACAATACAACCTTGCTTACTACTTCTCCAAACTATGGCGGCTCCACCAAGTGTAAACACGCACTCGATGTTGATTTCCTAGAATCTTTATCACCTTGGAAATCCGAATCGTGTATCCTGTAAGGATCAAATCCTTATCTCCATACACTAAAATATAACTTCTCGTTCTCCTAAGATACTTGAGAATTGCTTTAATCGCAACCCAATGTTCCTTTCCATGATTGGATTGGAACCTGCGACTACTCCCACCGCATAGCGTATATCCTGGTCTAGTACACAACATTGCATACATTAGACTTCCTACTACTGAAGCATATGGTATCTGTCCCATTTCCTCAACTTCTTGAGGTGTCTGAGGTGATTGTTCCTTAGACACGCTAATTCCATGCCTAAAAGGTAAAATACCTTTTTTGGTATTTTGCATAGCAAAGCGTTTGATAATTTTATCAATATACGTTGCTTGAGACAGTGCTAGTGATTTATTGCTTCGATCACAAATGATCTGAATCCCAAGAACATAACTAGCCTGTTCCAAATCTTTCATTTGGAATTGATTTGTCAGCCATTCTTTAACTTCTGTTAACGTTCCTTTGTTATTTCCTATTAACAAAATATTGTCAACGTAAAGAATAATGAATGCCACTTTGTCTTTTATGATACGCTTGTATACACAAGGTTCATCCACATTCTGTTCAAAGCCATAAGTTTTGACTGCATCGTCAAACCTAATATTCCAAGACCTTGATGCTTGCTTAAGTCCATAAATGGACCTTTGCAACTTACAAATCTTTTGTTCTTGTCCTGGAGTAATGAATCCCTCTGGTTGCATCATATAGATGCTTTCGTCTAGATTGCCGTTAAGGAAGGTAGTCTTGACGTCCATTTGCTAAATCTCATAATCATAATAAGCGGCAATGGATAAGATGGTGCGAATAGATTTAACCATGGTAACTGGGGAAAAAGTTTCCTCATAGTCAATACCCTCCATTTGAGTATATCATTTTGCCACTAATCTAGCCTTGAAAGTCTCAACTTTCCCGTCTGCACCTCTTTTTCTCTTATAGATCCATTTGCATCCTATGGGTTTTTCACCATTTGGAAGATCTATGAGAGTCCAGACAGAGTTGGAATTCATTGATTCCATCTCGAGATCCATGGCTTTGATCCATTTTTCTTTATCAATATCCCGCATTGCATTCTTATAAGTCAATGGGTCTTCCGGATTGTCATCAGCTATGGCAATATGGATTTCTCCAAATCCTATAAAGCGTTCTGGGTTTCTAATAACCCTCCCACTTCTCCGAGGTTCTGATAAAGTTTGCACCTGGATTTCAAGTGTTTTATCAACAGCTCTTGTTGATTCATGAATTATGTTGTTATCACTTATTTCATTTAACACTATTGCACTTTTGGGTTTTGTATCTTTCATAAAATCCTCTTCAAGAAAAACTGCATTTGTCGACACAAATACTTTATTTTCCACGGGACAATAAAAATACCCACCCTTTGTTTCTTTTGGGTAGCCTACGAAAATGCATACTTTACTCCGGGGTTCTAACTTATTTGGGTTTACCATCAACACATGAGTGGGCGACCCCCAAATCCTAAAGTGTCGTAAACTTCCTTTACGTCCATTCCATAACTCTTGTGGAGTTTTAGGAACACTTTTGGATGGAACCACATTGAGAATGTATAACGCAGTTTTAACTGCATATCCCCAAAAAGAAAGTGACAGTGTTGCGAAACTCATCATTGATCTAGTCATGTCTAATAACGTTCGGTTTCTTCTTTCAGCCACACCATTTTGCTATGGCATTCCCGGTGCTGAAAGTTGGGATGTTATCCCATTTTCTATCAAATAATCTCTGAAGTCTAAGTCCAGATATTCGCCACCACGATCAGATCGAAGTGTTTTGATAGTTTTACCTAATTGGTTTTCCACTTCAGCTTTATACTCTTTGAACTTATCAAGAGCTTCTGATTTGTGGATCATTAGGTAAACGTATCCATAGCGTGAATAGTCATCCGTGAAAGAGATGTAATATTCAAATCCACCACGAGCTTTTGCATTAAATGGTCCACAAAGGTCCGTATGCACAAGTTTGAGTAGTTCCGAGGCTCTATTACCTTTTCCAGTAAAAGGTCTTTTGGTCATTTTGCCTTCCAAACAGGGTTCACAGACTGGCATGGTTCCAATTTCTAACTGACTTAGGGAACCAACTTTCACGAGTCTTTCAAGCCTGTCTAAGCCTATATGACCTAGCCTTAGATGCCATAAATACGTTTCTTCTTTTGAAACCTTTTGTCTTTTAGTTCTTATTTTTGCAGTCTTGAACATTTCAGTATTATGTGTTGTTGTTCCTATTGACGGGCTCAATATGAACAAGTGTTTTCTATTGACTGCAAAGGTTATATACGAATTCCCTTTGTATATCTTGATCTCATCAATCCTCGAGTCAATTGAATAACCATTTCTCATGCAACGTGAATCTGACACTAGATTTCTAGCAAATCCAGGGACCAGTAAAACATTGTATAACTGTATATAACGAGAATTGAATTGCAGACAAATGTCTGCACATGCAACTACTGTGAGGAACTGCCCTGTTCCTACTCGCATTGTATATGCACCGTGTTCTATTTTAGTCCAAGAATCAGACATTAGAGTGGATGAACAAATGTGGTTTGTGGCACCAAAATCAAATATCCATTCGGATAAATTATCTTCCACTAACCACGATTATGCTACAAGTAAATCTGAATTACTATCTAAGTCGTTCATCCGTTTGGCTGGTCATATTTACGCGACTAATTGCATTGACCGCAAATTAAGATCTTTTATGATTAGACTAGAATCTTGATTTAAAGTGTCATTTAACAATTCATTCCATTTGACAAAGTTATCAATTTTATTGGTTGCAATATTAGAGGAGGACATTTTAGCTGTAATGAATAAAATTAAGTGAATTTTAATTAGCAATTCTATATTTAGACAATATATTTGGCATAAAATTAAACATGATGCATGAATGCTACAATGTTCAACAAATAGAAATACCCTAAACAGATTATTATGCCATGGTAGTTTAACCTTCCCGGGTAGAGTGCCGTCGAATGATAAGTCCGTCACCCTATACGTTAAACCGAGACCCTTCTCGAACAACTTCCATTCTAGAATAACTCATATTCCTATGGAATTGTTTTACCGTGTGTTTGGTCAAGAAATTTGATAACAAACCTTATCAATTTCTTATGAGTGTAACCCATTATTTTAGTCCTTTAAATGAGAAAAGATGAGTGTCTACGAAGTGTAGATTCAGTCTTCAATTCGCATTTAAAATCCTTTATCCCATTCGGGAGACCCACCTTGATATTGATTCACACTATAAAACCTTCCTATGGGAATGAACACTTCTATGGGTGCTACAGAGGTCAAGTGTGAATCTCACGTTGCGAGCCTAATAATGGAGACCATAGGATACTTTGCCAAGTTTCCTTCTCCCACTCAAAATTTTAAAATTGGGTTTTCATACTCAGACAAATTTAGGCTAATCAATTTATCTAAGTTTAACCTAACTCAATCTTAACTCTTAAATTGGTTAGATCAATTTTAATGTGAATTGCCAAGTTTCCTAGATTAAAAACTAATCACATTATGGGACCTTCTTAATGAAATCGATTAATTATCATGAACTTTTCTCCCGGATCGCTCCCGCTAGAGGCGCTCCGTGTTAGGGGAACTTTCAAAAACCTCATCGCTAGGGCGAGCTTTCGGCTGGAGATCCATTCAATTTAATTAATCATTTTCATTAATTTTTAATTAACCCTTAATTAAATATCTATTCGATAGTGCTTATGTGAATTTAGGTCCAATTGTTTAAACAAATAAATCCACATTCGAATATTAATTTTAGTTTCTATTCAATTTTAAACATTTTAATAATTGAATATTATCTAAAATTAGCATGCATTTATCCTAATCTCATCGGCATAAATATTTTATAATAAGATAAAATCAACATGCTTTATCACATACATAAAATATAATAACAACTTTATCACATAATTATGTATGCATGTACAATTAAATCTATCTTAATCATACATCTATGGTGGGATTTCCTACATGACATACATATATGCATGAACAATTATTTATAAATCATATCTCATACAAATATCTAAATAATTAAACAACTAGATTGACCGGTATTATTGGCACTAATTCTACAACAAAATTAAAATTACAATCATTAAAACTTGTTGTAGGTCTTGAAGCTTGAAAAATTTCTCTCTCCTCATCTTGATGTAGGCGTGGGAGGCCTTTTATGAAAGGAAATATTTTCTCCAATATTTTTCATAAAAGGTTTATTTTTCAAATAATTATCTTTTATCTATCTATGGAAAATATAAAATAAAAGATTTTCCTTGAATAGAAATATATATTTAAAAAGATATTATAAAGATTGAAGATAATTATAAATTATCTTCTATCTTTATCTTTGATATTTTTAAATATATATCTTTTAAAAGATAATTTTGGAAAAATATCTTACCATATCTTGATCAAATCTCTCCTTGCCGCCGCCCTAGCCAATCCCGTCACCATCATTGTGCCGATTTTTGCATCAATTTTTTCTTCCGTTATTCCCGATGATTACAAAAATAATCCTATACCCAAAATTGGGTTTACAAATTTTCTAATAAAATTTAAAACCTAAATGCCCAAGAATACCTAAACAGTCAACTAGCAAATCCACAATTTATATAACAATTTATATACATACATAAAACCGTTTTTATGCAATCCACCGATTTTTGAAAATCACAATTCATGTAAAATTAATGTAGGCTTTGATACCAATTGAAGGAACTATTTACTAAATTTGCGGAATTTTCTTTAGTAAATTAATTAACGATTAATTACGGATCCGTTAATGACATGCAATCGTGATCAAATCGAAAAAATAAAATTATAAGGTTTTCGAAAAACTTACATTGTAGATTTATGGAGAATCGGTTGGGGTTTTCTTTACAGCATCAATCCACTTCACCAAGCCTTCTATGCTATAACCCGATCACAAACCAACCCAACTTGTGGGAATCGAACCGGAAGAACAAACTAAGAAGAAAAGTTCTTCTTATTTTAAGAAGCCAAAAACCGGCAATATGGGAGACTAAAGGAGAGAACTTTTTGATAAATATCAAGTATGTAAATATGAGCACCCAATGGTCATATTTATAAGAAAATAAGAATTAGTTTCCTAATCAAATTAGAACTCTTATTTCATTTAATTTAAATAATCAAAATTATTTAAAAAAATAAAAAAAATAAAGATAAAATGGCGTCAGGCCATTTAAATGAAGCAAAATCAATTTGTTTTTTTAAAAAAAGTCAAATGGCGTGACCAGATAACATTTTATCTTATCCACTTTTTTTTTTAATTATTAGTATTATTATTATTATTATTATTCAAATGATATTATCTCTTATGTAATTATAATTAGAAATATAATATTTTCTAATTAAATACATATTTCCAAAAATCCTTTAATTAATTAATATTGAATCAAATTCATTTAATTAATTATTTTTGGGCAAAATACTTATTTGTTTCGTAAAACAAATTTAATTATCTCCTTTTATTATTAAATTAAATAAACTCATTATTTAATTAATAATATTAATTAATATTTAAATAAACTCATTATTTAAACAATTAATAATATTAATATTAATTTCCATTTAAATAAACCTTTTATTTAAATAATTAATATTTCTCTTTATTTAAGTAATTTAATTACTTAAATATAATTCTTTTTTCCTAGTTAAATTAATAACTTGGTTAGTTACAATGATATATGGGTTAGCATAGGGACCTGATGGACCTATAGATCATGGGCTTCAATAATTATTGATTTATTAATTAAACTCATTAATTAATTAATCATAATTATTAAACTTAGGGTAATTCCACTATAAACCCTAAGTTGAACTCCCCTCACTATAGATGGGTTATGTCCATTTGTTATTAAGTTTGTTTTGACATATCCTTCACGTGGTAATCTCATAATTACAACTGGGTCAAAATTACCGTTTTACCCTTGTAATTATCTCTTTTATCCTTGTGTACCCGATGATTCTCTAATGAACATTTTTCTATAGTTTTCAAGTATAGAACGATCCGTCTCGGGCCAATGAGAAGGTGAGGCCTCATGTTCAAGTACCGAATCATTACAACAAGGGAGATACCTAAATTTCCTAAGTTAGAATAGTGTCGCACTAACACTTTCATTTGTTTCAGGAAAGTCATGAATGCCATCTTGTATAGAAATGTTCCCAAGCACCAATTTAGTCATTTCCCCAAAACGGGAGTTTATCGAGTGTATCAACAGATCAACCTCAACTATGCGAATCAAAGGAAAAGACTTCATTAATGTGAGTTCACAACATACTCAGGATTAAGACGTATCAATCTTAATAACGTAAATTTGATATTATAAATCATTTCCTATCAACGGTGTTATTTAGGAATCGATTTATTATCCTGTTCCAGTCTTATATAAACTCATTATATATGATGTTTCCACTTGCATCTACATCATGCTAATGGTTTGGATCAAATCAGTGAACAACATCAACAGTGTTACCAGAATAAGGTTTCCTAACCATATTAGTTTACTGTAGACAATTTGAGTTACTATCTTTGACTAGATTCGCTTTATATTTCATAGTAGTCAAGATTACAGAATCAGTAACTCTGGAATTTTCTATTAATGTTTGAATATTTAACGAATATCAACATATAATAAATTGCACAAAATTCACTAAAATAATACTTTTATTTATTCATAAAATATTCTATTACAAATTACGAATTCTAGGGCATAAATCCCAACAGAACGTGCAACCACTTGTTGTTTTCGTGAAGACCATGAGACCAACGAATTACCAAGAAAAACACAGTGGGCAGAAATTGAGCGTCGATCGTCTGGATTGCACGCCCAATCGGCGTATGAGTAACCAGTTATAGGCAATTTATCAGAAGGTTTAATGTGTAGCCCCAGATTTTTTGTCCCTTCTACGTAACGTAGAACTCTTTTGGTTGCTTGCCAATGTATATCTGTCGGTTGCTGGAGAAATTGACTCAATTTATTCACAATAAATGAAATTTCGGGACGTGTATGTGTTAAGTATTGTAGCGCACCAATCACATTCCTATAAAGTGTTGGATTTTTCATTGGCTCACCGTCATGCAGAGAGAGAATTCTACCGGTTACGGCTGGTGTTGGGCATGGCTTGAGGTGAGTCATCTCAAGTCTCTTGAGTAGATCTGAGATGTATTTTGCTTGTGTTAAGAATATGCCAGATTCATCTCTAGTCACTTCAACTCCCAAGAAATAGCTTGGCTCACCCATGTCTTTGAGTTTGAAAAGTCTGTTTAGCTCATTAACAAACTGAGCAATTTGACTTTTGTTGTTTCCTGTCACTAAAATATCATCAACATATATAAGAACGAGAGTGACTGTTTTACCATCATTGAGAAAAAATAAGGATGAATCTGCTCTTGAGTTGCTGAATCCCCAACTGACTAAAATAGTTTTTAGCCTTTCATACCATGCCCTTGGTGCTTGTTTTAACCCATACAGTGCTTTATTTAGCTTGCACACATGATTTGGCTTGCTTTTGTCTTCAAACCCCTCTGGTTGCTTCATGTATACAACTTCCTCAAGATATCCATTTAAAAAGGCATTGTTTATGTCAAGTTGTTGCACTTCCCATGATTTCGAAATAGCAATGGTTAAAATAATTCGAATTGTAGAAGATTTAACCACTGGACTAAAAGTTCCAGTTAAATCCAAACCTGGAGTTTGATGAAAACCCTTAGCAACCAATCTCGCCTTGTACCGTTCTATAGTTCCATCTGGATTCTGTTTTATTTTGAAGACCCATTTAATTCCCACTAAATTGTAGTTAGAGCCAAAGGGAACTAAGGTCCATGTATCATTTCTGTATAGGGCTTCCATTTCAAGTTCCATGGCTCTTTTCCACTGCTTACTGGAAAGAGCTTCACTAGCTGACTTAGCACTACAAAAAAACTGTCAATTTGCGACTATGAATTTGCGACCATGAAATTGCGACCAAATGGTCGTTTTTTATCTATAATGCGACCAAAAAAGCGACAAAATAAGTGGTGGCCAAAAAGCTGGTCGGTCCAGAATTTGTGCGACTGGATAGTCACAAATATACGACCATAAACGTTTGGTCGTAAAAAAGTCAACCTTTTGAAAATACGACCAGATGGTCGCAATTTATGTTGAACATAAGTGACCAATTGGTCACATAAAAAAGTGACCAAATGGTCGTATTTTATGTGACCAAATGGTCACTTTTAGACTCAGTCAAAATACGACCAGATGGTCGCCTACAAAGTGACCATCTGATCGTAATTTATGTGAAAGATAAGTGACCAATTGGTCACATACAAAAGTGACCAAATGGACGTATGTTATGTGACCAAATGGTCACTTTTAGACTCAGTCAAAATACGACCAGATGGTCGCGTTAAAAGTGACCATATGGTCGCATTTAATAATTTTTTTTTTAAATTTAAATTTCAATAATTAGATAATTAGTTAATTAATTATTAATTAATTATTTAATTAATTAATAAAATTTAATAACAAAAAATTGGAATTAAAATAAAAAATATATATATCAAATATTCAAAAAACGTTTTATACGCAGTTAAAGCATCCTATAACTCCGCAAGGGCGGAGGAGGCGTCGATGATGAAGGGCCGCCGCCTAGGGATCTGAAGTACGCGGCCAAAGCTGATGCGACCTGGGACTTGACTCGTGCCTGTATGCCGGCCTCAATCACAGCGACTCGAGTAACGAAGTCCTCGCGCATAGCGTCCATGTTCGCGCGCAGCTGCTGCTCAACCGGAGAAGGGCCGGAGCTAGTGCTCGCTCCGCTCTGCTGAGGCCGGGGCACATCTGCGTAAAGGCGTCGCCCGTACGAGCCGAGCCCAGGAACTGACCCATCAGGCCGAACCCCTCCAGCGGCCTCCAAGAACGCCTCTACTCCGGTCCTCCCTGAGCTGGTTGCGAGTCCAGGTGTGGGCAACCGCGACTCAAGGACTCCGTGAAACGTTCCTAAACATTTAAAATTCAGAAAATAAAATAGTAAATATATAAGGTAGGAAAAATTTTAAAGAAAAAATAATAATTGAAAAAATTATTAAATACGTGAATCGCTTTCTCCTTATCGTCGACTTAACGCCCCGTCCTTCTTCGTGAAGAGAACGCGTGCGACTCATCCAGGCGGACGGGCGCCGGTGCTTCGCTTCCTAAAAAAATAAAGATTGAAGAATAAAACATAATAAATTAATAAGTAATTGAAAAAAGAAAACGAGAAAAAAGTACGTAAGTAAGAAAACGACGAAAAAAACTTCCAATCGACGATGGTGCTCCGTGTGTGTCCGGCCCCCTTGTGTGTTTGGTGGGATTCTTCGCGCGGTTGGCCTTATTCTGCTTGACACTGCGTTACCCTCGAAGTGCTCAAGCTCGCGGAAGCCGCGTGGTCCTCCGGGCTCATCCACACGGTCGGTTTGTTCGCTTGCTTTCGCGGCGCCCGGTACATGAGGTCCTTGAATCGATCCTGGTCGTGGATCGTCCCATAGGGAGAACAATCTACCATCCGTGATATCGGGATCGATAACAGGAAACTTGCCCTGAAAAAATTGAAATAAAAAAGTGTTAAAGTAATAAATTTATTTCTATAAATTTCAAAATTAATTAATTATAAAAATAAATGATGTTTTTTACCTTCCAATTGTCGTAAACCGAAGCGTTTCTCCGTCGTCGGAATCTTCCACCAAGGTCACTGGGTAGAGGCATGCTCCTGGAGGACCTCACGAAACCGTTTTGAAACGGTTGTATGCGTACGTACTCGCAAAAATCATAAAAATTATTGTGCTATTAGAAACTATTAGTTAACGGAAAAAAAAACACTTTGAAAAAAGTTTAAAGGTTTAAAAATTAAGTAATTAAAATAATAAACAAAATTACTTACGTATCCCCTTCAATCCGAAGGGTAGAGTCTCATGCCCGAGACCGGTGGTGCATGAAATGGAGGGGCCACTTGGATCCGACCTTGATGCAGACCCGATGCTAAGCTGGAGTCTCGCGCGATCGTGGTGTCGCAGTCTGGTCTCAGGGATCGCATCATCGAGCGTGGCGGCAAGTCCCGTCTCGTGAATCGAAGAGGATGTCCAACTCCTCTGTAGTCAGTCCGCATCAGGGCGGCGGCGAGTGGCGTCTGGAGACCCCTCGTCACCCGCGTCGTCGCGGCCTGTCGACCGGGGAGGACGTCTTCCGCCCGTCATAATCCTACAACCAAAATAAACTAATTTAATACTAATTACGTAAGTAAAATATTGAAATAAATTTAATTAATTAATTAATGAAATAATGTAAATTAAACTAACATAAATTAAGTAAATAATTTAAAATATACTAATTAATTAATTTGAATAAAAGTAAATTAAAATTAGATTAATTGAACTAAAATTAATTAAATTATACTAAATTAAGTAATGAAGGATTAAAATAAATTACATTAATTGAACTAAAATTAATTAAATTAAACTAACATAAATTAAGTAAATAATTTAAAATAAACTAATTAATTAATTAGAATTAAATTAAATTAAAATTAGATTAATTGAACTAAAATTAATTAAATTAAACTAACATTAATTAATTAAAACTAAAATAAACTAATTAATTAATTTGAATTAAAGTAAATTAAAATTAGATTAATTGAACTAAAATTAATTAAATTAAACTAAATTAAGTAATGAAGAATTAAAATAAATTAGATTAATTGAACTAAAATTAATTAAATTAAACTTAACATTAATTAATTAAAACTTAAACTAATTATTTAATTTGAATTAAAGTAAATTAAAATAAGATTAATTGAACTAAAATTAATTGAATTAAACTAAATTAAGTAATGAAGAATTAAAATAAATTAGATTAATTGAACTAAAATTAATTAAATTAAACTTAACATTAATTAATTGAAACTAAAATAAACTAAACTAAGAAATTAATTAAAGTAAATTAAGTAACGAAGATTTCAACTATTAGATTACCCTAAACTAAAATTAATTAAATTTAACTAACATTAATTAAATTTAACTAACATTAATTAAATTTAATTACTAACATTAATTAATAAAAACTAAACTTAACTAAACAAATTAATTAAATTAAACTAAATTAAAATTAGATTGATTGAACTAAAACGTATCAATTAATTAAAGTAAACGAAATTAGATTAATTAACCTTAAGTAAATTAAGTACTTAATTAAACTAAATTACATTAATTAAACTAAAAGTAATGAAATTAACAACATTAAACTAAACTAATTAAATTTAAACTTAAAACTTAAACTAAAACTAACTAAAAATAACTTAAAACGAATACGAAACTAACCTCGTAATAGAAACCGGGATTGGAGGTTTAGGGTGTTTATGTTTAGAGTAGGGTAGGAACGGGGAAAAAAGAACGGGGAACGGAACGGAGGAAAGAGAGAAAAGAAAGAAAAGGGAGAAAGAAAAAGAGAAAGGAAGAAAAGAAACGGGGGAAAGGAAAAGGGATCTGATTTTAAATCAGATTTTGCAACCAAATGGTCGCAAATATGTAATAATGACAAGAAACGAAAGGTCGCGCGTGCTGGGGAAAATGCTACCATTTGGTCGCGTTTCTTGAGGTATTTGCTACCATATGGTAGCATTTCTTGGAAAAGCGGCCATATGGTCGCCACTTTGCTATGATCCAGAACAGCTGTCATATCACGAGTACCATCAATAATTGCGACCATCTGGTCGCAATAATGAAATTCATCGCCAAATATTGCGACCAGATGGTCGTAATATTTAAATTCACCGCCATAAATTTCATGAAAATTTAAATTTACCGCTCATATTTGCGACCATATGGTCGCAATTTCACTTATATTTTTTTAAAAAAATATAATTATACTTTTCAAAAAATGCGACCATTTAGTCGCCTTTCCCTTCTAAATTACTACCATGTAGTCACCTTTTGTGTGAACTTGCGACCACATGGTCGCAAATATTAATATATATATTTTTTTTTTTAATCATTCCTTAAAAGAAATAGTTTTAATTAATTAAACACATACACACATATTTGAATAATCAAGTTAACGAAATATCTCATTCATCATCGTCTCCAAGAAGTCCGTCACATAAAGTCTTCTTCTTCTTCTTCTTCTTCTTCTGTTTCTTCATCGGATTCATCGTCTCGAATAAATTCAGCATCAATGTCTCGTGCGTGAGAAGTGGAAGCATTTGTATCATCATCATCATCATGCAATGTTATCGTTCCATCGTTCAAAGGATGAACAGTACTTGCATTCTGACCGTCGTCGATTGCACGACATCTTATCTCATCTTCTTGAAAAGCAACAGCTTCCTCTGCATGGTCGTCTTTCTCGGACAAGTTTTCTTCTACCTGGCGTGGTTTAACTTTACAAACAACTAACCAATCTGTCAGATCTCGTCTATTAATTGGATAGTTCAGGTAATAAACTTGAATCGCCTGTGAAGCCAGGACGAACCTATCAGTGGTGCGCATATGCTTAGACTTGTTTACCTCAACGATTTGTAAATGATCAATCTTACGGACTCCGCCTCGTCTGGTTGTCTCGAACCAAGTGCAGTTGAACAGAACAATGCGTTTTAGCGTTGGACTTGCATATTGAATCTCAAGAATCTCATCGATTACTCCAAAGTAAGAACACGTGACCTTTTATGCAAACACCACTGTTGTTTGTTGTCCTGTTCACTGAATGCGCCTTCGTTTGAAATCTGCAACCGTTACCAACGTATCCACCATACGACCTTGCTATCTTGTCCAGGTCCCTTTGCCAAAGAAATGATGCGAGGATCATCCACCGGTAATGTAGGGGAGTCAACCTGTGTCATTGTCCACATACAGTAATGTTAGGAAAATGTATACGTTTAGAAATAATCTGTATGTGTTACAAAAATAGTTAGCAAATAGTTTGTAATTGTTTATGCGATGAAATAATGTTAAGTTACAAACTCACTCTATGTAAGGCTCGATCTCTGCGCAGTTGCATAACACGTATGCTGCATTACGTGATACTTAGAATCGGTCAACGGCCTACGCACTAATCTTCCAACTGTCATGCCAGGTTCCGTAAAAATCTGCAAGTTGTTCATGTCAACACCTTCAAGTAAATTTTCGACAATGTTTCGTTTCACCGGTTGAAACTGCTCTGCAATGTGTTGATCAAAGTAGTATGAACAAAATGTGGTAGTCTCTTGCGACAGGTACGCACTACAGATAAATCCTTCTACTCGTGATCTATTTCCAACCATCTTTTTCAACCGACGTAAGTACCTGTGGGTACAAAACATAATTTACATTCGATGATCACTGATCTTGATTTATACGCGTACATTACAAAATAATCGTGCTTACCTTTCAAATGGGTACATCCATCGGTAATGTACGGGACCCCCTAAGAATGCCTCGTATGGAAGATGCACCTGAAGATGCTCCATGGAGTCAAAAAAGCCAGGTGAACATTCGCTCCAACTTACAAATAATAACGGCGATCTCTGAACTCATTGAAGCGGCAGTGGCTTCCGTCACTCCGTACATGTCAAGTCCCCCAAAAAAACACTCAACTGGGCAAGCGGCTTCCAATGTCTATTCTCTAGGAACGGTCAACGCGACGGGCATCAATCGTTGCATGAATATATGACAGTCGTGGCTTTTCATCCCGAACATGATATGTTCTTGATCGCTTATACACCGACTCAAATTCAAACGTATCCGTCCTGGGAATTTGATGGATTTGATCCACTCAAATAATGTTTTCTTTTCATCCGTCGTCAACATGTACTTTGCTTTTGCGTAATTATCATTGTCGTCAGGCTCCAACTCAGGACGGTGACATATCTCCCGTATATAGTAACGTGCCTTCAGATTGTCCTTCGTTTTTCCCGGAACGTTCAAAATCGTATTGAAAATGTTGTCGAATAAATTCTTCTCGATATGCATTACATTAAGATTGTGTCTAATCAGTAGATCTTCCCAATACGGTAGATCCCAAAAAATACTCCGTTTCTTCCAACCCGTGTTTTTCCCGTACCGCATTGTTTGCACTCTCGCACCTTCCACTTGTAATCTTCGCATCCCTATAGCATCTATACCGTGAAGAATCTGTCTTCCACTATACATGGTCGAGGGGTTTGTTTTCTTACTCGTCGACCCTTCTTCCAGCCACGCTGGTTTGAATGGAAAGTGTGATTCAACGGCAAAAATCGACTGTGACAGTCAAACCAACAAGTTTTCCGACCGTTTCTGAGATAAAATGCATTTGTGTCTAGCATGCGTATGTCCCCGCCGTACTCCATCCTTTAAGAGGAGGAAATTAAGGTTCACAAAATTAACTACACTGACTAAGGAAAGCAATAACAAAAGCTAAACACAGACTCAAAAATGTATATGAAAGCAATTAAAGATCAACATACCTGACAACATTGAATACGCAGGGAAGTCACTGATCGTCCAGATTAACGCGGCGCGCATCAAGAAATTTTGTTTCTTCGAAATGTCGTACGTCATAACACCGTCAGTCCACAACCTTTTCAATTCTGCAACAAGTGGTTGCAAATACACATCCAGTTTCTGTTTTGGACTTTTCGGCCCAGGTACGATCACTGTTAGAAAAATCACCGGGTCTCGTATGCACATCGAGGGAGGCAAGTTATACGGGGTTACCATCACTGACCAAACTGAATATTGTGCCCCGGATGCCCCGAACGGGTTGAAGCCATCTGTGCATAAGCCCAATCTGACGTTTCTCGGATATTGTGCAAAATCCGGATGACAATTATTTAAATGCTTACATGCCGCAACATCTGAGGGATGTCTCATAACACCTTCATCCTGTGAATGCTCGTGATGCCATCTCATGTGCGAGGCTGTCACATCCGATGCATACAACCGTTGCAGACGTGGGGTCAGCGGTAAATAGAACATGTGGGCGTTCGGAATCAGGCTGCGTTTCCCTTGTTTGTATCTTGGAAGAAAACAGAATTTGCAATGATGTAGGTCCTCATCCACATCCCAGTAAATCATGCATCCGTTTTGACACGAATCTATTTTCTCCACGGGTAATCCAAGTCCCTCCACTAGCTTTTTCGTGTCGTACAAACTGTGGGGCATATTATTTTCTTCTGGAGCGCATCGACGAAACCACGACGCAATCGCATCAAATCCTCTACCGGGTATGTTGTACTGTGCCTTTATATTTAAAAGTTCTGTAGCAGCAGCAAGTTGACTTACCTCACACCCATCGTACAATGGTCGGCTGGCTGTCTTTAGCATCTCGTGCATCTTTCGTGCATCCGGATTCATTTCCTCTTCTACAACCCGTTCATCTTCATCTACGTTTAAACTTTCACGGAAATTTTCATTGCCCCCATACCCCGCACCATCAAGTATCATTTGCTGCATCTGACTATACTGTTGTTCATCATTCCGTTCTTCGTCAACAACCTCTACATTCGAGCTGCTACCTTCGTATCGTCTCGATTCCTGTAATGCAGCGTCGAACATTTCCTGTGTTTCCCCCTGAAACACCCAGTGATAATAATTCTGCACAAACCCCCGACTATAAAGATGCACCTTCAACTCTGTAACCGGTATGATTCTTCTATTGTCGCATTTCCTGCACGGGCAACGTAGCTTTCCACCATACTTTTCATAATAGACAGTTGTCATGCAAAACTCAACAAACTGTTCAACCCCGGCCACGAACTCATCGTTCAAATACCCGTCTATCAAACGAACATACATCCACTCTCTCATTTTCTTTTTTCTTAATGCTAACAAACAATGGGTGGGGGGGTTTTTATAATGGACTCCTCTGCTCATTTGCGACCAGATGGTAGTATTTTTGCTACCACCTGGTCGCAATTTCCCGCCAAATTTTTCCGCCATTTTCTTCACTGCCCCGGGTCACATCAAGTCATAATTTACGACCACATGGTCACTTTTTATGGTGACCACTTGGTAGCTTTTATCCCACCAAATTCTTTATCAATTATTGGTCAGATAAAATCACATAATTTGCGACCATCTGGTCACTTTTAATTGTGATCACTTGGTAGCTTTCTTCCCTCCAATTTTAAGCTACCACTTGCTCACTTTTAGGTCACCAAAATTGCGACCATTTAGTCACTTTTAATTGTGACCACTTGGTAGCTTTCTTCCCCCCAATTTTAAGCTACCAATGCTCACTTTTAGGTCACCAAAATTGCGACCATTTAGTCACTTTTAATTGTGACCATTTGGTAGCTTTCTTCCCTCCAATTATAAGCTACCACTGTTCACTTTTAGTCACCAAAACTGCGACCAGTTAGTCACTTTTAATTGTGACCACTTGGTAGCTTTCTTCCCTCCAAAATTACACGCCATTTTTTGCTACCAAGGCATATTTTAGTCACAAAAATGCGACCAAACGGTCGTTTTTTTAGGTGACCAATTGGTCGCTTTTTTCGCGCCATTTTTTATGACTACTTCTGCTTTTGGTCGCAATCTGGTTGCAAAAAAAGTGACCAGATGGTCACTTAGAGTCAACCTTCAAAGAAAGTGACCAGGTGGTCACCAGAAAACTACCACTTTTTTTTGTCGCAAATTTCTGGTCGCATTTTGACAGTTTTTTTGTAGTGTGGGTTCTTCCATTGGTGGAAAACTTTCGTCACATTTCCTTGTGGTGGATGACAAGTAAGTTCTAATTTTTGGCTTGTAAATCCCACTTTTGCCTCGGGTTTGCATCGGGTGTACAGAATCAATGAGTCTAGCTGGTTTAGTATCTAATGAATTCTCACTTATAGGTGCACACACTTCTTCACATCTTGTGTCTGCTTCAAGGTTTAGGGACAAATCTCTCTCTTCTTGTGTACTAATGTTTTGATCAAGACTAAGATTGATAGGAGGTGGTGCTGCATTGGGACTTTGAGGTGGAATATGGGATTGGGCGTTGTTTTGGATTTGAGTGTGTGATTGATCATGTGTGATGAGTTATGGGTTTGAAGTTGGTGGTTGAAACCATGTTACGATGGTTTCATTGGAAGTGGCAGTGATTGGAGATGTACTTAAAAAACCATTTTTGAAAGGAAACTCATGCTCATTAAAGATCACATTTCTAGAGATATAGACTCTTCCACTTGAGCTTAAACATTTGTAACCCTTGTGAGACTCACTATAACCAAGGAATACACACTTTGTTGAGTGGAATTGAAATTTGTGATTTTGGTAGGGTCTTAAGCATGGAAAACAAGCACATCCAAATACTTTGAAGAAATCATAGTTGGGCTGTTTACTGTATGCTTTCTCCCATGGTGATAGGTTGTCTAGAACTGGGGTTGGTAATCGATTTATAATATAGGTGGCTGAAGTGAAGGCTTCCCACCAATATCTTAAGGGCATAAATGCTTGAGCAAGGAGTGTCAAACCCATTTCCACAATATGTCGATGTTTTCTCTCCACAGTCCCATTTTGTTCACTTGTGTGAGGGCATGAGTGTCTAAACTCAATCCCTTTTGATTTGAGATAGGGTACAAAAGATCGAAACTCACCCCCCAATCACTATGTAGGATTTTTATTACTGAATGAACAAGGTTAAGGTCTCTGATTTATTTTTCAATGGGTAGATGTGTGTGAGTCTTGTGCAGTTATCAACAAAACTGACATAGTATCTAAAGCCAGAGGGGGAAGTTATTGGTGATGGTCCCCATAGATCACAATGTACAAGCTCAAGTGGTTTATTAGTGCGAGAGTGTGAATTTTTGAAAGGAAGAGAGTGTGATTTCCCATGTTGACAAGCATCACAAAAAAGTAATATATTATTGATAGGGTCTTTTAGGTTACAACCTTTGAAGACTTGACTCAAGACTCTACTGGATAAATGACCCAATCTTTGATGCCAGATCATCTTTCCAGTTTTACACTTTTCAACACTAAAAATATCAGAATAAACTTTGACTCGAGAATTAATTGAGGTAGATAAACTTTTAGAAAAAGAAGTAGCATGAGAAGATTTATTTTTATGGCTAGAAAATGACTTGGGACTTTTGAGCAGCATTTGATAAAGTCCATCTTTAACAGTCCCGTGCAGCACCACCTTCCCTGTCTCCTTGTCCTTCACAAGACAGTAGTTAGCATGAAATTCAACAAAATAATTATTATTTTCTGTCAATCTTGAAATACTTATTAAATTCTTTTTTATTTCAGGAACATGCAGAATATTCATCAGGCGAATATGTTGATGTTTTGTGTAATTGTGAAAAGCAGAAGATCCTATGTTTTTTACTTTCAGTTTATGTCCATTACCAACTGAAACACACTCATTACCTGTGTATTCTGACTTGTTACTTAGATTTGAGATGTCATGAGTGATGTGGTTTGTAGCACCACCGCCGGCCTAGCTAATTCCGATCCGAGACCGTCTCTGGTGTAGCTACATAGGCTGCTGCCCTGTTGCTTTCTTGATTGGTTGGTCCTCCGGTGTATTCTTCATCATATCGATGATAGCATATAGCAGCTATGTGGCCAATTTTTCCACACACTCGGCAGGTGGGTTTAGAGTTACCTCTGTAGTTTCCTCTATTGCCTTTTCCTCTCCCTCTGTTGCTTCCTCGAGTATTTGTGGTTGATTGATATCCTCTGTTTTGTCCTCTATTTTGACCAGAGAATCTGTTGTAGTTGCCTTGATTTGAAGGAAAGGTGTTCCTGTTGTAGACCATATTTGCTGCCATGTTTGTAACTTCTGGAGTACTATTGACTTGGTTGAGATGAGTCAAGGTGTTTTCAAAAGTAATGAGTGTTGCATATAGCTCTTGCCAAGACATATTTTCCTTGGAGTTAATTTGACAGATTATAGGTAAATACTCAGCATCCAAACCAGCTAAAACGCTAGAAAGTAAATAGCTGTTATCGATTGGTTCTCCTGCCAATGCTAAGTTGTCGGATGTTTGCTTCATTTGCGCAAGATATTCTGTCATTTTAAGAGCATTCTTCCTTGTGGTCTGCAGGTTAGCTCGAAGTTGATTTATCCTCGCACGATTGGTGGTTCCATATAGTACCTCCAAAGCTTTCCAAACATCTCTGGTGGTTTTGCAAGTAATAATCTCACAAGCGATTGGTGCAGTCATTGACGCATATAGCCATCCAAGAAGGGCTTGGTCCATTGTTTCCCACTCATAATAGGCAGGGTTTTTTTATCAACTCTGAGGTTCCTGCATTATTTACAGGAGGTAAAAATTCAGAAGGCTGAGCTTTTGTGCCTAGAATATATCCCTCAAGTTTTTGTCCTCTCAACACAGCGAGGACCATTTGCTTCCACAACATGTAGTTCTTTTCATCGAGTTTGACAGTCAATGCCGAGTTGAGGGAATTTGCAAAGGATGTTCCTATGGATAGATTTGTTCCAAGAGCATTGCTGTTTGGGACCTCGACATTAGAACTTGCGGAGTTTTCTGAAGCCATGGATGAAGTGATCTTTTCCAAAGCTCTGATACCAAGAAACAATTTTATGTAAATTGAAAACGAAG
Organism: Gynostemma pentaphyllum; assembly: GCA_028015215.1. Lineage (NCBI taxonomy): Eukaryota > Viridiplantae > Streptophyta > Magnoliopsida > Cucurbitales > Cucurbitaceae > Gynostemma > Gynostemma pentaphyllum. The sequence goes on along the minus strand of CM051350.1, from coordinate 16,385,712 downwards.
CAGAAAGAGGAGAATAGTGTTTTTCTCTATATTATTTATTGTACAAATGATGAGAATAAATACAGTGGGAATAGACCCTTTTTACATGGTAAGTACAAATTATATGGTGGCAGTGTATTTTGCTAAGGTAAGTATTAATTGTGATCCAACAAATCAGGTCAACATCAGCGGGGCAGAGATGGGCAGCTCATATACACCAAATGACAGCTCATAGACACCATATGATTGACAGCTCATAGATGAAGATTGCCTTAAGAATTATTTGGTGTTTTGACTCTATGTATAATTACAAATTCTTATTGAGTCATTTATGTAATTACCTTTATTTTTTCTGGTTAAATTATATAAAATACTCTTATATTACTAGGTTCGTTTCAATTTTCTCTAAAATTGTAAAAAATTCAACTCTACATTAACATATTATTTAATTTCAAAAATAATTTTCGTTGGAGAATTACTTTTTCAAAATATCGTTTTTCTAAGAAATTATATTTTTATTGATACTCTTTCAAAAATACTTTCAATTTTTAATTTTTGTTAAATTTAATCGAAATTGTACATAAATTATTTTTTTAAAGGGTAATTTCTTCAATAAAATGTAGTTTTTAAACAAAATAAAATATTAAAGGTAGAATTAAAACTTTTAAAATGTTTTGTATAGTGTAAGGACATTTTATATAGTTTAACGTAATTTATATTTTAAAAAGATTATTTATGAAAGCGAAACAGAACAAGATCATAGAGACACCGGCCCCCAGAACTGTTGAGTTTTAATGGGTAGAGTGGGCTTTCCTTGAGAAAATGTATGGGCTTCTATCCACAAATGGGCCATGGGCTCGTAACAATTTATGAATACAACCACGTCACTAGGTAAGCCCAGTTGCCTCACCTTCCTTCCATTGTCTTATTTGGGTGATGGAAGAAAACCATGGATTAAGAAATTTAAAATTGAACAACTTTTCAATTTTAATGTTGGACTTAGAGTTATGAAAGAAGAGTATTTTTAGAGGATGATAGTGGATATCTATTATATTTTAATGTTAATTGTCATAAAGTTAAAAATATTGGTATTTGATAGGGTAAACCTACCATCCAGGTTAAAAATATGTGAAAAGTTTGGTCTCAATTAAATGGCGGTTATAATTTCTCTTGTCCAAAAAATTTCTTCTTCTATAATAATAAATTTAACAAAAATTCGATATGGCATTGAAATATTAATTTTATAAGGGATAAATGTAAAATACATCTCTGCACTTTGAGTTATTGTTAATCATACCTCTGCACTTTTTTTTGTCATAAAATACCCCTGCACTATATTTAGCCTTGAAAATTTGTTTGATATATTGTTATGAATACAACATATCGTATTTCAGTATGTACTGAATTTTTTAATTTTATGAGAAGAAATTTATGTTAAATTTGTCTTGATGAAAGACCTGCAAATGAGTTTTGATAGTTTACATTTATGTTATATGGTTATATTAACTAATAAATTATAAAATGTTTTGTATTGTGTTTTCTTTTTGTCTTAAAAATGTATATTTTGAATATATTTCATTTTTATATCTCTTTTAAATAAGAATTAAAATATAAAACATGAAATTTTCCCTGCGAGAAAACCTATCCCCAAACTTGCCCCCGATTTTTTTTTATTACAGGATAGGGTAGGGTATGAGAATTAAAAATCCCTGCAGGTTGGTAGATGAGAAGTATATCCCCGACCCCGCCTCGCTCTGTTGCCATCTCTAGTGATTAGCCATTTTCAAACCACAGGTAGGCATGGCAAAATTCCCCGCGGGTTAGGGTTAGGGTTTGGGGGGAAAATTTTCCCAAATTTATTTTAGGGTTAGGGGATGGGAACACATTCTTCGCCCCGTCCCCGACCCCGAACCTGATATTTTAATAACATTTTATGTATTTTGTTTACTTTTATATTTATTTAGTAGAAAAAATATATAAAATATGGTTATATTAACTTATAAACTATAAAATGTTTAATATTATGTTTTTTTTTATCTTAAAAATGTATATTTTAAATATATATTCTTTTTTTTATATATTTCTTTTTAAATAAGAATTACAATATAAAAAGGAATTTTCCCCATGGGAATCCCAGAACCTGCCCCAATTCTTTGATTAGGGGATAGGGTAGGGTATGGGGATTTAAAATCCCCAGTGAGGTTAGGGGATGGGAATGGCATCCCCGACCTCGCCCCGCCGGTGCCTTCCCTAACCACAGGAGATGTAATACCCTTTAAGCTATGGTTAGAATTGTAATTTCCACCATTTCCACCTCATTTTCTTTGTTTCAATTCTAATCTTAGGTCATTTCTTGATCATTAAAAATGTCTATTTTATTTAAATCAAACATAATAGATACAAGAGGAATAATTATTTTATTAAAAAATATTTTAAATTGTAATGATTATTTCACTGTGTTTGCTTCTAGGATTGAGAAAAAAAACTTGTTCAATTTTTTGGAATTAAACAAAACGTTACTACTTTAAAAGGATGGATAATATAGGTTTTTTTACCAACATAATTTTATATTTCAAATTATTTGAATGCCCATGATTTTCTAACATGGTAAACTTCTAAATTTTGAATTTTTTAATATATCATGAAAGGTAGAAGAATATAAACATTGAAAGCATACTTTTCTCCCCATGCAAAATAGAATTACCATATCAAAACATATACTCACCCATCTTATAAACACACACCACTAATTCAAGGAGGATAACCCTTTTTTTCGTATGAATTCCATTTGCATTGGGTTCAATTCAAGTTTCAATCTTTGGAAAGACCCGACTTTTCGAGTTTAAAACAAATTTAGTTAATGTAGCGGAAGACTCAATAAATGACATTTATTGAAAAATATGAAATTTCACTTAAATCAAATAAGCAATTATTAAAAACGACAACTCCGGAGTTATAATCTTTAAAACAAAAAGAAACAATGAGCTAAATCAAATAACAAAATGTTCAAATCTCACATGAATCTCAAATCTCACAAAAACAAAATATAGTCAATAAAATTCAAGTACTTTATTCTTAATCTCAATGAAAATTAAAGATGCATTGGCTAGCCACCAAGACATGAACTCTCATCTCTTCCACTTCATCAACCGCCACCTCTCGGTTCATTGTTACCTGAAAAGAAACCACAAATAGCACTGTGAGGCTAAAGCCAGGTGAGAGAACGATCTAAACGAAGGTAAAGTTTTAAATAATCTCTAACAACTTATACCGAGTCCCAACACTCAACACTCTCCAATGTCTCTTTCACACAAAACGTCACTTAAACCTCACATTCAATCTCTTTATATGAATAGGAAATTAATAACTAATTCCATATCCAAGACCAACATTCATAATAATCCTCCCAATACATATCCCAATCCGAAACAATAAGTCAACTCTAAATTAACAAACATAATCAATCAATCTTTCAAACCATCCACTAAGAAGGCGGTCTCTAGGGACTACAAACCTTTCTTAGGCACTTAGTTATAGTCGTAACCATAACTAATCCCCTCATGGATCGTTCATATGAGCAACGTCCATTAGTCATTATGAGCTCACTCTCATAACTATTTTTACTAAGTATGAGCTCGTAGCCTCATACTAGCTCATACTAGTTTAACACACTTGTCAAGACATCATTCCACAATCTCTTTACATTATCCTCTCCATAATGTTCATTCACAATCAGCAAACAAAATTAAAATACAGCAGCTCAATGAGTCTAATTAAAGCATGCAAATACATCATTACGATAAAACTGCCGAAAACCGTCAAAACTAACAATTCGATCTTAATCATGCTCAACTCAAATCTCATGCCAAATCATCATAAAATACTCCATAATATTCCAGAATTAACTCCCAAATTAATCAGAATCAAATAGAATCGAAAAACATAAAAAAACTGCCGAAAAATGACTAAACTAGTTCTAACCGAAAAATTATTTAACCAAATGATTTTTCGGTGTTTCCATCATGCAATCACTTCCTAAAACTCTAGAATATTATGTTTAAATATATTGAATCATACAATCTACGGTAAGAGCCTTAGATTTCTCTAAACCCCACCAACGAATAAACCGTTAACTCACCTCGATATCGCTTAAGTCCAAAAATTAACGCTACTTCCCTTGACGAATCAGACCTGAAACGAAGGTCCTAAATAACTTAAAATACAAATTAAAATATCCTAAAATTATACAAAAGATTTGGGGTTCGATGGATCAAAGAACGGAAAACAAACGACGAAGGGAATTGGGCTATGGTTGGGGGCGTGGGTGGTGTGTGGGCCGTGGCTGGTCATGGCCTTCAGGTCGTGGCTCGGTCGCGGTTTCAAGGCTATGGTGATCGATCTTGATAGTTTTAGGTATTAGGATCGGTAATCAAAATCGATTGGGTGTTTGGCCAAGGTTTGGAAAATTTGGAAACTATGGAGGTTGGATCAAGGGTTAGGGTTCTTGGTGTTCATAAGAAAAATAAATAATAAAATTCCAGAATTTTAATGATTGATAAATCAATCATGAATGCTTACCCGTTACTTGAATTTCAAGAAAAAAAGCTTTCGATTTTCCCTCCTCGATTCCGTACGATTCCAACGATCTCCTAATTAACAAAATTGATGAAAACTCATCAATTTCTAACCCTAGGCTTCACGGCAACAAGAAGAAAAGAAAAGGAGGGTTTTCGTTACCTTCGTGTCCAAAATCAATTCCCAAAACGCTTGAATTCAAAACCCGAATCACGACCAAACGAAGAACGAGACGAAACGACGGACTTTTCTTCTCCTTCTCTTTGTGGGTGGCGACGACGGCTTGAGGAGGAGAGAAGAGAGAGTCCAAACGCTGATTATTACAAATGGGAATGCCATTTTAGGTTAAAATCCCGAGTTGCCATAATTACGAAACTGCCACTTGTCTTAAAACGTCCATAACTTGATCACCGGGTCTCAGAACGACAAACCGTCACTTGCGTTGGAATCTTGACATCGAGACGAATAATTTTATGTCAAAATATTAATCAAATCATAAGTTTCAAATTTCGAGGTTTTTCGGGAAAAATTACCATAATACCCTTTTTGAAATAACACGATATTTCTGTTCTAATTAATCGATCAAGCTGATTAATATTATTTAACAAAATAATATTGATTTTTAACTTTCTCGTGATGGGGCGTTACAAATGCTCTGTTTGATTGTTATGAATATTTGAAATGGATCATATTTCGGAAGATATCCAATATCTCTAATCATTTTTTCACCATAGAGTGATATCGATATATTGATATAGACTTATAAAATTTGAAGAACGCTTTCCGTGTTTGTTCTATTCAAATATCCAAACTTGATTATTAACAAATCCAGCCGAATAAGTTGGGCCAATATCTTGACAATAATTAGTTGGAAGGCACCGTGTCGGTGTTTTTGAACCAACAAAATATGTAAAATCTAAAAAAAAGTTGCACAACCCAATTCATAAACTTACCATAAAAATTGGCACATTGCAACATAGCGAAGACACTCGTTAGGTTCATTAGTTGGCCAAATTTCGTGAATCGTAAAGTTTAAAAGAATGACATTTTTCCTTTTTCTGGATCATTTAAATAGAAAAAGGGAAACCATTGATAAACAATTTGTAAGAAATCATAAATGGAATAAACTGGAACAAAGAGTAGAAAGAAAAATACAAAGAACTTTATGAGTGATTGATTTACAAAGTGAGTTGTGTTGCGACTCAGATACTGAAAAAGAAAAATCTTTTGGAAAATAGAAACACCCTCTCAAAACCTTCTCACTCAACTTATCAATACACATCACTAATTTAAGGAGGATAACTCTTTTTTCGCATGAATTCCATTTGCATTGGCTTCAATTCCAATTTCAACGCTCTGTTTGATTGTTATAAACATTTGAAATGGATCATATCTTGGAAGATGTATAATATATTTATATCATTTTTCCACCTTTGACTGATATTGAGATATATATGATTATAAATTTGATGAACATTTTCCGTGTTTGTTCCATTCAAATATCCAAAATTGATCATTAGAAAAGCTAGTCCAATAAGTTGGGCTAATATCTTGACAATAACATGTTGGAATGCACCGGTAACCTATGGTCTTTGAACTAACAAAATATGTAAAATCTATAATAAAAAAATATTGAAATACTTATGCACAAACTTACCATAATAATTGGTTCGCTACAACCTACTGGAGACACCACTACTTCCAAGAGGATGACTCTTTCTTAATATGAATTTTATTCACATCTTAAAGTGGGTCCAAATTCAGTGCACTATTTAATTGTCATGAACATTATAAATAGATCATAACCTGGTTAATATCCATTAAAGATTATAAATTTGTTGGAAGATGTCTAATTTATATATATTATTTTTTCACATTAGAGTGACATTGAAATATTGATATTGGCTAACAAAATTTGATGCACACTTTCCATGTGTATCTCATCCATATTTCCAAAAAAACATCATTAGCAGAGCCAACAAACTGAAGGGATGATTTACTAAAATAACGGAATTTTATTTAGTAAACTTATTAACATTTAATAATGGATCTATTAACATCATGCAATTTTTGAAAAAACATGTAGATTCATGCTTATATTTTCGAAAATTAAAATCAATTATACTTACATTGAGTAGTTAATGGAGAATCGGTTGGAGGTTTCTTTACAGCATCAAATCCTCAGCAACACCGAATCTTCTATGCTATATCCCGATCGATCAAACGAAACCCGATTGTGGGATCGAACTTGAGAAGAAATTGGGAAGAAGAAAAAATATTTTTCTTCCCAATGATAGTGGGAAAATCGGCAATGAGGGGGAAGTAGAGGAAGAGAGAGTTCCAACTTTCTATGGAATTGAATTGTGTGATTTATGAATAACCCAACCCTCCTATTTATAGAAAAATAGGAATCCTAATCACATTAGGATTAATCTATAGAGATAAATACAAAAAGAAAAAAAATTATCTCTTTCCTTTATCTTGCAATTTCGAAAATGTCATAGATAAATAGAAGATTATTTTATTTTCTTTATTTTATTTATCTTGGGTAAATAAATCTATGTAATTATTTTAGGATATAATTCAAACAATTATCTCTTCCTAAAATACACGTCATGGCCGAAAATAGGCTTAATAATTAATAAATAATTCTAATTTATTTAATTAATTATTTTGGGCCAATTTCAATTGGGTTCATTAATCTAATTGGGCTTGAAATTCTCTCTTAAATTAATAAGTCCAACTTAATTAATTAATTTATTAATTACCATTTAAATAAAATATTTTATTTAAACAATTAATAATATTAATATTTTCTCCCGACTAAATATTATCCAATTTATATTTAATTATTAATTTCCATTTAAATAATTTTCATTATTTAAATAATTAATAATAAATATTTTAATTAATAATTTCCATTAAATAAACTCATTATTTAATTAATAATTTTATTGATAATATTTTATTATTAATTAATTAATTAATTAATTTTAATTATTAATTTCCATTTAAATAAAATTAATTATTTAAACAATTAATAATTGTTAATTAATTTCAAATTATTAATTACCATTTAAATATACTTAATATTTAAATAATTAATAATGTCTAATTAATAATATTTCATTATTAATTTCCTGTTTAAATAAACTCATTATTTAAACAATTAATAATGTTTATATTAATTACCGTTTAAATATACTCAATATTTAAACAATTAATATTGCCTATTTTAAGTAATTCACTTTACTTAAAATTTCCATTTCTTCTACTTGATTTCGCGACTACGATATTTGGGCTAGCATAGGGACCCGATGAACCTATAGATCATGGGCTTAATAATTAGTCAATTAAGTGATTAACACATAATCAGTTAATTACTTATTATCTAACTATGAATAATTCCACTATAGATTCATAGCTGAACTTCCCTCACTATAGATGAGTTATTGTCCATTTAGTTTATCTTTTATTTATATCTGTGATATTATCCTTCACGTGGAACCCTCATAATTACAGGCGGATAAATTTACCGTTTTGCCCCTGTAATTACCGCTTTATCCTTGTGTTCCCGCTGATTCTCCAATGAACTTTATCTTTAGTCGAACTAGAGATAAGATACTTCTGTGATCAATAGAAGTCGTGACGTCACTTGTTCATGTCTCGAATCAGTACATCAAGGGAGTTTCCTAAAGTTCCTAAAATTTTTAGGTATCGCACTGATACCGTTAATTTATAGGAAAGTTATGAATTTCATTTCGTGAAAATGAGTTCCCAGCTACTTATCTAGTCATGTTCCCAAAACAGAAGTGTATTGAGCGTTCTTACAGATTGCTCTCAACTATGTGAATCAAAGAACATAACTCCACAAATAGGAGTCCGCATTCCACTCAGGATTGAGATCTATCACGGTTGATAAACTTAGTTTGATATTCGATTATTTCTCGTAAACGGTACTAATGAGAAATTTGATCGAACATCGTGGTCTTGTCTTATACAATCAACATTGCATATGATACTTCCATTTCATGTCTCCCACATGAATGATCAGGATTATATCATTTGTCTATAAACAAAATGCGAAGCTATCAACAGTGTTACCAGGATAAGGTTTCCAAACGTTATCCGTCTCATCAGAGACACGTTTAAGTTACTCATCTCGACTTTAATCCTCTTGTATGACTCACATACTAAGTCATGATTTCATAAGAGTAACTTAGGGTTTACTATTTGAATGTTTGATATTTATATATTTTCATATATTCCTAATATCATTAATTGAATCAATCTAGATAATATAAAGAACTTATGTTTATTTATTTAATTTATTCTTAATAAATTATTATTATTAAATAATTACAAGTTCTAGGACACCATTCCTAACACAAACAAGTTCGGCCTATGTATTGACATAAAAGGTTGGAACGCAATTGTAATTTATGTGTTTTGAACCAAATTATTATGTAAAAAGAAAGAAAAAGAAAGAAAAAGAAAGTATGCACAACTCAACTGATAGTTATTAACAAAGTAAAAAATTGGTCTGCAGCCTAAGGGAGACACTATAGTGGTTTCATATGTTGGTCAATTTTCATGAAGCGTAAAAGTTCAACGGAATTGAGATTATTCTTTTTTTTGGATTCTTCAAACAAAAAGAAAGTGTCCACTGGTAAATAATTTTCATGAAATCATAATCAGAATAAACCAAGACAAAGAGTAGAAATAAAGGAATGAAAAAAATTCATGTGTAAAAATTAAAATAATTATTTAAAGGGAAAAATTTTAAATTAATGATGAGTAAAGTGAAATTGCTATGTGACTCAGATTCCTAAAGAAAAATTATGTATAAGGAAGTAATTAGAACCTAAACTAAAAAAATGATTTTTTTAGATTAGAGTTGGGTAATAAAGACAAATCGTGTGAATACGAGAAAAAAAAACGCCAAGCATGAAGTATTAGTTGGGTAGAAAACACCATGAATATGCATGATATGGGTTAGGGAGAAAAACACCACAAAATGAAAAATGGTTTTTACTTCATGATAAGAACTAAGAAATGAATTATATTTAAAAAATGATGAAATGAGACTAGGGTCGAATGTAGGGTTGGGCAAAGGTGGGCATGGCCCCCCAATTTTATATATGTATAAATAAATATTACTCTATTCTCTAAAATAAATAAATAAATATATATATATATATATATATATATATATATATATATATATATATATATATATATATATATATAATGAAATTTGATGAACACTTTCCGTATTTATTCTATTCAAATATCTAAACCTGATCATTAGTAAAGCTCGCCCAAAAAATTGGGCCAATATCTTAACAATAATCGGTTGGAATGCACTACTAATCTGTGGTTTTTGAAAAAAATAATATGTAAAATTGAAAAAAAGTTGCAAAACTCAAATACTTATTCACATACTTTGTTTGATTGATATGAACATTTGAAATGGATTATATTTGGAAGACAACCAATATATCTATATCATTTTTTCACGTAAGAGTGATATTGGCATATATAGACTGATGAAACTTGATGAACACTTTCAGTGTTTCTTTTTCATTCAAATATCCAAAACTGATCATTAGAAAAATCTGCCCAATAAGTTGGGCCAATATCTTGACAATTACCTGTTGGAATGCACTTGTAATCTGTGTTTTTTGAATCAACAAAATAAGTAAAATCTAAAAAAAAAAAATGCACAACCCAAATATTTATTCACAAACTTACCAAAAAAATGGGCTATTTGCAACCTACGGAAGACGCCACTACTTCTAAGAGGATAAGTCTCCCTTAATACAAATTCTACTGACATCTTAAAATGGGTTTAAATCCATTGGACAATTTTATTGTCATGAACATTAAAAATGGATCATAACCTGATTGATATCCAGGAAAGATTATGGATTGTTAGAAGATGTCCAATAAATCTATATTATTTTTCACATTATAGTGACACTGAAATATTGATATTAGCTTACAAAATTTGATGCACACTGTCCATGTGTATCTCATCTATATTTCCAAGAAAAACATCATCTCTAGAGCCAGCAAACAAGTTTAGCCAATGTATTGACAAAAAAGATTGGAATGCACTTGTAATCTGTGTGGTTTGAACTAACAAATTATGTAAAAGAGAGAAAAATAAAGTATAAAAACTCAACTGATACTTATTTACAAACTTATCAACTTACCTATTATAATAATGTGATGGCCCGAGGTTTTGGAAAATTAATGACATTAAAAATTTATTAATTATTATTTCTTTTAATAATTTAAAATGAGGAAGTTAGATTAAAAGTGTAATTTTATAATTTATGTTGAGTTGAAATAGTTATTTAACTATGGTTAATTAGGTTGGTATTAAAATTAACTATGCTTGTTTTTAAACATTGGGGCGACCAAATTGAGTTAGAGAATAAATGGGAGGCTTACAATGTATTGAGATGGTATTATTTTTAATAGCAACTTGTAATTAGTGGACCAATTAAAAAAAATTAAATAATAAATGAAGGGAAAAATGCTTTCCCTTACGTTTATACGCTGGAATTGAAAAAAAAGGACCAAAAACCTGCTGCTTCTTCTTCTCTTTAGGCTAAACAGTCCAAGACCAAGGGGGGCGATTTTGTAGCTCAAATCTCTTCTCTTCTTGCTTATTTATAATTCAAATTGGTAGAATAAGATGAGTTATCTAAATTAACCAAAAGGGAAACCAAAAGCTACTTTTGTTCTTCTCTTTTTTGGCCGACGCACAGGAGCAAAGGGGGAGGTGGTTTTGCATCAAAAATTTATGTCTTAGAGCTCGAATTTTTTTTTGGGAAAAGAAGAATGATTATGGGCTTTCAACTCTAGGAAGGTTTGAGCAAGTTGAGCAAGTTTCCTCAAGAAATTATAAAGTTTTGTAAGTTTTTCCATAACCTAGAATGCTCTAAAATTGGGGATTTTAGAGGTATCAGTTTGGGATTTGTTTTAATGTTTGAAACTTGTAAGTAATTGAAGGAATTGTTTTAAAACCATGATATTTGAGGTTTTTAAATTAGGTTTTACTTTGGTAAGCTTTGGAAATTACTTTCTAACTAAAAGAGGAATTGTTATTGGAATTAAAACTACATGAATTATATAGAATTTAATCTATAGAATTTGATTTGAAAACTTTTCATATAAAATAGCCTAGGTGTTAGCTTTGAGTATTGTGGGTTTGAAGCTTATTTCTTATTGAATTTAATTTAAAGTAAAGCTTGGAGATAGATTACACAAATTAATGATTAATTTTATCATATGGTCGTGCCGCACATCATTTTTTTTCCTACTGTTGTTTTTCTTGGTTTTAGGGGCTATTTTGTAGGCTCGGAATGTGGGGGCTGTTTTGTGGTCTTGGGTGTTATATAATTGCTAATTCATAAATGAACATTCTATATAAATCTACTAAACGGGTGTAATGAATTGTGTGTAGGTTTCGAGCCAAGACAACTCCAAGTTGTGCACGCTAGATACTTTGTATCACAAGATGGGAATAAAAAGGGATAGAAGTATAATAATGTTTGATTTTTATATGATGAATTGATCAGCATGGTAGTGTTTAAACTTGCTTATGAAGAGTAAACCAATAACGGGTTAAGAGAGTAGAACAAGAGTGGGTTAAGTGGAGACAAGATTAAATGTTTATTTTGCTAGAATAGCACGATTATGAGACAAGATCTTTATACTCGTAAGTTGTAATTCGAAAAGGCTTTCCCTAGACCTTTAAGATTATGGTAAAGACTGGTAACCCGAAAGGCGAGATTAAAACCAAACATAGGAGGTCGTGGACAAGACCCAAGCTCAGAACCTCTGTAGTTTACCATTGGAAGCTTTCTAGTTGTTCATAAATTTGAAGTTCCTTAGCTTTCTCTTGAATTCTTTCAGTTCTGGTTTATTTGGGAGTCTAGATATATATATTTTACATAAGGAATTTAAGTTAGGAGCTCCAACCAATGAATTTTCAAGAAACCCTCAAATGGCCAAAAATTGTAACTTTTCCCTTTAGCTAGTTTAGAGACTTTTTTTGGAGCAAACCGGGTTCCCGGGTTTAGTTTATTGTTTTTACTTAAATGTTTATGATATTTCAAATTTAATTTTAGTGGTTGAATGTTTATGATTGATGAGGAACGAAAAGCCAAAGTCAAGCCTTGTTTCGACTAGACAAGTGAAAACAAAAGAACCAAAGTGATGATGGTGTATTGTTGTGGATGTTAGTGGAGTGGTGTGGGATGGATTTTGAGAGTGATTATGGCTAGATTTGAGGTCTCATTGGTGTTTGAAACTAGAAGAGAATGGAGGTTGTGAATGGAATGGAAGTTACGAGTCATATACTGGATTGGGATTAATTTTCGTTGTGCTCAATATGCTTTTGATTATTGTCCCGATGAGTAATGCAAAGTCGAGACGTAAAACATAATACTTTAAGTGTGACTTTTATACGCTTGATGTACTCTTTGAAAGTGTTAAGTGGAATGATAGAGTCATATACTGATGGGAGGAATATCCTATGTGTGCTTGTTATGCCAAGCTTGTTTTCGATGAGAATTGCAAAGGAAGCATGTTTAGTTACATTCCATCCCATTCATGCATATCATGTTACATTCCATTTTATTCATTGCATGTCATGTGATCGGTTTGTGGCCATGGGGTCGTAACTCGTGTAACGGTGAGTGGGTGTTGGACGTTACACGTGGTTATCGTGGCAGAGATGTGATTAACCCATGTAATGGTGTGTGGGTGTTGGACGTTACACGTGGTTACCGTGGCAGTGATGTTGTGGAGCTCCGGAGTGCTATGTGATGAATGGCCCGGATACTAGTGATTATTGAGGTAACCTAGGTTTTGAAATGAGCTTCGGCTCGGATGATGTAAAATGAGCTACTGCTCGAGTGGTTATTGAGATCAATTTTGAGATATGCATAGAAAGACGCGGGAAAAAGTGTAAACGAGAAATGGAGTAGACTTGAATGAAAGTAGAACATGATTTGACCGGAAACTTGCATTGTTGTTGATTTTTTATTAAGCACACTCGTATAGGCTTTTAGTTATTTACTTATGAAATTTTCTTATTAAGTCATTTAGCCACTTCTGATACATCATTTCCAATCATTACACTTACATCATTTCGTTATTTCGTTTAGCCATTGTGAGCATATCATTTTATATTGCTTTTTTCTCATTTGGTTAGTGGCCCGAAAGTTCAAATGTTTCTATGGTACTGTGTGTGACTGTCTTGTAATTGAGTGGATTAAATGTTTGGTTTGATGTTGATCTTTGGAGTGAGTTAATGTGTTGGCCTCCAAGGCAACCGGTCCTTATGTAAGATGCGTGAAAGGGGTATTTGTTTGATGAATGGTGATTTGGAATGAGCTATGTGATGCCCTCCTAGTAAGTCGATTCTTTGAGTAAAACATGGGAGTTAAAATGGTACTTGTTTGAAGAGAGATGGATTCATTTGCTTATATCATCCTGATAATCTTAACAACAATATAGTGTTATTTTAGTTTCATTTAACTTTAAGATGTGAATACCTTAAGGTTAGATAACGTGAGTAAAGCAGGTGTAGAGAAAGTGCGAGTGTGAAAGGGGGAAAGTGACTTAGTTTTGTTTGAGTAAGTGACAAGAGGGTGTTAAGTTTAAACATACTAAGAAGATATTACTTGTAGATAGTTACACTAGTTAGTAGGATGTTAAGGCAAAGTGTAACGAGTATCGAGTGGAGGTAGATACGAGATGGGAATAAGAAAGATGAATGGATCTTGAGTTAGGCATGAAGAGTGAGTATGTTTGTAGCTTGAGTGATTTGTAAGAGCTTCTGGTTTGACTATTTTGTAACGGTGTAAGAGTTAGCTTAGTTATTTATACGTCTACTTATTTCTGGGTTCTGGAATGCTTATAGTTTGAGTACGGGATAAACAATATGAGATAGAACCTCTAGTAAAAGCAAGGATTCGATTGAGGGACGAGTGACCCGAGTGCTTTGGACTCATTTCGGACGATGGAACTCATGCATAAACATTCTTTCTTTTCTTTTTATTTCCACTAAGTTATCAAACTCAGAGGTGCTTTATATCACCTTTCAGGTTTTGTTGCGGTCGAAGTCTTGACGAGGAAGCTGGTATGCGTTGGAGCTTGGATCCCGGACTTGGAAATGGACTAGTTGACGTCGATCCTCGAGCTCGAGTCGTGTGGATTGCATAAGAAGTGTCTTATGTAATCATTAGTTTAATGTCGTTGTTTATATAGTCCCTGTATAAAGTAGTTTTAAGTTACACTTTCGAAACATTATTTACCGTTTTTCTGCTTGGGAAATTGATTTAAACAGGTTTTGGTTTATTCGATTTTTAAATGGACCCTTGCAAATTTTCCGTAGCAATTGTTGTTTTCCATTACGAGACGTTTTAAATGAAATTTAAATTTCTTATTTCCCGCGCTTCCACTGAGAGTACTCGCGACCAGCTTTATTGGAGTTGGGTCGTTACAAATAAAAAAAATTGGCCCCCTGTAGCCAAACGGAGACACTCTAGTGTTTCATATGTTGGCCAATTTCCATGAGGCGTAAAGTTCAACGAAATTGAGATTCTTCATTTTCCTGGATTCTTCAAACAGAAAGAGGGTGACCATTGGTAAATCATTTGCATGAAATCATAATCACAATAAGTCAGGACAAATAGTAGAAATAAAGGAATGACAAACTTCATAGGTAAAAATTAAAGTAATTATTTATAGTGAAAAATAATTAAAGTACTTATTAGTAAAGTGAATTTGCCATGTGACTCAGATTCTAAAAATAAATTATTTATAGGGAAGTAATTAGAACCTACACTAAAAAGTAGGAATGATTTTTTGGTTTAGAGTTGGGCAATAAACACATCTCGTATGAATAGAGAAAAAACATCAAGCATGAACAATTTAGTTGGGTAAAAAACACCATGAGCATGCATTATATGAATTTGGGAGATAACACCATAGAATAAAAAAAGTTTTTAATTCAAGATAAAAGGTTAAATAAAGATAGAATAGAATATAGAAAGGAATTATATTTGAAAAAAAAGGATGAAATGAGATCAGGGACGGATGGAGGGATGAGCAAAGGGGGTCATTGCCCCACAATTTTTCGTTAAACTTTATATATATATATATATATATATATATATATATATATATATATATTTATGAAATTTGATGAACACTTTCTATGTTTGTTCCATTCAAATATCTAAAACCAATCATTAGCAATAGGGTTGGTCTCGGTCCGGTTTTAGAAAAAATCGAGAATCGAACGAGATGCTCGGTTCATCAAAGTTGTGAACCGAGCAGTTCTACTATTTTCGGAGAACCAATGGTTTCGGTTTTATAAATTTTCGGTTTGATCGGTTCGGTTTTTCGCTTTTTCCTCACATAATATATTTTTTTTCTTAAACAAAAATCACATACTTACAGACCCAAAACTCAAATCAAATTTTAAATTTAAGATTTAGTAATGAGTTTAAAACTCTGATATGAGATTTAAAACCTCATATCTGAAGTTTTAAGACTCTGTTATGATTTCAAAAACATTAGATCTAAGGTATAGATTATGAAATTCCTCAGATCCGAGGGTTTTGAATCTCAGATATGAGATTTTAAAACTCAAATATGAGATTCAAAACCTTAGATATGAGTTTTAAAATCTCATATCTGAGATTCAAAACCCTCAGATCTGAGTTTTTAGAAACATGAATCACAATTATGGAGGTGATTTGAATTAGAAAAAGAAAAAACAATGAAGAAAAGAAGAGTGTAGATGAGGAAAAAAACTAGTCACGAAGTTAGAGAACGGCGATGAAAGCGATGTACTCATATAGGAGTAGGCCGCGATGAACTCAGACAATGAGGCGATGAACTCAGATGAGAGAGGAAGAGGAGAAGATGAGTTTGAGAGAGAGTCTGATGAAGAGAAGAAAACGTTTTTTTAGAGAGGGAGAGAGAGCCTAATATAAGATCTGAGGATAAATGAGGAGTAAAATAATACAAGGATATTTAAAAAGCAATAATAATATAATAGTTTATTTATACATCGGTTCGTTTCGGTTTATTTGGCTCTTGTAAGTTTTAAACCGGAAAAAACAAAAAATAATCGGTTTTCCATATCAATAAACCGAGAAAACCAGAAATAGAGATAAACCGGACCGAACCGGTTGGTCTAGCTCGGTCCGGTCCGATTTTTTGGTTTTCGGTTTTTTTGCACATCCCTAATTAGCAAAACATGTCTAATAAATTGGGCCAATATCTTGACAATAACTAGTTGGAATGCACTGGTAACCTGTGGTTTTTGAACCAACAAATTATGTAAAGTCTAAAATATAAAAAAATTGTAAAACCCAATTACTTATTGACAAACTTACCATAAAATTGGCTCGTTGCAACCTACCAGAGACACTCCCTTGGTTTCATTAGGTTGCAAAGTTTGGTGAATAGTAGAGTTCAAAAGAAATGATATTCTTCCTTTTCCTGGATCCTTTAAATAGAAAGAGGGAATCCATTGAAGAATAATTTGTAATAAATAATAATTTGAATAAATCGGAAAAAAGAGTATAAAGAGTAGTCAACGGAGTTGTCGATGTCGACAAACATTCCCATAAAAATAACAGAAACAATGGAGACTTATGTGAATTTTTAGACTTGATGTATAGAACTTTCATCATAGCTTAAATAAATCATAATTTATCATATAAGAGAGTTAAACCCTTATAAAAAATTGTAAACATATCAAAATTGAAGAACCAGAATAAATTATAACTAAAGAGCCTATTAAAATATAGAGGCAATTACTGAAATAACATATTTTAACATACTAATTACTGAAATGTTAGAAGTTTTCAAAATTACTAAAATAACATAATTATAGTTCAATGATTTAATGAATTATATTTCAATAATTTATTGAACTAAAAAAGTAAAAAAAAAAAAAAACTAACAAATTCATTAAAAAATAATAAGGAAGGATAATTAAACAACTCAATAAATTATTGAACTTGCACTAAAAAAAAAGTAAAAAAAAACATACAAATTCATTAAATACTCGTGAAAAATAGGTAAATAATTTATTGAATAGTAGTTTGATAATTTAATGAATTATAATTATGCTATTTGAGTAATTTTTAAAAAGTTAAGACATTTTAGTAATTAGTATGCATAATTATGCTATTGAGACAAATTCTTTAAAATATATTTATAATTATATGTTCATTTCATATTTTGTATTACTTTCCTAAAACTAACCAAACACACACTCTCTGTAATACTATCTTCACTCACTTATTATTTTGGGATGAAAATATAAATAAAAAAAGGAATAACAAGAATAATAATAGTAATATTTAATATAATTTTAGAATTGTTTTTATAATAAAATAATTATTAAATTTAAATTAATTTTATTGCAAAATTAATACAAAATAACTACAGTAATTAATAATAGTTATATCATATTATCTTGATTATAATTTAATAAAAGATTAATCGTGGGTCAAGAATTAAATAAAAAACAATCGAAATACAATAAAAAGAAAAATTAAACAAAGAAGAAGGGGAAAGAGATTGGGGCCACATCAGATGAGTTATGAATGACTGACACATGTAAAATTTGTTTTGTTGTTTACCCACATCGAAGATGGAAATCTCCAAGCTAGAGCTAAGTTTTGTATGTGAAAAATGGGCCTTGAGCATTGCTTTTGGTCCTATATAGTATTTAATTTATTTTTTTGCTGAGCGCTTATGCGTTCAGCTTAACGATAATTAGGTAGAATCGAAGATATTTTACATATTTCGCTAATATTTCATCAATGTCGTCGATAAATCGTTGCAAGGAAAAAGACATCACTTTACACTTGATCGATAAATCGAGCCTCTTTTCTAGCGATATGTTGAGTGATAATTCGACGTTATCGGCGACTTTAAACACCTTGGTTGTGTTACAACTCTGATTCTAAAAAATAAAAATGTTTTTCAAAATAGAATCACCCTCTCAAAACACATGCTCACCCAACTTATCAACACACACCACTAATATGGGTTCAATTCCTATTCCAACGCTTTGTTTGATTGTTATGAACATTTGAAATAGATTATATGTTAGAAGATGACCAACATATCTATATCATTTTTCCACGTAAGAGTGATATTTAGATATAGGCTTATGAAATTTGATGAACACTTTCTATGCTTGTTTCATTCAAATATCCAAAACTCATCATTAGAAAAGCCCGCCCAATAAGTTGGGCCAATATGTTGACAATAACCTATTATAATGCACAAGTAATCTTTGTTTTTTGAAGCAAAAAAATATGTAAAATCTAAACAAAAAAAATTGTACAATTGAAATACTTATTCACAAACTTACCATAAAATTGGCTCATTGCAACCTGCTGAAGACACCACTACTTTCAAGAGGATAACCCATCCTTAATACAAATTATATTCACATCTTAAAATGGGTTCAAATCTGGTACACTGTTTCACTGTCATGAACATTAGAAATGGATCACAACCTGGTTGATATCCCAGAAAGATTATGGATCGTTTGAAAATTTTCAATATATCTATATTATTTTTCCACATTAGAGTGACATTGAAATATTGATCTTGGCTCACAAAATTTGATGCACACTTTCGATGTGTATCTCATCCATATTTCTAAAACAAAATCATCAACTGAGCCAGCAAACAAGTTCGGCCAATGTATTGACAATAAAGGTTGGAATGCATCTGTAATTTATGTGTTTTTAACCAACAAATTATGTACAAAGAAAGAAAAAGAAAGTATGCACAACCAGATTAATATTTATTCATAAACTTACCGTATTATAGTAAAAAAATTGGCCATCTGCCGCGTAACGAAGACACTCTAGTAGTTTCATATGGTTGCCAATTTCCTTGCGTAAAGTTCAACGAAATTGAGATTCTTCCTTTCTTTGGATTCGTCAAAGAGAAAGAGGGTGGCCACTGGTAAATAATTATGCTTGAAATCATAATCAGAATAAATCAGGTCAAGAGTAGAAATGAAGGAACAAAAATTTTCATGGGTAAAAATTAAAATATTATTTATAGGGGGAAAAATTAAAGTAATGATTAGTAAAGTGAAGTTGCTATGTGAGTCAGATTCTTAAATAAGAATTATTTATAGGGAAGTAATTAGAACCTAAACTAAAAAGTATGAACAATTTTTTTTATTAAAGTTTGGCAATAAACACATCTCGTGTGACTTGGGAAAAAACAAGCTAGTATGAAACATTAGTTAGGTAGAAAACACCATGAGTGTGCATTCACCATAAAATGAAAAATGGTTTTTAATTCAGGATAAAAGGTTAAATAAAGATAGAATAGAACTTAGAAAGGAATTATATTTAAAAAATGATGGAATGAGATTAGAGACGGATGTAAGGATGAGCAAAGAGGCATGGCCATCCAGTTAAAAAAAAATATTTTTATATTTGTATGAATAAATATTATTTATTCTTTTAGATAAATATAAATAGACTTATGAAATTTGATGAATACTTTCCGTGTTTGTTCACTCAAATAAGTAAAACTGATCATTAGCAAAGCCCGCACAATAAATTGGGTCAATATCTTGATAACAACCGGTTGGAATGCATTGGTAATCTGTGATTTTTGAACCAACAAAATATGTAAAATATCATATAAAAAAATTTGCGAAACCCAAATACTTATTCACAAACTTACCATTGCTCATTGCAACCTACCGAAGACACTCTGTTGGTTTCATTGATTGGCCAAGTTTTGGAATTGTAGAGTTTATAGGTAATGCTATTCTTATTTTTCTCTAGATCCTTTAAATAGAATGAGGGAGGCCATTGATAAAAAATTTGTAATAAATCATAATTGGAATAAATCGGAACAAAGAGTAGAAAGAAAAATATAAAAAAACTTCATGTTTGATTGATTACCAGAGTGAGTTGTGTTGCGAATCTAATTCTGAAAAAAGAAAAATCTTTTCAAAATAGAACCACCCTCTTAAAACACATGCTCACCCAACTTATCAAACATACACAAATAATACAAGGAGGATAACTCTTTTCGCAAGAATTCCATTTGTTTTAGGTTCAATTCCAATTCTAACGGTTTTTTTTATTGTTATGAACATTTGAAATGGATTATATCTTGGAACATGACAAATATATTTATATCATTTTTCCACGTTAGAGTGATATTGACATATATAGGCTTATGAAATTTGATGAACACTTACCGTGCTTGTTTCATTCAAATATCTAAAACTCATCATTAGAAAAGCCCGCCAAATAAGTTGGGAAAATATCTTCACAGTAACATATTGAAATGCACCAGTAATATGTGTATTTTGAACCAACAAAATATGTAGAATCAAAAAAAAAAGTTGCACAACCTAAATACTTATTCACAAACTTACCATAAAAATTGGCTTGTTGCAACCTACTGAATATACTACTACTTCAAAGAGGATAACTTTTCTTTAATAAGAATTGTATTCACATCTTAAAATGCGTTCAAATCTAGTGTACGGTTTGATTATCATAAACATTAGAAATGGATCATAACTTGGTTAATATCCAGGAAAGGTTATGAATTGCAGGAAGATGTCCAATATATCTATATTATTTTTCCATATTAAAGTGACATTGAAATATTGATATTGGTTTCATGTGTATCCCATCAATATTTCCAAAAAAAAAAACATCATCAACAGAGCCCACAAACAAGTGCAACCAATAGTAAAAAATTAGCTCTCTATAGCCTACCGGAGACACTTCAGTAGTTTCATATGTTGGCCAATTTTCATGAACTGTAAATTTCAACAGAATTGAGATTATTCGTTTTCTTGGATTCTTCAAACAGAAAGAGGATGGCTTTTGGTAAATCATTTGCATGAAATCATTAATTGAACAAACCGGGACAAAGAGTAGAAATAAAATAATGAAAAAACTTCATGTTTAAAAATTAAAGTTATTATTTAAAAGAAAAAAATTAAAGTAATGATAAGTAACGTGAAGTTGCTATGTGACTCAGATTCTGAAAGAAGAATTATTTATATGGAAGTAATTTTAACCTAAACTAAAAAATAGGAATGTTCTTTTTTTTGGTTTAGAGTTGGGTAGTAAACACATCTCATGTGAACAGGGAAAAAAAAAGTCAAGCATGAAGCATTAGTTGGGTAGAAAACACCATAGGTATTGGTTAGGAAGAAAAACACTATAAAATGAAAAATGGTTTTTACTTTATGATAAAAAGTTAAATAAAAATAAAATAGAACTTAGAAAAGAATTATATATTTTTTAAATGATGGAATGAAATCAGGGACGGATGTTAGGATGGGCAAGGGGGGTCATATATGAATAAATATTAATTTATTCTTTTAAATAAATATCTATATAATATTTTTATTTTTATTTATATATCTATAATTTTATAAATTCTATATTTTTTTTATCTTTATTTAAAGGGTAAAATGTAAAATGTACCCCTACACTTTCAACTTGTTACAAAACTTACCCCTGCACTAACTAAATAGCAAGATATACCCTTGCGCTTTACAATTGCCAATTTTATATACCCATATGTTAAATGAAAGTTAAAATTAACGTTTTTTATTTTTTTTTTCAAACTTGAAAATTTGGTTTCATTTATCTATTATTAGGATTTTTTTTCTTTCAAAAAAGAGAAATATCAAACCAAACCTTGAAAGTGTTCACAAAGTTGGAAATTTATACAAACAAAAAACTCTGTTTATTTGTTTGCACGAACTAAAACTAGAGGTAGAAGAAAGAATGTGATATTTACCTTCGAATTACCCACATACATATGAATTTTGAATAGAAAAAATAAAATAAAAACTATGAAAAAGCCTAAAAATAGATGATAAAAAGTATCTTAATATAAGAATCAGTTTTAAACTTTTTTTCTTAAAAAAAACACTTCAAATCCCAATTTTCTTAACCAATCGCTTGAAAAAAATTTTTTACAGCAAAAGCTTGATTTTTTAGAGCAAGAAGTTTCTACCAATTTTTTTGAAAAGCCCTCTGAACGAACACCTCTACGTCTAAACAGCTGTTTTAGAAAAAAAAAACTAAAAAAAAACGTTAAGTTTAACTTCCATCTAATAGATGGGCATAAAAAATTAGAAATAATAAAGTGCAGGGATATATCTTGCTATATTACCAATGTAGGGGTATGTTTTGCAACAAGTTGAAAGTGTAGGGGGTATCTTTTGCATTTTATCCTTATTTATAATTATGATATTATTTAAAAAGATAATATTAGATAAGAGATAATTTATTATAAAAAATAGGAATAAGAATAAGAATAAAAATGTAAATTTATCTTATTGGTTATAAATTAATTAATTTAATAAAAATTACAATTTTATAGTTTAGAGACGTTGGAGATTTTATAATTTTGGAAAAAAAAATTGATGTCCATATTAATCATTATACATAAAAATATTTAAATGTTTTTTTTCATACAAATATTTATTTGAAGGGATTGGTCTTAGCAAACTGGCACGACTCACAATATAAAGAGGATAAATGCTGAAACTGAGGACACAATTTCTTAAAACTAGAAAGAGAAGGGTGACCAAATCGGTAATGAGTATAAAAAATAGACGATGATGATACTCAGAACAAGCAACAAAAAACTGAGGTTCAAGAACGTAGAGGCCGCCAGACTCATGTCATTTACCAATAATCTGCTTCGTCGTAAGATCTTTAACAAATAAAAAGTAGGATAGAATGAGACACAATATTTTAAATAGCGAGTAATTTGACCGACATATATCAAATTAAAGGACAAATCAGGGAGGCTAAGAATATAAGACAAAGGTAATGAAGGAAAAAGTTTAGCTTGGCCAGGATCTAATAACAGTGGAAGTGGATCCATAATCTAAAGTAACATGAGATGAAGAAGTGAGTGGTGCAAATGTAGAAAGTAATTTAGGATTACCTCTCATATGGTCAGTTGCACCTTAATCTATGACTCATTTGAAGGAAGAAGAAACAAAACGTTGATTTACCTGATTGAGCAAAAGTAGCACCGGAGGCAGGCTGATGATTCACTTTTTCAGCCATCAAATCAGTACAAACTTGTAGTTGACAAGAAGAAACAAACAACAAACAAAAATACTCTAACAATCGGCTACAGATTTAGCCACAAATATGTAGTAAATGAATGGAAATGTATGACAATTTGAAAGCTGGACAACAAGAAGTATGCTAGGAAAAACCAATCTGAAACAAAGCTAAAGCAAAAAGCATATCTGGACAGAACATAAAAAGCCCATTTTCTTCACAACCAAACAAGATTTCCACCTACAAACACCATCTATTGAGACATTCCCTAAGATTGTGACCTAACTTATCAACACATACTGCTATTTCAGCTAGTATATAAGGATTAGGAACATGACATCGAATAAGTGGTTTAAATCCAAATTTGTTACCTATTGTTGTATGAATTTAGGATAGTAGGATTTACAAGGCCTTGAGACAATTCCATTCTTAATAAGAATACATAATAATTCAATCTTATTTTTCTTCTCCAAAGTCATCTTGAAGTAGTCGAGTAAGTTTATAATGGGTTATGAACAACTTTCGAGCTTATTCCACTTATGAGCCTAGAAATCTTTCTCAGGCTTCCCTGGCACGAGATTTGGCAGGAAAATGACAGTTATGGTTGTTGTACTGGGTCTGTTTGTGTTTTTTGTTTAAGTCAAAAACATAAATATGTAAAAATAAAATAAAAAATCAACTGAAATCTATGGGAGAACTATTATTGTAGTTTTGGAGAATTTTGTAAGCGCCTTGCTATTAACGTCGCACTTTCCCGTGGATGAATCAAACGAACATAAGCCGTGTATGGTGAAGTTCAACGATTTTGGAATTTTATTTCTGAAAGCTTGAGGCCATTGCAAGATAACCATTATGAAATCATAAGACTCATAAGAAGGAACTATTAAGAGGAGAAAGCAGGAAAAAACGAACAACTTCATAATTGGATTGAAAATTTGAGGTTAAGATTAAAAAACAACACATTTATATTTGGTCGTCGAAATCAGCTTTCATTCGAAATGTACACTTGCATGATTTGCTCTCTTATTTTGAGCTAAAAATAAAGTAATACCCAGATTTGCAAAAAGAGAGTTTGAGTAAAAAGAAAAAAAAAACAATGTTGTTCTAGAAGAAAACTAAAACATTTTTTTTCTACCAATTTTTAGTATGGAATCGGAGAAAGAAGGAAGAAAAGGAAACTAACAATAAATTGAGAGAATTAAGAGAATAGCCACATTTGATATACCTTAAACAAAAAATAGTCGCATGCTTTATTAAATCATTTTATAGCCACTTCCTGAAAAAGTTATTTTTCTTTATACCATTTTAGTCAATCATATGCTACTTTCTCCATCCACTATTTTGGTGTTGTTTGGCGTGATGGGAATGGATGTTCAACAAGTAATTATGTCTTTAGCCGGCGGTTATCCATGTACAAACTGGATTTCAATGGGAAATAAGCTTCTCATGCAAGCTTTTGGATTTTTTTTTCCTTTTCTGAAAAGTGTGATCCATCTTTTTATTTATTATTATTTTTTTACCTAAAGTGGATTTCCCTCCCTTTTTCATTATCATAGGAGATATCTTTATAGACATCAGATAGATGCTCTTTTTGTACAAGATTCTATACAAGAAGTACAGTCAACAAATGTTTATGGTGACATATAATACCATTTATACTTTCAACTATATGATCACATATGTTCAATAATGTATTTTCAAATTACGTTAAGTGATGTAGGATATAGTGCAATTGTGTTATTGGTACCACATATACTTTCAACTATACATAAAGTGTAACGACCCGACTCCAAAAAGACTGGCCGCGAGTACTCTCAGCGAAAGCGTGGGAAATAAGAAATTTAAATGTCTTTTAAAACGTCTCTTATCGGAAAACAACAATTTCTATAAAAAATTTGCGTGGATCCATTTAAAAATCGAATAAACCAAAACTTGTTTACATCAATTTCCCAAAACAGAAATACGGTAAATGACGTTTCAAAAGTGTAACAACTTGAAACAATTTTATACAAGGACTATAAACAACGACATTCAACTAATAATTACATAAGACACTTCTTATGCAATCCACACGACTCGAGCTCGAGATGCAGTCCACTAGTCCTCTTCCAAGCTCGACATCCAAGCTTCAACGCATACCATCTTCCCTATCACGTCCTCGATCGCGGCAAAACCTGAAAGGTGATATGTAGCACCTTTGAGCATGGCGCTCAGTGGAAATAACAAGAAAATAAAGTAAACTTATGCATGAAGTTCATAGTCAGAAAATGGTCCAAGAATTCAAGTCTCTCACCCCTTACCTAGTCATTACTTCCACTAGAGAATCTAGCTCCTATTCTTAATCCCATATTCAAACTTAACCTCTCACATTCCCGGTTTAAAACAAACGATATAAAGCTAAGTTACCTTCTAACCATTAAAAGCTTATTCAAAACCAAAAAAACTCTTCCCAAATGTTCACACTACATTTAAACTCGCAACTTAAATCTTGTCTCCAATCTACTCAACCTCATTAAACCTATTTCTTGCCTAGCTCAACTCAACACACAATACACCTCACCTGAATATCACACTTGACCATTATAACTATCTAACGATAACCTTTAAGTACGTTTATGCTTAATACCCTTTTCCATCCTTTCTAACATATTTAAACCATTTTACCTCTTCTACCTACGCACTTTCTCTAAACCTGCTCTACTTACCTTGTCTATCCTGAAGGTACTCATATCTCAGCAGCTCGGAAAGTGCAAGTCACTGAAGATATCGTAATGTTATGACACATTTGTAATGAACTAAGCGAATAAACAAGAAGGCTAAATATTGTGATGTAATTAAAGTGTCATCAATCACTAGTAAACCGAGCATCAATTATTACTTACACTTTTGACTCATCTTGCCCCTGCACCAAAGGTCTTGGAGGCTACCTCGAAACAGGATAATGACGTAATAAAATGATGTAGGTGGCATAGTAGGCAACGAACTCATTATAGCAATGATATGCAATGTTCAAAAATGATGTATCAAAGTAGCTAATTAAGTATGAGTGCTTATGAATGTTAAAAACACTTAAACGTGTATGTTTGTTCAAACTATCTACAATTTTAGTTCATGCTCAAGCTGTATCGACCATGTTCAATCCGATACAACCTTTCCATAACACATTTCCTACTTTACATCAAACCTTCGTTCAAACCAAAACCATAATCCGTTGCACTTTTTCCTCGTCACACTACGTGCATTTCACTAACTATCTCAGAAATCACTCGAGCCGTAGCTCAATTATTCTTCCAGGTTATCGTAATAACCACTCTAGCATCCAGGCCATCCACCACACAGCACCTCGGAGCTACACACTATCCGCCACCTGGTAACCACGTGTAACGTCCAACATCCATACACCGATACACGGGTTACGACCCCATGGCCACAGGCACACATGATATGCAGATATGGTATGATATGAAATGAGATCCAAGTGGGATGCTTGCTAACAGAATAATAGACATCATAGCTCAATCTCCATATGCTTTAACTTAAAATCACATAATCCCTTGCACACTGTCAAGACTCCACATTACTAGTCTTTTTCACATCATTCTTGTGCGTTTCTCGTAATCACACACTTAATTAACATACCTAAAACTCAATCCAATATGTGACTCAATCTTAACCATGAGGTAAATCGAAAAGAGCTATGCACACGTAGAGAAACAAAAGAAAACAATAACTGAACTAGCAAAACTATCTTATCATATAAGCTCGGCCACACGTCGACGAATTCATTTCTACAAAACTCCCATCTCCCATTGGTTTCCGAGATTCACCACATACATATCCGTTCCCATTCTTAATCCTCGCATTTCATTCGAACTAAACTCCACAACTCGGTTCACTCCAAAAGTTTCTAAGCTAGCTAATGGAAAGGTAGTAAATTTGGCACTTCAAGGGGTTCTGGGAAACTCATCGATTGAACTTCCGAGCATTAGTGTTGTATGTAAAAATAAGTAGTCACACACTCAGATTTACCATAATTAAAAGATACTAAAGGAAGGCTAAGAACACTCATAGTTTAGGAACACTAGCCAACCTTCAAATGGCCTACAATCGGGTTTTAGTGTTGGGTTCTGTTCTGGGCTTCCTATATTTGTGCAATAGCACAAATGGCTAAACTTCACTCTTGGAAACTACTACTCCTTTTCAGGACAACTCTCGTGCCATTCGGTAACGTCTTGTCTAGCCTTTACGTCATTATAACTCAAGACGAACAATCAACCCCTTCTAACTAACCACAACACCTCCTTTAACAAATTGAGTCTCTAAATTTTCAACCAAGCCTAAAGCTTTCCTTACATAATCTCGCCCTTGATTATTTTAAAGACCCAAACAATATCAATTTGGCTTTCCAAAAGGAAAACCCATCATCCTAGAACCCCCGTACTCCATATGACTCAACTGCCGTACCTTTCGATATAACTTGACCCCGTTTGCCTCTCACATTCTCATCCCCAACTACTTGCTCATGGAAAACCTCCCATCTAATTTACCTAACGCTCAACTATGCTAACTTTGCTTACACATCTTTGCACAATTCAATTTATATCATAAAATTCAAACATAATTGTACTTTAATTCTTAGGTATTCCCACCTTATGATGTAAAATGCCTAGCTTGCACATCTTGGAGTCCTTTCATCCTTTACCTACATCAAGCACATTTATGCATTCTAAACATTTGACATTTGGCCATGGGGTCATAGCCCGTGTAATGGTGAGTGGTTGTTGGACGTTACATGTGGTTACCGTGACGGATAGTGTGTAGCTCAAGGGATTATGTGATTTTAAGTTAAAGCATATGGAGATTTAGCTATGATGTCTATTATTACCGTTAGCAAGCATCCCACTTGCATCTCATTTCATATCATACCATATCTGCATATCATGTGTGCCTGTGGCCATGGGGTCGTAACCTGGTATCGGTGTATGGATGTTGGACGTTACACGTGGTTACCGTGGCGGATAGTGTGTAGCTCCGAGGTGCTGTGTGGTGGATGGCCTGGATGCTAGAGTGGTTATTACGATAACCTGGAAGAATAATTGAGCTACGACTCGAGTGATTTCTGAGATAGTTAGTGAAATGCACGTAGTGTGACGGGGAAAAAGTGCAACGGATTATGGTTTTGGTTTGAACGAAGGTTTGATGTAAAGTATGAAATGTGTTATGGAAAGGTTGTATCGGATTGAACATGGTCGATACAGCTTGAGCATGAACTAGAAATGTAGATAGTTTGAACAAACATACACGTTTAAGTGTTTTTAACATTCATAAGCACTCATACCTAATTAGCTACTTTGATACATCATTTTTGAACATTGCATATCATTGCTATAATGAGTTCGTTGCCTACTATGCCACCTACATCATTTTATTACGTCATTATCCTGTTTCGAGGTAGCCTCCAAGACCTTTGGTGCAGGGGCAAGATGAGTCAAAAGTGTAAGTAATAATTGATGCTCGGTTTACTAGTGATTGATGACACTTTAATTACATCACAATATTTAGCCTTCTTGTTTATTCGCTTAGTTCATTATAAATGTGTCATAACATTACGATATCTTCAATGACTTGCACTTTCCGAGTTGCTGAGATATGAGACCTTCAGGATAGACAAGGTAAGTAGAGCCGGTTTAGAGAAAGTGCGTAGGTAGAAGAGGTAAAATGGTTTAAATATGTTAGAAAGGATGGAAAAGGGTATTAAGCATAAACGTACTTAAAGGTTATCGTTAGATAGTTATAATGGTCAGTGTGATATTCAGGTGAGGTGTATTGTGCGTTGAGTTGAGCTAGGCAAGAAATAGGTTTAATGAGGTTGAGTAGATTGGAGACAAGATTTAAGTTGCGAGTTTAAATGTAGTGTGAACATTTGGAAAGAGTTTTTTTGGTTTTGAATAAGCTTTTAATGGTTAGAAGGTAACTTAGCTTTATATCGTTTGTTTTAAACCAGGAATGTGAGAGGTTAAGTTTGAATATGGGATTAAGAATAGGAGCTAGATTCTCTAGTGGAAGTAATGACTAGGTAAGGGGTGAGAGACTTGAATTCTTGAACCATTTTCTGACTATGAACTTCATGCATAAGTTTACTTTATTTTCTTGTTATTTCCACTGAGCGCCATGCTCAAAGGTGCTACATATCACCTTTCAGGTTTTGTCGTGATCGAGGACGTGACAGGGGAGATGGTATGCGTTGAAGCTTGGATGTCGAGCTTGGAAGAGGACTAGTGGACTGCATCTCGAGCTCGAGTCGTGTGGATTGCATAAGAAGTGTCTTATGTAATTATTAGTTGAATGTCGTTGTTTATAGTCCTTGTATAAAATTGTTTCAAGTTGTTACACTTTTGAAACGTTATTTACCGTATTTCTGTTTTGGGAAATTGATGTAAACAGGTTTTGGTTTATTCGATTTTTAAATGGATCCACGCAAATTTTTCGTAGAAATTGTTGTTTTCCGTTACGAGACGTTTTAAAAGACATTTAAATTTCTTATTTCTCGCGCTTCCGCAAAGAGTACTCGCGACCAGTCTTTTTGGAGTCGGGTCGTTACATAAAGTACATATTGTACAACTGTTTGCTACATTTTTCATATATTAAAGTTGGATCAAATTATCAAAATTACCAGTCTATGTCGTATAAAAAAATACATATACATGCGATACTGATACCACTAAGCTAGTTGATAAAAGTAAAACCTGTGTATAATTTGTGAAAAAGAAGCAATATACTGATACAAGTAAACCATATGAGTATGGTTAGTATAGTCGATAAATATATATTTAAGATAGCTACTGTACAAGCAAATTTTTTATCTAAGCTATTTAACTATGTCACGGATAATCCATAAAAATAACTAGAGATGGGTTGGGAATTATTTGGTTGGCATGTTTAGGAAGCAGCTTATGAAGGATTTGCTTAACATTTTTTTTCGTCTATTGTTTAGCTTCATCTTTAGGGTGTTTAAAATTTGTGGTTTACAATAGACATTCACCCGCTGGTCTTCCAACCAAGCTTGCTTTGGACGTAGCAAATCTGGCCCCTGACCATATAACATTGTGTACCGTTACCAATTATAATATTACATTACATTTCACAGTACGAAATAGATACCAAAAACCCGAGTTATACCTTGAACAAATAGACCAGCAATTCGAAATATACACTGGAAGTACCATTATATCCATATTATTCCCTAATTTAACACACTATACTGGAATGATGTTATATACCAAAAGTACCATACAAATGTTTTTAAATAAAATATATAACAGAAAACGAATTAGTTTAAAATAATACGAATTATACCAGCATTAAGAATTATACCAAACATCATAGAACAAGCAGGCAGAGCCTGGAGTAGATTAAATTATTGTGCTAACAACACGAATTATACCAAATATTTTATATTGTTTATTCATAAGTTCAAGACAATATACTAGAAGGACATCACGCACTGATAGTACCATACGCGTGTATATAAGCTTGAATTATAACATATAAAAAGTAGAATAAGAATAAGAGAATTTGTAGAATAATACGAATTACACTAGGAGTACAAAGCAACTAAAATAACAGAGAATAAGTAGAACAAAGAACATAAGGTATAACTCACAATACCTTATGTACTGGTTGCGATTTTTTCTTTAGTATCATAGTTTTCCTTTTCACGATTGTTTTTGGTGAACTATCTAGGATCTCTTTGCTCTTTGGTGTATAAGATCAAATATAACAGAGAAGATTATACAGGTAGAACAAATACTAAAAGTAGAACATTTTTCAAATTCTAAAGTGAAGATTTTTTTTTTGTACCTTCATTCTATGGGATGTTTCCGAACTCTTGCTCATTGTTCTTATCATCTATTAGTCAAAACATAGGAAAAAAAAAATCAAGAACATAATCAGTGGCTTTATAAAAAAAATGAAACTTTTCCGAAAAATAGCCACCAACATTGACCAAAAATTTCATGTTTGTGCGAAACTTTCAAAAAAATAGCCACAAATGTTGAAACACACAAGTAAAATGCACTCCATTCAACAAGCAAAAGCAGAAAAACCTTCAAAATTAGCCATACAATGTAGTGAACAAACACAATGCACATGTAACAACTTTAAGACCAGAAAAATTTCGAATTTCAATTTGTGAAAATATCCACAGAAAAGGAAAGTGAGGAAAAAAAATTCCCACCTTTTTTTGTTTGTTGAAAAACAAGAAGAATATAAAAGAAAGGATGAAGAAGATAGAGAAAGAGAGAGAGTAGTCAGGATGGAAAATGAAAGAAAAAGATGAAAGTTTTGATTTTTGACAAAAGGGTGGCCATAAACCGTATTAAATCCTGCAAAACTGGCAGAGTGCACTTCCCAAAACTGATTGGACGTGTCTGACATGCAGCCATCATATACCAAGATCCACAGGAGCGACAGTTTTGGTTTTCAAAATTTTGAGGGTTGTTTGGTTATTTACCTCCGCTGACTTATTCATTGTGGCTATTTTTTATTAATTTACTACTTACTATGTGGTTAATTAATGTTATTTGGGTGAAAATTCGACAATTTTTATAGTTTACCCAATAAATTACTTGTCATGTAGTATGGTATGGAAAGGAGCTGAGGAAACTCAAAATTAGTAACGGCAATTTCCATCATCAAAATTCTTCCTTTATCAATCTGTTAAGGATTTGGGAATATCAAACATCAGAAAATATATGGGCTTCTACCCATAAATGGGCCGTGGGCTCATATGAAAATAAACCCAAAACGAAAGTCAGAAGTCGCATCAATAGGTGAAATCTTGGTCAGCACCCTTGGAATTAGGGCAAAATTGATTTTTAAAAAACAAATTAAAGTATCTCTCTATCAAATTCAACTCTCATCTCTGTTTTTTGGTTTTTGTTCGAGTTTCTTTCCAAATCTTTTATTCTATTTTGTCTCCGAAGGAATTAAGGTAAACTCTTCCATCAAAATTTTACTGTCGATTTATTTTTGGTTTTTGATTTTAAGAAGAAATATTATCCCATTCACGTTTTTGTCCGAATCGTTAGGAAACGCATCTCTTGAATTTCCCCGTTTCAATTTATTACGGCCGATCGTTTCTATCCCTATTTAATTTCATTTATTCTCAATTTATGTTTTTTACTGAACATTTGATTACCCGTTGTTTATATTACAGTTTTTTTTTTTCAATTTCGCGCAAAGAAACCTAAGGGAGTGAAGAATGGATGGGACGATAATTCCCAACATAGCAGATGAAGTGGTGTTAAACATCCTTATGAGGCTTCCTGTAAAGTCTCTGAAACGATTCAGCTGCGTCAACAAATGGTGGTACAATTTCATTCATAGTCCTTATTTCATTTCCCGACATTATTCCCATCATTCTTCCTTTAATCATAAACTTCTCGTCAACAGTAGTCCTTCCAATTTCACCATAGGACAGGATGTAATCTGCCTCCTGTCTGTAAACAATGGAGATTCTTCACGTCTATCCACCCCTTTCCTCAATCAAGGTCATGTAGTATCTATTATTGGCCCTTGCATTAATGGCATTATTTGCCTTAAAATTCTCACTATAGGAGAACCTTTCACCGATATTGCATTGTGGAATGTTGCAACTGGAGATTACAATATACTCCCTAAATTGCAATTATGTGCTCCACACAAAGACTGTTTCGAACCGGATATTCGGGGTCTAGGATTTGGTTGGGTTCCCGAGACTAGTGAGTTCAAGGTGATCATGGGTACTAACTTTTGGAAGGAATCATGCAACCATGATGATTATATCGGCCTTCATCCTCCTGAATTTTTTGTATATACTTTAAGTTCAAATTCTTGGAAGCAACTTAGGGTAGAATCCTCATTTATTACTTTTCAACTAAAAAGTGATCCACCATTTTACTCGCAGATTTATTTTGATGGAGTTTGTTATTGGGTAAATCAAACGATTGATTTAATTTATAAGATCTTTACGTTTCACGTGAGAGATGAGGTCTTTGGGACTCTTGAATTACCTTTCATTGAAACCCCGCAACATGGTAATCTTTCTCTTATTCTACATCTATGTATGTTAGATGGTTGCATTGCCCTAGTAAATGATCGGTCAGATGTGGGAGGACTTCATTTTTTTGTTGATATTTGGGTGATGGAGGAATCATGGATCAAGAAATTCGAAATCGGACCACTTTTAAATATTCGAATTGGACTTGGACTTGTGAAAGATGAGTACTTTTTGGAGGATGATAGTGGACATCTATTATCCATCAATGTCAATTCTCATAAAGTTAAAAATCTCGGTATTCAAGGAGGTGAATATTCAATTCAGGTTTTAGAGTACGTGGAAAGTTTGGTTCCAATCAAAAGGCGTTTATAATTTTATTCTGTTCTCCAAAACATTTCTTTTTCTATCTTAATTGTACTTTGGACTTTTTGAGTACTTGAATGCAATTACATTCCTGTTAGACGACATTGTTGGTGTTGGCCTTTGTAAGTTTTCATCTTTTCTTATTGATCATACAGATATCCTTCTAACATGATATAATTCAGAAGTAATATTGGAATCTTCGTCCTTGAGAAAGTGACAATTTTGAGATTTGAAGAAAATATAATTAGGAATAAAAGTTGACTTTTATATTTTACGGGTTCGAATTCTTCTATGTGACTTTTAATGGGTGTTTGTTTTTGGATTTGCATTGGATTGAGATGCTTGGGAACGAGATGGGCGGGGAGGAGATCATTGTGTTTGGTTGTGCAATTTTTTTAAGATGTTTGAATCTAGGTTTAAATATTATTTTATATGAACTTTCATATTTAATTTAATTTATTTTAATCTTTAGTATATAAGAATTTTAATAGATTTTTAAATTTCTATAACAAAATCTCGTATCCGTTGTGAAATTTAATATTTTAATTACTATATTTAGCCTGAAATATGCTTTTGATACAAGGTTATGAATACAAGATAGTGTATTTATCTCTGTATTGAATTGTTTTTTCTTAAATTGTAAAAATAATATATGTTAATTTGGTCTATTCTAAATTTTTGGTAAACCTTAAACAATATATTTATATTATTAATCTATATTAAGGTAAAATGATTTTTTTTATAAGGTTAAAT
Source organism: Gynostemma pentaphyllum (assembly GCA_028015215.1). NCBI lineage: Eukaryota > Viridiplantae > Streptophyta > Magnoliopsida > Cucurbitales > Cucurbitaceae > Gynostemma > Gynostemma pentaphyllum. The sequence continues at coordinate 16,350,852 of CM051350.1, read as the reverse complement.
GCACTAGTGACTCATGCATTTTCGGATTTTTTTAATTTATACCCTTACACTTCCAATTTGGTTCTTTTCAACCTATATTTTCTTCTTTCCAATTTCCATCCAATTAATCATCCAAATCCAACCGACAATCTTTTTTTTTGTTTTATTATTCCTAGGGCTATGTGAAAAGACATTTTTGACTTCTCTTCCTCATCTTCTCTTTCGTTAGTTTCTCTTTCCTTAGTTCGACTTTATTAGATGGATAATTTCTCCATTTTCTAGAGAGAGAGATTGATTAATGGATGCGATTGGGGAGAAGATGATGAAGAGAAGAGGAGTGTTCTGAAAGGTTGACAGAATTGTGAAATTCACGAGAACTATTGTAACTCTTCAATTCAATAAGCTCTCAACCATTTATCAAATTCACCATCTTCTTCTAGACCATTAATTCAAAACCCAATATTAAAAAAAAGTTCTTTTTTTTTTTTACAATCACCTGATTAAATCTTATAAAGAAAAACATAAAACAAAATCAACAAAATGATTAGCGGAATCAATACTAACTAATAAAAAGAACCAAGCAATCTCAATAAAAACATCAACAAATGAGATTCAAATGGCAAATATCATTTCATTAATTTAAAACTTCCATATCCATAATCATCGCAGCGAAAATTTACATCAATAAATAAACTCAGAATACAAAACCCAAATCAACCCATTAAAAACAATCCTTATTAAAGCCCTTTCTCCTCTAATCTTTGCCAATTGAATATCTTTCGGCATAAACATAACCCTCTTCGCATGAATCACACACAAATTCGTATCCTCGGACCCACGAATAAGCCTCCGCCGCCTCTTGAAGCGCCACCGCACCACCGCTTTGGAACCTCAAATCGGCTTTGAAATCTTCGCAATTTCCCAAACCATTCGGTGGAAATGGACGTTTCATGATCAAAAGCTGCCTTTTTTAGAAGAATTCATCTTAAAAGAAAGAGAATATGAGGAAGAAGAGGTCAAAAATGTTTTTTCACATGCCTCTAGGAATAAAAAATAATAAAAATGATGGTCTATTAGATTTGGATGGTTAATTGGAAGGAAGAAAGTGCAGGGGTGAAAAAACTAAAACCATTTTTTTCTACTCGTATTTAGAAGATACACAGTGTAAGCTAACCGCTTTTTTTCTATCAGTAGTTTTGAGTATGAAATCGGAGAAAGAAGATGAGAAAGAAAAAAAAGGAATAAATTACCTGTAATGAAGTATGGAAAGGAGCTGAGGAAACTCAAAATTAGTAATGACGATTTTCTTTGATGAAATCATCATCATCAGAATTCTCCCTTTGTTTCTCAGTCTTAGGATTTAGGAAGGGAATATCAAACCTCAGTACAAGACGAACGATAATAACACGCGGCCGTCAAAACTGTTGGGTTTAAATGTAATTTGTGGGCTTTCCCTCAGAAAATATATGGGCTTCTATCCGTAAATGGGCCGTGGGCTCCTAACCACTCAATTTCTTTTATACAAAATTGACATGTGATGTTACGATTAGGACTTAGTATTAGTATTGTCTTTTATCAATTATCTATCTATTACTATTTTAAAAAATGTGTTTAATGGAGAATTTTTCTTAGATATTTATACCCTCCAACTTTTAATAAATTTCTAAAGATTGAAGTTATTAACACTTTATTTTTTCATATTTTTTTATACAATTTTTAATATTTTATATAGTTTTAATTTGAAATGAGAAATTGAAAATATTATCATTGATATGGATCTATAACATATAATCTATGATAAAACTAACAATTTTTTATTGTCATATATCCTTTATAAGTTCTATAATATAATGTTTCAAAGATGTTATAATCAATTACTTATGAATTATAATTTCATTATTTACTATTAATTTTAATTTAATTCATTACAAAAAGTTAGTAGTGGATGGTGGGGAGCTTTTAATAAAATCGGTGGCTTTTTTGTTCTCTTTGAAATATACAACTGACCAAAAATGTAGTGCGACTTTACCTTACGTAACTATTAAACTTAATTGATGGAAATTAAAGCATCCTCGAAACGTTTTATTTTCTTTATTTATATATCACAATCTTAATTGATGTCGGAGACGTATTCTTATTATCTTGACATTCAACTTCAACCGAGAATATTTGATGGTGAGTTTGAAGATGAAGGGTTGGGTCTAAGAAACGCTATGATGAATCGAAAGCTTTCCGATGTAAAAGGGTGCAAATTTGTTCAATATAACCGATCGAAATTTTATTACTAATTTCTTTTTCCTTTTATTCAAATCCACTATGTTTTATGTACTTTAATTGACCTAGTCAACTTATTAGTTCTCATATTTTGAACTATATATAGAAAGAAAATTACACCCTTTTTCCAAGTTATAGAGGAAGATGAATCAAGCATTTCACAAGTTAATCGACAATTTTTTTTAACATTAGATGCTCAGGTATTCTATTGTGATTAATTTATTTATTAGTGGAAACATAATTTTTTACAATTATTTTGCTTGCTTATATCATATTTCATTGGAAAAAATGGAGGAAAAGAGTGCGGGAAAAACACGAGATTCAATTAGAGGAAACAAGATACTCTTAAATAAAGGAATCAACATTATTTAAGCAATGATTTTTTTTTTTATAGATATTTCATTAAATTGGGGGGGATGACTCATGGGAAGGGAGCAGACTTGACCACTAAAACTATGATCGGTTGACGTTTGAATGATTAATTTGATATGGAAAGATCAAAGATCTTTCTTCTTAATATTTTTTTTCTTGAGAAAATAACTTTTTATATATAGGATGAAGGTGTCTTTTTGCTAATTTTGTAATTGTAGTAAATTTAGAGTGCTTACATTTCAAGATGACTTTACATTTTTGTTTCACGTGAGAGATGAGGTCTTTGGGACTCTTCAATTACCTTATATTGAAATTCCGCCTCATGGTCATCTTTCTCTTACTCTATATATGTTAGATGGTTGCATTGTGCTGGTAAATGATCGATCAAATGAGGGAAGTTTTTTTTTTTTTTTTTTTTTTTGCTGAAATTCAGGTGATGGAGGAATCATGGATCAAGAAGTTTGAAATTGGACCATTGGATTTGTGAAGATGATTATTTTTTGGAGGATGATACTGGACATCTATTATCCATCAATGTTAATTCTAATAAAATTAAAAATCTTGGTATTCAAGGGGGTAAATATTCAATTAATGCTTTAGGATAAGTGGAAAGTTTGGTTCCAATCAAAAGGTGTGTATAATTTTATTATGTTGTCAAAAAAACTTTTATTTTTCTATCTTAATTTCTATGAGTATGTAGTTTTGGAATTTTTGAGTAATTGAATGCAATTACATTGGGTATTGGCTTATCCAAAAGGTGGTTGTAGCAGGTGTTAGTTTTGCTGGGACATACAGGGAGTCCAAATGTGAAAATGGTTGTGGTCAGCACTCCCAAACGATGGTATTACTATACTAAACTTTATCACATACTCTTCTTTTTATAGATTTATTATCAGCTGCTTTCTGCCGTTTCTCCTTGTTCTTTCAGGTATTATGTTCCTAGGTTTGGGTTACAGCCTACACCAAATTTTTTGGTGTTGCTTGAAGAACGAGGTGTAGATGCATCCAAAATTTCCCATTTGAGGAGGTCGACAACTGGTCTTTGTGGCAAGGTTGTTGAAAACCATCCAAAAAATGAAACCTACATCATCGAGAGCAACGGAGAATCGGATTTGCTTTACTTGCAGTGTGATTCAGGATAGTTTATGCCATTTTAGAGTAGGTCCTTCTTCCCCTGTCCCTTTTAAATATGATCCCATTTTGGTGTTCAGAGATAATTTTGGGACGGACCCATGTCCTAATATATCGAAACGTTTATCGGTTGAAGTTGATTGTTCTATGGCAGATATCACTGGACAAGGTTCATAAGAAAATTAAAACTGCCATAATCCTTGTTCCTTGCCGGTATGCTGTTTCAGCAAGTAGATGGAACTTTCGTATTAAAAACATATCACATTGACATCGATACAGATTACATATTATAGGATGGGATGGATATGAGTGGTAAATCATCATTCTTTGATCTGGGAGAAAACATGAGCTTTGAGAAGTGGAAGGATGGAGCTCAATGAAGGAGAAGTTTTAATCCTTGCATTATGCCTGATATGGGAGAAGGTTTAAGATCTAAGAGAGAATGTTATTAGTTGAGATGTGCATCATGCCATTCTCTTTTGATGAATCCCCCTTTGAAAGTCTCAATCCATTTTAACTCTCTATTTTATTCGGATTCAATTTCATTGAAAATGGAATTAATAGACTTGAAAACCCAGCTGCAGATTCAGATGAAAGAAGCGAGCTATGTCTGAGTTAAAACTTGGAGATGGAAGTCTTCTTTCATTTCTTGACGATGAAGTAAGACTAAGTTGTTCCTATCAACTTGTTCCGACCTAGGATAATATAAGTTGATAGGAACCCCTTTTTTACGTCTCCATGTCCCTACCTGGTGTGACCACATGGGGGCAAAAAAAGGAAAGAAAGGGATGGGGTTTCTCTCACTTTCGGGATAGCAGGCTCCCAAGCAGGGGACCGCACGACGGCCCGATAAAAACTAATAAGAAATATGTGAATCAACTTCAAAATACAAATAGATGCTCATTTATTTCAAGAACATAAGATCAAATAATCGATAGTCTAAAAACTCGAAATCACTCCAAAATCAATGATAAAAGAAGAAAATTATCTACGTCGACCTTCTTCTGCAGCAAGTCTTTCCTTGAACCGCCCAAACTTATCCACCAAGTTTCCATCCTTAAAAAACATGAAAGAAGTATTAACAATGTGGGCATCCATCTCAGAACTAATTGGTAATGAGAGGAGTAACCCTTACATTTTATATATGTTGTTAGGTCCCTTCATCTTTCCGATATGAGATCCTTAACATGCCCCCTCAAGATGGTGCCTCTTTTGGGTTCACCATTCTTGGGTCGGATCTCATTTTTGGATCGAATGTCCGTTTGGGCTCTGATACCATGTTAAGAATGTGGGCATCCATCTTAAAACCAATTGGTAATGAGAGAATTGACCCTTAGACTTTATAAATGTTGTAAGGTCCCCTTATCTTTTCGATGTGAGAAACTTAACATGCCCTCTCAAGATAGTGCCTCTTTTGGGTTCACCATTCTTGGGTCGGATCTCATTTTTAGACCGGATGCTCGTTTGAGCTTTGTTGAGCTCTGATACCATATTAATAATGTGGGCATCCATCTCAAAACCAATTGAGGCTTCCCTTAAAGAATGGATGAATGGATGGGACGATATTTGATGCCATAGCAGATGAATTGGTGTTAAATATCCTTATGAGGCTTCTCGTAAAGTCTCTGAAACGATTCAACTGCGTCAACAAATGGTGGTACAATCTCATTCACAGTCCTTATTTATTTCACTACATTATTCCCATCATTCTTCCTTTAACCACAAGCTTCTCGTCAAAAGTAGTCCTTCCAATTTCAACATAGGACAAGAAGTAATCTGCTTCCTGTCTGAAAATGATGGTGATTCTTCACATCTATCCACCCCTTTCCTCAATCAAGATCATAAAGTAACCATCATTTGCTCTTGCATCAATGACATTAGTTGCCTTAAACTTATCACATCTTTGATTATTGTTGTTGTTGTATTGTGGAATGTTGCAACGGGAGAATACATTATACTCCCTAAATTGGATTTCTCTATTCCACCCCGGGCCTATATAGATCTTGTAATGGAAGGTATAGGATTTTGTTGGATTACTGAGACAAATGAGTATAAGGTTGTCATTGATATTGAATTTTGGCAGAATACCTCCTCCAGGGGCTACTATCAGGATGGTATCGATTACAAGCATGATTCCGAATTTTATGTGTATACTTTAGGTACAAATTCTTGGAAGCAACTTAGTTTTGAAATCCCATTTTGTCCTTCTTATCTAAGGAGTGATCCACCATTTCACTCGCAAATTTATGTTGACGGAGTTTGTTATTGGGTAGGTTCGACATATGATAAAATTTATAAGATCTTTTCGTTTTATGTGAGAGGTGAGGTCTTTTATGTTGGGATTTATGCCCTAGAATTCGTAATTTGTAATAGAATATTTTATGAATAAATAAAAGTATTATTTTAGTGAATTTTGTGCAATTTATAATATGTTGATATTCGTTAAATATTCAAACATTAATAGAAAATTCCAGAGTTACTAATTCTGTAATCTTGACTACTATGAGATATAAAGCGGATCTAGTCAAAGATAGTAACTCAAATAGTCTACAGTAAACGAATGAGATTAGGAAACCTTATTCTGATAACACTGTTGATGTTGTTCACTGATTTGATCCAAATCATTAACATGACGTATATGCAAGTGGAAACATCATATACAATGAGTTTATATAAGACTGAACCAGGATAATAAATCGATTCCTAAATAACACCGTTGATAGGAAATGATTTATAATATCAAATTTGCGTTATTAAGATTGATACGTCTCAATCCTGAGTATGTTGTGAACTCACATTAATAAAGTCTTTTCCTTTGATTCACATAGTTGAAGGTGATCTGTTGATAAACTCTCGTTTTGGGGAATGACTAAATTGGTGCTTGGAAACATTTCTATACAAGATGACATTCATAACTTTCCTAAAACTAATGAAAGTGTTAGTGCGACACTATTCTAACTTAGGAACTTTAGGTATCTCCCTTGTTGTAATGATTCGGTACTTGAACATGAGGCCTCACCTTCTCACTGGCCCGAGAAAGATCGTTCTATACTTGAAAACTATAGAAAAATGTTCATTAGAGAATCATCGGGTACACAAGGATAAAAGAGATAATTAGAAGGGTAAAGAGGTAATTTTGACCTAGTTGTAATTATGAGATAACCACGTGAAGGATAATATCAAAACAAACTTAGTAACAAATGGACATAACTTATCTATAGTGAGGGGAGTTCAAGTTAAGGTTTATAGTGGAACTACCCTATGTTAATAATTATGATTAATTAATTAATGAGTTTAATTAAAAAATCAATCATTATTGGAGTCCATGATCTATAGGTCCATCAGGTCCCTATGCTAGCCCATACATCATTGTAACTAACCAAGTTATTAATTTAACTAAAAAGAAAGAATTATATTTAAGTAATTTAATTACTTAAATAAAGGGAAATATTAATTGTTTAAATGAAAGGTTTAAATGGAAATTAATATTAATATTATTAATTATTTAAATAATGAGTTTATTTAAATGGAAATCAATAATTAATATTATTAATTAAATAATGAGTTTATTTAATTAAATAATAAAAGGAGAGAATTAAATATTTGTTTTATGAAACAAATTAGTATTTTGTCAAAAATAATTAATTAAATGAATTTGATTCAATATTAATTAAAATTGACATTTTCGCAATATATATAAATAATTAGAAAAGATTATTTGAAATTTTCTAATTATAAATGCAATAAATAATGAGATAAATATCCAAATGGTAAAAGATAAAATTGAAGAATTATCTCCCCATTTTACCATGCAAAATCGGCAAGATGGAGATAAATGAGAGATGAGATTTTTCAATTTTTAATTTATTAAGATAAAGATAAATAGGAATATTAATGGGATTAATATACCTAGTCTTTTTCTATAAATAGAACCATTAAGGTTTCATTATAGACACAAGTTGAAAAAAACTCAAAAAGGTCTCTCCCAATCCCTTCTTATTGCCGATTTTGGCATTGAAAAAGTAAGAAGAATTTTTCTTCTTATTCATTTGTTCTTCAGGTTTGATTCCCACAAGTCGGGTTGGTTTATGATCGGGATATAGCATAAAAGGCTTGGTGAAGTGGATTGATGCTGTAAAGAACCCCCAACCGATTCTCCATAAATCTACAGTGTAAGTTTTCGAAAAACCTTATAATTAAAGTTTACGGTTTAATCACAATTGCATGTTATTAACGAATCGCTAATTAAGTGTTAATTAATTTACTAAAGAAATTCCGTATATTTAGTAAATAGTTCCTTCAATTGGTATCAGAGCCAACGTTAATTTAACATGAATTGTGATTTTCGAAAATCGATGGGTTGCATAAAAACTGTGACGACCCGACTCTTTTTAATTCATTTCAAATCAGATTTCAGCGGAAGACTTAATATTTAATAAAAATTCAGCATGGATATGTTTGAAACTTGGACTATCCAAAACCTGTTTACATTTTTCACAAGTAGAGAATTTAAAAGACAAGGAATTGCAATTCTTTTTGTAAAGTTTAAAAGAGTTTATGACTGACATAGTTAAGACGAAAAGCTCTTATGAGCTTATATACAAATATACATCTCAAAAGACAAAATATAAGACAAAGTGAGTCCATGGACTTTAAAAGTATCTCTAGTCCCTCTCCGCATCATCATCATCCAGATCAGACTACACCAGATCCTCTCCCACGACCCTGAGCACGAGCATTACCTGAAAATGTTTGTAATATCATGAGCTAACAACAAGCCCAGTGAAAATAAATTAATATAAAGTAACAATATACTCCAAACCCGCATCCAGATTTGTGTCTAAGAACTTACTTACTCTTTGCTATCAATCCATTCAAAGAGATTTACATCAAGTATTCCACTTTTACTTACCAAGTCTCCCAAATGGTTGAGGATCTAACTTCCAAGAATTTAAGAGAATGTGTTTCATAACACACATAATATTGTATTTCATTCTCTTTAATACCTTATACTATACATAAGGTCTACATTTAAGTGTTAATCTCCAACTTCAAGATCTTCCAAATAAATGAGAATCTAGTTCTCTCATATATATAACATGATAATTATACAAGGTTCAACACACCCTTATATTCTCTCATTATACAACTCAATTTCATTCCTCTTTCTTATAGCACTTGACTATCATCATATTTCATTCTTTTTCTCTATGGAAATGTATAATATACATAATGTTTCTTTTCTTTTCTTTTCTTTAATAAAAAGGGGCAATTACTGAAATAGCATATTTTTATATACTAATTACTGAAATGTTAAAACTTTTTAAAAATGACTCAAATAGCATAATTTTAGTTCAATAATTTATTGAACTAAAAAAAATATTTTTTTAACGAATTCATTAAAAATAATAAAAAAAAAATATCAAATAGTTCAATAAATTATTGAACTTGAACTTAAAAAACCAAAAAACAAATAAATTCATCAAAAATATCTATGAAAAATAGTTCAATAATTTATTGAATTATAGTTCAATAATTTATTGAACTATAATTATGCTATTTGAGTAATTTTGAAAAAGTTCAAACATTTTAGTAATTAGTATAAAGATTTATGCTATTCTAGACAATTTCTTTAATAAATAATACTAAGCTCACTTGGTTTTAACATATTTAAACATTCATTAACTCACTAAACAAGTGTAAAAGGCACACAACCTTTACTTTAATATAACCATCACATGCGAATAATGTCAGGTAATGAAGCTCCCGTTGGCTAAGTTCAATCACCTCATTATCTCGCTTTCCAAAATAAAATATACACAGTCCTTTCAATAATATCTTTCCCTCTCTAGTGAATAATAACAGGTAATGAAGCTCCCATAGGGTCAGTTCATTCACCTCATTAAACTCACTTTCCAAAATAAAATATACAAAGTCTTTTCAATAATATCTTCCCACCTCTAGTGAATAATGACGGGTAATGAAGCTCCCGTAGGGTCAGTTCATGTAACACCCCGTTACTTTTGGAGGTAATTTTTTTTTTTAAATTTTAAAATAAAGTATTTAAGTTAGTTTAAACTTAATAATTTTGATTTTAGTAGTTATTTTCGTTCGAAAACCTTTTAAACCTTTTACTACTTTAAATTAGTTTTGGTGACATTAATAATTATTAACGGGCCAATTAATAATTATTAATCACCTTTAGATTATTTTAAGACCTTCGGGTTTCGTATTTTTAATCAAATCATTCAAAAGGGACGTAGACGTCATTTTTCAATTTCTTAAAATTTCACTATTCATCATCCTCATCTTTAAATAGTCAACCAAAGTCAAATATTTTTCATTTCATCTTTTCTCTTCCCCTTCATTGAGCTGTAGCCCCCTCCCCTTCTCCCTCTCTTCTTGGCTTTTCTCCGTTGCTCGGTGGATCGCCGTAATCTTATGTCCGTTGAAAAGCTCTCATCCCGAGGATCGATTCTAACCTAGCAATCGAGGTTTTCGCTCATTTTCTCGAGGCCTTAAGGCATGACAATGTTTCTAAAATTTGAAGTGAATAGTGTTTTAATGGAGGTTTTGAGTTGAAATCTTCAAATTCACACACCGAAGCTTGAAGATTTCAATCGAGAAAGTCGTTTTATGCAATTTTAGAAACTTCCCTAAACCCTAAATTCAAGTTTGAGTTGAAAACCCGTCTCGTGTAGATTTCTCTCACTTGACCAAGATTAGGGTGTTTAGTTTGCTATGATTTTACGTTTTACTTAATTTTTCGGAAATCGATTATTATGTAACACCCTAAAATATCGTGACCCATTGATATCTCGACTTTCAAAGGGTCTTAATTCAACCCAAATCATCTCTAAAAGTGCATAAAAGACGGAAAACCGAACCCGAACCCTCCCTTCCTTGTTGGGCCGTGGGTCCCTTAGGGGTTAAATCCGGTGTTTTCGTCGTTTTATGTGTTTAGATGTTGTTGCTCGATTTTCGGATAATTAATGGTTGTTAGTTGTATTTGATATGTAGGTTGGTGATCGATTGTTTGACTTTGACTCCGGCACCTTGGGAGCTTGGATTTCACATCTAAGGTGAGTTTAAAATGGAAGTTAGTAATTTTATGAATTATGTTTCATTACGTTATTGTTTATCGAGGTTAAGAGGGGAACTAACTTCCGGAAGTTATACTTGGTTGGAGACTTTAACTTGGATGTGAGTGGAGTGGTATTGGTGTACTTATGGTTTTGGAAGTAAAAGAGTAAGTATGAGTGGTTTGGAAGTCTTATAAGATGATTTGGAGATTTTAGATGAAAGTGGTTGGATAAGGAACTTTAAGAGTTTGGGGAGTCAAAGTGGCTTAGAAATTACACTTGAGTATTGACTCGTGTAATTCGAGCGGTTTGTGTTCTTTAGTAGTTTAGTGGAACTTTATCTAACTTACTAGGGAGCTTGATGACTTCCATTGGCACATGATAGTATGTGATACGCTCCATACGGTATCATGGTGCGAGGTTATGTGATATGGCACATGATAGTATGTGATACGCTCCATACGGTATCATGGTGCGAGGTTATGTGATATGGCACATGATAGTATGTGATACGCTCCATACGGTATCATGGTGCGATGTTTTGTGATATGGTACGTGGTATGTCGACTTTGGTCTATACGGTATTATGATACGCTGTGGTAAGGTGGGCACTCTACGAAATGAGCGTTATAAATGCATTATACTTTATAGCACTATACACGCTGTGGTGAGGGTGGCATTCGAAGATTTGAGCGTGTATGGATGCGTTATTATTGTTATCATTATTATAGCACTACACATGCGGTGATACGGGTGGCACTCGAAGAATTGAGCGTGTGTGGCTGCGACATTTTTTTAGCACTTAGTATATCACATTCTTTTACTTGTATCTTGGTATGAGTATTTCTTTTATGATGATAGAATGTTTTCGAGGAAATCCATGACTCATAAGATTCGTTGAGCCACGAAGTTGAGAAAGTTTATTATGTATGTTGATTATGTCTGGAATTTGGAATGTGGAATGGGTAGTAAAAGTGAAATCTAGGCCTTTGGACACGATTTCTGACATGGAATGTTGTTCATAGGATTACTTGCTTTCATTTTACTCTCACTAGCATTTTATGCTAATGTTGCTACAATTACAATTTTTCAGGTAAGACTCGTGGTAGAGGACGAGGTAGAGGAGGTGGCACCGCGTGACCGATCGAGATAATGAATGGACAGGAACGCAACTTATTTTGAGAGTAGCATTCTTGAATGCTCATGAACATTGCATCACTTTTTATTATGTTACATTTTGAGCTCGATGGAGCGTTTGTATATATATTTTGAACTTTAAACTTCCTTTAGCATTTTCATCATATCATGGAAGGTGCATTCTAGTATTATTGCTTTTTTTGGAAAAATTGGTTTGTAAACAAGTTTTGGTTTATCCGAATTTTAAACGGACCCATGCTGTTTTTCTGTAAAATCTAGTTTTTCGCTACGCATTTGTTTTAATGGATTTTACGAAAAATCGGGTCGTTACAGTTCATTCACCTCGTTATCTCACCCACCGAATACAGGTAATGAGCTTCTGTAGGCTAAGTCATACTCTGTATCTTCGTATATGTATCATAGTAATTATGGATAATACCAGATAATGTGAACTCGCATAGTTCCATTATTATCTCATTATGATTAAATTTGTTTTTACCCATTAACTTAAGCTACGGTTAAAACTGGGATTGAAAGAAGTGTTGACTACATCCAATCAAAAAGAATAAACTGGATAATCGCCACAATTAGAACTTAGTGTCGCTTTTGAATTATATGATGGAATTTCAACCATCAAAGAATCCATTTATCTCTCTTTTTTTCTAATCATTTTCCGTTAGATTCTAAAACAAGTTTGAGCCCTTTTTTATGATTCTCAAACGGATTCTCAAAATGAGGTTAAGGTTTTATGAATTCGGAGGCCAAGTTTAATTATTTTAAAATTCCCTATGCGATTTACGTTGAAAAAATAAAATGAGGTCAAGGTTTTAATGATTGTATACTCATCAAAATTGATGGTAAAAGTGGAGAGAGAGATTTTATTTAGGAAAAAAGACATTTTTGTCCTTGAGTTTTCATTTTATTTTCTATTTAGTCCTGGAGTTTTAAAAAGTGATATTTTAACCCCCCGAGTTTTGATTTTGTTTTCCATCTAGTCATCATGTCAAATTTTTGTTAAAAAGTTAATAGAAAGATGATATGTATTATTTTATTGTTTTTAAATTTACCATGTTGGTTATGTAGCAATTTTATGTGATGTGATAGGATGAATATAATAATTTAAATATTGATTTATTTTTCTTACATTCTTACTTGGAAAATAATATATTTAATTTACATTAAATTCTTTCATTCATTAAAAGCTATCTTAAACATAGTTCTTATTTATCTTTTAACTCTTTCTTATTTATCTATTTAATTTTTTTAATTCAATCTCATTTCTGTTCTTGTTCAAGTTTTGAAGATCTCAAATAAGTCTTTTCCCAAAAATATTCTCTAAGAAGAAATAAAAAACCATCCCTTCATCTTCATCGTCTTCATTCCAAATCTAGTTTTGTAACGTCCTGTTATTTTACACGGTTAATTATTTATTTCTTTATTATTATTTGATGTAAGGCACTTAATTTAATTTTAGAACTATTAATTTAAATTTAGATTTAATTTAGAATTTATAACTTAGAATTTATGAGTTTATTTCGTACGTAAATTCTTTTAATTTTTTTATTAGCTTAAATTAGTTTTGGTCGTATTAATAATTATTAACGGGCCAATAATAATTATTAATCACCATTTGGCTAGTTTAAGAACTTCGGGTTTCGAATTATAAGCTAAAATTCATTAAAGGGACATAACCGTATATTTGAATTCTTTAAAAATATCTTGCACTATTCACTTCTCCTCTTTAAATTGTCAAATTGACCAAGTTTGACCAAGATTCTTCTCTTCTTCCTTGATCCAAGCCATGACCCTCATCTCCATGGATGGAGTTCTTGGGTTTTCATCATTTCTCGACCATTCTCGATGATTTTAGTTGCGTTGGATTGCTAGGATGAGGGCAATCTATCCCACCTAGCCTTGTAGCGTTTCTCGTTCCCTAAGGGAAGCCCTAAAAAGTGAGTTTTCAAAACTTTTTACATGGTTTTGTTCGTTTTTTTTATTATAAATGAGTTTTGAAGTTGAAATCACGTATTTCTATCAAGTAATTTGATGATTTTGAGCCCGATTTTAGAAAAACACTATTCATCTGAAATCACTATTCACCCGAAAATCATACTTTTTCTCATATTAGATATGAATTTTAATTCATTAATCGATTGATGAATTGTAGGTGCGATTGCTCGTTTGTTGGTTCGTGGGAACTTGGTTGTCACGCGAGCATTCGAGGTGAGAATAATTAGAATTTAAAGTAGCTTTAGAAACCGAATAAGTTGATCGATTTGTAGGATTGGAAGTTGAGATTAAGGTTTGATTAGAAAGGATAAAAGAAACTAAGCTAACATGCTTAGGCTTGGAGTTCGTTCTAATCGAGTAAGAGAACTTATAGATTTCTCAAGGGAAACGTTTAACTTTTGGAAGTTCTAAGTTTAGAATCATTTCGGAGTTTAAGATTGATTATTGGAAGTTGAAGGTTCCAATGTAAAATGGGGTCGTTAAGGAGCTTGAATATGGAACTTTGGATATTTATTGAAAAGAATAGAATCTTTGGAAGTGGAGACTTTATTGTTAAAGTTAAGAACTCACGTTTATTAAAAGGCCGTTGGCTTGATTTACTTATTGTTTTTCCAAGTTCCTAATTGTTTATTTTATGTATAAAGGAAATTTATGATCCAATTACCTTATGCCCTTCGATTACTTTGAATGTTTATATTTATGTTTACTTACACTTAAAAGCATATACATATCATATTGCATTATCGAAATTGAAAGAGAGATAATGAGGTGAATGCTAGTCCTACGGGAGCTATCATTACCTAACATTATTTGCATGAGATGTTATATTTATGTGGATTTGTATATTCTACTATGGAAAGCAAGATAACAAGGTGAATGTTAGTCCTACGAGAGCTATCATTACCTAACATTATTTGTATGAGATGTTATATTTATGTGGATTTGTATATTCTACTATGGAAAGCAAGATAACGAGGTGAACGTTAGTCCTACGGTAGCTATCATTACCTAACATCATTTGCATGAGATGTTATATTTATGTAAAGATTGTGTACCCTTTTATACTTGTTTAATGAGCTAATGAATGATGATTAGACTACGTATGCTAGCAACATCATCTTTTATCGCAATTGTGATAGTTTGATTATGTTAAGACCGATTGATCTTAGCATTTTTTTTTAAATAAGAGAAGAAATGAAACACTTTGTATAATATATTTTTCCATAGAGCTAAAAGAAAGAGGAATGAAATGGGGTTGTATAATGAGAGAATACAAGGGTGCGTTGAACATTGTATAATTATCATGTTATATATATAAGAGAACTAGTTTCTCATTTAATTGGAAGATCTTGAATTAGGAGATTAATATTTGAATGTAAACTTTTTATATAGTATAAGGTATTAAAGAGAATGAAATACAATATTATGTGTATTATGAAACACATCCTTCTAAATGCTTGGGAGCTAGATCTTCAATTATTTGGGAGACATGGTAAGTAAAAGTGGATTACTTGATGTAAAACTCTTTGAATGGATGGATAACAAAGAGTAAGTAAGTCCTTGGCACAAATCCGAATGCGGGTTTGGAGTCTATTGTTACTTTATATTCTGTTTATTTTCACTGGGCTTGTTGTTAGCTCATGATATTACAAACATTTTCAGGTAATGCTCGGGGTTGTGGAAGAGAAGCTGGTGCAGTTTGAAATAAATTTAATTAATTAATTAATGAAATAATGTAAATTAAACTAACATAAATTAAGTAAATAATTTAAAATAAACTAATTAATTAATTTGAATAAAAGTAAATTAAAATTAGATTAATTGAACTAAAATTAATTAAATTATACTAAATTAAGTAATGAAGAATTAAAATAAATTAGATTAATTGAACTAAAATTAATTAAATTAAACTAACATAAATTAAGTAAATAATTTAAAATAAACTAATTAATTAATTAGAATTAAATTAAATTAAAATTAGATTAATTGAACTAAAATTAATTAAATTAAACTAACATTAATTAATTAAAACTAAAATAAACTAATTAATTAATTTGAATTAAAGTAAATTAAAATTAGATTAATTGAACTAAAATTAATTAAATTAAACTAAATTAAGTAATGAAGAATTAAAATAAATTAGATTAATTGAACTAAAATTAATTAAATTAAACTTAACATTAATTAATTAAAACTTAAACTAATTGTTTAATTTGAATTAAAGTAAATTAAAATAAGATTAATTGAACTAAAATTAATTGAATTAAACTAAACTAAGTAATGAAGAATTAAAATAAATTAGATTAATTGAACTAAAATTAATTAAATTAAACTTAACATTAATTAATTGAAACTAAAATAAACTAAACTAAGAAATTAATTAAAGTAAACTAAGTAACGAAGATTTCAACTATTAGATTACCCTAAACTAAAATTAATTAAATTTAACTAACATTAATTAAATTTAATTACTAACATTAATTAATAAAAACTAAACTTAACTAAACAAATTAATTAAATTAAACTAAATTAAAATTAGATTGATTGAACTAAAACGTATCAATTAATTAAAGTAAACGAAATTAGATTAATTAACCTTAAGTAAATTAAGTACTTAATTAAACTAAATTACATTAATTAAACTAAAAGTAATGAAATTAACAACATTAAACTAAACTAATTAAATTTAAACTTAAAACTTAAACTAAAACTAACTAAAAATAACTTAAAACGAATACGAAACTAACCTCGTAATAGAAACCGGGATTGGAGGTTTAGGGTGTTTATGTTTAGAGTAGGGTAGGAACGGGGAAAAAAGAACGGGGAACTAACGGAGGAAAGAGAGAAAAGAAAGAAAAGGGAGAAAGAAAAGAGAAAGGAAGAAAAGAAACGGGGGAAAGGAAAAGGGATCCGATTTTAAATCGATTTTGCAACCAAATGGTCGCAAATATGTAATAATGACAAGAAACGAAAGGTCGCGCGTCTTTGGGGAAAATGCTACCATTTGGTCGCGTTTCTTGAGGTATTTGCTACCATATGGTAGCATTTCTTGGAAAAGCGGCCATATGGTCGCCACTTTGCTATGATCCAGAACAGCTGTCATATCACGAGTCCCATCAATAATTGCGACCATCTGGTCGCAATAATGAAATTCACCGCCAAATATTGCGACCAGATGGTCGTAATATTTAAATTCACCACCATAAATTTCATGAAAATTTAAATTTACCGCTCATATTTGCGACCATATGGTCGCAATTTCACTTATATTTTTTTAAAAAAATATAATTATACTTTTCAAAAAATGCGACCATTTAGTCGCCTTTCCCTTCTAAATTACTACCATGTAGTCACCTTTTGTGTGAAATTGCGACCACATGGTCGCAAATATTAATATATATATATATTTTTTTAATCATTCCTTAAAAGAAATAGTTTTAATTAATTAAACACATACACACATATTTGAATAATCAAGTTAACGAAATATCTCATTCATCATCGTCTCCAAGAAGTCCGTCACATAAAGTCTTCTTCTTCTTCTTCTTCTTCTTCTTCTGTTTCTTCATCGGATTCATCGTCTCGAATAAATTCAGCATCAATGTCTCGTGCGTGAGAAGTGGAAGCATTTGTATCATCATCATCATCATCATGCAATGTTATCGTTCCATCGTTCAAAGGATGAACAGTACTTGCATTCTGACCATCGTCGATTGCACGACATCTTATCTCATCTTCTTGAAAAGCAACAACTTCCTCTGCATGGTCGTCTTTCTCGGACAAGTTTTCTTCTACCTGGCGTGGTTTAACTTTACAAACAACTAACCAATCTGTCAGATCTCGTCTATTAATCGGATAGTTCAGGTAATAAACTTGAATCGCCTGTGAAGCCAGGACGAACCTATCAGTGGTGCGCATATGCTTAGACTTGTTTACCTCAACGATTTGTAAATGATCAATCTTACGGACTCCGCCTCGTCTGGTTGTCTCGAACCAAGTGTAGTTGAACAGAACAATGCGTTTTAGCGTCGGACTTGCATATTGAATCTCAAGAACCTCATCGATTACTCCGAAGTAAGAACACGTGACCTTTTATGCAAACACCACTGTTGTTTGTTGTCCTGTTCACCGAATGCGCCTTCGTTTGAAATCTGCAACCGTTACCAACGTATCCACCATACGACCTTGCTATCTGTCCAGGTCCCTTTGCCAAAGAAATGATGCGAGGATCATCCACCGGTAATGTAGGGGAGTCAACCTGTGTCATTGTCCACATACAGTAATGTTAGGAAGATGTATACGTTTAGAAATAATCTGTATGTGTTACAAAAATAGTTAGCAAATAGTTTGTAATTGTTTATGCGATGAAATAATGTTAAGTTACAAACTCACTCTATGTAAGGCTCGATCTCTGCACAGTTGCATAACACGTATGCTGCATTACGTG
Organism: Gynostemma pentaphyllum; assembly: GCA_028015215.1. NCBI lineage: Eukaryota > Viridiplantae > Streptophyta > Magnoliopsida > Cucurbitales > Cucurbitaceae > Gynostemma > Gynostemma pentaphyllum. The sequence continues at coordinate 16,332,420 of CM051350.1, read as the reverse complement.
ATACTCAAAATCGGTCAACGGCCTACGCACTAATCTTCCAACTGTCATGCCAGGTTCCGTAAAAATCGGCAAGTCGTTCATGTCAACACCTTCAAGTAAATTTTCGACAATGTTTCGTTTCACCGGTTGAAACTGCTCTGCAATGTGTTGATCAAAGTAGTAGGAACAAAATGTGGTAGTCTCTTGCGACAGGTACGCACTACAGATAAATCCTTCTACTCGTGATCTATTTCCAACCATCTTTTTCAACCGACGTAAGTACCTGTGGGTACAAAACATAATTTACATTCGATGATCACTGTACTGATTTATACGCGTACATTACAAAATAACTGTGCTTACCTTTCAAATGGGTACATCCATCGGTAATGTACGGGACCCCCTAAGAATGCCTCGTATGGAAGATGCACTGGAAGATGCTCCATGGAGTCAAAAAAGCCAGGTGAACATTCGCTCCAACTTACAAATAATAACGGCGATCTCTGAACTCATTGAAGCGACAGTGGCTTCCGTCAGCTCTGTACATGTCAAGTCCCTGAAAAAAACACTCAACTGGGCAAGCGGCTTCCAATGTCTATTCTCTAGGAACGGTCTGAACGCGACGGGCATCAATCGTTGCATGAATATATGACAGTCGTGGCTTTTCATCCCGAACATGATATGTTTTTTACTGTCTATACACCGACTCAAATTCGAAACGTATCCGTCGGGAATTTGATGGATTTGATCCACTCAAATAATGTTTTCTTTTCATCCGTCGTCAACATGTACTTTGCTTTTGCGTAATTATCATTGTCGTCAGGCTCCAACTCAGGACGGTGACATATCTCCCGTATATCGTAACGTGCCTTCAGATTGTCCTTCGTTTTTCCCGGAACATTCAAAATCGTATTGAAAATGTTGTCGAATAAATTCTTCTCGATATGCATTACATTAAGATTGTGTCTAATCAGTAGAACTTCCTAATACGGTGGATCCCAAAAAATACCCCGTTTCTTCCAACCCGTGTTTTTCCCAGCCGCATTGTTTGCACTCTCTGCACCTTCCACTGTAATCTTCTGCATCCCTATAGCATCTATACCGTGAAGAATCTGTCTTCCACTATACATGGTCGGGGGGGTTTGTTTTCTTACTCGTCGACCCTTCTTCCAGCCACTGCCGTTTGAATGGAAAGTGTGATTCAACGGCAAAAATCGACTGTGACAGTCAAACCAACAAGTTTTCCGACCGTTTCTGAGATAAAATGCATTTGTGTCTAGCATGCGTATGTCCCCGCCGTACTCCATCCTTTAAGAGGAGGAAATTAAGGTTCACACAATTAACTACACTGACTAAGGAAAGCAATAACAAAAGCTAAACACAGACTCAAAAATGTATATGAAAGCAATTAAAGATCAACATACCTGACAACATTGAATACGCAGGGAAGTCACTGATCGTCCAGATTAACGCGGCGCGCATCAAGAAATTTTGTTTCTTCTAAATGTCGTACGTCATAACACCGTCAGTCCACAACCTTTTCAATTCTGCAACAAGTGGTTGCAAATACACATCCGGTTTGTTTTGGACTTTTCGGCCCAGGTGCGATCAACCGTTAGAAAAATCACCGGGTCTCGCATGCACATCGAGGGAGGCAAGTTATACGGGGTTACCATCACTGACCAAACTGAATATTGTGCCCCGGATGCCCCGAACGAGTTGAAGCCATCTGTGCATAAGCCCAATCTGACGTTTCTCAGATATTGTGCAAAATCCTGGATGACAATTATTTAAATGCTTACATGTCGCAACATCCGAGGGATGTCTCATAACACCTTCATCCTGTGAATGCTCGTGATGCCATCTCATGTAGCGGTCATCACATCCGATGCATACAACCGGTGCAAACGCTGGGGTCACGGTAAATAGAACATGCGGGCGTTCGGAATCAGGCTGCGTTTCCCTTGTTTGTATCTTGGAAGAAAACAGAATTTGCAATGATGCAGGTCCTCATCCACATCCCAGTAAATCATGCATCCGTTTTGACACGAATCTATTTTCTCCACGGGTAATCCAAGTCCCTCCACTAGCTTTTTCGTGTCGTACAAACTGTGGGGCATATTATTTTCTTCTGGAGCGCATCGACGAAACCACGACGCAATCGCATCAAATCCTCTACCGGGTATGTTGTACTGTGCCTTTATATTTAAAAGTTATGTAGCAGCAGCAAGTTGACTTACCTCACACCCATCGTACAATGGTCGGCTGGCTGTCTTTAGCATCTCGTGCATCCGAATTCATTTCCTCTTCTACAACCCGTTCATCTTCATCTACGTTTAAACTTTCACGGAAATTTTCATTGCCCCCATACCCCGCACCATCAAGTATCATTTGCTGCATCTGACTATACTGTTGTTCATCATTCCGTTCTTCGTCAACAACCTCTACATTCGAGCTGCTACCTTCGTATCATCTCGATTCCTGTAATGCAGCGTTGAACATTTCATGTGTTTCCCCCTGAAACACCCAGTGATAATAATTCTGCACAAACCCCCGACTATAAAGATGCACCTTCAACTCAGAACCTGGGTATGATTCTCCTATTGTCGCATTTCCTACACGCGCAACGTAGCTTTCCACCATACTTTTCATAATAGACGGTTTGTCATGCAAAACTCAACAAACCTGTTCAACCCCTAGCCCGAACTCATCGTTCAAATACCCGTCTATCAAACGAACATACATGCACTCTCTCATTTTCTTTTTTCTTAATGCTAACAAACAATGGGTGGAGGGGTTTTTATAATGGACTCCTCTGCTCATTTGCGACCAGATGGTAGTATTTTTGCTACCACCTGGTCGCAATTTCCCGCCAAATTTTTCCGCCATTTTCTTCACTGCCCCGGGTCACATCAAGTCATAATTTACGACCACATGGTCACTTTTTATGGTGACCACTTGGTAGCTTTTATCCCACCAAATTCTTTATCAATTATTGGTCAGATAAAATCACATAATTTGCGACCATCTGGTCACTTTTAATTGTGATCACTTGGTAGCTTTCTTCCCTCCAATTTTAAGCTACCACTGCTCACTTTTAGGTCACCAAAATTGCGACCATTTAGTCACTTTTAATTGTGACCACTTGGTAGCTTTCTTCCCCCCAATTTTAAGCTACCAATGCTCACTTTTAGGTCACCAAAATTGCGACCATTTAGTCACTTTTAATTGTGACCATTTGGTAGCTTTCTTCCCTCCAATTATAAGCTACCACTGTTCACTTTTAGTCACCAAAACTGCGACCAGTTAGTCACTTTTAATTGTGACCACTTGGTAGCTTTCTTCCCTCCAAAATTACACGCCATTTTTTGCCACCAAGGCATATTTTAGTCACAAAAATGTGAACAAACGGTCGTTCTTTTAGGTGACCAATTGGTCGCTTTTTTCGCGCCATTTTTTATGACTACTTCTACTTTTGGTCGCAATCTGGTTGCAAAAAAAGTGACCAGATGGTCACTTAGAGTCAACCTTCAAAGAAAGTGACCAGGTGGTCACCAGAAAACTACCACTTTTTTTTGTCGCAAATTTCTGGTCGCATTTTGACAGTTTTTTTGTAGTGTGGGTTCTTCCATTGGTGGAAAACTTTCGTCACATTTCCTTGTGGTGGATGACAAGTAAGTTCTAATTTTTGGCTTGTAAATCCCACTTTTGCCTCGGGTTTGCATCGGGTGTACAGAATCAATGAGTCTAGCTGGTTTAGTATCTAATGAATTCTCACTTATAGGTGCACACACTTCTTCATATCTTGTGTCTGCTTCAAGGTTTAGGGACAAATCTCTCTCTTCTTGTGTACTAATGTGTTGATCAAGACTAAGATTGATAGGAGGTGGTGCTGCATTGGGACTTTGAGGTGGAATATGGGATTGGGCGTTGTTTTGGATTTGAGTGTGTGATTGATCATGTGTGATGAGTTATGGGTTTGAAGTTGGTGGTTGAAACCATGTTACAGTGGTTTCATTGGAAGTGGCAGTGATTGGAGATGTACTTAAAAAACCATTTTTGAAAGGAAACTCATGCTCATTAAAGATCACATTTCTAGAGATATAGACTCTTCCACTTGAGCTTAAACATTTGTAACCCTTGTGAGACTCACTATAACCAAGGAATACACACTTTGTTGAGTGGAATTGAAATTTGTGATTTTGGTAGGGTCTTAAGCATGGAAAACAAGCACATCCAAATACTTTGAAGAAATCATAGTTGGGCTGTTTACTGTATGCTTTCTCCCATGGTGATAGGTTGTCTAGAACTGGGGTTGGTAATCGATTTATAATATAGGTGGCTGAAGTGAAGGCTTCCCACCAATATCTTAAGGGCATAAATGCTTGAGCAAGGAGTGTCAAACCCATTTCCACAATATGTCGATGTTTTCTCTCCACAGTCCCATTTTGTTCACTTGTGTGAGGGCATGAGTGTCTAAACTCAATCCCTTTTGATTTGAGATAGGGTACAAAAGATCGAAACTCACCCCCCAATCACTTTGTAGGATTTTTATTACTGAATGAACAAGGTTAAGGTCTCTGATTTATTTTTCAATGGGTATATGTGAGTGAGTCTTGTGCAGTTATCAACAAAACTGACATAGTATCTAAAGCCAGAGGGGGAAGTTATTGGTGATGGTCCCCATAGATCACAATGTACAAGCTCAAGTGGTTTATTAGTGCGAGAGTGTGAATTTTTGAAAGGAAGAGAGTGTGATTTCCCATGTTGACAAGCATCACAAAAAAGTAATTTATTATTGATAGGGTTTTTTAGGTTACAACCTTTGAAGACTTGACTCAAGACTCTACTGGATAAATGACCCAATCTTTGATGCTAGATCATCTTTCCAGTTTTACACTTTTCAACACTAAAAATATCAGAATAAACTTTGACTCGAGAATTAATTGAGGTAGATAAACTTTTAGAAAAAGAAGTAGCATGAGAAGATTTATTTTTATGGCTAGAAAATGACTTGGGACTTTTGAGCAGCATTTGATAAAGTCCATCTTTAACAGTCCCGTGCAGCACCACCTTCCCTGTCTCCTTGTCCTTCACAAGACAGTAGTTAGCATGAAATTCAACAAAATAATTATTATTTGCTGTCAATCTTGAAATACTTATTAAATTCTTTTTTATTTCAGGAACATGCAGAATATTCATCAGGCGAATATGTTGATGTTTTGTGTAATTGTGAAAAGCAGAAGATCCTATGTTTTTTACTTTCAGTTTATGTCCATTACCAATTGAAACACACTCATTACCTGTGTATTCTGACTTGTTACTTAGATTTGAGATGTCATGAGTGATGTGGTTTGTAGCACCACTGTCAGCTAGCTAATTCTGATCCGAGACCGTCTCTGGTGTAGCTACATAGGCTGCTGCCCTGTTGCTTTCTTGATTGGTTGGTCCTCCGGTGTATTCTTCATCATATCGATGATAGCATATAGCAACTATGTGGCCAATTTTTCCACACACTCGGCAGGTGGGTTTAGAGTTACCTCTGTAGTTTCCTCTATTGCCTTTTCCTCTCCCTCTGTTGCTTCCTCGAGTATTTGTGGTTGATTGATATCCTCTGTTTTGTCCTCTATTTTGACCAGAGAATCTGTTGTAGTTGCCTTGATTTGAAGGAAAGGTGTTCCTGTTGTAGACCATATTTGCGCCATGTTTGTAACTTCTGGAGTACTATTGACTTGGTTGAGATGAGTCAAGGTGTTTTCAAAAGTAATGAGTGTTGCATATAGCTCTTGCCAAGACATATTTTCCTTGGAGTTAATTTGACAGATTATAGGTAAATACTCAGCATCCAAACCAGCTAAAACGCTAGAAAGTAAATAGCTGTTATCGATTGGTTCTCCTGCCAATGCTAAGTTGTCGGATGTTTGCTTCATTTGCGCAAGATATTCTGTCATTTTAAGAGCATTCTTCCTTGTGGTCCAAGAGTTAGCTCGAAGTTGATTTATCCTCGCACGATTGGTGGTTCCATATAGTACCTCCAAAGCTTTCCAAACATCTCTGGTGGTTTTGCAAGTAATAATCTCACAAGCGATTGGTGCAGTCATTGACGCATATAGCCATCCAAGAAGGGCTTGGTCCATTGTTTCCCACTCATAATAGGCTGGGTTTTTTATCAACTCTGAGGTTCTTGCATTATTTACAGGAGGTAAAAATTCAGAAGGCTGAGCTTTTGTGCCTAGAATATATCCCTCAAGTTTTTGTCCTCTCAACACAGCGAGCACCATTTGCTTCCACAACATGTAGTTCTTTTCATCGAGTTTGACAGTCAATGCCGAGTTGAGGGAATTTCCAAAGGATGTTCCTATGGATAGATTTGTTCCAAGAGCATTGCTGTTTGGGACCTCGACATTAGAACTTGCGGAGTTTTCTGAAGCCATGGATGAAGTGATCTTTTCCAAAGCTCTGATACCAAGAAACAATTTTATGTAAATTGAAAACGAAGCAGAAAGAGGAGAATAGTGTTTTTCTCTATATTATTTCTTGTACAAATGATGAGAATAAATACAGTGGGAATAGACCCTTTTTACATGGTAAGTACAAATTATATGGTGGCAGTGTATTTTGCTAAGGTAAGTATTAATTGTGATCCAACAAATCAGGTCAACATCAGCGGGCAGAGATGGGCAGCTCATATACACCAAATGACAGCTCATAGACACCATATGATTGACAGCTCATAGATGAAGATTGCCTTAAGAATTATTTGGTGTTTTGACTCTATGTATAATTACAAATTCTTATTGAGTCATTTATGTAATTACCTTTATTTTTTCTGGTTAAATTATATAAAATACTCTTATATTACTAGGTTCGTTTCAATTTTCTCTAAAATTGTAAAAAATTCAACTCTACATTAACATATTATTTAATTTAAAAAATAATTTTCGTTGGAGAATTACTTTTTCAAAATATCGTTTTTCTAAGAAATTATATTTTTATTGATACTCTTTCAAAAATACTTTCAATTTTTAATTTTTGTTAAATTTAATCGAAATTGTACATAAATTATTTTTTTAAAGGGTAATTTCTTCAATAAAATGTAGTTTTTAAACAAAATAAAATATTAAAGGTAGAATTAAAACTTTTAAAATGTTTTGTATAGTGTAAGGACATTTTATATAGTTTAACCTAATTTATATTTTAAAAAGATTATTTATGAAAGCGAAACAGAACAAGATCATAGAGACACCGGCCCCCAGAACTGTTGAGTTTTAATGGGTAGAGTGGGCTTTCCTTGAGAAAATGTATGGGCTTCTATCCACAAATGGGCCATGGGCTCGTAACAATTTATGAATACAACCACGTCACTAGGTAAGCCCAGTTGCCTCACCTTCCTTCCATTGTCTTATTTGGGTGATGGAAGAAAACCATGGATTAAGAAATTTAAAATTGAACAACTTTTCAATTTTAATGTTGGACTTAGAGTTATGAAAGAAGAGTATTTTTAGAGGATGATAGTGGATATCTATTATATTTTAATGTTAATTGTCATAAAGTTAAAAATATTGGTATTTGATAGGGTAAACCTACCATCCAGGTTAAAAATATGTGAAAAGTTTGGTCTCAATTAAATGGCGGTTATAATTTCTCTTGTCCAAAAAATTTCTTCTTCTATAATAATAAATTTAACAAAAATTCGATATGGCATTGAAATATTAATTTTATAAGGGATAAATGTAAAATACATCTCTGCACTTTGAGTTATTGTTAATCATACCTCTGCACTTTTTTTTGTCATAAAATACCCCTGCACTATATTTAGCCTCGAAAATTTGTTTGATATATTGTTATGAATACAATATATCGTATTTCAGTATGTACTGAATTTTTTAATTTTATGAGAAGAAATTTATGTTAAATTTGTCTTAATGAAAGACCTGCAAATGAGTTTTGATAGTTTACATTTATGTTATATGGTTATATTAACTAATAAATTATAAAATGTTTTGTATTGTGTTTTCTTTTTGTCTTAAAAATGTATATTTTGAATATATTTCATTTTTATATCTCTTTTAAATAAGAATTAAAATATAAAACATGAAATTTTCCCTGCGAGAAAACCTATCCCCAAAGTTGCCCCCGATTTTTTTTTATTACAGGATAGGGTAGGGTATGAGAATTAAAAATCCCTGCAGGTTGGTAGATGAGAAGTATATCCCCGACCCCGCCTCGCTCTGTTGCCATCTCTAGTGATCAGCCATTTTCAAACCACAGGTAGGGATGGCAGGGTTTGGGGGGAAAATTTTCCCAAATTTATTTTAGGGTTAGGGGATGGGAACACATTCTTCGCCCCGTCCCCGACCCCGAACCCGATATTTTAATAACATTTTATGTATTTTGTTTACTTTTATATTTATTTAGTAGAAAAAATATATAAAATATGGTTATATTAACTTATAAACTATAAAATGTTTAATATTATGTTTTTTTTTATCTTAAAAATGTATATTTTAAATATATATTCTTTTTTTTATATATTTCTTTTTAAATAAGAATTACAATATAAAAAAGGGAATTTTCCCCGCGGGGAATCCCCGAACCCGCCCCAATTCTTTGATTAGGGGATAGGGTAGGGTATGGGGATTTAAAATCCCCGCGGGTTAGGGGATGGGAATGGCATCCCCGACCTCGCCCCGCCCCGTTGCCTTCCCTAACCACAGGAGATGTAATACCCTTTAAGCTATGGTTAGAATTGTAATTTCCACCATTTCCACCTCATTTTCTTTGTTTCAATTCTAATCTTAGGTCATTTCTTGATCATTAAAAATGTCTATTTTATTTAAATCAAACATAATAGATACAAGAGGAATAATTATTTTATTAAAAAATATTTTAAATTGTAATGATTATTTCACTGTGTTTGCTTCTAGGATTGAGAAAAAAAACTTGTTCAATTTTTTGGAATTAAACAAAACGTTACTACTTTAAAAGGATGGATAATATAGGTTTTTTTACCAACATAATTTTATATTTCAAATTATTTGAATGCCCATGATTTTCTAACATGGTAAACTTCTAAATTTTGAATTTTTTAATATATCATGAAAGGTAGAAGAATATAAACATTGAAAGCATACTTTTCTCCCCATGCAAAATAGAATTACCATATCAAAACATATACTCACCCATCTTATAAACACACACCACTAATTCAAGGAGGATAACCCTTTTTTTCGTATGAATTCCATTTGCATTGGGTTCAATTCAAGTTTCAATGCTGTAAAGACCCGACTTTTCAGAGTTTAAAACAAATTTAGTTAATGTAGCGGAAGACTCAATAAATGACATTTATTGAAAAATATGAAATTTCACTTAAATCAAATAAGCAATTATTAAAAACGACAACTCCGGAGTTATAATCTTTAAAACAAAAAGAAACAATGAGCTAAATCAAATAACAAAATGTTCAAATCTCACATGAATCTCAAATCTCACAAAAACAAAATATAGTCAATAAAATTCAAGTACTTTATTCTTAATCTCAATGAAAATTAAAGATGCATTGGCTAGCCACCAAGACATGAACTCTCATCTCTTCCACTTCATCAACCGCCACCTCTCGGTTCATTGTTACCTGAAAAGAAACCACAAATAGCACTGTGAGGCTAAAGCCAGTGAGAGAACGATCTAAACGAAGGTAAAGTTTTAAATAATCTCTAACAACTTATACCGAGTCCCAACACTCAACACTCTCCAATGTCTCTTTCACACAAAACGTCACTTAAACCTCACATTCAATCTCTTTATATGAATAGGCAATTAATAACTAATTCCATATCCAAGACCAACATTCATAATAATCCTCCCAATACATATCCCAATCCGAAACAATAAGTCAACTCTAAATTAACAAACATAATCAATCAATCTTTCAAACCATCCACTAAGAAGGCGGTCTCTAGGGACTACAAACCTTTCTTAGGCACTTAGTTATAGTCGTAACCATAACTAATCCCCTCATGGATCGTTCATATGAGCAACGTCCATTAGTCATTATGAGCTCACTCTCATAACTATTTTTACTAAGTATGAGCTCGTAGCCTCATACTAGCTCATACTAGTTTAACACACTTGTCAAGACATCATTCCACAATCTCTTTACATTATCCTCTCCATAATGTTCATTCACAATCAGCAAACAAAATTAAAATACAGCAGCTCAATGAGTCTAATTAAAGCATGCAAATACATCATTACGATAAAACGCCGAAAACCGTCAAAACTAACAATTCGATCTTAATCATGCTCAACTCAAATCTCATGCCAAATCATCATAAAATACTCCATAATATTCCAGAATTAACTCCCAAATTAATCAGAATCAAATAGAATCGAAAAACATAAAAAAGCCCTAAAAAATGACTAAACTAGTTCTAACCGAAAAATTATTTAACCAAATGATTTTTCGGTGTTTCCATCATGCAATCACTTCCTAAAACTCTAGAATATTATGTTTAAATATATTGAATCATACAATCTACGGTAAGAGCCTTAGATTTCTCTAAACCCCACCAACGAATAAACCGTTAACTCACCTCGATATCGCTTAAGTCCAAAAATTAACGCTACTTCCCTTGACGAATCAGACCTGAAACGAAGGTCCTAAATAACTTAAAATAAAAATTAAAATATCCTAAAATTATACAAAAGATTTGGGGTTCGATGGATCAAAGAACGGAAAACAAACGACGAAGGGAATTGGGCTATGGTTGGGGGCGTGGGTGGTGTGTGGGCCGTGGCTGGTCATGGCCTTCAGGTCGTGGCTCGATCGCGGTTTCAAGGCTATGGTGATCGATCTTGATAGTTTTAGGTATTAGGATCGGTAATAAAAAACGATTGGGTGTTTGGCCAAGGTTTGGAAAATTTGGAAACTATGGAGGTTGGATCAAGGGTTAGGGTTCTTGGTGTTCATAAGAAAAATAAATAATAAAATTCCAGAATTTTAATGATTGATAAATCAATCATGAATGCTTACCCGTTACTTGAATTTCAAGAAAAAAAGCTTTCGATTTTCCCTCCTCGATTCCGTACGATTCCAACGATCTCCTAATTAACAAAATTGATGAAAACTCATCAATTTCTAACCCTAGGCTTCACGGCAACAAGAAGAAAAGAAAAGGAGGGTTTTCGTTACCTTCGTGTACAAAATCAATTCCCAAAACGCTTGAATTCAAAACCCGAATCACGACCAAACGAAGAACGAGACGAAACGACGGACTTTTCTTCTCCTTCTCTTTGTGGGTGGCGACGACGGCTTGAGGAGGAGAGAAGAGAGAGTCCAAACGCTGATTATTACAAATGGGAATGCCATTTTAGGTTAAAATCCCGAGTTGCCATAATTACGAAACTGCCACTTGTCTTAAAACGTCCATAACTTGATCACCGGTCTCGAACGACAAACCGTCACTTGCGTTGGAATCTTGACATCGAGACGAATAATTTTATGTCAAAATATTAATCAAATCATAAGTTTCAAATTTCGAGGTTTTTCGGAAAAATTACCATAATACCCTTTTTGAAATAACACGATATTTCGTTCTAATTAATCGATCAAGCTGATTAATATTATTTAACAAAATAATATTGATTTTTAACTTTCTCGTGATGGGGCGTTACAAATGCTCTGTTTGATTGTTATGAATATTTGAAATGGATCATATTTCGGAAGATATCCAATATCTCTAATCATTTTTTCACCATAGAGTGATATCGATATATTGATATAGACTTATAAAATTTGAAGAACGCTTTCCGTATTTGTTCTATTCAAATATCCAAACTTGATTATTAACAAATCCAGCCGAATAAGTTGGGCCAATATCTTGACAATAATTAGTTGGAAGGCACCGGTAATCGGTGTTTTTGAACCAACAAAATATGTAAAATCTAAAAAAAAAGTTGCACAACCCAATTCATAAACTTACCATAAAAATTGGCACATTGCAACATAGCGAAGACACTCTGTTAGGTTCATTAGTTGGCCAAATTTCGTGAATCGTAAAGTTTAAAAGAATGACATTTTTCCTTTTTCTGGATCATTTAAATAGAAAAAGGGAAACCATTGATAAACAATTTGTAAGAAATCATAAATGGAATAAACTGGAATAAAGAGTAGAAAGAAAAATACAAAGAACTTTATGAGTGATTGATTTACAAAGTGAGTTGTGTTGCGACTCAGATACTGAAAAAGAAAAATCTTTTGGAAAATAGAAACACCCTCTCAAAACCTTCTCACCCAACTTATCAATACACATCACTAATTTAAGGAGGATAACTCTTTTTTCGCATGAATTCCATTTGCATTGGCTTCAATTCCAATTTCAACGCTCTGTTTGATTGTTATAAACATTTGAAATGGATCATATCTTGGAAGATGTATAATATATTTATATCATTTTTCCACCTTTGACTGATATTGAGATATATATGGTTATAAAATTTGATGAACATTTTCCGTGTTTGTTCCATTCAAATATCCAAAATTGATCATTAGAAAAGCTAGTCCAATAAGTTGGGCTAATATCTTGACAATAACATGTTGGAATGCACCGGTAACCTATGGTCTTTGAACTAACAAAATATGTAAAATCTATAATAAAAAAATATTGAAATACTTATGCACAAACTTACCATAATAATTGGTTCGCTACAACCTACTGGAGACACCACTACTTCCAAGAGGATGACTCTTTCTTAATATGAATTTTATTCACATCTTAAAATGGGTCCAAATTCAGTGCACTATTTAATTGTCATGAACATTATAAATAGATCATAACCTGGTTAATATCCATTAAAGATTATAAATTTGTTGGAAGATGTCTAATATATATATATTATTTTTTCACATTAGAGTGACATTGAAATATTGATATTGGCTAACAAAATTTGATGCACACTTTCCATGTGTATCTCATCCATATTTCCAAAAAAACATCATTAGCAGAGCCAACAAACTGAAGGGATGATTTACTAAAATAACGGAATTTTATTTAGTAAACTTATTAACATTTAATAACGGATCTATTAACATCATGCAATTTTTGAAAAAACATGTAGATTCATGCTTATATTTTCGAAAATTAAAATCAATTATACTTACATTTGAGTAGTTAATGGAGAATCGGTTGGAGGTTTCTTTACAGCATCAAATCCTCAGCAACACCGAATCTTCTATGCTATATCCCGATCGATCAAACGAAACCCGATTGTGGGATCGAACTTAAGAAGAAATTGGGAAGAAGAAAAAATATTTTTCTTCCCAATGATAGTGGGAAAATCGGCAATGAGGGGGAAGTAGAGGAAGAGAGAGTTCCAACTTTCTATGGAATTGAATTGTGTGATTTATGAATAACCCAACCCTCCTATTTATAGAAAAATAGGAATCCTAATCACATTAGGATTAATCTATAGAGATAAATACAAAAAGAAAAAAAATTATCTCTTTCCTTTATCTTGCAATTTCGAAAATGCCATAGATAAATAGGAGATTATTTTATTTTCTTTATTTTATTTATCTTGGGTAAATAAATCTATGTAATTATTTTAGGATATAATTCAAACAATTATCTCTTCCTAAAATACACGTCATGGCCGAAAATTGGCTTAATAATTAATAAATAATTCTAATTTATTTAATTAATTATTTTGGGCCAATTTCAATTGGGTTCATTAATCTAATTGGGCTTGAAATTCTCTCTTAAATTAATAAGTCCAACTTAATTAATTAATTTATTAATTACCATTTAAATAAAATATTTTATTTAAACAATTAATAATATTAATATTTTCTCCCGACTAAATATTATCCAATTTATATTTAATTATTAATTTCCATTTAAATAATTTTCATTATTTAAATAATTAATAATAAATATTTTAATTAATAATTTCCATTAAATAAACTCATTATTTAATTAATAATTTTATTGATAATATTTTATTATTAATTAATTAATTAATTAATTTTAATTATTAATTTCCGTTTAAATAAAATTAATTATTTAAACAATTATTAATTGTTAATTAATTTCAAATTATTAATTACCATTTAAATATACTTAATATTTAAATAATTAATAATGTCTAATTAATAATATTTCATTATTAATTTCCTGTTTAAATAAACTCATTATTTAAACAATTAATAATGTTTATATTAATTACCGTTTAAATATACTCAATATTTAAACAATTAATATTGCCTATTTTAAGTAATTCACTTTACTTAAAATTTCCATTTCTTCTACTTGATTTCGCGGCTACGATATTTGGGCTAGCATAGGGACCCGATGAACCTATAGATCATGGGCTTAATAATTAGTCAATTAAGTGATTAACACATAATCAGTTAATTACTTATTATCTAACTATGAATAATTCCACTATAGATTCATAGCTGAACTTCCCTCACTATAGATGAGTTATTGTCCATTTAGTTTATCTTTTATTTATATCTGTGATATTATCCTTCACGTGGAACCCTCATAATTACAGGCGGATAAATTTACCGTTTTGCCCCTGTAATTACCGCTTTATCCTTGTGTTCCCGGATTCTCCAATGAACTTTATCTTTAGTCGAACTAGAGATAAGATACTTCGTGATCAATAGAAGTCGTGACGTCACTTGTTCATGTCTCGAATCAGACATCAAGGGAGTTTCCTAAAGTTCCTAAAATTTTTAGGTATCGTACCGATACCGTTAATTTATAGGAAAGTTATGAATTTCATTTCGTGAAAATGAGTTCCCGCTACTTATCTAGTCATGTTCCCAAAACGAAGTGTATTGAGCGTTCTTACAGTTGCTCTCAACTATGTGAATCAAAGAACATAACTCCACAAATAGGAGTCCGCATTCCACTCGGGATTGAGATCTATCACCTGGTTGATAAACTTAGTTTGATATTCGATTATTTCTCGTAAACCAGGTACTAATGAGAAATTTGATCGAACATCGTGGTCCTGTCTTATACAATCAACATTGTATATGATACTTCCATTTCATGTCTCCCACATGAATGATCAGGATTATATCATTTGTCTATAAACAAAATGCGAAGCTATCAACAGTGTTACCAGGATAAGGTTTCCAAACGTTATCCGGTCTCATCAGACACGTTTAAGTTACTCATCTCGACTTTAATCCTCTTGTATGACTCACATACTAAGTCATGATTTCATAAGAGTAACTTAGGGTTTACTATTTGAATGTTTGATATTTATATATTTTCATATATTCCTAATATCATTAATTGAATCAATCTAGATAATATAAAGAACTTATGTTTATTTATTTAATTTATTCTTAATAAATTATTATTATTAAATAATTACAAGTTCTAGGACACCATTCCTAACACAAACAAGTTCGGCCTATGTATTGACATAAAAGGTTGGAACGCAATTGTAATTTATGTGTTTTGAACCAAATTATTATGTAAAAAGAAAGAAAAAGAAAGTATGCACAACTCAACTGATAGTTATTAACAAAGTAAAAAATTGGTCTGCAGCCTAAGGGAGACACTATAGTGGTTTCATATGTTGGTCAATTTTCATGAAGCGTAAAAGTTCAACGGAATTGAGATTATTCTTTTTTTTGGATTCTTCAAACAAAAAGAAAGTGTCCACTGGTAAATAATTTTCATGAAATCATAATCAAAATAAACCAAGACAAAGAGTAGAAATAAAGGAATGAAAAAAATTCATGTGTAAAAATTAAAATAATTATTTAAAGGGAAAATTTTTAAATTAATGATGAGTAAAGTGAAATTGCTATGTGACTCAGATTCCTAAAGAAAAATTATGTATAAGGAAGTAATTAGAACCTAAACTAAAAAAATGATTTTTTTAGATTAGAGTTGGGTAATAAAGACAAATCGTGTGAATACGAGAAAAAAAGCGCCAAGCATGAAGTATTAGTTGGGTAGAAAACACCATGAATATGCATGATATGGGTTAGGGAGAAAAACACCACAAAATGAAAAATGGTTTTTACTTCATGATAAGAACTAAGAAATGAATTATATTTAAAAAATGATGAAGTGAGACTAGGGTCGAATGTAGGGTTGGGCAAAGGTGGGCATGGCCCCCCAATTTTATATATGTATAAATAAATATTACTCTATTCTCTAAAATAAATAAATAAATAAATATATATATATATATAATGAAATTTGATGAACACTTTCCGTATTTATTCTATTCAAATATCTAAACCTAATCATTAGTAAAGCTCGCCCAAAAAATTGGGCCAATATCTTAACAATAATTGGTTGGAATGCACTACTAATCTGTGGTTTTTGAAAAAAATAATATGTAAAATTGAAAAAAAGTTGCAAAACTCAAATACTTATTCACATACTTTGTTTGATTGATATGAACATTTGAAATGGATTATATTTGGAAGACAACCAATATATCTATATCATTTTTTCACGTAAGAGTGATATTGGCATATATAGACTGATGAAACTTGATGAACACTTTCCGTGTTTCTTTTTCATTCAAATATCCAAAACTGATCATTAGAAAAATCTGCCCAATAAGTTGGGCCAATATCTTGACAATTACCTGTTGGAATGCACTTGTAATCTGTGTTTTTTGAATCAACAAAATAAGTAAAATCTAAAAAAAAAATGCACAACCCAAATATTTATTCACAAACTTACCAAAAAAATGGGCTATTTGCAACCTACGGAAGACGCCACTACTTCTAAGAGGATAAGTCTCCCTTAATACAAATTCTACTGACATCTTAAAATGGGTTTAAATCCATTGGACAATTTTATTGTCATGAACATTAAAAATGGATCATAACCTGATTGATATCCAGGAAAGATTATGGATTGTTAGAAGATGTCCAATAAATCTATATTATTTTTCACATTATAGTGACACTGAAATATTGATATTAGCTTACAAAATTTGATGCACACTGTCCATGTGTATCTCATCTATATTTCCAAGAAAAACATCATCTCTAGAGCCAGGAAACAAGTTTAGCCAATGTATTGACAAAAAGATTGGAATGCACTTGTAATCATGGTGGTTTGAACTAACAAATTATGTAAAAGAGAGAAAAATAAAGTATAAAAACTCAACTGATACTTATTTACAAACTTATCAACTTACCTATTATAATAATGTGATGGCCCGAGGTTTTGGAAAATTAATGACATTAAAAATTTATTAATTATTATTTCTTTTAATAATTTAAAATGAGGAAGTTAGATTAAAAGTGTAATTTTATAATTTATGTTGAGTTGAAATAGTTATTTAACTATGGTTAATTAGGTTGGTATTAAAATTAACTATGCTTGTTTTTTAAACATTGGGGCGACCAAATTGAGTTAGAGAATAAATGGGAGGCTTACAATGTATTGAGATGGTATTATTTTTAATAGCAACTTGTAATTAGTGGACCAATTAAAAAAAATTAAATAATAAATGAAGGGAAAAATGCTTTCCCTTACGTTTATACGCTGGAATTGAAAAAAAAGGACCAAAAACCTACTGCTTCTTCTTCTCTTTAGGCTAAACAGTCCAAGACCAAGGGGGGCGATTTTGTAGCTCAAATCTCTTCTCTTCTTGCTTATTTATAATTCAAATTGGTAGAATAAGATGAGTTATCTAAATTAACCAAAAGGGAAACCAAAAGCTACTTTTGTTCTTCTCTTTTTGGCCGACGCAGCAGGGAGCAAAGGGGGAGGTGGTTTTGCATCAAAAATTTATGTCTTAGAGCTCGAATTTTTTTTTGGGAAAAGAAGAATGATTATGGGCTTTCAACTCTAGGAAGGTTTGAGCAAGTTGAGCAAGTTTCCTCAAGAAATTATAAAGTTTTGTAAGTTTTTCCATAACCTAGAATGCTCTAAAATTGGGGATTTTAGAGGTATCAGTTTGGGATTTGTTTTAATGTTTGAAACTTGTAAGTAATTGAAGGAATTGTTTTAAAACCATGATATTTGAGGTTTTTAAATTAGGTTTTACTTTGGTAAGCTTTGGAAATTACTTTCTAACTAAAAGAGGAATTGTTATTGGAATTAAAACTACATGAATTATAGAATTTAAGGAGGTTTCTATAGAATTTGATTTGAAAACTTTTCATATAAAATAGCCTAGGTGTTAGCTTTGAGTATTGTGGGTTTGAAGCTTATTTCTTATTGAATTTAATTTAAAGTAAAGCTTGGAGATAGATTACACAAATTAATGATTAATTTTATCATATGGTCGTGCCGCACATCGTTTTTTTTCCTACTGTTGTTTTTCTTGGTTTTAGGGGCTATTTTGTAGGCTCGGAATGTGGGGGCTGTTTTGTGGTCTTGGGTGTTATATAATTGCTAATTCATAAATGAACATTCTATATAAATCTACTAAACGGGTGTAATGAATTGTGTGTAGGTTTCGAGCCAAGACAACTCCAAGTTGTGCACGCTAGATACTTTGTATCACAAGATGAGAATAAAAAGGGATAGAAGTATAATAATGTTTGATTTTTATATGATGAATTGATCAGCATGGTAGTGTTTAAACTTGCTTATGAAGAGTAAACCAATAACGGGTTAAGAGAGTAGAACAAGAGTGGGTTAAGTGGAGACAAGATTAAATGTTTATTTTGCTAGAATAGCACGATTATGAGACAAGATCTTTATACTCGTAAGTTGTAATTCGAAAAGGCTTTCCCTAGACCTTTAAGATTATGGTAAAGACTGGTAACCCGAAAGGCGAGATTAAAACCAAACATAGGAGGTCGTGGACAAGACCCAAGCTCAGAACCTCTGTAGTTTACCATTGGAAGCTTTCTAGTTGTTCATAAATTTGAAGTTCCTTAGCTTTCTCTTGAATTCTTTCAGTTCTGGTTTATTTGGGAGTCTAGATATGTATATTTTACATAAGGAATTTAAGTTAGGAGCTCCAACCAATAAATTTTCAAGAAACCCTCAAATGGCCAAAAATTGTAACTTTTCCCTTTAGCTAGTTTAGAGACTTTTTTTTGGAGCAAACCGGGTTCCCGGGTTTAGTTTATTGTTTTTACTTAAATGTTTATGATATTTCAAATTTAATTTTAGTGGTTGAATTTTTATGATTGATGAGGAACGAAAAGCCAAAGTCAAGCCTTGTTTCGACTAGACAAGTGAAAACAAAAGAACCAAAGTGATGATGGTGTATTGTTGTGGATGTTAGTGGAGTGGTGTGGGATGGATTTTGAGAGTGATTATGGCTAGATTTGAGGTCTCATTGGTGTTTGAAACTAGAAGAGAATGGAGGTTGTGAATGGAATGGAAGTTACGAGTCATATACTGGATTGGGATTAATTTTCGTTGTGCTCAATATGCTTTTGATTATTGTCTGATGAGTAATGCAAAGTCGAGACGTAAAACATAATGCTTTAAGTGTGACTTTTATACGCTTGATGTACTCTTTGAAAGTGTTAAGTGGAATGATAGAGTCATATACTGATGGGAGGAATATCCTATGTGTGCTTGTTATGCCAAGCTTGTTTTCGATGAGAATTGCAAAGGAAGCATGTTTAGTTACATTCCATCCCATTCATGCATATCATGTTACATTCCATTTTATTCATTGCATGTCATGTGATCGGTTTGTGGCCATGGGGTCGTAACTCGTGTAACGGTGAGTGGGTGTTGGACGTTACACGTGGTTATCGTGGCAGAGATGTGATTAACCCGTGTAACGGTGTGTGGGTGTTGGACGTTACACGTGGTTACCGTGGCAGTGATGTTGTGGAGCTCCGGAGTGCTATGTGATGAATGGCCCGGATACTAGTGGTTATTGAGGTAAACTAGGTTTTGAAATGAGCTTCGGCTCGGATGATGTAAAATGAGCTACTGCTCGAGTGGTTATTGAGATCAATTTTGAGATATGCATAGAAAGACGCGGGAAAAAGTATAAACGAGAAATGGAGTAGACTTGAATGAAAGTAGAACATGATTTGACCGGAAACTTGCATTGTTGTTGATTTTTTATTAAGCACACTCGTATAGGCTTTTAGTTATTTACTTATGAAATTTTCTTATTAAGTCATTTAGCCACTTCTGATACATCATTTCCAATCATTACACTTACATCATTTCGTTATTTCGTTTAGCCATTGTGAGCATATCATTTTATATTGCTTTTTTCTCATTTGGTTAGTGGCCCGAAAGTTCAAATGTTTCTATGGTACTGTGTGTGACTGTCTTGTAATTGAGTGGATTAAATGTTTGGTTTGATGTTGATCTTTGGAGTGAGTTAATGTGTTGGCCTCCAAGGCAACCGGTCCTTATGTAAGATGCGTGAAAGGGGTATTTGTTTGATGAACGGTGATTTGGAATGAGCTATGTGATGCCCTCCTAGTAAGTCGATTCTTTGAGTAAAACATGGGAGTTAAAATGGTACTTGTTTGAAGAGAGATGGATTCATTTTCTTATATCATCCTGATAATCTTAACAGCAATATAGTGTTATTTTAGTTTCATTTAACTTTAAGATGTGAATACCTTAAGGTTAGATAACGTGAGTAAAGCAGGTGTAGAGAAAGTGCGAGTGTGAAAGGGGGAAAGTGACTTAGTTTTGTTTGAGTAAGTGACAAGAGGGTGTTAAGTTTAAACATACTAAGAAGATATTACTTGTAGATAGTTACACTAGTTAGTAGGATGTTAAGGCAAAGTGTAACGAGTATCGAGTGGAGGTAGATACGAGATGGGAATAAGAAAGATGAATGGATCTTGAGTTAGGCATGAAGAGTGAGTATGTTTGTAGCTTGAGTGATTCGTAAGAGCTTCTGGTTTGACTATTTTGTAACGGTGTAAGAGTTAGCTTAGTTATTTATACGTCTACTTATTTCTGGGTTCTGGAATGCTTATAGTTTGAGTACGGGATAAACAATATGAGATAGAACCTCTAGTAAAAGCAAGGATTCGATTGAGGGACGAGTGACCCGAGTGCTTTGGACTCATTTCGGACGATGGAACTCATGCATAAACATTCTTTCTTTTCTTTTTATTTCCACTAAGTTATCAAACTCGAGGTGCTTTATATCACCTTTCAAGGTTTTTGTGCGGTCGAAGTCTTGACGAGGAAGTGGTATGCGTTGGAGCTTGGATCCCGGACTTGGAAATGGACTAGTTGACGTCGATCCTCGAGCTCGAGTCGTGTGGATTGCATAAGAAGTGTCTTATGTAATCATTAGTTTAATGTCGTTGTTTATATAGTCCCTGTATAAAGTAGTTTTAAGTTACACTTTCGAAACATTATTTACCGTTTTTCTGCTTGGGAAATTGATTTAAACAGGTTTTGGTTTATTCGATTTTTAAATGGACCCTTGCAAATTTTCCGTAGAAATTGTTGTTTTCCATTACGAGACGTTTTAAATGAAATTTAAATTTCTTATTTCCCGCACTTCCGCTGAGAGTACTCGCGACCAGTCTTTATTGGAGTCGGGTCGTTACAAATAAAAAAAATTGGCCCCCTGCAGCCAAACGGAGACACTCTAGTGTTTCATATGTTGGCCAATTTCCATGAGGCGTAAAGTTCAACGAAATTGAGATTCTTCATTTTCCTGGATTCTTCAAACAGAAAGAGGGTGACCATTGGTAAATCATTTGCATGAAATCATAATCACAATAAGTCAGGACAAATAGTAGAAATAAAGGAATGACAAACTTCATAGGTAAAAATTAAAGTAATTATTTATAGTGAAAAATAATTAAAGTACTTATTAGTAAAGTGAATTTGCCATGTGACTCAGATTCTAAAAATAAATTATTTATAGGGAAGTAATTAGAACCTACACTAAAAAGTAGGAATGATTTTTTGGTTTAGAGTTGGGCAATAAACACATCTCGTATGAATAGAGAAAAAACATCAAGCATGAACAATTTAGTTGGGTAAAAAACACCATGAGCATGCATTATATGAATTTGGGAGATAACACCATGGAATAAAAAAAGTTTTTAATTCAAGATAAAAGGTTAAATAAAGATAGAATAGAATATAGAAAGGAATTATATTTGAAAAAAAAGGATGAAATGAGATCAGGGACGGATGGAGGGATGAGCAAAGGGGGTCATTGCCCCACAATTTTTCGTTAAACTTTATATATATATATATATATATATATATATATATATATTTATGAAATTTGATGAACACTTTCTATGTTTGTTCCATTCAAATATCTAAAACCGATCATTAGCAATAGGGTTGGTCTCGGTCCGGTTTTAGAAAAAATCGAGAATCGAACGAGATGCTCGGTTCATCAAAGTTGTGAACCGAGCAGTTCTACTATTTTCGGAGAACCAATGGTTTCGGTTTTATAAATTTTCAGTTTGATCGGTTCGGTTTTTCAGTTTTCCTCACATAATATATTTTTTTTCTTAAACAAAAATCACATACTTACAGACCCAAAACTCAAATCAAATTTTAAATTTAAGATTTAGTAATGAGTTTAAAACTCTGATATGAGATTTAAAACCTCATATCTGAAGTTTTAAGACTCTGTTATGATTTCAAAAACATTAGATCTAAGGTATAGATTATGAAATTCCTCAGATCCGAGGGTTTTGAATCTCAGATATGAGATTTTAAAACTCAAATATGAGATTCAAAACCTTAGATATGAGTTTTAAAATCTCATATCTGAGATTCAAAACCCTCAGATCTGAGTTTTTAGAAACATGAATCACAATTATGGAGGTGATTTGAATTAGAAAAAGAAAAAACAATGAAGAAAAGAAGAGTGTAGATGAGGAAAAAAACTAGTCACGAAGTTAGAGAACGGCGATGAAAGCGATGTACTCATATAGGAGTAGGCCGCGATGAACTCGAGACAATGAGGCGATGAACTCGGATGAGAGAGGAAGAGGAGAAGATGAGTTTGAGAGAGAGTCCGATGAAGAGAAGAAAACGTTTTTTTGAGAGGGAGAGAGCCTAATATAAGATCCGAGGATAAATGAGGAGTAAAATAATACAAGGATATTTAAAAAGCAATAATAATATAATAGTTTATTTATACATCGGTTCGTTTCGGTTTATTTGGCTCTTGTAAGTTTTAAACCTGAAAAAACAAAAAATAATCGGTTTTCCATATCAATAAACCGAGAAAACCAGAAATAGAGATAAACCGGACCGAACCGGTTGGTCTAGCTCGGTCCGGTCCGATTTTTTGGTTTTCGGTTTTTTTGCACATCCCTAATTAGCAAAACATGTCTAATAAATTGGGCCAATATCTTGACAATAACTAGTTGGAATGCACTGGTAACCTGTGGTTTTTGAACCAACAAATTATGTAAAGTCTAAAATATAAAAAAATTGTAAAACCCAATTACTTATTGACAAACTTACCATAAAATTGGCTCGTTGCAACCTACCAGAGACACTCCCTTGGTTTCATTAGGTTGCAAAGTTTGGTGAATAGTAGAGTTCAAAAGAAATGATATTCTTCCTTTTCCTGGATCCTTTAAATAGAAAGAGGGAATCCATTGAAGAATAATTTGTAATAAATAATAATTTGAATAAATCGGAAAAAAGAGTATAAAGAGTAGTCAACGGAGTTGTCGATGTCGACAAACATTCCCATAAAAATAACAGAAACAATGGAGACTTATGTGAATTTTTAGACTTGATGTATAGAACTTTCATCATAGCTTAAATAAATCATAATTTATCATATAAGAGAGTTAAACCCTTATAAAAAAATTGTAAACATATCAAAATTGAAGAACCAGAATAAATTATAACTAAAGAGCCTATTAAAATATAGAGGCAATTACTGAAATAACATATTTTAACATACTAATTACTGAAATGTTAGAAGTTTTCAAAATTACTAAAATAACATAATTATAGTTCAATGATTTAATGAATTATATTTCAATAATTTATTGAACTAAAAAAGTAAAAAAAAAAAAAACTAACAAATTCATTAAAAAATAATAAGGAAGGATAATTAAACAACTCAATAAATTATTGAACTTGCACTAAAAAAAAAGTAAAAAAAAACATACAAATTCATTAAATACTCGTGAAAAATAGGTAAATAATTTATTGAATAGTAGTTTGATAATTTAATGAATTATAATTATGCTATTTGAGTAATTTTTAAAAAGTTAAGACATTTTAGTAATTAGTATGCATAATTATGCTATTGAGACAAATTCTTTAAAATATATTTATAATTATATGTTCATTTCATATTTTGTATTACTTTCCTAAAACTAACCAAACACACACTCTCTGTAATACTATCTTCACTCACTTATTATTTTGGGATGAAAATATAAATAAAAAAAGGAATAACAAGAATAATAATAGTAATATTTAATATAATTTTAGAATTGTTTTTATAATAAAATAATTATTAAATTTAAATTAATTTTATTGCAAAATTAATACAAAATAACTACAGTAATTAATAATAGTTATATCATATTATCTTGATTATAATTTAATAAAAGATTAATCGTGGGTCAAGAATTAAATAAAAAACAATCGAAATACAATAAAAAGAAAAATTAAACAAAGAAGAAGGGGAAAGAGATTGGGGCCACATCAGATGAGTTATGAATGACTGACACATGTAAAATTTGTTTTGTTGTTTACCCACATCGAAGATGGAATAGATAGGAGGGTGATTCTTTTTGTATAAATACCATCTCCAAGCTAGAGCTAAGTTTTGTATGTGAAAAATGGGCCTTGAGCATTGCTTTTGGTCCTATATAGTATTTAATTTATTTTTTTGCTGAGCGCTTATGCGTTCAGCTTAACGATAATTAGGTAGAATCGAAGATATTTTACATATTTCGCTAATATTTCATCAATGTCGTCGATATTTTTAAATGTCGTGGATAAATCGTTGCAAGGAAAAAGACATCACTTTACACTTGATCGATAAATCGAGCCTCTTTTCTAGCGATATGTTGAGTGATAATTCGACGTTATCGGCGACTTTAAACACCTTGGTTGTGTTACAACTCTGATTCTAAAAAATAAAAATGTTTTTCAAAATAGAATCACCCTCTCAAAACACATGCTCACCCAACTTATCAACACACACCACTAATATGGGTTCAATTCCTATTCCAACGCTTTGTTTGATTGTTATGAACATTTGAAATAGATTATATGTTAGAAGATGACCAACATATCTATATAATTTTCCACGTAAGAGTGATATTTAGATATAGGCTTATGAAATTTGATGAACACTTTCTGTGCTTGTTTCATTCAAATATCCAAAACTCATCATTAGAAAAGCCCACCCAATAAGTTGGGCCAATATGTTGACAATAACCTATTATAATGCACAAGTAATCTTTGTTTTTTGAAGCAAAAAAATATGTAAAATCTAAACAAAAAAAATTGTACAATTGAAATACTTATTCACAAACTTACCATAAAATTGGCTCATTGCAACCTGCTAAAGACACCACTACTTTCAAGAGGATAACCCATCCTTAATACAAATTATATTCACATCTTAAAATGGGTTCAAATCTGGTACACTGTTTCACTGTCATGAACATTAGAAATGGATCACAACCTGGTTGATATCCCAGAAAGATTATGGATCGTTTGAAAATTTTCAATATATCTATATTATTTTTCCACATTAGAGTGACATTGAAATATTGATCTTGGCTCACAAAATTTGATGCACACTTTCGATGTGTATCTCATCCATATTTCTAAAACAAAATCATCAACTCGAGCCAAAGAAACAAGTTCGGCCAATGTATTGACAATAAAGGTTGGAATGCATCTGTAATTTATGTGTTTTTAACCAACAAATTATGTACAAAGAAAGAAAAAGAAAGTATGCACAACCAGATTAATATTTATTCATAAACTTACCGTATTATAGTAAAAAAATTGGCCATCTGCCGCGTAACGAAGACACTCTAGTAGTTTCATATGGTTGCCAATTTCCTTGCGTAAAGTTCAACGAAATTGAGATTCTTCCTTTCTTTGGATTCACAAAGAGAAAGAGGGTGGCCACTGGTAAATAATTATGCTTGAAATCATAATCAGAATAAATCAGGTCAAGAGTAGAAATGTAGGAACAAAAATTTTCATGGGTAAAAATTAAAATATTATTTATAGGGGGAAAAATTAAAGTAATGATTAGTAAAGTGAAGTTGCTATGTGAGTCAGATTCTTAAATAAGAATTATTTATAGGGAAGTAATTAGAACCTAAACTAAAAAGTATGAACAATTTTTTTTATTAAAGTTTGGCAATAAACACATCTCGTGTGACTTGGGAAAAAACAAGCTAGTATGAAACATTAGTTAGGTAGAAAACACCATGAGTGTGCATTCACCATAAAATGAAAAATGGTTTTTAATTCAGGATAAAAGGTTAAATAAAGATAGAATAGAACTTAGAAAGGAATTATATTTAAAAAATGATGGAATGAGATTAGAGACGGATGTAAGGATGAGCAAAGAGGCATGGCCATCCAGTTAAAAAAAAATATTTTTATATTTGTATGAATAAATATTATTTATTCTTTTAGATAAATATAAATAGACTTATGAAATTTGATGAATACTTTCCGTGTTTGTTCACTCAAATAAGTAAAACTGATCATTAGCAAAGCCCGCACAATAAATTGGGTCAATATCTTGATAACAACCGGTTGGAATGCATTGGTAATCTGTGATTTTTGAACCAACAAAATATGTAAAATATAATATAAAAAAATTTGCGAAACCCAAATACTTATTCACAAACTTACCATTGCTCATTGCAACCTACCGAAGACACTCTGTTGGTTTCATTGATTGGCCAAGTTTTGGAATTGTAGAGTTTATAGGTAATGCTATTCTTATTTTTCTCTAGATCCTTTAAATAGAATGAGGGAGGCCATTGATAAAAAATTTGTAATAAATCATAATTGGAATAAATCGGAACAAAGAGTAGAAAGAAAAATATAAAAAAACTTCATGTTTGATTGATTACCAGAGTGAGTTGTGTTGCGAATCTAATTCCACAAAAAAGAAAAATCTTTTCAAAATAGAACCACCCTCTTAAAACACATGCTCACCCAACTTATCAAACATACACAAATAATACAAGGAGGATAACTCTTTTCGCAAGAATTCCATTTGTTTTAGGTTCAATTCCAATTCTAACGGTTTTTTTTATTGTTATGAACATTTGAAATGGATTATATCTTGGAACATGACAAATATATTTATATCATTTTTCCACGTTAGAGTGATATTGACATATATAGGCTTATGAAATTTGATGAACACTTACCGTGCTTGTTTCATTCAAATATCTAAAACTCATCATTAGAAAAGCCCGCCAAATAAGTTGGGAAAATATCTTCACAGTAACATATTGAAATGCACCAGTAATATGTGTATTTTGAACCAACAAAATATGTAGAATAAAAAAAAAAGTTGCACAACCTAAATACTTATTCACAAACTTACCATAAAAATTGGCTTGTTGCAACCTACTGAATATACTACTACTTCAAAGAGGATAACTTTTCTTTAATAAGAATTGTATTCACATCTTAAAATGCGTTCAAATCTAGTGTACGGTTTGATTATCATAAACATTAGAAATGGATCATAACTTGGTTAATATCCAGGAAAGGTTATGAATTGCAGGAAGATGTCCAATATATCTATATTATTTTTCCATATTAAAGTGACATTGAAATATTGATATTGGTTTCATGTGTATCCCATCAATATTTCTAAAAAAAAAAACATCATCAACAGAGCCCACAAACAAGTGCAACCAATAGTAAAAAATAGCTCTCTATAGCCTACCGGAGACACTTCAGTAGTTTCATATGTTGGCCAATTTTCATGAACTGTAAATTTCAACAGAATTGAGATTATTCGTTTTCTTGGATTCTTCAAACAGAAAGAGGATGGCTTTTGGTAAATCATTTGCATGAAATCATTAATTGAACAAACCGGGACAAAGAGTAGAAATAAAATAATGAAAAAACTTCATGTTTAAAAATTAAAGTTATTATTTAAAAGAAAAAAATTAAAGTAATGATAAGTAACGTGAAGTTGCTATGTGACTCAGATTCTGAAAGAAGAATTATTTATATGGAAGTAATTTGAACCTAAACTAAAAAATAGGAATGTTCTTTTTTTTGGTTTAGAGTTGGGTAGTAAACACATCTCATGTGAACAGGGAAAAAAAATGTCAAGCATGAAGCATTAGTTGGGTAGAAAACACCATAGGTATTGGTTAGGAAGAAAAACACTAAAAAATGAAAAATGGTTTTTACTTTATGATAAAAAGTTAAATAAAAATAAAATAGAACTTAGAAAAGAATTATATATTTTTTAAATGATGGAATGAAATCAGGGACGGATGTTAGGATGGGCAAGGGGGGTCATATATGAATAAATATTAATTTATTCTTTTAAATAAATATCTATATAATATTTTTATTTTTATTTATATATCTATAATTTTATAAATTCTATATTTTTTTTATCTTTATTTAAAGGGTAAAATGTAAAATGTACCCCTACACTTTCAACTTGTTACAAAACTTACCCCTGCACTAACTAAATAGCAAGATATACCCTTGCGCTTTACAATTGCCAATTTTATATACCCATATGTTAAATGAAAGTTAAAATTAACGTTTTTTATTTTTTTTTCAAACTTGAAAATTTGGTTTCATTTATCTATTATTAGGATTTTTTTTCTTTCAAAAAAGAGAAATATCAAACCAAACCTTGAAAGTGTTCACAAAGTTGGAAATTTATACAAACAAAAAACTCTGTTTATTTGTTTGCACGAACTAAAACTAGAGGTAGAAGAAAGAATGTGATATTTGCCTTCGAATTACCCACATACATATGAATTTTGAATAGAAAAAATAAAATAAAAACTATGAAAAAGCCTAAAAATAGATGATAAAAAGTATCTTAATATAAGAATCAGTTTTAAACTTTTTTTCTTAAAAAAAACACTTCAAATCCCAATTTTCTTAACCAATCGCTTGAAAAAAAAAAATTACAGCAAAAGCTTGATTTTTTAGAGCAAGAAGTTTCTACCAATTTTTTTGAAAAGCCCTCTGAACGAACACCTCTACGTCTAAACAGCTGCTTTAGAAAAAAAAACTCAAAAAAAACGTAAGTTTAACTTCCATCTAATAGATGGGCATAAAAAATTAGAAATAATAAAGTGCAGGGGTATATCTTGCTATATTACCAATGTAGGGGTATGTTTTGCAACAAGTTGAAAGTGTAGGGGGTATCTTTTGCATTTTATCCTTATTTATAATTATGATATTATTTAAAAAGATAATATTAGATAAGAGATAATTTATTATAAAAAATAGGAATAAGAATAAGAATAAAAATGTAAATTTATCTTATTGGTTATAAATTAATTAATTTAATAAAAATTACAATTTTATAGTTTAGAGACGTTGGAGATTTTATAATTTTGGAAAAAAAAATTGATGTCCATATTAATCATTATACATAAAAATATTTAAATGTTTTTTTTCATACAAATATTTATTTGAAGGGATTGGTATTAGCAAACTGGCACGACTCACAATCTAAAGAGGATAAATGCTGAAACTGAGGACATAATTTCTTAAAAACAGAAAGAGAAGGGTGACCAAATCGGTAATGAGTATAAAAAATAGACGATGATGATACTCAGAACAAGCAACAAAAAACTGAGGTTCAAGAACGTAGAGGCCGCCAGACTCATGTCATTTACCAATAATCTGCTTCGTCGTAAGATCTTTAACAAATAAAAAGTAGGATAGAATGAGACACAATATTTTAAATAGCGAGTAATTTGACTGACATATATCAAATTAAAGGACAAATCAGGGAGGCTAAGAATATAAGACAAAGGTAATGAAGGAAAAAGTTTAGCTTGACCGGATCTAATAACAGTGGAAGTGGATCCATAATCTAAAGTAACATGAGATGAAGAAGTGAGTGGTGCAAATGTAGAAAGTAATTTAGGATTACCTCTCATATGGTCAGTTGCACCTTAATCTATGACTCATTTGAAGGAAGAAGAAACAAAACGTTGATTTACCTGATTGAGCAAAAGTAGCACCGGAGGCAGGCTGATGATTCACTTTTTCAGCCATCAAATCAGTACAAACTTGTAGTTGACAAGAAGAAACAAACAACAAACAAAAATACTCTAACAATCGGCTACAGATTTAGCCACAAATATGTAGTAAATGAATGGAAATGTATGACAATTTGAAAGCTGGACAACAAGAAGTATGCTAGGAAAAACCAATCTGAAACAAAGCTAAAGCAAAAATCATATCTGGACAGAACATAAAAAGCCCATTTTCTTCACAACCAAACAAGATTTCCACCTACAAACACCATATATTGAGACATTCCCTAAGATTGTGACCTAACTTATCAACACATACTGCTATTTCAGCTAGTATATAAGGATTAGGAACATGACATCGAATAAGTGGTTTAAATCCAAATTTGTTACCTATTGTTGTATGAATTTAGGATAGTAGGATTTACAAGGCCTTGAGACAATTCCATTCTTAATAAGAATACATAATAATTCAATCTTATTTTTCTTCTCCAAAGTCATCTTGAAGTAGTCGAGTAAGTTTATAATGGGTTATGAACAACTTTCGAGCTTATTCCACTTATGAGCCTAGAAATCTTTCTCAGGCTTCCCTGGCACGAGATTTGGCAGGAAAATGACAGTTATGGTTGTTGTACTGGGTCTGTTTGTGTTTTTTGTTTAAGTCAAAAACATAAATATGTAAAAATAAAATAAAAAATCAACTGAAATCTATGGGAGAACTATTATTGTAGTTTTGGAGAATTTTGTAAGCGCCTTGCTATTAACGTCGCACTTTCCCGTGGATGAATCAAACGAACATAAGCCGTGTATGGTGAAGTTCAACGATTTTGGAATTTTATTTCTGAAAGCTTGAGGCCATTGCAAGATAACCATTATGAAATCATAAGACTCATAAGAAGGAACTATTAAGAGGAGAAAGCAGGAAAAAACGAACAACTTCATAATTGGATTGAAAATTTGAGGTTAAGATTAAAAAACAACACATTTATATTTGGTCGTCGAAATCAGCTTTCATTCGAAATGTACACTTGCATGATTTGCTCTCTTATTTTGAGCTAAAAATAAAGTAATACCCAGATTTGCAAAAAGAGAGTTTGAGTAAAAAGAAAAAAAAAAAAAACAATGCTGTTCTAGAAGAAAACTAAAACATTTTTTTTCTACCAATTTTTAGTATGGAATCGGAGAAAGAAGGAAGAAAAGGAAACTAACAATAAATTGAGAGAATTAAGAGAATAGCCACATTTGATATACCTTAAACAAAAAATAGTCGCATGCTTTATTAAATCATTTTATAGCCACTTCCTGAAAAAGTTATTTTTCTTTATACCATTTTAGTCAATCATATGCTACTTTCTCCATCCACTATTTTGGTGTTGTTTGGCGTGATGGGAATGGATGTTCAACAAGTAATTATGTCTTTAGCGGTGGTTATCCATGTACAAACTGGATTTCAATGGGAAATAAGCTTCTCATGCAAGCTTTTGGATTTTTTTTCCTTTTCCGAAAAGTGTGATCCATCTTTTTATTTATTATTATTTTTTTACCTAAAGTGGATTTCCCCCCCTTTTTCATTATCATAGGAGATATCTTTATAGACATCGATAGATGCTCTTTTTGTACAAGATTCTATACAAGGAGTACAAATAACAAATGTTTATGGTGACATATAATACCATTTATACTTTCAACTATATGATCACATATGTTCAATAATGTATTTTCAAATTACGTTAAGTGATGTAGGATATAGTGCAATTGTGTTATTGGTACCACATATACTTTCAACTATACATAAAGTGTAACGACCCGACTCCAAAAAGACTGGCCGCGAGTACTCTCAGTGAAAGCGTGGGAAATAAGAAATTTAAATGTCTTTTAAAACGTCTCTTATCGGAAAACAACAATTTCTATAAAAAATTTGCGTGGATCCATTTAAAAATCGAATAAACCAAAACTTGTTTACATCAATTTCCCAAAACAGAAATACGGTAAATGACGTTTCAAAAGTGTAACAACTTGAAACAATTTTATACAAGGACTATAAACAACGACATTCAACTAATAATTACATAAGACACTTCTTATGCAATCCACACGACTCGAGCTCGAGATGCAGTCCACTAGTCCTCTTCCAAGCTCGACATCCAAGCTTCAACGCATACCATCTCCCCTGTCACGTCCTCGATCACGGCAAAACCTGAAAGGTGATATGTAGCACCTTTGAGCATGGCGCTCAGTGGAAATAACAAGAAAATAAAGTAAACTTATGCATGAAGTTCATAGTCAGAAAATGGTCCAAGAATTCAAGTCTCTCACCCCTTACCTAGTCATTACTTCCACTAGAGAATCTAGCTCCTATTCTTAATCCCATATTCAAACTTAACCTCTCACATTCCCGGTTTAAAACAAACGATATAAAGCTAAGTTACCTTCTAACCATTAAAAGCTTATTCAAAACCAAAAAAACTCTTCCCAAATGTTCACACTACATTTAAACTCGCAACTTAAATCTTGTCTCCAATCTACTCAACCTCATTAAACCTATTTCTTGCCTAGCTCAACTCAACACACAATACACCTCACCTGAATATCACACTGACCATTATAACTATCTAACGATAACCTTTAAGTACGTTTATGCTTAATACCCTTTTCCATCCTTTCTAACATATTTAAACCATTTTACCTCTTCTACCTACGCACTTTCTCTAAACCGGCTCTACTTACCTTGTCTATCCTGAAGGTACTCATATCTCAGCAGCTCGGAAAGTGCAAGTCACTGAAGATATCGTAATGTTATGACACATTTGTAATGAACTAAGCGAATAAACAAGAAGGCTAAATATTGTGATGTAATTAAAGTGTCATCAATCACTAGTAAACCGAGCATCAATTATTACTTACACTTTTGACTCATCTTGCCCCTGCACCAAAGGTCTTGGAGGCTACCTCGAAACAGGATAATGACGTAATAAAATGATGTAGGTGGCATAGTAGGCAACGAACTCATTATAGCAATGATATGCAATGTTCAAAAATGATGTATCAAAGTAGCTAATTAAGTATGAGTGCTTATGAATGTTAAAAACACTTAAACGTGTATGTTTGTTCAAACTATCTACAATTGTAGTTCATGCTCAAGCTGTATCGACCATGTTCAATCCGATACAACCTTTCCATAACACATTTCCTACTTTACATCAAACCTTCGTTCAAACCAAAACCATAATCCGTTGCACTTTTTCCTCGTCACACTACGTGCATTTCACTAACTATCTCAGAAATCACTCGAGCCGTAGCTCAATTATTCTTCCAGGTTATCGTAATAACCACTCTAGCATCCAGGCCATCCACCACACAGCACCTCGGAGCTACACACTATCCGCCACGGTAACCACGTGTAACGTCCAACATCCATACACCGATACACGGGTTACGACCCCATGGCCACAGGCACACATGATATGCAGATATGGTATGATATGAAATGAGATCCAAGTGGGATGCTTGCTAACAGTAATAATAGACATCATAGCTCAATCTCCATATGCTTTAACTTAAAATCACATAATCCCTTGCACACTTTCAAGACTCCACATTACTAGTCTTTTTCACATCATTCTTGTGCGTTTCTCGTAATCACACACTTAATTAACATACCTAAAACTCAATCCAATATGTGACTCAATCTTAACCATGAGGTAAATCGAAAAGAGCTATGCACACGTAGAGAAACAAAAGAAAACAATAACTGAACTAGCAAAACTATCTTATCATATAAGCTCGGCCACACGTCGACGAATTCATTTCTACAAAACTCCCATCTCCCATTGGTTTCCGAGATTCACCACATACATATCCGTTCCCATTCTTAATCCTCGCATTTCATTCGAACTAAACTCCACAACTCGGTTCACTCCAAAAGTTTCTAAGCTAGCTAATGGAAAGGTAGTAAATTTGGCACTTCAAGGGGTTCTGGGAAACTCATCGGTTGAACTTCCGAGCATTAGTGTTGTATGTAAAAATAAGTAGTCACACACTCAGATTTACCATAATTAAAAGATACTAAAGGAAGGCTAAGAACACTCATAGTTTAGGAACACTAGCCAACCTTCAAATGGCCTACAATCGGGTTTTAGTGTTGGGTTCCATTGCCGGCTTCCTATATTTGTGCAATAGCACAAATGGCTAAACTTCACTCTTGGAAACTACTACTCCTTTTCAGGACAACTCTCGTGCCATTCGGTAACGTCTTGTCTAGCCTTTACGTCATTATAACTCAAGACGAACAATCAACCCCTTCTAACTAACCACAACATCTCCTTTAACAAATTGAGTCTCTAAATTTTCAACCAAGCCTAAAGCTTTCCTTACATAATCTCGCCCTTGATTATTTTAAAGACCCAAACAATATCAATTTGGCTTTCCAAAAGGAAAACCCATCATCCTAGAACCCCCGTACTCCATATGACTCAACTGCCGTACCTTTCGATATAACTTGACCCCGTTTGCCTCTCACATTCTCATCCCCAACTACTTGCTCATGGAAAACCTCCCATCTAATTTACCTAACGCTCAACTATGCTAACTTTGCTTACACATCTTTGCACAATTCAATTTATATCATAAAATTCAAACATAATTGTACTTTAATTCTTAGGTATTCCCACCTT
Organism: Gynostemma pentaphyllum; assembly: GCA_028015215.1. Lineage (NCBI taxonomy): Eukaryota > Viridiplantae > Streptophyta > Magnoliopsida > Cucurbitales > Cucurbitaceae > Gynostemma > Gynostemma pentaphyllum. The sequence goes on along the minus strand of CM051350.1, from coordinate 16,297,626 downwards.
ATGATGTAAAATGCCTAGCTTGCACATCTTGGAGTCCTTTCATCCTTTACCTACATCAAGCACATTTATGCATTCTAAACATTTGACATTTGGCCATGGGGTCATAGCCCGTGTAATGGTGAGTGGTTGTTGGACGTTACATGTGGTTACCGTGACGGATAGTGTGTAGCTCAAGGGATTATGTGATTTTAAGTTAAAGCATATGGAGATTTAGCTATGATGTCTATTATTACCGTTAGCAAGCATCCCACTTGCATCTCATTTCATATCATACCATATCTGCATATCATGTGTGCCTGTGGCCATGGGGTCGTAACCCGTGTATCGGTGTATGGATGTTGGACGTTACACGTGGTTACCGTGGCGGATAGTGTGTAGCTCCGAGGTGCTGTGTGGTGGATGGCCTGGATGCTAGAGTGGTTATTACGATAACCTGGAAGAATAATTGAGCTACGGCTCGAGTGATTTCTGAGATAGTTAGTGAAATGCACGTAGTGTGACGGGGAAAAAGTGCAACGGATTATGGTTTTGGTTTGAACGAAGGTTTGATGTAAAGTAGGAAATGTGTTATGGAAAGGTTGTATCGGATTGAACATGGTCGATACAGCTTGAGCATGAACTAGAAATGTAGATAGTTTGAACAAACATACACGTTTAAGTGTTTTTAACATTCATAAGCACTCATACTTAATTAGCTACTTTGATACATCATTTTTGAACATTGCATATCATTGCTATAATGAGTTCGTTGCCTACTATGCCACCTACATCATTTTATTACGTCATTATCCTGTTTCGAGGTAGCCTCCAAGACCTTTGGTGCAGGGGCAAGATGAGTCAAAAGTGTAAGTAATAATTGATGCTCGGTTTACTAGTGATTGATGACACTTTAATTACATCACAATATTTAGCCTTCTTGTTTATTCGCTTAGTTCATTATAAATGTGTCATAACATTACGATATCTTCAATGACTTGCACTTTCCGAGTTGCTGAGATATGAGTACCTTCAGGATAGACAAGGTAAGTAGAGCCGGTTTAGAGAAAGTGCGTAGGTAGAAGAGGTAAAATGGTTTAAATATGTTAGAAAGGATGGAAAAGGGTATTAAGCATAAACGTACTTAAAGGTTATCGTTAGATAGTTATAATGGTCAGTGTGATATTCAGGTGAGGTGTATTGTGTGTTGAGTTGAGCTAGGCAAGAAATAGGTTTAATGAGGTTGAGTAGATTGGAGACAAGATTTAAGTTGCGAGTTTAAATGTAGTGTGAACATTTGGAAAGAGTTTTTTTGGTTTTGAATAAGCTTTTAATGGTTAGAAGGTAACTTAGCTTTATATCGTTTGTTTTTAACCAGGAATGTGAGAGGTTAAGTTTGAATATGGGATTAAGAATAGGAGCTAGATTCTCTAGTGGAAGTAATGACTAGGTAAGGGGTGAGAGACTTGAATTCTTGAACCATTTTCTGACTATGAACTTCATGCATAAGTTTACTTTATTTTCTTGTTATTTCCACTGAGCGCCATGCTCAAAGGTGCTACATATCACCTTTCAGGTTTTGCCGTGATCGAGGACGTGACAGGGGAGATGGTATGCGTTGAAGCTTGGATGTCGAGCTTGGAAGAGGACTAGTGGACTGCATCTCGAGCTCGAGTCGTGTGGATTGCATAAGAAGTGTCTTATGTAATTATTAGTTGAATGTCGTTGTTTATAGTCTTTGTATAAAATTGTTTCAAGTTGTTACACTTTTGAAACGTTATTTACCGTATTTCTGTTTTGGGAAATTGATGTAAACAGGTTTTGGTTTATTCAATTTTTAAATGGATCCACGCAAATTTTTCGTAGAAATTGTTGTTTTCCGTTACGAGACGTTTTAAAAGACATTTAAATTTCTTATTTCTCGCGCTTCCGCAAAGAGTACTCGCGGCCAGTCTTTTTGGAGTCGGGTCGTTACATAAAGTACATATTGTACAACTGTTTGCTACATTTTTCATATATTAAAGTTGGATCAAATTATCAAAATTACCAGTCTATGTCGTATAAAAAAATACATATACATGCGATACTGATACCACTAAGCTAGTTGATAAAAGTAAAACCTGTGTATAATTTGTGAAAAAGAAGCAATATACTGATACAAGTAAACCATATGAGTATGGTTAGTATAGTCGATAAATATATATTTAAGATAGCTACTGTACTAGCAAATTTTTTATCTAAGCTATTTAACTATGTCACGGATAATCCATAAAAATAACTAGAGATGGGTTGGGAATTATTTGGTTGGCATGTTTAGGAAGCAGCTTATGAAGGATTTGCTTAACATTTTTTTTCGTCTATTGTTTAGCTTCATCTTTAGGGTGTTTAAAATTTGTGGTTTACAATAGACATTCACCCGCTGGTCTTCCAACCAAGCTTGCTTTGGACGTAGCAAATCTGGCCCCTGACCATATAACATTGTGTACCGTTACCAATTATAATATTACATTACATTTCACAGTACGAAATAGATACCAAAAACCCGAGTTATACCTTGAACAAATAGACCAGCAATTCGAAATATACACTGGAAGTACCATTATATCCATATTATTCCCTAATTTAACACACTATACTGGAATGATGTTATATACCAAAAGTACCATACAAATGTTTTTAAATAAAATATATAACAGAAAATGAATTAGTTTAAAATAATACGAATTATACCAGCATTAAGAATTATACCAAACATCATAGAACAAGCAGGCAGAGCCTGGAGTAGATTAAATTATTGTGCTAACAACACGAATTATACCAAATATTTTATATTGTTTATTCATAAGTTCAAGACAATATACTAGAAGGACATCACGCACTGATAGTACCATACGCGTGTATATAAGCTTGAATTATAACATATAAAAAGTAGAATAAGAATAAGAGAATTTGTAGAATAATACGAATTACACTAGGAGTACAAAGCAACTAAAATAACAGAGAATAAGTAGAACAAAGAACATAAGGTATAACTCACAATACCTTATGTACTGGTTGCGATTTTTTCTTTAGTATCATAGTTTTCCTTTTCACGATTGTTTTTGGTGAACTATCTAGGATCTCTTTGCTCTTTGGTGTATAAGATCAAATATAACAGAGAAGATTATACAATTAGAACAAATACTAAAAGTAGAACATTTTTCAAATTCTAAAGTGAAGATTTTTTTTTTGTACCTTCATTCTATGGGATGTTTCCGAACTCTTGCTCATTGTTCTTATCATCTATTAGTCAAAACATAGGAAAAAAAAATCAAGAACATAATCAGTGGCTTTATAAAAAAAATGAAACTTTTCCGAAAAATAGCCACCAACATTGACCAAAAATTTCATGTTTGTGCGAAACTTTCAAAAAAATAGCCACAAATGTTGAAACACACAAGTAAAATGCACTCCATTCAACATGCAAAAGCAGAAAAACCTTCAAAATTAGCCATACAATGTAGTGAACAAACACAATGCACATGTAACAACTTTAAGACCGAAAAAATTTGAATTTCAATTTGTGAAAATATCCACAGAAAAGGAAAGTGAGGAAAAAAAATTCCCACCTTTTTTTTGTTTGTTGAAAAACAAGAAGAATATAAAAGAAAGGATGAAGAAGATAGAGAAAGAGAGAGAGTAGTCAGGATGGAAAATGAAAGAAAAAGATGAAAGTTTTGATTTTTGACAAAAGGGTGGCCATAAACCGTATTAAATCCTGCAAAACCGGCAGAGTGCACTTCCCAAAACCGATTGGACGTGTCGACATGCGGCCATCATATACCAAGATCCACAGGAGCGACAGTTTTGGTTTTCAAAATTTTGAGGGTTGTTTGGTTATTTACCTCCGCTGACTTATTCATTGTGGCTATTTTTTATTAATTTACTACTTACTATGTGGTTAATTAATGTTATTTGGGTGAAAATTCGACAATTTTTATAGTTTACCCAATAAATTACTTGTCATGTAGTATGGTATGGAAAGGAGCTGAGGAAACTCAAAATTAGTAACGGCAATTTCCATCATCAAAATTCTTCCTTTATCAATCTGTTAAGGATTTGGGAATATCAAACATCAGAAAATATATGGGCTTCTACCCATAAATGGGCCGTGGGCTCATATGAAAATAAACCCAAAACGAAAGTCAGAAGTCGCATCAATAGGTGAAATCTTGGTCAGCACCCTTGGAATTAGGGCAAAATTGATTTTTAAAAAACAAATTAAAGTATCTCTCTATCAAATTCAACTCTCATCTCTGTTTTTTGGTTTTTGTTCGAGTTTCTTTCCAAATCTTTTATTCTATTTTGTCTCCGAAGGAATTAAGGTAAACTCTTCCATCAAAATTTTACTGTCGATTTATTTTTGGTTTTTGATTTTAAGAAGAAATATTATCCCATTCACGTTTTTGTCCGAATCGTTAGGAAACGCATCTCTTGAATTTCCCCGTTTCAATTTATTACGGCCGATCGTTTCTATCCCTATTTAATTTCATTTATTCTCAATTTATGTTTTTTACTGAACATTTGATTACCCGTTGTTTATATTACAGTTTTTTTTTTTTCAATTTCGCGCAAAGAAACCTAAGGGAGTGAAGAATGGATGGGACGATAATTCCCAACATAGCAGATGAAGTGGTGTTAAACATCCTTATGAGGCTTCCTGTAAAGTCTCTGAAACGATTCAGCTGCGTCAACAAATGGTGGTACAATTTCATTCATAGTCCTTATTTCATTTCCCGACATTATTCCCATCATTCTTCCTTTAATCATAAACTTCTCGTCAACAGTAGTCCTTCCAATTTCACCATAGGACAGGATGTAATCTGCCTCCTGTCTGTAAACAATGGAGATTCTTCACGTCTATCCACCCCTTTCCTCAATCAAGGTCATGTAGTATCTATTATTGGCCCTTGCATTAATGGCATTATTTGCCTTAAAATTCTCACTATAGGAGAACCTTTCACCGATATTGCATTGTGGAATGTTGCAACTGGAGATTACAATATACTCCCTAAATTGCAATTATGTGCTCCACACAAAGACTGTTTCGAACCGGATATTCGGGGTCTAGGATTTGGTTGGGTTCCCGAGACTAGTGAGTTCAAGGTGATCATGGGTACTAACTTTTGGAAGGAATCATGCAACCATGATGATTATATCGGCCTTCATCCTCCTGAATTTTTTGTATATACTTTAAGTTCAAATTCTTGGAAGCAACTTAGGGTAGAATCCTCATTTATTACTTTTCAACTAAAAAGTGATCCACCATTTTACTCGCAGATTTATTTTGATGGAGTTTGTTATTGGGTAAATCAAACGATTGATTTAATTTATAAGATCTTTACGTTTCACGTGAGAGATGAGGTCTTTGGGACTCTTGAATTACCTTTCATTGAAACCCCGCAACATGGTAATCTTTCTCTTATTCTACATCTATGTATGTTAGATGGTTGCATTGCCCTAGTAAATGATCGGTCAGATGTGGGAGGACTTCATTTTTTTGTTGATATTTGGGTGATGGAGGAATCATGGATCAAGAAATTCGAAATCGGACCACTTTTAAATATTCGAATTGGACTTGGACTTGTGAAAGATGAGTACTTTTTGGAGGATGATAGTGGACATCTATTATCCATCAATGTCAATTCTCATAAAGTTAAAAATCTCGGTATTCAAGGAGGTGAATATTCAATTCAGGTTTTAGAGTACGTGGAAAGTTTGGTTCCAATCAAAAGGCGTTTATAATTTTATTCTGTTCTCCAAAACATTTCTTTTTCTATCTTAATTGTACTTTGGACTTTTTGAGTACTTGAATGCAATTACATTCCTGTTAGACGACATTGTTGGTGTTGGCCTTTGTAAGTTTTCATCTTTTCTTATTGATCATACAGATATCCTTCTAACATGATATAATTCAGAAGTAATATTGGAATCTTCGTCCTTGAGAAAGTGACAATTTTGAGATTTGAAGAAAATATAATTAGGAATAAAAGTTGACTTTTATATTTTACGGGTTCGAATTCTTCTATGTGACTTTTAATGGGTGTTTGTTTTTGGATTTGCATTGGATTGAGATGCTTGGGAACCAGATGGGCAGGAGGAGATCATTGTGTTTGGTTGTGCAATTTTTTTAAGATGTTTGAATCTAGGTTTAAATATTATTTTATATGAACTTTCATATTTAATTTAATTTATTTTAATCTTTAGTATATAAGAATTTTAATAGATTTTTAAATTTCTATAACAAAATCTCGTATCCGTTGTGAAATTTAATATTTTAATTACTATATTTAGCCTGAAATATGCTTTTGATACAAGGTTATGAATACAAGATAGTGTATTTATCTCTGTATTGAATTGTTTTTTCTTAAATTGTAAAAATAATATATGTTAATTTGGTCTATTCTAAATTTTTGGTAAACCTTAAACAATATATTTATATTATTAATCTATATTAAGGTAAAATGATTTTTTTTATAAGGTTAAATGCACTAGTGACTCATGCATTTTCAGATTTTTTTAATTTATACCCTTACACTTCCAATTTGGTTCTTTTCAACCTATATTTTCTTCTTTCCAATTTCCATCCAATTAATCATCCAAATCCAACCGACAATCTTTTTTTTTGTTTTATTATTCCTAGGGCTATGTGAAAAGACATTTTTGACTTCTCTTCCTCATCTTCTCTTTCGTTAGTTTCTCTTTCCTTAGTTCGACTTTATTAGATGGATAATTTCTCCATTTTCTAGAGAGAGAGATTGATTAATGGATGCGATTGGGGAGAAGATGATGAAGAGAAGAGGAGTGTTCTGAAAGGTTGACAGAATTGTGAAATTCACGAGAACTATTGTAACTCTTCAATTCAATAAGCTCTCAACCATTTATCAAACTCACCATCTTCTTCTAGACCATTAATTCAAAACCCAATATTAAAAAAAAGTTCTTTTTTTTTTTACAATCACCTGATTAAATCTTATAAAGAAAAACATAAAACAAAATCAACAAAATGATTAGCAGAATCAATACTAACTAATAAAAAGAACCAAGCAATCTCAATAAAAACATCAACAAATGAGATTCAAATGGCAAATATCATTTCATTAATTTAAAACTTCCATATCCATAATCATCGCAGCAAAATTTACATCAATAAATAAACTCAGAATACAAAACCCAAATCAACCCATTAAAAACAATCCTTATTAAAGCCCTTTCTCCTCTAATCTTTGCCAATTGAATATCTTTCGGCATAAACATAACCCTCTTCGCATGAATCACACACAAATTCGTATCCTCAGACCCACAGAATAAGCCTCCGCCGCCTCTTGAAGCGCCACCGCACCACTGCTTTGGAACCTCAAATCAGTCTTGAAATCTTCTGCAATTTCCCAAACCATTCGGTGGAAATGGACGTTTCATGATCAAAAGCTGCCTTTTTTAGAAGAATTCATCTTAAAAGAAAGAGAATATGAGGAAGAAGAGGTCAAAAATGTTTTTTCACATGCCTCTAGGAATAAAAAATAATAAAAATGATGGTCTATTAGATTTGGATGGTTAATTGGAAGGAAGAAAGTGCAGGGGTGAAAAAACTAAAACCATTTTTTTCTACTCGTATTTAGAAGATACACAGTGTAAGCTAACCGCTTTTTTTCTATCAGTAGTTTTGAGTATGAAATCGGAGAAAGAAGATGAGAAAGAAAAAAAAGGAATAAATTACCTGTAATGAAGTATGGAAAGGAGCTGAGGAAACTCAAAATTAGTAATGACGATTTTCTTTGATGAAGTCATCATCATCAGAATTCTCCCTTTGTTTCTCAGTCTTAGGATTTAGGAAGGGAATATCAAACCTCAGTACAAGACGAACGATAATAACACGCGGCCGTCAAAACTGTTGGGTTTAAATGTAATTTGTGGGCTTTCCCTAAGAAAATATATGGGCTTCTATCCGTAAATGGGCCGTGGGCTCCTAACCACTCAATTTCTTCTATACAAAATTGACATGTGATGTTACGATTAGGACTTAGTATTAGTATTGTCTTTTATCAATTATCTATCTATTACTATTTTAAAAAATGTGTTTAATGGAGAATTTTTCTTAGATATTTATACCCTCCAACTTTTAATAAATTTCTAAAGATTGAAGTTATTAACACTTTATTTTTTCATATTTTTTTATACAATTTTTAATATTTTATATAGTTTTAATTTGAAATGAGAAATTGAAAATATTATCATTGATATGGATCTATAACATATAATCTATGATAAAACTAACAATTTTTTATTGTCATATATCCTTTATAAGTTCTATAATATAATGTTTCAAAGATGTTATAATCAATTACTTATGAATTATAATTTCATTATTTACTATTAATTTTAATTTAATTCATTACAAAAAGTTAGTAGTGGATGGTGGGGAGCTTTTAATAAAATCGGTGGCTTTTTTGTTCTCTTTGAAATATACAACTGACCAAAAATGTAGTGCAGCTTTACCTTACGTAACTATTAAACTTAATTGATGGAAATTAAAGCATCCTCGAAACGTTTTATTTTCTTTATTTATATATCACAATCTTAATTGATGTCAGGAGACGTATTCTTATTATCTTGACATTCAACTTCAACTGAGAATATTTGATGGTGAGTTTGAAGATGAAGGGTTGGGTCTAAGAAACGCTGCAATGAATCAGAAAGCTTTCCGATGTAAAAGGGTGCAAATTTGTTCAATATAACCGATCGAAATTTTATTACTAATTTCTTTTTCCTTTTATTCAAATCCACTATGTTTTATGTACTTTAATTGACCTAGTCAACTTATTAGTTCTCATATTTTGAACTATATATAGAAAGAAAATTACACCCTTTTTCCAAGTTATAGAGGAAGATGAATCAAGCATTTCACAAGTTAATCGACAATTTTTTTTAACATTAGATGCTCGGTATTCTATTGTGATTAATTTATTTATTAGTGGAAACATAATTTTTTACAATTATTTTGCTTGCTTATATCATATTTCATTGGAAAAAATGGAGGAAAAGAGTGCAGGAAAAACACGAGATTCAATTAGAGGAAACAAGATACTCTTAAATAAAGGAATCAACATTATTTAAGCAATGATTTTTTTTTTTTATAGATATTTCATTAAATTGGGGGGATGACTCATGGGAAGGGAGCAGATACTGACCACTAAAACTATGATCGGTTGACGTTTGAATGATTAATTTGATATGGAAAGATCAAAGATCTTTCTTCTTAATATTTTTTTTCTTGAGAAAATAACTTTTTATATATAGGATGAAGGTGTCTTTTTGCTAATTTTGTAATTGTAGTAAATTTAGAGTGCTTACATTTCAAGATGACTTTACATTTTTGTTTCACGTGAGAGATGGGGTCTTTGGGACTCTTCAATTACCTTATATTGAAATTCCGCCTCATGGTCATCTTTCTCTTACTCTATATATGTTAGATGGTTGCATTGTGCTGGTAAATGATCGATCAAATGAGGGAAGTTTTTTTTTTTTTTTTTTTTTTTTTTGAAATTCAGGTGATGGAGGAATCATGGATCAAGAAGTTTGAAATTGGACCATTGGATTTGTGAAGATGATTATTTTTTGGAGGATGATACTGGACATCTATTATCCATCAATGTTAATTCTAATAAAATTAAAAATCTTGGTATTCAAGGGGGTAAATATTCAATTAATGCTTTAGGATAAGTGGAAAGTTTGGTTCCAATCAAAAGGTGTGTATAATTTTATTATGTTGTCAAAAAAACTTTTATTTTTCTATCTTAATTTCTATGAGTATGTAGTTTTGGAATTTTTGAGTAATTGAATGCAATTACATTGGGTATTGGCTTATCCAAAAGGTGGTTGTAGCGGTGTTAGTTTCTTTGGGACATACAGGAGTCCAAATGTGAAAATGGTTGTGGTCGGACTCCCAAACGATGGTATTACTATACTAAACTTTATCACATACTCTTCTTTTTATAGATTTATTATCACTGTTTCTGCCGTTTCTCCTTGTTCTTTCAGGTATTATGTTCCTAGGTTTGGGTTACAGCCTACACCAAATTTTTTGGTGTTGCTTGAAGAACGAGGTGTAGATGCATCCAAAATTTCCCATTTGAGGAGGTCGACAACTGGTCTTTGTGGCAAGGTTGTTGAAAACCATCCAAAAAATGAAACCTACATCATCGAGAGCAACGGAGAATCGGATTTGCTTTACTTGCAGTGTGATTCAGGATAGTTTATGCCATTTTAGAGTAGGTCCTTCTTCCCCTGTCCCTTTTAAATATGATCCCATTTTGGTGTCAACAACCAGAGATAATTTTGGGACGGACCCATGTCCTAATATATCGAAACGTTTATCGGTTGAAGTTGATTGTTCTATGGCAGATATCACTGGACAAGGTTCATAAGAAAATTAAAACTGCCATAATCCTTGTTCCTTGCCGGTATGCTGTTTCAGCAAGTAGATGGAACTTTCGTATTAAAAACATATCACATTGACATCGATACAGATTACATATTATAGGATGGGATGGATATGAGTGGTAAATCATCATTCTTTGATCTGGGAGAAAACATGAGCTTTGAGAAGTGGAAGGATGGAGCTCAATGAAGGAGAAGTTTTAATCCTTGCATTATGCCTGATATGGGAGAAGGTTTAAGATCTAAGAGAGAATGTTATTAGTTGAGATGTGCATCATGCCATTCTCTTTTGATGAATCCCCCTTTGAAAGTCTCAATCCATTTTAACTCTCTATTTTATTCGGATTCAATTTCATTGAAAATGGAATTAATAGACTTGAAAACCCAGCTGCAGATTCAGATGAAAGAAGCGAGCTATGTCTGAGTTAAAACTTGGAGATGGAAGTCTTCTTTCATTTCTTGACGATGAAGTAAGACTAAGTTGTTCCTATCAACTTGTTCCGACCTAGGATAATATAAGTTGATAGGAACCCCTTTTTTACGTCTCCATGTCCCTACCGTGTGACCACATGGGGGCAAAAAAAGGAAAGAAAGGGATGGGGTTTCTCTCACTTTCGGGATAGCAGGCTCCCAGCAGGGGACCGCACGACGGGCCTGATAAAAACTAATAAGAAATATGTGAATCAACTTCAAAATACAAATAGATGCTCATTTATTTCAAGAACATAAGATCAAATAATCGATAGTCTAAAAACTCGAAATCACTCCAAAATCAATGATAAAAGAAGAAAATTATCTACGTCGACCTTCTTCTGCAGCAAGTCTTTCCTTGAACCGCCCAAACTTATCCACCAAGTTTCCATCCTTAAAAAACATGAAGGAAGTATTAACAATGTGGGCATCCATCTCAGAACTAATTGGTAATGAGAGGAGTAACCCTTACATTTTATATATGTTGTTAGGTCCCTTCATCTTTCCGATATGAGATCCTTAACATGCCCCCTCAAGATGGTGCCTCTTTTGGGTTCACCATTCTTGGGTCGGATCTCATTTTTGGATCGAATGTCCGTTTGGGCTCTGATACCATGTTAAGAATGTGGGCATCCATCTTAAAACCAATTGGTAATGAGAGAATTGACCCTTAGACTTTATAAATGTTGTAAGGTCCCCTTATCTTTTCGATGTGAGAAACTTAACATGCCCTCTCAAGATAGTGCCTCTTTTGGGTTCACCATTCTTGGGTCGGATCTCATTTTTAGACCGGATGCTCGTTTGAGCTTTGTTGAGCTCTGATACCATATTAATAATGTGGGCATCCATCTCAAAACCAATTGAGGCTTCCCTTAAAGAATGGATGAATGGATGGGACGATATTTGATGCCATAGCAGATGAATTGGTGTTAAATATCCTTATGAGGCTTCTCGTAAAGTCTCTGAAACGATTCAGCTGCGTCAACAAATGGTGGTACAATCTCATTCACAGTCCTTATTTTATTTCACTACATTATTCCCATCATTCTTCCTTTAACCACAAGCTTCTCGTCAAAAGTAGTCCTTCCAATTTCAACATAGGACAAGAAGTAATCTGCTTCCTGTCTGAAAATGATGGTGATTCTTCACATCTATCCACCCCTTTCCTCAATCAAGATCATAAAGTAACCATCATTTGCTCTTGCATCAATGACATTAGTTGCCTTAAACTTATCACATCTTTGATTATTGTTGTTGTTGTATTGTGGAATGTTGCAACGGGAGAATACATTATACTCCCTAAATTGGATTTCTCTATTCCACCCCGGGCCTATATAGATCTTGTAATAGAAGGTATAGGATTTTGTTGGATTACTGAGACAAATGAGTATAAGGTTGTCATTGATATTGAATTTTGGCAGAATACCTCCTCCAGGGGCTACTATCAGGATGGTATCGATTACAAGCATGATTCTGAATTTTATGTGTATACTTTAGGTACAAATTCTTGGAAGCAACTTAGTTTTGAAATCCCATTTTGTCCTTCTTATCTAAGGAGTGATCCACCATTTCACTCGCAAATTTATGTTGACGGAGTTTGTTATTGGGTAGGTTCGACATATGATAAAATTTATAAGATCTTTTCGTTTTATGTGAGAGGTGAGGTCTTTTATGTTGGGATTTATGCCCTAGAATTCGTAATTTGTAATAGAATATTTTATGAATAAATAAAAGTATTATTTTAGTGAATTTTGTGCAATTTATAATATGTTGATATTCGTTAAATATTCAAACATTAATAGAAAATTCCAGAGTTACTAATTCTGTAATCTTGACTACTATGAGATATAAAGCGGATCTAGTCAAAGATAGTAACTCAAATAGTCTACAGTAAACTAATGAGATTAGGAAACCTTATTCTGATAACACTGTTGATGTTGTTCACTGATTTGATCCAAATCATTAGCATGATGTAGATGCAAGTGGAAACATCATATACAATGAGTTTATATAAGACTGAACCAGGATAATAAATCGATTCCTAAATAACACCGTTGATAGGAAATGATTTATAATATCAAATTTGCGTTATTAAGATTGATACGTCTCAATCCTGAGTATGTTGTGAACTCACATTAATAAAGTCTTTTCCTTTGATTCACATAGTTGAAGGTGATCTGTTGATAAACTCTCGTTTTGGGGAATGACTAAATTGGTGCTTGGAAACATTTCTATACAAGATGACATTCATAACTTTCCTAAAACTAATGAAAGTGTTAGTGCGACACTATTCTAACTTAGGAACTTTAGGTATCTCCCTTGTTGTAATGATTCGGTACTTGAACATGAGGCCTCACCTTCTCACTGGCCCGAGAAAGATCGTTCTATACTTGAAAACTATAGAAAAATGTTCATTAGAGAATCATCGGGTACACAAGGATAAAAGAGATAATTAGAAGGGTAAAAAGGTAATTTTGACCTAGTTGTAATTATGAGATAACCACGTGAAGGATAATATCAAAACAAACTTAGTAACAAATGGACATAACTTATCTATAGTGAGGGGAGTTCAAGTTAAGGTTTATAGTGGAACTACCCTATGTTAATAATTATGATTAATTAATTAATGAGTTTAATTAAAAAATCAATCATTATTGGAGTCCATGATCTATAGGTCCATCAGGTCCCTATGCTAGCCCATACATCATTGTAACTAACCAAGTTATTAATTTAACTAAAAAGAAAGAATTATATTTAAGTAATTTAATTACTTAAATAAAGGGAAATATTAATTGTTTAAATGAAAGGTTTAAATGGAAATTAATATTAATATTATTAATTATTTAAATAATGAGTTTATTTAAATGGAAATCAATAATTAATATTATTAATTAAATAATGAGTTTATTTAATTAAATAATAAAAGGAGAGAATTAAATATTTGTTTTATGAAACAAATTAGTATTTTGTCAAAAATAATTAATTAAATGAATTTGATTCAATATTAATTAAAATTGACATTTTCTGCAATATATATAAATAATTAGAAAAGATTATTTGAAATTTTCTAATTATAAATGCAATAAATAATGAGATAAATATCCAAATGGTAAAAGATAAAATTGAAGAATTATCTCCCCATTTTACCATGCAAAATCGGCAAGATGGAGATAAATGAGAGATGAGATTTTTCAATTTTTAATTTATTAAGATAAAGATAAATAGGAATATTAATGGGATTAATATACCTAGTCTTTTTCTATAAATAGAACCATTAAGGTTTCATTATAGACACAAGTTGAAAAAAACTCAAAAAGGTCTCTCCCAATCCCTTCTTATTGCCGATTTTGGCATTGAAAAAGTAAGAAGAATTTTTCTTCTTATTCATTTGTTCTTCAGGTTTGATTCCCACAAGTCGGGTTGGTTTATGATCGGGATATAGCATAAAAGGCTTGGTGAAGTGGATTGATGCTGTAAAGAACCCCCAACCGATTCTCCATAAATCTACAGTGTAAGTTTTCGAAAAACCTTATAATTAAAGTTTACGGTTTAATCACAATTGCATGTTATTAACGAATCGCTAATTAAGTGTTAATTAATTTACTAAAGAAATTCCGTATATTTAGTAAATAGTTCCTTCAATTGGTATCAGAGCCAACGTTAATTTAACATGAATTGTGATTTTCGAAAATCGATGGGTTGCATAAAAACTGTGACGACCCGACTCTTTTTAATTCATTTAAAATCAGATTTCAGCGGAAGACTTAATATTTAATAAAAATTCGGCATGGATATGTTTGAAACTTGGACTATCCAAAACCTGTTTACATTTTTCACAAGTAGAGAATTTAAAAGACAAGGAATTGCAATTCTTTTTGTAAAGTTTAAAAGAGTTTATGACTGAAATAGTTAAGACGAAAAGCTCTTATGAGCTTATATACAAATATACATCTCAAAAGACAAAATATAAGACAAAGTGAGTCCATGGACTTTAAAAGTATCTCTAGTCCCTCTCCGCATCATCATCATCCAGATCAGACTACACCAGATCCTCTCCCACGACCCTGAGCACGAGCATTACCTGAAAATGTTTGTAATATCATGAGCTAACAACAAGCCCAGTGAAAATAAATTAATATAAAGTAACAATATACTCCAAACCCGCATCCAGATTTGTGTTTAAGAACTTACTTACTCTTTGCTATCAATCCATTCAAAGAGATTTACATCAAGTATTCCACTTTTACTTACCAAGTCTCCCAAATGGTTGAGGATCTAACTTCCAAGAATTTAAGAGAATGTGTTTCATAACACACATAATATTGTATTTCACTCTCTTTAATACCTTATACTATACATAAGGTCTACATTTAAGTGTTAATCTCCAACTTCAAGATCTTCCAAATAAATGAGAATCTAGTTCTCTCATATATATAACATGATAATTATACAAGGTTCAACACACCCTTATATTCTCTCATTATACAACTCAATTTCATTCCTCTTTCTTATAGCACTTGACTATCATCATATTTCATTCTTTTTCTCTATGGAAATGTATAATATACATAATGTTTCTTTTCTTTTCTTTTCTTTAATAAAAAGGGGCAATTACCGAAATAGCATATTTTTATATACTAATTATTGAAATGTTAAAACTTTTTAAAAATGACTCAAATAGCATAATTTTAGTTCAATAATTTATTGAACTAAAAAAATATTTTTTTAACGAATTCATTAAAAATAATAAAAAAAATATCAAATAGTTCAATAAATTATTGAACTTGAACTTAAAAAACCAAAAAACAAATAAATTCATCAAAAATATCTATGAAAAATAGTTCAATAATTTATTGAATTATAGTTCAATAATTTATTGAACTATAATTATGCTATTTGAGTAATTTTGAAAAAGTTCAAACATTTTAGTAATTAGTATAAAGATTTATGCTATTCTAGACAATTTCTTTAATAAATAATACTAAGCTCACTTGGTTTTAACATATTTAAACATTCATTAACTCACTAAACAAGTGTAAAAGGCACACAACCTTTACTTTAATATAACCATCACATGCGAATAATGTCAGGTAATGAAGCTCCCGTTGGCTAAGTTCAATCACCTCATTATCTCGCTTTCCAAAATAAAATATACACAAATCCTTTCAATAATATCTTTCCCTCTCTAGTGAATAATAACAGGTAATGAAGCTCCCATAGGGTCAGTTCATTCACCTCATTAAACTCACTTTCCAAAATAAAATATACAAAGTCTTTTCAATAATATCTTCCCACCTCTAGTGAATAATGACGGGTAATGAAGCTCCCGTAGGGTCAGTTCATGTAACACCCCGTTACTTTTGGAGGTAAATTTTTTTTTTAAATTTTAAAATAAAGTATTTAAGTTAGTTTAAACTTAATAATTTTGATTTTAGTAGTTATTTTCGTTCGAAAACCTTTTAAACCTTTTACTACTTTAAATTAGTTTTGGTGACATTAATAATTATTAACGGGCCAATTAATAATTATTAATCACCTTTAGATTATTTTAAGACCTTCGGGTTTCGTATTTTTAATCAAATCATTCAAAAGGGACGTAGACGTCATTTTTCAATTTCTTAAAATTTCACTATTCATCATCCTCATCTTTAAATAGTCAACCAAAGTCAAATATTTTTCATTTCATCTTTTCTCTTCCCCTTCATTGAGCTGTAGCCCCCTCCCCTTCTCCCTCTCTTCTTGGCTTTTCTCCGTTGCTCGGTGGATCGCCGTAATCTTATGTCCGTTGAAAAGCTCTCATCCCGAGGATCGATTCTAACCTAGCAATCGAGGTTTTCGCTCATTTTCTCGAGGCCTTAAGGTATGACAATGTTTCTAAAATTTGAAGTGAATAGTGTTTTAATGGAGGTTTTGAGTTGAAATCTTCAAATTCACACACCGAAGCTTGAAGATTTCAATCGAGAAAGTCGTTTTATGCAATTTTAGAAACTTCCCTAAACCCTAAATTCAAGTTTGAGTTGAAAACCCGTCTCGTGTAAATTTCTCTCACTTGACCAAGATTAGGGTGTTTAGTTTGCTATGATTTTACGTTTTACTTAATTTTTCGGAAATCGATTATTATGTAACACCCTAAAATATCGTGACCCATTGATATCTCGACTTTCAAAGGGTCTTAATTCAACCCAAATCATCTCTAAAAGTGCATAAAAGACGGAAAACCGAACCCGCACCCTCCCTTCCTTGTTGGGCCGTGGGTCCCTTAGGGGTTAAATCCAGGAGTTTTCGTCGTTTTATGTGTTTAGATGTTGTTGCTCGATTTTCGGATAATTAATGGTTGTTAGTTGTATTTGATATGTAGGTTGGTGATCGATTGTTTGACTTTGACTCCAGGCACCTTGGGAGCTTGGATTTCACATCTAAGGTGAGTTTAAAATGGAAGTTAGTAATTTTATGAATTATGTTTCATTACGTTATTGTTTATCGAGGTTAAGAGGGGAACTAACTTCCGGAAGTTATACTTGGTTGGAGACTTTAACTTGGATGTGAGTGGAGTGGTATTGGTGTACTTATGGTTTTGGAAGTAAAAGAGTAAGTATGAGTGGTTTGGAAGTCTTATAAGATGATTTGGAGATTTTAGATGAAAGTGGTTGGATAAGGAACTTTAAGAGTTTGGGGAGTCAAAGTGGCTTAGAAATTACACTTGAGTATTGACTCGTGTAATTCGAGCGGTTTGTGTTCTTTAGTAGTTTAGTGGAACTTTATCTAACTTACTAGGGAGCTTGATGACTTCCATTGGCACATGATAGTATGTGATACGCTCCATACGGTATCATGGTGCGAGGTTATGTGATACGGCACATGATAGTATGTGATACGCTCCATACGGTATCATGGTGCGAGGTTATGTGATACGGCACATGATAGTATGTGATACGCTCCATACGGTATCGTGGTGCGATGTTTTGTGATATGGTACGTGGTATGTCGACTTTGGTCTATACGGTATTATGATACGCTGTGGTAAGGTGGGCACTCTACGAAATGAGCGTTATAAATGCATTATACTTTATAGCACTATACACGCTGTGGTGAGGGTGGCATTCGAAGATTTGAGCGTGTATGGATGCGTTATTATTGTTATCATTATTATAGCACTACACATGCGGTGATACGGGTGGCACTCGAAGAATTGAGCGTGTGTGGTCAGCGACATTTTTTTAGCACTTAGTATATCACATTCTTTTACTTGTATCTTGGTATGAGTATTTCTTTTATGATGATAGAATGTTTTCGAGGAAATCCATGACTCATAAGATTCGTTGAGCCACGAAGTTGAGAAAGTTTATTATGTATGTTGATTATGTCTGGAATTTGGAATGTGGAATGGGTAGTAAAAGTGAAATCTAGGCCTTTGGACACGATTTCTGACATGGAATGTTGTTCATAGGATTACTTGCTTTCATTTTACTCTCACTAGCATTTTATGCTAATGTTGCTACAATTACAATTTTTCGGTAAGACTCGTGGTAGAGGACGAGGTAGAGGAGGTGGCACCGCGTGACCGATCGAGATAATGAATGGACAGGAACGCAACTTATTTTGAGAGTAGCATTCTTGAATGCTCATGAACATTGCATCACTTTTTATTATGTTACATTTTGAGCTCGATGGAGCGTTTGTATATATATTTTGAACTTTAAACTTCCTTTAGCATTTTCATCATATCATGGAAGGTGCATTCTAGTATTATTGCTTTTTTTGGAAAAATTGGTTTGTAAACAAGTTTTGGTTTATCCGAATTTTAAACGGACCCATGCTGTTTTTCTGTAAAATCTAGTTTTTCGCTACGCATTTGTTTTAATGGATTTTACGAAAAATCGGGTCGTTACAGTTCATTCACCTCGTTATCTCACCCACCGAATACAGGTAATGAGCTTCTGTAGGCTAAGTCATACTCTGTATCTTCGTATATGTATCATAGTAATTATGGATAATACCAGATAATGTGAACTCGCATAGTTCCATTATTATCTCATTATGATTAAATTTGTTTTTACCCATTAACTTAAGCTACGGTTAAAACTGGGATTGAAAGAAGTGTTGACTACATCCAATCAAAAAGAATAAACTGGATAATCGCCACAATTAGAACTTAGTGTCGCTTTTGAATTATATGATGGAATTTCAACCATCAAAGAATCCATTTATCTCTCTTTTTTTCTAATCATTTTCCGTTAGATTCTAAAACAAGTTTGAGCCCTTTTTTATGATTCTCAAACGGATTCTCAAAATGAGGTTAAGGTTTTATGAATTCTGGAGGCCAAGTTTAATTATTTTAAAATTCCCTATGCAGTTTACGTTGAAAAAATAAAATGAGGTCAAGGTTTTAATGACTGTATACTCATCAAAATTGATGGTAAAAGTGGAGAGAGAGATTTTATTTAGGAAAAAAGACATTTTTGTCCTTGAGTTTTCATTTTATTTTCTATTTAGTCCTGGAGTTTTAAAAAGTGATATTTTAACCCCCTGAGTTTTGATTTTGTTTTCCATCTAGTCATCGCTGTCAAATTTTTGTTAAAAAGTTAATAGAAAGATGATATGTATTATTTTATTGTTTTTAAATTTACCATGTTGGTTATGTAGCAATTTTATGTGATGTGATAGGATGAATATAATAATTTAAATATTGATTTATTTTTCTTACATTCTTACTTGGAAAATAATATATTTAATTTACATTAAATTCTTTCATTCATTAAAAGCTATCTTAAACATAGTTCTTATTTATCTTTTAACTCTTTCTTATTTATCTATTTAATTTTTTTAATTCAATCTCATTTCTGTTCTTGTTCAAGTTTTGAAGATCTCAAATAAGTCTTTTCCCAAAAATATTCTCTAAGAAGAAATAAAAAACCATCCCTTCATCTTCATCGTCTTCATTCCAAATCTAGTTTTGTAACGTCCTGTTATTTTACACGGAATTATTTATTTCTTTATTATTATTTGATGTAAGGCACTTAATTTAATTTTAGAACTATTAATTTAAATTTAGATTTAATTTAGAATTTATAACTTAGAATTTATGAGTTTATTTCGTACGTAAATTCTTTTAATTTTTTTATTAGCTTAAATTAGTTTTGGTCGTATTAATAATTATTAACGGGCCAATAATAATTATTAATCACCATTTGGCTAGTTTAAGAACTTCGGGTTTCGAATTATAAGCTAAAATTCATTAAAGGGACATAACCGTATATTTGAATTCTTTAAAAATATCTTGCACTATTCACTTCTCCTCTTTAAATTGTCAAATTGACCAAGTTTGACCAAGATTCTTCTCTTCTTCCTTGATCCAAGCCATGACCCTCATCTCCATGGATGGAGTTCTTGGGTTTTCATCATTTCTCGACCATTCTCGATGATTTTAGTTGCGTTGGATTGCTAGGATGAGGGCAATCTATCCCACCTAGCCTTGTAGCGTTTCTCGTTCCCTAAGGGAAGCCCTAAAAAGTGAGTTTTCAAAACTTTTTACATGGTTTTGTTCGTTTTTTTTATTATAAATGAGTTTTGAAGTTGAAATCACGTATTTCTATCAAGTAATTTGATGATTTTGAGCCCAGATTTTAGAAAAACACTATTCATCTGAAATCACTATTCACCCGAAAATCATACTTTTTCTCATATTAGATATGAATTTTAATTCATTAATCGATTGATGAATTGTAGGTGCGATTGCTCGTTTGTTGGTTCGTGGGAACTTGGTTGTCACGCGAGCATTCGAGGTGAGAATAATTAGAATTTAAAGTAGCTTTAGAAACCGAATAAGTTGATCGATTTGTAGGATTGGAAGTTGAGATTAAGGTTTGATTAGAAAGGATAAAAGAAACTAAGCTAACATGCTTAGGCTTGGAGTTCGTTCTAATCGAGTAAGAGAACTTATAGATTTCTCAAGGGAAACGTTTAACTTTTGGAAGTTCTAAGTTTAGAATCATTTCGGAGTTTAAGATTGATTATTGGAAGTTGAAGGTTCCAATGTAAAATGGGGTCGTTAAGGAGCTTGAATATGGAACTTTGGATATTTATTGAAAAGAATAGAATCTTTGGAAGTGGAGACTTTATTGTTAAAGTTAAGAACTCACGTTTATTAAAAGGCCGTTGGCTTGATTTACTTATTGTTTTTCTGAAGTTCCTAATTGTTTATTTTATGTATAAAGGAAATTTATGATCCAATTACCTTATGCCCTTCGATTACTTTGAATGTTTATATTTATGTTTACTTACACTTAAAAGCATATACATATCATATTGCATTATCGAAATTGAAAGAGAGATAATGAGGTGAATGCTAGTCCTACGGGAGCTATCATTACCTAACATTATTTGCATGAGATGTTATATTTATGTGGATTTGTATATTCTACTATGGAAAGCAAGATAACAAGGTGAATGTTAGTCCTACGGGAGCTATCATTACCTAACATTATTTGTATGAGATGTTATATTTATGTGGATTTGTATATTCTACTATGGAAAGCAAGATAACGAGGTGAACGTTAGTCCTACGGTAGCTATCATTACCTAACATCATTTGCATGAGATGTTATATTTATGTAAAGATTGTGTACCCTTTTATACTTGTTTAATGAGCTAATGAATGATGATTAGACTACGTATGCTAGCAACATCGTCTTTTATCGCAATTGTGATAGTTTGATTATGTTAAGACCGATTGATCTTAGCATTTTTTTTTTTAAATAAGAGAAGAAATGAAACACTTTGTATAATATATTTTTCCATAGAGAAAAAAAAGTGAAATATGATGATAGCCGACTGCTAAAAGAAAGAGGAATGAAATGGGGTTGTATAATGAGAGAATACAAGGGTGCGTTGAACATTGTATAATTATCATGTTATATATATAAGAGAACTAGTTTCTCATTTAATTGGAAGATCTTGAATTAGGAGATTAATATTTGAATGTAAACTTTTTATATAGTATAAGGTATTAAAGAGAATGAAATACAATATTATGTGTATTATGAAACACATCCTTCTAAATGCTTGGGAGCTAGATCTTCAATTATTTGGGAGACATGGTAAGTAAAAGTGGATTACTTGATGTAAAACTCTTTGAATGGATGGATAACAAAGAGTAAGTAAGTCCTTGGCACAAATCCGAATGCGGGTTTGGAGTCTATTGTTACTTTATATTCTGTTTATTTTCACTGGGCTTGTTGTTAGCTCATGATATTACAAACATTTTCAGGTAATGCTCGGGGTTGTGGAAGAGAAGCTGGTGCAGTTTGATCAAGTTGACGATAATGGCGAGATGGACTAGAGATACTTTTGAAGTCCATGGACTCACTTTGTCTTATATTTTGTCTTTTGAGATGTATATTTGTATATAAGCTCATAAGAGCTTTTCGTTTTAACTTTTTCAGTCATAAACTCTTTTAAACTTTACAAAAGGAATTGCAATTCTTTGTCTTTTAAATTCTCTGATTGTGAAAAGTGTAAACAGATTATGGATAGTCCAAGTTTTAAACATATCCATGCCAAATTTTTATTAAATATAAAGTCTTCCGTTGAAATCTGATTTTAAATGATTTAAAAGGAGTCGAGTCTTCACAAGTTTGGTTTTATCTCCAAGATTACAAAGATGTGAAGCTAAAGATTTGATTTTTTCTCAGTCATACTCGAAGATACTACAATTTTGTCATTCGATCTGGATTATTTTTAGTCTTTTTTTTTTGCTTCAATCTGGATTATTTCTTCGATATGGATTATCTCATCCATACTTGAAGATACTACAAATTGACCATCAAACTAAATTTTGAAATTTGTTTGGAGTATCTATAAAACGTAATATTCATATATGGATTCGTGAGGTATTACCCATTAGATGTAAGCCAATATTTTAAGATCTAAGATGAGAGCTCGTTCGAAAAAACAATCGTTGGAGTTTTTTTTTTCTGATCTGAGATGAGAGGTCGTTCGAAGAAGAGATTGTAAAGTTTTTTTACAGATCTGAGATGAGAGAGGCCGTTTGAACATAAAGAAGCAGTTTTTTTTCCAAGATCTGTAAAAAACAGGTCTTATTTTATAAAAACTTCCAATATTTGTACAAAATGATTCAAACAACCTCCAATTTTTGCTTAACTAAACTGGGGAAAAAAGTTTATTTGTATTTTTTGAGGAAGAAGAAAATGAAAACAAGAAGAAGAGATGTTTGAATAACCTTTGGTTTATTAATGAACTTGGAACTATGGAAAACAAGTTTTAGAAAGAAGAAGATGAGAGGAGGAAGAATAAGATTGATTTCTCTTTTGCAGACATTTGAACAATATTTGATTTTTATTGAATTTGGGATCATGGTATTAGGGTTTTGTTCATTTGACAAAGAATAAGATGTTTTTTTGTTTGTTAAAAGATAAATTGCCTAAGATAACATTTTATTTAGAGTAAATGATTCACATAGCACAACTTTTTATATATTCATCAAATGATATTTTTTAATTTAAGTCCTATTCATACAAAAACCCTTTCGAAATGCTCTTAGAACCCTTAAACTTAACTAAGGACCCTAAAAGTTCAAGACCAAAAAACCCACATATGCCCTTTGACACAACCCAAAGAAAAAGGCTAGAAACAGATTATCCTTTTGATCAATGATCTAAAGAAAAAAATCGGATTTTTTGTTCTAGATTCGAATCAATCCACCAAATTAGAATGATCAATCCTAATGGCTTGATTCTACAGCCACCCTAAACAATGGAATGACAAGATGAAAAGGTAAGCACGACTCACAACAATTCAAAGAAAATGCTCTCGATGAGACTTTGTTTACAATCTGATTCATGGCAAGCTAATACCAAAATTGACTTAAAGGAAAAGAAACCAAACAGCTAGAAACCTTAAAGTCTCAAAAAAGTAACCGAAAATGGTCTTAAACTACATAATTGTGAAAATTAACTATGCAAAACTTGCAACTAAAATTAGAGGAGTTACAAATCTGATTTGGAAGGCTTTGTAACTGAAACTCCTTGATCACATGTGTTTATGGAAGTCTTAAATGAATCCTTAAGTTGTCATGAACAAGTCTTGAGTTGCATTGATGTCTTGTGTTGCATTTAATGCAACTTGAGTTGTCATTAATGGAACCGGGCTTGCATAAATAAATCTTCAACTTGAAATTCTATCTTGAACACATTTTATGTATCTTCAATATGAACAACCTTTCTTATAAGAAATCCCTTGGAAGAATTTTTATTTGCAAAATAGTCCTTGGCCGAATGCACTAATGATTGTACATGTAGATTGAGGTTGGATTGAAGTTTCCTTGCCCTTGATCTTGTGATGGGACCTTCTGGTAGGATGATAGAGCTTCCATGATTCTCATCATTCCCCCCACTCTTCAAAAGGATTCATCCTCGAATCTTGATCATCCCTTACATCAAAAGGACTCAAATCAGCCACATTAAAAGTTGCACTAACAGAAAACTCACCTGGTAGATCAATCTTGTATGCATTATTGTTGACCCGTTCAAGTACTTGAAAAGGACCATCTCCCCTTTGATTTAGCTTTGACTTCCGTTGTTAAAGTATTTTATTTAAATGGTAATTAATAAATAAATTATTTAAGTTGGACTTATTAATTTAAGAGAGAGTTTCAAGCCCAATTGGTTTAATGAACCCAATTGAATTTGACCCAAAATAATTAATTAAATAAATTGGAGTTATTTATTAATTATAGTTGATAATTTTGGCCATCATAGATAATTTGTAGGAGATAATTATTTGAATTATATTCTTTAATAATTATATAGATTTATTTATCCAAGATAAATCAAATTAAAGAAAAGAAAATATTCTCTTATTTATCTATGGCATTTTCAAAATACCAAGATAACGGAAAGAGAATATCTTTTTCTTTTTGTATTTATCTCTATGGAATATCTTAATGAGATTAGATTTTTGTACGTCCTGTTATTTTATAGGATTTTTTTTTTATTATTTTTTTAATTATTATTATTTGAGCTAAAGCACTTAATTTAATTTTAGAGTTGATTAATTTAAATTTTAGATTTAATTAGAATTTATAACTTAGAATTTACGAGTTAATTTTGTTCGTAAATTCTTTTAATCATTTTATTAGCTTAAATTAGTTTTGGTCGTATTAATAATTCTAAATGGACCAATTAATAATTCTTAATCACCATATGGCTAGTTTAAGAACTTTGGGTTTCGTTTTATAAGCTAAAAATCATTAAAGGGACGTAACCGTAATTTTCGAATTTCTTAAAATATCTATTACTATTCATTTTCTTCCTTAAATAGACAATTTGACCATTTGACCAAGCAAGTTCATTTTCCTTTCTCTCCTTCTTTGCCATGGACGTGGGAGCCATTGTTGAGAGAGAAGTTTTTGGGCTTTCGTCAATTCTTGACCGTTTTCGATGAGGTTAGTTGCGTTGGATTGCTCGGGACGTGGGCTTTCTTTCCAACCTAACCTTGTGTCGTTTCTCGTTCCCTAAGGAAAGCCCTAAAAAGTGAGTTTTCAATACTTTTTACATGGTTTTGTTCGTTTTTTTATTATAAATGAGTTTTGAAGTTGAAATCATGAATTTCCATCAAGAAATTTGACTATTTTGAGCCCGGATTTTCGAAAAACACTATTGTAACGTCCCGTTATTTTTTAAATGAAAATTTTTATTTATTTATTTTATTTTATTTTATTATTTGTTTAATGTTATTTATTTATTTATTTATTTCAATTTAAGTATTTAGATTAATTATTATTTTTGTAATTTCGATTTTAGTAGTTAATTTCGCCCGAAATCCTTTTTAATCGTTTTAATACTTTAAATTCGTTTCGGTGACATTAATAATTATTAATAGGCCAATTATTAATTATTAATCACCTTTAGATTTATTTAAGAGCTTCGGGTTTCGATTCATAAGTCAAAAGTCATAAAAGGACGCAACCGTCATTTCCAATTTCTTAAAAATATCAAAACACTATTCATCCATCTTTAAAAACTCATCTTGACCAAGTTTGACTCATTTTTGCTCATCCTTTTCTTCCCAAAACCGTGGGTATCAATGGGAGGGGAGAAATTTTCGGGTTTTGCTCGTTTCTCGGTGGATCGACTCGATTTCGGTTGCATCGGAAAGCCCTCGAGTCTAGGATTCTTTTCCACCCATTGATCGTGCCTTTCTCCCGTGATCCACGGAGTTCTCAGTAAGTTTATATTCAAACCCTAAGCTCCAAATAGTATTTTAATGGAGTTTTCTTTGATTTCTTTCGATTTCTTGACGTGAAACTCGGTGTTTGTAAATACGGGAGTTGTTTTAAAAGTTTTTGGAAACTTTTCCATAACCCTAAAACCGAGTTTCAGTCGAAACCCTTCCCGTTTGAAATTTACCTTTTTGGGTTTGATTATGGGTTATTTATTGATGAATTATTGTTTATTTAAATTCAATTCGGGAAATTACATATTGTTCAAAAACCCTAATTATCGATACCCATTGAAATCGGGAATATCGAATTTGTTTGAAACCAACTCGAAACACATCTAAATTTCCTAAAAGCCAAAAAACCAAAACCAAAACCCTTTTGTGAAAGGGGGGCCAAGAGCCTCATTGTTGGGGTTGTTGGATTTTTCGTCGTATTGTACGCGTAGATGTTGTTTGACCGTTATTTGGTTAATTATTAATTGTTAGGTGTAATTTTAATTGTAGGTGTTTTTGAACCTTTCATTGATCGCATTATCGAAGGTTTGGAACGAAATCTTCTTTTGCAAAGGTGAGAATAGTTAGGATTTAAAGTAATTATAGGAAGCGAATAAGTGTGATGGTTTGTAGAATTGGAAACTAAGATTAGAATTCGAATCTAAGATTAGAGGGAAGTGAGTTAGTGCCCTTAGGATTAGAAGTTAATCATTTAAGTGAGAACTTAGGACTTCTCGAGGAAAGCATTGAATCTTAGAGAATTCTAAGATAGATTCGTTTCAAAGCTTAGGATGGATCATTGGAGGTTAAAAGATCCAAACTTGTATTTAGAACGATTAAAAGAACCTCGGATTATATTGGAAGTTTAGAATCCTGGAAGGTATAAGTTAATCGTTTAAGATAGGTTTTACTTTTATTATTGTAGCGGAGTTCGATTTACGTATCGATTTTCCAGAGTTTCCTATTTATTTACTTTATGTCTTTTACTTTATGTCCTTTACTTTATGCCTTTTACTTTATGTTTGTATCGGCTATTTTAATTCCGCACTTTATTTATTTACACCAAAACATATCATATTGCATCATAACATCTCGCATCATGGAAAAGAAGAGAGAATGAGAAAGACATGAATGGGAGAATAATGGATCCTACGGGATAGACCACATTACCTTCATAGAAAAAGAAGAGAGAATGAGAAAGACATGAATGGGAGAATGATGGATCCTACGGGATAGACCACATTACCTTCATAGAAAAAGAAGAGAAAGTGAGAAAGAAAAGAAGGGAGAACGATGGATCCTACGGGATAGACCACGTTACCTTCTTCATGCATAAGGGCGAATGCGAATCCTACGGGATGTCCTCATACATTCATGCTTATGATCGATGAAATAGAGAATCGAGATGTTTTATTTTATGCAAAGTTTATTTACTTTTCTTAATTATGTCGTAACAAGTTAATGGATGAAGATTTTTCTACGAGTGTTAGTAATACCATCCTTTAGAGAGTTTAGAATGAAATTACCTAAAGTTTGGAGAACTTTAGGATTGTTTGTGTAAGATTAATTGGACACAAATCGGAATGCGAGTTTGAGGTCTATTTTTACTTTTTATTCTTATTATTCTCACTGGGCTTAAGTTGTTAGCTCATGATATTACAAAAATTTCAGGTAATGCCCTGACTAAAGGTCGTGGGAAGGGAGATGGTGTTGCATGATCGAGGGATGATGATCTCGAGATGGACTAGGTGTTATGTAAAAGTCCATGGACTATGTTTTTGTGAATTTTACACATATTTGAGATTTGTACATTTGTATATAGCTCTTAAGAGCTTTTGACTTTACTTTTATGATTATAAATCATTTTGAACTCCTGATAAGAACTTAATGTTCCTTGTGTATTTTAGATTTTGAAATTAAGATGTAAACAGGTTTTGGCTAGCCAATTTTTAAACATAACCAAGCCATTTTTCTTAAAATATAAAGACTTCCGCTGTGTATTTCTAATTTAAAATTATTTAAAAGTGACGGGTCGCCACAACTATTCACCCGAAAACACTATTCACCCGAAAATCATACTTGTAAGTGCGATTGCTCGTTTGTTTGTTCGTGTGGGAACGTTGTTGTCACAGGAGCATTCGAGGTGAGAATTATTAGAATTTAAAGTAGCTTTAGAAACCGAATAAGTTGAACGATTTGTAGAATCGGAAGTTGAGATTAAGATTCGAATCGAAAGGATTAAAGTATGCGAGTTAACATGTTTAGGCTTGGAGTTAGTTATAATTGAGTGAGAGAACTCATGGATTTCTCGAAGGAAACGTTTAACTCTTAGAAGTTCTAAGTTTAGATTAGTTTCGAGGCTTAAGAATGATTATCGGAAGTTGAAGGTTTCGAGTATAATGGAATGAATAAGAAACTTGTTTATGGAGACTTTATGATTGCATTAGAAATTCAAGTTTAACTAAAGGCCGTTTGGCTTGATTTATTTAATGTTTTCTTATTAGAAGTTCCTAATTTCTTATTTTATGTATAAAGGGTAATTCGCGATCTATTTATCTTTATGCCTTTCGATCGCTTTGAATATTTATATTTATTTTTACTTGCACACTTTGAATGTTTATATTTATTTACTTGCAATTGAAAGCATATTCATATCATATCATATCATATTGCATAATCAAAATTAGGAGAAATAATGAGGCAATGCAGAGACTGAGTGAGCTTGCATTTTCTGGTATTATTCGTTTTATGTTTACGTATATGTACATGAGGAATGCTAAAGGCTGCGTGAACTTTGTATGATCGGAGAAGATGGATAATGAGATAATGATGTAACTATGCGAGTTCACATTATCTAGTATTATCCATAATTACTATGATACATATATGAGGATACAGGGGTGTATTGAACCTTGTATTCGGTGGGTGAGATAATAAGGTGAATGAGCTTAGCCTACAGGAGCATTCATTACCTGTCATTATTCACTAGAGGTGGGAAGATATTATTGAAAGGAATTCATATATTTTATTTTGGAAAGTGAGTTTAATGAGGTGAATGAACTTAGCCTACAAGAGTTTCATTACCTGTCATTATTCACTAGAGATGGAAATATATGATTGAAAGGATTTTGTATATTTTATTTTGGAAAACGAGATAATGAGGTGAATGCTTAGTCATACGGGAGCTTTCATTACCTGACATTATTCGCATGTGATGGTTATATTAATGTAAAGGTTGTGTGCCCTTTACACTTGTTTAGTGATTTAATGAATGTTTAAATATGTTAAGAACGAATGAACTTAGCATTATTTATTAAAGAAAAGAAATGAAATAGGATGATAGCCAAGTGCTATAAGAAAGAGGAAGGAAATTGAGTTGTATAATGAGATAATACAAGGGTGTATTGAACCTTGTATAATTATTATGTTATATATATAAGAGAACTAGATTCTCATTTTAATTGGAAGATCTTGAATTCAGAGATTAATATTTGAATGTAAACCTTGTATATAGTATAAGGTATTAAAGAGAATGAAATACAATGTTATGTGTGTTATGAAACACATCCTTCTAAATGCTTGGGAGCTAGATCTTCAATTATTTGGGAGACATGGTAAGTAAAACTGGATTACTTGATGTAAAACTCTTTGAATGGATGGATAATAAAGAGTAAGTAAGTTCTTGGACACAAATCTAGATGCGGGTTTGGAGTCTATTGTTACTTTATATTTTGTTTATTTTCACTGGGCTTGTTGTTAACTCATGATATTACAAACATTTTGTAACGACCCGCTTTCCGTTAAATTCTTTAAATTCAAATGCACAGCGGAAGACTCGATTTTTAAAGAAAAACGGCATGGGTTCGTTTAAAAATCGAATAACCAAAACCTGTTTTACAACCCAAATTCAGAGAAAGCTATAAATCGGGAATGCGCATTCCAAAGGAGAAATAAATCATAAGACATAGACAAATTTTACACAAATACCCTTCCGGGCTCAAAAAGACACATGTATGTAAAATGGAAATAATTTACAAGCATTTTAACAAATGCTAAACCAAAATATGTCTTTAACATTGTCCATACACCATCTCGACTAGTCACGCGGCTCCACCTCCTCTACCACGCTTCTTAGGACGGGGTTTACCTGAAAATTTGTAAGTGTAGCAACATTAGCATAAAAATGCTAGTGAGAGTAAAACGAAAGCAAGTAATCCTACGAACAAAATTTCATAACCGAAATCGTGTCCAAAGGCCTAAAATGCTCAATACTACCCACATCCACACTTCCAATTTCCATTCAATCATACGATAGTCATATATTACCCGTAATCATCAATCAATGCCATAAGATAGAAATAAAGACTTAAAGTAAAAGTAACATTCATTACTAAGTCTTACTACACAATTCTAAAAAATATCTACATGTAACTTTAACTATCTTTGTTACTAAACAAGTTTCATCGTAACATGCTATTGTATGGATTGAAATCAACATACCACGTACGGTTGTACCATATCTCAAGTCACCGTACTATGATACCGTATGGACCGAAGTCAACATATTATCATGTACAGTATTACAATCATCGTAACTCTCATACAATCGGATATCAGGACTTTCACCATATAACAAATTATCCCACCATGATACGTATGGATCCGAATCAACATACTATCATGTGCCGTATCACAATCATAGTACCGTGGTACGTATGAATCCGAATCAACATACTATCATGTGCCGTATCACAATCATAGTACCAAGGTACGTATGGATCCGAATCAACATACTACCATGTACCATATCACAAACCATCGCACCATGATACGTATGGATCCGAATCAACATACTATCATGTGCCGTGTCACAAATCATAGTACCATGGTACGTATGGATCCGAATCAACATACTACCATGTACCATATCACAAACCATCGCACCATGATACGTATGGATCCGAATCAACATACTATCATGTGCCGTGTCACAAATCATAGTACCATGGTACGTATGGATCCGAATCAACATACTACCATGTACCATATCACAAACCATCGCACCATGATACGTATGGATCCGAATCAACATACTATCATGTGCCGTGTCACAAATCATAGTACCATGGTACGTATGGATCCGAATCAACATACTACCATGTACCATATCACAAACCATCGCACCATGATACGTATGGATCCGAATCAACATACTAGCATGTGCCGTGTCACAAATCATAGTACCATGGTACGTATGGATCCGAATCAACATACTACCATGTACCATATCACAAACCATCGCACCATGATATGTATGGATCCGAATCAACATACTATCATGTGTTGTGTCACAAATCATAGTACCATGGTACGTATGGATCCGAATAAACATACTACTATGTACCATATCACAAACCATCGCACCATGATACATATGGATCCGAATCATCATACTATCATGTGCCGAATCAATTGTGATCAAGTCCCCCACAAATCATCGCACCATGATACGTATGGATCTGAATCAACATACTATCATGTGCCGAATCAATTGTGGTTAAGTTCCCTAATAAGTTAGATAATCTCCAAAGAATTCTACTAAGTTATTAAGAAACCTAACTAACTAGATTACACGAGTTATCACTCAAGTGTATCTTCTAACTATTTTAACTTCCAAACATATCAAAGTAACTTTCATTTCCACTTTCAACTAACATCTCCAATTCACTTTACAATATTTCCAAACCACTCCGATGTTTCCTTTTCACCGAACTAACCATAATTCCAAATCCTCTCCACTCACTTCCGAATTAAAGTCTCCAACCAAACATTAATTCTAAGAAGCTAGTTCCCTCTTAACATCGATAAACAATATCATAACGAAACGTAATTCATAAAATTACTAACTTCCCTTTTAAACTCACCTTAGCTTGTAGAAAAGCTCCGATCAATCCGAGGTTGTAAACACATGAACCAATCCTAATCCTACAAACGAATTACACCTAAATAACATTAATTAACCGGAAATCGTACAAACAACATCTAAACGCACAAAATGACGAAAAACCCGGATTTTTTCCCTATGGTGCTCTCGGCCATAAAAGGGGAATTGGGGTTCGGGTTTGGTTTTCCGGCTTTTATGCACTTTAGAGGTGTTTCGGGTTGGTTTCGGATACTTTGGAGGTTCACAACTACAATGGGTATCCGTAAATTAGGGTTTTGCATATTAATCGATTTCCGAAAAATTAAGTAAATAGCAAAAACACAATAACCCTAACATCCTAAACAAGGCCAAGTGAGGGAAAATCACAAGGGACGGGTTTCCGGCTCAAACTCGGTTTTAGGGTTTAGGGGAAGTTTCTAAAATTGACCATAACGACTTTCCCGAATGAAACCTTCAAGCTTCGGTGAACGAATTTGAAGATTTCAACTCAAAACCTCCATTAAAACACTATTCACATAAAGATTTAGAAACTTTGACATACCTTAAGGCCTCGAGAAAACGGGCGAAAATCACGATTGGTAGGTTGGAAATGATCCACGGGCAAAGGGCTTTCCAACGGAAGTAGAATCGAGATGATCTACCGAGTAACGAAGAAAACCCAAAATTTTGATATTCCTCCCTTGTAGCTTCGGCCCCAAGAAGAAGAGAAGAAGAAAAATGAACAAAATGTCTAATTTTTGGATATTTAAGAGAAGATGAATAGTGTATTTTAGATATTTAAGAATTTGGAAAATGACGCCTACGTCCCTCTTTTGTTTTACTTTAAAAACAAAACCCGAAGCTTTTAAATTAATCTAAAGGTGATTAATAATTATTAATTGGCCCATTAATAATTATTAATGTCACCGAAACGAATTTAAAGTATTAAAACGATTTAAATGAATATCGGACGAAAATAACTACTAAAATCGAAATTACTAAATTTAAACTAATCTTAAAAGCTTAATTAAAATAAATAAATAAAATAATAATAAAATAAATAATAAAAAAAAAATTTACCCCCAAAAGTTATGGGACGTTACAGACTACCCTCCTTAAAAGACTTTTCGTCCTCGAAAAGTGCACTTACCAAGTGATAAGCGAGGGTACTATACTCCATTTCGTCCTCACGTTCCCACATAATCTTCTTCAACACTTGGTTCCTTTACAATACTTTGACCAAGTGGATAACTGTAACGTCCCGTTATTTTGTGATAAAAAAAAAACTTTTATTTATTTTATTTTAATTTAAGTAATTAAAGTTTATTTATTTATCCTTGAATTAGAATTTAGTAGTTTATTTCATTTTAATTCTTTTTAATGGCTTTATTTGTTTAAATACGTTTTAATGGTATTAATAATTATTAACGGGCCAATTAATAATTATTAATCACCATTGGGATAGTTTGAGATGTTCGAGATTCGTTTTTAAGCCAAAAGTCATAAAAGGGCAAAATCGTAATTTCCCAATTTGCAAAATATCTAAAAACACTATTTGACTATCTTCTTTAAATGACCATTGACTCAAAATTGACCAAAATCACTTCTCATTTTTGCTCTCAAAACCGTGAGCCCTCCTTCCCCTTTTCCCAATTTTGGTTTTTGTTCGTTTCTTGCCCGATCGACTTGATTCCGGGTCTATTGGAAAGGTATCGGTCATACGAATCTTTTCCATCTACCTTTCATACTTGCCGCTCGTGTTATACGAAGTTCTCGGTAAGTTTCTCTTGAAACCCTAAGCTCCAAATAGTGTTTTAATGGAGTTGTACTTGATTTCCTTCGATTTCGTGTTGTAGAACTCGGTGTTTGTAAACTCGGGAGTAGTTTTACGTGTTTTTGGAAACTATCCCTTAACCCTAAAACCGAGTTTCAGTCGAAACCCTTCCCGTTTGAAATTTACCCTTTTGGGTTTGATTTTGGGTTAGAAATTAATGAATGAATGTTTATTTAAATTCGATTCGGGAAAGGGATTAATGTTCAAAAACCCTAATTGTCGATACCCATTGAAATCGGGAATATCAAATTTGCTTAAAACCAACTCAAAACGTATTTAAATTGCCAAAAAGTCGGAAAACCAAACCCGAGACCCAATTTTGATGCTAGGGCCGTGGGCCTCATGTGGGATTTTGTTGGGTTTTTCGTTGCTTTGTACGTTTGGTTGATGTTTGATCGATAGTTGGTTAATTATTGATTGTATGATATAATTCTTTGTAGGTGTTTTTGAACCGCTTACTTGATCGCTCCTTCGGACTTAGGAGCAAAGTCATCTTTTAATTAAGGTGAGAATAGTTAGGATTTAAAGTAATTATAGTAATCGAATAAGTGTGAAGGTTTGTAGAGTTGAAACTAAGACTAGAAACCGAGTCTAAGATTAGAGGCTTGAGAGTTAGTGCCCTTAGGATTAAAAGTTAATCTTTTAAGTAAGAACTTAGGAGTTCTCGAGGAAAGTATCGAATCTTAGAAGATTCTAAGTTAGTTTCGTTTCTAAGCTTAGGTTGGATCATTGGAGGTTAGAAGATCCAAGCTTGTTCTTAGAATGGTTATTAGATTAATCGTTCGTGTTATGATTCTACTTTTATTATTGATGCTGGAGTTCGATCGACATATCGTTCATCCGAGATTGCTATCTATTTTATTTATGTCCTTTACTTTATGTCTTTACTTTTGCTCCTTTAATTTATGCTTGTTTTGGTTACTTTATTATTTACATTTACTTTATTTACTTTTGCAAGCATATGCAAGCATATTCATAACATCTCGCATCATTCTTTGAGAAGGAAACGAAAAGAGAAAGTAAGTGAAAGAGAAAAAGAAAGTGAAAATAGAGACGAATGGGATCCTACGGGATTGGCTCATTACTCTATGTGATAAAGAGACGAATGGGATCCTACGGGATTTGCTCATTACTCTTAATGAAAAAGAAGTGAATGGTATCTTACGAGATTGATGAATTTACTACATTTATGCATAAGGGTATATGCGAACCCTTCATTGCATATGATTGATGAAATAGAGAATCGAGATGTTATATTATTTTATACAAAGTTTATTTACTTTACTTATTCTTTGTCATAACAAGTTAATGGTTGAGAATTGACTACAAGTGTAGTAATGTCATACTTTGGAGAAAATGGATTAGAATTACCTAGACTTTGGAAAATTCTAGGAAAGAAAGTGTCGGATTTATTTGGACACAAATCGAAATGCGAGTTTGAGGTCTATCTTTACTTTTTATGCTTATTATTCTCACTGGGCTTAGTTTGTTAGCTCATGATATTACAACCAATTTCAGGTAATGCCCTGGCTAGAGGCCGTAGAAGGGGAGATGGTGCAGCGTGATCGAGGGATGCTGACCTCGAGATGGACTTGTTTTTGTAAAGTATATGTAAATATTTTTGTGAATTTCAAGATTTTGATGTTGTATTTAGCTCATAAGAGCTTTTGTTGATGTTTTTATGATATGAAATATTTGAACTCCTAATTTGGGACTTAAAGTCCATGTGAATTTATTAGATTGAAAAATTAGGATGTAAACAGGTTTTCGGCATGCCAACTTTCAAACAAAACCACGCAAAATTTTCTAAAAATAAAAGACTTCCACTGTTTTCTCTGAATTTAATTTATTTAAAAGTGACGGGTCGTCACAATAACTTTGTTTCTCAACATTTTGGTTCGAATGCTAGGATCACAACCAGCGTCTCCTTCTAAGACTAGCTAGCATCCAAAACCACTTAATAGAATATAACGTTCATGAACACGATTATCAGGTCTCAGGAATTTCACCATATAGGTCTCAGGAATTTCACCATATCAGACAACAAATAATACAAGAGAGTGATCTAAAACTGACAAAGTACCTGTAACAACAGTACCAAATGCCTCAGTATCCTCTCGAGTGGTGGCAAAGACACGGGCTTGCTGTCGTGTCTGATTGGGAGTAACCTGACTCTGTCCTCGACCCTGACCTTGACCTGAACTCTGACCCTGCCCCCCACTCTGCTGTGGTGTCTGTAAACTAGGGCAGAAAGGTCTAATATGTCCGATCTGTCCACACTAATAGCACATCGTCACCTTACACTGACTTAGGTGATACGCGGTACAATCTGGACAGTAGGGTAAAGGAGGAGCCTGTCTATGTAGCTGTGTCACTCGACATGAAAGGTCGTCCCCAGCCTTCCTCTTCTTAGAAGAAGCCTGCGCAGTAATCTCAAAAGCCTTCTTCTCAGAATCTCCAATATCTAATGCCAAAGCGTCATTCAAAGCATCGGCAAAGGTGGTAGGTTGCAAGGCTCGTACCTGTCCTCGTAACTCTGCCCTCAAACCCACTATAAACCTTCTCCTCTTACTCTCCGGATCGGTAACATGTCTGGTGGCAAACTTTGACAACCTGTCAAACTCTCTCTCATACTCCACCACAGACCTATCACCCTGTTTAAGGGTAAGAAACTGAATCTCTAACTGATCTCGTGTATCCTCGGGATAGTACTTATCAAAGAACTTTTCCATGAACATCTCCCAACTAACCTGCAAATCAGGACTGAGAGTATGGGATATACCATTCCACCAGTAAAGTGCATCATCAACCAAGGAATAGGTCCCACAGTGAACCTTCAGTTGATCTGGGCACTTAATGAGCCTAAGTACCCTCTCAATCTTGGTAATCCATCTCTCCGCATCAGCCGGATCGGTAGATGTACCATCAAACTCAGGAGTGTTATACCTGATATACTCCTTTAGAGTTTTCGCAGCATCAGTAACACCAGACTGATCTACCACTGGAGCAGGTGCTCTAACAGGTGGTATAATCTGATCAGCAAGTCCTCCACCACCTCGTAATAAATCTTTAAAATACTCCTCAGAAATGGTAACACTGCGACCATGACTAGGTGGCTGATCTACTGGAGGCTCATCGTCCCGATACACAGGTGGAGGTGGTGTAACTGCTCTAGTCCGACCTTTGCCTCATACTACAGTCGGTACTCTGCTCCTGCCTCTCCTAGGTGCAACTGTCCTCGGAGGCATACTGAAGTCACAATCAGAAAAGCCTCACATGAGATACCAGGAAAGGAAAAGCAAAAGTACAAACAAACTAATTAAAAGAGAGCGTTCTAAGGATACCTGGGGCCGTTGACTTCGAGCGATGTTTGGACAATATTAAAATATGAAAAACATGCGATGCATGTGGTCTTTAGAACCAAAGAGGCTCTGATACCAACTGTAACGACCCGCTTTCCGTTAAATTCTTTAAATTCAAATGCACAGCCGAAGACTCGATTTTTAAAGAAAAACGGCATGGGTTCGTTTAAAAATCGAATAACCAAAACTTGTTTTACAACCCAAATTCAAAGAAAGCTATAAATCGGGAATGCACATTCCAAAGGAGAAATAAATAATAAGACATAGACAAATTTTACACAAATACCCTTCCGGACTCAAAAAGACACATGTATGTAAAATGGAAATAATTTACAAGCATTTTAACAAATGCTAAACCAAAATATGTCTTTAACAATGTCCATACACCATCTCGACTAGTCACGTGGCTCCACCTCCTCTACCACGCTTCTTAGGACGGGGTTTACCTAAAAATTTATAAGTGTAGCAACATTAGCATAAAAATGCTAGTGAGAGTAAAACGAAAGCAAGTAATCCTACGAACAAAATTTCATAACCGGAATCGTGTTCAAATACCTAAAATGCTCAATACTACCCACATCCACACTTCCAATTTCCATACAATCATACGATAGTCATATATTACCCGTAATCATCAATCAATGCCATAAGATAGAAATAAAGACTTAAAGTAAAAGTAACATTCATTACTAAGTCTTACTACACAATTCTAAAAAAAATGTACATGTAACTTTAACTATCTTTGTTACTAAACAAGTTTCATCGTAACGTGCTATTGTATGGATCGAAATCAACATACCACGTACGGTCGTACCATATCTCAAGTCACCGTACTATGATACCGTATGGACCGAAGTCAACATATTATCATGTACAATATTACAATCATCGTAACTCTCATCACATCGGATATCCGGACTTTCACCATATAACAAATCATCGCACCATGATACGTATGGATCCGAATCAACATACTATCATGTGCCGTATCACAATCATAGTACCATGGTACGTATGGATCCGAATCAACATACTACCATGTACCATATCACAAACCATCGCACCATGATAGGTATGGATCCGAATCAACATACTATCATGTGCCGTGTCACAAATCATAGTACCATGGTACGTATGGATCCGAATCAACATACTACCATGTAGCCTATCACAAACCATCGCACCATGATACGTATGGATCCGAATCAACATACTACCATGTATCATATCACAAACCATCGCACCATGATACGTATGGATCCGAATCAACATACTAGCATGTGCCGTGTCACAAATCATAGTACCATGGTACGTATGGATCCAAATCAACATACTACCATGTACCATATCACAAACCATCGCACCATGATACGTATGGATCCGAATCAACATACTACCATGTACCATATCACAAACCATCGCACCATGATACGTATGGATCCGAATCAACATACTATCATGTGCCGTGTCACAAATCATAGTACCATGGTACGTATGGATCCGAATAAACATACTACCATGTACCATATCACAAACCATCGCACCATGATACGTATGGATCCGAATCAACATACTATCATGTGCCGAATCAATTGTGATCAAGTCCCCCACAAATCATCGCACCATGATACGTATGGATCCGAATTAACATACTATCATGTGCCGAATCAATTGTGGTTAAGTTCCCTAATAAGTTAGAAAATCTCCAAAGAATTCTACTAAGTTATTAAGAAACCTAACTAACTAGATTACACGAGTTATCACTCAAGTGTATCTTCTAACTATTTTAACTTCCAAACATATCAAAGTAACTTTCATTTCCACTTTCAACTAACATCTCCAATTCACTTTACAATACTTCCAAACCACTACGATGTTTCCTTTTCACCGAACTAACCATAATTCCAAATCCTCTCCACTCACTTCCGAATTAAAGTCTCCAACCAAACATTAATTCTAAGAAGCTAGTTCCCTCTTAACATCGATAAACAATATCATAACGAAACGTAATTCATAAAATTACTAACTTCCCTTTTAAACTCACCTTAGCCTGTAGAAAAGCTCCGATCAATCCGAGGTTATAAACACACGAATCAATCCCAATCCTACAAACGAATTACACCTAAATAACATTAATTAACCGAAAATCGTACAAACAACATCTAAACGCATAAAACAACGAAAAATCCAGATTTTCTGCCTATGGTGCTCTCGGCCATACAAGGGGAATTGGGGTTCGGGTTTGGTTTTCCGGCTTTTATGCACTTTAGAGGTGTTTCAGGTTGGTTTCAGATACTTTGGAGGTTCACAACTACAATGGGTATTCGTAAATTAGGGTTTTGCATATTAATCGATTTCCGAAAAATTAAGTAAATAGCAAAAACACAATAACCCTAACATCCTAAACAAGGCCAAGTGAGGGAAAATCACAAGGGACGGGTTTCCGGCTCAAACTCGGTTTTAGGGTTTAGGGGAAGTTTCTAAAATTGACCATAATGACTTTCCCGAATGAAACCTTCAAGCTTCGGTGAACGAATTTGAAGATTTCAACTCAAAACCTCCATTAAAACACTATTGACATCAAGATTTAGAAACTTTGATATACCTTAAGTCCTCGAGAAAACGGGCGAAAATCACGATTGGTAGGTTGGAAATGATCCACGGGCCAAGGGCTTTCCAACGGAAGTAGAATCGAGACGATCTACCGAGTAACGAAGAAAAACCCAAAATTTTGATATTCCTCCCTTGTAGATTCGACCCCAAGAAGAAGAGAAGAAGAAAAATGAAAAAAATGTCTAATTTTTGGATATTTAAGAGAAGATGAATAGTGTATTTTAGATATTTAAGAATTTGGAAAATGACGCCTACGTCCCTCTTTTGTTTTTACTTTAAAAACAAAACCCGAAGCTTTTAAATTAATCTAAAGGTGATTAGTAATTATTAATTGGCCCATTAATAATTATTAATGTCACCGAAGCGAATTTAAAGTATTAAAATGATTTATATGAATTTCGGACGAAAATAACTACTAAAATCGAAATTACTAAATTTAAACTAATCTTAAAAGCTTAATTAAAATAAATAATAAAAAAAAAAAATTTACCCCCAAAAGTAACGGGACATTACACATTTTCAGGTAATGCTCGGGGTTGTGGGAGAGGAGCTGGTGCAGTCTGATCGAGTTGACGATGATGGAGAGATGGACTAGAGATACGTTTAAAGTCCATGGACTCACTTTGTCTTATATTTTGTCATTTGAGATGTATATTTGTATATAAGCTCATAAGAGCTTTTTGTTTTAACTTTTTCAGTCATAAACTCTTTTAAACTTTACAAAAAGAATTGTAATTCCTTGTCTTTGAAATTCTCTGATTGTGAAAAGTGTAAACATGTTATGGATAGTCCAAGTTTTAAACATATTCATGCCAAATTTTTATTAAATATAAAGCCTTCCGCTGAAATCTGATTTTAAATTATTTAAAAGGAGTCGGGTCGTCACAATTTTCCATTAACCTATAAATAGGAGGCTTGGGTCATTCATAAATCACACAATTCAATTCCTTAGAAATTGAAATTCTCTCTTCCTCCTCTCTCTATGCTTTTGCCGATTTTGGCTTCAAAACTAGGAAGAAAATTTCCTTTTTTTCTTCCTAATTTCTTCTAAATTTCGATCCCACAATCGGGTTTCAATTGATCGAACATGATATAGCATAGAAGATCCGGTGTTGCTAAGGATTGATGATGTAAATAAACCTCCAACCAATTCTCCATTTATTACTCAATGTAAGTAAAGAGTTTTGATTTTTCAAAATAAGCATGAAGCTACATGTTTTTATCACATATTGCATGATATTAATATATCGTTAATTAATCGTTAATTAGTTTACTAAATGATATTCTACTAATTTAGTAGATCAATCTCTTCAAATAAATATTTGTATGAAAAAAACATTTAAATATTTTTATATATAATGATTAATATGGACATCAATTGTTTTTCCAAAACTACAAAATCTATAACGTCTCTAAACTATAAAATTGTAATTTTT
Organism: Gynostemma pentaphyllum; assembly: GCA_028015215.1. Classification (NCBI taxonomy): domain Eukaryota; kingdom Viridiplantae; phylum Streptophyta; class Magnoliopsida; order Cucurbitales; family Cucurbitaceae; genus Gynostemma; species Gynostemma pentaphyllum. Next base: position 16,256,304 of record CM051350.1, on the reverse strand, counting down.
ATTAAATTAAATAATTTATAACCAATAAGATAAATTTACATTTTTATTCTTATTCTTATTCCTATTTTTTATAATAAATTATCTCTTATCTAGTATTACCTTTTTAAATAATATCATAATTATAAATAAGGGTAAAATGCAAAACATACCCCATACACTTTCAACTTGTTGCAAAACATACCCCTGCATTGATAAAATAGTAAGATATACCCCTATACTTTATTATTTTTAATTTTTTATACCCATCTGTTAGATGGAAGTTAAACTTAAAGTTTTGGTTGAGTTTTTTTTTTTTTTTTCTAAAGCAGCTGTTTAGACGTAGAGGTGTTCGTTCAGAGGGCTTTTCACAAAAATTGGTAGAAACTTCTTGCTCTAAAAAATCAAGCTTTTGCTCTAAAAAAATTTCTCAAGCGATTGGTTAAGAAAATTGGGATTTGAAGTGTTTTTTTTTTAAGAAAAAAAGTTTAAAACTGATTCTTATGTTAAGATGCTTTTTATCATCTATTTTTAGGCTTTTTCATAGTTTTTATTTTTTTTTTCTATTCAAAATTCATATGTATGTGGGTAATTCGAAGGCAAATATCACATTATTTCTTCTACCTCTAGTTTTAGTTCGTGCAAACAAATAAACAAAGGTTTTTGGTTGTATAAATTTCCAACTTGGTGAACACTTTCAAGGTTTGGTTTGATATTTCACTTTTTTGAAAGAAAAAAAAAATCCTAATAATAGATGAATGAAACCAAATTTTCAAGTTTGAAAAAAAAAAATCAAAAACGTTAATTTTACCTTTCATTTAACATATGTGTATGTGATGACCCGACTTAAACTAAAAGCCAGGGCACAAGCACGCGAAGGGAAACGAAAAAGAACTTAAAGTTTAACAATCAATTTTGTAAAATATTCGAAATTTCGGCATGAAGTACTCGTATATTTCATATCCCACATACAAAATAGACCTGTTTTAACAGCATCGGCTCGTCGGCCGATTTACAACATCATAAGTTACAATCAAAATATCGTTGGTGCACCAGAGAAAATGTTACAAAACTATAATATATACATAAAAGTTACATTTCATCTCAAAAGTGAAAAACACGACAAAACAAGGAATGACCACACTCCTTTCCCAAGGATCTGTGACTCGCGTGTCCGAGGCCTAATCCCAAAAGCTCCATCCCGATGCATCAACGTGCACCACTTGCCGCACCTCGTCCCCGTCCTTGTCCGGGTCCTGAAAGGTGATATAGAGCCCCTCTGAGCAAACACTCAGTGAAAATAAAAGGAATGAAAAACGATGCTATGCAAGTACGGAAAATTATGCACAATGTATATACACACTATGTATGCATAAACAAAAGGAAAGAGTAAATGTATAAGGTGGACCAAATCATTGGTATTTCACAATCAAGGCAAAACCGAGTCTTCGATCATTCAACCAATACCACTTTATTAACTAACTTCTGGCCATATAGTTTTACATAACTTTCCCGTGTCTCACTACACGTAACACATACATAAAACGTAAAAAGTATGATCAACATTGTCAAGCATTTGCTTCCACGTGTTTAACTTTACTCATTTTTATTACAGCTCATTAACTTTGATCCCTCAATCATTTTAATACCTTCCACATGAGACTATTCACTCTTTTGTCTATCTCAGTAGCCATTCACATACCCGACTATCTCAGTAACCATTCACATACTCGACTATCTCAGTAACCATTCACATACTCGACTATCTCAGTAGCCGTTTCACACACTTGGCGTTTTCAGTTGCCATCTGCCATTTTATACACACTTGGCTTTTTCAGTAGCCTCTGCCCTTTTGCACATGTTTCATTATACTTCCAGGCTATCTCTGTAGCCACTCTAGCTTCCGGGCCATCCACCACACAGCGCCTCGGAGCCTCACCACTTCCGCCACGGTAGCCACGTGTAACGTCCAACAACCACTCACCATTACACGGGCTACGACCCCATGGCCAATTGTACAATGCTTAGAATGCATGAATGAAGTGGAATGGAATGATATGCACTAACCATACTTTCTTTATCATTAACATTTAAACTAATATATAAGTACGATAAAGCGAATAAACAGAGTTCCCAAACATCGTAGTACTCAGTTTCAAACTATCGTTCAACACTTTCAAAGTGTCTAAGAAAACACCAACTTCAAACGTGATGCCGTATCATTTTGCCAAACTGTGCATGTCAAACAACAATCTAAAACATATCGAGCATATGTATAATAAGTCCCAAATCAGCATATGACTCGATCTTCACTTGAAATACGAGTAGAAACAAAGATACGAAATAAATTAACTCACATGATATGTAAATAAAGCAAGTACTCAAGTGGTGATGTAAACTAGCTAAGATTGTGGTTATCGAACAAATATTTAACTCAAGTGGCATAGAAGACTAAATAACATGTATGTCTTTTCCAATTTAGATGTATGAAAACAAATAACACATCCTAAATACTCAAATTGTATCCAAAGACAAAATGGGTTTTAGCAATTTTAGCTCTTTTCGGCTCTTAAGAATGAACCAAGCTTGGATCTCGTTATTTAATACTTTCACCACTCCATTTCTCTTTTACAACACATCCCACAGCACCTACCAATCAGCCATGAGCATTTAAATCCCACCACATTCTTTTAACAAATTACAAACCTTCCACCGCCACCGTTTTTATTCTTTTTGTTCTCACCTTTATAAATGTGCTTTAATCATGCTCGTGCTTGTCCGTCCCCTACATTAAACCATTCCACACAAGTTTAAGCTTAAAATAAAGTAGATATCTCAGCCCATTAAGAACAAAATGAAAATCTCATAAAAAAAAAAAAGAACAAAATGAAAATCAGCCCGGTTGGAGGAAAAATGTTCCAAAACTAGCTAATTTAAAGTATAGTTTTGGCCAAAAGAGAAAAATATCATAAATTCATGAGTTTACCCTCCTAAGATGATTTTCATGTGTAAAAATATGGCCATAAACACCCAAAATTCCAGAATTGAAAACCCCAAATTAAAAGTCAAGAAAACTCAATTTTTGTCAAAACTAAAAGCTTAGAATCCACCATTAATGGAGTTTTCTTAAAGCTTGAAGAACATCCATGGTTTTCAACTATTAAAGAAACTAAAACAATGCCTCCTAGAGTTGGTAAACATGGGTTGACTATCAATTTTCAGATTTCAAAGTGAAGGAAACAACTCCCATAGCAAAATCAAAACAATCAAAAGAGAACCCAACAATTTGACCAAAAACCTAGAAATTCCCCTTAAGAAATCTTACTTGAAACTTGAAATTGCTTGCTTAATCCTTCCTAGAATGATGAATCCACCATGAATCAACAAATCCCCTTTGAATCCACACTCAAAAACTCCAAGTGAAGGAAAAGAGAAAAAAACAAGAAAGGGAGAGGGAGAGAGGGTTACGGGTTTGGGGGGGGGGGGAAGGAGAGTGAAAAATGTTTTTTCTTTTTATTTTTATTTTTTCCTTTTCTCTTAATTTCTATATATATATATATTCCAATTTTCAAATCAAAATATCAACTTAAATCTATTTACTTGGAGCCCCTTCCACCTCCTAATTTTAATCCAAACCCTTCCTCAAAATCCCTTTTACTAACTAACCCCTAACCTCTAACTAATCACTAACTCACCCCCACCAACTAACTATGGTTAATTGTTAATTAACCAATATACAGACACTTAGCATAAGTTTTTTTTTTCTAATTACTGACTATAACAAAATAAAAGCAAATAAGAACAATTCCAACTACCCGTCAACAAACCTCGGGCCTTTACAGTGTATATAAAATTGGCAATTGTAAAGTGCAAGGGTATATCTTGCTATTTAGTTAGTGCAGGGGTATGTTTTGCAACAAGTTGAAAGTGTAGGGGTATATTTTACATTTTACCCTATAAATAAAGATAAAAAAAATATAGAATTTATCAGAATCTTTTCTAAAATTATAGATATATAAATAAAAATAAAAGTATTGCATAGATATTTATTTAAAAGAATAAATTAATATTTATTCATATATGATCCCCCTTGCCCAACCTAACATCCGTCCATGATTTCATTCCATCATTTGAAAAATATATATTTCCTTTCTAAGTTCTATTTTATTTTTATTTAACCTTTTATCATAAAGTAAAAACTATTTTTCATTTTATGGTGTTTTTCTTCCTAACCAATACCTATGGTGTTTCTACCTAACTAATGCTTTGTCGCTACCGTCCTAAACGACGAGGTGATTAAAAGCAAAAGTCGCCATCAATCATTGGGTTTAAATAGGGTGTGATTGATCACCCGATTTTAAAAGACGTTTTACAAGTAAACAAATAAAAATGGGTTCGGGAGTTTATTCATGTTTAGGGAAGGTGTTAGCACCCTAATCATTCGTTTAAAAAAACGATTACTGTTTTAGTTATCATGTCTTTAAAGCCTCTTAAAACATAATGTTATTTTTATCATTTTTAAATGTCTCACATTTATTTAATCAATATCACTAATCAATTTAAGGATATTGTTAAATAACTGTGAGTGGCATGAAGCCATTAGAAAATAGTTTTTGTGGTTTGTTTTGGAATGTCTCATATTTATTTAATCATATCATTAATCTTTATAATGATATCATTAAATAAGTATGAGTGGCTTGACGCCATTTGAAAAACATTTTTTTTAAATCAATGGTAAAATAATCAAACTATAAAATTTCCTATTTTCATGAAATTTTGGGATCAAAGTATCCTTGTACTCCCAAAATTTTAATGATAGGAAATTTTTTGGAATGAATTGTTTTGGAGAAAAAGTCATCATTTTTTTTTAATAATCCTTATTTAGAGTATTTTAATTATCTATGAAAAAATATTTTAAACCTTAGATGAAGACTCAAAATCTTTATTAATTTAGGATCATGACTTTCTTATATTACCAAGTTTCAATTTAATTAATTACTCATAGCTAAATCATTTTTTTATCAAATCAAAAATGTTAAATCCAAATAAAAGTTCAAAATATATGGAATTTGGGATCAAAGTATCCTTGTACTCCCAAATTTCAATTGTTTGAAATTTTATTTGAAAAATTAATTATCCATGGCTAAATCTATTTTTTTTTACTCATATTTTAAAACAAAGTAAAAATTTGAATTCTTGAAACTTCATTTGGGGAAAATTAAATCTTACAAATAGAATACATTTTTTAAAAACTAAATATGTTAAACCAAATAAATGTTCAAAATTCATGAAATTTTATTTTTAAAAGTTAATTATCCATTGACAAATAACTTTTCACTAATATTTTAAAACTAAGTAAAAATTAGAACTCTTGTAATTTGTTTGGGAAAAATTAATTCTCACACATAAGTCATTTTTATCAAATTAAATATGTTAAACCAAATAAAAGTTCAAAATTCATGAAATTTGGGATCAAAGTATCCTTAGATTCCCAAATTTCAATTATATGAAATTTTATTTGGAAAATTAATCATCCATTGAAAAATTATTTTTTTATTAAGTTAAATATGTTAAATCAAATAAAAGTTCAAAATTCATGAAATTTGGGATCAAAGTATCCTTGTACTCCCAAATTTCAATCATATGAAATTTTATTTGAAAAAGTTAATCATTAATTGGCAAATAATTTTTTTATTAAATTAAATATGTTAAATCAAATAAAAGTTCAAAATTTATGAAATTTGGGATCAAAGTATCCTTATACTCCCAAATTTCAATCATATGAAATTTTATTTGAAAAGTTAATCATTAATTGGCAAATAATTTTGTTTTAATCAAACTAGATATTTAAAACCAAATGTCCAAAATTCATGAAAATTGGGGATCAAAGTATCTTAGTTATTAATATTTTAGAGCAAGTAAGAAAAAAAAATTACTTTAAAAGAAAAGATACAATTTCTTAATTATTTTTTTTTAACTCAAACCAAAGCCCAAAACATACTTAATCAATTGACCATTTCATCAAAGACAAGGGAAAAGTTACATTTTTAATCATGCTAGAGATACATGAACATGATTGATAAATGTAAAACACATTATTAGAACAAGAAGAGATGCTAGGCATAATAAACATGGATATTTTTCTAGACATGCAAGTATTATGAACTTATACATCCTTTTTCTTTTTTTTCTTTTTTTAAAATGGGTTATATCCTAAGCCAAACTAGAACACTTTTTGTTTAGACATTCTTTAAAATGAGTTGGATGCTACATAAAACCATGGATTTAAACTTTAAACTTAGATCTATATTATTATTTTTTTTTTTTTTTAACACAAATAAGCATTCATCAACTCAAATACTTTAAACATTCCATAAATTTTAATTTGGGAACTAAATTTTTCCAAAGGACAATCTTTCAAATTAGTTGGAACCTACATAAAACTTCATGGATTTAAACTTTAAACTTGGATCTATATCATTGCTATTATTTTTTTTAACACAAATAAGCATTCATCAACTCAAATACTTTAAACATTCCATAAATTTTAATTTGGGAACTACATTATTTTTTTTTAAGAATAAAAGTCATCAATCAAAATAAAGAGGATCCTAAAGGAGTCTCATAGGACTTTAAACTTGAATTTTAAATTTTAAAGAGAATCTTCAACTAAAAGAGAGAAGAAAAAAACAAATCATTCACATACTATAAAATTAGCTAAAAAAAAACATAACATCATTTGAATGACTATGAAATGAAAACGTATATAAAGAAAAAAAAATCAATAGATGATAAAAAAAAACTAATTTCTTACCAATATTGATGTTGGTGTAATATGAGGATAGAGGTTTGTTATTGATTTTTTTGTAGAGAGGGGGAAAGAATAATGGGAGTGATTTATTGTTTTGGAGAGAGATTAAGTGGTGATAATAAAAAAAATCATAGATTTAGAGAGAGGGAAAGGGGGGATCGGTGGAAAAATGGGGGGAAGAGGGTTTTGGAGATTTGTGGGTTGTTGGGTGGTTGGGTATTTTTTTAGAGAGTGAAAAAGAGAAGTTAATTTTTGGTAGTTGTCTTAAATGAACAAAATGAGGAGATTAAATAGGGAGGGAAGTTGGGATTTTATTATTATTTTTTTATTTCTCTTCTTACCGTTGGATTGTTCCTTTTTTATTTTTTTTTATTTTATTTAAACTAAAGGGATTTATATACATTTATATTTTTACAAAAATTTGAAATATCTTCTTCCTATTTCCCCCTCTTTTTCCTAAAATAAAATTATTATTCATTTTAATTTTAATTTAAAAATACCTTTTTTAGTTTATCCAAATTTTTAAGCATAATTTTTCCTATTTTAGTAAGACTTCTTTTACACTTTTTTTCATTTTTCACTTAACCAAAATTTCATCTATAATTTTTCCTATTTTAACAAAACTAACTTCACACTCTTCCACCTCTTTTAGCTTAACCAAAAATTTACCCATAATTTTTCTTATTTTAGTAAGACTTTCTTAACACCTTTTCCATTTTTATCTAGTAAATAAATAATAAAACATTTTTTTTAAAGCTTTTTGGATTAAGATAATTAAAAAAAAGATATGCTCATCTAAAATGTTTAGGATAAAAATTAATTAATTAGTTAGTCAATTGGTCAATTTTAATTTTCGTATTAATAAAAATTTAATTTTTAAATGATACTAGACAAAATTAGGGGTCTACATGCTTCATACTCGACATTTTTCTTCCTTGTTCACACGAGATGTGTTTACTACCCAACTCTAAACCAAAAAAAAAAAAAACATTCCTATTTTTTAGTTTAGGTTAAAATTACTTCCATATAAATAATTATTCTTTCAGAATCTGAGTCACATAGCAATTTCACGTTACTTATCATTACTTTAATTTTTTTCTTTTAAATAATAACTTTAATTTTTAAACATGAAGTTTTTTCATTCTTTTATTTCTACTCTTTGTCCCGGTTTTTTTCAGTTAATGCTTTCATGCAAATGATTTATCAAAAGCCATCCTCTTTCTGTTTGAAGAATCCAAAAAACGAATAATCTCAATTCTGTTGAAATTTACGGTTCGTGAAAATTGGGCAACATATGAAACTACTGAAGTATCTCTGGTAGGCTAACTATTGGTTGAAGTTGTTTGTGGGCTTTGTTGATGATGTTTTTTTTTTTTTTTGAAATATTGATGGGATACATATGAAAAGTGTGCATCAAATTTTGTAAGCCAATATCAATATTTCAATGTACTCTAATTATGAAAAATAATATAGATATATTGGACATCTTCCTGCAATTCATAATCTTTCCTGGATATTAACCAGGTTATGATCCATTTCTAATGTTTATGATAATCAAACCGTACACTAGATTTGAATGCATTTTAAGATGTGAATACATTCTTATTAAAGAAAAGTTATCCTCTTTGAAGTAGTAGTATATACAGTAGGTTGCAACAAGCCAATTTTTATGGTAAGTTTGTGAATAAGTATTTAGGTTGTGCAACTTTTTTTTTAGATTCTACATATTTTGTTGATTCAAAATACACATATTACTGGTGCATTTCAATATGGTACTGTGAAGATATTTTCCCAATTTATTTGGCGGGCTTTTCTAATGATGAGTTTTAGATATTTGAATGAAACAACCACGGTAAGCGTTCATCAAATTTCATAAGTCTATATATGTCAATATCACTCTAACGTGGAAAAATGATATAAATATATTGGTCATGTTCCAAGATATAATCCATTTCAAATGTTCATGATAATAATAAAAAAAAACCGTTGGAATTGGAATTGAACCTAAAACAAATGGTATTCTTTCGAAAAGAGTTATCCTCCTTATATTATTTGTGTATGTTGATAAGTTGGGTGAGCATGTGTTTTAAGAGGGTGGTTATATTTTGAAAAAGATTTTTCTTTTTTCAAAATCAGATTCGCAACACAACTCACTCTGGTAATCAATCAACCATGAATTTTTTTTTATATTTTTCTTTCTACTCTTTGTTCCGATTTATTCCAATTATGATTTATTACAAATTGTTAATCAATGGCCTCCCTCTTTCTATTTAACAAATCTAGGGAAAAATAAGAATAGCATTACCTATAAACTCTACAATTCCAAAACTTGGCCAATCAATGAAACCTATGAGTGTCTTCGGTAGGTTGCAATGAGCAATGGTAAGTTTGTGAATAAGTATTTGGTTTTCGCAACTTTTGTTTTTATATTATATTATACATTCTTTTTTGGTTCAAAAATCACAGATTACCAATGCATTCCAACTGGTTATTATCAAGATATTGACCCAATTTATTGTGCGGGCTTTGCTAATGATCAGTTTTACTTATTTTAGTGAACAAACACGGCAAGTATTCATCAAATTTCATAAGTCTATTTATATTTATCTAAAATAATAAATAATATTTATTCATACAAATATAAAAAAAAAAAAAAATTATTGGAAGACCATGCCTCTTTGCTCATCCTTACATCCGTCTCTAATCTCATTCCATCATTTTTTAAATATAATTCCTTTCTAAGTTATATTCTATCTTTATTTAACCTTTTATCCTGAATTAAAAACCTTTTTTATTTTATGGTGTTTTCTCCCTAACCCATATAATGCACACTCATGGTATTTTCTACCTAACTAATGTTTCATACTAGGCTTGTTTTTTCCCAAGTCACACGAGATGTGTTTATTGCCAAACTTTAACCAAAAAATCGTTCATACTTTTTAGTTTAGGTTCTAATTACTTCCCTATAAATAATTCTTCTTTAAGAATCTGACTCACATAGCAATTTCACTTTACTAATCATTACTTTAATTTTTTCTCCTATAAATAATATTTTATTTTTTACCCATGAAAATTTTTGTTCCTTCATTTCTACTCTTGACCTGATTTATTTTGATTATGATTTCAAGCATAATTATTTACCAGTGGCCACCCTCTTTCTCTTTGACAATTCCAGAGAAAGGAAGAATCTCAATTTCGTTGAACTTTACGCTTCAAGGAAATTGGAAGCCATATGAAACCACTAGAGTGTCTTCGTTAAGCGGCATATGGCCAATTTTTTTACTATAATATGGTAAGTTTATGAATAAATATTAATCTGGTTGTGCATACTTTCTTTTTTCTTTCTTTGTACATAATTTGTTGGTTAAAAACACATAAATTACAGATGCATTTCAACCTTTATTGTCAATACATTGGCCGAACTTGTTTGCTGGCTCAGTTGATGATCTTTTTTAGAAATATGGATGAGATACACATGGAAAGTGTGCATCAAATTTTGTAAGCCAAGATCAATATTTCAATGTCACTCTAATGTGGAAAAATAATATAGATATATTGAACATCTTCAAACGATCCATAATCTTTCTGGGATATCAACTAGGTTGTGATCCATTTCTAATGTTCATGACAATGAAACAGTGCACTAGAATTGAACCCATTTTAAGATGTGAATAGAATTCGTATTAAGGATGGGTTATCCTCTTGAAAGTAGTGGTGTCTTCAGTAGGTTGCAATGAGCCAATTTTATGGTAAGTTTGTGAATAAGTATTTCAATTGTACAATTTTTTTGTTTAGATTTTACATATTTTGTTGCTTCAAAAAACAAAGATTACTGCATTATAATAGGTTATTGTTAACATATTGGCCCAACTTATTGGGCGGGCTTTTCTAATGATGAGTTTTGGATATTTGAATGAAACAAGCACGAAAAGTGTTCATCAAATTTCATAAGCCTATATCTAAATATCACTCTTACGTGGAAAAATAATATAGATATGTTGGTCATCTTCTAACATATAATCTATTTCAAATGTTCATAACAATCAAACAAAGCATTGGAATAAGAATGCAAATTGAATTCTTGCGAAAAGGAGTTGTATTAGTGGTGTGTGTTGATAAGTTGGGTGAGCATGTGTTTTGAGAGGGGTGATTCTATTTTTTGAAAAACATTTTTATTTTTTAGAATCAGAGTTGTAACACAACCAAGGTGTTTAAAGTCACCGATAACGTCGAATTGTTGCTCAACATATCTCTAGAAAAGAGGCTCGATTTATGGATCAAGTGTAAAGTGATGTCTTTTTCCTTGCAACGATTTATCCACGATATTTAAAAATATCGCCGACATTGATAAAATATTAGCAAAATATGTAAAATGTATTCGATTATACCTAATTATCGTTAAGCCCAACGCATAAGCGCTCAGCAAAAAAATATATTAAATACTATATAGGACCAAAAACAATGCTCAAGGCCCATTTTTCACATACGAAACTTAGCTCTAGCTTGGAGATGTTATTTATTCAAAAAGAATCACCCTCCTATCTATTCTATCTTCGATGTGGGTAAACAACAAAACAAATTTTACATGTGTCAGTCATTTATAACTCATGTGATATGGCCCCAATCTCTTTCCCCTTCCTCTCCACCTATTACTCCTCTTCTTCTTTGTTTAATTTTTCTTTTTATTGTATTTCAATTGTTTTTTATTTAATTCTTGACCCACCGTTAATCTTTTATTAAATTATAATCAAGATAATATGATATAACTATTATTAATTACTATAGTTATTTTGTATTAATTTTGCAAGAAAATTAATTTAAAATTAATAATTATTTTATTATAAAAACAATTCTAAAATTACATTAAATATTACTATTATTATTCTTGTTATTACTATTTTATTTATATTTTCATCCCAAAATAATGAGTGAGTGAAGATAGTATTATAGAGAGTGTGTTTGGTTAGTTTTAGGAATAAAAAATATGAAATGAACATATAAATATAAATATATTTTAAAGAATTTGTCTCAATAGCATAATCATGCTCACTAATTACTAAAATGTCTTAACTTCTTAAAAATTACTCAAATAGCATAATTATAATTCATTAAATTATTAAACTATAGTTCAATAAATTATTTACCTATTTTTCATGAGTATTTATGTAACGACACGATTTTTCGTAAAATCCTTTAAAACAAATGTGCAGCGGAAAACTTGATTTTATAGAAAAACGGCATGGGTCTATTTAAAATTCGGATAATCCAAAACCTGTTTACATCACAATTTTTCAGAAAAAGCAATAACCTGGAATACACATTTCATATCATGATGAAACTTCTAAAGAAAGTTTTAAAGTCCAAAATATATACAAATGCTCCATCGAGCTCAAAATGATACATAATAAAAAGTGATGCAATGTTCATGAGCATTCAAGAATGCTACACCCAAAATCAGTTGCGTTCATGTCCATTCATTATCTCGATCGGTCACGCGGCACCACCTCCTCTATTTCGTCCTCTACCACGAGTCTTACTTGAAAAATTGTAATGGTAGCAACATTAGCATAAAAATGCTAGTGAGAGTAAAATGAAGGCAAGTAATCCTATGAACAACATTCCATGTCAGAAATTGTGTCCAAAGGCCTAGATTTCACTTTTACTACCCATTCCACATTCCAAATTCCGCATATAATCAACATACATAATATACTTCCTAAAAAGTAACGATATCAAGACTTAAAGTAAAAGTACCCGTTATTACTAAGTCTTACTATACAAGTCTAAAGATTATGTAATTGCATTACTAACTATCTTTATTACCCAATCAGTTTCATCGTATCATAATACCGTATGGAGCGTATCAACATACTATCATGTGCCGTATCACATATCATCGCACCATGATACCGTATGGAGCGTATCAACATAGTATCATGTGCCGTATCACATATCATCGCACCATGATACCGTAGGGAGCGTATGAACATAGTATCATGTGCCGTATCACATATCATCGCACCATGGTACCGTATGGAGCGTATCAACATACTATCATGTGCCGTATCACATATCATCGCATCATGATACCGTATGGAGCGTATCAACATACTATCATGTGCCGTATCACAAGTACCGTCCACTAAGCTACTAAAGAACATAAACCGCTCGAATTACACGAGTCAACCCTCAAGTGTAATTTCTAAGCCACTTTGACTCCCAAATCACTTAAAGTTCTTTATTCATTCACTTTCATCTAAAGTCTCCAAATCATCTTACAAGACTTCCAAACCACTCATATTTCCTCTTTTACTTCCAAAACCATAAGTACACCAAAACCACTCCACTCACATCCGAGTTTAAAGTCTCCAACCAAGTATAACTTCCGGAAGTTAGTTCCCCTCTTAACCTCGATAAAAAATAACGTAATGAAACATAATTCATAAAATTACTAACTTCCATTTTAAACTCACCTTAGATGTGAAATCCAAGCTTCCAAAGTGTCGGAGTCAAAGTCACGCAATCGATCACAAACCTACATAACAAATACACCTAACAATCATTAATTATCCGAAAATCGAGCAAACGACATCTAAACGCATAAAACGACGAAAACACGACGAAAGAGCCTAGGCATGCTCTCGGCCCTACAAGGAATAAAGGGCTCGGGTTCAGTTTTCCGGCTTTTATGCACTTTAGAGGCGTTTCAGGTTGATTTAGGATACTTTGAAAACCGAGATATCAATGGGTCACCATATTTTAGGGTTTTACAATATAATCGATTTCAGAAAAATTAAGTAAAACGTAAAATCATAACAAACTAAACACCCTAATCTTGGTCAATTGAGAGAAATTAACATGGGACGGGTTTTTCAACTCAAACTTGATTTTAGGGTTTAGAGAAGTTTCTAAAATTGCATAAAACGACTTCCTCGATTGAAATCTTCAAGCTTCGGTGTGTGAATTTGAAGATTTCAATCTCAACCTCCATTAAAACACTATTCAAAGCTTGAAATTAGAAACTTTGTCATACCTTGAGGCTTGTAGAAAATGGACGAAAATCTCGATTGCTAGGTCAAAAATGATCCTCGGGATGAGAGCTTTTCAACGAAACCGGAATTACGGCGATCTACCGAGTAAATAAGAAAAGCCAAGGAGAGAGGGAGGGAGGATGGTCTCGGCTCAAGGGGAGAAAGAAGGAAGGAGAGAAATGAGATTTTTGACCAAAGGTTGACTATTTAAGTATGAAGATCATGAATAGTAAAATTTTAAGAAATTGGAAAATGACGTCTACGTCCCTTTCTAAAAGATTTGATTAAAAATACGAAACTCGAAGATCTTAAAATAATCTAAAGGTGATTAATAATTATAATTGGCCCGTTAATAATTATTAATGTCACTGAAACTAATTTTAAGTCATAAAAGGATTGAAAAGACTTTCGAACGAAAATAACTACTAAAATCGAATTTACTAAGTTTAAACTAAACTTAAATACTTTATTTAAAATAATAAAATAAAATAAAAATTTACCTCCAAAAGTAACGGGACGTTACAATTTAATGAATTTGTATGTTTTTTTACTTTTTTTTAGTGCAAGTTCAATAATTTATCGAGTTGTTTAATTTTCCTTCCTTATTATTTTCAATGAATTTGTTAGTTTTTTTTTTTTTTTTTTTTACTTTTTTAGTTCAATAAATTATTGAAATATAATTCATTAAATCATTGAACTATAATTATGTTATTTTAGTAATTTTGAAAAGTACTAACATTTCAGTAATTAGTATGTAAAAATATGTTATTTCAGTAATTGCCCCTATATTTTAATAGGCTCTTTAGTTATAATTTATTCTGGTTCTTCAATTTTGATATGTTTACAATTTTTTATAAGGGTTTAACTCTCTTATATGGTAAATTATGATTTATTTAAGCTATGATGAAAGTTCAATACATCAAGTCTAAAAATTCACATAAGTCTCCATTGTTTCCGTTATTTTTATGGGAATGTCTGTCGACATCAACAACTCCGTTGACTACTCTTTATACTCTTTGTTCTGATTTATTCAAATTATGATTTATTACAAATTATTCTTCAATGGATTCCCTCTTTCTATTTAAAGGATCCAGAAAAAGGAAAATATCATTTCTTTTGAACTCTACGATTCACCAAACTTTGCAACCTAATGAAACCAACGGAGTGTCTTTGGTAGGTTGCAATGTAACGTCCTGTTAATTTGTGATAAAAAAAAATTTATTTATTTTATTTTAATTTAAGTAATTAAATTTTATTTATTTATCGGTAAATTAGAATTTAGTAGTTTATTTCGGTTTAATTCTTTTTAAATTACCTTTTTAGCTTAATTTCGTTTTAATGGTATAAATAATTATTAACGGGCCAATTAATAATTATTAATCACCATTGGGATAGTTTAAGATCATCGGGTTTCGTTTTATAAGTCAAAAGTCATAAAAGGACACAACCGTCATTTCCAAAATTCCTAAATATCTAAACACTATTTGCTTCATCTTCTTTAAAATGCCTAAGACCAAAAGTTGACTAAAAAACTCATCCATTTCCCTTCTTCCACGTGAGCATCAAAGAAGAAAAGGGGAAGTTTGGTTTTCGTTCAATTCTCGACGGATCGACTCGATCTTGGATACATCGGAAAGCCCTCGAGTCTAGGATCCTTTTCCACCTAACCATCGTGCTTGCCACCCGTGATATACGGAGTTCTCGGTAAGTAAAGCTTCAAACCCTAAGCTCCAAATAGTATTTTAATGGAGTTTTCTTTGTTTTCTTTCGATTTCTTGTCGTGAAACTCGGTGTTTGTAAATACGGGAGTTGTTTAAAGAGTTTTTGGAAACTTTCCCATAACCCTAAAACCGAGTTTCAGTCGAAACCCTTCCCATTTGAAATTTACCTTTTTGGGTTTGATTATAGGTTATAAATTAGTTAAATAATGTTGATTTAAATTCAATTCGGGAAATGGCATAACGTTCAAAAACCCTATTTATTGATACCCATTGAAATCGGGAATATCGAATTTGCTTGTAACCAACTCGAAACACATTTAAATTGCCTAAAAGCCGGAAAACCAAACCCGAAGCCCATTTTTCATGAGAGGGCCGAGAGCCTCATATGGGTGGTTTGTTGAGTTTTTCGTCGTTTTGTACGTTTAGTTGTTATTTGATCGTTAGTAGGTAATTTATTGATTTTGAGATATAATTCTAATTGTAGGTGTTTTCGAACCGTTCGTGTGATCGCTCTTGCAGATTTAGGAGCGAAGTCATCTCTTTCTAAGGTGAGAATAGTTAGGATTTAAAGTAACTATAGAAAGCAAATAAGTATAATGGTTTGTAGAATTGGGAACTAAGACTAGAATTCGAATCTAAGATAGAGGGAAGTGAGTTAGTGCCCTTAGGATTAGAAGTGAATCCTTTAAGTGAGAACTGAGGAGTTCTCAAGGAAAGCATTGAATCTTAGAAATTACTAAGTTAGATTCGTTTCGAAGCTTAGGTTGGATCATTGGAAGTTAAAAGATCCAACTTGTATTTTGAACGATTAATAGAACCTCGGATTATGTTGGAATTTTAGAATCCTGGAAGGTATAAGTTAATCGTTTAAGATAGGTTTTACTTTTATTATTGTAGCGGAGTTCGATTTACGTATCGTTCTTTCGGAGTTTCCTATTTATTTACTTTATGTCTTTTACTTTATGTCCTTTACTTTATGCCCTTTACTTTAAGTTTGTATCGGCTACTTTAATTCCGCACTTTATTTATTTACACAAAAACATATCATATTGCATCATAACATCTCGCATCATGGAAAATAAGAGAGAATGAGAAAGACATGAATGGCAGAATGATGGATCCTACGGGATAGACCACATTACCTTCATAGAAAAAGAAGAGAGAATGAGAAAGACATGAATGGGAGAATGATGGATCCTACGGGATAGACCACATTACCTTCATAGAAAAAGAAGAGAAAGTGAGAAAGAAAAGGAGGGAGAACGATGGATCCTACCGGATAGACCACGTTACCTTCTTCATGCATAAGGGCGTATGCGAATCCTATGGGATGTCCTCATACATTCATGCTTATGATCGATGAAATAGAGAATCGAGATGTTTTATGTTTATGCAAAGTTTATTTATTTTTCTTATTTATGTCGTAATAAGTTAATGGATGAGGATTGACTACGAGTGTTAGTAATATCATCATTTGGAGAATTTAGAATGAAATTATCTAAAGTTTGGAGAACTTTAGATTTGATTGTGTAAGAATAATTGGACACAAATCGGAAATGCGAGTTTGAGGTCTATCTTTATTTTTTATTCTTATTATTCTCACTGGGCTTAAGTTGTTAGCTCATGATATTACAACCAATTTCAGGTAATGCCTTGGTTAGAGGTCATGGGAGAGGAGGTGGTGCTGCGTGATCGAGGGATGATGACCTCGAGATGGACTCAGTTGTTGTAAAGTCTATGTATTTAATTTTGTGAACTTTAAAGACTTTGATGATTTGTACATTTGTATTTTAGCTCATAAGAGCTTATTATCATTGTCTTATGATATTAAATCTTTGAACTTCTGATTTGGGGCTTATAGTTCCATGTGATTTTATTAGATTTTGAAATTAGGATGTAAGCAGGTTTTGGCTAGCCAATTTTCAAACATAACCACGCCAATTTTTCTTAAAATAAAATACTTCCGCTGTGTTTTCTAATTTAAATGATTTTAAAATAGTCAGGTCGTCACATGCAACAAGCCAATTTTATGGTAAGTTTGTCAATAAGTAATTGGGTTTTACATTTTTGACTTTACATAATTTGTTGGTTCTAAAACCACAGGTTACCAGTGCATTCCAACTAGTTATTGTCAAGATATTGGCCCAATTTATTAGTCATGTTTTGCTAATTAGGGATGTGCAAAAAAACTGAAATACCAAAAAATCAGACCGGAAGGAGCTGGACCAACCGGTTCGGTCCGGCTTTATCTCTATTTCCGGTTTTCTTGGTTTATTGATATGAAAAACCGATTATTTTTTGTTTTTTCCGGTTTAAAACTTACAAGAGCCGAATAAACCGAACCGAACCGAACCGATGTATAAATAAACTATTATATTATTATTGCTTTTTAAATATCCTTATATTATTTTACTCCTCATTTATCCTCAGATCTTATATTAGGCCCTCTTTCCCTCTCTAAAAAACGTTTTCTTCTCTTCATCTTAGACTCTCTCTCAAACTCGTCTTCTCTTCTTCCTCTTTCATCTGAGTTCATCGCCTCACTGTCTAAGTTCATCGCCGCCTACTCCTATATGAGTACATCGCTTTCATCGTCGTTCTCTAACTTCGTGATTAGTTTTTTTCCTCATCTACACTCTTCTTTTCTTCATTGTTTTTTCTTTTTCTAATTCAAATCACCTCCATAATTGTGATTCATATTTTTAAAAACTAAGATCTGAGGGTTTTGAATCTCAGAGCTGAGATTTTAAAACTCATGTCTAAGGTTTAGAATCTCATATTTGAGTTTTAAAATCTCATATATGAGATTCAAAACCCTCGGATCTAAGGAATTTCATAATCTATACCTTAGATCTGATGTTTTTGAAATCAGAACAGAGTCTTAAAATTTCAGATATGAGGTTTTAAATCTCATATCAGAGTTTTAAACTCATTACTAAATCTTAACTTTAAAACTTGATTTGAGTTTTGGGTCTGTAAGTATGTAGTTTTTGTTTGAGGAAAAAAATCTATTTTGTGAGGAAAACTGAAAAACCAAACCGATCAAACTGAAAATTTATAAAACTGAAACCATTGGTTCTCCGAAAAAAGTAGAATTGCTCGGTTCACAAGTTTGATGACTCGAGCATCTCGGTTCGATAGTCAATTTCGTCCAAAACCGGACCAAACCGGACCGAGACCAACCCTTTTGCTAATGCTCGGTTTTAGATATTTGAATGGAACAAACATAGAAAGTGTTCATCAAATTTCATAAATATATAAAAAAAGTTTAACGAAAAATTGTGGGGCAATGACCCCCTTTGCTCATCCCTCCATCCGTCCCTGATCTCATTTCATCCTTTTTTTGAAATATAATTCCTTTCTATATTCTATTCTATCTTTATTTAACATTTTATCTTGAATTAAAAACTATTTTTATTCTATGGTGTTTTCTCCCAAATTCATATAATGCATGCTCATGGTGTTTTTTACCCAACTAAATTGTTCATGCTTGATGTTTTTTCTCTCTTCATACGAGATGTGTTTATTGCCCAACTCTAAACCAAAAAATGATTCCTACTTTTTAGTTGTAACGTCCCGTTATTTTTGTGATAAAAAAAAACTTTTATTTATTTTATTTTAATTTAAGTAATTTAAGTTCATTTATTTATCATTAAATTAGAATTTATTAGTTTATTTCATTTTAAGTCATTTTAATGGCTTTATTTATTTAAATACGTTTTAATGGTATTAATAATTATTAACGGGCCAATTAATAATTATTAATCACCATTGGTATAGTTTGAGATGTTCGGGATTCGTTTTATAAGTTAAAAGTCATATGTAACGACCCGTTACCAAGTAAGGGTATTTTAGTAATTTCTCAAACCTTCAAATTAAAACCACAAGTTTAATTTAATATTTTTAGATGACGTGGATCATCTCGTCATTACGATTCCAACGCAACTGACGGATCGTCGTTCTGAGTCCCGATGAATGAGTTATGACCGTTTTTACATAGTGGCATTTTCGTAATTAACCAAAGTCGGGATTAAACCCTAAATTCTTCTTCTTCTTCCTCCCTAATCCGAAAAGCAGCCCCCATTTTATCACTTTTTCTCCCATTTTCGCCTAAATGACATCTCCTGGATTGAATTCTCCATAACTTCATCATCCGGACTCCGATTTACGCAAGTAAATTCTGACCGTTTTCCGTTATCTTTCCATTAACGCTAATTTCATAGCAAGATCAGTTCTGTATAAAAATTTATGACTTAAAAACCCTTCGGGTTTGATATGATTTTTGGACTCTGATCGGTCTGTATTTTCTAATTCATCGTTGTAGGTTGTTTTTGTATCGATGTTCTTGAAATTAGATTAGTTTCAAAAGGTGGGGATTATTTACTTCATACTTTGAAAGAGAAGTAAGCTTTTTGAAAATGCAATTCAAGGTGAGTAGAATTATGTTAAGATTTAAATTGTGAATGTTTGTATTTTTCTTTTTCTTTATAAGTTGATCTCTGTTTTTTAGAATGAAATTGGATGTTTTAAATGATTAATAATAAGATTTTGGGGCTGTTTATAAACTTTTATAATTTGGAGTTTAAGGATGTGTAAAAGTGGATTAAAGCATGCTAAATTGTGGCTATCGATATCGATTTACGGTAGAACTGAAACTATGAGTTTTCTATGATGTTCTTGGATGTATAAGCGTATATTGGGTGTTTAAGGTTACCTTGAATGTTTAAAAGTGGATTAAACATTGTTAGTTGAGAATTACTACGGTTGTCTGACTAGTGCCCTTTAAGTCGATAAATTTAAGCCTAGGTGGTTAGTTAGTCGAATTTGTTCTTTGAATCCTTTGTGGCTATTTTCCAAATGTTTAGGGGCTGTTTTGGGAGTCATTTTTATAGCCGTTATGCCGCTGAAAATTAGTTAGAAAATTATTAATTTTAGAATGTCTGAAAAAGGAGCGAAACTACACTAGTTTTGGCTAGTTTCGTTTCTAGATCGGTAAATCGTTGGGAGTTGTTGGAAGTGATCCCAAAATGGTTCTATGAGTGATTTTGGGATATTTTGGAATGATTTAAAGGCGAATTTTCTAGAAATTTAGTTTAGAGAATTTCGACCTAGAAAGAGGGTTGTTTCGAGAAGTTTGAGTTTAGACTCGTTTGAACATCATAGTAGTGATGTGTGAATCATATTACTTTAAAATACCTTGGGTAATATGGTTGTAGGTTCGCATTAGGCAAGGCCTTGTCTAATGAAGAATAGCTGTTAGGGGAGATTATTTAGTGTGCACAACTTAAATAACACCTAACGGGGCAGGTTCATTCCATCCGTACAATGGAAAAGAATATCCCTAAAGGATTTAAATTGTAGAAAAATTATGTTTAAATTCCTTATGGGCGTAGTCTCTCTTTGTTTGTGAATAAAGAGGAGATTAAAGGTATTAAACGGGAAAAGAATATCCCTAAAGGATTTAAATTGTAGAAAAATTATGTTTAAATTCCTTATGGGTGTAGTCTCTCTTTGTTTGCGGACAAAGAGGAGATTAGAGGTATTAGGGAAAGTTAAAGATCGAAAAGTTTTAAAATGAGAAAGAGAGTTTAAAACTGTTTCGAATGTTTTATTCTTTTAGTTTGCGGATTAAAAGATAATGTGGAGGAATGAGTTAAACTTTGAGAGTTTTGGGTGAAAGCGAATTTTCTAAGTCGGTGAGGCCGATTAAGGACTTAAAGTCTTAGAAAAATCTCTCATGGCATGATTTTTATTTTAACATTTTTCTACTCATTGGGCGTAGCCTCATGATGCTACAACTATTTTTTTCAGGTAAAGGAAAGAAGAAACTCCAGGTGGGCGATGTGGTTCGATGTGGTGTTCGGTTGGCATGGATTTGCACGCCGGCGATTTATTTTCTTCTTTCTTTGTTTTCTTTTGGGAATTATTAAATTTCATGTTTTTGGTTTTATTTTAATTATGTGAAGTTGTTAAATTTCTGATTGAGAATTTTATAGACAATGGTTGAGATTGTCTTGATTTTAATGATTTATTGTTTTAAAAATAAAACCGATCGGTTGTGAATGATATTTGGTTTGATTTCAAATGAGAAGAACTTGACTTTTGTTTTAAATGCTTCTGATGTCTTTATATTATGAATTCCACGTGTTTTGGGATTTTTTAGAAATTTCGGGTTGTTACATCATAAAAGGGCAAAATCGTAATTTCCAACTTCCTAAATATCTAATTACTCTTTGCTCATCTTCTTTAAATGACCATTGACTCAAATTGACCAAATCTTCATCCATTTCTTCTCCAAACCCGAGCAAATAGAGGAGGAAAAGAGGAGAGGAAGAAACTGTCGCCCCGGCTTCGTTTCTTGGCCGTTTTGCGTGATTTCAGATGCGTTGGAAAGCTGTCGCCGAGACCTTTCTACCCATTCCACTCTTGGAACGTTTCCAACTCTCTAAGGTAAGCCCTAGATTTCGAATTCTCATAGTATTTCCATGGAAATTGTTTCAAGCTTTGAGTTCTTGGCCAAAACCTCCATCCCTTTCCAATTTTGTTGTTGAATGTTGATGGAAAAAAAACTATTGGCTAACTATTATTTGATTTTCCTAAACCCTAAAACCGAGTTTCAAATAAACCCTTCCCGTTTGAAATTTACCCTTTTGGGTTTGAAAATGGGTTAGAAATTAATGAATGAATGTTTATTTAAATTCGATTCGGGAAAGGGATTAATGTTCAAAAACCCTAATTATCGATACCCATTTAAATCGGGAATATCGAATTTGCTTAAAACCAACTCGAAACACTTTTGAATTGTCTAAAAGCCGGAAAATCAAACCCAAAGCCTATTTTTGATGATAGGGCTGTGGGCCCCAAGTGGGAAGTTGTTGGGTTTTTCGTCGCTTTGTATGTTTAACTGATGTTTGATTGATAGTTGGTAAAGTTATTGATTGTGTGATATAATTCGATTGTAGGTGTTTTGGATCCGCTTGCGTGATCGCTCCTTCGGACTTAGGAGCAAAGTCATCTTTTATTAAAGGTGAGAATAGTTAGGATTTAAAGTAATTATAGAAATCGAATGAGTGTGAAGGTTTGTAGAGTTTGAAACTAAGATTAGAATCCGAACCTAAGATTAGAGGGTTGTGAGTTAGTGCCCTTAGGATTAAGAGTTAATCCTTTAAGTGAGAACTTAGAAGTTCTCAAGGAAAGTATTGAATCTTAGAAGATTCTAAGTTAGATTCGATTCGAAGCTTAGGTTGGATCATTGGAAGTTAAAAGATCCAGCTTGTTTTTAGAACGGTTAATAGAACCTCGGATTATTGGAAGTTTAGAATCCTTGAAGGTTTAGGTTAATCGTTTATTTTATCATTCTACTCTTATTGATACCGGTCGATCGATATATCGTTCATCCGAGATGCTTGCCTACTTCTACTTTATGTCATTTACTTTTTGTCTTTTACTTTATACTTTTACTTTATGCCTTTTCTTTATTTGTGTATCGACTACTTTAATTCCGCACTTATTTACTTTTACAAGGATATGCAAGCATATGCATATCATATTGCATCATACCATTCTCGCAACATTCATGAAAAAGAATGAAAGTGAAAAAGAATGAAAGTGAAAAAGAAACGAAAGTGAAAAAGAAATGAAAGTGAAAAAGAAATGAAAGTGAAAAGAAAAGAAAGTGAATGAGAAAAGAAGGAAGATTGATGAACCCTACGTGGAGTTCACATCACCTTCAGAGAAAAGAAAGAATGTGAAAGAAAAGAAGTTAAATGGTAGCCTACGGGATGTACGCATTACTTCTTCATGCATAGGGAGTTAAATGGTAGCCTACGGGATGTACGCATTACTTCCTCATGCATAAGGTTAAATAGGAGCCTACGGGATGTCCGCATTACCTTCATTCATGCACAAAAGGGCAAATGCGAAGTCCTACGGGATGCTCTCATGCATTCATACATATGATCGATGAAAGAGAAAATTGAGATGTTTAATATGATGCAAAGTTTATTTACTTTTATTACTTTTGTCATAATAATGTTGATGGATGAGGATTGACTACTAGTGTTAGCAATATCATCCTTTAGAAAGTTTAGAATGAATGTGACGACCCGTCATTTTTAAATAAATTAAATTCAGAGAAAACAGCGGAAACCTTTTAATTTACGAAAAATTGGCGTGGTTTTGTTTGAAAATTGGCATGCCGAAAACCTGTTTACAACCTAATTTCAAATCTAATCAAAATCTCATGGACTTTAAGTCCAAATCAGGAGTTCAAATGTTTCATCACATAAAAACCACATCAAAAGCTCTTATGAGCTATATACAACATCAAAGTGTTCAAAAATTTATAAAAGTGTTACACAAACTTTACAAAGACAAGTCCATCTCGAGGCCAGCATTCCTCGATCACGCAGCACCACCTCCTTCTCCTCGACCTCTAGCCAAGGCATTACCTGAAATTGGTTGTAATATCATGAGCTAACAAACTAAGCCCAGTGAGAATAAATAGCATAAAAAGTAAAGATAGACCTCAAACTCGCATTTCGATTTGTGTCCAAATAACTGACACAATACACTCCTAAAGTCATCCAAACTCTAGGTGAAATCATTTTTTTTTTCATTCTCTAAAGGATAATACTACTAACTCTCGTAGTCTTAATCTCATCCAAATTCTTGTTATGACATAAACAGGAAAAGTAAATAACCTTTCATAACGGTAAATTATCTCGATCCTCTATCCAAGTTATATATATATATTTTCATCAACCATATGCATGGAATGCATGAAGAAGGAAATGCGGACAATCCCCGAAGGGTCCAACATTCTGACTTCTTTTCTTTCTCATTTTCATTCTTTTTCTCGAAGGAAATGCGGATAATACCCGTAGGCTCCAACATTCCAGCCTTCATTATTTCTCATTTTCATTCTTTTTCTCGAAAGGAAATGCGGATAATACCCGTAGGCTCCAACATTCTCGTACTTCTTTTATGCGAGATGTCATGGTGCAATATGTCATGGTGCGAGATGCAATGATATGCTCGCACATACTTACAAAGTAAATAAAATAGAGTGCGAATAATAAAGTAATCGAAATAAACATAAAGTAGAATACATAAAGTAAATAACATTAAGTAAAAAGAAAGGAATAGATTGTAACCTCGGATGAACGATATGTCGATCGAACTCCAATATCAATAATAAAAGTATAATCATTACTTAAACGATTAACTATACCTTCCAGGATTCTAAACTTTCAATAAATCGAGGTTCTATTAATCGTTCTAATTACAAGTTGGATTCTTAACTTCCAATGATCCAACCTTAGTTTCGTATCGAATCTAACTTAGAATCTTCTAAGATTCAAGTCTTTCTCGAGAACTTCTAAGTTCTCACTTGAAGGATTAACTTCTAATCCTAAGGGCACTAACTCATAACCCTCTAATCTTAGATTCGGATTCTAATCTTAGTTTCAAACTCTTCAAACCAATACACTCATTTGCTTTCTATAATTACTTTACATACTAATCATTCTCACCTTAATAAAAGTGAAGACTTTGCTCCTAAACACCGAAAGAGCAATCAACCACGAAGTTCAAAAACACCTACAAACGAATTATATCGTAACAATCAATAACGAAACCAACTATCATTCAAACAACTACTAAACATACAAAGCAACGAAAACCCAATAAAACCCACAAAGAGGCCCACGGCCCTATCATCAAAAACGAGTCCTGGGTTTGGTTTTTCGGCTTTTTGGCAATTCAAATACGTTTTGAGTTGGTTTTAATCAAATTCGATAATCCCGATTTCAATGGGTATCGATGAATAGTGTTTTTGAACATTACTCCCTTTCCCGAATTGAATTTAAATAAACATTCATTCATTAATTTCTAACCCATTTTCAATCCCAAAAGGGTAAATTTCAAACGGAAAGGGTTTCGACTGAAACTCGGTTTTAGGGTTATGGAATAGTTTCCAAAAACACTTAAAACTACTCCCGAATTGACAAACACCGAGTTTCACGGCAAGAAATCGAAAGAAAACAAGCAAAACTCCATTAAAACACTATTTGGAGCTTAGGGTTTGAAGAGATTCTTACCGAGAACTCCTCGGATCTCGAGAGAAACGGACGATGGCTAGGTGGGAAATGATCCTTGACCCGAGGGCTTTCCGATGGATCTAAGTGTTAGGAATGGTGTCCTAGAACTTGTAATTATTTAATTATAATAATTTATTTCGAATAAATTAAATAAATAAACATAAGTTCTTTATATAATCTAGATTGATTCAATTGACGATATTAAGAATATATGGAAATATATAAATATCAAAACATTCAAATAGTAAACCCTAAGTTACTCTTATGAAATCACGACTTAGTATGTGAGTCATACAAGAGGATTAAAGTCGAGATGAGTAACTTAAACGTGTCTACGATGAACGGATAACGTTTGGGAACCTTATCCTGGTAACATCGTTGATAGCTTCGCATTTTGTTTATAGACAAATGATCGAATCCTGATCATTCATGTGGGAGACATGAAATGGAAGTATCATATGCAATGTTGATTGTATAAGACAGGACCACGATGTTCGATCAAATTTCTCATTAGTACCGCTTTTTACGAGAAATAATCGAATATCAAACTAAGTTTATCAACCAGGTGATAGATCTCAATCCTGAGTGAAATGCGGACTCCTATTTGTGGAGTTATGTTCTTTGATTCACATGGTTGAGAGCGATCCGTAAGAACGCTCAATACACTTCTTTTTGGGAACATGACTAGATAAGTAGCTGGGAACTCATTTTCACAAGATGGAATTCATAACTTTCCTATAAATTAACGGTATCGGTGCGATACCTAAATATTTTAGGAACTTTAGGAAACTCCCTTGATGTACTCGATTCGAGACATGAACAAGTGACGTCACGACTTCTATTGATCACGAGTATCTTATCTCTAGTTCGACTAAAGATAAAGTTCATTGGAGAATCAGCGGAACACAAGGATAAAGCGGTAATTACAGGGGCAAAACGGTAAATTTATCCGCTGTAATTATGAGGGTTCCACGTGAAGGATAATATCACAGATATAAATAAATGATAAACTAAATGGACATAACTCATCTATAGTGAGGGGAGTTCAGCTATGAATCTATAGTGGAATTATTCATAGTTAGATAATAAGTAATTAACTGATTATGAGTTAATCACTTAATTGACTAATTATTAAGCCCATGATCTATAGGTCCATCGGGTCCCTATGCTAGCCCAAATATCGTAGTCGCGAAATCAAGTAGAAGAAATGGAATTTTAAGTAAAGTGAATTACTTAAAATAGGCAATATTAATTGTTTAAATATTGAGTATATTTAAACGGTAATTAATATAAACATTATTAATTGTTTAAATAATGAGTTTATTTAAACATGAAATTAATAATGAAATATTATTAATTATACATTATTAATTATTTAAATATTGAGTATATTTAAATGGTAATTAATAATTTGAAATTAATTAACAATTATTAATTGTTTAAATAATTATATTTAAACGGAAATTAATAATTAAAAATTAATTAAATTAATAATAAAATATTGTCAATAAAATTATTAATTTATGGAAATTAATAATTATTATATTTATTATTAATTATTTAAATAATGAAAATTATTTAAATGGAAATTAATAATTAAATATGAATTGGATAATATTTAGTCGGGAGAAAATATTAATATTATTTAAATAAAATATTTTATTTAAATGATAATTAATAAATTAATTAATTAAGTTGGACTTATTAATTTAAGAGAGAATTTCAAGCCCAATTGGATTAATGAACCCAATTGAGATTGGCCCAAAATAATTAATTAAATAATTTGGAATTATTTATTAAATTAATATGCAATTTTCGGCCATATATGTATTTTTGGGAAGAGATAATTGCTTGAATTATATCCTAAAATAACTACATAGATTTATTTACCCAAGATAAATAAAAGAAAAGAAAAGAAAATAATCTCTTATTTATCTATGCATTTTCGAAATTGCAAGATAAAAAGAAGAGATAATATTTTTTCTTTTTGTATTTATCTCTATAGATTAATCCTAATGTGATTAGGATTCCTATTTTTCTATAAATAGGAGGGTTGGGTCATTCATAAATCACACAATTCAATTCTTTGGAAATTGAAAAATCTCTCTTCCTTCCTTCTCCCTCCCTTGGCCGATTTTCTCATAGTGTTGGGAAGAAAAATATTTTTTTCTTCTTCCCAATTTCTTCTAAAGTTCGATCCCACAATCGAATTTCGTTTGATCGATCGGGATATAGCGTAGAAGATCCTGGTGTTCTTGAGGATTTGAAGTCAGAAAGAAACCTCCAACCGATTCTCCATTATTCAGTCAATGTAAGTTCGGTTTCAATTTTCGAATATATAAGCATGAATCTACATGTTTTATCACAAATTGCATGATGTTAATAGATCCGTTATTAAATGTTAATAAGTTTACTAAACAAAATTCCGCTAATTTAGTAAATCATCCCTTCAATTGGTATCGAGCTAATTTTAATTATCATGCAAATTTGTGATTTTCAAAATTTGGTGGGTTGCATAAAAAGTTGTTTTATGTATGTTTATATAAATTGTGGAGGTTTGCTTATTGACTGTTTAGGTATTCTTGAGGCACTTAGGATTTTTAAATTTTAGTAGAAAATTTGTAAACCCTAAATTTTAGGGTATAGGAAAAATTTGTAATTTTCCCATACCCATTGATGGTAAAATCGGCTACACCAAGGGAGGAAGAGAAGAAAATTTTTCCCCATCATTCATGATGCCCACGCCAAGGATGAGATAAGGTAAAGATATGGTAAGATATTTTAACATAATTATCTTGTTATCTCAATTTAAAAAATTTAAATATTTAAGATAAGGATAAAATCCTTTTAAAGATTATATCTCTATCTTAAATTATAAATTTAGAAATTGAGATAAGATTACATGGAAAATATTTTCTTTATTTTTCCATATAATTAAAAGATAATTATTTTAAAACAAGTATTTATGAAAATATTAAGGAGATAATATTTGCCCCATAAATACCCATGCCCACGCCTACACCATGGAGGAGAGAGAAAGATGAAGCCTCAAGATCTACAATGGAAGATTTAATTAAGTTGTAATTTAATTTTTCGTTTTAGAAATAGTGCCAAGAATACCGGTCAATTTAGCTATTTATTATTTAAATTGTTTATATGTATGATATAATTGTTTTTAAATAATATTCATGCATAAGAGTATGTCATGTAGAAAATCCCACCATAGGTTGTATGATTTTAATTAATTATACATACATGCATCATGATATAATATGTGTTATTATATGCTAATGTATGTGAAGCATGCTATAATTTTATTTTATAAATGTTATTATCAAAAATTATATTCTAATTGTTTTAGAATTAAAAGCATGCTTATTTAGTTAAAAAATTCAAAAGTTAAATCTAGTTTAAAAGTTGAATAGAAACTAAATGAATTATTTGTAATATGGAATTATTGTTTAAACAATTGGGCCAAATCCATATAAGATAAACAAATAGAAACTTTTAATTAAGGGTTAATTAAAAATTAATAATTGAGATTAATTAAATTGAACGGATCTCTCGGCGAGAAAGCTCGCCTGCGATGAGGTTTCATAAAGTTCCCCAACACCTGGAGCGCCTCTAACTGGGAGCGATCCTGGGAGAAAAGTTCAAATTAATAAATCAAAATTATTAAGACGGCGCATAATGTGATTAGTTTAAATTAGGAAAACTTGAACAATCACTTTATAAAATTAATCTAACCAATTTAAGAGTTAAAGTTGATTAGGTTAATTAAAACTTGGATTAATGAGTTAGCCTGAATTAGTCTAAGTTATGAAACCCTAAACTCAAAATATTAAGTGGGAGAAGGAAACATGTCAATGTATCCCATGGTCTCCACTAATGGGCTCAAACGTGAGATTTATACATGGCCTCTGTAACATCTGCTGCAGTGTTCATTCCCATAGGAAGGTTTATTGTATAAATCAATATCAAGTTGGGTCTCCCGAAAGGGATAAAGAATTTTAAATGAGATTGATTGAAGATGAATCTACACTTCGTAGACACTCTTCAATTTTATTTAAAAGACTAAATTAGTGGGTCACACTTAAAAGAAATTTGATAAATTGTGTTATCAAAACTCCTGGACCAAATACACGGTAAACAATGACATAGGAATATGAGTTATTCTGGAGTTGTCAATTATTCGAGTGGCATCTCGTTTTAATGATGGTAACCGACCTATCATTCGACGGCACTTCACCTAGTATCATTAAAATATCGTGACATAGTAACATGTTTTAGGGCTTTTCTGTTCATTAATATGTTCGCATTCATGCATCATATTTAATTATATGTCGAAACTTTGAGTATTTGAATGTTGAAAGCATGTTAGATTACTAAGATAAGGTTTATTTAAATTTTCGTAAGAAATGGCATCCGCTTTAGTCACAATCCTTGGAAAGAACAAACTAAATGGAGATAACTACACCTCCTGGAAAAATGAAATGAACACCATTCTCGTGGTAGAAGACTTGAAATTCGTTCTTAGTGAACTTAAACCTGATACACCTGCTACCAATGCTCCTAAAGTCATTAAGGATGCATATGAGCGCTGGTCCGGGCAAATGAAAAGGCCCGTGTTTATTTGATGGCCGGGATGAGTGACGTCTTAGCCAAGAAACATGAACCAATGGAAACGGCTTTGGAAATAGCTGATTCGTGCGAGCATGTTTGGCCAACCATCAAAACAAGCACGCCATGATGCTATAAAGTCGGTTTATAACACTCAAATGAAAGAAGGCACATCTGTTCGTGATCATGTTTTGACAATGATGAACTACTTTAACGTAGTTGAAACGAACGGGGCCATGATTGATGACGAGTCCCAGGATAAGCTTTATATTGGAATCTCTCCCATCGAGTTTTTTCAGCTTTTAAAAGCAATTTGGTCATGAACAAACCGAGCTATTCCCTCACTCAATTGCTAAACGAACTTCAAACCTTGAAGCAATGAAAAAGGAAAACAAGAAGTCGGGAGAAGCAAATGTTGTCTTCAATGCTTCTAAGAAGAAAAAGAGCTCTACTGCTAAAAAGACCAAGCTCAATGCTAAGAAGAAAGCATTTAAGGCTGAGACCAAAGAGCCTAAGGGGAAATGTTTTCATTGCAACATAGATGGACATTGGAAGAGAAATTGCCCCAAATATCTCGAAGAAAAGAAAAAGGGGAAAGAAGGTAAATTAGATTTACTTAGTGAAAAATTTGAGAAATTTATTTTGAATGGTTGATTCAATAGTCACTAACACAAAGTTTTTTTTTTAAAAACTTTACAGGTGCAGCTTGATTCTTCAACACCTTGGTTTGAAGATGACTCAAGATAGAAGTAGATTGGATTTACTGCTTTCAGTCTTTAATTTTTCATATTTCTAGTTTAGTTTAGTTTTAAATTTTGTTTTAAATTTTGAATCATGTAATAAATATTGATTCTCACCCTATAAGAATCAAATTAGGAATATTTTAATAAAAGTCGTTTAGTTAAATATTCCTTTGCAATTTTATTACAACGTTCCAAAGTGTGATTGGATGGTTATTCAAAATACTTAGAATAAAACAAATAAATTCCAAATCCAAATTCTAAACTACTAAATATCTAAATAAGTTATAAGGTTTAAAAATGTTTAAATACTTAAGTCTAGAATTACTTAAATAAGTTAAAAGGATTAACCTCTTAAAGATGGTTCTCAAGAATTTGAGATGATAACCATATTAATCCACAAACTTATGGGATATGTAAAATCGAATATCTTTGATTTATCAAAGATAAATAGACTTAAACATCACTAAAGTTAGACATTTAGATGTTAGAACTTAAGTGATAAGTAAACATTAAATCAATTTCTTATATTCCAAATATTCAGTTATTTAAAAGGATGTTTTAAAGAAGTATTACTGATATGGAATAAACAATATAGAAATTGAAAGTAATAATTAGTAAATTATTGAATTCACAAATTATTAAGGAAAAGTTCAGTAAATCAGTGATACTGAAAGTTTTAAACCTTAATTAAGATATAAAAAAAAAATTACAATGATTTTATTTCACAATAAAAACAAGTAGTTATTTAAAAGTTTAAATTGTTAAACTACTTGTAGAACTTTATTTGAGTGGGAGCGTCATAATACGAACCAAAGGACTTTTGAAGTCCAAGTGAAACTCATTGACTTCAAAATCAATGAATAAAGTTCAAAATAAGTGAAGTAAAAATGACACGAATTTTCAATAGTTGAGTTAAAAAGGGTCACTTATACTTATACATTATTTTTGGAAATAATAAGAAGTATAGAATTGTAATCATTAAACAAATGAAAGTAATGGAGAATTACTTTGTAGTGGGAGCTTAAGAATTTCGAGAATCCTAGAACCAATGTGACTAAAATAAAATTTACAAATAGTATGTTAGTGCACATAGATAAAATGGGAGATTTTATGAGTTGCACGGGCTCAAATTCGAACATGAATTTACTTCCATGTAAGAATTTGATGAAAGACCTTTGCGAATTAAACATCAAATGAGTTAAGTATAAGTAAAATGAGTTTTTACTGACTAAACTCTAAATTCGCGTGATTACTAAGTTGTTAGTAAATGAAAAAGGTATTTGAACATGATAGTTTCAAACCAATAATTAATAGAGTTTATTTTATGGCGATAAAATATGGAATCTATTACACTTAATGAAACTAACATCAGACAAAAGAAATACATACTAAACAGATGAAAACGTTACTGATAAAGTATTAAAATGACTACCATGGCTAAGTAGTTGATAGTCATCCAGTTGACTGAATTACAAGTCAAATCTCCAAAGATCTAGGACAAGTGGGAGATTGTTAGGAATGGTGTCCTAGAACTTGTAATTATTTAATTATAATAATTTATTTCGAATAAATTAAATAAATAAACATAAGTTCTTTATATAATCTAGATTGATTCAATTGACGATATTAAGAATATATGGAAATATATAAATATCAAAACATTCAAATAGTAAACCCTAAGTTACTCTTATGAAATCACGACTTAGTATGTGAGTCATACAAGAGGATTAAAGTCGAGATGAGTAACTTAAACGTGTCTACAGGTAAACGGATAACGTTTGGGAACCTTATCCTGGTAACACTGTTGATAGCTTCGCATTTTGTTTATAGACAAATGATCGAATCCTGATCATTCATGTGGGAGACATGAAATGGAAGTATCATATGCAATGTTGATTGTATAAGACAGGACCACGATGTTCGATCAAATTTCTCATTAGTACCGTTTACGAGAAATAATCGAATATCAAACTAAGTTTATCAACCGTGATAGATCTCAATCCTGAGTGAAATGCGGACTCCTATTTGTGGAGTTATGTTCTTTGATTCACATGGTTGAGAGCGATCTGTAAGAACGCTCAATACACTTCTGTTTGGGAACATGACTAGATAAGTAGCTGGGAACTCATTTTCACAAGATGGAATTCATAACTTTCCTATAAATTAACGGTATCAGTGCGATACCTAAATATTTTAGGAACTTTAGGAAACTCCCTTGATGTACTGATTCGAGACATGAACAAGTGACGTCACGACTTCTATTGATCACAGAAGTATCTTATCTCTAGTTCGACTAAAGATAAAGTTCATTGGAGAATCAGCGGGAACACAAGGATAAAGCGGTAATTACAGGGGCAAAACGGTAAATTTATCCGCCTGTAATTATGAGGGTTCCACGTGAAGGATAATATCACAGATATAAATAAATGATAAACTAAATGGACATAACTCATCTATAGTGAGGGGAGTTCAGCTATGAATCTATAGTGGAATTATTCATAGTTAGATAATAAGTAATTAACTGATTATGAGTTAATCACTTAATTGACTAATTATTAAGCCCATGATCTATAGGTCCATCGGGTCCCTATGCTAGCCCAAATATCGTAGTCGCGAAATCAAGTAGAAGAAATGGAATTTTAAGTAAAGTGAATTACTTAAAATAGGCAATATTAATTGTTTAAATATTGAGTATATTTAAACGGTAATTAATATAAACATTATTAATTGTTTAAATAATGAGTTTATTTAAACATGAAATTAATAATGAAATATTATTAATTATACATTATTAATTATTTAAATATTGAGTATATTTAAATGGTAATTAATAATTTGAAATTAATTAACAATTATTAATTGTTTAAATAATTATATTTAAACGGAAATTAATAATTAAAAATTAATTAAATTAATAATAAAATATTGTCAATAAAATTATTAATTTATGGAAATTAATAATTATTATATTTATTATTAATTATTTAAATAATGAAAATTATTTAAATGGAAATTAATAATTAAATATGAATTGGATAATATTTAGTCGGAGAGAAATATTAATATTATTTAAATAAAATATTTTATTTAAATGATAATTAATAAATTAATTAATTAAGTTGGACTTATTAATTTAAGAGAGAATTTCAAGCCCAATTGGATTAATGAACCCAATTGAGATTGGCCCAAAATAATTAATTAAATAATTTGGAATTATTTATTAAATTAATATGCAATTTTCGCCATATATGTATTTTTGGGAAGAGATAATTGCTTGAATTATATCCTAAAATAACTACATAGATTTATTTACCCAAGATAAATAAAAGAAAAGAAAAGAAAATAATCTCTTATTTATCTATGCATTTTCGAAATTGCAAGATAAAAAGAAGAGATAATATTTTTTCTTTTTGTATTTATCTCTATAGATTAATCCTAATGTGATTAGGATTCCTATTTTTCTATAAATAGGAGGGTTGGGTCATTCATAAATCACACAATTCAATTCTTTGGAAATTGAAAAATCTCTCTTCCTTCCTTCTCCCTCCCTTGGCCGATTTTCTCATAGTGTTGGGAAGAAAAATATTTTTTTCTTCTTCCCAATTTCTTCTAAAGTTCGATCCCACAATCGAATTTCGTTTGATCGATCGGGATATAGCGTAGAAGATCTGGTGTTGCTGAGGATTTGAAGCTGTAAAGAAACCTCCAACCGATTCTCCATTATTCAGTCAATGTAAGTTCCGGTTTCAATTTTCGAATATATAAGCATGAATCTACATGTTTTATCACAAATTGCATGATGTTAATAGATCCGTTATTAAATGTTAATAAGTTTACTAAACAAAATTCCGCTAATTTAGTAAATCATCCCTTCACTAAGATCAAGCCGATCCGACAAGAAACGAACGAAATCGAAATTTGGAAAAACCAATGAGGAGGCTCACGGCCTTGGAGAGAAAAGAAGAAGAAAAAAGATGAAGCTTGGTCAAATTGTGGTCAAAGTTGTGTTTTTAAAGACAAATGAATAGTGTTTTTAGATATTTTGCAAATTGGGTAATTACAACTTTGCCCTTTTATGACTTTTGGCTTAAAACGAATCCCGAACATCTCAAACTACCCCAATGGTGATTAATAATTATTAATTGGCCCGTTAATAATTATTAACACCATTAAAACGTAATTAAATAAATAAAGCCATTAAAAGGAATTAAAATGAAATAAATTACTAATTTCTAATTTAATAATAAATAAATGAATTTTAATTACTCAAATTAAAATAAAATAAATAAAAGTTTTTTTTTTTTATCACAAAATAACGGGACGTTACAGTCAACCCTCCTAAAAAGGCTTTTCGTCCCCGAAAAGTAAACTTACTAAGTGAAAAGCTGAGGATACTTTGCTCGCATCTCATCCTCACGCTCCCACGTAGCTTCTTCAGACACTTGATTCTTCCAAAGGACTTTCACCAAGTGTATAGTCTTGTTTCTCAACACCTTTTGCTCGAATGCTAAAATCTCAACTGGTGTCTCCTCATAAGACATACTAGCATCCAAAACTATCGGCTCGTGATCAATCACATGAGAAGGATCTCGCCATGTACTTCGAAGCATCGATACATGGAATACATTATGAACGCCGATAAAGAAGGTGGTAAAGCCAATCGATAAGCCACTGCTCCTACTCGCTCAAGTACCTCGAAAGGGCCAATGAACCTAGGACTCAACTTACCTTTCTTTCCAAATCTCATAACACCTTTCATAGGTGCTACCTTCAAAAACACGTGGTCCCCTGCCAAAACTCAAGTGGACTACGTCGTTTGTCTGCATAACTCTTCCATGCGCTCCTGGGCAACCCTCATCCTCTCTCTCGATCAAGTCAATAGACCGACTAGTCAATCAGAACAACTCGGGTCCCAAAAGCCTTCTCTCTCCAACCTCATCCCAGGTGAGTGGAGATCGACACTTTCTACCATAAAGTGCTTCAAAAGGTGCCATCTCAATGGTAGCCTGATAGGCGTTATTATAAGCAAACTCTACCAAGTACAACCGAGAATCCCCACTGCCCCCAAAAATCAAGAACACAAGCCCTCAACATATCCTCCAGAATCCGGTTAACTCTCTCGGTCGACCATCCATGCGGGGGTGAAAAGCATGCTAAAATCCAAGCCTGTACCCATAGGCGAATGCAAGCTCTGCCAAAACTTCGAGACAAAACGAGTGTCCCGATCGAAACAATCCTCACTGGCACACCATGTAATCTAACGATCTCCCGTAGATACAATCGTGCCCAAGTCTCAACCGGGTAGGTGATCCTCCCAGGTATAAAGTGTGCGGTCTTCATCAAACGGTCTACAATCACCCAAATGGTATCATAACCCTTGGGCGTCCTCGGCAAACCACTGATAAAGTCCATGGAAATCTCCTCCCATTTCCATTCTGGCACACTCAGAGGGTTAAGCAAACCCGATGGACTCTTCCTCAAAGCTTTGACTTGCTGACAAGTCAAACATCTACTAACAAAGTCCGCTATCTCAAACTTCATCCCCGGCCACCAATAGTGCTCTCTCAGGTCCCTGTACATCTTCGTACTACCTGGATGTATAGAGAAGATAGAACTGTGAGCCTCCTCCAATAGTTCCCTTCTAAAAGTCGATCCTAAAGGCACACATAGCCTCTTACGATACATTAGAGCACTGTCTGTAGAGAAGGTAAAATGACTAGGAACATCTGACTCAGCCTCTCTAAAACCGGCCTGCAAATGAACCTCTCCCCTCTGGGCATCAATCATCCTCTGCCTCAAAGTAGGCCCCATGGTCAAACTAGCCAGACTCACAGTGACCTCGGCAGTAAGCAATGCTATCTCAGCTCGTTCCATATCCCACCTCAAACTCAAAGGTAAGGCTGACAAAGCTGATGAATGAGAAGACTTCCTACTGAGCGCGTCAGCCACTACATTGGCTCTCCCAGGATGATACTGAATGTCACAGTCATAATCCTTGACAAGCTCTAACCATCTCCGCTGTCTCATATTCAATTCCTTCTGAGTGAAGAAATATTTGAGACTCTTATGGTCAGTAAATATCATAATCTTCTCACCATACAAATAATGCCTCCATATCTTCAATGCATGCACAACAATGCCAACTCTAAATCATGAGTCGGATATTTCTTCTCATGCTCCTTCAACCGACGAGAAGCATAAGCTATAACTTTACCATGCCGCATCAACACACATCCCAAACCTCTGTGGGAAGCATCCAGATACACAGTAAACCACCAGCCTATCAAGCGACACTAGAACAGTCTGTCACAAGTCTCCTCTTGAGCTCCTCAAAGCTCCTCTCACAATCCTCAGACCATACAAAATCAACCCCCTTCCGGGTCAAACGTGTCAAGGCTGAAGCAATCTTGGAGAAATCTTGCACAAACCGTCTATAATAGCCTGCAAGTCCCAAGAATGCGAATATCGCCCACACTCGTCGGTCTAGGCCAGGTTAGTAATCGCCTCAATCTTAGAGGGATCAACGATACTCCTCTACTCGATACTACGTGGCCTAAAAATGCCACTTCCCTCAGCCAAAACTCACACTTAGAGAACTTGGCATACAATCTCTGATCTCGTAGTACCGTCAAAACCTCTCGAAGGTGTATAGCGTGCAACTCCTCTGTCTTGGAATAAACCAAGATATCATCAATAAAAACAATCACAAACGAGTCAATGAACCTCCTAAACACCGTGTGCATAAGGTCCATAAAAGGCTGCAGGAGCGTTAGTCAAGCCAAAGGACATAACTACAAACTCATAATGTCCATAACGCGTCCTGAATGCAGTCTTGGGAATATCCTCATCCCGAATCCTCAATTGATGATAGCCAGATCTCAAATCTATCTTCGAAAAGATAGTGGCTCCCCTCAACCCGATCAAACAAGTCATCTATCCTGGGCAAAGGATACTTGTTCTTCACACGTAACACCTGGTTCAACTCCCTATAATCAATAAACAATCGCATAGAACCGTCTTTCTTCTTCACAAATAACACCTGGAGCTCCCCATGGTGAAACACTCGGGCGTATAAACCCCAAGTCTAAAAGTCCTCTGAATCGGCTCTGGAGTTCTTTCAACTCACCTGGTGCCATACGATATGGTGCTTTGGACAATGGAGCCGTCCCAGGTGCAACCTCAATCCGAAAATCAAACTGTCTTACCTGGTGGCAAACCGGCAACTCATCAGGGAAAACATCAATGAAATCCCTCACTCTCGGGCACGAACTCAAACTAGCCTCCTGGTATAGAAGTGTCAACCACACTAGCTATATAGCCCAAGGCTCCATCACTTAGAAGCATACTAGCTTCTAACATCGATATCAAAGTGGGTGCTAAGCTACTACTAGTCCCACGAAAACGCATACACGGGTCCCACATGGACTCATAAAATCAACCACTCTCTCTGACAATCAATAGTGGCACGATTAGGCGATAGCCAATCCATACCCAAAATCACATCGAAATCAGACATAGGCATGATAATCAAAGTAGCATGCAAACAACAACCCATAAAACACAAATCATCTGTACTAATCATACTATCAGCAATAATAAACTTCCCCACTGGGGTCGAAACACGCATCTCAAACCCTAACGGTGCAGACTCAAGCATAGCCGACTCAACAAAAGCAGAAGAAATAAAAGAGTGGCTAGCTCCAGAATCAAATAAAACAAAGGCCGAATGGCCCAAAACTGTCAAAGTACCAGTAACTACAGTACCTGCAGCCTCTGCCTCCTCTCTAGTAGCATAAACTCGGGCCTGATGCTGAGCAGGTGGAGGAAATCTCGGTGGTGGTGGAGGTAAAATCTGTGGCGGCTGAACAACAGGCGGAAGTCTAAACTGCTGTGCCTGGCCACCCTGACCTCTACCCCTGAACTGTCCTCTGCCTCGGTCCTGACCTCTGCCTCGGTCATGACCTCTACCTCTAACTGGAGGAGCATAAAAGGGAAGTGGTGCCTGATACGGTCTCTGCTGAGTACCCTGTCCCGGGTAACCATACTGTGGTGGCTGTGTCTGACGAAACCTACACTGTGCAGATCGATGACCCACCGACCACAAGTATAACACCTCGGTGGTAAGGCACATGCCCCAACGATGATAACTAGAACGATAATGGCAAAAGGGGGAAGGCGAGTCCCCTGTGCCCTCGATCGGTCTGAATCGAACTCCACCCCGAGCCTGCTGCGATCTGTCTCTCTTTGTGGCGGTGGTACTCGACTAGTAGGGTCGTCCTCTACCTTCCTCTTATGAGAGGAAGTCTCTCCCGATAGCGACTAGTTTGCCCTTCCTTTCTTCGATGCCAAATCTAAAGAAAGGGCAAACTCTAAAGCCTGCTCATAGGTAGTCCGGACGCAGGTGCGTAAAAAACCCCTAATCTCGGCTCTCGGCCCTACTAAAAATCTCCTCATCTTGCTCTCAGGATCAAGAACTGTCCAGGAGCAAATCTAGACAGTCGGTCAAACTCTCTCTCATACTCGGCCACCGAGCTATCACCCTGTTTCAG
The DNA here is from genome assembly GCA_028015215.1 of Gynostemma pentaphyllum. Classification (NCBI taxonomy): domain Eukaryota; kingdom Viridiplantae; phylum Streptophyta; class Magnoliopsida; order Cucurbitales; family Cucurbitaceae; genus Gynostemma; species Gynostemma pentaphyllum. Next base: position 16,216,753 of record CM051350.1, on the reverse strand, counting down.
GGTCACAAATTCCACCTCCAATCTATCTCTCAAATCAGCAGAATAGTATTTCTCATAAAATTTCTCACGAAATACCTTCCAAGTAACCTCCATAGTCAAAGAAAGTGACCTATGGAGACCTCTCCACCAATATAGAGCATCATCAACCAAAGAATACGTACCACAATGGACCTTCAGATGGTCCGGGCACCTGATAAACTCAAAAGCTCTCTCAACTCTATCAATCCGAGCTCGGCAAAAGATGGATCCAAAGACCTACCGGTTAAACTCACCAGGTGCATGTCTACTATACTCTCTCAAAAATCTAGCGACCTCGGTAGATCCAACCTGATCAACGCCACATCACCGGGTCTAGGTGGTGGTACAACAGGCAATCTTGGTCTACCAGAGATCTCGTAACAATCCCAAGATAATCCTCCTCAGAAATATAAACTCCTCGCCCCTGAACAGTGGCGGTACAACAGAATCACCAGCGGAGGTACTATAGGAATCACAGGTGGAGGTGGTGGTGGAGGTGTAGGGCTCCGAGCTCTGCCTCTACCTCTACCTCTCACTCCTGGCTCGTCTAGCCCCCCTTCTAGGAGGCATACTGAAATAAAGTCAATAAAACAAGATAAGCCACTTGTAAAAGAGGATTTACCACTCTTTTACCAAATCGAAATGAAATGCGAGTTTAAAGATAAGGTCTAGGAATACCTGGGTGCTGCGATCTCGGATGATGACTTTCGAGAATGGACTTAAAACAAAACACGAAATACAAACATGCATCGCATGTAGTCTACAGAACCCGTCGGCTCTGATACCAACTGTGACGACCCGTCATTTTTAAATAAATTAAATTCAGAGAAAACAATGAAGTCTTTTAATTTACGAAAAATTGGCGTGGTTTTGTTTGAAAATTGGCATGCCGAAAACCTGTTTACAACCTAATTTCAAATCTAATCAAAATCTCATGGACTTTAAGTCCAAATCAGGAGTTCAAATGTTTCATCACATAAAAACCACATCAAAAGCTCTTATGAGCTATATACAACATCAAAGTGTTCAAAAATTTATAAAAGTGTTACACAAACTTTACAAAGACAAGTCCATCTCGAGGCCGGCATTCCTCGATCACGCGAAGACCACCTCCTTCTCCTCGACCTCTAGCCAAGGCATTACCTGAAATTGGTTGTAATATCATGAGCTAACAAACTAAGCCCAGTGAGAATAAATAGCATAAAAAGTAAAGATAGACCTCAAACTCGCATTTCGATTTGTGTCCAAATAACTGACACAATACACTCCTAAAGTCATCCAAACTCTAGGTGAAATCATTTTTTTTTTCATTCTCTAAAGGATAATACTACTAACTCTCGTAGTCTTAATCTCATCCAAATTCTTGTTATGACATAAACAGGAAAAGTAAATAACCTTTCATAACGGTAAATTATCTCGATCCTCTATCCAAGTTATATATATATATTTTCATCAACCATATGCATGGAATGCATGAAGAAGGAAATGCGGACAATCCCCGAAGGGTCCAACATTCTGTACTTCTTTTCTTTCTCATTTTCATTCTTTTTCTCAGAAGGAAATGCGGATAATACCCGTAGGCTCCAACATTCAGCCTTTCATTATTTCTCATTTTCATTCTTTTTCTCGAAGGAAATGCGGATAATACCCGTAGGCTCCAACATTCTCGTACTTCTTTTATGCGAGATGTCATGGTGCAATATGTCATGGTGCGAGATGCAATGATATGCTCGCACATACTTACAAAGTAAATAAAATAGAGTGCGAATAATAAAGTAATCGAAATAAACATAAAGTAGAATACATAAAGTAAATAACATTAAGTAAAAAGAAAGGAATAGATTGTAACCTCGGATGAACGATATGTCGATCGAACTCCAATATCAATAATAAAAGTATAATCATTACTTAAACGATTAACTATACCTTCCAGGATTCTAAACTTTCAATAAATCGAGGTTCTATTAATCGTTCTAATTACAAGTTGGATTCTTAACTTCCAATGATCCAACCTTAGTTTCGTATCGAATCTAACTTAGAATCTTCTAAGATTCAAGTCTTTCTCGAGAACTTCTAAGTTCTCACTTGAAGGATTAACTTCTAATCCTAAGGGCACTAACTCATAACCCTCTAATCTTAGATTCGGATTCTAATCTTAGTTTCAAACTCTTCAAACCAATACACTCATTTGCTTTCTATAATTACTTTACATACTAATCATTCTCACCTTAATAAAAGTGAAGACTTTGCTCCTAAACACCGAAAGAGCAATCAACCACGAAGTTCAAAAACACCTACAAACGAATTATATCGTAACAATCAATAACGAAACCAACTATCATTCAAACAACTACTAAACATACAAAGCAACGAAAACCCAATAAAACCCACAAAGAGGCCCACGGCCCTATCATCAAAAACGAGTCTCGGGTTTGGTTTTTCGGCTTTTTGGCAATTCAAATACGTTTTGAGTTGGTTTTAATCAAATTCGATAATCCCGATTTCAATGGGTATCGATGAATAGTGTTTTTGAACATTACTCCCTTTCCCGAATTGAATTTAAATAAACATTCATTCATTAATTTCTAACCCATTTTCAATCCCAAAAGGGTAAATTTCAAACGGAAAGGGTTTCGACTGAAACTCCGGTTTTAGGGTTATGGAATAGTTTCCAAAAACACTTAAAACTACTCCCGAATTGACAAACACCGAGTTTCACGGCAAGAAATCGAAAGAAAACAAGCAAAACTCCATTAAAACACTATTTGGAGCTTAGGGTTTGAAGAGATTCTTACCGAGAACTCCTCGGATCTCGAGAAAAACGGACGATGGCTAGGTGGGAAATGATCCTTGACCCGAGGGCTTTCCGATGGATCTAAGATCAAGCCGATCCGACAAGAAACGAACGAAATCGAAATTTGGAAAAACCAATGAGGAGGCTCACGGCCTTGGAGAGAAAAGAAGAAGAAAAAAGATGAAGCTTGGTCAAATTGTGGTCAAAGTTGTGTTTTTAAAGACAAATGAATAGTGTTTTTAGATATTTTGCAAATTGGGTAATTACAACTTTGCCCTTTTATGACTTTTGGCTTAAAACGAATCCCGAACATCTCAAACTACCCCAATGGTGATTAATAATTATTAATTGGCCCGTTAATAATTATTAACACCATTAAAACGTAATTAAATAAATAAAGCCATTAAAAGGAATTAAAATGAAATAAATTACTAATTTCTAATTTAATAATAAATAAATGAATTTTAATTACTCAAATTAAAATAAAATAAATAAAAGTTTTTTTTTTTATCACAAAATAACGGGACGTTACAATGAATTACCTAGAGTTTGGAGGACTTTAGGAGTGAGTTGTGTCAGATTAATTGGACACAAATCGAAATGCGAGTTTGAGGTCTATCTTTACTTTTTAATCTTATTATTCTCACTGGGCTTAAGTTGTTAGCTCATGATATTACAAACATTTCAGGAAATGTTTGGGATCGTGGAAAAAGGAGCTGGTGCGCGCTTGATCAAGAGGATGACGACTTTGAGATGGACTAGGTTTATGTAATGTCCATGGAATTTGGTTTTGTGAATTTTATACATTTTGTTGGATTTGTTTATTTGTATATAGCTCATAAGAGCTTTATGTCTTTACTTTTATGATTATAAACTTTGAACTCCTGGATAGGAACTTTAAGTTCCTTGTGTATTAAAAATTGTGAATTTAAAATGTAACAGGTTTTTGGCTAGCCACTTTTCAACATAACCACGCCAATTTTTCTTAAAATAAAAGACTTTCGCTGTTTTCTTTGATTTAATTTATTTAAAAGTGACGGGTCATCACATTAGTGTAGGTTCTAATTACTTCCCAATAAATAATTCATTTTTAGAATCTGAGTCACATAGCAACTTCACTTTACTAATGAGTACTTTAATTTTTTTTCACTATAAATAATTACTTTAATTTTTACTTATGAAGTTTTTCATTCCTTTATTTCTACTATTTGTCCTGACTTATTGTGATTATGACTTCATGCGAATGATTTACCAATGGTCACCCTCTTTCTTTTTGAAGAATCCAAGAAAATGAAGAATCTCAATTTCGTTGAACTTTACGCCTCATGGAAATTGGCCAACATATGAAACACAAGAGTGTCTCCATTTGCCTGCAGGTGGCCAATTTTTTTTATTATAATAGGTAAGTTGGTAAGTTTGTAAATAAGTATCAGTTGAGTTTTCATGCTTTCTTTTCCTCTCTTTTACATAATTTGTTAGTTCAAAACACACAGATTACAGGTGCATTCCAATCTTTTTTATCAATACATTGGCTAAACTTGTTTGTTGGCTCTAGAGATGATGTTTTTCTTGGAAATATAGATGAGATACATATGGACAGTGTGCATCAAATTTTGTAAGCTAATATCAATATTTCAGTGTCATTATAATGTGAAAAATAATATAGATTTATTGGACATCTTTTAACAATTCATAATCTTTCCTGGATATCAACCAGGTTATGATCCATTTTTAATGTTCATGACAATAAAACAGTCCAATGGATTTGAACCCACTTTAAGATGTGAGTAGAATTTGTATTAAGGAAGACTTATCCTCTTAGAAGTAGTGGCGTCTTCAGTAGGTTACAAAGAGCCCGTTTTTTTTTGGTAAGTTTGTGAATAAATATTTGAGTTGTGCATTTTTTTTTTTTTAGATTTTACTTATTTTGTTGATTCAAAAAACACAGATTACAAGTGCATTCCAACAGGTAATTGTCAAGATATTGGCCCAACTTATTGGGTGGATTTTTCTAATGATCAGTTTTATTTGAATGAAAAAGAAACACAAAAAGTGTTCATCAAATTTCATAAGTCTATATATGCCAATATCACTCTTACATGAAAAAATGATATAGATATATTGGTTATCTTCCAAATATAATCCATTTCAAATGTATCAATCAAACAAAGTATGTGAATAAGTATTTCAGTTTTGCAACTTTTTTTTTTTCAATTTTACATATTATTATTTTTCAAAAACCACAAATTAGTAGTGCATTCCAACCGATTATTGTTAAGATATTGGCCCAATTTTTTGGGTGAGCTTTACTAATGATCAGGTTTAGATATTTGAATAGAATAAATACGGAAAGTGTTCATCAAATTTCATTATATATATATATATATATATATATATATTTATTTATTTATTTATTTATTTATTTTAGAGAATAGAGTAATATTTATTTATACATATATAAAAAAGTTTTTGAAAAAAGTTGGGGGGCCATGCCCACCTTTGCCTAATCCTACATTCGACCCTAGTCTCATTTCATCATTTTTTAAATATAATTCATTTCTTAGTGCTTATCATGAATTAAAAACCATTTTTCATTTTGTGGTGTTTTTCTCCCTAACCCATATCATGCATATTCATGGTGTTTTCTACCCAACTAATACTTCATGCTTAGCGTTTTTTTTTTCTTCTTCTTCCTTCTATATTCACACGATTTGTGTTTATTACCCATCTCTAAAATTAAAATATTATTTTTTTTAGTTTAGGTTCTAATTACTTCCTTATAAATAATTTTTCTTTTGGAATCTGAGTCACATAGCAATTTCACTTTACTCATCATTAATTTAATTTTTTTTCCCTTTAAATAGTTATTTTAATTTTTACGCATGAATTTTTTTCATTCCTTTATTTTTACTCTTTGTCTTGGCTTATTCTGATTATGATTTCATGAAAATTATTTACCATGAACACTTTCATTTTGTTTGAAGAATCCAAAAAAAGGAATATTCTCAATTCCATTGAACTTTACGCTTTATGGAAATTGACCAACATATGAAACCACTATAGTGTCTCCCTTAGGCTGCAGAGTGCCAATTTTTTACTTTGTTAATAACTATCAGTTGAGTTGTGCATACTTTCTTTTTCCTTCTTTTTACATAATAATTTGGTTCAAAACACACATATTACAATTTCATTCCAACCATTATTGTCAATACATTGGCCGAACTTGTTTGTTGGCTCTGCTAATGATGTTTTTTTGGAAATATGGATGAGATACACATGGAAACTGTGCATCAAATTTTGTTAGCCAATATCAATATTTCAATGTCACTCTAATGTGAAAAAATAATATAGATATATTAGACATCTTCCAACAATTTATAATCTTTAATGGATATCAACCAGGTTATGATCTATTTATAATGTTCATGACAATTAAATAGTGCACTGGATTTGGACCCATTTTAAGATATGAATAAAATTCGTATTAAAGGAGAGTCATCCTCTTGGAAGTAGTGGCCAGTAGGTTGCAGCGAACCAATTATTATGATAAGTTTGTGCATAAGTATTTCAAGATTTTTTTATTATAGATTTTACATATTTTGTTAGTTCAAAGACCATAGATTACCGGTGCATTACATATTTTGGACTAGTTTTTCTAATGATCAATTTTGAATATTTGAATGAAACAAACACGGAAAGTGTTCATCAAATTTTATAACCATATATATCTAAATATCAGTCTAAGGTGGAAAAAGAATATAAATATATTATACATCTTCTAAGATACGATCCATTTCAAATATTTATAACAATCAAACAGAGCGTTGGAATTGGAATTGAAGCTAATGCAAATGAAATTCATGCGAAAAAAGAGTTATCCTCCTTAAATTAGTGATGTGTATTGATAAGTTGGGTGAGAAGGTTTTGAGAGGGTGTTTCTATTTTGCAAAAGAAATTTCTTTTTCAGTATTTGAGTCGCAACACAACTCACTTTGTAAATCAATCACTCATAAAGTTCTGTGTATTTTTCTTTCTACTCTTCGTTCCAGTTTATTCCGTTTATGATTTCTTACAATTTGTTTATCAATGGTTTCCCTCTTTCTATTTAAAGGATCCAGAAAAAGGAAAAAATGTCATTCCTTTAAACTTTACGGTTCACGAAATTTGGCCAACTAATGAAACTAACAGAGTGTCTTCGCTATGTTGCAATGTTCAAATTTTTATGGTATGTTTGTGAATTGGGTTGTGCAACTTTTTTTTTTTAGATTTTACATATTTTGTTGGTTCAAAAATACCGATTATCGGTGCCTTCCAACTAATTATTGTCAAGATATTGGCCCAACTTATTGGGTGAGATTTGTTAATAATCAAGTTTGGATATTTGAATAGAACAAACACGGAAAGTGTTATTCAAATTTTATAAGTCTATATCAATATATCGATATCACTCTATGGTGAAAAAATGATAGGAGATATTGGATATCTTCCGAAATATGATCCATTTCAAATATTCATACCAATCAAACAGAGCATTGAAACTTGAATTTAACCCAAGGCAAATGGAATTCATACGGAAAAAAAAAGGGTTATCCTCCTTGAATTAGTGGTGTGTGTTTATAAGATGGGTGAGTATATGTTTTAATATGGTAATTCTATTTTGCATGGGGAGAAAAGTATGCTTTCAATGTTTATATTCTTCTACCTTTCATGATATATTAAAAAATTCAAAATTTAGAAGTTTACCATGTTAGAAAATCATGGGTGTAACGACCCGACACTTTTAAATAATTTAAATTAGAAAACACAGCGGAAGTCTTTATATTTTAAGAAAATTGGCGTGGTTATGTTTGAAAATTGGCTAGCCAAAACCTGTTTACATCTTAATTTCAAAATCTAAAGAAAAACACAAGGAACTTCAAGTTCCTATTTCAGGAGTTCAAAGAGTACATCATAAAGTAAAACCAAAAGCTCTAAAGAGTTAATACAAATTTACATAACATAAGATACAAATTAACAAAATGAGACCATGGTCTTTTACAAGTATCTAGTCCATCTCTGTGTCATCATCCTCTTGATCAAGCGCACACCAGCTCCCCTCCCACGACCTCAAACATTACCTGAAATGTTTGTAATATCATGAGCTAACAACTTAAGCCCAGTGAGAATAAACAAAATAAAAAGTAAAGTTAGACCCCAAACCCGAATCCGGATTTGTGTCCAAGTAAAACTCACATTCTCTTACCTTTTAACCACCAAAATGGTTTTACATCAATATTTCACTTTTACTTACCAATTCTCCCAAAAACTTGAGGAACCATCTTCCAACCATTAGGAGGATATGTTTCATAACATACATAATATATGTATTTCATTCTCTTTAATACTTTATACTATACCTAAGGTTTACATCGAGTATTACCATCTCCAATTTCGAGATCTTCCCAATAATCGAGAATCTAGTTCTCTCACATATGTATCATAATAATTTTACAAGGTTCAAAACACCTTACATTCTCTATAGCACTCGGCTAAACATCATATTCCATTCCTTTTCTCTATAGAAATGTATGATACACATAATGTTTCATTTATTTTCTCTATAACAACTCAGCTATAAAATAAGGTTTACGTACCTTAATCTTTAAAAAAATTATTAATGCTAAGCTCACTCAGTCTTAACATATTCAAACAAGATAACTCGTGATTAATGCCAATAATGTTAGCACACGCAGTCTCAACATTATACATTAACTCACCCAATACATGTAAAGTACACTCGGCCTTTACATTAATATAATAAAAAATCATGTTAACTCACTAAGTCTTAACATTATGCATACGAAACAATCTCATTTCACTATATCTTAACTTCGAAAAATAAACATTCAAGCTCGTAAAATAAAGTACTAGTGCATAACAAAGTAATTAACAAAGTAAATTTCCCATTTGTGACCACATTGTCGCCATACACAACCATAATATGACCTTAAAGCCATTGTGAACACATTGTCACCATATACGAACCATAGTATGACCCTAAAGCCATTGTGACCACACATTGTCACCCAATACGAACCATAGTATGACCCGAAAGCCATTGTGACCACATTGTCACCCAATATGAACCATAGTATGACCCGAAAGCCAATGTGACTACATTGTCACCCAATACGAACCATAGTATGACCCGAAAGCCAATGTGACTACATTGTCACCCAATACGAACCATAGTATGACCCGAAAGCCAATGTGACTACATTGTCACCCAATACGAGAATTCTCTCCAAATTCCTTTTTAACTATCTTAAGGCCACTCAATTCATCGGACTATCTAATACTCTTCTCCAATTTCCGGAATCTAATCCTCCTCGAGAATATAACTTAATCCACCAGTAACACCTCACTTTAAATCACACAAACTTAACTAATTCTTTCCTTATGCACTTTCCTTAACTCCCAATTATAAGCATTCTTTGAAAAGTTCTAAAATTTAATAACCTCTTAACTTCGATCGAACATAAACGTCAAGTAATTTGAAAGCATAAAAGTAATCACAACCATTTTAAACTCACTTACTTTAATTCTTTCGATTTAAATCAAAATCTCAACTTCCGATTCTACAAATCGTTCACCTTATTCGGTTTCTAAATCTACTTTAAATCCTATTTATTCTCACCTTGGCCCATTTAGATTCGCTCCAAATCTCCGATTTCCACGAATCAACAACCGAGCAAACGAACCTACAATTCATCAATTGCACAACATATTACAACTCATAATTAAGATGAGAACAAGTTTGAATTTTTGGATGAATAGTGATTTCGGATGAATAGTGATTTCGGATGAATAGTAATTTCGGATGAATAGTGTTTTCGGGTGAATAGTGTTTTTCGAAAATCCGGGCTCAAAATCGTCAAATTCCATGATAGAAATTCATGATTTCAACTTCAAAACTCATTTATAATCAAAAACGAACAAATCCATATAAAAAGTTTTGAAAACCTACTTTTTGGGACTTCCGTTAGAGGACGGGAAACTCCGAAAAGGTAGGTTGGATAGGTAGCCCTCGTCCCTACCAATCCAATGCAACCAAAAACACGATGATCCGTCGAGAAACGAAGAAAGGACAAGAAAAAGTTTTCTTCTCATCCATGGAGATGGAAGCTACGGCTTTGAAGAGAGAATGAGAGGAAATGTTGGTCAATTTTAGTCAAAAGGCATTTTAAAGAAGAAGTGAATAGTAACTTTAGATATTTTAAGAAATTGGAAATGACGGTTGCGTCCTTTTATGACTTTTGACTTCTAAATTGAAACCCGATGCTCTTAAATAAATCTAAAAGTGATTAATAATTATTAATTGGCCTATTAATAATTATTAATGTCACCGAAATGAAATTTAAAGTATTAAAACGATTAAAAAGAATTTCGGGCGAAATTAACTACTAAAATCGAAATTACAAAATTAATAATTAAACTTAATACTTAAATTGAAATAAATAAATAAATAACATTAAATAAAATATAATAAAATAATTCACTTCAAAATAACGGGACGTTACAATGGGCATTCAAATAATTTGAAATATAAAATTATATTGGTAAAAAAACCTATATTATCCATCCTGTTAAAGTAGTAACGTCTTGTTTAATTCCAAAAAATTGAACAAGTTTTTTTTCTCAATCCTAGAAGCAAACACAATGAAATAATCATTTCAATTTAAAAATATTTTTTTAATAAAATAATTATTCATCTTGTATCTATTATGTTTGATTTAAATAAAATAGACATTTTTAATAATCAAGAAATGACCTAAGATTAGAATTGAAACAAAGTAAATGAGGTGTTAAAAGTGGAAATTACAATTCTAACCATAGCTTAAAGGGTAAAATACATATTACATCTCCTGTGGTTTGAAAATTGTTGATAACTAGGGATGCCAACAGGGCGGGGCAGGGTCGGGGATATACTTCTCATCTACCAACCTGCAGGGATTTTTAATTCTCATACCCTACCCTATCTTCTAATAAAAAAAATCGGGGGCAGGTTTGGGGATAGGTTTTCTCGCGGGGAAAATTTCATGTTTTATATTTTAATTCTTATTTAAAAGATATATAAAAATAAAATATATTAAAAATATACATTTTTAAGACAAAAAGAAAACACAATACTAAACATTTCATAATTTATTAGTTAATATAACCATATTATTTATATATATATATATATATTATTTTAATAAATAAAGATAAAAGTAAACAAAATATATAAGATATTATTAAAATATCGGGTTCAAGGTCGGGGCGGAGTGGGGAATGTCTTCCCATCCCTATACTCTAAAACAAATCGAGAGAAAATTTCCCCCGCTTACCCTAACCCTAAATCCTACAAAACGGAGATTTCCCACGGTGAGTTTCACCATCCCTACAAATCACCCCCTACAGTTTCAAAATATGCCAATGAGATCAATCCCCTCCAATGCTCTATAGTTTCTTTTATCTATAACTTTTTCGTTTGAACTCCGATTTGAATGATCAAATATGTTTTGGAATCACTACAACAAACAAGAGCTCTACCGGCGCACAAAAACCGTGCTGGCAATGCCACTTTAAAAGCCACCATCGTCGGCGCACACCCTGTGCGTCGGAAATGATAGCCAATACCGGCGCAGAATTATTCTGCGCTGATATTGGAGCCCAGCGCGACCCAATGCCCGAGCTGGGCTTTCCGTGCGTCGGCAATGGGTCGGCCCATTGCCGACGCATGGTTATTAGTTGCATGGCTGGCGCACGTGTGCGCGGGCGATGCAACTTAAAAAAACAAAATCTGCCTTCCCCACCCCCCCCCCCCGACCGGCCCATTGCCAACGCATGGTTATTAGTTGCATGGCTGGCGCACGTGTGCGCGGGCGATGCAACTTAAAAAAACAAAATCTGCCTTCCCCACCCCCCACCCCTTCTTCCCCAAACTCACTTTTCCATTCTTTTCCTTCTCCAAGCAGAACAGACGCTCTCCAACCCCCTTTTTTTTTCATTTTCTTGGTCAAATCTTGACCATTTTCCTCCGTTCAAAAGCCGAAATTTTCGTAATCCATCGTTTTAGGTACGTTTCTATAGTCTATTTTACTAAAATAGCTTTTATTTTGTTAGATTTCATAGTTTTTTCCTTTAGGTTTTTTTTTTTTGTAGCTTATGTGTTTAATTGTTAATATATAGTTGTCATGAAGTAGATTAGGTAGACAATACGCTATTGATTTGAGATTTGAGATTATTTTTTTCTTTTTTATCAATATGGATTTTGAGTTTTGTAGGTTATTTTTTTTTTAATTTGAATTTTTGTTCTAGTTTTATTGTTTAATTGTTAAAAATTGGTTGTTATGAAGTTAATTGTTACCAAATACATGTTTGATTGGAGATTTGAGAAATTTTTTACTTTTTTTTATCAATATGGATTTTTTTCTTCTTTCAAATTGACTATATTTCATGTGTTATAGGTATTGTTAATTTATTTTTATTAAATCTTTTTTTTTTAAATTATGTAAACAATGAACTGAAAATATGAATGAACAATTTATTGATTTTTAAGTTTATTGTTTTTGGTATTTAATTATGTGGTTAATTTTAAACTTTGCATATTAAAATGTCTAATTTTTACAATTGTAAATTGAAACAGATTATATTTTTTGATATTTTCGTGAGGGCAACAATGTCAAGATCCAGGTTAATTTCCTTAACCTATTGTTTTAATGTCTTTATTGTGGGAGACAGTTATCCTGTAGCAAAGTTAGTCATCTCAAAGCATGTTTTTATCATTTTTGCATAAAGTTTTTATATTTTTTAATGTTACGGGGAGACGGCTATCCTGCAGCAAAGTTAGTCGTCTCAAACATGTCTTATCTTTATTTTCATTAAATGTCATCGTTTTTTATAGTTTGCATGTTTTAGGGGTTGTTACATTGAAGGGTAGAACTTGATTACCTAATTTACTTAGGATGTTTTTTTTTAAATAGGTCGAATGCCGATAGGAATTGGATGGATCTAAATGATAGGTTTTTTAAAGAGTATAATGATGGGTGAAGTCATTTTTAGAGGTTGCAGGGATGGTTTTGAATGATAGTGGAAAGACTCGATGCCCTTGTATAAAATGTGTGAACATAGATTTGCCACACTTCAAGAAATTAGTGAACATTTGCATATTTATGGAATAGCACGAGGATATACCCGTTGGTTATACCATGGTGAGAATTTTAAAATGGGTTCTACGAGTAATAAACTTCGATCGGCTTGGGATGATTTCTTGAGAAAGTTTCAAGGTAGAGGTGGGAGTGAGAGTAACGATGCTTAGGATGTTTGTATTTTGTTAACTCTTTAGTTATTGTAGTACTCTCGTTTGTATTAAAACTTTAGATATTTCGTGGTTTATGTTAAACTTTAGTTATATTAGTAATTTCGTTTTCTTTGTGATGATTTATTGAGAGAGTTTCGTGGTTTATGTTAATGATAAAAAAAATTACTTTAGTTCTCTGTTATTCTGGATATTGGTGATTAAGAAATATGAAATGAAATTTAATAGTGAAACAGGTGGCATTTGAGGCGCCTAAAACGAATTTTTTTTTTTTAAAAAAAAACTACATAGCGCCAGCAATCCATTCTTTTCTTTTTTTTTTTGACCTATAGCGCCGGCAATTCCCCTTCTTTTTCTTTTTTTTTTACCCCCTTTTACCGGCTCTATGGCGCCGGCAATTTCCCCTTCTTTTTTCTTTTTTCTTTTTTTTACCCCCCTTTGCCGGCGCTACCTTCTTTTTTTTACGCCCTTTGCCGGCGCTATAACACCGGTAATGCCCTTAGCTACCACCAACATTTAATTTTACACCGGCATATGATACATCGGGGATACATAAAGCATCACCGACATATGAAAATATCACACCGGGGATGCTAAAAAGGGGCAAACCTTACAAGTAATTACCGGCGTAAATACCGACGTAGATTTGATGCAGACGAAGGTATTGTCGGCGTGTAGTTTAGGCATTCCCAACGCACATATGCATCGGTAGTGCCCACATATTTTGTAGTGAATATTCATTTCAGATTTTATGTTATGGTCATTTTCATACTTCTAAATCATCATTAAACAAAAAGATTAATGGCTTCAATCATACCTATTATTTTTATGATAGTAAACTATTTTATTTATTGGTGATTTCAAAATTTATAAGCGATCGTAATATAGAGCACGAAATGAAGATTCCAAAACATTTTGAATTATCCAAATCAGAGCTTAAAAGAAGAAGTTGTGGCTAAAAGAAAGTTTACAGCGTTGAGGGGGGGGGTCTTATTGACATACTTTGAAACTACATAAATGTAATTTATCATTTTGAACCACATATTGTGTTCATATATTTAGCTAAAACCACATAAGTTTGATTTACATTTTACCCTTTGTTAAGTCATTAAAATGAACGAATTTAAATAAATGTTAAAATTGCCTTTTAATTGCTATCTAAAGGGGAAAATACTAATTACATAACTTATAAACTATTCTTTTTCTTGATGTATAGTTCATAACTCATTATAAATCAGAAATTACCACTTTTAATATTTTAATTAAGGTAGTTAATTTCCTTATTTTATTAGTTTTATTGGATAAGGATATAAATAATTAATTTAAGGTTTTATTTGAATAAAAAAATTATAATCTTGAATTTAGATTCTTATTGAAAATTTCTCCTTTATTATTAGGGATGAGTTTTCTTCTTTAGACTATGGACTTGAACAGGTTACACATCAATATAAAATGAATTTCTGTAAAATATATAAATTAAAGAAACAAAAGAGATGCATCTAAAAAGTAAAATCGGACATCTAACCAACTAAACAATAAAATGTTTTTAACTTTATCTATTGTTCCACTTAATTTAAACATTATGTGAGATTCTCAATTCTTAAAAATTAAATGATAATTGTCTAGCCCAATAAAAAAAATTAAATACGAAAATTGAGATTAGATCAATATTTTAAAAGCAATATATATCTTTCATTATAATAGTTTATATTGAACTAATAAATATATACATTATTGAAATTAAATAAAAATGTATCAGGTTATTAACATTTGACATAATATCATTTCAACTAAGTACTAATTGAGTTGTTTGAAACATCATTTTAGTAAATAAAGATAAATAATATAAATATAAGTATCATGCAAAACAAAAACTATCAAAACTCATTTGCAGGTCTTTCATTAAGACAAATGTAACATAAATTTCTTATAAAATTAAAAAATTCAGTACATACTACGATTATCAAACAAATTTTCGAGGCTAAATATAGTAATTAAGATATTAAATTTTCTAACAGATCCAAAATTTTATTATAATTATTAAAAAAAAACATATATCTACCCCTGATTAAAAACAATATCACATAAGTAATTTGATCATTATAAAATGAGATAAATGTAAAATACACCCCTATACTTTGAGTTTTTTACATACTAATTTTCTTTTTTGATACAAACCACATATATTTCCCTTTTGGTTAATTTAGATAACTCATCTTATTCTACCAATTTGAGTAATAAATAAGCAAGAAGATAAGAGATTTGAGCTACAAAATCGCCCCCCTTGGTCTTGGACTGTTTAGCCGAAAGAGAAGAAGCAGCAGGTTTTTGGTCCTTTTTTTTTTCAATTCCAGCGTATAAACGTAAGGGAAAGCATTTTTCCCTTCATTTATTATTTAATTTTTTTTAATTGGTCCACTAATTACAAGTTGCTATTAAAAATAATACCATCTCAATACATTGTAAGACTCCCATTTATTCTCTAACTCAATTTGGTCGCCCCAATGTTTAAAAAACAAGCATAGTTAATTTTAATACCAACCTAATTAACCATAGTTAAATAACTATTTCAACTCAACATAAATTATAAAATTACACTTTTAATCTAACTTCCTCATTTTAAATTATTAAAAGAAATAATAATTAATAAATTTTTAATGTCATTAATTTTCCAAAACCTCGGGCCATCACATTATTATAATAGGTAAGTTGATAAGTTTGTAAATAAGTATGATCAGTTGAGTTTTTATACTTTATTTTTCTCTCTTTTACATAATTTGTTAGTTCAAACCACACAGATTACAGGTGCATTCCAATCTTTTTTGTCAATACATTGGCTGAACTTGTTTGCTGGCTCTAGAGATGATGTTTTTCTTGGAAATATAGATGCGATACACATGGACAGTGTGCATCAAATTTTGTAAGCTAATATCAATATTTCAGTGTCACTATAATGTGAAAAATAATATAGATTTATTGGACATCTTCTAACAATCCATAATCTTTCCTGGATATCAACCAGGTTATGATCCATTTTTAATGTTCATGACAATAAAACAGTCCAATGGATTTAAACCCATTTTAAGATGTGAGTAGAATTTGTATTAAGGAAGACTTATCCTCTTAGAAGTAGTGGCGTCTTTAGTAGGTTGCAAATAGCCCATTTTTTTGGTAAGTTTGTGAATAAATATTTGGGTTGTGCATTTTTTTTTTTAGATTTTACTTATTTTGTTGATTCAAAAAACACATATTACAAGTGCATTCCAACAGGTAATTGTCAAGATATTGGCCCAACTTATTGGGCGGATTTTTCTAATGATCAGTTTTGTATATTTGAATGAAAAAGAAACACGGAAAGTGTTCATCAAATTTCATAAGTCTATATATGCCAATATCACTCTTATGTGAAAAAATGACATAGATATATTGGTTGTCTTCCAAATATAATCCATTTCAAATGTTCATATCAATCAAACAAGTATGTGAATAAGTATTTGAGTTTTGCAACTTTTTTTTTTCAATTTTACATATTATTTTTTTCAAAAACCACAGATTAGTAGTGCATTCCAACCGATTATTGTTAAGATATTGGCCCAATATTTTGGGCGAGCTTTACTGATGATCAGGTTTAGATATTTGAATAGAATAAATACGGAAAGTGTTCATCAAATTTCATTATATATATATATATATATATATATATATATATATATATATATATATATATATATATATATATATATATATTATTTATTTATTTATTTATTTATTTATTTATTTATTTTAGAGAATAGAGTAATATTTATTTATACATATATAAAATTGGGGGGCCATGCCCACCTTTGCCCAACCCTACATTCGACCCTAGTCTCATTTCATCATTTTTTAAATATAATTCATTTCTTAGTTCTTATCATGAAGTAAAAACCATTTTTCATTTTGTGGTGTTTTTCTCCCTAACCCATATCATGCATATTCATGGTGTTTTCTACCCAACTAATACTTCATGCTTGGCTTTTTTTTTTCCTCGTATTCACACGATTTGTCTTTATTACCCAACTCTAATCTAAAAAAATCATTTTTTTAGTTTAGGTTCTAATTACTTCCTTATAAATAATTTTTCTTTAGGAATCTGAGTCACCTAGAAATTTCACTTTACTCATCATTAATTTAAATTTTTTCCCTTTAAATAGTTATTTTAATTTTTACGCATGAATTTTTTTCATTCCTTTATTTCTACTCTTTGTCTTGGTTTATTCTGATTATGATTTCATGAAAATTATTTACCAGTGGACACTTTCTTTTTGTTTGAAGAATCCAAAAAAAAAGAATAATCTCAATTTCGTTGAACTTTTATGCTTCATGGAAATTGACCAACATATGAAACCACTATAGTGTCTCCCTTCAGCTGCAGACCAATTTTTTACTTTGTTAATAACTATAAGTTGAGTTGTGCATACTTTCTTTTTCTTTCTTTTTACATAATAATTTGGTTCAAAACACATAGATTACAATTGCATTCCAACCTTTGATGTCAATACATTGGCCGAACTTGTTTGTTGTCTCTGCTAATGATTTTTTTTGGAAATATGGATGAGATACACATGGAAAGTGTGCATCAAATTTTGTTCACCAATATCAATATTTCAATGTCACTCTAATGTGAAAAAATAATATAGATATGTTAGACATCTTCCAACAAATTTATAATCTTTAATGCATATTAACCAGGTTAAGATCTATTTATAATGTTCATGACAATTAAATAGTGCACTGAATTTGGACCCATTTTAAGATGTGAATAAAATTCATATTAAGAAAGACTCATCCTCTTGGAAGTAGTGGTGTCTCCAGTAGGTTGCAGCGAACCAATTATTATGGTAAGTTTGTGCAAAAGTATTTCAATATTTTTTTATTATAGATTTTACATATTTTGTTAGTTCAAAGACCATAGGTTACCGGTGCATTCCAACATGTTATTGTCAAGATATTAGCCCAACTTATTGGACTAGCTTTTCTAATGATCAATTTTGGATATTTGAATGGAACAAACACCGAAAATGTTCATCAAATTTTATAACCATATATATCTCAATATCAGTCAAAGGTGGAAAAATGATATAAATATATTATACATCTTCCAAGATATGATCCATTTCAAATGTTTATAACAATCAAACAGAGCGTTGAAATTGGAATTGAAGCCAATGCAAATGGAATTCATGCGAAAAAAGAGTTATCCTCCTTAAATTAGTGATGTGTATTGATAAGTTGGGTGAGAAGGTTTTGAGAGGGTGTTTCTATTTTCCAAAAGATTTTTCTTTTTCAGTATCTGAGTCGCAACACAACTCACTTTGTAAATCAATCACTCATAAAGTTCTTTGTATTTTAAACTCAAAGATTTGGGACCTTTGAAGTATTTCTTGGGACTTGAGGTAGCAAGATCTTCCAAAGGGATTTCATTGTCTCAAAGACATTATACTTTGCAATTATTGGATGATTCGGGTCTCTTGGCTGCTAAACCATCGTCCTTTCCTATGGATCCATCTCTAAAATTGTCTAAAGACATTGGTGATTTGTTGCCTGATGCTTCAATTTATAGACGATTAATTGGCCGTTTGCTTTACTTGGCGGTCACTAGGCCTGGACATTACCTATGTTGTCCACCATTTAAGTCGGTTTGTATCTCGGCCTAGACAACCACATATGGATGCTGCAAACCATTTGTTGAGATATCTGAAATTCACTCCTGGGCAAAGTATTTTCTTTTCTGCCCAGTCTACACTGTCTCTTCGTGGTTTTTCAGATGCAGATTGGGGCACTTGTTTGGACACTAGAAGGTCTATCACTGGTTTTTGTGTTTTTCTGGGTGATTCATTGATATCTTGGAAGTCTAAAAAGCAGCAGACGGTTTCTAGATCTTCGGCAGAGGCAGAATATAGGGCATTGGCTATGCTTGTTAGTGAGGTTATTTGGTTAAAACAATTACTTCATGATTTTCATGTAATGTCTGTTCCTATTGTTCTATGTTGTGATAACCAGGCTGCTATACACATTGCTATGAATCCATCATTTCATGAACGCATGAAGCACATTGAAATTGATTGTCACTTCGTTCGTGATCGTATTACGGATTCTACTCTCAAACTCCTACCTATCCGATCAATGAACCAACTTGCTGATGCATTCACAAAGGCATTGTCTGCTACACATCTTCATCAGCTACTGTCCAAGATGGCTGTTTTGAATTTGCACAATCCATCTTGAGGGGGGAGTATCACACTTCATGTATTTAATAAAAGTAATTATATTCTAGTTAGTTAGTTAGCTAGATATTTTGTCATTTCACTTGTATATATATATACTCTTTGTACTCAGATTTCAATTAATGAGAAATTCAGTTTTATCTTCTTTTTAGTTCAATAAGTCAATAACCACTTTTCATTTATTTTTTATCCTCCTAGTCCTCCCCTACTCTCCATTTTCTCCATCCTTACTCTCCATTTGGATATGCTCTGCCCGTGAACCCCAATCCTAATCCTCAAAGTTTCATCGCAGACCTATTAACTCCCATTTCAGCACTTAAAAAAGAGCATCAACTTAAACCACGCCAACTAATTCCATTTTTAGTGATGGAAAATACTAATACCAAGTTCCTAGAAGATGAAGGTTGTTTAAATCACTTGCTTATAAATATTCTAGTGTTTCTTAATCTGAATTTCCAACATGAAGAACATATTCTTACTTTGCTTTCTTATCGTAATTCCGTCATATGCTGCTTATTACGATTTCAACCAGGTGGTCATGCAATGGCCACCTGCTTTCGATGAAATTAATTCTGGACAAGGAAGAGTTCCATACCCATTGAACTTCACTTTACATGGCGTATGGCCGACTGATTCCTTCACGGGCTGGTCTGACGTAGATTGCTATTGGGGGACAAATTTCGACTACAACACGGTTAAGTTGTTGAAATGAAAAGAAACCACTTGATATATATTTATTTTTTACATGCTAATTTTCTTTTTGATACAAACCACAGATATTTCCCGCATTAGAGCCACAACTATCATTATATTGGCCCAATCTCATGGCTGGCAAGCCTGACAAAGACTTTTGGAAGTACGAGTGGAATAAACACGGAAAGTGTTTGGAACCGATGTTAAGCCAATTATGTTAAGGGACACCGGGCCACCACAACTCCACATTGGTATGATATTGTCCACTTTGGACCTAGGCCCGCATGGCTTTACTTTTGGTTTCACCCAAAAGGCCTCATACCAATGGAGATGTGTCCTTCCCTAACCGATGTGGGATTTGTTCACACTCTAACAAATTCTTCTACTTCAGGATGGCATTAATGTGGAAAAACAACATTGATTTGCTTAGTATTCTTGAAGGAGCTGGATTCATCCCTGGAAATCGCCATTCCTATGACCCCCGACTCATGCATTGGGTAATCGAACGAGAAATTCATTTCCAACCCATCATTAGATGTGCTTATGTCTATCCAAATCGTGCCGTGCTTTCTGAGATAGTGGTGTGTGTCGATAGGTTGGGTTTCAATCTTATAGATTGTCCCGGGACTCTAAGAAACTGCAATGCTGCGTCTGTTTATTTTGAAATCTAGGTGTTATGTTATTTGGGTGATTTTATAATTTGTAGACATTTAGCAGTCTATGAATTTTTAATTTGAAGATATCACTTGTCAACTTTGGTATCCATCCTTATATATATATATATATATGAAATATTTTAGTTTTATCTTGTTGATTTGTTCTTTCTTAATTATGAATTAAACTAGTATATTTTGTGCTTTGAGTTTTCTTAAATGGATATGAAAATGTAAATGTCAGTTATTTTTATTCTCCAAACTTTTAACATTTCAGATCTTTCATCCTCTTAAAACCTACGTTGTTATATTATTATTCTCCTTCTTCTAAAAAGAGGTTCAATATTTCTTAATTTACCTTGTTGGAAATTCTTGTGTGGTGGTATTTTAATTTTTTGAAATTGAAGAAATTAATTATATAATAGATACTTTTATAGGGGCAAAGTAAAAATATTTTAATGATAGAAACTCATAGTTGACCAAACGGAAATTATAAATATGATTTAAATTGTGGTTAAAAAAAGTGACAATTACTAAAATAGTATATATGAGAATACAAATTTATCAAATAACAACTAATTTAAAATTTACTCAAATTGAAGATTTTAAGTCCAAAAATTTTAGAAGCCTAAATTTGGACACAACATCCCATTTAAATTTCATACACTTTAAAATATGCAAATCAATAATAAAGTAATTCAAAATTTAATGACATCATAATAAATATACAACTACCCTATGATATTTTAGATGATTTTCTGAAGATTCTTTTTCTAATTCATATCTAAGGATAAAATAAGTTACTTTACTTGCATTTTTTAAAAATTTAACATTCTCTTGATATAAAATTAATATATAAAAAAAACACTCATTATAAATCATAAATTACCCATTCTTAACTAATGTATTTGTCAAAAAATAAAACAACCATTATTTATAGTTTGTAAAACTATAAAACAATTTAATATTTAGAATTATATTTCATGATGGATCACTAAGAAAGTAATGATACGAATTCTATAAATCTAAATGTAGTCGAATCACATACACATTAATATTCTTCCCCCATCAAGTTTGTAAGTTAATAGATACCAATTTCATAAATTTGAATATAATTGAATAAGCAAGGCGTCGATACTCCCTCCCATCAACTTTGTATTAGTACTCTTGGCATATATGTAAAATCATATATTTGTCATATAAGATGGAAGTTTTGGAACTTTAAGAAGTACACTGATTTTACAAATAACCTCGAGAGACATGTTAAATATCTCTTATTGAAAGATGAAATGATCTCTCAATATTTATCATTTATGTTTATGGCTACTAATCTCATTAGTCATTACCAATTGATTTTGAGATGAAAATTCATAAATATTAGAGTAAAAAATCCTTTAGGTCCCTGAGTTTTGAACGTTGTATCTATTTGATCCCGTGTTTTCAATTTATATCAAAGTAGTCCCTCGGTTTTGGACGTTATGTCTATTTGGTCCATGCATTTTTAATTTGCGTCTAAATGGTATCTGAGTTTTGGACATGGTGTGTATTTGGTCTTTGAGTTTTAAGAATTTTTAGAAATAACTATAATTGGTGCTTAATTTAACATGTTCGTTGACTTCTTAACAAAATGTTGACTTAATAATGACATAATATGTCTAATTAGCCCAAATATTGACATAAGATATTATTTCAAATATTTCCTCAATCTAGACTTACGATTTGAAAAAATAATTAATATCATGTAATATTTTAGCCAATTAAACATTTTATGCCAGCGTTACGTCAACATTTTGTTAAGGAGTGAACTAATTAAGAACCAAATAAAATTATTTTTGATAATCCAGGGACTATTTAGATACAAATTGAAAACTCGGGACCAAATATACACAATGTCAAAACCTTATGAACCACTTAGACACAGATTGAAAACGTGAAAACCAAATAGACACAACATCCAAAATTGAGGGACCAGTGACACTAATTGAAAACGTGGGGACTAGGGTTGATCTCGGTCCAGTTCGATTCGGTTTCTAGTGAAACCATGGACCCAACCAAAATTTTTGGTTTACAATAATATTGAACTGATCGATTCTTCTTTTTAAGCCCCCGTTTGGTTCGCTATAATCTAAGATACCTCCAGTAATCAAATACCTGGGAATCTGATGCCAGGGTATTTGATTACTGGTAATCTTATATTATAGTGTTTGTTTAACTTAAGAGGATTCCTGGTGATTTGTAAATTACTGAGTTTGTTTGATAGGAATTGTATAGGGAAACATGATATATTTATGTTTTTCTCCAAAATACCCTTATTTATAATTTATACATTATTTTACATAATAATTAAAATATATTCATATTAAATTCCATATATTTCCAACCTGGCAAATACTCATGTTCATGATGATAGTCTAAGAATTATAAAAATATTTTAAAAATATATTGATCAAAATATAAAAAAGAGAAGAGAGCGTGAAACTGGGAGAAGTTGAAAACGTGAGTATTTATATATTCTTTTCCTTTTTTTTTAATTTTTCCTAATTAAATGGGGTTAAAATGGTAAAATGGAAGATTACCTCCTCGTGGGAATCATAGAAAGCACCCGATTTCAAAGGTAATCAAATACCCCCATATTTGGGCAAATAGAGATTTCGGGAATTTCATATTACCCATATATTTTTAAATGACCCCCAAACAAACAAAGTAACTAGATGCCCCTTATAAAAGGAATCTTAGATTACAGCGAACCAAACGGGGGCTAAGAGTACTTGATCGCTTCAGCTTTGTTCAGTTCTTCGGTTTTTGGTTTTTAATTTCCCTTAAAAAATCTATTTTTTTATCCTAAAAAATCCTCAGATCTATTATTAAAAATAAAAAATCAAACAAACCTCAGAAGCTAAGCTTTACCCTTATATGAAGTTCAAGAACCCATATCTGAGAACTAACAATATTGACACTTGCATAATACTATTTCAATAAAGTGCCAATTGAGTTGTTTGATCCCCATCCCTCAAGTGTATAAAAAATGGTTAAATATACCAATGATTCCTGTTTTTTTAGACTTTTTTAATTTACATCTTTATACTTTTAATTTGGTTTTTTCAACCCTACACTTTCGTTCTTCCAATTTCCGTCCAATTAACCGTCCAAATCTAATAGACCATCATTTTTTATTCTTTTTTATTCCTAAAGGCATGTAAAAAAATATTTTTGACCTCTTCTTCCTCATATTCTCTTTCTTATTAGATGGATTCTTCAAAAAAGGTACAGAGCTTTTGATCATGAAATGTCCATTTCCACCGATTGGTTCGTGAAATGGCGGAAGATTTCAAGACTGATTTGAGGTTCCAAAGCAGTGGCGCAGAGGCGCTTCAAGAGGCGGAGGCTTATCCTGTCCGGATTTATTTAAAAATTAAAGTTTTTTTAATTATAAAAATTGAAATAAAATAGACCATTTTTTGTTTTCTTTTAATTGATTGAAATGAGTACCTCTTTTTTTAATTAGTCTAATTCAAAGTAAATTTATAACAAGATTTAGAATATTCTAGATTTCTTCCTATTTTTTTTTAAAAAATGAATTTTTAAATAGTTAGGTAAAATAGGATTGTTAAAAGAAAGGGAGAAAATAAGGGGAAATTTAAGAAAATATTTTTTGCAAAAATAGGAAAGTAGTGGATGAGTTATTGTTTTATTTTAAAATAAATGCTTTGTTAAAAAGGGAAGGATAAAAGAAATAGAGAAAATGAATGGAAATCTAGAAATATATTTTATGTCAAAAGGGGGAAATGGTGGATAAGTATTTTGTTTTAAAATAAATGAAAAAGAAAAGAAAAGAAATAGGGGGCACATTTTGAATTCATAGACAAAAGTGGTTAGTAAAAAGAGGGGAAATAGGTTGGAAGATTTTTTCAAATTTATTACTAAAAAGGGTAAAACTCAAAAATAAATAAATAAAAATAAAACCTAAACCCTAACTTACCTCTATTCATTCATCATATTTTCCCATTTTCAAGAGGGGGGAGGAAGCCTCCAATTTGCATAAAAAAAAAACCATAATCTTCCACATTCCAATTCCTCCATCTTTCTCCATCCATCCATCCTTCATTTATCTCTCTCTTGTCTCACTCTCTTCATACCTTTGAAAAAAATAAAACCATCTCCCAACTCTCCATCATTCACTACAAAAAAACTGTCAATTTGCGACCAGGAAATTGCGACCAAATGGTCGTTTTTTACCTAAATTGCGACCAAAAATGCGACCAACTGAGTGGTTGCTAAAAAGCTGGTCGGATTTCAATTGTGCGACTGCATGGTCACAAAAATTCGACCATATGGTCGCAAAAAATTTTGGTAGCAAAAAAGTCAAACTTTTGAAAATGCGACCAAATGGTCGCATTTTATGCGACCAAATGGTCACTTTTAGGCTCAGTTAAAATGCGACCAGATGGTCACCTAAAAAGTGACCATCTGGTCGCATTTTATGTGAAAGATAAGTGACCAATTGGTCACATAAAAAAGGACCAAATGGTCGCATTTTATGCGACCAAATGGTCACTTTTAGGCTCGATTAAAATGCGACCAGATGGTCACCTAAAAAGTGACCATCTGGTCGCATTTTATGTGAAATATAAGTGACCAATTGGTCACATAAAAAAGTGACCAAATGGTCGCATTTTATGCGACCAAATGGTCACTTTTAGGCTCAGTTAAAATGCGACCAGATGGTCGCCTAAAAAGTGACCATCTGGTCGCATTTAAGAATTTTTTTTTAAAATTTAAATTTCAATAATTAGTTAATTAATTATTAATTATTAATTATTTATTAATTATTTATTTAATTATATTAATTGAAACTAAAATTAATTTGAGTTTAATTCAATTAATTTTAGTTCAATTAATATAATTAAATAAATAATTAATAAATAATTAATAATTTATTTAATTATATTAATTGAACTAAAATTAATTGAATTAAACTCAAATTAATTTTAGTTTCAATTAATCTAATTTTAATTTACTTTATTTCAAATTAATTGATTAGAATACTTAAACAAAATTATTCTAATTAATTAATCTAATTGTACTTTACTTTAATCAAATTTTAACTAAAATTAAGTAATTAAACAATTTTTATTTATTCATTAAATTAAAATTAATTAATTAAATTAGTGTAATTAATTAATTTAAACTACTTAAGTATAATTGAAGTTAAACTATTTGAATTAATTACCCTACTTTAAATTAATTGATTTAATTAAAGTAATCTAAATTACATTAATTAAACTAAAATTAAAATTTAAACTAGTGTAATTATAAATTAATTTAGTTTAATTTTATTAAATTAAAGTAAACTATCTTAAATAAACTAAATTAGATTAAGTAATTAAATTAATTACTACTTAAATTGAATTAAAGTAAACTAAGTTAGATTAATTAAACTATTAGATCAATTAAACTAAAATTACTTAAAGTAACAAAATTAAACTAAACTAATTAATTAGTTAATGTAAACTAAAATGCTATGAATTAAACAAAAGTAAACTAAGTAATTGATTACACAAATTTAGATTCATTAAACTAAAACTAATTAAATTAACAAAACTAAACTAAACTACTTAATTGAAAACTAAAAACTAAAACTAAGTAAAATAAATTCTTAAACTAAACTTCAATTTTATACGAAAACTAACCTCGTAATAGAAACCGGGATTGGGGTTTGAGGGTTTTAGATTTAGAGTAAGAACGGGAACGGGAACGGGAAGAAATAACGGGGAACGGGAGAGGGGAAAGAGAGAAAAGAACAAAAAGAGAGGAAGAAAAAGAGAAAGGAAGAAAAGCAAACGGGGGGAAAGGAAAACTGATGGGAATTTAAATCGATTTTTGCGACCAAATGGTCGCAAATATGTAATTATGACAAGAAACGAAAGGTCGCGCGTGCTGGGGAAAATGGCGACCAACTGGTCGCATTTCTTGAGATATTTGCGACCATATGGTAGCATTTCATGAAAAGCGACCATATGGTCACCACTTTACCATGATCCATAACAGCTGTCATATCACGAGTCCCATCAATAATTACGACCATCTGGTCGCAATAATGAAATTCACCGCCAAATATTGCGACCAGATGGTCGTAATCTTTAAATTCACCGCCATAAATTTCATGGAAATTTAAATTTACCGCTCTTTTTTGCGACCATATGGTAGCCCACCGCAAATATTGCGACCAGGATGGTCGTAATCTTTAAATTCACCGCCATAAATTTCATGGAAATTTAAATTTACCGCTCATTTTTGCGACCATATGGTAGCCATTTTACTTATATTTTTTAAAAATATAATTATAAAATGCGACCAACCGGTCGCATTTCACTTCTAAATTACTACCATGTGGTCACCTTTTTGTGTGAAATTGCGACCACTTGGTCGCAAATATAATTTTTTTTTTTTTTTTTTTTTTTTTTTTTTTATCTTTCCTTAAAAGAAATAGTTTTAATTAATTAAACACATACACACACATTTGAATAATCAAGTTAACGAAATATCTCATTCATCATCGTCTCCAAGAAGTCCGTCACATACGCTTCTTCTTCTTCTTCTTCTTCTTCTTCTGTTCTTCATCGATTCATCGTCTCGAATAAATTCAACATCAATGTCACGTGCGTGAGAAGTGGAAGCATGTATATCATCATCATCATGCAATGTTATCGTTCCATCGTTCAAAGGACGAACAAGCTTGCATCCCGACCATCGTCGATTGCACGAGATCGTATCTCATCTTCTTGAAAAGCAACAGCTTCCTCTGGTGGGTCGTCTTTCTTGGACAAGTTTTCTTCTACCTGGCGTGGTTTAACTTTACAAACAACTAACCAATCAGCCGGATCTCGTCTATTAATCGGATAGTTCAGGTAATAAACTTGAATCGCTTGTGAAGCCAGGACGAACCTATCAACGGTGCGCGATATGCTTAGACTTCTTTACCTCAACGATTTGTAAATGATCAATCTTACGGACTCGCCTCGCCTGGTTGTCTCGAACCAAGTGCGGTTGAACAGAACAATGCGTTTTAGCGTCGGACTTGCGTATTGAATCTCAAGAATCTCATCGATTACTCAAGTAATCGTCTTCGTTTGTCTTAGAACACGTGACCTTTTATACAAACACCACTTGTTGTTTGTTGCCCTGCTTCACCGAATGCGCCTTCGTTTGAAATCAGAATCGCTTTCCGACGTATCCACCATACGACCTTGCTATCCGTCCAGGTCCCTTTGCTAAAGAAATGATGCGAGGATCATCCACCGGTAATGTAGGGGAGTCAACCTGTGTCATTGTCCACATACAGTAATGTTAGGAAGATAGTAATTGTTTCTGTTAGGAATGGTGTCCTAGAACTTGTAATTATTTAATTATAATAATTTATTTCGAATAAATTAAATAAATAAACATAAGTTCTTTATATAATCTAGATTGATTCAATTGACGATATTAGGAATATATGGAAATATATAAATATCAAAACATTCAAATAGTAAACCCTAAGTTACTCTTATGAAATCACGACTTAGTATGTGAGTCATACAAGAGGATTAAAGTCGAGATGAGTAACTTAAACGTGTCTACAGTAAACGGATAACGTTTGGGAACCTTATCCTGGTAACACTGTTGATAGCTTCGCATTTTGTTTATAGACAAATGATCTAATCCTGATCATTCATGTGGGAGACATGAAATGGAAGTATCATATGCAATGTTGATTGTATAAGACAGGACCACGATGTTCGATCAAATTTCTCATTAGTACCGTTTACGAGAAATGATCGAATATCAAACTAAGTTTATCAACCGTGATAGATCTCAATCCTGAGTGAAATGCGGACTCCTATTTGTGGAGTTATGTTCTTTGATTCACATAGTTGAGAGCGATCTGTAAGAACGCTCAATACACTTCGTTTTGGGAACATGACTAGATAAGTAGATGGGAACTCATTTTCACGAGATGGAATTCATAACTTTCCTATAAATTAACGGTATCGGTGCGATACCTAAACATTTTAGGAACTTTAGGAAACTCCCTTGATGTCCTGATTCGAGACATGAACAAGTGACGTCACGACTTCTATTGATCACGAAGTATCTTATCTCTAGTTCGACTAAAGATAAAGTTTATTGGAGAATCGTGGGAACACAAGGATAAAGCGGTAATTACAGGGGCAAAACGGTAAATTTATCCGCTGTAATTATGAGGGTTCCACGTGAAGGATAATATCACAGATATAAATAATGATAAACTAAATGGACATAACTCATCTATAGTGAGGGGAGTTCAGCTATGAATCTATAGTGGAATTATTCATAGTTAGATAATAAGTAATTAACTCGATTATGTGTTAATCACTTAATTGACTAATTATTAAGCCCATGATCTATAGGTCCATCGGGTCCCTATGCTAGCCCAAATATCGTATTCGCGAAATCAAGTAGAAGAAATGGAAATTTTAAGTAAAGTGAATTACTTAAAATAGGCAATATTAATTGTTTAAATATTGAGTATATTTAAGCGAATTAATATAAACATTATTAATTGTTTAAATAATGAGTTTATTTAAACATGAAATTAATAATGAAATATTATTAATTAGATATTATTAATTATTTAAATATTGAGTATATTTAAATGGTAATTAATAATTTGAAATTAATTGACAATTATTAATTGTTTAAATAATTAATTTTATTTAAACGGAAATTAATAATTAAAATTAATTAATTAATAATAAAATATTGTCAATAAAATTGTTAATTAAATAATGAGTTTATTTAATGGAAATTAATAATTATAATATTTATTATTAATTATTTAAATAATGAAAATTATTTAAATGGAAATTAATAATTAAATATAAATTTGATAATATTTAGACGGGAGAAAATATTAATATTATTAATTGTTTAAATAAAATATTTATTTAAATAGTAATTAATAAATAAATTAATTGAGTTGGACTTATTAATTTAAGAGAGAGTTTTAGCCAATTGGATTAATGAACCCAATTGAGATTGGCCAAAATAATTAATTAAATAATTTGGAATTATTTATTAAATTAATATGCTATTTTCGCCACCATGTAATTTTGGGAAGAGATAATTGCTTGAATTATATCCTAAAATAATTACATAGATTTATTTACCCAAGATAAATAAAAATAAAGAAAATAAAATAATCTCCTATTTATCTATGGCATTTTCGAAATTGCTAGATAAAGGAAAGAGATTATCTTTTTCTTTTTGTGTTTATCTCTATAGATTAATCCTAATGTGATTAGGATTCCTATTTTTCTATAAATAGGAGGGTTGGGTCATTCATAAATCACACAATTCAATTCCATAGAAAGTTGGAACTCTCTCTTCCTCCTTTCCCTCCCTTGGCCGATTTTCTCATAGTGTTGGGAAGAAAAATATTTTTTTCTTCTTCCCAATTTCTTCTAAAGTTCGATCCCACAATCGAATTTCGTTTGATCGATCGGGATATAGCGTAGAAGATCCAGGTGTTGCCGAGGATTTGAAGTCGTAAAGAAACCTCCAACCGATTCTCCATTATTTACTCAATGTAAGTTCGGTTTTAATTTTCGAATATATAAGCATGAATCTACATGTTTTTATCACAAATTGCATGATGTTAATAGATCCGTTATTAAATGTTAATAAGTTTACTAAATAAAATTCCGCTAATTTAGTAAATCATCCTTTCAATTGGTATCAGAGCTAATTTTAATTATCATGCAAATTTGTGTTTTTCGAAAATTTGGTGGGTTGCATAAAAAGTTGTTTTATGTATGTTTATATAAATTGTGGAGGTTTGCTTATTGACTGTTTAGGTATTCTTGAGGCACTTAGGATTTTAAATTTTAGTAGAAAAATTTGTAAACCCTAAATTTTAGGGTATAGGAAAAATTTGTAATTTTCCCATACCCAATGATGGCAAAATCGGCTACACCAAGGGAGGAAGAGAAGAAAATTTTTCCCCATCATTCATGATGCCCACGCCCAAGGATGAGATAAGGTAAAGATATGGTAAGATATTTTAACATAATTATCTTGTTATCTCAATTTAAAAATTTAAATATTTAAGATAAGGATAAAATCTTTTTTAAAGATTATATCTCTATCTTAAATTATAAATTTAGAAATTGAGATAAGATTACATGGAAAATATTTTTCTTTATTTTTTCCATATAATTAAAAGATAATTATTTTAAAACAAGTATTTATGGAAATATTAAGGAGATAATATTTGCCCCATAAATACCCATGCCCACGCCTACACCATGGAGGAGAGAGAAAGATGAAGCCTCAAGATCTACAATGGAAGATTTAAATTAAGTTGTAATTTAATTTTCCGTTTTAGAAATAGTGCCAAGAATACCTGGTCAATTTAGCTATTTATTATTTAAATTGTTTATATGTATGATATAATTGTTTTTAAATAATATTCATGCATAAGAGTATGTCATGTAGAAAATCCCACCATAGGTTGTATGATTTTAATTAATTGTACCTACATGCATCATGATATAATATGTGTTATTATATGCTAATGTATGTGAAGCATGCTATAATTTTATTTTATGTTATTATTGAAAATTATATTCTAATTGTTTTAGAATTAAAAGCATGCTTATTTAGTTAAAATTCAAAAGTTAAATCTAGTTTAAAAGTTGAATAGAAACTAAATGAATTATTTGTAATATGGAATTATTGTTTAAACAATTGGGCCAAAATCCATATAAGATAAACAAATAGAAACTTTTAATTAAGGGTTAATTAAAAATTAATAATTGAGATTAATTAAATTGAACGGATCTCCTGGCGAGAAAGCTCGCCCAGCGATGAGGTTTCATAAAGTTCCCCTAACACGGAGCGCCTCTAGCCTGGGAGCGATCCGGGAGAAAAGTTCAAATTAATAAATCAAAATTATTAAGACGGCGCATAATGTGATTAGTTTTAATTAGGAAAACTTGAACAATCACTTTATAAAATTAATCTAACCAATTTAAGAGTTAAAGTTGATTAGGTTAATTAAAACTTGGATTAATGAGTTAGCCTGAATTAGTCTAAGTTATGAAACCCTAACTCAAAATATTAAGTGGGAGAAGGAAACATGTCAATGAATCCTATGGTCTCCACTAATGGGCTCGAAATGTGAGATTTATACATGGCCTCTGTAACACACTGCTGCAGTGTTCATTCCCATAGGAAGGTTTATTGTATAAATCAATATCAAGTTGGGTCTCCCGAAAGGGATAAAGAATTTTAAATGAGATTGATTGAAGATCAATCTACACTTCGTAGACACTCTTCAATTTTATTTAAAAGACTAAATTAGTGGGTCACACTTAAAAGAAATTTGATAAATTGTGTTATCAAAACTCTGGACCAAATACACGGTAAACAATGACATAGGAATATGAGTTATTCGGGGTTGTCAATTGTTCGAGTGGCATCTCGTTTTAATGATGGTAACTCGACCTATCATTCGACGACACTTCACCTAGTATCATTAAAATATCGTGACATAGTAACATGTTTTAGGGCTTTTCTGTTCATTAATATGTTCGCATTCATGCATCATATTTAATTATATGTCGAAACTTTGAGTATTTGAATGTTGAAAGCATGTTAGATTACTAAGATAAGGTTTATTTAAATTTTCAGGAAAATGGCATCCGCTTTAGTCACAATCCTTGGAAAGAACAAACTAAATGGAGATAACTACACCTCCTGGAAAAATGAAATGAACACCATTCTTGTGGTAGAAGACTTGAAATTCGTTCTTAGTGAACTTAAACCTTGATACACCTGCTACCAATGCTCCTAAAGCTGTAAAGGATGCATATGAGCG
Organism: Gynostemma pentaphyllum; assembly: GCA_028015215.1. Classification (NCBI taxonomy): domain Eukaryota; kingdom Viridiplantae; phylum Streptophyta; class Magnoliopsida; order Cucurbitales; family Cucurbitaceae; genus Gynostemma; species Gynostemma pentaphyllum. Next base: position 16,184,088 of record CM051350.1, on the reverse strand, counting down.
CTGGGTCCGGGCCAATGAAAAGGCCCGTGTTTATTTGATGGCTGGGATGAGTGACGTCTTAGCCAAGAAACATGAACCAATGGAAACGGCTTTGGAAATAGCTGATTCGTGCGAGGGCATGTTTGGCCAACCATCAAAACAAGCACGTCATGATGCTATAAAGTCGATTTATAACACTCAAATGAAAGAAGGCACATCTGTTCGTGATCATGTTTTGACAATGATGAACTACTTTAACGTAGCTGAAACGAACGGGGCCATGATTGATGACGAGTCCCAGATAAGCTTTATATTGGAATCTCTCCCATCGAGTTTTTTCAGTTTTAAAAGCAATTTGGTCATGAACAAACTGAGCTATTCCCTCACTCAATTGCTAAACGAACTTCAAACCTTCAAGCAATGAAAAAGGAAAACAAGAAGTCGGGAGAAGCAAATGTTGTCTTCAATGCTTCTAAGAAGAAAAAGAGCTCTACTGCTAAAAAGACCAAGCTCAATGCTAAGAAGAAAGCATTTAAGGCTGAGACCAAAGAGCCTAAGGGGAAATGTTTTCATTGCAACATAGATGGACATTGGAAGAGAAATTGCCCCAAATATCTCGAAGAAAAGAAAAAGGGGAAAGAAGGTAAATTAGATTTACTTAGTGAAAAATTTGAGAAATTTATTTTGAATGGTTGATTCAATAGTCACTAACACAAAGTTTTTTTAAAACTTTACAGGTCGACTTGATTCTTCAACACTCTTGGTTTGAAGATGACTCAAGATAGAAGTAGATTGGATTTCATGTTTTCGGTCTTTAATTTTTCATATTTCTAGTTTAGTTTAGTTTTAGATTTTGTTTTAAATTTTGAATTATGTAATAAAAATTGATTCTCACCTTATAAGAATCAAATTAGGAATATTTTAATAAAAGTCGTTTAGTTAAATATTCCTTTGCAATTTTATTACAACGTCCCAAAGTGTGATTGGATGGTTATTCAAAATACTTAGAATAAAACAAATAAATTCCAAATCCAAATTCTAAACTACTAAATATCTAAACAAGTTATGAAGGTTTAAAAATGTTTAAATGTTTAAGTCTAAAATCACTTAAATAAGTTAAAGGATTAACCTCTTAAAGATGGTTCTCAAAGAATTTGAGATGATAACCATGTTAATCTACAAACTTAAAGAAATAAGTGAAATTGAGCATCTTTGATTTATCAAAGATAACTGGACTTAAAATCACTAAAGTTCAACACTTAGATGTTAAACTTAAGTGAAAAATGAACAAAGAATCAATTTCTAGTATTCCAAACATTCGGTTATTTAAAAGGATGTTTTAAAGGAGCACTTACTGATATGGAATAAACAATATAGAAATTGAAAGTAATAATTAGTGAATTATTGAATTCACAAATTATTAAGGAAAAGTTCATGAAATCGGTGATACTTGAAAGTTTTAAACCTTAATTAAGATATAAAAGAATTACAATGATATTATTTCACAATAAAAACAAGTAGTTATTTAAAAGTTTAAATTGTTAAACTACTTGTAGAACTTTATTTGAGTGGGAGCGTCATAACACGAACCAAAGGACTTTTGAAGTCCAAGTGAAACTCATTGAATTCAAAATCAATGAATAAAGTTCAAAATAAGTGAAATAAAAATGACATGAATTTTCAATAGTTGAGTTGAAAAGGGTCACTTATACTTATACATTATTTTTGGAAATAATAAGAAGTATAGAATTGTAATCATTAAACAAATGAAAGTAATGGAGAATTACTTTGTAGTGGGAGCTTAAGAATTTCGAGAAACCTAGAACCAATGTGACTAAAATAAAATTTACAAATAGTATGTTAGTGCACATAGATAAAATGGGAGATTTTATGAGTTGCACGGGCTCAAATTCGAACATGAATTTACTTCCATGTAAGAATTCGACAAAAGACCTTTGCGAATTAAACATCAGATGAGTTAAGTATAATTAAAATGAGTTTTTACTAACTAAACTCTAAATTCGCGTGAATTACTAAGTTGTTAGTAAATGAAAAGGTGGTTGAACATGATGGTTTCAAATCAATAATTAATAGAGTTTATTTTATGTCGATAAAATATGGAATCTATTAAACTTAATGAAACTAACATCGACAAAAGAAATACATACTAAACAGATGAAAACGTTCTTCGATAAAGTATTAAAATGACTACCATGGCTAAGTAGTTGATAGTCATCCAGTGTGACCGGAATTACAAGTCAAATCTCCAAAGATCTAGGACAAGTGGGAGATTGTTAGGAATGGTGTCCTAGAACTTGTAATTATTTAATTATAATAATTTATTTCGAATAAATTAAATAAATAAACATAAGTTCTTTATATAATCTAGATTGATTCAATTGACGATATTAGGAATATATGGAAATATATAAATATCAAAACATTCAAATAGTAAACCCTAAGTTACTCTTATGAAATCACGACTTAGTATGTGAGTCATACAAGAGGATTAAAGTCGAGATGAGTAACTTAAACGTGTCTACGATGAAACGGATAACGTTTGGGAACCTTATCCTGGTAACACTTGTTGATAGCTTCGCATTTTGTTTATAGACAAATGATCTAATCCTGATCATTCATGTGGGAGACATGAAATGGAAGTATCATATGCAATGTTGATTGTATAAGACAGACCACGATGTTCGATCAAATTTCTCATTAGTACCGTTTACGAGAAATGATCGAATATCAAACTAAGTTTATCAACCGTGATAGATCTCAATCCTGAGTGAAATGCGGACTCCTATTTGTGGAGTTATGTTCTTTGATTCACATAGTTGAGAGCGATCTGTAAGAACGCTCAATACACTCTGTTTTGGGAACATGACTAGATAAGTAGATGGGAACTCATTTTCACGAGATGGAATTCATAACTTTCCTATAAATTAACGGTATCGGTGCAGATACCTAAACATTTTAGGAACTTTAGGAAACTCCCTTGATGTACTGATTCGAGACATGAACAAGTGGCGCCACGACTTCTATTGATCACAGAAGTATATTATCTCTAGTTCGACTAAAGATAAAGTTTATTGGAGAATCAGCGGGAACACAAGGATAAAGCGGTAATTACAGGGGCAAAACGGTAAATTTATCCGCCTGTAATTATGAGGGTTCCACGTGAAGGATTATATCACAGATATAAATAAAGATAAACTAAATGGACATAACTCATCTATAGTGAGGGGAGTTCACTATGAATCTATAGTGGAATTATTCATAGTTAGATAATAAGTAATTAACGATTATGTGTTAATCACTTAATTGACTAATTATTAAGCCCATGATCTATAGGTCCATCGGGTCCCTATGCTAGCCCAAATATCGTATTAGCGAAACTAAGTAGAAGAAAAGGACAATAATTTAAGTAATGTGAATTTACTTAAAAATAGGCAATATTAATTGTTTAAATATTGAGTATATTTAAGTGAAAATTAATATTAATATTATTAATATTGTTTAAATAATGAGTTTATTTAAACTGAGTTTATTAATGGAATATTATTAATTAGATATTAATTATATTATTTGAAATATTAAGTATATTTAAATGGTAATTAATAATTTGAAATTAATGTGACAATTATTAATTGTTTAAATAATTAATTTTATTTAAATGGAAATTAATAATTAAAATTGTTAATTAAATTAATGAGTTATTTAATATTGTCAATAAATATTAGTTAGAATTAAATGCAATGAGTTTATTTAATGGAAATTAATAATTATAATATTTATTATTAATTATTTAAATTAATGAAAATTATTTAAATGGAAATTAATAATTAAATTATAAATTTGATAATATAATTAGTCTAAGTAAATATTATATATTATTAATTGTTAATAAATAAAATATTTATTTAAATAGTAATTAATAAATAAATTAATTGAGTTGGACTTATTATTTTAAGAGAGAGTTTGCTTAATAACAATTGGATTATATGAATCTATATATCAAGATTGGCCCAAAATAATTAATTAAATAATTTGAATTATTTATTAAATTTATATACTATTTTCTATTTATTTTAATAATTTGGAGAAGAGCTTTATCTAATTAGCTTAGATATTATATTTTCCTATAAATAATTACCATAGGGATTCATATTTACCCAAGATAAACCCTAAAATTAAAGAAAATAAAATAATCTCTCAAGTTTTTCTATGGCATTTTCCAAATTGCTAGGAAAAAGGAAAGAAATTATCTTTTTCTTTTGTGCTTTATCTCTATAGATTAATCCTAATGTGATTAGGATTCCTATTTTTCTATAAATAGGAGGGTTTGAGTCATTCATAAATCACATCGATTCTCCATATTTCCATTGTAAGTTGGAACTTTTTTTTCCTACTTACATGCCTCCCATGTTTTTTTTCAAATTGCATGATGTTGGGAAGAAAAGTTATTAAATTTTATTTTACTAAATAAATTCCTCTAATTTAGTAATCGATCCCTTTCAACCATATTGTCGCATTTTATCGTCAATAGGGACCATAGGTGCATAAAAAGGACCAATGGTGTAATCTTTGTGACCAAATGGTATTATTGGCTCAGATTAAGAAACCTCCATACGGTTCTCCATTATTCATCAATGTAAGTTCCTGAAATTTAATTTTCGAATATATAAGCATGAATCTACATGTTTTATCACAAATTGCAAGAATGTTAATATATCCGTTATTAAATGTTAATAAGTTTACTAAATAAAATTCCGCTAATGTTAGTAAGATCATCCCTTGTTTCAACATAATGCAACGGTTGTTTGACAATTTAAAATAACTCACGTATGCACCGAACCAAGAACGAAACTCTTTGTCGATTATTGACCCCTCCTCGGCGTCGTAAGACCAACTCGTGTCATTCTAACGTATACGTTTAGAAATAATCTGTATGTTACAAAAATAGTTAGCAAATAGTTTGTAATTGTTTATGCGATGGAATAATGTTAAGTTACAAACTCACTCTATGTAAGGCTCGATCTCTGCGCAGTTGCATAACACGTATGTCTGCATTACGTGATACTCAGAATCGGTCAACGGCCTTGACCGATCTTCCAACTGTCATGCCAGGTTCCGTAAAAATCGGCAAGTCGTTCATGTCAACACCTTCAAGTAAATTATCGACAACGTTTCGTTTTGACGGTCGAAACTGCTCTGCAATGTGTTGATCAAAGTAGTATGAACAAAATGTGGTAGTCTCTTGCGTCAGGTACGCACTACAGATAGATCCTTCTACTCGTGATCTATTTCCAACCATCTTTTTCAACCGACGTAAGTACCTGTGGGTACAAAACATTATTAACATTCGATGATCACCGTCTTGATTCATACGCGTACATTAGAAAATAATCGTGCTTACCTTTCAAATGGGCACATCCATCCAGGTAATGTACGGGACCCCCTAAGAATGCCTCGTATGGAAGATGCACTGGAAGATGCTCCATGGAGTCAAAAAAGCCAGGTGGGAACATTCGCTCCAACTTACAAATAATAACGGCGATCTCCGAACTCATTGCAGCGACAGTAGCTTCCGTCAGCTCTGTACATGTCAAGTCCCTGAAAAAAACACTCAACTGGGCAAGCGGCTCCCAATGTCTATTCTCTAGGAACGGTCTGAACGCGACGGGCATCAATCGTTGCATGAATATATGACAGTCGTGGCTTTTCATCCCGAACATGATATGTTTTTGACTGTCTATACACCGACTCAAATTCAAAACGTATCCGTCCGGGAATTTGATGGATTTGATCCACTCAAATAATGTTTTCTTTTCATCCGTCGTCAACATGTACTTTGCTTTTGCGTAATTATCATTGTCGTCGGGGCTCCAACTCAGGACGGTCACATATCTCCCGTATATCATAACGTGCCTTGATTGTCCTTCGTTTTTCCCGAACGTTCAAAATCGTATTGAAAATGTTGTCAAAGAAATTCTTCTCGATATGCATTACATCAAGATTGTGTCTAATCGGTAGATCTTCCCAATACGGTAGATCCTAAAAAATACTTCGTTTCTTCCAACCCGTGTTTTTTCCAGATGCATTGTTTGCACTCTCGCACCTTCCACGGTAATCTTCCGCATCCCTATAGTATCTATACCGTGCAGAATCTGTCTTCAACTATACATGGTCGGGGGGTTTGTTTTCTTACTCTTCGACCCTTCTTCCAATCCGCCGTTTGAACGGAAAGTGTGATTCAAAGGCAAGAATCGACGGTGACAGTCAAACCAACAAGTTTTCCGACCGTTTCGAGATAAAATGCATCCGTGTCTAGCATGCAATGCGGACATGCGTATGTCCCCGCCGTACTCCATCCTTTAAGAGGAGGAGATTGAGGTTCACACAATTAACTACAATGACTAAGGAAAGCAATAACAAAAGCTAAACACCGACTCAAAAATGTATATGAAAGCAATTAAATATCAACATACCTGGCAGATTGAATACGCAGGGAAGTCACCGATCGTCCGGTTAACGCGCGCGCATCAAGAAATTTTGTTTCTTCGAAATGTCGTGCGTCATAACACCGTCGATCCCACAACCTCTTCAACTCGCAATAAGTGGTTGCAAATACACATCCAGTTTGCTTTTGGACTTTTCGGCCAGGTCGATCACCGTTAGAAAAATCACCGGGTCTCGCATGCACATCGAGGGAGGCAAGTTATACGGGGTTACCATGGCTGGCCAAACTGAATATTGTGCCCTGGATGCCCCAAACGGGTTGAAGCCATCCGTGCATAAGCCCAATCGACGTTTCTGGATCTTGTGCAAAAATCCGGATGACAATTATTTAAATGCTTCCATGCCGCAAAGATCCGAGGGATGTCTCATAACACCTTCATCCTGTGAATGCTCGTGATGCCATCTCATGTGCGAGGTCATCACATCCGATGCATACAACCGTTGCGGGCGTGGGGTCGGTAAAATAGAACATGCCTGGCATTCTGGAATCGGCCGCGTTTCCCTTGTTTGTATCTTGGAAGAAAACAGGATTTGCAATGATGCAGGTCCTCATCCACATCCCAGTAAATCATGCATCCGTTTTGACACGAATCTATTTTCTCCACGGGTAATCCAAGTCCCTCCACTAGCTTTTTCGTGTCGTACAAACTGTGGGGCATATTATTTTCTTCTGGAGCGCATCGACGAAACCACGATGCAATCGCATCAAATCCTCTACCCGTATGTTGTTGTCGCCTTTATATTTAAAAGTTCCAGAGCGGCGACAGTTGACTTACCTCACACCCATCGTACAATGGTCGGCTGGTTGTCTTTAGCATCTCATGCATCTTACGTGCTTCCGGATTCATTTCCTCTTCTACAACCCGTTCATCTTCTTCTACGTTTAAACTTTCACGGAAATTTTCATTGCCCCCATACCCCGCACCATCAATTATCATTTGCTGCATCTGACAATACTGTTGTTCATCATTCCGTTCTTCGTCAACAACCTCTACATTCGAGCCGCTACCTTCGTATCGTCTCGATTCCTGTAATGCGGCCGTTGAACATTTCCTGTGTTTCCCCCCGAAACGCCCAGGTGATAATAATTCGCACAAACCCCCAGAGTATAAAGATGCACCTTCAACTCAGAACCGGTATGATTCTCCTATTGTCGCATTTCTGCACTGGCAGCGTAGCTTTCCACCATACTTTTCATAATAGAAAGTTGTCATGCAAAACTCAACAAACTGTTCAACCCCTACCACGAACTCATCGTTCAAATACCCGTCTATCAAACGAACATACATCCACTCTCTCATTTTCTTTTTACTTAATGCTAAGAAACAATGGGTGGAGGGGTTTTTATAATGGACTCCTCTGCTCATTTGCGACCAGATGGTAGTATTTTTGCTACCACCTGGTCGCAGTTTCCCGCCAAATTTTCCTCCATTTTCTACCGCCTGGGTCACATCAAGTCGAAATTACGACCACATGGTCACTTTTTGGGTGACCACTTGGTAGCTTTTATCCCACCAAATTCTTTATCAATTATTGGTCCCATAAAAATCACATAATTTGCGACCATCCGGTCACTTATAATCACTTTATTTCTTCCATTAGCACCATCTACTTTGGGTCACCAATTATTGCGACACTTTAATGCACCTGGTAGCTTTCTTCCCTCCAATTATAAGCTACCACTGCTCACTTTTGGTCACCAAAATTGCGACCATCCTGGTCACTTTTTATTGCGACCATTTGGTAGCTTTCTTCCCTCCAATTATAAGCTACCACTTGCTCACTTTTGGTCACAAAAATTGCGACCATCTGGTCACTTTTTATTGCGACCATTTGGTAGCTTTCTTCCCTCCAATTATAAGCTACCACTGCTCACTTTTGGTCACCAAAATTGCGACCATCTGGTCACTTTTTATTGCGACCATTTGGTAGCTTTCTTCCCTCCAAAATTACGCGCCATTTTTTGCTACCAAGGAACATTTTAGTCACAAAAATGCGACCATATGGTCGCAAAAAAACACTTTTTATTGTGACCATTTGGTAGCTTTCTTCCCTCCAAAATTACGCGCCATTTTTTGCTACCAAGGAACATTTTAGTCACAAAAATGCGACCATATGGTCCAAAAAAGAGACCAAATGGTCACTTAGAGTCAACCTTCAAAGAAAGTGACCAGGTGGTCACCAGAAAGCTACCATATTTTTTTGGTCGCAAATTTCTGGTCGCATTTTGACAGTTTTTTTGTAGTGATTTACCATCCATAACTTAACCATCCTTCATAAAAGAACTTTAAGTTTTCGAAAGCTATCATCTCCTCCACCATTCTCATATCATCCAATTTTATTCACATTCCATAAAATCATTTCCCATAACTCTATCCTCTCACTTTCACACACAAAAAAGACTCAAGGGGTAATAAAAATGTTCATGGTAATTTTCATTTTTACATGAGTATGCTTATTTATTTCTGTAGTTACATGATTGGTCTTGAGTTATTTCCATCTTCAAGCAAAATAAATGTCTTCTTTCAAAAAAAACTGTTTTTTTAGGTTGAGGCTTCCATGTTCAAATACATTCTGAGATTTATATATAATTATTTGATTTATATGATAATTTTTTCATTAAAATAGACTCCAACATGAATACATAGGAAAAAGAATCAACTAATTCTGATTTGTGGTTTGAAAGTTATGATTTTTTGAAGTTTGTTGTTCAAATGAATTTATAGGCTATGGGATTTTTTGAGCATGTTCTAATTTGTGATTATTATGTGCTTATTTGTTTAGTTTAATTATTTATGAATATTTTTTTCTTAAAAGTAGACTCATAAAGAAAACTTTATAAACAAGAATCTCTCTATTTCATTAAGTATAAAAAAAGATATGATTTTTCGAAGTTAGTACAAAATTCTGCATATTTTATTTGATAAAACCGAAAATGAAGTATTTTTTCTTTCATAAAAATTGTTTTTTTATATATATAAGATGAATGGTTTTTGAGCTGATAGGTAATATTAAACTAATGAATGATTTTAGGAGAAAGAATCAAGTCAAAATATGGTCAAAGAGTTAAGAAAATTTCAAGTTTGATTTGGAATAATTGTTACATTCTAATTGGTTTGCTATATAGTTTCATTTGATTATTATATTTTTTTGTATCATATTTATGTTTAGTTTTTATTTTATTACCTTAAATTAATTGATATCTATTATTGGTTAAGTTTATTGTTTTTTTTATTAGGTAAAAAACCAATTTGTTTTAAAAAGTATCTTTTTTCTTCAAAATTCATCTTTCAAAAAAATTTCTATTATTAAAATTTGGGAGTAGGAGGATACTTTGATCCCAAAGTTTATGGAATAAGAAATTTTATGGTTTGATTTTAAAAGTAATTTAAATGATCCTTTTTTTTTCCAAACTTACTCAATAAAAAAAAAAACCGAATGATTTTCCTATTATTGAAATTTGGGAGTACAAGGATACTTTGATCCCAAATTTCATGAATTAAGAAATTCATGGCATGATTTTAAAGCCAACTCAAATGATTCTTTGTAACTTTTTCATTCCAAAAAACTTCCTGTAATTTGAAATTTGAGAGTACAAGGATACTTTGATCTCAAATTTCATAAAATGGAAAGTTTTATCATTTGATGATTTTCATTCATTAAAAAAAATTATTTTCTAATGGCGTAATTCCACTCATAGTAATTTCATGATATCATTGTAATGATTAATGATATGATCAAATTTACATGGGATATTTCAAAATAAACACACAAAAAATATTTTTCCTAATTGTTTCATGCCACTCACAATTATTTAACAATTTTATTAAAATGATTAGTGATCTTGATAAAATAGACGCGGGACATTCCAAAATAACAATAAAAGCATTTTGATTCTATAAAGGGTTTTTAATGATATATTTGAGATAATCAAAACAGTAATCGTTTTTAAACGAATGTTTAGGGTGCTAATACCTTCCCTAAACATGAATAAACTCCCGAACCTATTTTTTTCAAAATTTGCAAACCATTTGATTTTTGTCATTCTCGGGTAACCAATCACACCCATTTCAAAACCAATGATTGGTGGTGACTCCTGTTTTCTTTCTTGTTCTTTTCTTCTACCTTTTGTCAGGTTAGAAAAGGACATGTGTGTGTTTTTAAGATAGGTTCGGCCGATCCACGTTGTTTGAGGGGTAGCGACAGATGGCAACTCCGCTGTGGACAACTTTTGTGAGTCTTATTGTTTGATGGTTATCTCTTTCCTCTTATGTCATTAATGCCTTATTTTTCTTTTTGTTTGTTTATCTTTCTTGCAATGACCTTCATTCACACACTTTCACAGCCTCCTACCAGGGCTTATCATTTTAGGGAGATGAGTATCTATAACCTTCGTGGAGTTTACTCCCATGTAGGCACATGAAAATCTCACCCAAGTTGATTCCAACCAGGATACTGGAAGAGGTGCTTTGTTTTGAATGGGTCAACTCTTTGAGGATACTGTTAGAGTACTCATATTACAATAAAGACAGCTTGGTGACCTTTAGATAGAGACTACAACCACACTATCATCGATTACGTATGTTATGTATTACTTTTATGGGTGTCATGTGTTATATTGTACTGTTATTATCATTAATTGTATTATAATCCATGTATATCTTATACTTTGGCTGTTATGATTGCCATATATTTATATTGTACTATAATTCACGAAAATCTGTGCACTTTCAATTTCGAATCCGCATATGCATACAACCATTATTATCAACGTTTCTTTTTTTCTTGATCTATTATTACTTCTCACAATTTTATTTTCATACTCATTGTTTTCTATGTTTTTTTAGACATATAATTGTCTTCACACACTCAATTATTTGAGTATACTTTCATTCCTATATTTATTTATTTTATTCTTCAAAAATATTTTTATATTTAACATTTTTTTTGTTTATTTTAATATGTGTTTATCTCGTTTTATTCACGAATCATATTTCCATCTTTAAAATAAAGGTTTTAAGTTCGATAGTAATCATCCAACCCAACACCGCCTTAAGCTTAGAGTAAAATTATGAGTGGGCAAGATAATCCTCAGGCTTAAGAAACAAGGGAAGATATGGAAATGATGAAGGAACAAATTTTGAAAATAATGGAGATGATAACAGTCATGCAAAAATGAAAGACAATTGCAGATACCTCAAAACAAAATATCGACAATCCAGAAATCTCCCAAGGTGATATCCCACCTACCCTCTCAAAATTTTCAATGCCAATACTAGTCCTTACATCAATGACGCAAAATGGGAATATAGGTACTCCTTTTTCTTTATTAGAAAAATTTCACCTAACCCCACAATTGAGCTAGCAAGCACCAAATCCCATTTATATTTCTGATTTGGAACGAAGGGTAAAGACCAATGAAGATGATTCTTGGTATAAAATAAAATTGAAGTATTTGGAAGAGAGATTAAGAGCTGTCAAAGGAGTCGATGCATTTGGAAGCATTGAAGCAAACCAATTATGTTTGATCTCTGATGTTCTGATACTGCCAAAATTCAAGGTCAATGATTTTGAAAAGTATAATGGGGTATCTTGCCCAAAAGGTCACTTGATCACGTATTGCAAAAAATGGCAGCTCATATAAACAATGAGGAATTGTTGATCCATTTATTTTCAAGATAGTTTATCTGAACCTGCAGCGAAATGGTATAATCAGTTGGATTGCTCACATATGGGAAGATGGAAAGATTTTGTTGATGCTTTCCTAAAACATTAATATGGCTCTTGACCGACTGAACCTCCAGAGAACGAAGAAGAAATAGATCGAAACCTTTAAAGTATACGCACAGAGGTGGAGAGAGATGGTTGTTGAAATATAACCACCACTGACTAAGAAATGATAATGTTTTTAAACACTCTACGGCGTCATAATATGATTGGATGATCAATAATACCTCTACCAATTTTTTGAATATCATAACCATTTGAGAAAGAATGGAGAATGGAATGAAGCATAGGTGAATAATTCGCACCCTAACGAATTGGGTATAATTTAAATTTTTTATGCGATTATCATGTCAGGGTTATTGGACACTCAATAGAAAAATTATTTGGGCTTGAGAAAAATTCAAATCGTTAATGGATGAATGATTGTGGAGATTTGAGGATGCATCTATTGTTGAGCCCAATTAAGAATACGATCAGTGAAAAAAATCACTAGTTGTGTTGGCCGGCTTTTGAATGTTGAAGCAGTCTAAGTTTGTTTCTTTGGTATATATTTATTACCTAAATTTGAAATTATGGAAAAGCTCTCTATGTTCTTTGGTTTAGTGCAAGAATAATATCTCATTTTGGTCATGTCCATCACATTAGCTATCCCTAAGGCCATGACATTTTAAAATAATGGACTTATCATTTTCTACAATAAAATATGTTTTTTATTTCGAGTATATTTGCTCTCTCATTTTTACAATTTTTTTTAAGAATTGGGGATATTAATTCCCGATCATGAATTGTATAGTTTTTCAAAAAAAAAAAAAACTTTAACATCTAAGTTTTAATGTCAATGTTCATTAAAAAAAAAGAATTTATAAATATAATGACTTATAGTTGTAACATGAAGCAATAAATTATTTGGAAAAAAAGGAAGCATAATCTTGATTTGAAAAACTCGATCTCTCGTGATTGATGATAGAATTATTCAGAATCTCAAAGTTTTGGAATCGAAAAATGTTTTGTGTGTTTTCTCAATTGGCTTAAAGTTGGTTTAATTTATTTAGGGCACTTTACTATAATCACACATAGTCTAACTTTTTATCATTTTTAAAAGTTTAAGACTGCTTAAGTGAGTACAAGAGTAAGTGTTTTTAAAAGATAAAATAAAATAAACTGGGGGGGGGGGGTGTTATAACTTATGATCTTAGTGTTGTGAAAGTCGATGACTAACAAAATTTAGGGTTTGTTAGAAGTCAAATGATTTCATTGAATTAAGGAAAAAATAACAATGACTAATCATACACGCAGTATAGGGCTTTAAATGTAATGAAACTAGCTTTGTAGTCGAGTCTATTAAAATCGCTAGATATCTTGCGTTTTTCTTGAACTTTGAGATTTTGGTGTTGAGGCTTAATTTGTAATTTTCTTTTTTCTTTAAAAAAATGTAATATTTTCTCTTAATCAATAAGGAAAGAGATTTTTCATATCATATCTTATCAATTTAGAATTGGCTAAAATATATCTTTCATTGGTAAGAAAATTCATTTGACAAACGTTTTTACGAAAAACATGAATTAACTTTTAAAAAGCTACATTCTCTTTGAAATGTTTGTTTAAAAGAATGAACTCAAACTTTCTTTGTTTATCTTGTGTTTTTTAAAAAATGACATCTACATTTGAAAATTTTAGACATCATTCTCATCTACCTTCTTCAAAATCTTTATTATTCGATTCTAGAAAATTAATCCAATAAAGCATGTTGAAAATTACTCTTAAAAAGAGAGGTTATTCTTGCACTAATAAATATGTGAGATGCTGAAAGGATAAAGATCAATATCCTTTTAGTCTAAGTGACGATCAAAGGTGTTAAGCATTTGGGAAACAGAAAACTTTGCTCCCATCCCATTCAGTGTAGTTTGAGAACATTTTCTTCACTAAGATATGTGCATTATCAGTATCGAGAGAAAAAAATCTCGTGACATACAATGGAAAAAGACGGTGATTATCTCTAACCAGTCAAAAAGTCGTTTTATACACTGGGGCAATTAGAGAAGTTTTGTTCCTCCTTTAAGACGTTCAAATAGCCTTCTTATGATCTATATATAAGGATATCAATATTGGGTAAAATGCAAGATATATTACCCTTTAGATTAAAGGACTTTCATGCTTGAACACTTGAACAAGGGCATTAAAGAGTAATTGATGTGCAAGGATATAAATATCGGGGCAAGCCGATGGTTGCAATCTGTAGAATCTAAAAAGATGAACGTTAGCTCTTATGTAATAGTGTCATGTGAACCTAAAGAAACCAAAAATCCTTTTGAGTATTATAATAATACTGAGGTAAATTTTTGAAATTTTTGACAAATTTAACTTTTAACACTGGGGCAAATTTCGTGAAAGAATCACGAAATTTTCAGATACTGGGGCAAATTTTGTGAATCGAGTCACAAAAATTTTCACATTTTGAGTCAGTTTAAAGGTTTTTATTTTAAATACTGGCAAATTTTAAGGAAATGTGATGATTTGGAAAAATGAGATCATTTTTCTTTTCATTTAAGCTCGAGATCTTCGAATTTCAACATTGGATGAGATATCGAGAAATCTTGGGTTGAAGATAATCGTATACACTCATGATTTTAACCCAAGTCTTTACGATTAGAAATGAATGTTGGATTGAGTTGGATTTTTTTTTTTTAAGAAAATTTTAACAAGCGTGACTTTTAATATGAATTAGGACAATTACATGTATGTCTTTATTTTTAAAAGTCATTGGAAGTGGTGTACTTGTACATTTTATCTCTTAATTTTACAAAGAATTCAAACTTTTTCAATCGAATAGAGCTTGTTACTTCAGCTTGTTTACTTCTTCGAGCGTGCCTTGTTCATTTAATGAGACAACACTTATTTTCATTTTTTTTTCTTTCGGACAAGACTTGGTCCACACTTTATCATTATTACATTTCTTCCGAACAATAACGGGCCCACATTTTATTGCATCGTACTTCTTGAACAAGAAGCAATAATCTACATTTAATTACTTCATACTTTTTGGACAAGAATTGGTCCCTTGTTTATTACATCACATTTTTAGGAAGAGAATTCGCCCACATATTGTTACATTGCACATTTTCGGACGAGAATTGGTCCACGCTTTTATATTGTACCTTTCAGACAAGACCTGGTCTATTTTATTACTTCTTTCGGATAAGAACCGGTCCATGTTTTTAGATTATACCTTTCAGACAAGATTAGGTCTATTAGCTTCCTCCATTTAGATCTTTGGGATGGAACAAATCATAAGAAAAACTTTGACAAGCGGTAAACTTTAGGTCTTTCGATTTAATTTTGTCTGAAGAGTGAAACAAGTTTTTCAATTACAAACAAATTTTTTGGTTGGTTCGGATCCTCTTTCCACAATTTGGTCCAAAGAGGATTCCCAAAGAAGAGTTTTCTCTATTTGGATCTTTAGGATTGACCTAATCTTGAGGAAAACTTTGACAAGTGGGAAACCTTAGGTCTTTGATATCAATTTTGTCTAGAGAGTGAAACAAGTACTTTGAAACAAACTTTTCAATTACAAACAATTTTTTGGAGGGGTTGAGAGCTTTTCTCGATACTTTATTACTTTCTTTAGGACAAAAGCCGGTCTATTCTTTTTTGTTGTATCTTTCGGACAAGATCTGGTCCATTTTATTGATTTTTTAAGGACAATAACCGGTCCATGCTTTCTTTATCATACCTTTTGGACAATACCTAGTCCATTTTATTGATTTTTTTTGGATAAGAACTTATCATCCACATTTATTATATTGCTTTTTTTAGGACAAGAACCGGTCCATTCTTTTTTATCGTAGCTTTTGGACAAGACCTGGTCCATTTTATTGATTTCTTTTGGACAATAACTAGTCCATATTTTAGTATATTGCTTTCTTTAGGACAAGAACCGATCCATGCTTTTTTATCGTACCTTTTGGACAAAGCCTGCTCCATTTTATTGATTTCTTTTAACAAAAACTGGTCCACATTTTACTATATTGCATTATTTTAGACAAGAATCGATTCACAATTTTTTTTATTGCTTTCTTTTGGACAAGAACTGATTCATGCTTTTTATGCTTTCTTTCGGACAAGAACTGGTCCATACTTTTTCCTGTATATTTTGGACTATTCATGGTCCTTTTTATTGTTTTCTTATGTTTTATACGGTATCTATCAGACAAGATCTGGTCTATGTTATTACTTTTCTTTCAGAAAAGGACTGGTCCATGCTTTTATACTATATCTTTAAAAAAAAACCTGGTCCATTTATTGATTTCTTTTAGACAAGAAAAGTTTCATATTTTATCACGTTGATTTAGTTTGGACAAGAACTGGTCCACCGTTTATTTTATTGCTTTCTTTCGGATAAGAATTGGTCTACATTTTATTACATTACTTTATTTTGGACAAAAACCAGTCCACAATTTATTTTATTGCTTTCTTTCGGACAAGAACTCGTCCATGCTTTTATAATGTACCTTCTGAATAAGACGTGGTCTATTTTATTGCTTTCTTATACTTTATATCGTACCTTTCAGACAAGACCTAGTCCATTTATTGTTTTCTTTCGGACAAGAACCAGTCCATGCTTACCTTTCGGACAAGACCTGTTTCATTGTCATTATATTGTATTTTTACAAACAATACTAGACCCATTTTCTAATATTAAACTTTTTTTTACAAGACTTGTCCATTTTACTCTTTATGAACTAGGCTAGATTTAGGTTCAAACCTCTTTGATTTTGAATGGCATTAAGATCACCTGTTTTGTTTAATTTTTAAATAATACCGACAAATCAAGTCTACGTCTTTGTCGCATCCATTAATAAATCTTTCTCTCTCTAGAAAATGGAGAAATTATCCATCTATTAGTTTTACTAGTTGAAATAACGTGCGTTGCACGTGATCATATCGTTTTTATGTTATATTTAGAAATGTTTTTAAAAAGGTTGTTTTGTAAAAACATTCATGTTGGCCAAAAATTCTTAAAATTAAAAGTCTCAATAAAATACTTATTAAAAATCATGAAAGTGTAACGTTTATTATTAAGGTTTCTGCATTTATTCAATGTCAATACTTGAAGATAGAAAACAGTTTTATCCCATCATTATCATTGTTGTAGTTTCTGTTCATATTTTCACTTTGTATATAGCTGCTTTGTAGTTTTCAATGCATCTCCTATTTTCTCAACTTCAATTTTAGTTTCCTTGAAAAAAATAAAATTATTAGATGACCGCTTTCAAAATTATAAAAAAAGATAAATAATATTGAACAAATATTTATAATACTTACCTTTTCATCAATAAAAATAATCCTTATGATCTTGAAATTCTTGTATGCGCAGGCTTGGATATTTTTCTTATGAATGATAAAAAAAAATCTCCATACTTTAGAATAAAAGATTCATTTCTAACAAAATAATAACTCATATAAAATTAAAATTATTAGATGATTGGTTTTGAAAATATAAAAAGACAAATATCATTGAATTTTATTTTAAGATAATTACCTCTTCATCAATATAAATAGTCCTCGCTTCAAATTCTTGTCCCAAGCTTTAATCTTTTTCTTAATTATGATAAAAAAAAAATCCTCCATTATTTAGAAAAAGATTTATTTCTAACAAAAGAATAAGAACTTCTATAAAATTAAAATTATTAGATGACTACTTTCAAAATTATATGAAAAGAAAAATAACATTTACTATTCTTACCTCTTCGTTAATAAAAATAGTCCTCTTAATCATTAACCTTGGTTTGTCTCTATGATTGATACCAAAGAGTAATACTACTGAATCACTGATAATTGGAAAGTAAAAAAACAAATGGAATAGTGAACTGCCCTAGGTAGAACATGAGGGATAACAGTATAAAAGGGACGGATGCTTCAAATGAATTCTTATAAAATTTGAAGGTAAAAAAAGAGAATCATATTTTTAAAATACTACCACTTAAACAAATCCATAATAATTTTCTATAATCGTACCATTTGCGTTGCTTAAAAAACCAGTTGATTCTCAACATCTGAAACCAAATCGAAGAATCATGACATAGAATTTATAGTAAATTTTTTAGAACATCTTGGCCAAAACCCTAGACATTTTGAGCCACAAATCTACAAAATCAAAACAAATTACAAAAAAGGTACAATGCCTCAATAACCAAAGAATGCACCATTTTATTATCAATTTTGTGGAATCTCACTTGTATTTATCTTTTCTTATCTTCTTCTACCACTACCGAACTTCTTCTTCTCTTCAATATAGACCCAATAGAGAAACTTCCTCTTTTAAATTCTTCTTCTCTTCAACAGGGACCGAGAGATTGAACCATACTAAATTATGGGCGATCAAATGTGTCAATTCTTCACAAAATTTTGTTTTAAAAAAACGCTCAAAATTTCAAGGCCAATGGCAATGATCCATGTAAGGAACATCAAATGACAGAATTTTAACTTTGATTGTTTGGGATTGAGAAATTGATTTTCTTCTTAAATACAAGAGACTAAAGAGAGGATTAATTATTAAAGATAATATGAATTACAATTTGTCTCAACGTGATTGCGACGCGGAGCGGCCGACATCCTTAATATTAGGTCTTTTATGTGAAAATGAAGTGGAAGTCGCCATCAACCATATTTGGGTGTGATTGATCACCAAATTAATTAAAAATAATAATGGTCTGCGAAAATCAAGTTAGGTTCGGGAGTCGGTTGTGAGTAGGGAAGGTGTTAGCACCCTACAACACCCATTTTAAAATGGTTACCATATTTTTTACCTTATATTATCTTATTTTTAATATGATGGTCCTTAATTTAAATAGTTTAAAAAAGTTAATTTTAATTTATAAAAACAAATGTCTCATTTAATCATTTCTCAACTTCAAAAATGAAGTAAGCAATAAAGATTAAAATGAGCGGGGTTACGACCGTTTATTGAACAGTATTGGAATTTAAGAAAATTCCACCTTATAAGAAATTGAGGTTTTTACTTCTCAAAATCTATCATAGGAATTGTATTTATATTTTAAAACATTTTTCTTATTTTTATTTAAAATACTTCCCTTTTATTTTTTGAAATAACATTTAAACTTATTTAAAATAACCTCCTTTTTTATTTTATTTTATTTTTGAAATAATACATGTAATATTGTTTTTTTTTAAAATTTTTTCTATTCTATATTTTTTTAGGAATTTTGTACGCTTATATGAGAACCCCGATAAGCACACTACTCAGCCTTCACAAACGTGATGATTTTCACACACTTATCGAGATCCCATAAGTATAACATTTATTCCTAGTTAATATTCAATAATTATAAATAAAATTCGATAAGTGATATAATACAAATAAAAAATTAAAATTAATTGTTTTCAAAATAGGTGTTTAACTTTATTTATATTCGGAATTAATAAACATAATACAAAATATGCCATACAGATAGATACTAAATTTAATAAGAAGCAAATTATTATTCATGTATAAACTAACAAATTAGAAGTGTAAATCAGTTTTGCATACATAATTTTATATTCATTAATAAACAAATAAGTACAATATTAATCAAACGACAAATAATAATATTATTATGAAACAAAACTTAAAAAAAAGAAATATATATACATGGATAAATAAAAGAAACATGTGATAATAGTAAAAAAAATGTGAAACAAAAACAAGTTCAAATAGACAATCTAACATTAAGATTTGGTGTTAAAGTGCAGTATGTGAAATCATTTTTTGTTTAGTTTTTTATGTATATTTTATCAAGATGAAAACAAATGTATATTGCTTAGATTTTTGACACACTACTCACCGAGGGATGAAGCTTTGGATTATATTGACAAACGAACTTGCAGAAGGGTATTGACCAATCGAATCTTAAATCAACGTGAGTCTTGAACAAACAACACTTTACGATTGACATGTATTTTCTTGACGTAGGTTATTCATGAATGATAAAGGGAGGCGGAAGAACAACACACTTTCAAAGATTTTTCAATGGTGATCGAGGGTGGTGAGACAATGGAGGTTGTGAACAAGTGAGGAGGCGATGTGAGATCGTTAGGAGGCGATGAGGTGTTGGTGGTGGAGGCTAAGAGATGGTGAGTATCGAGTGTTAGAAATTCGGAGGTGATGGTTATGGAGGCTAAGATATGGTGACTAATGAGGGTGGTGAAGAGGTGAGGTGATCTTGGTGTTGTGATAGTGGTGGTCATCTCTTTAGGTCTAAAGAATGACCTATTTAAGGAGTAATTCCGTGTTGTAAATAAGGAAACAAAATTTGGATTTGTAAATCATTCCATATTTACATCAATCAATCAATTTGCCCCGTCAGCAATTAGCACAAATCACTACCAAAATTTATTCTTTCCAAAATTAGCTT
The DNA here is from genome assembly GCA_028015215.1 of Gynostemma pentaphyllum. Taxonomy (NCBI): domain Eukaryota; kingdom Viridiplantae; phylum Streptophyta; class Magnoliopsida; order Cucurbitales; family Cucurbitaceae; genus Gynostemma; species Gynostemma pentaphyllum. The sequence goes on along the minus strand of CM051350.1, from coordinate 16,163,446 downwards.
CTCTTATCAAATTTAAATTTTAAAAATATTTAAACTAAAATTATACCAAATGACTTTAATAATTTTATTAAAAATCCACCAAATTTTAATAAGAAAAAATTCTTTTTTTCAACCATGAAAAGTTTAGTTAAAAATTAAATTTTAAAATCAAAATTCAATTTATCATTTAAAATCAATTCCAAATTAAACCTATTTTCAAATGAACTTCAAATTTCTTAATGAAATTGAGCCGGACAAAATACGGTATCTACAATGGTTATGGAGGCTAAGATATGGTGACTAATGAGGGTGGTGAAGAGGTGAGGTGATCTTGGTGTTGTGATAGTGGTGGTCATCTCTTTAGGTCTAAAGAATGACCTATTTAAGGAGTAATTCCGTGTAGTAAATAAGGAAACAAAATTTTGATTTGTAAATCATTCCATATTTACATCAATCAATCAATTTACCCCGTCAGCAATTAGCACAAATCACTACCAAAATTTATTCTTTCCAAAATTAGCTTCTCTTATCAAATTTAAATTTTAAAAATATTTAAACTAAAATTATACCAAATGACTTTAATAATTTTATTAAAAATCCACCAAATTTTAATAAGAAAAAATTCTTTTTTTTCAACCATGAAAAGTTTAGTTAAAAATTAAATTTTAAAAATCAAAATTCAATTTATCATTTAAAATCAATTCCAAATTAAACCTATTTTCAAATGAACTTCAAATTTCTTAATGAAATTGAGCCGGACAAAATACGGTATCTACAGTTTGTCCCCCTTTGTACATCCTTGAAAAATTGAGAGGTGGACAAAGGAAAAGATACAGTTTTGAATGGCGAAAATTTCATAGAGAAATATGAATATCAAGAGAAACATGGATGTTTTTTTTTTTTTTTTTAATTTTAAGCAAACAATTTGACCAAATTTATTCAAAAGAAGTATATGTGACTGAATTGAGTTTATGAATGCTTCAAACTCTATCTTGGAACACTAGTAGAATTCGAAAAAGGTTAAAGTGATAACGAACCTGGGTTTGTCTCAAAACTTAATCTCTACCTGGACTGAGCCGCAAGTAGGATTCGATTTAATCGAAAAACTGAGTAAAATGTAACGAACCTGGATTTTGTTCCAGGCTTCGATCTCTACCGGGACTGAGCCACAAATAGGATTCGATTTAATCGAAAAACAGAGTAAAAAGTAACGAACCTGGATTTTGTTCCAGGCTTCGATCTCTACCGGGACTGAGCCGCAAATAGGATTCGATTTAATCGAAAAACAGAGTAAAAAGTAACGAACCTGGATTTTGTTCCAGGCTTCGATCTCTACCGGGACTGAGCCGCAAATAGGATTCGATTTAATCAAAAAGACAGTAAAATGTAATGAAATTGGATTTTGTTCCAGGCTTCGATCTCTACCGGGACTGAGCCGCAAATAGGATTCGATTTAATCGAAAAGACAGAGTAAAATGCAACGAACCTGGATTTTGTTCTAGGCTTCGATCTCTACCGGATGAGCGTAAATAGGATTCGATTTAATCGAAAAAAGCAGTAAAATGTAATGAACCTGGATTTTGTTCCAGGCTTCGATCTCTACCGGGACTGAGCCGCAAATAGGATTCGATTTAATCGAAAAAAACAGTAAAATGTAATGAACCTGGATTTTGTTCCAGGCTTCGATCTCTACCGGGACTGAGCCGCAAATAGGATTCGATTTAATCGAAAAAAACAGAGTAAAATGTAATGAACCTGGATTTTGTTCCAGGCTTCGATCTCTACCGGGACTGAGCCGCAAATAGGATTCGATTTAATCGAGAAAGATAAAAAAAATGAGATGAATATGGCTTTAAAAGACTTTGAAATTTATCGGGTCTGAGCCGCGATATGGATGAGTAAAAATGAGGTGAACCTGGCTTTACCAGACCTCTACTGGGATTATTCACAGTAGAAAAGGTGAAAATGAGCAAATCTTGTTAGAAATAAGTTTTCTCAAAATTCAATTTTAGATTATTGGGTTTGTCCCAGTCTCAAGGTGACAAAATCATAATGCTTGATAACACCAAAACAATAATGACTTTTGAAATGCAAAGTGTGAACTTGTGCATGCATGGTTTTAAATCAATCACGTAAATCATGTTAAGATTTTCCAACCTATGCCTTTTTTACTTTAACCACAAAGATGATGCATTTTTTTTTTCTAATTTTGAAATGATATTGGAAAATGCAATGTGATGCATAATGCATTTTTTCACTTTCAACAATGATGAAGAAAATTTAGTGTGACAAGAATGGATTTGCATTAGTTGCATGATTTTTTTTTTATTTTCAAAAAGAATATTGAAAAGCTGGATATATCAATGTATGCAGTATTTAAACTTGCAATGATGTGGTGCATAATGCATGTTTGATTTTTTTTTTCAAGCAATGTTGAAGAAAGGCTAAATCTTGTAAAGATTGATCTTAATGGAATGCAAGATTTTTTTATGAATATTCAGAGAGATATGGATACATGATGAGTTTTCTTAAACTTGGAAGGATGTTGAAAAATATGTAATGTGATGCATGATGCAAGCTTGATAACTCTTGTAACTTAGGGAGCTAAAATGCAACTCATTTGATATTGAATGGTTTATTATGAAAATCTTGAGTTTTGTGACGGCATGAGGAAAAAAAATGACCATCAATGAAATGTTTATATGCTATGCATGACATGCAAATGGATTATGAAACGAGTGTGTTAAACCGAACTCCAGCTCATGTTTGACTTGATAGAATGAGGAAGCAAGGTTGACCCGATTATCCAATTTTAAACAACATGAAGACTTTTGATTGCATTCTATTTAGAAAAGAAAACACTAAATGTCAATCTTGTCCAGTTTGCGGAGAATCTCATTACATAGTGAAAGATGGTAAAAGTAAAAGGAAAGTCACTTAGAAGGTATTGAGACACTTTCCATGAAAACCAAGGTTACAGAGACTATTTGCATCAAAACATATCTCGTCTGATATGAGGTGGCACAAAGATAAACGTTTAAAAAAAGAAGGTATTCTACGTCACCCGTCAGATGCGAAAGGATGGAAGCATTTTGACAAAGTGTATTCGGTATTCACTTCTGAATTTAGAATTGTTCATTTGGTCTTAGCATCTGATGGATTTAACCCATTCGGACATATGAGTATCCCGTATAGTATGTGGTCTGTGATTTTTATAACTTACCACCATGAAAATGCATGAAAGAATCTTTTTTTTCATATCTTTACTTATTCATGGGCCTAAGTCACCCGGGAAAGACATCGATGTTTTTCTAGAATCGTTGATTGAAGAGTTGAGTGAGTTGTGGAGTGATGGGATTAAGACATTTGATAGCTCAAAGTCTAAAATTTTTCAATTACGGGCTTCTTTGTTATGGACTATTAATGATTTTCCATTATACGGTGATTTGTCAAGCTGGATTAAGAAATGATACAAAGTGTGTCCCATATATTTGGAAGATACACCTTCCAAGGGTATTAAAAGTAAAATAGGTTTCATGGGTCACCGACGATATTTGCAGTTGGAACATCCTTGGCGTTTTGATAAAGTTCATGATGGACAAACTGAATTATGAGAAAAACTAGTGATCAAAACAGGTGATGAGATTTTACAAGATCTCAATCGTTTAATTTTTTCCAAGTTTGGTACAAATCCAAACACACAAGAAAAGAAAAGAAAACAAACAAAGAATGATAATTGGAGAAAGAAAAGCATATTCTTTCGTCTACCATATTGGTCCAAATTGCTTTTACGTCATAAGTTAGATATTACGCACATAGAGAATAATATATGTGATAACTTGGTAGGACCAATATTATCTATTGAAGGTAAGAATAATGATATAATAAAGGCACACCATGATCTTGAGAATTTGGGTATAAGACCTGAATTACGTATAAAGAAGGTTGGGACAAATAAATTGGTAAAACTCGTTGTTGCGTTTGCATTGACTACAATTCAACATATTGAGGCATTTAAATTCTTGAAAAATGTGAAATTCCCGATGGGTTTGCATCAAACATATCCTGAAGTGTCAATGTTAATAGTGGTAAACTTCAAGGGTTAAAAAGTCATGATTGTCACATTCTTTTTTAACGATTGCTCCCATTAGCAGTTCAAGGTTTATTAAATTATAATATAAGTCAAGTGCTAACCGAGTTCATTAATTTCTTTCATGCTATGTAAGGACCCGACTTTTCAGAATTTAAAACCATAAAACAGCAACAACGGAAGACTTTATTAAATAACCTCATTTATTACAATAATGAATATTTCAATAAATAACTTCAAATTCCAAAAAAACGAAATAAACCAACTACGAATTATTTGAAAACAAATCGAAGATTGAAACAAATTGACTTAACGTCAATTTAAAACATAGACTAAAATCCGAAATGAAACAAAATAATAATGATTCAAGACTCCATAAAAGAATGAAAAATGTGCATGGGCATTTAATCCCAACTAACGGCCGTACTCAATACGAATTACTCATCTCTGCAACCTTATCAACCGCCACCTCTCGTCCCATTGTTACCTGAAAAAAAAATGATAGCACTGTGAGGCTAAAGCCAGTGAGAAAACGAACTAACTAACGGGTAAGTTTTCAAATAGTCTCTAAACGAACCAATCTGAGTCCCAAGCACTCATCACTCTCCAACTTTCTCTTAAATTCAAATTATCACTTAAACTCAACTATCACTTACAAGTCTTTCATACATGGATAGACAACTCTCCATGTTTCATATCCAAGAATTCATCACATTTGCTCTCAACCTTAACTTATCAATAAATCGTTCTAAACAACCAATTAACTTAAAGATTACATAAAACTATACTAGCATGTCCATCGTTGCCTTCATCGACCTCTCGAACTCTTGCCTGGACCGCTCGGCCTCATCGAGACGAGCCGTAATCCCTGCCACCTCCGCCTGGAACCGTTCGTTGCTCTCTCGAAGCTCCGCAGTCTCAGCCCTCAAAGTAGTGTTGCTCGCGCGGCTCGCGGCCTCGGTCGAACTAGTCGCCTGGGGAAGACCGAGGCCGATCGGCGTAAATGACAGGGCCGAGGTTGCCGAGTCCAGGAAGCAATCGCCTGGATGTCTCCCTTCTCTTGCCTCGAGAAAAGCCGACTCGATATCCTCCTGTGTCGGCGGGGTGTCGAGCTCGATGGCGATTAGCGAGAATCGCTTAACGAGAGCCTGAAAAAAAACAAATCATTTCATTAACTAATATACTAATAATGAATAAATTTGAAAAAGAATAAACAATAATTAACACTTACCGCTTTCTCTCTCGCCTATCGTCTACAAAAGTCCGTGTATCTCCACCTTTGGTGTGGAGACGGACAAACGGCTCAAGCCAGATGAACCTGGACGACCCAATTTTTGCTCCTGTGTGAATGTTAAAAATAATTAACGAATAATGAATAACTTACGAAAATAAAGTAAAAGTTAATTAATACGAGAAAATAACTTACGAGTTGTTTCTTGTGCTCGTATGTGGAGCGTGACCCTCTAGTGTGCTTGACGGGTTGGCATTACGGTTGGCGCTATTAATAGCCGAAATGCGGCTGGGGCATCCGCGTCCTGAGTACGCACCAAGATATCTCGCCAAGTCCTCCGCGAAAATGTGGGCCGACCGTTTATCGGCAGGGGCGCGTGAATATTGCGGCCAGGTGTCCCTGTATCGAATGCCGCCGATGATGCCAGGGAGCGTATATGACCTCTTCGATCGGCTCTCCTGGAATATCAAAATATTGTTTGAAAAAAATTAATCATCAGTTTTTGAAATATTATATATATATATATATATATATATATATATATATATATATATATATATATATTTAAATATAATATTTTGAATATGTGTTTACCTTCCATGCCTCAAACATCCGCACCTTGTGCGCAGCAGAAGCGCTCGCCAACGAGGGTGTCCCCGTGCAGAAGCATCTTCAATACCTCCAGTAAATCTCCTCGAAACCTCACGGGATGGATGTAACCTATTGAAATGAAAAGGTAACATTGAAAAGTTAGAATTTGTAAACAATAAATGAAATAAGAATACAATAAACTAAACTAAACTTCTTGGCCGCCCTCCAACGACAAGGAACCCTCCCTGAAAAGACATCCGGGCGGGTCTTTGCGCGGGTCGATAGCCTCGTCATGAACGATCGTGTCAGGGGTATCCCCAAGACGGACATCGCCCTCCTCACTGGGGCCGACTCACCTGGCTCGCACCCCAGGTGTGCCGAAGGTCTTGGGGCGTCTACGGGAAGGCATGACCTACAATACAATAATGAAGTAATTAAAATTCTAACCTATAAAATATATTAATTTCAAAACTAAATTAACATATAATTAAATGAAAACATACATACGCATTTCAAACTAAATTAACTAATTAACACATATACTTAAGTAAAACTAACTAAATACATATAATTAAATTGAAACGTACATAATAATTTCAAACTAAATTAACTAATTTAACATATAATTAAAAGGAAACATACTAATTTCAAACTAAAATAACTAATTAACATATAATTAAATGAAAACATACATACTTATTTCAAACTAAAGTAACTAATTAACATATAATTAATTAAAACAAAAATTAATTAGGGAAAACTAAATACATATTACATACATTATCTAAATTACACAAAATTAAATTAAAGTTAACTAATTTTAAACTAAATTAACAAATAACATGCTAATTACAAATTTAAACTAATTATATGAAAACAAATATTAAAGTTGAATAAACTTACTCGGATTCGTTCCAAGGATTGAGGTTTTTAAGAAAGGGAAAGGATTTTTAGAGAAATGGGAAGCAATTGGCTGAGGGAATCGAAGGAGGAAGAAATTTGGTTGAGAGGAAAAGAAGAAAAACGAGAGGAAGATGGTGAAAATGGAAGAAACGGTTATGTTTTATAAGGGATTTAACGACGTCTTCCGTCGTTAATCACTTAAAAACCGTCGTGCGTGTTTTCATAACGACGGAATACCTCGTTCTAGCTATGCAGTTCGTCGTCTATGTTCTATGAAGATGAACAACACGACGAAATGCATCGCTGATAGCTATGCAGTTCGTCGTATAGGCTATAGTACACGACGCACTACGTCGTTCAATCCAATTTTCAAACAAAGTCAATGTGACTGTTCGTATTCATGGGCGACGAAATGCATCGCCCATTCCCTCCACGATTTTCGTGAAATTTTTTATTTTCGTGCCGTATTTATTACATTTAACGACGCAATCGATCGGCTTGGAATTTGAACAGTTTCCCAAAAACTATCCGTTTGAGTTGGTAACGATGCCTTCTGTCGTTAATTCAATGTATATCTTAATATAACGACACATGGCATCGTTATATTCAATGTATATCTTAATATAACGATGCCTTTTGTCGTTAGTAGCATTCCCACACTTAGAAAAATTCATCCCATCATTGTGTTCTGTGAAGATTAACGACCCATGGCATCGTTATATTCAATGTATATCTTAATATACCGATGCCTTTCGTCGTTAGTAGCATTCCCACACTTAGAAAAATTCATCCCATCATTGTGTTCTGTGAAGATTAACGACCCATGGCATCGTTATATTCAATGTATATCTTAATATACCGATGCCTTTCGTCGTTAGTAGCATTTTTTTTTTGAATTATTTCCCCTGTTACACATAAATACTTCAATCATCGTAATCAGAATCATTCATGTTTTTTGAATCAATGCTGTCTTCTTCAGTGTCTTCTTCGTTTGTTTCATCTGGAGAAGAATCTTTGTCATTTTCAGGTGGAACATAGACATTCCCTTCATCAAAAAGTGTCTCTGATGCGTCATTCAACGGACGCGCGGTGTCAAAATTAATACCTTCATCGATATCACGATTTTGCACTTCATCCTCCTGGAATGAAATGTAGTTCTCACTATTTTTATCAGGGAGGCTGTCATCTATTATCATCGGTCTTACTTTACAGACAATTAACCAATCAGATAAATCTCGACGCTGAGCGGGATAGTTTAAGTAGTAAACCTGAATTGCTTGTTGTGCCAAAACAAAATGATCTTGGGTGTGCATGTGTTTTCTCCGGTTCACCTCAACAATTTTAAGATTCATATTATTGCGAACTCCACCTCGTCGCGCTGTTTCAAACCATGTGCAGTTAAAAACGATTGTACGTTTAAGACTCGGACCTGCAAATTGAAGCTCAATAATCTCATCAATGATTCCATAGAAATCTTCTGCATTGTTCCCGAACACTTGACCCTTTATACATACGCCACTGTTGTTTGTTGCCCGGTTCACTGAATGAGCTTTTGTTTGAAATCTGTAACCTTGCACCAGATAACCGGTGTAAGCTCTTGCAATTCTGGATGGACCTTTTGCGATCCATATTATACGTTGATCAGCGATCGGAATTGTGGGATTGTCAACGTAATTGTAAAACCAGGAACGAAAATGTTTATCTATGATGTTCCCTTCTTCTGATTCAGTAATACCGGGATGCGATGGTCGTACACGTGAATTCACAAATAATCTACATACAATTTATTAATTAATGACAATTTAAACAAAATTATTCATGTTAAATAAAACAAAACTCCATGAATTAGAAAAACTTACTCAATATATGGCTCTACTTCCGCACGCTTGCATAATAAGTAAGTCCGGGCGACATGGTACTCCTCATCACTTAAGTTTCTCCGCATAGATTTACCTAAACCTTTGCCTGGTACGATAAACATATCCAAGTCGTTCAAGTCTACACCTTCGCAGGCGTGTCAACCACGTTACGGTTCACCTGGACGAAAGTGGTCGGAGATATGCTAGTCGAAGTAATACGAACGAACGTAGTTGTCTCGTGTACCAGTGCACGCATTACAAATCGATCCTTCCACTCGTGCTTTATTTCCAACGCTTTTCTTCAATCTATGCAAATATCTAGAATTCGTGCGGTAAAATAAATCTAAAATTTAGCATCATGTGTATTTAAATATACTAAAAAAGGCAATTAACATAATAATATTTTACCTTTCAAACGGGTACATCCATCCGTATTGAACAGGGCCCCCAAGTAGTGCCTCATACGGTAGATAAACCTGAAGATGCTCCATAGAATCGAAAAATCCGGGTGGAAACATTCGCTCCAGGTTTGCATATTATAACCTGGGAATCTCTCGGTTTAATGATTCGATTGTCTCTCTTGTTAAATCTGCGCATGTCAAATCTCCCGAAGAACACACTTAAGCGCGCCAACTGGTTCCCAATGTTTCGCTTCGAGAAACGGTCTTAACGCAACAGGCATCAATCGTTGCATAAAAACGTGACAATCGTGACTTTTCATTCTGAAAACAGTATGACTCTGCACGTCAATGCATCTCGAGAGATTAGAAACATAACCATCGGGGAACTTAATCGATCGCATCCATTCAAACAATAATTTCTTCTCTTCTGTATTTAACATGTATTTGGCCTTGGCGTAGTGCCCATCTTCATCTGGCTCTAACTCGGGGCGACGGCATATTTCTTGGATGTCATACCGTGCCTTCAGGTTGTCTTTCGTCTTATTTGGCACATTTAAAACTGTATTGAAGACATTGTCGAACACGTTCTTTTCGATGTGCATTACGTCCAAGTTGTGCCTGATTAGTAAATCTCCCCAATACGGTAAATCCCAAAATATACTTCGTTTCTTCCATCCACTTGTTCTTACCAGCCTTGTTTGCAACCTCGGGACCTATTTCATAATTTTTTTCATGCCAATAGAATCTAATCCGGTGTAATATTTCGATTCTGCTATAAACTCGGGGCGGCCCTTGGTTGCGTGCATTACGACCCTTATACCAATCTGTCTTGTTTGATCGAAACAAATGGTCGCTCGGTAAAAATCTTCTATGACAATCAAACCAACATGTTTTCCGTCCATGTTTCAAAGAGAAAGCTCCAGTGTCAATCATGCAATGAGGACAAGCAAACTTTTCGGATGTGCTCCAACCTACGATAAGTTTAAATTAATTATACATAGTATTATGCAATGAAAATAATTTATAATTAATAAGCTATCGTGCTTACCAGATAACATTGAATATGCCGGGAAGTCACTTATCGTCCAAATTACCGCGGCTTTCATACAGAAATTTTGTTTTCTCGATACATCGTAAGTCAACGCTCCATTATTCCACAAATTAGTCAGCTCAACAATAAGAGGTTGGAGGTAGATATCTAACCTTTGTTTTGGACTCTTTGGACCCGGTACGATAACCGTTAAGAATATCACAGGATCTTTCATACAAATCGATGGAGGGAGATTATAAGGTGTCAACATAACAGGCCATACAGAGTATTGTGCACCAGAAGCATCGTACGGGTTAAAACCGTCAGTACATAACCCCAATCTCACATTTCTAATCTCACTTGCAAATTCTGGATGACAACGATCCAAATGCTTCCACGCGTCAGCATCAGATGGATGTTTCATATGACCATCCTCTTGCGAATGCTCGTAATGCCATCTCATATGAGATGCCGTGACTTCCGATGCATACAGTCGTTGAAGTCGAGGAGTGATCGGTAAATAAAACATACGAGTATGTGGAATGAGAGTGTGTTTACCTTGTTTATATCTCGGATGGAAACAGAATTTACAATTATGGAGACTCGAATCTCCATCACCCCAAAATATCATGCATCCGTTCGGGCAACAATCAATCTTCTCAACGGCAACCCGAGACCCTCCACTAATTTTTTCTTGTCGTATAAACTTTCTGGCAAAGCGTTGTTGTTCGGAGCGCAACAATGAAACCATTGTGCAATCGAATTAAAACCTCTCTCTGGAATATGATATGCCGATTTTATATTTAGAAGCTCCGTCGCTGCAGCCAGTTGACTGACATCACAACCCGGGTATAACGGCATACTTGCTGATTCGAGCATATGGTACATTCGTTGCGCTTCCGGATTCATTTCCTCCTCCTCCTCTAGAATAGTTTGATTATCGTCTTGAGTATGATTAAACGTACCTTCGTATATCATATGATGCATTTGTCCATACTCTTGCTGTCTTTCATCACAATCTTCTTCCAAATTCGGTATAGCATCTGAGCTGCTTCCTTGGTACAACACGGCTCGCTCCAACGCCGCATTATATTGATCGTCAGATTCCCCTTGATAAACCCACTTGAAATAATTCTCCACAAACCCACGACTATACAGGTGTTTCTTCACATCAAATGAAGAATATAACTTCTTATTTTTACATTTTCTGCACGGACATCGTATCATTTTTCCATTACGATCAAAGTCCTCTGTACTTTCACAAAACTCAACGAATTCTTCTACCCCTGCTACGAACTCATCGTTCAAATAGCCTTCTAAGAGACGAACATACATCCATTCACGCATTTTTTTTTGTAGTAGAAAAAAAAAACGAGAAGAAAAAACAAAATGTTTCTGATGATGAGTTCTTTCCATTCCTGAGGGATATATATACTGTGAGCTAACGACGAAATCCATCTTTAATATCTAAAATAACGATCGATTTCGTCGTTGATATGGCGGGAAACATTCCCTCCATAACGTTGGGCGACGCAATCGGTCGTCCATTAGCGCGGGAATGTTTCGCGCCATCGTATACGACGCACTGCATCGTTGCTTTTTAACGCGGGAAATTTTGGGGCCATTATTACCAACGTTAATCATCGTTACTACCAAATTATTTTTTCCATTAAATATATTTGATTAACTAGGCGACGGAATGGATCGCTAAAGTCAAACTTTTCACCTGGGCGATGAATTCCGTCGTTAAGGTGGGACGTATTTACTTTTCGTCGCTATTGGTTCGTCGCTATTACGGCAGTTTCTTGTAGTGTACCTCTCTCTCACTTATTTTTTTAAATTACAACTTCAGATCTGCAATTTGGGTTTTGATTTTACACCAGAGGTTGCTTCAATTTTGTCTTGATTTCTTTGATTTTAAAGATGATTGAAGACTTTAATTACTTTAGATTTCGAAGGCAGTTTGTCTGTTTATCAAATTTGCACCCATTGAAAAACATTTTTATCTTTTTTTTTAGTGACGATTTTCATAATCCATTGAAAAACATCCATTTTTTAGAGTTTTAATGGTGGAAATTTGATCGATTCCCGTCACTACCATTTTCCACAGATCGGCTTCACCATCAAATGAGGACGGGCGTTTTGCGATGAAGGGGGTGGCGAAATTGGTTGTTGATGCAAGATGAAGAAGATACAGATGGACAAGGGTTAAGGAGACAACAGAGAGAGAATCAATAATGGCTGTCTGATTTGCTAAGAATGAAGACTTTAATGTTGGGGAAGCGTAAGTAATAAGGGTTTGAAATGGATAGGGTATTTGAGAAAGTAGATCTGATTTGAGTTTGGATTTGTGGGAATGTTAATGAAAAGTTGGTTTAATATCGAAGTCGATGCCATTTTTCAAGAAAGTCAGGGATTAAGAACTGGAGCGAGTGATGGAGGAGAAGGAGGTTGCTCGATCTGTGTTTTTTTTTTTACCGGCGGTGGGGTTGTATAGAGGAGATGAAATGAAATGAAGAAGATGAGAGAGGAGAGAGATAACTCAAGAAAGATGACATCTCATTTAAAATATGCCACGTCAGTGATAAAAAATATATATAATGAATATTTTAATGCCACATAATAATTCTGTTAAATATTTAACAGATTTTTGACAGCATGGACTAAATGGTAAACGAAATGAAAACTCAGGGGGCTAAAATGTCAGTTTTTAAAACTCAGGGACCAAATGGTAAACAAATTGAAAACTCAGGGACCAAAAGTAACTTTTTCCCTTAATTTACTAATATTTTGTTATCATATATTTTTATTTATACTTTGTTTTTGTATATTGTTTATTAAACTTTTAAATTAACTTTATTTATCATCGTTTTAGGTTAGTTTAATTGTATTAAACTTTTTAAAAAAATTAACTTAAAAAGATACAAACTAAATTTGATAAAAAATAATAATGAAGTAAAGTAATGATTTGACCAAGTAAAGTAAAGTAATGATTAAATATAATATTATTTTTTATAATTATAGATATTAATAATTTTATAATATATATATTAAATAATTTTTTAACAGACCTCGAACCGGGCTTCGGGTCGGGCTTGGTGGAGGCCCTATGGATAAAGCCCGTGGGCCGGGCTTGGGCTCAAATGCATGGTTCATATCCAGCCCAAATATTTGCAGGCCGGGCAGGGCCTGGCACATCAACCGTTGACTTACGGGCCGGGCTTGGGCAGTACTTGGGCCGGCCCACAGGTTTTATCCATATGATGAGGCTTACAACCTCCACTTAGCAACCCCCTATTTAATTAAAGAACTCAATCCGTGAGATAAAAGTGTCTCGAGAGTTTGTGTAGCTTGGGGTTGTGATGTGAGTTTATATGATATAAAAACTCATATTTATGAAGAAAAGTTTAAAAAAAAATAATAATAATGTAACAAATCCAATAAATTTTAAAAGGTAAAATGATACATTGTAATAACCCAATATGACAACCAACTAGAGTATAACTCATTGGTTAAGACATTGTAGTTTCACTATCGAGAGCGTGGTTCAATCCCCACCCCCAATACTTTGTATAAAAATAATAATAACCCAATATATCATATAGAATAAGGGGGTTTTAAAAAATGACATTTTAGGAATTGATATTTTTAAAAATTTTAAAAAAGACATTTTTAGATCCACCAATCTTAGACCTTGGTAAAATCTAAAAATGTCATTTTTTAAAAATATTTCAAAATATTTGATTCTAAAATTACACACACAAAAAATGCTAAATTTCACTAAAATAAATATGCAATCTAAACGACCTAATAGGTTTAATTTTGGTGAGACGTCCCATTGGTGAGTTCGCATGGAATTTTAACAAAACTATAATTTTTTTTAACATATATGGCATTTAAAAAAAACAATTGTAAATTCAATAAAATCTGCTAAAATATTAACAAATATTTTATTCAACACATAAATTCATAATTTATTTATTTTTTCATATAGTTTTAAAAAAAATAAAAAATAACCTTTTGTATTCTTAACATTTTCATGAAACAAACTAGAGTTAACATAAATACCTAAATCAAAAACAGGTTGCGATTGGATCAAAGAACAAGAAGGGTTACTAACAGAATCAATAGTTGCTGGATTAAAAACTGTTTTCTTATTATCAACCACGAGAGAAATACAAGCGGAGTAGTTGTCAAAAATAAAAGTTTCAAGAAATGCAACATCATTGTCCGATTTGACATCTAAATAAACCCTAACTTTGAATTTTGTAATAACTTCCATCAACAAGCAATAAGAGTCCGGATTGAAAGGAACTTTACGACGAACCTTTTTGATAAGATCTATAAACGTAGTGTTTTGGAAATACATCATAGATTTAAGTTCGTAACATTCGCAAACGTGAGCTTCATTACAACAACCCTCATAAATGATATCAATAGATGTAGACCTCATTTCGTGAGAATAGAAAGAAAGAGAAAAAAAATGGAAGAGATGAAACAACGTAGAAGAAATGAATAACACAAAGTAATCCAAAAAAAAAGAACAAAATAAACAAGGAAAATTGATAAGGAAACGTATAAGAAAAAAAGTAATAAATCGTACAAAATCAATTACTGTTACAAGTTCCTTAATTAAAAGAGTCATTCATTATAAAATTAAAAAGGAATAAATCAATTAAGATTTGGAAGGAGCTAATAAAATCGGCAGGGGCAACGAGGTAAATAATACACATGGCCTGCAACCGTTGGTTCCTAAGATTCGGGTGGTTGTTGGGTAAAATTGAAATAAAATAAAAACATCCATCAAAAGTGGATTAAGGTGAATTAATGTGGTCATGGGAGCAATTATTTCAATTATTGTTAAATAATTACCTCTATATTTTAAAATTCTTTTTAAACACCCCTGTACTTTTATAAAATTGTAAATCACACTATTCTATTAGTTAGTTTTAACGAAATTGAGACACATTTTACACATATTATATGTTCTAAAAATATGTATAAAAAAAACTAACCACATAGGTGCAAAAAAAAAAAGGATATTTACCATTTGAATAAACCATGCGAATATTATTAAAATTTATCTCTAAATATTAAAGAAACCACAAAATAACCTTATCATTTTCTAAAAAATTTCAAATTAAAGTTACATGCTATATTTTTTGCAAAATTTTCATAAAGGGTTGAGAAAATAATAATAATAATAATTTCATAAAAAATTTTTTTTTTTTTTGGAGCTACATGAGAATAGTTCATATTTCATAGGAATAATTATTTCAATGGCACCTTTTTTATGTTACTTTTAATAAATGATCACTACTTTTATTTTGTAAAATATTAGCCATGTAAAAATGTAAAAATACCAAAAAACCCTTCATGTCAAATCATCTCTTCTCTCCTCTCTCCTCCCCTTCCCTCAACCACCGCCCCTTTCTTTTGTCTTTTTTTTTTAATATTCAAATCTCTCTCTACTTTTCATAATTTTTTTTTTTTAAATTTCCCTCCCATGTTCATCTATATATTCCATTCTCTCCCTTCCACCTTCATTTTTTTTCTCATTTCTTCTCCCCTCCCCTCCTCATTCTCTTTATCCATTTCATATCATTTTCTTTCAAACTTTCATTTCATTTCTTCTTGCTTCTCTCCCTCATTTTCTTTATCCATTTCATATCAATTTCTTCCCTTTCTCCCTCCTTCTTTCATTTTTTTTTTCAAAAATCCACCATTTTAATCTTTTACAAATGTTTATCTCACAAATTTCCTACACTTTTTAATTTACTATCTCTCTCCTTAATTTCTTCTCATTCTCGTTTTTTCATAAATATTTTTCACCATTTTTCTTCCGAATCTCGCATATCTTAACCAAAATAACCAAAAATCGACGAAATGTATTATTATTTTTTTAGTTTTTTTATATTTCTTTCTCATGTATGTCATTTGTTGTTTTATGTATACGTAATTTCTTAATAGTGTTTCTGTGATACATGTAATATATGCAATATACGTTATTTATTTATCTTTTTAAGGTGATATTTTTTTTAAATGTAGCTTTTTTGTGATGTACGTAATATACATAATTGTTCTTGGTTCTCGTTCTGTTTCTATTTTTCTTAATATACAGTCTGTAACATACGTAATATACACTTTTTTGTTTGTTTGTTTAAATATATTATTTGTAATATACGTGATATACATAAACTATGTGTTTTTCTCATACGTAATATACATTTTTCGTGGTATGTAATACACGTATTATGCACTTTTTCGTGGTATGTTTAATATTCAGTCTGTAATATATGTTCTACTTCTATCTTGCGTAATATACAGTGTGTAATCTAAGCAATATATATTTTTCGTGGTCTGTTTAATATTCAGTCTATAATATACGTAATATACGTAATATACGTTATACTTCTGTATTGCTTGATATACAGTTTGTAATATACGTAATATACTTTTTCTGTGGTCTTTTTAAATATATAAATCTTGTAATATACGTGCTATACATAACTATTTGTTTTTATATTCATCATCTCTCTAATGTCTTTTTAATGTATAGTTCTGTAATATACGTAATATACATAACTGTCTGTTTTTTTAGTCCACTATATTGGTTACTAAAATGTACATTCGTAAATATACACAATATACGAAAAATGGCGAAGGTTGGTGTACACAGCCCTTCCTTTATGTTATGTTTTTTTTCTTAGTCGTACATTTGATAGTATACTTACTATACGTGATATACACCCCCTTCTTTAATGTTCTTTTTTTGTCAGTCGTACATTATGTAATATATGTACTATACATAAAATACAGTTCTTTTCGTCTGTTTGTATATTAAGTTTTTTTTGTATATTAAGCATTGTGTAATTAACACTCTTTTCATTTTCCATTTACAGATTAAATGACATGTATATTACGTACATTCTTCACTTTATCTCAAATGCACATACGAACCGGAGGACGATATAGACAATATACCAAATGTACATAACACTTTATATGAAAGGAAAAAATATAAATAATATACTAAAATGAATTTACAAAAATGATTTAAAATCGAAATAAGTAGCATAAAATAGAAAATAAAAAATATACAAAATATACTGAATATACTAAAAAATTATAAATAATATACTAAATATACCATAAACTAGAAAGAAACAATGCATTGGGAAAGAAAAATTGCATTGGAAAAGAAAAATGTCAGAAGTGTCAGACTATACACAATATACAGACGTGTCAGAATGTCAGGGTGTGTCAGACTATACCTGTTATACGAAAAGGGCAGTTTTGGTATTTTTTAAAAAATTGAATAGTAAAAAGTGGCTACCTTATTAAATATATCAAAAGGTGGCCATTTGCTAACTTTGACCTCAAAAAGTGGCTATAATGATTTTTCACCCTAATAAATATGTTATTTAGAAATACAAAATAATTTAAATTATTAATATAAATGAAAATATTATATCTTTCTGCCCTTATTATTAAACTAAATTTTATATTTTATTTTAAGTTTAAGTTTATTGAATTTCATTCTTATTTTTTTTCAAAAAATTAATTCATTCATTCAAATTAATATATAAAACCAATGTGTATTTTTAATTCCAATGAGTCAATTTTTAAATTACAAGGAATCATTTGATCCCATTTTTTTAGTTATGAAAATGTCAGCATTGTCTAAAAAAACCTGAATGGTTGTATGGATTAAATTTCAATATTATTTTAAAAAAAATAAAACTTTCAATCAAACTCCTTTTTTACCATTTATTATATTGAAATTTCTTTATTTTTCCTTAAAATGGGTTGTATATACAGGTAAGATAAAATATCATTCTTTTGGAGAAAATCATCTTTTATGTTTACAATATTGGCAAGGTGTGTGAAGAAGGAATCCGTGGTGCTAGAAGAAGAAAATAAATAAATGGCGAATCAATAATGATGGTTGAAAAGTACTAAGCCCTCGTTTGGTTCGCTATAATTTAAGTTACCACCAGTAATCTAATACCTGAATCTGATGCCAAAGTATTTGATTACTGGGAATCTAATGCTAATGTATTTGATTACTGAGAATCTTAGATTACCTTGTTTGTTTAACTTAATAATAATATGAGGATGCCTGATAATTTTAACTAATAAAACTTCACACAATAATTCATTTACAAAATATGTTACAAAATTTATCCACAAATCTATAAATAGAGATAAATTCAACCACGAAGAAAATGCAAAAAGAAAAAAAAAACTTGCAATTTCAACAATAATAGGATTTATCTCAAATGAATTTGGGGTCTATCAAATGTATGGAGAAAAAAATCATAAAATTAAAACCCAGTGGAAAAAATCTTTATCAAATGTACCAAAATGAATCGCAAAAAAGAATAAATTTTTTTATATATATACCTTGTTGGAGAATAATTTTGATCAAACCTATTATATAAAAATAGAGAGGATTAATTAATAATACAAATAGGAAATTGGAGAAACCACATAATTATGAAGAATAAATGAAAACGTGAGTGTAGGCTATTTTCCTAATTTTTTTTGACAACTTTTTCTAATTAAATAGGGTTAAAATTGTAAAAAATAAGATTAACTTCTTGTGGGAATCATAGAAAGCACTTAAATTCAAAGGTAATCGAATACCCTCATATCTGGGAAAATATGGATGTCAGGATTCTTAGATTACCCATATATTATTAAATAAACCCCAAACAAATAATGGAATTAGATGCCCCTTATAAGAGAATCTAAGATTACCCCGACCAAACGTGGGCTAAACACTTTATGAGAAAGACTAGACATAGGGATTTAAAAGTTAACTAGGAAGTTGGTGGGGAATTCATTAACTTTGATTGGAAAGAATTTAGAGTTTAAGGATGGTAGGTTGATATAATGTACAAATATGGAAGTTGATAAGCAAGCCTAATAGCATCCAAGATGTCCAGGACCTTTGCACAGGATCCCTAAATTATTGGGGACCCAACTTTTTTTTTTTTCCTTCTTTTTTTAATTTCTTCTCTCCCTTAAGTCAGGCGTTGAATGACTTTTTTTTTAACCTTCCTAATTTTTTTTCTAAAAAAATAATCTCTAATCACTCTTATCACTCTCTCTAAAAAAAATTCTCTACAATACTTAATTTTTTTTAATTATGATTGTCTTGCAATGGCCCCTGGCGCTCATCATCATCGGATTCATCTATCGGAAAGTCTGACGATAATTGTAAGGGGAAAGTATCTTTCACCCAAACTACATTAAGTTCTCACTTTCTCATATAGAAATCAGTTTAATTTTTTTTTATTTATATTTTTACATAATTTTTGTTTTTGACTGAACAAAACCACAAAGATAGATGCAACCAATTTTAGAACCAGAACTGTCAATGTACTGGCCAAATCTTGTGCCATGGAATACTGACGAAAGATTTTGGGCTCACAAGTGGAATAAGTACGAAACTTGTTCAGAATAAATGATAAGCTTACTCAACTACTTCTAGATGACTTTGGAGTTGAATAATACGACTGGCTTATTAAGTATCCTCGTTAACAGGGTCGGCCTGGACATGTGTGTCCAGGGCCTTTGCACAAGGCCCCTAAATTATTGGGGCCCCATTTTTTTTTTTTTTTTTAATTTCTTCTCTTCCTTAAGTCAGGCAGAGAATGACTTTTTCTTTTCTTTTTTTAACTTTCCTATTTTGTTCTCTAAAAAAAATCTCTAATTTATATTTTAATAAAATGTTTAGTCATTCCAATCTCTTATCACCCTCTCTATATTTATTTCTCTAGATTGTCTTGCAATGGCCTTTGGTACTTATAGCCATCTGATTCATCCACCGGAAAGTCTGATGATAATTACGAGGGTAAAGTACCTTTCACCCTAACTACAGTAAGTTCTCATTTTCTCATATAGAACTCAGTTTATTTTTTTTAAAAAATATTTTTACGTAATTTTTTTTTTTGACTAAATAAAACCACATAGACAGTTTTAGAACCGAAACTGTCAATGTACTGGCCAAATCTTGTGCCATGGAATACTAACCAAAGATTTTGTGCTCACAAGTGGAATAAGTACGAAACTTGTTCAGAACAAATAATAAGCTTACTCGACTACTTTAAGATGACTTTGGAGTTGAAGAATAAGATTGACTTATTAAGTGTCCTCGTTAACAGGGTCGGCCCTGGACATGTGTGTCCAGGGCCATGTCCAGGGCCTTTGCCCAAGGCCCCTAAATTATTGGGGCCCCATTTATTTTTTAACTTTCCTAATTTGTTTTCTAAAAAACAATCTCTAATTTATATTAACAAAATGTTTAGTCATTCCAATCTTTTATCACCCTATCTAAATTTTTTTCTCTACGATACTTGAAATTTTTTCATTATGATTGTCTTGCAATGGCCCCTAACGCTTATGGCCGTCTGATTCATCCCCCGGAAAGTCTGACGATAATTGCTAGGGGATAGTACATTTCACCTTAACTACAGTAAGTTCTCACTTTCTCATATATAAATCAGTTTAATTTTTTTTTATATTTTTACATAATTTTTGTTTTTGACTGAACAAAACCATAGAGACAGATACATCCAGTTTTAGATTCGGAACAGTCAATGTACTGGCCAAATCTTGTGCAAGGGAATACTGACCAAATATTATGTGCTCACGAGTGGAATAAGTTTGGAACTTGTTCAGAACAAATGATAAGTTTACTCGACCACTTTAAGATGACTTTGGAGTTGAAGAATAAGATTGACTTATTAAGTATCCTCGTTAACAAGGCTGGCCATGGACATGTGTGTCCAGGGCCTTTGCACAAAGAAAATTATTGAGCCCCATCTTTTTTTCTTTTTCTTTTTTTAATTTCTTCTCTTCTTTAAGTCAGGCACTGAATGACATTTATCTTTTACTTTCCTATTTTGTTTTCTAAAAAAAAACTCTGATTTATATTAACAAAATGTTTAGTCATTCCAATCTCTATCACCCTCTCTAAATTTTTTTCTCTATAATACTTGAAATTTTTTCAACCTGATTCGATTCAACTCATTCACGATATGTTCACAATCTTTGTTTTTATCTATTTTTTTTAATCTATATTTTTTGTTTGATTATTAATAATGGAGCTAATTTCAATTTATACTAAATAGTTTTTATTTTAATGGAAGATAAAGTATAAATTTGTCTTCTAGAAAATATCAATCTAGATTTGAGAAACATAAAAAAAAAAGGATTTTTTTCCCAAATACTTCCATTGCATTACAAAATATTATTGACGATTCCTATTACAGTTGCATCAGCGGAAAGAAGTTTTTCAAAGTTGAAGTAGTTGAAATCTTATTTACGGTCAACCATGTCATAAGAGAGACTCAATGGATTGGCCTTGATATCAATTGAGAGTGAAACTTTAGATGATATTGATATTTGAAAATGAAGCACATGATTTTGCATCTAAATATTCAAGAGGAATGTCACTTTTTAAATGAAATTTTGAATTGTATTATTTCGTTTAATATTCATTATTTGATTGAAGTTAATAATGTTATATTTTTTTTATGTATTTTTAATTTATTATATATTTAAAATTATATAATAGGGGTCCAAAATCTCATTTCACACCGGACCCTTATTATCTTAGGACCGGCCCAAATAACATCTATTTGATAACGAGTTTTTTTTTTAATAAATATAATTATATACATTTACCGGATATCATTTTTTATGATTTGTTCTTTTTAATTTGTTTATTGTGTTAGATGTTTTTAAAATCATCTTTAATTTCAGTAGGCAATATTATAGGAGAAAAATCTATTGAATTATTAGATTAATTAAAATTTGGAAAGTGTTGTTGTAACAACCCGAAAATTTCAAAACACATAGAAAACACATAGCAACAACAGAATCATTTAAATAACGACATCAAGTCATTTTAATGAAAATCAAATTCATAAATAAATTCTCAACCGATTGGTTTTACTTTAAAACAATAAAACATTGAAAGAAAGACAGTCTTCAATTCATTGCCTAAGGATTCTCAAATAAAAGTTTAACTGTTTTCACTTATTAAAAAAAAAAACAAAACATGGAACAATAATTTTTTCCCAAAAACAAAACAAGAAGAAAAGACAAATTCGCTACCGTGCAAATCCATGTCAACCGATCACCCACCTCGAACATCATCAGCCGCCGAGTTTCTTCTTTCCTTTACCTAAAAACAATTGTACCATCTTGAGGCTACGCCCAATGAGTAGAAAAATGTTAAAACTAAAATAATATCATGAGAGATTTTTCTAAGACTTTAAGTCCATTATCGGACTCACCGACTTCCGAAAGTTCGCTCACACTAAAACACTATCTCTTTATTCGTAAATTAAAAGAATAAACACTTGAAACAGTTTTAATCACTCTTTTCTCAATTTTAAACTTTTCGATTAGAAATTCCTGCTAATATCTCTAATCTCCTCTTTATCCACAAACAAAGAGACACTACGCTCATTAAGGAATTTAAACACTCTTTTTCACAATTTAAATCCTTATGAGAAATATTATTTTCCATTGTACAGATGGAATGAACATGCCCTGTTAAGTGTTATAAAATTGTGCACAACTAAATAATCCCTCTTAACGAAAATATTCTTCATTAAGAAAATCTTTTCTTAATGCAAACCTACTACCATATCACCTGAGGTATTAAGTAATATGATCCTACAACATCAGTACCATCATGCTAAAAAAATCCTAAGCTTAATTTTCACAAAAACACTCTTTTTAGGCCAAATTTCCCTAAGTTAAATTCTAGAAAATTCACCTTTAAACTACTCTAAAATGTCTCAAATTCACCCATAATACCACTTTAGGGTCACTTCCAACAACTCCCAACAATTTACTATTCTAAAACGAAACTAGCCTAAACTAGTGTAGTTTCGCTCCTTTTTCGGACATTCTAAAACTATCAACTTTCTAACTAATTTCCAGCAGCATAACGGCTATAAAATGACTCCCAAAACAGCCCCTATACACATGGAAATAGCCACAAATGATTAAGTGAATTATAATATCGAATATCTATCCACCTAGGCTTATTTTACCGACTTAATGAGCACTAATCCTTCAACTAAGCTATTTATAACCAGCAATGTTTATTCACTTAAAAACACTCAAAACATGTTTAAACATCCAAGAACATCATATAGAAAACTTGTGGTTTCAGTTTTACTGTAATTCGATATTGATAGTCACAATTTCGCATGCTTTATTCCAATTTTACACATACTTTAACTTCAATTTATAAAATATTATAAAGGGCCCCAAAACCTTATAAGTAATCATATAAACATCCAAAATCATGCTCACAAATCAAAGGTTAACTTATAAAGAAAAAGAAAAATACAAACATGGAAGAATTTAGTCCTTAACAAATTTCTACTAACTTGGAATTGCGTTTTTAAGAACCTTACTTCTTCTTTTTTTTTTCCAAGAAACTTTACAAGCTTTTAAAGTATGAGGGAAATAATCATCACTTTTTCGAACTTATCTAATTTGAAGAACTACGATAAATAAAACCTACAATGATGAATTAACAAAGAAAAATCGATCAGAGTCGAAAAAACCATATTAGACCCGAAGGGTATTTAGGCCATAACTTTTTATAAAAAAATTATCTTGCTTCAAAATCAATGTCAATGAAAAGATAACGGAAAAACAATCAGAATGGACTGCTTACTTGCGTAAATCAGATTCCGGATGAAGAAGTTATGGTGAAAATACTTTGGGAGATGGTGTTTAGGCGAAAATTGGAGAATTGAGGATGATGAGGGGTTGAATTTCGGCTAAAGGAAGAAGAAGTAGGTTTTATGGTTCAATCCCGTTTTTCATTATTGATGAAAATGTCATTATGCAAAAACGGTCATAACTCATTCATCGGAACTTAATTAGAATGACGAGCCGTCAGTTGCGTTGGAATCATATTTGGGAAATTACCAAAATACCCTTACGAGATAACAAGTTATTTCTCATTCAATTTATGATCTAATCTCATTAATATCACTTGAGAAAATATAATAAATTTCTTATTTTTTATACTTTTACTTGGTAACGGGTTGTTACAGTTGTTTTCAAAACTACTTTGAAAAGTATTTATTTTTATCTTTATAAATACGTGTAATACATAAGTTTTAACTAGTATATTAAAAGTGAGAATAAAAGGAGAATCTTTCACTTCTAATTTTACCTTCATTTATTAATATTTAAAAATCTATATGTATTTCAATGTTTAAATCTTCATTTCTTCCGTGTTATGTTAAAGTCGTACACTTAATGTTGGAAAATCTACGTTTTGTAAGTCGTCATCCTTTCTTATTGATCATATGGAACTTGAGATGCCTCTACCACGATATATTAAATTGATAATAGTGGCAGCATGTTCTTTGCTTCATAGAAAAAATGAAAAATCTGATATTTGAAGATTTATGTTAAATATTCACTTTATATTTTCTTCTAGTTTGAACTCTCCCCTATAACCTTTGAAGAGTCTTGTGCAATTTCTGTGAAGAATGTAATATTATACGTTTTAATCTTCTTTTTGTTTATGGTTAAATTTTAAGAAATACGTTTTAAGTCTTCATAACAAACATTTTTTAAATGATTAAATAATTTTTTTGATTGGTTAAAAAGTCTAATACTTGAATCACGATAAGACTTGTTTAATATAACGTTATAAATAAAATATATAGCTTTTAAGTCTGTATTTATAAAAATATGTATTGAGAATTTTATGTCCAATTACGTTTATCATATTTCCAAATTGAGATACTTAACATGGTTCAAACTTGATAGGAGTAAAAATTTTACATGATAATGTTTATAACTAGATAAAGTTGTGTTAAGAAAAAAACAAGATAAATCTTAATGATTAGAGGGGAATATTTGATCTTCACTTAAATATTATATAAATAAAAATAATCTTAGATTGTTTTTTTCCTTCCATAAAACAGGTTGTAACACTTAAACCAACTTTATAAAGCGTTAAAATTGAATCCTTTTTAAAATAAAATAAAATTGATAACTTACCTCTTTTAAATTATTAAATTAGACGTACAAATATCACTATAGAGATGAGTAATAGGAGGGGTGCATGATCACATGGGACAGGAGCCGAAAGTTGTGTAGTTGCGATCTGACATAACAGTATACACTACCTTGGATGATGACGTTAATATTCTGTGGATGTTTTTTTTAAGAATATAAAAATAATTAAGTTACTCGGTAAATCTTTATTGAATTATATTAAAATTTAGATTAAAAAACATTTTAGTGTTTTTTTAGTAGTAATACTTGCTTGATAACTTAGCAAGACATGTTTTATAATAGTTTCTGTTTTTTTATTTTTATTTTTCACAATGATAGAATCAAAATAAGAGTAGAAAATTATTTTCTAAAACTTTTTTTTTTTTAATTTAGATTGAATTTTTTTAAATGTTTTTCAAAATAATTTAAAAAAAAAAAACCTGAATTGGTTATCTGATATATATTTTTTAAATTAGCAAAAATCTATTCGGCCTAACAGATTGTAAACCCATAAATAATCTGTTGGGCCAAACAGATTCACCATACATGCATAGAGATTTTCTGAAAGGTGAGATCCTATGGGCACCACGAATGCAGGAGGAACATTTTCATGCTTCTACTTAATTCTGTTCCTCTTATGTTAATTTCTTTATTCAATTTTTCTTATTTTTTATAATCAAAAGTTATGAGAAAAATATTATATTTTAACATGTAAATTCACCCAATTCAATTATCTTGTTCGGCTGAAGTTGAATAGGGTCAATTTGTTTTCAGATTCACATAAGAATTATTAAAATGAACCATTGATGAGTTTTCGAAAAAATGAGAAAATTTGAAGCTTATTTACCCAGTGTACACTGTCACTTTTTGAAAAATATCAATGAACCAGTTTAAAACCGATTGTCATAGATTACACTTAAAACGGAAGTTTTGTTTCAGATGGATTAATGTTCATGAATTCAACCGGGTTTTCATCTAAAGCCAAAAATATTTACTCATATTTTAGAATATATATATGTATGTATATATATATATATATATGTATGTATATATATATATATATATATTCGTATGTATGTATATATATATATTCGTATGTATGTATGTATGTATGTATGTATGTATATATGTATGTATGTATGTATATATGTATGTATGTATGTATATATATATATATATGTATGTATATATATATATATGTATGTATATATATATATATATGTATGTATATATATATATATGTATGTATATATATATATATATATATATATATTATATATATATATGTATGTATATTTGTAATATAATAAATTATTTTTATATTAATTTAGCAAATTTTTATATTTTTATTTCAATTTAAAAAAAAAATTACTTCCCTTAAAAAAATCATCATAAACAACAACAATTTTTAATATTTAGAAAAGAGAACAAAATTCTAACCACCTTTTGATTGGAACCAAGCTTTCCACATATTCCAAGTCCTCTAATGTATCTTTACCTCGAATACCAAGATTTTTAAGTTGATGAGAATTGACATCGATGGATAATAATTGTCCACTTTCGTAACCCAAGCTTTGCTTTAATATTGAGGAGTGGTCCGATTTTGAATTTTTTATCCATGATTCCTCCATCATCCAAAAAGATAAAATCTCTCCAATCCGATTGATTATTTATCAATGCAATGAAACCAACTAACATATTTATAGTAAGATTAAGAAAACCACGATTCAGAATTTCAATATTAGGGAATGGAAGGCTCCCAAAAACATCATCTCTTACATGAAACGAACAAATCTTATAAATTCCATCAAGTGCCCGATATACCCAATAACAAACTCCATTAACATAAATATGTGATCTTGGTGGATCACTATTTATAAAACTAGCACAAAATGGGAGTTCTAATCTAAACAGCTTCCAAGAATTTGTACTTAGAGTATACACAAAAAATTCAGGTTCGCGATGATAAGGGATGCAATCATCATGATTGCAAGATTCCTGCCAAAAGTGAATACCATAACCAACTTGTATTCATTAATCTCAGCAACCCAACCAGGGGAGGATCTACATAGGGGCCAGGAGGGGCACGTGCCCCCCCTCGATTTGTAGATATTAGATAATATATGTATGAGTTATAGATAAATAAAAAATTGTGCCCCTGTCCAGAAAAATAAATATATATTAAAAAGGTGTTAAAAGTAAAACAAATCGACTGTAGCGTGTTGGTCGTAGCATCCGCTTCATACTTTTGGGCGTTAGTTCGAATTCTGGTGGTGCTCTCATTGCAAAAATGTAAATATTCATTTTACAAATTTTAAAAAGTAATTTGATTGTTTATTTAAATTTAAAAAAATCATTATTTGTTATCTATCATATATAATTATTAATATGAATCTAATAATCTTTCAAAATAAAAAATCATATAGATTAATATGTCTGATTTAATGTCTAATAAATTAAATATCATTTTTTTAAGATATTATATTAAATTGGGGGAGGGGAGACTCGAATCCTCAATTTCTTTAGGAAGGGAGCAGGTGTCAAACCATTTGAGCTATGCTCGTATTGACAATAAATTAAATATCATTGATGAACAAATAATTTTTTTTTTTTTTATAACTAGCAATATTATAAATAATAATTATTTTTTTGCATGTATTGCTTGTTAGAGGTGTTTTCCAGTGCGGTTTTTGTCAGTTTTAGATAAAATCGACACCAAATCAATTAAAATGAAAAAAAACATTTTTAAACTAAAATTGAACCAAATATGTGTTAAAATTAAAAATTGACATGTGTTGAATCGGTTTTGACACATTGACGGTTAAAAATGATCAATTTCTATATGTTTTGGTTGGTTCTCGATTTAATTTTTATCAGTATGACGATTTTAAGGTGCGGTCCAACCGCGTGCCCCCCCTGAACTTCAATCCCGGATCCGCCACTGAACCCAACCAAATCCTAGATCTTTGATAGTTGGTTCTAAATAGGCTTTGGGTGGAGCAGAGTATATTGTAATCTCCAGTTGCAACATTCTACAAAGCGATATCATCGAAAGACTCGTGTTGGGTGAAAATTTTCACTCAAATAATGGCATTGATGCAAGGGCCAATAATAGATATGGCATTGTTTTCATTGAGGAAAGGAATGGATTGATGTGAAAAATCTCCATCATTTTCAGACAGTAAAGAGATAACATCTTTTACTGTGGTGCAACAATCGACAAGACTACGTTTGACGAGAAGCTTAACATTAGAAGAAGAATGATGGGAATAATGTCGAGAAATAAAGTATGGACTTTGAATGAGATTGTACCACCATTTGTTGACGCAACTTAATGGTTTAACAGACTTGACTGGAAGCCTCGTAAGGATATTTTCCACCAATTCCTGTTCTATATCGCAAAACCTCGTCTCACTCTCATCCATCTCTAAAGAAAAATCTGTCGAAAATAGAGAGATTCAAATATTTAAACAATGAAATAGAGAGATAAAGCAATTAATTGAAAGGGGGAGAGAGTTTTATCGTAGACGGAAAAACCATATCACAAAGATTAGAATTAAAAAAGAAAAGAAAAGAGAATTCCACAATATTTATTGGCAAGGTGGGCATTTGGGGATGTTTTTCTAGATATTATTATTGTAAATTCATATTTTCTATATATTTTTATTCCTTGTAAAGCTTGCCCTAATTTCTTGTATAAATATGGGTCTTTGACCATGAGAATCAATACAACCTGTTTCCAGTTGCATGGGTATCCTGATTGGTGGCCTTCTAATGGAGGGCAAGGACGAGGAGGAGGACGATCCGGTAGAGGTGGAGGAAGAGGTGGTAGTGGCCGTGAGCAAGTGGCGAATGCGGCCATCACAACAAATTGTGAGAAACAAACACCTATTACGACCTATCGATCGAAGCGGGTTACATGGCCTTTCCGATAATCAATGGGCTACATTGGTGAATATGTTGAATTCGAAAGGTCAATCCTCTACCACCGAGAAATTGAATGGTAAGTCCGTTGATGCGATTTGTGGATCATCGATCCTGGATGTTCCAATCATATGTCCGGTAATGCTCACTTGTTTTATAATTTGGTTGATATTTCTCCTATCTCGGTTGGTCTTCCTAATGGAAAGCGAATTTTGCACGAAAATGGGGATCGATTACTTTGAGCGGAAATATGAAGTTAGATCGTGTGCTATACATTCCAGTTTTAACTTGCAATCTTTTATTCGTCTCTCAACCGCTTAACAATAATTACTATGCTATTACGTTCTTGACAAGCTTTGTGTTATTCAGGGCCGAGGTTCGAGGATTATGATTGGAGCGGGTGATCAATGTGATGGGGTTTATTGGTTTTGTCCACTTCAACATCAACAAGTGAATCAGGCAATTGTGACGCTTAATAGTGAATTGTGGCATCGTCGTCTTGGCCATCCCTCAAGAAGTGTTGAATCTTCTTTATCTAGTTTATTTTATTCTTCTAGCAGTATTAAGAAAAACACTAGTTTGCATCAATCTTGTGATATTTGTCTTCGTGCGAAACAAACGAGAAGTGTATTTCCTTTGAGCTTTAATAAATCAGTTGCTATTTTTGATTTGATACACTGTGACATTTGGGGACCATATAATACTGCTTCTAGTTGCGGGGCACATTACTTTCTTACTATTGTAGATGATTGCTCCCGAGCAGTTTGGGTTTTTCTTATGACTGTCAAATCTGAAGTTCCACAACTATTGCGATGTTTCTATAAAATGGTGCAAACTCAGTTTAATACAACTGTGAAAGTTATTAGAAGTGATAATGGTGGAGAGTTTACCTCCCTCCATCGATTTTATGGGGACCATGGAATTCTTCACCAAACCTCTTGTGTTGACACACCCCAACAAAATGGGAGAGTGGAAAGAAAACATAGGCATATTCTTAATGTTGCTCGGGCTCTTCTCTTCCAAGCTCACCTTCCTACCTCTTTTTGGGGTGAAAGTGTCTTAACTGCTGTGTATTTTATTAATCGAACCCCTACTCCTATTCTTCACAACAAGACACCATATGAAATTTTATTTAATAACTCCCCGTCTTATACCCACTTGCGTGTCTTTGGTTGTCTTTGTTTTGTGAAGAATCAACCTCGTGTTAAGGATAAGTTTGGTTCTCGATCTCGAAAATGTCTTTTTGTGGGATATCCGTTTGGGAAGAAAGGGTGGAGAGTTTATGATCTTGAAACTCATGAATTCTTTGTTTCACGCGATGTAACCTTTTGTGAGCAAAGTTTTCCCTTCCTCGATCATGCGTCCTCTCCCGACATAGGCCTTTCATCTTCCTCACATAATAACCCAGGTTATGATGATCCTGTTCAAGAAGAAACTCTTGTTAGTAGTGAGACTTTACCATCTACTTTGCCAGATGATGACGGTTTATCGGTGCCTCATATTGATACCTTTAATGTTGTTGGTGACGTGCCTACTGATTCTTCTTCTTCGAATGTACCTACTGATGCTTCCCCGGATGCCATTCCAACTGGAAGAGGACATCGGATTAAGAAGAGTTCAACGAGGCTCACAGATTATGTTACCAATACCGTTCGTACTATAAACCCCATCACATCACCTTCTTACGCTTCATCATCATCCTCAGGTACTCGTTTTCCTATTGCTTGTTATGTAAATTGTGATAGATTTTTGCACAAACATTCTTGTTTCTTGGCTGCTATTACTACAGGAAAAGAACCAACCTCTTTTCACGAGGCAGTTCAGGATGCCGGTTGGCGTCAAGCAATGAAAGAGGAGATTGATGCCCTTGAACGTAACAGGACATGGACCTTGGAAGATCTCCCACCCGGGAAACGTGCTATTGGTTGCAAATGGGTGTATAAGATCAAATATAAGTCTGATGGATTTGTCGAAAGATTGAAAGGTCGTCTTGTGGTTCATGGAAATCGTCAAATTGAAGGTATCGATTTCAATGAAACTTTTGCACCCGTTGCCAAAATGGTTACTGTTCGGACTTTCCTTTCTGTTGCTATTGCTAGGAAGTGGGAGTTGCATCAGATGGATGTTCACAATGCGTTTCTGCATGGTGATCTTGATGAAGAGGTATATATGAAATTGCCTCCGGGTCTTGCCTCTTCTGCTACTGGTAAAGTTTGTCGTCTTCGTAAGTCCTTATATGGACTTCCACAGGCTCCTCGCAATTGGTTTGCTAAATTATCTTACGCATTGAAAGATATAGGTTTTGTTCAGTCTTACCCGGATTACTCTCTATTCAGCTACTCGAAAAATTCGGTTTCTTTGCATGTGCTTGTGTATGTTGATGATCTGATTATTACAGGCAGTTCTTCTAAGGCCATTGCTTCTTTCAAGAAGCAACTCAGTGATAAATTTCATATGAAGGACTTGGGTGCATTGAAATATTTTCTTGGTATTGAAGTAGCTCGTGGAACCGATGGACTTTATTTATCTCAACGTAAGTATGCTCTTGATATTATCGAAGAGGCTGGTTTACTTGGAGCCAAACTTGTTTCTACTCCTATTGAACAAAACCACCGACTTGCTCTTATCAATGGCAAATCTCTTGATGATCTTGAGAAATATAGACGTCTCGTTGGCCGTCTTATTTATTTGACTATTACTCGTCCGGAGCTTAGTTATTCGGTTCATATCTTGGCCCAATTTATGGGAAATCCTCGTCTTGAACATTGGGATGCGGACCTGCGCGTTTTGCGTTATTTGAAGGGATGTCCTGGTCAAGGTATTCTTCTACGCGGTGAATGTGATTTTCAATTAACTGCTTATTGTGATAGTGACTGGGCTAGTTGCCCCTTATCTCGGCGTTCTTTGACTGGCTATTATATCCTTTTGGGTTCTTTCCCGATTTCTTGGAAGACTAAGAAACAGGTTACTGTGTCCCGTTCCTCTACTGAAGCGGAGTATCGATCTATGGCCTCTACGATCTGTGAGTTAAAATGGCTTAAGTCTTTGTTATCATGTTTTGGTATAACTCACTCGCAACCTATTAAGCTTTATTGTGATAGTCAGTCAGCTTTACATATTGCTGCTAATCCGGTTTTTCATGAACGAACAAAGCATATTGAGATGGATTGCCACTTTGTTCGTGATGCTCTTTCTGCTGGTCTTGTTCGTGCGGCACATCTTCGAACTGATCTTCAACTTGCCGACATTCTCACTAAGGCTCT
This sequence comes from Gynostemma pentaphyllum, assembly GCA_028015215.1. Classification (NCBI taxonomy): domain Eukaryota; kingdom Viridiplantae; phylum Streptophyta; class Magnoliopsida; order Cucurbitales; family Cucurbitaceae; genus Gynostemma; species Gynostemma pentaphyllum. Next base: position 16,131,118 of record CM051350.1, on the reverse strand, counting down.
CGGTAAAGCTCAATTTCAGTTTCTTATTGGCAAGTTGGGCATTTGTGATCTCCATGCTCCAACTTGAGGGGGCGTATTGGCAAGGTGGGCATTTGGGGATGTTTTTCTAGATATTATTATTGTAAATTCATATTTTCTATATATTTTTATTCCTTGTAAAGCTTGCCCTAATTTCTTGTATAAATATGGGTCTTTGACCATGAGAATCAATGAGAAAAACGTTCATACAAATTTTATCAATATTTCTTCTTAAAATGAAGAACCTAAATGCATCGAGAGTTAATGATTGACATTTTACCTTAATCGGTCGAAATTGAATCTCGAACGTATTGAAATAGAGAAAGAGAGAGATTATGATTTTTGAGAGAAATCGAAGGGAAAAAAGAAAAAAAATAAATAAACAAGGAGAAAACGGGTCTGGAAAAGAAAGAACATGGAAGAGAGAGATGTGGAAAAGAATTTACGTTATATAGCCAGAGAGCGATGGGAACGGGACTCCGGAGATTTTTATTTATACTTAGTTTTGCCCTCAATTTTAATAATTTTTTTTAGTACTCACTCAATTTTAATGGTTAAAATTGTAGTCGTTTGCATTTGATCAATATCTCTTTTGTTTAAATACAAATTTAGTCCTCATAGCTCCACCTTTGTTTCGATTTAATCCTTTTAAACTATATAGATTAAATTAAATTTATATTTAAACCTTAGTTTTTTCGCTAAAAAAAAAAACCTAAATCTTTCTTAATTTGTTTATAAAACTAATTCATATCTGCCTTTGTTTGTTTTTTCATAGGAATAAATATTGTTTACAAACCAATTTTATGTGTTTACTTTAGGTTTTTTTTTAAAATTATTCTATGTTTTTTTTACCCCGGGTTGGTTCAATTATTTTATTTGAAAGAACCATGGTCCGGATGGCGCCCATGCTATTTTCTACCACCATTATTGGGAGTTAGAAGGCCATGATACAATAGCTACTTGTCTTAAAATACTCAATGGAAATGATTTTGTAGCTCCTCCAAACGAAACATCCATTGCCCTTATCCCAAAAGTTCCAAAACCTAAGCATACGTTTAAATTTCGTCCCATTAGCTTGTGTAATGTCATTTACAAACTTGTGGCAAAATCTATTGCAAACCGACTCAAGGCAACTCTGGATCACGTCATCTCACCTTCTCAAAATGCGTTTGTAACTTACCGTCTCATTACTTACAATGCCATCATTGGCTTCGAGTGTATCCATGCAATCAATAGTAAGAAAGAAGGCAAGGTTGGTGATATGAATCATCCCAGCCCCAAATTTCAAAGAATTGACAATATTGAAGTTCAAGGTTTCAATCAAGAAAAGATCAAGAATCCGAAGACTAAACGAGTGAAGATTGACTTTCTTGGGCATTTGCAAGGATATTGGGTTACATACTTTACTGATGAAGAAAATGAGTTTAAAACACTACTAAACTCATGGGATATTTGTTTCAAAGAGCTCCAAAGAAAATCGCGCATGAAAACATTCAAACGAGTGAAAATGACATAAAAAACGGCATCGACACTTGTAGTTTTGTCTATTTTCATCCAATTTCGAATTTTAGTATTTTATTTGAGTTGTATTACTTTAGTTTTATTTATTATTATTATTATTGATGTAATAGGGAAGATTTGACTTTGTTTCCTTAGTTTTGCAAACTTGGAGACCAAGTTTAAAAGATTAGGAAAACTTTCCTAATTTAAATTAGGAAAGTCTAGTTTTTACCTTTTTATTAGTAGGTCTTTATTTCCCTTCATATTTTCGACCAAGCTAGGGTTTATTAGGCTATTTATAGCCTCTTTTGTAAGCTTTACAATCAGAATATCAATGAATGAAAATCCTTTTGTTTTGGTTTAAGCTTTTGCTTTGAAAAACCTCTTTGTAATTCATGTTCTTGAATTGCATGTTTAGAGTCATTCAAGTCCAATTGATCATTGTTCTTGTGGAGTGCCTCAACCTTAATTAAAGAAACCTATTCTTGAATTAGGGGATTGATCGATTAGGTCATCATCTTCCCAACCTCGCCTAAAGGTTGATTCAAATTGTTAAGGGTTTTCAAGTTTTTCCGTTCAAGGGTCCATCATCCGGTTCTTGAATCCGTCAACGCTTGAGGGTTCGTATCAGTTGGAGAGAGAGCTATTACGCTTAATATGAGTAAAGTATATGACATGGTTGAGTGTCCTTTTTTGCAAAAAAATTATGACCAAAATCGGCTATGCTTCGAGATGGATTGCTCTAATTATGGATTGTGTGACTACACATTTTTTTTCAATTTTTATTAATCGTGTTCCCAAAGGAAATTTCGTACCTTATCATGGGCTACGCCAGGTAGATTCTTTTTCTCCCTACCTTTTAATCATATGTGCTAAAGGATTCTCTACCTTACTCAATTTTGCTGAAGCAAAACACCAATTAACAGGGATTAAAATCAATAAACATTGCCCTTCAATCTCCCACCTCTTTTTTTGCTAATGACAACCTCATCTTCTTCAAAGCTTTTAAATGAGAATGCTCTATGATTAAGGGTATCTTGGCTGTCTACGAACAAACGTTAGGTGAGTCTATTAATTTTGACAAATCTACCTTCATTATTAGCAGGAACACAAGTGCAGATTTTAAAAAACATGTTGCTCAAGATATAAAACTTCGCTACTACTCCTCTTTGGGTAAATGTCGAGGCCTACCCTCTCAAACTCGTAGAAGTAAAAAGGAAATTTTTGGATATATCAAAGACAGAGTATGGAATGTTTTGCATGGATGGAACGAAAATTTCTTTTCTTCAGGGGAAAAGAAATTCTTTTTAAGGTTGTGGCTCAAGCAATTCCCAATAATACCATGAGTTGTATTATACTAAAATGAAGAAATCTGAATCTCATATATTATTGTAGAAATGAGTAAAGTATATATATATATAAGGGCTAACCAATTGACAAATAACTAACTAACTAAAATGTAACAAGCTAGAATAAATACATTTAGTTGTGTAATACTCCCCCTCAAGATGGATTGTGTAAATTGAGCACATTCATCTTGGATAATAGATGTTGTAGTTGAAGAGCAGCAAGTGGCTTTGTAAAAGCATCCGCCAATTGATGAGATGAACGAATTGGTAGTAATTTAAGAGTGGAGTTCTGAATTCGATCTCGTACAAAATGACAATCAATCTGTATGTGTTTTGTACGCTCATGAAAGGATGGATTCTTTGCAATATGTACAGCAGCTTCATTATCACAATATAAAACAATTGGAGCAGACAAGACTTTGAAATCAATTAACAAATGTTTTAACCATAATACTTCACTAACAAGCATTGCCAAAGCCCGATATTCAACCTCCGCGGAAGAGCGAGACACTGTTTGTTGCTTTTTAGACTTCCATTAAATCAAAGAGTCTCCCAAAAATATACAAAAGCCGGTAATAGAACACCGAGTGTCAAGACAAGAGCCCCAGTCAGCATCAAAAAAACCACGAAGATGTAATAAAGATGTGGCTGAGAAAAATAAGCCTGGACCGGGAGTAGACTTCAGATAATGCAACAAATGAGTAGCTGCAGCCAAATGTGGCTGCCTAGGAGTAGAAACAAATTGACTTAAATGATGGACTGCATATGTAATATCGGGTCGAGTAACAGTCAAGTATAATAGTCTTCCAATTAGTCTTCGATAAGTTGAAGCATCATCTAATAATTCACCATTATCCTTAGAAAGCTTAATAGAAGGATCCATTGGAAAAAGAGAAAGTTTGGCAGCCAAAAGATCTGAATCAGCAAGTAATTGTAATGTATAATGTCTTTGTGAAAGACAAACACCCTTAGAAGATCTTGTAACCTCAAGTCCTAAGAAATACTTCAACAAACCTAAATCCTTGAGTTTAAATTGAGTATGAAGAAACACTTTCAAGTCAGAAATTGCAGCAGTATTAGGACTTGCAAGGATGATATCATCAACATACACTAGTAATGCAATGAAGTTAGAAGCACTGCTCTTAGTAAAAAGTGAATAATCTGACCTTGATTGTTCAAAACCATGAAGAAGGACTTGAGTAAATTTAGAAAACCATTGCCTTGATGCTTGTTTTAGGTCATAAATGGACTTGTGTAGTCTACAAACAAGTTTCTCACCAGTATTTGGAGTGGCAATATGCATATAGCCCATAGGTAAATCCATATACACCTCCTCAAATAAGTCCCCATTCAAAAAAGCATTATTAGCATCAAGTTGGACCAAATTCCATTGATTAATGGCTGCAAGAGCAAGCAAGGTCTTTACTATAACCAACTTAGCAACCAGGGGAAAAGGTATAAAAAAATCCAACCCTTCCTGATGAGTGTACTCCTTAGCTACTAGACGTGCCTTATATCTCTCAATGCTACCATCAGATTTGAACTTGATCTTATAAACCCACTTTGAGCCAATTGAGTGTTTTTCTTTGGGAAGAGAAACTATAGACCAAGTATTAGTTGCTGCCATTGCATCTAATTCTGCCTTCATAGCCTCTTTACAATGATCGTATTTCACAGCTTGATGAAAAAATTGTGGCTCAAAATGAGATGAAACATGCATAAGAAAAGATGCATGAGGAGAAGAAAGTTTATTATAAGTGAGTGAAGTCTGCAAAGGATAACAAGAAGCAGAAGAGGAAGAATCAATATTTTGTTTTATCAAACTACAGTGGAAATCTTGTAGATAAGAAGGTGGGTGAATAGTTCTAGTGCTCTTTCTGACTGGGGGTTCTGAAACAATATTAAAAACCTTTGGAATTATAGGAATTTAACCTATTGTGGGATCTATTAACTCGAAAATTGGTAATGAAGTAGGTTAGGAAAGTAGTAAAGAATCATGCTGTGGAGAATTAGTGTTTGAAATGTCCTTGTCAGGAGAAGAATGTTGAACAAAATTAGGTAAAACTATATCAGGAAAAGGATCTATGGAAATGGAAGAAGAAGGAAGAGAATGAAATGGAAAAACATTCTCATGAAATATAACATCTCTGGAAATAAAAATTGTTTTTGTGTTTATATCATATAAAATGTTGCCTTTTATTCCAGTGGAATACCCTAAGAAAACACATGTTTTAGCTCTAGGTTCAAACTTATTTCTATGTGATGTTAGAGTAGAAGAGAAACAAAGACATCCAAAAACTCTCAAAGAGGAATAATCAATATTCTTTTGAAATAGAATTTGAAAAGGGGTAGAGTACTTTAGAAGTTTGGTAGAAGTCTTATTAATGAGATAGGCGGCAGTTAGCACACAATGTCCCTAAAAAGTTAATGGAATACGAGATTGGAAAAATAAGGCTCAGGCCACATTAAGTAAATGTTGATGCTTTCTCTCGACAACTGAATTCTGTTGTGGTTGTTCTACACAAGAAAATTGATGAACTACACCTTTGCTCTCAAAAAATTCAGTGAACTTTAATTCAGGGGCATTGTCAGATCGGAAAGTCTTAATAGTCTTACCAAATTGGTTTTCATTAAAGGCAAAAAACTTTGGTATTAAAGAGTGAACCTCAGACTTATGTTTTATTAAAAAAATACAAGTATATCTACTGTGATCATCCACAAGGGTTAAGAAGAATCTATGACCTTTATGAGTTGGCATATGATATGGTCCCCAAATATCACAATGCACAAGATCAAATATAGTAGAAGACATGTGATGATTTGAAACAAAAGACAACCTTCTTTGTTTGGCCAATGGGTAAATGTAACATACATCATTATTCTCAGTTGAAAAAGACAATTGAGTCTTTAAGGAATGCAAAACATCAATAGATAAATGGCCTAACCTATCATACCATAGTTGAGCACTCATATTATTCACTATAGCATTACATGAGGGCATATATGATGGTTGATAGTTTTTGCATAGAATGTATAAACCGGACTGTTTTTCACCCCTGTCAATCTTCCTGTAGGTGGAAAGATCCTGGATTTCACAGAAATTTCCATAAAATAATACTGTCATATTGGACTGTTTAAGAAGGGAATTGAGAAATAGGATATTGAAATTGAATGAAGGCACATATAGAACATTCCTTAAACAAAGATATTGACTTAATTGAACAGTGCCATAAATGCAACAGGAATTCTCTCCATATTAGGCAAAGTAACAAAGCAATTGTTGACTGGCTCTAAATGCTGAAATATAGATTTGATGCAGCAAATATGACTAGATGCCCCAGAGTCAATGATTCACTCAAAAAATGAAGTTGGAGCATAATTTTCATAACAATTCAAAAGAATACATGAATAGGGTGAAATATCAGAAGAAGCCTGACCAGAGGTAGAAGGCTTCGAATTCTCCATTTGAGAATGAAAAACATCAATTAGTTGTTGACACTGAGCAGAATTCAGAGATTGCACAAGATTGTTTGGGGAAGATTCATTAAACTGAGATTGAACATGGTTCACTGTAGCATGTGGAAAAACAGGGTTCATTTTTGGAACAAAGGAATGGCCAGAAGAAGGATGAGCATAATGAGCCATATTGTTTGAATTATAGGCTTTTGGATGAGGGTAAGGTATATGGGAATGTGGTTGGGAAAAAGGCCTATCATTCTGGCGATTTTTAGGCTTATATCCAGGAGGATACCCATGTAATTTGTAACAGCTCTCTATAATATGTCCTGTATAGTTACAATGAGTACAAATAGACTTTTCCTTTTTCTGAAAATTCTGTCTTGGTTGAAAGCGAGCTTGAGTAGCAAAAACCATTGAATCATTTCCTGAAGGTGAATCAGAAACAGAAAGTTGAGTAATCAGACGTTGTTGTTCCTCCTGAAGGATGAATGAAAAAACCTTATTTACTAGAGGAAAAGGATCTGTGAGCAAAATCTGAGCACGAATCTGTGCATAGCTATCATCTAATCCCATTAAAAAACCCATAACATACTTCATTTGATGATAATCATTTAAGGCCTTGATTCCATCACAATCACAGATTCGATAACCCGATATCGATAGTAAAAAACTAGGCATACTTAGTTCTAATTTTCACTTTCTTTGATCCATATGCTCATATTAATATAAACAGCCTCATAACCTCATTAGCATACATATAACGTTTCAATTTCATGCCCAAAAATCATATATTAAACTTTTAAAGAAAAGTAAACACAAAAATAGAATTATTCTAATCTTAACAAGTTCTACTTACCTTTTGACTTGATTTCCACAACACTTGAACTTCCTTTTCCTACGTATTTTAAGAATCTGAAACGGGACTTAAAACACTTAATTTCTATTCCAAACTACCAACCATAATAAGGGAAAAATACACGACGAACGATACGAAACGAAGCGAAGCGGAGAAAAACGACAAGGGCAGTCCATGGGGCTGCCGCTGCTACTACGGCAGCGACACGACGGCCCCGTGGTGTCCTCCGGCGTGTCACTTGGCGGTAGATTGACTTAGTAGGAGGGTTTTTCAAAAAGAGAAAAGATTAGGGTTTCTAGGGTTTGAAAGAAAAGTGGGTTTTGGAAACAAGGGTTGGGAAATTAAGAAATCTTTAATAGGTTTTGAATCCAATACTCTTAATTTCCAGAAATTAGAAGAAGAAAGATCCGTACCTTGAACCCGATTCGTGATAGAAACTCTGCCGATCTCTATCAAACCTTTATTGAAAGAAAACTACAGCAATCCACACCTAAAATCATGAAGGAATTAGCAAATCTTGATCAAAGATTCTTTCAATTTAGACACCAAAAGTTTCAAGTAAGAAGAAGAAGAAGAAAATAGAACCCTACCTTCTCTATACTGTCTTTCACGTGAATGAGCAGAATAGACCAAATTCTTTTTCCCTTTTTCCTTATTCACGTTTCTTTCTTTTTTCCAAATTCACGTTTTTTTTAATCTCCAATAAATGATAAAGCAAATATATTTAATTCCTGGAAGAGAATAATTAAATATAAATACCAAAACTTATCCAAAAATTTCCAATAAATATTAAAAAGAAAATAATATTTATTTATTCAACTTACCGAAAAATATGGGACGTTACAATCCTTCCACCAAAAAGGCTTTTCGTCCCCGAAAAGTGCTACTGCTCAGGAAAAATATGGGGATAAACCGCACGCATCTCTTCTTCTCGCTCCCAAGTAACATCCTCGTGCGTTTGGTTCTTCCATAGAACTTTAACCAAATCAATGGTTTTGTTCCTCGAAATCTTTTGCTCCTTCGCCAAAATCTCCACCGGTTGTTCTTCAAAAGACAAATCTCGTAGTCTATCACATGAGAAGGGTCAGCAATGTACTTTCAGAGCATGGAGACATGAAAAACGTTGTGAACCCCAGATTAAGTTGGTGGCAAAGCCAACGTATAAGCCAAAGTCCAAATCCTCTCCAAAATCTCAAATGGTCCAATGAACCTCGGACTTTGCTTCCCTTTCTTCCCCAATCTCATAACTCCTTTCATCGGAGTTATCTTCAGAAATACATGTTCATCGACAGAGAACTCAAGATGAGTCCTTCTAACATCAGCATAGCTCTTCTGCCTACTATGTGCAGTTTTCATTCTTTCTCTGATCAATCCCACCGACTCATTGGTCATTTGCACCAACTCACGTCCCAACAATTTTCTTTCCCCAACTTCATCCCAATGAACTGGAGATCTACATTTTCTTCCATACAGAGCTTCAAAAGGCGCCATCTCAATAGTATCCTGGAAACTATTGTTATAGGCAAACTCTACCAAATACAGTTTCTCATCCCAACTACCTCCAAAATCTAACACACATGCCCTAAGCATGTCTTCCAGAATTTGGTTTACATTCCCAGTCTGACCATCAGTTTGAGGATGAAAAGTTGTTCTAAACTGTAACTTTGTACACATGGCACTATGCAAACCATTCCAGAACTTGGATACGAACCTAGTATCACGATCAGACACAATCTTCACTGGAACTCCATGCAATCTTACATTTTCTTTCAAATACAAGTTTGCCCAAGTCTCTACTGAATAAGTCGACTTCCTAGGCAGAAAATGTGCTGATTTCGTCAGTCTATCCACAATTACCCAAATGACATTATACCCTTTCTGTGTTCTAGGCAAACCACATATAAAATCTATCGCAATTTCCTCCCATTTCCATTCTGGTACACTCAAATGTTTCAAATAACCATATGGACTCTTCCTTAGGGCTTTCACTTGCTGACACACCAAGCATCTACTCATACTCATCTACATCCTTTTTCATTACAGGCCACCAATAATGTACTTTGAGATCATTGTACATTTTGGTGCTCCCAGGATGAACAGTGAACATCGAGTTGTAAGCTTCAACTAGCACTTCCTTTCTCAAGGTCTCATCATTTGGAACACACAAACGACTTTTATAAAACCAAAGCACAGTCTGAAGCATAAGAAAAATGTCCCGATAATCCTGTTTCAACATCCACAGAGTAACCCTTGAGACTATCATCTGATTTCTGGACATCTATAATCTCTGCCTCAACAGTGGCGTCACAGTCAAATTTGTCATACCAACAGTCACCTCAAAATTAAGAAGCCCAATATCAATTCTATCCATCTCACACTGAAGTCTAGGATGTCTCGTGATCAATTCTGCATTATGAGCTGACTTTCTACTTAAAGCATCTGCCACAACATTGGCCTTCCCAGGATGATACTGTATCTCACAATCATAATCCTTGACTACAACCATCTTCGCTGTCTCATATTTAATTCCTTCTAAGTGAAGAAATATTTGAGACTCTTCTGATCTGTGAAAATAAGGATTTTCTCTCCATACAGGTAGTGTGTAACGACCCAATTTCCGTTAAATTTTATAATTTCAAAATCATAGCGGAATACTTGTTTTTTTTTTAAAAAAGGGCATGGGTTTGTTTAAAAATCGGATTATCCAAAACCTGTTTACATTGGCCCAATTCAGAGAAAGCAATAAACATGGAATGCGCATTCCATATTATAATTAAACTTCTAAAAGAGAGCTTTACAACCTTAAGACATTTACAATTTTTAAACAAATGCTCTTCCAAGCTCAAAACACAAAGTAAGAAAGGATGATAATATGTTTACAAGCATTTCAAGAATGCAAAACCAAAACGAGTCATGTTCCTGTCCATCCATCAGCTCGACATGTCATACAACGCGACCTCCTCTATCACGTCCCTTGCGACGAGATTTATTTGAAAAATTGTAAGTGTAGCAACATTAGCATAAAATGCTAGGGAGAGTAAAATGAAAGCAAGTAATCTTATGAACCAAATTCTATACCTGAAATTGTGTCCAAACGCCTAAATTGCACTTTACTACCCATTCCGCACTTCCAATTTCCACACAATCATACATTGGAATGTAACTTCCCATAAATAGACTTTCAACCCCATAAAGTAATGAAATAGAGACTTAAAGTAAAAATACTAACTATTACTAAGTCTTTCTAAACAATTCTAATGAATATAAATAATTGTATCTCAAGCTTTCTTTGTTACCATACAAGTTTCATCGTAACGTGTTACCGTATGGATCAACATCAACATACTACCATGTACGGTCTTACCATATCACAAGCCATCGTAACGTGTTACCGTATGGATCAACATCAACATACTACCACGTATGGTCTTACCATATCACAAGTCATAAGTTCCCTAGTAAGTTAGATATCTTAAATAAGATTCTACTAAGCTAATAAAGAACATAAACCACTTATAATTACACAAGTTATCTCTCAAGTGCAACTTCTAAGCCACTTTGTCTCCCAAACCACTCAAAGGACCTTAAACTTCCACTTTCATCTAAAATCTCCAATTTCATCTAACTCTTCAATTTCACCTTACAAGACTTCCAAACACACTCAATCTTGCTTTTCCTCCCAAAATCACTAAAATTCCAAGGTCACTCCACTCACTTCCGAGTCTAAAGTCACCAACCAAAGTATTAACTTCTAGAAGTTAGTTTTGTCACTTAACCTCAATCAACAAAATCATAATGAAACTTAATTCATAAAATTACTAACTTCCATTTTAAACTCACCTTGGATTTGTAGTCAAGCTTCCCAAAGTGTCGAGATCAAATCCACGTGAGCAATCACATTCCTACAAATCAATTATACCTAATAATAATTAATTAACAAAAAATCAAGCAAACGAAAACTAAACACATAAAACGACGAAAAAATCGAAAATAGGCCCTATGAAGCTCTTGGCCATACAAGGGAAAGAGGGGTTCGGGTTCGGTTTTTTGGCTTTTATGCATTTTAGAGGCGTTTCGGGTCGGTTTCAAGTACTTTGGAGGTTCGTAATATCAATGGGTAACCGTAATTTAGGGTTTTGCACAATAATCGATTCCCGAAAAATTAAGTAAAATACAAAACAATAACAAGCTAAACACCCTAGCCATGATCAAGTGAGAGAAAAACAAACAGAACGGGTTTTCGACTCAAACTCGGTTTTAGGGTTAGGGAAAATTTCTAAAATTGCCTAAAACGACTTCCTCGGTTGAAATCTTCGAGTTTCTCGGCAAGAAATCGATGATTTCAATCTTGGACTCCATTAAAACACTATTCAAAGCTAAATTTAGAAACTTTGCCATACCTTGAGGATTTTAGAAAACGAAGGAAAACCTCGATTGATAGGTTAGAAATAATTCTCGGGCCAAGGGCTTTTCAACGCAACTAAAATTACGTCGATCCACCGAGTATTGAAGAAAAGCCAGAGAGAGAGAGAGAGAAAAAGGGAGAGGCTCGGCCTTGAAAGGAAAAGAAGAAGAGAAAAATATGAACTTTTGTTGACTTTTGACTCAATCAAAGAAGGAGAAGGTGAATAGTAAATGAGATATTTTAAGAAATTGAAAAATTACGAATACGTCCTTTTTAATTGATTTAGTTTATAAAACGAAACCCGAAGATCTTAAATTAATCAAAAGGTGATTAATAATTATTAATTGGCCAGTTAATAATTATTAATAAAACCGAAACTAATTTAAAGTAATAAAAGGGTTAAAGAGGTTTCGAATGAAAATAACTACTAAATTCGAAATTACTAAATTTAAATTAATCTTAAATGTTTAATTAAATAAAAAAGAAATTACCTAAAAAATAACGGGACGTTACATAGTGTCTCTAAATCTTTAATGCATGAATAACAGCGGCCAACTCAAGATCATGTGTTGGATACTTCTCCTCATGCTCCTTTAACTGCCTAGAAGCATAAGCTACTACATTGCCATGCTGCATCAGTACACAGCCCAACCCATTTTTTGAAGCATCACTGTAAATTATCAAACCCCCTGAATCATCTAGAGTCACTAGAACTGGTGCTGAAATCAATCTATGCTTGAGCTCTTCAAAACTCTTCTTCCATTCATCATCCCAATGATAGACAACACCCTTTCTGGTTAGCTTGGTCTTAGGTGAGGTAATCCTTGCAAAATCTTGCACAAACCTTCGATAATACCCAGCTAAACCAAGAAAACTTCGAATTTCAGTCACACTAGTAGGTCGAGGCCAACTACTAACTGTTTTTATCTTGGAAGGGTCCACAGATACTCCCTTATCAAACATTACATGTCCCAGAAATGCAACTTTACCAAGCCAAAATTCACATTTACTAAACTTGGCATAAAGTTTCTCATTCCTCAATGTAGTCAATACAATCCTTAGATGCTCAGAATGCAACTCTCTAGTCTTCGAATACACTAAGATGTTGTCTATGAATACTATCACAAACATATCTAAGTATTTCAGAAACACAGAGTGCATCAAGTCCATAAAAGCAGCTAGGACATTTGTCAAACCTAAGAACATCACAATGAACTCAAAATGTCCATATCTAGTCCTGAAAGCTGTCTTAGGTATATCCTCATCTTTAATTCTCAACTGGTGATACCCTGAATGGAAATCAATCTTGGAAAACATGGTGGCTCCCTTAAGTTGATCAAACAGGTCTTCTATTATGGGCAAAGGGTACTTATTCTTGATAGTTACCTTGTTGAGCTGTCGGTAATCTATACATAATCTCATAGTATCATTTTTCTTCTTCACAAACAAAACTGGAGCTCACCAGGGTGATACACTAGGGCGTATGAAACCCAAGTCTAACAATTCCTGTAATTGAGACTTTAACTCCCTCAACTCAACTCAGTATGAACCATTCTATATGGTGCCTTTGACAAATGAGCTGTCCCAGAAATGCATCAATATGGAAGTCCAACTGTCTAACTGGAGGCAACCCGGGTAACTCATTAGGAAAGACATAAGTAAACTCCCTCACAATAGGTACTGACTCTATGCTGACTTCTTTCACCTTAGTATCTACTACAATTTTCAAATAAGCCCATGCCCTTTCTTCAACTAACTTTTTAGCTTGCAACACTGATATCACAGCGGGATACTTTTCTATTAGACCCCTTGAATTTGAACTCAGTCCCACAAGGACCTTTAAATTTCACCTCCCTCATATGACAATCTATCACGGCATAGTTGGCTTTCAACCAATCCATCTCCAAAATAACATCAAAACCACTTATAGGTAAAACTGTCAAAGTAGAAAATACACATTTCCCTAACACACATAATTCATCAGTTTCTACCTTCCTATTCACAGACACAGTCAATCCTACTGGAGTAGAAATAAACAATTCATAATCTAAAGACAAAGTTGCTATTTTAGCAAGCTCAACAAAATCAGCAGATATAAAGAAGTGGCTCGCTCCTGAGTCAAACAAAACAAAAACTGCACGGCCTAAAAGGGATAGAGTACCTGTCACAACATTGCCTGCTGCCTCAGCTTAGGTTCAAGTTGTAGCAGCTAATTCTGAGCATTCTGTTTAGGCTGTTCAACTACCTTGTTCTGTATCAACATACACTCAGATAAAATATGCCCCTCCTGCTGACAACATTGCACTTGCGAGGTGCATTACAGTAACCCTAATGTCTCTACTTGCAGTTCTTACAATAAGGCATTTGTCCCTGCTGGTTGCCACCCTGAAACTGTTTTCCCTGATAATTCTGGTTGAACTATCTGTTCTGTTGAAACTGATTCCTGCTAGAACCCTGATTATTCTGCTTCTGGCTTGATTCAACTTCAGTCTTTCTCTTCTGTCCCACAACTGGCTTAACAGCTTCTTTCACAACTGCATTACCCATACTCTTTGGATAAAGAGAAATGGCTTTCTTCAAAGCTGATGCGTAGTCAGTTGGCTCTATAGCCTCAAGCTGTCCTTTGAGGTCATCATCCAGTGTCATCATAAACCTCTGCATCCTCAGCTCAGGTGTAGCCACCTGATGTCATGCAAACTTTGAAAGTCTATTAAATTCCCTCTCAAAATCTAATACGGATCTGTCATTCTATCTCAAGGTCAGAAACTCAACTTCTTTTGCACTCCGAACTCTATGAGAGTAATATTTGTCGTAAAACAGCTCTCTGAACTGATCCCATGTCACATTGTCATCGATGGTCTGAATGGCTGTCTCCCACCTGTACAATGCGTCATCAACTAAACTGTAGGTGCCACAGTGCATTTTCAAGCAATTAGGACAGTTGAGAAACTTCATGGCTTGTTCAACTCGAGTGAACCACTTCTCAGCATCATTTGGGTCAATAGATTTCCCATCAAATTCACCGGGGGCATACTTTCTAAATTCCCTTAGAAATTTGGCCTCCTCAGTAATTCCCCATGTCCGGTCTAAAGCCTTCTTCATTTCCTCATACTCAGCTTGAGGAACAAATACACCCTGTGTAGCCTGAGGTATCGGTGCTACTGGTGGAATAGGTGGGTCGACATCAACACTAGGATCCACAGCTCCCTAAGTTTGCTCATTATCCTCAAACACCACAGTAGATGTCACGAACTAATTCACCTCGTTAGATGATTCAGCATCGCTCTCGTAGTTAGGGTCAACTCCACTGCCTCGACCGCGTCCCCGACCACCTCGACCTCGGCCTCTGTCGTGGCATCTATCACGTTCAGGCATAGCTAGAGGAGGCATACTGAAAACAGCACAAAGAAAACACATAAGATATAACAAACATTACATGAAGTTATATCTTATTTAAAACTTAAAATATCTTAGCACTCTCATTAATGGCATAAAATAAAGAAAATGAAACCTGGCGTCGATGAGTTCGTGGAGTGACGGTTGGTTTGGATTTAAGGTCTTCAGAACCCTAAGGTCTCTGATACCAACTATAACAACCTGAAAAATCTCAAAACACATAGAAAGATACATAACAACAACGGAAGCATTTAAATAATGACATCAAGTCATTTTATTGAAAATCAAATTCATAAACAAGTTCTCAACCGATCGGCTTTACTTTAAAACAATAAAACATTAAAAGAAAGACAATCTCAAACCATTGCCTCAAAATTCTCAAATAAAAGTTTAACCGTTCACTTATTTAAAATAAAACAAAACATGAATCACATTATGTTTTTCCCCAAAAGATAACAAGAAGACAAAATGAATTCGCTAACTGCAAATCCATGCCAACCGATCACCCGCCTCGAACATCATCAGCCACCAAGTTTCTTCTTTCCTTTACCAGAAAAAAAAATTGTAGCATCATGAGGCTACGCCCAATGAGTACAATAATGTTAAAAAAAGAATAATGCCATGAGAGGTCTTCTAAGACTTTAAGTCCATAATCGGTCTCACCGACTCCCAAGATATTCTCTCACACCAAACACTTGGAATCTATCACGACATTCCCAAAACATCTCTTAATCCGCAAATTAAGAAGATAAAACACTCGAAACCGTTTTAAACACTCTTTTCTCAATTTAAAACTTTTCGATTAAAATTTCCCGTTAATACCTTTAATCTCCTCTTTGTCCGCAAACATAGAGAGACCACGCTCATTAAGGAATTTAAACACTCGTTTTCACAATTTAAATCCTTATGAGAAATATTCTTTTCCATAGAGAGCCTTTGTGGTTGCTACTGCCATTGCTGCTACGGCAGCGGCACGGCGTCCCTGTGGTGTCCTCCGGCGTGTCGTTGGGCGGTAGATTAATTTGGTAGAAGGGTTTTTCAAACAGAGAAAAGATTAGGGTTTCTAGGGTTTGAAAGAAAAGTGGGTTTTGGAAACAAGGGTTGGGAAATTAGGAAATCTTTAATAGGTTTTGAATCCAATACTCTTAATTTCCATAAATTACCAGAAGAAAGATCCTACCTTGAACCCGATTCGTGATGGAAACTCTACCGATCTCTATCAATCTTTTACCGAAAGAAAACTACAACAATCCACATCTAAAATCATGAAGGAATTAGCAAATCTTGATCAATGATTCTTTCAATTTAGACACCATAAGTTTCAAGGAAGAAGAAGAAGAAGAAGAAAAATAGAACCCTACCTTCTTTGTACTGTCTTTCACGTGAACGAGTAGAATAGACCAAATTCTCTTTTCCCTTTTTCCTTATTTTTTCCTTATTCACGTTTCCTTCTTTTTTCCTTATTCATGTTTCTTTTTTTTAATCTCCAATAAATGATAAAAGTAAATATATTTAATTCCTGAAAGAGAATAATTAAATATAAATACTAAAACTTATCCAAAAATTTCCAATAAATATTAAAAAGAAAATAATATTTATTTATTCAACTTACCGGAAAATACGGGACGTTACAGTATCAATCTCGGTGAAAGTAGCATAAGTAATTGTTTAAATGGATTGCCTTCATGTTCTCAAGAAGACCCCATTTTGTATCCTCCATTTGTAAGGCCAAAAGGAATATCAAATGCAAGATTGAAAAATCATTTTGAAAAGGGTAAAAGGAAGAAAAAAGTTTCAAATGAAGGAAAAAACAAGTAAAATTCTTCTTTTTCTTCTTTTTAAATATTATTAAAATAACTATAAATTTATAGTTTATTAAAATTTAATTAGAATCGAAAAAGCAACAAATCGGTATACCTGCAAGTCAAAGTCAACTTCCATATCAAGATACTATCAATTTTATGAATAATCAAGTAAGTATTGAACTTCGAAAATCTTGTATAGCTATATTGTTTTAATCTGTTTATAAGTTCAACATTTATATTTGTAGGTTACTTGCACATTATCACAATTAAGGTTTACATCTTTAATACATCAATATACAGAAATGTCAAATATTTGTCAGGTATTGTTTTTTTATCAAATTATATACGAATGCATTACGATGTGGATAGTATTTTATTTTTATTGTTAATCTTACTCTTGCAATTTGTTATTTTAGGAATCATCAAGTAATAAATTTTATAACGATGCTTACAAAATAAACTATGTAGATGAAGATTTATCTTATGAAAATCATGTATACAATATTTTTTTGGATTGACCTTTTACCACTTTTGATAATGTATATTAATTTTTGTTTCTAACTTTACAGGAACTAAATTATGTCAGCATGTATGATCTTGAAAGTGGAGAATACAATCATTTACAAAAGAAGACTCCTTAATTGTTTTTTATATTTTTAAAAATAACCATTTATTTAATATTTATAATGTTATTTTTTCAATTAGTCTGTTTATTGTTAGAATTCGATAAAATTTTAATTATAAATATTTTTTATTTCTATTTATCACGACAGAAGCGCTCCATGCCTAATTTACGAATTGTTATGGCAAAAATGGACACACTTAAACAATTGATTTTTTTTATTTTTAAAGTTAATAATGATCGGTAATAACACTAGTTTTTATTTATTCCTCAGGTAGTATATTTTCATTGGGGTTCCATTCTCTCCCTAAACGCCATTGATGCCATTTTTTTTTCAACTTTTGATTGTCAACCATGAGCTCCGAATCATGCAAAATTTGATTAGAAAATGGAAAGACTAAGCGTTGGCATAGAGTCGGGTTTATCCATATTTTCCTAATAAAGATCGCATTGCGAGGAGATTGAGATTGAGTGTACTGTAATTTTTTTTTTTTCGTTTTCAAAACCAGATCTGACATGATGAGAAATATCCAAGGTCAGATTTTCCGTCGATCTCTGTTACTAAACTTTTCTCGTACTTGGAAATGGCTTTTAAAAAAATATATAATAAAGTGGCAAAAAATTTAAAGCATCCTCAAAAGTTTTAAAATGAACAACATACATACATAGTAAATGTATCAATCTTCAAAGAAAACCAATTTGACATTTTATTAATTCCTCATTTATATTTTGCTAGCCCTCTTTCTTCTTATCTGCCTCCTCGCAAATTATATTCTCGTACTTTTCTCCAATTCAACAAAAAGTTTTCTTTCTCTAATTTCTTCCTCCATTGCTACTTTAACCCATACTCAACTAAATCCCATTTCCTTTTCTTCAGCCTTCACTGTACTCTCATTTGAATAACGAAGAGGATTACGTTTTTTACTTGGCTCTAGTTCCTTTTTTTTTTTTTAATTAATTTGTTATTCAATAATTAGTCTTAAGCATTCTTGACTGCTTAGTAATTTCCATATTTTTGTTTTCAAAGCCATGTCACTTAGGTAATCCCTTTGTTATTTCACCGTTAGAAAATCTATATATATTAACCACCGGATTTTCCCAATGAGAGAGAGTTACAAATAATAATTAGCAGATTTTAATGCTACAAAAATAGTGGATATTTTCTTTTTCGATAAATAATAATTAGCAGATTTTACTTCAATAAAAATAGTGGATATTTTAATTTTCAATAAATATAATAGTTAAAAATGGTAATTTCTGATTTACTATGGGCGGTTCTTATGACTTTTATTGAGAAAATATAGTTTATAAGTTATCTATATAGCTTATTTTTATCTTTAGATGTCAATTAGAAAACTTTTCTTTACCATTTATGTAAATTCGATCATTTTTATAATTTAATTAATGTTCAATTTGTTAACTTAATCAATATTTTTGAATTAATCAAAACATTACTATTTTAGAGATGCGGATTATATACTTTCTTTACCAAAATTTTAATTTCAAATGATTTGAATATAAGCCCAAGACTTTCCAAAATGGTAAATTTCTACTTATTGAACCTTTTATTATATAATAAAACATAGAAGAACATAAAAGTGCAGACAATCAAATAGAGGATAGAAAGCATACTTTTCACCCCTACCGAATATGACCACTCTCAAACACTAAGGGAAGTAAATATTTTGATAGTTGCATTCGTAAAGGCTTTGGGGACAATGCCTCAGATTCTCACCTAATTTATCAACACACATCGCTACCTCCACGAGGATAATTCTTCCTTGATATGAATTCCATTCACATCTTAAGATAGGTTCAAATCCAGTGCTCAATCGGATTGCCATAAACATTAAAAATGGATCGTAACCAGGTTGATGTCCAGAAAAGAATTGGGATTGTTGAAAAATGTCCAATATATCAATATTGTTTTTCCACATTAAAGTGATATTAAAATATTGATATTGGCTAAGGTAATTTAATACACACTTTCCGTGTTTATTAAATTCATGTCTCCAAAAAGGTTCATCAGGAGAGCCTGCAAACAAATTGGGCCAATATTTGGACAATAAAGGCTGGAATGCAGTAATGATCTGTGAGTTTTGAAACAACAAAATATGTTAAAAGAAAGAAATAGAAAAGGTAAAATACACTTTTAATCCATACAATTTAGATTTCGTTTCTAATTGGATCGTGTACTTTAAAAACATACATTTAAAGTACAGGGACCTATTAGAAACGTATGTGAGGGGTAAAAATCTATGTTTTTAAAGTACATGGACCAATTAGAAACGAGATTCAAACAATAGAGGTTAATTAAAAGAATATTTTACCCGGAAAAATTATGCACACAACCCAACTGATATTTATTCAAAAATTTACCTTTTTGTCAAAAATTTCCCCATTGCAACCTACCACAGACAGACCGGTGGTTTCATTCGTAGGCCAGTTTCCATGTAGCGTAAAGTTTAAAGGAACCGGATTTCTTCCCATTCCCGGATTCTTCAAACAAAAGGAGGGCGGCCATTGATAAACGATTTGCATGAAATCGTAATCACAAAAGACCGGAGCGAACAGTAGAAATAAAAAAACTAAAAACTTTATGGATAAAATTTATGGGAAAGAAATTAAATTAATGAATAGAGTGAAGTTTTCAGATTATGAAAGTACACATTTATAGGAAAAAATTCAATGAAATGAAGACAAAATATGTGATTTTGTTAGGTTAGAATTGGGTAAGAAACCCATCTAGTGTGAAACTCAAAAAAACAAAAACAAAATCGTGGGAATGGGCACGCAGGAAAAATGGCTTCCAATTTGGGATAATATTAAATAAAGATAGTAGAATTTAGAAAATGATTTTTTTTTTTTTTTAAATAATGATGGAACGAGATTAATTGAAAAATTATGAAACTAATTTTTTTTATTTAATCTCAATCACTTAAATTTTAATATAGTATGGATATTTTGGATTGATTGATTATTTGTTAAATGAATTTTTTAGGGACAAATACAGATGTGTACTATTTATTTTTATTATTTACTTATATGTTGGGTTTCTAAAATATTTACAAAAATAGTTTATTTGATGATGTCATATTTTATACTTGTACTAAAATACCCTCTGTATTTATGATTATTAAACACATCTTTAATTGTAGAGAGAGGATTTTGTAAAACTAAAAATTGAAAGAGAATATTTATGGAAAAAGTATTTATAATATTAATTTAATATTTATTATAATTGTTTTGTTTGGGTCATTTGTCTAGATTTTAGGGCGTATGAATTATGGAAAACATGAGTTGTGATTTTTTTTTTTTTTTTTTGCAGTTTCAACCTTTAGAACCAGTAAATATTGGGTAGGGGTGTTCATTTTCCCCGTGGAGACGGGCCCTGCGGGGACCCGCCCCGAAAGTAGTGGGGAATTCCCGTTCCCAACGGGGATGGGAACGGGGATGGGGATGAAAAATTCCCCGTTCGAGTTTCGGGGACGGGGAATGCCGGACCCCGACCCCGACCCTGTTCCCCTATTAAATCCCCGAAAAATAATATATATAATTTATTTTTAAATATTTTTATATTTAAACTGTTTTTTAAAACTTTTTTGAAATATTGTTTTCATTTTTTATTAATAAAAACTGTTTTTTAGAACTTTTTTTTATACTGTTTTATAATTTTTTTTTAAAAAAAAAAAAAACTGTTTTAAGGACTTTTTAAAATCTGTTTTATAATTTTTTTTTTATAAACTATTTTTTATATCTTTATTTTTATTGATTTGTTGTTTTTTTTAATTGTAATTTGTTGTTTTTGTTTTGTTTTAGGTGAAAACAGGGAAAATTCCCCGATAAATTCCCCGTTCCCTATAATTTCCCCGTCTCCGACCTCTTTGAACGGAGAATTTACCTAGGACGGGGAACCCGCCGCGTGAACACTCCTAATATTGGGTTAAAGAACCATCTATATTTTTTTTATATAAAAACAATGAATATATATCTTGGATATGCTCAAAAAAATTTGATTATAAAAACAATGATTTTTCTATTAAGATGTGATAGTAAACCGTTAATATACACGTGTAAATTGATTCATAATTTAGTTTAATATAGAAGATAAATAAGTAATGTACAAATTAATTTTAAGAATAAAATTCAAATTATACAATATACAATGTAAATATGAAAATGATGATATATATATATATATATATATATATATATATATATATATAATATTAAAAGTTTAATTAAATTTGTATGATAAATAATAATGTACAAATTAATTTTGAGAATGAAATTAAAAATATATCGAATAATATGATAAAAAAATATTCCATTACCTATTAAAAAAATGTAAAACAAAATCGCACACAAAGTAAAAAAAAATATTAAACCAAAAAATTGTTTTTAATTTACTTTTGATTTTAAAAAACATATGTTATTTTTTGAGAAAATAAAAAGAGTAAAATTTTAAAGCTGTTAATATTCAGATAGACACCAAATTTTAAAAACAAGCCATTATATATTTCTTCAATTGAAATTTGGAAGATTTGAACCACATTTGTAAGTTACGAAAGTTTGTTAGAAGAAAATGTATTCTTTTATAAATCATTAGTAAAAATGTGTTTTGAAAAAGATTCTAATGAAAATATTTATATAAAGAAATGGATTCTTTTATAAATCATCTGTAAAAAAAATTTGTAAATAAAGAAAGTAGTATTCGATGGTAAAATTGTTTATCTAAAGACTTAATGTTCAACCATTAAATACACATTAGAATTATTTGTAGTTAAAAGGGTACTATAGAAAAAAGAGATTAATATCACTAGTATCCTGATTAATTCACCCAATTTCAATATTACCAGTTATTAAGATTTTATTACACTTTTACCCAAAAAACACCCATTATGGGCGGTGCAACCGTATCTGTTAATTATCCAGTTTACATTTTTACCCTTTTTTATTCGTTTTTTCTTTTTATTTTCCTTTTTTTTTTCAATTTCCGTGATCATTTTCTATGATTCCATGATTCTTGGGATTTAGTTAATGACTGATATCTTTCCTTTTTTATCATATTAATTTTGATTTTGATTTGTCAGTTACCAAATCTAAATTATATTTTTCTTTTTATCTTCTTCTTCTTCTTCTTCCCACGACCTTCCGACTCAGCCATGGAAGAACTTGGCGGCGTCCTTTCCAACGAAACAGGATGATAAGAAGAAATCACAAAATCTCCATTACCCCGATTCGAATATATTAACTCACTTGACGAAACCCTCAACCTTGCAACTCTGGAAACGGCAATTCCCCTTCTAAATACCTCACAATCTGTCTCATACTCGGTCGAATCATCTGCGAAGAATACGAAATTTTCTTTCCTGTTTTTGCTTGATCTTCATTTGGAATTTATGGGTATTATATACATACCATTCTTCGTGCTTTGATTGGTTGTGGAATAGAAACATGGATTTGTGGTCAAACCATTTTTATTCTCTTATCCCAGAATTATAAAAATAAAAATAAAAAACCTTATCTTTTTCTTTTTTTTCTAAATTTTTTTTTTTTTGCAAAAGAATTTTTCTAAATTTTTAGATATTCCCCCACTTGAATTTGCTTGTTTTTTTGGCCTTTTCTTTTGCCCAATTGGTTATTTGTTCGTAAAGGGTAGATGTGATTCAAAAATTGGAGAAATATACATAATTTCTTTGAATTTTTTATCCAGATCTGAAGGTTTTTTTGAAACTGTTTATTTTTGTGCAACATTTATTTTATTTTTCTATTTACATATTTATAGAAACTTTGATCTCTTTTTCATCTCCAATTTTGTGCTTTCGCTCTATCTCTGGATGAATTGTTTTTCTCTTTCGTTTTTATTTTTTATCTCTGTATTTTGTAAGAGGACGATCAGGAAGGACATTTGAATTTTCGAAAATAAATGTTTACTAAAAGTAAACTGTTTATAAAAAAAAATTACCTTTTCAATTCTTGGTGAACTCGCTTTTTATGTATTTTGTAGAGATAAGTTTCTTTTAGTAAAATGTTTATTTTTATTCAATGTTTACTTTGAAAGCCTATTTTCATATGTTTTCAAAACTGTTTCATCAATTTTTTTGTCCGGTATCAATTTGAAGTGCACATTAATAAACTGTTTACTTTTTATCTCTGTATTTTTTAGGATGACGAACAAGAAAGACATTCAATTTTTCCATGAAGAAGAAGTCAGAAGGTTGAAGAACAAGTTAGAAGTTTGAAGATTTGTATCTTTTGTTATAGTTTTTATTTTTGTTTAGATTTGATTTTTCCATTAATTTTGTAAAATTTAAGGGATTTTATAAATTTCCCTCAATTTTACACAAATTAAGGAGAAATTAAATCAGGGGTATGTTTGTCCTTTCACAATGTAATTTAATTTGGCTGGTGACGGTTTTTGGTACTATTGATATTTAATAAAAACATCCGGTATATTTGATATATCCATAATTTTTTTGGTTATCAGTGAAATTCACCCTAGAAAAAATGTAAACATTAAATATTAATAAAATAAATAAATAAGTAAGATTTGTAAATATTTATCAAAATCAACATTTAAGAAAATATTTTCTACACATGGTATGTTTTTGACAATTTCCGAATTTTGGAATTAGGAACTTGGATTTAGTTTACTGAAACCTGCAATGTATTATTTAAATTTTTGATTTAGTGGTTATTTATCTATACTACCTATAAAAGGGGCTTAAAGGGAGAAACTTTTGATTTCCCCTTTTGATCCTCATTAATTATTTATTATTAATATTGTTATTTTTTTTTATTAGTATTGTATTAAATAATATCTATATCTATACTACCTATAAAAGGGGCTTAAGGGGAGACACTTTTGATTTCCCCTTTTGCCCCTCATTAATTATTTATTATTAATATTGTTATTTTTTTTATTAGTATTGTTATTAAATAATATCTATATCTATACTACCTATACAAAGGGCTTAAGGGAAGAAACTTTTGATTTCCCCTTTTGCCCCTCATTAATTATTTATATTATTAATACTGTTATTTTTTTTATTATTAGTATTGTTATTAAATAATATGTTTTAAATGAAATGAATTAAGATGTAATTAATTGGTTTATGAAATAGTATAGGGATTTTGTCCTTTATCCTCATCCCTCGATTAGTGCATTGGTTTTTTTGAAATTTAAAAAAAAAATTCATTCAATGAGATGAAATTCTTATTAAAGGGGAGAGGCATTGGTTGCAATTTGATAATGGAGACAGAAGAATCGTGACTTAGCTATGAATTGAGGAAACGAAAAATTTCGAGGATTAGCTAATTGGGAAGAGTTGTATTAATCCAATCATGGCCTCACATTGGATTTGGGTGATAATTTTATCGTTGGTAAATTTACAGAAAAAGAAAGAGAAAAAGAGGATGAATTGAAATTGGGGAAGGTTCATGTTCGTGAAGTTGATTGTTCAGCTGGCGTTTGGTGTTTGAAAGCGAAAAGGAAAGCTCATATCTCATGTGCCCACGTGTCTTCGATCGTTTCGTGATTTGTATTTAATCCCATGGAATTTCCTTTATGAATATTGTTGTTTTTCCTTATTGTTTGTATTTATTTGTTTTGGATTAGTTAAGGTTGTAAAACCAACAATATCCATTATTCAAAAAAAAAAAAACAATATCCACATTGGCTTAGAGAGCCGTTGTTTTAAAAAAAAAATTAGTGGTAGGTAAATAATATGGGTAGTTGGAAATCACATCCCGTCATTTAAAAATCTATATATGTACTTCTATACAAAAGAAGATTAAGGGGAGAAACTTTTGATTTCTCCTTTTATCCCTATTTTAATATTTACTTTTTGTTTTTATTTTTTATTTATTTATCTATTTAATAGTATTAGAAAAGTTACACTAAGAATTTAATTTACCTAAGTTAACGTATTTAATTAAATTGGATAAAATTAATTATTAAATTATATATATATATTAATCATATGAGTTTGGAAGAGGGGAGAATATTACTTCAATTTTAAAT
This sequence comes from Gynostemma pentaphyllum, assembly GCA_028015215.1. NCBI lineage: Eukaryota > Viridiplantae > Streptophyta > Magnoliopsida > Cucurbitales > Cucurbitaceae > Gynostemma > Gynostemma pentaphyllum. The sequence continues at coordinate 16,105,682 of CM051350.1, read as the reverse complement.
AAGAATGGTTGTTAAAGAGAAATTAGAAAAATTAACTTGAGTTTTTAGATACTTGAATCAATAATAAACTCAAATGCAGATGATGTAATGATTCGAGAATCCAATTATACGACTATAACAATGAAGTTGAATTTAAAGAGATTTATCATGATGATACTCTTGAATTGTATGTGTAATATATTTGTTTTGGATTTTTTTTATGTCAAATAGTTGGATTTTGTTAATATGGATCATTATCTCCATATGCATCTTTTGATTCAATTAATTAAATATATCACTTGGTGTTTTAATAGTTTAATTGGTTTGCATTGAAGCAAAATATTTATACATGAAAAATTATTTCCGTAGTTTTGATTTGTTTAAGGTAACATGTAGAACTCTAGAGTAGAGTAACATTGGATAAAGCTGGTTGTTCTTTTGAATGTCAAGGTGGTACTCTGAATGTGTACAAAGGGAATACACTGGTTTTACAAGGAAAGCTAAGGAACACTCTTTATGTCCTTCAAAGTGGGTTCAATAGTGCACAATCAAATGTCACCTCTGCTTCCAGCACTAGTGAAATTGAATTGTGGCATAAAAGATTGGCTCACATCAGTGAAAGGGGTCTGCAATCTTTATTCAAACAGGGGCTTTTGAATGTCAAGAAGCTAGAAAAACTGTCTTTCTATGAGAATTGTGTCATTAATAAAGCTACTAAGGCAAGCTACAGTAAGGGACAATTTTTTTTTTTATAAGAAAGTAGCCACCCAAGGATTACAAAAAGTTCCTCCAGTTGGGTGCTATAACAAACGGGTAATAATTACAAAAAGGCTTCTAGCAGACCAAAGCAATAAAAATCTAGCCAAAAGATCCCAAAGATCAGAATTATCCAAATAGTTGTCTTCAAAAGTTCTTTTGTTTCTTTCCCACCACACAAGCCAAACCAGCGCCCTTATGGAGTTGCGCCAAAGGATAGAGGTTTTGTCATTGAACTTAACCCCACACAGATAGCTATGGAGAATAGCCTGAAGATTAGAGGGGGGGACCTTGAAAAGAGAAGGTGTCAAAAATCTTGCCTCATAATTTGGCTGTAAAAGGACAGGCCCAGAAGAGGTGGAGGGGGTCTTCATTCGCTGAACAATAGAGAATGCAACGGTTCGGATTGCAAACCATATCAGGAAAGCGTCTCTGAATTTTATCAAAAGTGTTGAGACCACCATGAAAGATTGTCCAAAGAAGGACTTTCACTTTTTTTGGGTAGTTATCCTTTCAGATCGCCGTAGAGATATCCATGGGCAAAGAAGACACAGTGGTTGATAGCGTTTTGAAAACACTTTTACAAGAGAACTGATTGTCATTCGAGCCAATCCCAACACGAGCATCTGGGCCAATGGTGGGAAAGCAACAGCAAATGACCTGCAGAAGGCTGGCAAAATTAGTAATCTCTTAGTCTTTGAGGCTTCTTCTAAAGTTAATAGTCCAAGAATTACACGGGATCCCAGGAGTCAGAGACCGTCTGATCAGTGTTAGAAGCAACTCTGAAGAGAGAGGGGAAAGCTTCTCTAATAGGCTTGAGAAAGGACGATCAGTTATCATACCAGAACAGGATTGAGGAACCAGAGCCTGAGAATAGGAGATAAGAATCTCTTCCAGTTTCACAATGGCCTTCCAAGGACTTTTGGACGTGCTATACCGATTGACTTTGAAACGCTAAATATTGGATGGGGTGTCGTGGATCGCTTTGATGACTTGGGTCCAAAGGGAATCGCCTTCAAGAGGAAACCGCTAAAGCCATTTAGTCAAAAGGGTCTCATTCTTTTTCCTTATATTCCCCACCGCTAAATCCCCCAGATCCAGAGGTATGAAGACAATCTTCAATTTCATCAAATTATACCCACTGTCATTATTACTGTCTTTCCAGAAAAAATCTCTAATTTTCTTATCAATCAGATTAGCTATAGTCACAGGGATGGTAAAAACAGATAGGAAATAGGTAGGAAGGCTATTAAGAACCGCTTGCGCCAACGTCAATCTTCCACCTTTGGAGAGCAAACAATTGTGCCATTTGCTGATTCTTTTCTGAACCCTTTTGATGACTGGGTCCCAGAAAGAGAGGCTTCTCGGATTACCCCCAAGGGGAAGGCCCAAATAAGACAGAGGGAAGACCGAGGCTTTACAGGAAAAGGACTCAGCCACTTTGTTGACAGTATCCTCAGGGAGATTAATTCCAGCCACCACGGACTTTTCCAGGTTAAACTTTAGTCCAGGCATTTTCTCAAAAACTCTGACGACAGCGAGCAAATTCAAATAACTAGAGTCTTCCTAGTCAATGAAGACTAGCGTATCGTCCGCGAATTGAAGGTGAGAAATAGAGAGGTCACCCAAAGAGAAGCCCCAGAAGAGGCCAAAGTTCTCAGCATGAGAAATGAGCCTGCTCAAGGCATCATCAACAAGGGTAATGAGAAAATGGGAGAGGAGGTCGCCTTGTCTCAGACCCCTAGTAGCCTTAAATCTATCCCTTGGTTTACCATTAATGATAATAGAGTAGCTGACCGAAGAAAGGCAGCCCATGATCCACTTCCTCCATCTGACACCGAAACTTTTAGCCTCCATGACAGCATCAAGAAACTCCCAGTCAACTCTGCCATCGGCCTTCTCAAGGTCAATTTTAAAAACCAGGCCTCTCTTTTTAGACCTCCTCCAGAAATCAACCACTTCATTAGCAATGAGAATAGAGTCCCCAATTTGCCTGTTGCCAATAAAAGCATTCTGGGAGTTAGAGACAGTTTTAGAGAGGGCAATTTTAACTTTGTCAGCCAAAACCTTCGCTAAAATCTTATAGGAACCCTTAACAAGGCTAATAGGTCTAAAGTCCTTCACCATTTTCGCATCCATTTTTTTGGGGATCAGGAAAATGTAATTTTCATTGGTGATAGCGTTGACAATCCGATTTTGAAAAAACTCCTGGAACATCCTTAAAAAATCCAGCTTAAGGATGTCCTAAGAATTTTTAAAAAATTTAGCAGAGAACCCATTTGGCCCCGGGCTTTAGAATTTCCAAGACAGGAGATGGCCTCAAAAAAAATTTTCTCAGAGAACTGCCTCTCCAAACCCTGAATCGTACTCTCATCAATGGGGGACCAATCCAAACTCTGAGGGAGGAATCTAGTTCCCTGATAGAAGAGGTCCTTGAAAAAGCCATTGAACTCATCTTCAATCTCTTTATCAGTAAGCAAGCTAGAACCCTTACCAGAAAGGATCTCAGCAATGAAAGCTTTTGTTTTCTTTCTTGAAAGGCATTTATGGAAATAGCCCGTATTTTCATCCCCCTCCTTTAACCACCGGCGTTTAAGTTTCTGATTCTACATGATGCTCTCATTGGAAACTAAATCTACCAGCTGGGTCTTGGCAGAGGATCTGTCAGCCAGTTGAGATTCATCCAACCCCTGTAACTCTTCCTGATTATCAAGAGAAGAGATTGTAGAGAGTAGAATTGCTTTCTTAGTGACATTATTCCTGTAGACCTCAGTATTCCATCTGCGCAACTTCTTTTTAAGTAATTTAAGTCTAGAAAGGAGAGAATACCCTTGCCCAACCTCTAACTGAAAAAGAATTCCAGGAGGAAAAAATGAGATAAGAAAAAGTGGTGTGGAAGAGCCACATATTCTCAAACCTGAATGGGGAGGGCCCCCACGTGATGCCTCCGGAATTCAAGAGAATGGGAAAGTGATCAGAGATTGGTCTTTCCAGTCTTGAGACTTTAGCTTTCGAGAATAACTCAAGCCACCTTCTATTTAAGAAAATCTATCGATGCGAGAGAGGGCACCAGCTCCATTAAGGCGGGACCAAGTGAAAATACCATTGACCATAGGCGGAACATCAAGAGAGAAGTCTTCGATAAACTGATTAAAACATTTCATGCTCTTCGTGATCCCCCTACCCGAGGATTTTTTCGAGGACCATCTACATATATTGAAGTTACCACCAAGAATCTAAGGACCATCACAGATGCCACCCAAAGCGTACAACTCATCCCAAAACTGATTACGCTCTCTATAGATGGGAGGGCCATAAACACCCGTGACCCAAGAAAGGAATCAGAGATTTCGAGAAGCAAAGAGAGGGAGAACGCTCCAGAAAAGATACCCTTAACTAAAAAAGAAGGATCTGACCACATGATGAGAATTCCCCCCAAAACACCAACGGCGGGAGAGAAGACTAGACTGGGTCTCTGGAGCTCCAAACAGACTTCACTAAGCTTCGACAATGGAGTGAAGCTTGGTTTCCTGAAGGATGACAATGGTAAGATTAAACTTACGAAGAACATCTTTAATCACACCCCTTTTCTTGGGATTACCCAAGCCTTTGACATTCGAACTAACAATTAACATCAAAAACCTGCTTGCTCGTCTTCTTCTTCACATAGTTGGATTCATGATTTACGCTTGAAACCAGGTTACGAATTTCTCTCTTCCCCGTAGTCTTCTTAGAGGTCTCCCCGGTCTTTTTAGGCTGTCTACCTACCTTCGGAATAATCTTCATGGCTGTAGTATCCAACCAGTGCCCTAACTTCATTTTATTTTCCCCTCTGCTGTTACAAATTTCGCCAAAGGAAGTGATATACAGGTCCTCTTCGTCAAAGTTACCTACTTGATCTTCCCCCAGTCTTTATGAGTTAAGAGGCAGAGGATTATTTTCTAAGAAATCACCATCAAAGCTGATGATGTCCAAACCTCCTTTATCTTTTCCACCCAGATTTACCTTTCGAACGGAAGCAAAATTCCCTTTTATAGGAGATTCATGTATTCTAGCGCTAGGAGGGCTGGAAACACCATCATTAGAGTCTTAATTAATGGAGGAGGCACCAACTCTTTGAGGAGAAAGGTTAGAGAAGGCGAGAGGTTGGCTAGTGAAAGAGGGGGTAGGGATTTTTCCTTCGAACCCCCGTTTCAGGATAGTAATTCTGGAAGGATCCAACTCCACACGTGGCAGAGGCATGCAAGTGGAAGTCTCGTTAATGATAGGCACGTGGGGGTGTCTAGTTACGTTGGTTTTTTTAGTAACAGGCCAACTAGATCTGTGTGTGAAGTCTTAAAACTTGAAGGTAAGCAGGCTTCTTTCAAGGACTTATTCAATAAATCTGGCCCACCTTTTGAAGGTCCAGCTTCTAAAAAGGGCCCATCTTGAGAGATTAAGGGGAAAGCCCTAGAATCATCCCCAACCTTTTCTTTTGAACAGTCTTCCTCCTGTCTCACCGAGCAGTCACCATCACCTGCCAATGCCTCCATAGTACCAAAAAGCATAGTTTGAGACAAAGACACATTTGTACTATAGGAACAGTAAGCCTTGGGATGTGCAACAGACTCAACTTTGTTCCTACAGTTCGCCGGATTTTCTTTCAACGATGGAGAAAATGACAGCTTTTTCACCGGAATCCAATCGTCCTTTATTAAAGGGACCTGCGATAAATTAGAGAAGAACTCCTCTTCCATCTTCTTGGTGGGAATCCCATGAACCTTATCCACCTGTTTGAGAAGGAGGACTATGGAAAAGTGGGTGGTGATTTGAGCCGAAAAGCACCAACCAGCAGAATCCATCACTTCAACCTCCGCCGGATTAAAACCCGTAAAGCTACCTTTCACTTTAATCAGAGCCTCCAAAGTTTCTCTAAACATAGTTGTCTTAGGAGAAACTTCAAGAAAACCTCCATATGCTTCTCCAATGAACTGCATCGTCTCCAGATTCCAGAGGTGTAGAGGTAGGTTCCTGATCTTCAGCCAACCACCAAAAGAGGGGATCAAGTTCATTCGAGCTTGTAAAACAGGGTTCCAGGCTTCAACTTGACCTGGAGGTCTTTAAAGGAGTTCCACCCTGAGAGAGTACAAAGTTGAGAGGTTAGCTCTTCCATCTGACAAAAAAGGAGGGCTTTGTCTGGGTGAAAAGGGGTGATTGAGCAGAAAGGGTTAAAATCTTCTTGCAGCATATTGATGATTGTCAACCAGTCATGGTGGAAAAATCTTCATGAGACAGCGATAGTTTTTTCCCACTCAACCTTTTCAAAGATGCTGCTATCTCCATCTTTTAAAGTTTTGGATCCATCAACTACAGTGGGAGCATTTAAGATACCACAAGTCTCACCAACTTCCTTTCCCTTCTTTAAAGCCCCAGGGCCCTCTTCCTTGTCCATGAAAGTAGCAGTGGTATTCAATAGATCACCTTCCTGCTTGGGGGTGTGCACAGGTAGAAACTTTTCCCGTTTGCCAGGGTAATCTTCAATGAGATTTCTAAAAGCGTCCACCCTTGCTGCCTGGCACCTTCAAGGACCAGGATACAGCATTTATTGCCATTGTTGTCTAGCTTGAACACCTCTGCTACTAGGCCTCGTTTATTAGACTTCTTTTCCACCCAGGAGAGTAATCATTACACTTAGTTTGTTTGAAAAATTTGATGTTTCCATTGGAAGAAATTAGCTGTTGAAAACATTCCCACAACCACTGGAGGGAGACAAACTGGATAGAGAAGGAAAAGACTCCTCTACTGCTCGATTATTTGATTCTTGCACGAGACCCTCTGAATTTTTTTTCAAACTCCAGGTGGTAAACCTTACTTTCAATATGAATGGAACGTTTAGTGTAGTCCCAGCCCATTAGAGACGGGTTGGGTAGGGATATCACTTAGGTTGATCAAGAATAAGCAAAGAGACAAAACTATCGAAACTATTGATTGAGCATAAAAACTGAATTCATTCAATCCATGAAAATTAATTCCCCTTAGGGTTCATCTATCAATTCCAACCTAAGAAATTTAGTTCATAATAAAATCTAAAATAACAAAGAAAAGCATAAATAATAAATCTACTCTAAGCATATTTGAAGGTTCAACAGTGGAGTTTGGAAACTAAGAAGAAGAAGAACAAGTGAGTATAAAAGAAAGCATAAAGAGAAAAGAGAAAAGAATCAAATCCGAGTTTCCAAGAATCAAAGCTTTTTTCCTCTCCCACTGCTACATCTTCCTCCCACTTTGAGCTTTTTGCCTCCAATGAAGAACTAGGGTTTCTTTCTTTTTCTGTTCTCCTTTCATAAATGATTTTCTTCAAGATTAGGTTTGGGCTTTATCAAATCATCCCAAAAAAAATTTCTAGATGGATCCCAAGGCTTGCCCTAATTTTTCCTCATGCCTTTGAGCTGAAACGGGCCCAAATAATTGACTTTTTAGGGCTAAAAATCGTGATATGCTCTGTCAAATCTGCTCTAGTGTGCTACAGCACAGCCGCATACACTACAGAAAAAGTTGAAATCGCATACACTACAGAAAAAGTTGAAAACGCATACCTTTTTCTATTGAAATCACATACAAGGTATGCGAATCGCCAAATATGAAATATATTGTATGGTCATCCGTTTTTAACTCAGATACGAAGGAGGTGGCGGTTGGCGGAGGCGGTGAGCGAAGCCGGAAGCTCTTGAAAGATAACCCATCACTTATTTGTTGAATCTTTGGCAGGAGATGAAGCTTCAACGATTAGTTCGATCAAAGGAAGTTCTTGGAATATAAAAACAATGGGGTCAGAAACCAAGCAAGCTGTTTTCTTATAAGAAGAATGAAAATTCAATCAACCGAAATTTCACTTAAACTCCTCAAAACCGCCTTTCCGTTGTCGTTGTCGTTCCATAATTCGATGGCAGTGTTGGGTTCTTTAGAACATTCAATGAAAGTATTAAAAGAAAGGATCTTTTTGAAACTGAGAGTTTTGTTGAAATTTATTGTTTTTCCAATGTTGGAAAAAACTGAAACGTTTTGATGTCGGCAGAGTTAATGAATTTTGTGGCAATGGCATTGGGAGAAGAATGGTTGTTAATGGGGGAAATAGTGGAATTTTCTTCTTGATTTTGAATTTGATGATGAATTTTTTATTTTGTTGCGTGTTTGTTTCTTTGGAATTCCAGGTAAACTTTCCCAAGAAAAAGGAATGGTGGAAAATGAAAGAATTGGGGTTGTAGCCGGAGAAAGAGGAGAATTCTTGGGAAAATAATTGAAATAGGAATTACGAGAAGAAGAAGAAGAAAACGAATGGGAAGAAGATGAAGAAAACGAATGGTTTATGCGTTGGCGTTTTGAAGATTCAACTATTTTTTTTCTCTAACTTTAATTCGCATACAGAGTATGCGATTTTAGATCTTTTTTTAAAACAATTGTAAAATCGATTTTGTTTAAAATTGTATCCCCTATATGTGATTTACCATACTTTTAGGAATAATTTGGAAATTGGGTTAACTAGCAAACTAGCCATTTTTTTATGAAATAACATTTTATAGCCACATGCATCAAAATAACAATAAATAGCCATCAAAAGTCAATTGATTTACCAAAAAGCCCTCTCAAGAATTCCATGCCATCACATCATATTTTTTTTTCAAAAAAATCTCTCTCCTCATCTTTTTTTATTCTTTATTTTCTCTCATTTTTTTCATTTTCTTCTCCCTCTCCTTCACCACAACCTGTCTCTCTCTCTCTCTCTCTCTCTCTCTCTCTCTCTCTCTCTCTCTCTCTCTCTCTCTCTCTCTCTCTATCTCTCTCTTTTCCATTTTTCTGAAAAGTGGCTTGATGAAAGGTATGTTTTTTTTAATCAGATCTAGTTAATAAGTTTTGTTTTTTTTAAATCTCTTTTTTTTTCTTCTGATTTCTTAGATCTGTAGATAATAATTTTGGTTTTTTTTTTAAATCTCCATTTTTTCCTGATTCATTCTCTCTCATTTATCAGATCTGCTAGATTTGAAGCTTCCAATCTCTCACAATTTTTTTCATTCTTCATTTTCTCTCCATTTTTTCTTTTTTTTCTCCCTCTCCTTCACCCAACCGTAACTCTCTCTCTCTCTCTCTCTCTCTCTCTCTCTCTCTCTCTCTCTCTCTCTCTCCATTTTTCCGAAAAGGGGCTTGAAGATTCAAAGCAAAATATGACTAAAATTGATGAAAGGTATATTTTTTTTAATCCATGAAAAAACTTAGATCTAGCTAACAAGTTTGGTTTTTTTAATCTCAATTTTTTCTGGTTTCTCAGATCTGTAGCCCACAATTTTGGTTTTTTTTCCAAATCTCAATTTTATCTGATTCATTCTCTCTCTATTTTCTCAGATTTGGTAGATTTGAAGCATCCAATCTCTCAAGATTTTGGTTTTTCTTTTTCATTATCATTATTGAAGATGAGTCTTTTGAAGATCTTGTTTTTTTATGTTTGAGAAAAGATAGAGTAGAAGACTCAAAACAAATGAGAGATTTTCATTATCATTTTTTACGGAGTATTTTGTACAGTTTTTGAGAAAAGAGAGAGTAGAAGACTCAAAAACAAGGCACCGTTTGTTTGTTCTTTTTTTTGTCTTTACATTTATGAACGAATTAAAATGTATGAACCATAGAGAGCATAGTACAATTAGTACTCTATGTATACACATTATCACGACCAGTACACCTGCCAACCAACAAAGTGCACATAGGTCTTGATAAATTGATCAAACCTTAATATACGAAATGTATCAAACAATGGTACAATCTGTACTTTATGTATACCGAAAGTATACATAGTACCTATTATACAATTGTATGTTCTGTATCTTACATCATTTTACGTAATTTGAAATTTAAAAAAAATCTGAAAATGAAAAGACTTGAGAAAAAATGAGGGAAATTGAAATTGAAATCAGGTTTGAAACTGAAGAGAGGGATGTGATCAATCTTCCAAGAGAAGGAACTAAAAAGGGCTTCGAAATCCGCACATGACAGGTACTATGACTGATTGGATTTGACAGCCTCACCAACTTAAACTGTTTGCGTCAGACGTTGGGTTTGCAAAAAGAACTGAAAATCAACTGTTAAATAAGGGATTTGACGCAAACTGCCAACTCATGAATTTGAAAAGAGTAAATTGCAAAATAGAGCCCTACACTTTGAGTCATTAGCAATTTACACCCCTCTATTAATGAAATAGTAAATTTCCTCCCTACACTTAAGTTTTAGTGTGAAAATGGGCCAACCGTGAGATGAGCGTTAAATTCTAACGGTGGTGCATTTCTCAATGTCTGAAAACCTCTTAATAATTATTAAAAAAAAACTTTAATTTTATACTAATTTTATTCCCTAAGAAGACCCACCCAAACCCCTCGGCTTCGTACGATTTCTTCCACCAAATCGTATACCTTCTACCATCTTCTTCTTTTTTCGCCTGTGCCAAACCTTCTTCCCCTAATTCTTTCAAACAATATCGAGAGAGTATATGTTGGTAGTTGTAGATTTCATCGATTTTTAAGTTCATAGAATTATAATTTTGATTCCTAAGAATTGAAGAAGAACTAGAAAACTTTATCTTCTTAGTTAATGAAAAGAAAGAAATAATTTTCTTTCCTCTATTCCTAAGATTTTTAAGCTCATGTTGTTCTTTGTTCCGGTGAGGTTAGTTTTCTTGTAATTGTAGTTTTTGTGTTTTTGCTTGTGTAATAAAGAAAATAAAACTGATATATTGGTACGGTTTCCTTCGAAAAAGCAATCGAACTGAAATGAGAGGGTTAGGGGAAGAAGAAAATCGTTGGTCTACGGCACAGGGAGAAAAAAAAAGAAGAAGAAGATGCCCATGGAAGAAGATAGGATATGCTAAGAAGAAATCATACCGAATGGGTTTGGGTGGGTCTTTTTAGGGAATAAATTTAGTATAAAATAAAAGTATTTTTTTTAATAATTATTAAGAGGTTTTCAGACCTTGAGAAATGCACCACCGTTAGAATTTAACGCTCATCTCACGGCTGGTCCATTTTCACACTAAAACTTAAGTGTAGGGAGGAAATTTACTATTTCATTAATAGAGGGGTGTAAATTGCTAATAACTCAAAGTGTAGGGCTCTATTTTGCAATTTACTCATTTGAAAACTATAAAGTGTATGATAAATTAGTATAATGGGTACAATAAGTACCATATTTGTACAAGAGGACATGTACCATTTTTCTTCTTCAATATAGTACAAAAACAAAGGACGTATTACATATATTATATATAAAAATGCATCTGAAAAATAATTAAAAAAGAAAAACATAAAAATTAATATAAAAGTTACATAAATCATGGGTATGTATAACTGTATTAACGGTACAATATGTATAGTATGTATAATATGTATAGTATGTACAATATGTATACAACGAATCTAAGAGAAAGGTAAAATGTGAGGAAAATTGTAAAAACTTTATTGAAATTCATGCCCTAAAATACTACTGTTTTGCGCGGGAAAATGATTACAAGCGTGCCTAAAATATGTATAGTAGGTATAATTTGTATAATAGGTACATGTATAGTAAATCGTGCCAAGAAATCTGCTACATTGAAAAAGTAAAAAGTAGTTTTGTCAAATCAGCTACAGTGACAAAGGCATGCAGATGCAGTCCCATTCAACTTTTAAGGGTAAATATGGTATAAAACATTAAAAAGTGGCTAAAAATTATAATTATAAGAGTTGTGGCTATTTTTTGATTCATGAAGTCAAAAAGTGGCTATCCTTAACATTGTCTCTTTGGAAATTTGGGTAATTTGACCTCCAAAATTCATACCTAAGGTTTATTGACCTCCATTCCCAACTCTCTCCATCCTCTTTTCAATCTATCCATTATTCAAGCATTTGATAAGTATTCAACCATCAATCTTCTTTTCAATCTCTCCATTATTCAAGCATTTGATCATTACAAGGTATCCTAAAAGTTATCTCTTACTTTCAAACAATTTTTTTGAAGAAAAAAATTGGGTTGACCCGGAATTTGATTTTTTCCCTGAAATTTGTATTTTCCCCGAACTTTTAGGGTACCTTGTAATGATCAAATGTTTGAATAATAGAGAGATTGAAAAGATGATTGATGGTTGAATACTTATCAAATGCTTGAATAATGGGTAGATTGAAAAGTGGAATGATGGAGATAGTTGGGAATTTTAGAGAGAGATAATTTTAGAGAAAGAAAAGAAAATTCCTAAAGGATAGGGTAGAGTATTATATATATATATATATATATATATATATATATTTAAGGGTAAATGAGAACTTTCACAACAAAACCACATCATCATAAGGTCAAAAAAGGTTAATATGAGAATAGAGATCAATAAACCTTAGTTTTTAATTTTGAAGGTCAAATTATCCAAATTTCCTAAGGATTACAATAGTTTTTGAAATATTATTTCCAATCCTTGTTAAAATTAGACTTTTATGTCTATAAGAATTTTAGTATAAAATTCATCTTAATTATTTTGAGCTTAAAAAGTCTAATTAATTTATTGATTAGAAAACATAATTGAAAAAGTTTTTAAATTAACCTAAAACCCTATTCACCCCTCTCTAGAGTTCCATACTGATCTTACAATTACAGGATTTATTTAAATTATTAACTCAAGCTTTTTCAATAATAATTTATTAAAAATAAATAGAAAAGTTTATTTTCGAAGGTGTTGGATTAAATTTTAGGTAACTTGGTATTTTTAGGGAGGGGAAGAATCTGATCCACATAATCCTCAATGCTAAAATCTAAACCTCATCAATGGACTGGGCCAGAGAACGGGCCAGGGCCGGGCTTGCAAAGTCTGTAAATGAGTGGGCCGAACCTGACTTAAAATGGCAACCCAAGCCCAGTCCACTGGCTTGAACCTATGAGATAAAATACGGTCCAGGCCGGGCTTGGCCAATTTTTACGGGCTTGGTCCGGTCCGTTTAAGCTTTTATTTATTTAATTAAATTTTCCATTAAATTTTTAATTGCATTTTTTAAAACTCATTTTTAGCTTTTTAAACTTAAACTTAACTCTAAAGTGATAAAAAAAATATAATTTATTTTTTTTAATATATCCTATTCATTTTTTTTATTTATACTTTGTTTTTATATACTGTTTATTAAATTTTTAAATTAACTTTTTTCATCATTCTTCTTAGGGGTGAACATGGGGCGGGGTGGGGCTGTGTCGGGGTACCCCGATTAAAATGATAAACCCAAGCCCAGTCCACTGACTTGAACCCATGAGATAAAATACGAGCCGGACCGGGCTTGGCCAATTTTTACGGGCTTGGTCCGGTCTGTTTAAGCTTTTATTTATTTAATTAAATTTTCCATTAAATTTTTAATTGCATTTTTTAAAACTCATGTTTAGCTTTTTAAACTTAAACTTAATTCTAAATTGATGAAAAAAAATATAATTTATTTTTTTAATATATCCTATTCATTTTTTTTATTTATACTTTGTTTTTATATACTGTTTATTAAATTTTTAAATTAACTTTTTTCATCATTCTTCTTAGGGGTGAACATGGGGCGGGGTGGGGCTGTGTCGAGGTACCCCGATTAAAATGATAAACCCAAGCCCAGTCCACTGACTTGAACCCATGAGATAAAATACGAGCCGGGCCGGGCTTGGTCAATTTTTACGGGCTTGGTCCGGTCTGTTTAAGCTTTTATTTATTTAATTAAATTTTTAATTGCATTTTTTAAAACTCATTTTTAGCTTTTTAAACTTAAACTTAACTCTAAAGTGATGAAAAAAAATATAATTTATTTTTTTAATATATCTTATTCATTTTTTTTATTTATACTTTTTTTTTATATACTGTTTATTAAATTTTAAATTAACTTTTTTCATCATTCTTGTTAGGGGTGAACATGGGGCGAGGTGGGGCGGGGTCAGGGTACCCCGATTACACCATGATCCCGTTTAACCCAAAAAATGGCACCCCAACCCCGCCCCAATTATATTTTACCCCGACCCCACCCCATTTAATTGTCAGGGTCAGGTACCCCGAATACACCCCATTTATTAAAAAAAAAGTCACAATATTGTGTTTCTCCAAAGTTTTGAGTTGAGAAAACAAAGAATATAGGAAAAATAGAGAGTTGAGAAAAGAAAAATAAAAGAAAGAGGGAAAGGAAGAGGAAAAAAAAGAAAGGAAAGGGGGATGGATTAGGAGAAGAACAAGGAAAAAAAAAACTTAATCGGGGTCGGGGCCACGATGGGGTCCAATTCCATCGCCCCGACCCCGCCCCATTTAATAAATGGGGCATCACATCCCACCCCTACCCCGACCCCGATTACACAATTAAATGGGGTGGGGCGGGGCGAGTTTGCGGGGTATCGGGGTGGTTGTTCACCCCTAATTCTTGTAGGTTAGTTTGATTATATTAAATTTAATTTTCTATTAAATTTTGAATTGCATTTTTTAAAACATATTTTTAACTTTTTAAACACTTGATGAAGATCAAAGTTAATTTATTAATATTCTGCTATCATTTATTTTTTATGTATACATTGTTTTTATATATTATTTATTAAACTTTTAAATTAACTTTATACTTTGTTTTTATATATTTTGACAAAAGATAATTCATTTTCTTGTTTAAAATATAATATATTACATTTTATAATTATATATAAGATTAAATTTAAATATAAAAAAAAAATAAAATATTTACATTATTTTTTATAATTATAGATTTTAATAATATATATATATAAAAACAAAATTTTAATAATTTTTTAACGGGCCTCGAACCGGGCTTTGGGCCTGGCCTAATGGAGGCCCTATAGATAAAGCCCATGGACCGGGCTTGGGCTCAAACAGATGATCCATATCCAGCCCAGAGATTTACAGACCGGGCCGGGCCTGACCCGTCAACCGTTGACTTCTGAGCCGTGCCTGACCCGTCAACCGTTGACTTCCAGGCCGTGCCTGACCCGTCAACCGTTGACTTCCGGGCTGGGCCGGCCCACGGGCTTTATCCATATGATGAGGCTTACTAAAATCATCAACTTTTGTCATCTTTGATAAGGAATATTAAAAAAAAAAAACTGTTTCAATCTCTCTAATTGAAGCGAGTTAAATTGTTTTGGATCAATTAATCTTTTATCATGAGGTGATTAAAGATTAATTGATCAATAAGATATCGACCATTTATTTGGAGGTAAAATAAAAAATGAAATTTAAAATTATGATCCAATCCAATTGATAAAACAAAATACATAAAAGGATTTGAAAATACACAAAAAAAAAGCTAGCTTGAAACAATTTTCTTGCTCTAAAAATGAAAAAAACTGTTTCAATCTCTCTCTAATTCTATACTCGATCAAGATTAAGGTTCTAATGCTCTTTTAATTTTGGCTTATAAATAATAAATCCTTGTATCACTAATTCACAGAATCACAACAACCATGGCAATGAAGTTGTTATTTTACTTTCTCCTCTTTGTTCCGATTTCTGCTACTAATTTTGATACTCAACAGAGAGTTTTCCAGTGGCCTCTAGCTTTCGCTCTTAGAAATCCACCACCAGTAAAGACCAGATTTCCATACCCTATGAACTTCACTCTCTATGGCAGTTGGCCCACTATTTCATCAACTGGAGTGTCAGTGATAGTTTGCGGCGGGCCAGATTGTTGGGATTTGGCAAGTATATGAAAATGATGGACAAAACCCTAAACTTGCTCAACAAGTTTGCTTGGTGACTAAGTCTTAATTGTGGCCATTGGATTTGCTTGGTGGGCAAGAATGAATTATGACCGTTAGATTATACTTGGTGACCAAGGCTATTTGTACTATAAATAGAGGCAACCTTTGTTGGCAAATGCATCCCAAAAATACTAAGAGTGTATTTGTATTGGGTTCGGGGAGGGCTTTGGTGAGAGTGTGAGAAATATTGTAAAAGAAAGGGTTTACTTTCTTGAGGGCTTTTTTAGCGTAATACACAGTTAAGTGTATTGAATATTTTTCACTGTAACTCTTGATTTATCATAGTGAAATCCGCAGCGGTAGCAACTAGATGTAGCCAATTTGGGTGAACCAGTATAAATCCTTGTGTCGTTTGATTGTGTTTGTTTCCTTATTTTTCTTGGGTTCTTTCTTTTATTCCTAGCGGTGAATGTGGGAAGGGTGTTTTTTCCCAACAACTGGTATCAGAGCTTTAGGTTAGTGGTTTCTTGAAATTCTTCATATGCTCTGTGGTTGCAGCTTTGTCTGATCTTCCACATTAGAAAAATATTTCTTGGAACGGGTTATAACTGTCCGCTGATTCAAGTTAGGAGTAAGAAGCAAGTATGTCAAGCTTTATGAGTCCGGTGAAGTTTGATGTGGAGAAATTTGATGGAATGATCAATTTTGGCTTGTGGCAAGTGCAAGTCTAGGATGTATTAATACAATCTGGGTTACACAAGGCTTTGAAAGGAAGACCGAGCGGTGGTACTCCCAAACAGTTAAGCGGTGATGCTGATTCAACGAAATCAGATGGCAGTGGTTCTAGTGGAGGTGCTAAGAAGTCCAGTACGAATGATGAAGATTGGGAGGAAATGGATTTGAGGGCGGCGAGCGAGATAAGGCTGTGTTTGGCTAAAAATATTCTTGCGAATGTGCATGGAATTTTGACAGCTAAAGAGTTTTGGGAGAAGCTTGAAGCCTTGTATCAAGCTAAGGGCATCTCAAATCGGTTGTACCTGAAAGAGCAGTTTCACACACTACGAATGAAGGAAGGTACAAAAATCTCATATTACTTGAGTGTTCTCAATGGTATCATTTCAGAGATGGAGGCAATCGAAATGAACGTAGATGAGGAAGATAAGGCACTTAGACTCATCTTGTCTTTTCCAACTTCTTATGAGCACATGAAGACGGTTCTAATGTATGGAAATGATTCTTTGGATTTTGCAGAAACTACAACTAAACTCTTGTCGGAGGAGAGGAGGTTGAAGAGTGAAGGTCGTGATTCACATAACAACTCTATATTTGTAGTTAGCAATGGGAAGAAGAAAGGTTTCGTACAAAAGAAAGGCTGCTGGGAATGTGGATTATCTGGTCACCTGAGAAGAGATTGTCCAAACAGAGTAGGTTCGGCAAAGGGCTCTGGGTTGGAAGCTAACATGGTCTCTCTTGTTCAGGGAGACGTAGACTTTGTTTAAAGAGAGAAGAAATCCATCCTCATGGTATGACCGCTTTACCATGATAGAGGATGTGTTGTTAGCGGATGCACACGAGCATTGACTTGGCAGTTATGCAAGGCGTGTGGTGGAATGGTGTCGATGGCTGAAGAACTTCTGGGGAAGCCAAGTAGGTGGAAGTTGCACCATAATTTCAGCAAGGTTTATCGACATGTGCCGAAAAAGGAAAAATCTTGGAAGGTGATATTCCAAGTGGTCTACTTATATGGTGGAGTAGGATAGCTCTCTAGTTTGAGAACTATGATTGTCGGTGAAGACAATGATTGTAGCAGAAGCTATGGATTCTTCATCTATCTTGCCAAGGTAGAATTTGTTGGGATTTGGCAAGTATATGAAAATGATGGACAAAACCCTAAACTTGCTCAACAAGTTTGCTTGGTGACTAAGTCTTAATTGTGGCCATTGGATTTGCTTGGTGGGCAAGAATGAATTATGACCGTTAGATTATACTTGGTGACCAAGGCTATTTGTACTATAAATAGAGGCAACCTTTGTTGGCAAATGCATCCCAAAAATACTAAGAGTGTATTTGTATTGGGTTCGGGGAGGGCTTTGGTGAGAGTGTGAGAAATATTGTAAAAGTAAGGTTTACTTTCTTGAGGGCTTTTTGAGCGTAATACACAGTTAAGTGTATTGAATATTTTTCACTGTAACTCTTGATTTATCATAGTGAAATCCGCAGCGGTAGCAACTGGACGTAGCCAATTTGGGTGAACCAGTATAAATCCTTGTGTCGTTTGATTGTGTTTGTTTCGTTATTTTTCTCGGGTTCTTTCTTTTATTCCTAGCGATGAATGTGGGAAGGGTGTTTTTTCCCAACAGAGATTTCGTCCTGAATGACGTAAGTTTGTGAATAACTAGGTATCATTTGGGTGTACTTTTTTCTTTTCCTCCAAATTTTAACATGTTCTGTTGTTTCAGATCTCCCCTGGATTAGAACCTTTGTTGTCGTTATATTGGCCGAATCTGTTGGACGGTGTTAATAATTATAAAGACTTTTGGGCTTACGAATGGAATAAGCACGGAAAGTGCACCTCAATATTCACAACCCAATTTTTATATTTCAGAAACACCCTTAGATGGAAAAATGATATAGATTTACTGAGCATTCTTCTACAATCCGGATTCTTTCCCGGATATCTTCATGGATATCAAACATATAATGTGTTCCTGGCACTCTGGAGTCACCTTAAATTTACACCCATACTGAGATGTGAATGGAATCAGTACACACAGAGATTTATACTGTATGAAATAGCAGTATGTGTCGATGAGCTATCGGAGAATCTGGTTAATTGTCCTGTCATCCTTAGTCAATGCAATTATCGATTTGTCTTCTTTTAATGAGATGGTGGTCTGTAATAATGTTCTAATTTCCATCTTCAATAAATATATTAAAGGTTGAATTTTAATGTGTTGGAAACTCCTCTCCTCTGCTGATATTTACCTTCAGACGAAAATAAAAATCACTGTTACAATTTTAAAGGAAATAAAGTTTTTGTAATAATAATACTGAAAGTAGAATTTGAGAGGTTCTTGTTCTCCCATTAGAAGTGGTAATGAAATATTTCAAAAACTGAGAAGAAGAAAAAAAATTGATCTCTTGAGGTTCACTATTTCTCTCCATAGTAGCCTTCCTCTGTTCTTCTCAAAGAACTTCTTATACATTTCCCTCTTTGATTCTTTGAAAATAATCTGTTCAGCCTTACAGATTCACTATGTAACAATAAGAGCAATATTTTCATGCTTCTATTAGTCGTGTTCCTCCTTTTTTTTTTATTAAGTTATGGGTAAAAGATCTAATCTTATCGTTTAAATTCATCTAAAGTTTAATTATCTTGGTCGGGGATTGTCTTGGGAAAATGATTTGATTTATCCAGATTCACGGGGCATCAATGAATATCATAAAATTTTATTGAACCGGTCTTAACCGAACTGAGCGATTCAGATTGGACTGGTTCGATTCATCGGTTTCATGCTTGAAATGAATCTTTCATTTCATCCTCGCATGAAAAAAACTTTATTTTTTAAAATCCATTCATTCATATTGGGGTTTTTTACTTAAAAATATCAGATCTAGGAAACCTGCAATAAAGATCTTAGAAGTGAGGTAGAGGAACCCATTAAAAAGCAGAAGAGGAAATTGGTCGAATGACTTCTAAAATATGATGGATGGTTTGTTATGTTGTAATAGTTTTTTTTCCTCTTTTTGGATGGTAAATATTTCTCAGAACATGGAGTGTGAATCAAACCCATGTTTGAATTGAAATTGAGATACTGATGCAAGTTCTTCCCCTCTGAATCAAGTTATAATTATGTTATAAAAAAAAGACGATTTAAAAACACAAATTCAAAGAGTTAAAATTTGTTATAGCATAGTAAATATCTAACCAAACAAAACCATAACTTCTGAACTTTCCCCAACTTTATTTCAACAAAAAAAATCTCAATCCAAATCCCCTCAACGAAGAAGAAGAAAATTATGATTCAACACCAACACCAATGATGCCTTGAGACTGGATGCAATGCTTTACCATAATAGACACGTGGGAATTGAGAAATCAAAGGAGAAAAGAGCAAAGATGAGAGATCGATTTTTTTTTTTTTTTTAATAATTTGACAGAGAACATGAAGTTATGGCTTTCTAATTAGAGAATTTAAGAAAGAACGAACACAAGGACGGCGACTAAACCAAATGGAAGTGAGAATGGAGGGAAAAAAGAGTTTTTATACCTAGGTTATTAAAACAGTTCGGTTCACTTTTTATGCGGTTTTTTAATATAAGAACCGGACCAAAACCAGTTCACTCGGTTTTTTGAATTTTACAAACCAAAACCACCACCGGTTCTTTAAAATAGAGTGTAAACCAATCGGTTAGGCTTGGTTAGATCCGATTCGTCGCTTTTTTGGTTTTCTTGAACACCTCTATGTGCAGTAAATAAAAACCCATAGAAAGAATAAGTAATGATATGTTTAGAAGAATTGTTTTTTTTTATCTTTTAATATAGTGAATGTCCGGGCCAGCTTATATATACCTTGATTCATCTCACAGGACAACCACACAATCCTACAACACATGGTGTCGATAAACTAATAGGATATTATTCTAGGTAGGTGGCCAACATGGTTTGAACCCATGACCTTAAAGTTGGAAAAAAAACCCCTCTTGATCACTAGACCAATTGGTTAATTGCTAGAATAAAAATGATTAATAAGTATTTTTTTATAGAGAAAGTTTGAAGCTTTTTATACCCAGTGTCCACTGGCACTTTTTATGAGAATTATTAATGAACCATTGCCCACATCAAAATTACGTTATATTACTCTTCAACGTATAACTGACGCATATTTCTAGATGGTGAGAAAAAATATATAATCATAAATTCCATCAAATGAAAAAAAAAAGTCAGCCTACCGATGACCATGTAAATGTAGATTTATAAGTATAAAGTTGATACATATATTTCACATGACTTTGTAAGCATATATAGATTGATTCATGTCATCTCAAGTACCTAATCACCACTGGCAATTGAAGATTTTGAAAAGAGAATAAAATTATAACCACCTTTTGATTGGAACCAAGCTTTCCACATATTCCAGGACCTGAAATGTATGTTTACCTCGAATGCCAAGATTTTTAACCCGATGGAAATTGACATTGATGGATAATAATTGACCACTTTCGTCCTCCAAAAACAACTCATTTTTCACAAGTCCAAGTTTTGCTTGAATATTGAGAAGGGGTTCAATTTCGAATTTCTTAACCCATGATTCCTCCATCACCCAAATGTCGGCCAAAAAATGAAAAAATTTTGTATCTGATTGATCATTTATCAATGCAATGCATCCATCTATCATATGTAAAGAAAGGTTAAGATAACCATGATTCGGAATTTCAATATTAGGCAATTGAAGGCTCCCAAAGACCTCATCTCTGACATAAAACAAAAAGATCTTATAAAGTCTAGCAAGTGTCCGACTTACCCAATAACAAATCCCATTAACATAAATCTGCGAGTTTGGTGGAAAACTTTTTAAATAACTAATACAAAATGGGAAATCTAAACTAAGTTGCTTCCAAGAATTTGTACTTAGCGTATATACAAAATATTCGGGAGGACGATAGTAAGGGATACAGTCATGATTGTTGCAAGATTCCTGCCAAAAGTCAATAGCCAAGACTACCTTATACTCATTAGTCTCAGGAACCCAACCAAATCCTATACCTACAATACGGGGTTCTAAATAGGCTTTGGGTGGAGCAGAGAAGTGCAATTTTGGCAATATATTGTAATCTCCAGTAGTAACATTCCACAAGGCAATATCTTCGAAAGGCTCGTGTACCGTGAAGATTTTAAGGCAAATAATGCCATTGATGCAAGGGCTAATAATGGTTACGGTATTATTTTCATTGAGAAAAGGAATGGATTGATTTGAAAAATCTCCATCAGTTTCAGAGGGTAAGGAGATAACATCATTTCCTAAGGTATAACAATCGACAAGACTACGTTTGACGAGAACCTTAACATTAGAGGAAGAATGATGGGAATAATGTCGAGAAATAAAGTATGAACTTTTAATGAGACTGTACCACCCTTTGTTAATGCAACTTAATCGTTTCAAAGACTTGATTGGAAGCCTCATAAGGATGTTTTCCACCAGTTCCTCTCCTATGTCGGAAAATCTCGTACCATCCATTCGAAAAATCTGTCAAAAAGAGAGAGAGATTCAGATATTTAAACAATGGGTGATCAAATGTTGAGAAATAGAGAAACAGAAATTGAAAAGGAACGATTGTTCATAACAAATTGAAAAGGGGGACAGAGCTTTATCATAAGGGGAAATTCAAGAGATGCGTTTTCTAAAGATTCGAACAAAAACATAGATTCTGACAGTATTTCTTCTCAAAATGTAAAAACCTAATATGCATCGACATTTTGATATTTGATTGAAAATTTTACCTTAATCGGTCTAAATTCAACTGAATCTCGATCAAGCTTATGAAATAGTGAAAGAGAGAGATTCTGATTTCTTAGAGAAATCTAAGGAAACAACAAAAAAACAGGGACAAAATGGCCTGGTAAAGGAGAAAAGAACGTAAGGAAAAAAAACAGAGAACGATTTCCTTTTGAGACAATGACGGTTACATTACGATACGACACATGGTGGGGATTTTTTTTTTAATTTACTCTAATTCTGCCCTCAATTTTAATGGTTTTTATGGTAGTCGCATTTATATTTATTCTTAAAGGTAAATTGCAAATAACATCCTTTGATCAAATTTAGATAAATTTTATTAGGTAGTAGAATTTTCTATAATATTTATAAATATAGTATTTTTAAAAGGTATTAGTAAATATAATAGTTTTTTTTTAAAACTCTCATACATGTGAATCAGAGATATCAGTGATAACTTATAAGATAACCAGTGATAACTATTAGGTATTCAGTTATTCATGCATAAAATAGCTGATATTTTGATATCACTAAAATCAGTGATTACTTGTGAGTAAATCACCGGTTACTCATACAAAACTAATGGTAGTTTTATAATATTTTAGGCGTGAATTTGAGTTTTTTTACTATTTTTGCAAATAAGTTTTTGGGCTGCAATATGTGTCGATTAAAAGAGGAGGAGAGACAACTCAAATGCCAGCACAAAAATCGAAATCCTGAAGAGAGCTAAAATAGAAATCTAATAAAAATGAGAAATGCTAGTTGGGATAAGATGCTAGCCTTGGCGCAGAAGATCAATCATTGAGCTTCACTGTGTGAATAAGGTCTTAGTATTTATGACCATTCTGAGCGGGTCGCAATAAGTCTCTAGTCAAAGATTTGGATGAGATTGAGGAATCCTAATCATAGACGCAGAAAAATAAAAAAGTAAAAGGCTGCTCACCTGACCCCATCCAACGACTTTCGATAAATTATTCTATTGACCTTTTAGAGATAGATCTCAACTCAAATTGAGCCCATGAGTTTGTTCAACAAGAAGAACTAGGGATGAACTATGAAGTACGTTCCCCTGTAAATCCATTGGTAAATCAATATTGGACCTAAATCTGCTATTTTGGCAAGAGCCCCTCAAATGTATGAACAACATTTGTTGTTTAAAAATGACAAATCACGTCGTTATAGTTATAAATTATCCAATAAAACTAATGTAACAATCGCAAAAACAAATCAAACTCAATCAAAAATTTCTAATTAACTAATAAGAATCAGTTGTTACAATCAAAACTCACAAGAACAAGAAAGCAAAAAACACACACATAGATTATAGTGGTTCGAAGAAAATACCTCCTACATCTAGAAGCGGCTCAAGGTTCTGAGAGGCCTTAGACAAAATTTAAAGTAAGGACTTTCTTTTTCTTTTAAATAAATTTAAAATGATATAATTTCTTATATAAATCTTATTTTTTAGATGTAATTTTTTAATTAAATTTTTCATAAACCACTTATACAATGAATAGTAGAAACATGTCTAGAGTTGTTATCTTTAGAAAAATTTATGTCACTTTCTCTAATTGGACCTTTTTGTATTAATACATATCTTAATTTAGAATCAATATTTTCCCATGTTTTGAATCATATATATTATTAACATAATGCAAAGAACAAAAATTAGAATCGCCAGCAAAATGATTTGTTGTTTTCATTTATTTAGATTTCTTCGTCATATTCTTGTGATTCTTACGCAATTTCATCAATTTTTCCAATTTCAACTTTATTTTCATCTTTTCCCCCCTTTTTCTTTTACCTCATCTCTTGATTCTATTCTATCATTATTTTTATTACTTTTACTACCCATAACAAATTTATGAAGAGAATATAAAAATAAATAAATAAATTATGAAAAGAATCTTTTGAGATTGAATCAATTTCTCTCTCTCATTTTTCAAAGTTTTTCATATCCCGATTCATATTTTCTAGTAAATATTAAACATCAATATTAGAAAGACAAAATAAAAAGAAGTGAATCATAAAAAATATTGTATTGAATAATATATGCTAAAAGATTTACACAAAAGCCTCAACTTTTAAAATCACCAAACTAATTACTACTTTAGAAAGGACAAGAAGAATGAGAAGTCTTGAATTTCTTTGAGTATTAAAAAAATACTGAGATTTCTTTGTTAATAGAACTCTCAATTTGTAATTGTGGTTTAATTTTGTGAATTGCAAAATGAATATAGAAATGAATGAGGAGATGAAAAACTTTAATAAATAAGGTTTCAATTTTCCCAAATGAGTAGCTAATTAATGTTTACATTTATATGAGTAGTTATGGTGAAAATTCATAAATTGGAATGCGTCTTGTAAATTGCGAATTGTCAAGTAATAGTAGGTCTATTTATATAATGCCTTTAATGTCTTTTTTTTTCCAAAAGACCTTTATTATTGTTAATAGAAAGAGTTTGATACTATTTAAATATTTTAAATTATGAAATTATATAACAATTTAAAATTATCATAGATATTAATATATTTGTATTATATATATCTAAAAAAATGGGGCTTCTAAAATCTGGGACCTTAAGCGATTGTCTATTTCGCTTATAGTTTGAGCTGGCCATGCCTACGTCCACTCTTCAAGATAGCTCTCCTTATTGATTATACTTCACTAGAATTTCCATTATTTTTACAAGATTCAGCGTTGCCCTTTTATACATAAATCCAGTCTTTTTGTGTAGCAAGAAGAGAGAAGAAGACAACGGAAAATACTAGGGCCAAAAGGAAGTGCGGGAAAACGAAGTGGGAAGCTAGCAGTGATGACGAATGGGAAAGTACAATAAGGCCCTTAATGAACCATGTGAGCTGCATATAATTGTGTGTCCTCACTTCTTCTTAAAAAACCCATCCCCTTCAACACTGTAATTTTTTTTAGCCATGACTTTTTTCGTTTGAAGTTTGATTTGAATGATTCAAATGTTTTTAAATTCTAATTTCATGCTCTACGTTATGGTCACTTAAAAAATTCAAAATTGTCAATAAATAAAAAGGTTTATTATCATCAAAATATTAGATATGATTGAAATCATTAACTAATTTGTTTACTGATGTTTAGAAGTTTTCAAGTGAATAATATATAGAGCCTGAAATGAAGATTCCAAAATATTTTGAATCATCCAAATCAAAGTTCAAACGAAGAAATTATGGCTAAATGAAAGTTTACAATATTAGAAGGGAGGGGTCGTATTGGTATAATTTGAAACTACATGGGTGTGATTTACTATTTTTGAACACAGAGACGGTTCATGAATTTGACCGAGGTGTTATTTACAATTTACCCTTATTCTTATCAAATTTTTTATATTTCTTTTTCAAATCAAGACCCGAGGCCCAAAACTATTGGGTTTGAACATGTAATACACGCTTTCTTAAAGAAAACATATGAGCCCAAACGAAAGCTACATAGCAAAGCTGCGTGACCACACCATGTAAATGTAAACCCTCAACTCAATTTCCCTGTTGGAAAAAATCCTAAATCAAAATCCACATCCAAAATTCCTAATATTTCTTCTCCTCTCTCTATATTATCCACAAGCTCAATTCTTCTCTCCCTCTCTTCAGAACCACCAGATTTTCCCTGATTGGAGAGAGAATTCACAAAAAATATCAAAATCAATTTAAGATTTTATTTCTGAAAACAATCTAATTCTGTAATGTGAGGCAGAAAATTAAAAAAGATAAAAAACAGTGGCAGCAGCAGCATTGCAATGGCTCTCCCTCAGCTCATTCCCTCATCTTCCTCTTCCTCTCTTTCTCACAAAACCATCTTAAATCCCAATCCCAATTCCATTTCCTCTTCCTTAAACCCTAACCCTAGTTTCTTTTCTCCCTCCTTCCTTCCCCACCACCGCCGCCGCCGCCGCCATAAATCTCAATCGCTCAAGTGTTCTTCTTCATCTTTCCCTGAGAAACACCACACTGGTTCTCCCAAATCGGATGACGTCGTTGAACTCCCTCTCTTTCCTCTTCCTCTTGTTCTTTTCCCCGGCGCTATTCTTCCTCTTCAGATCTTTGAGTTTCGTTACCGGATGATGATGCATACTCTGCTCCAGACTGATCTCCGGTTTGGCGTCATTTATACCGATGCTGTTTCCGGTACTACCGATGTCGGTTGCGTCGGTGAAGTAGTAAAACACGAACGCCTCGTCGATGACCGGTTCTTCCTTATCTGTAAAGGTCAAGAACGGTTCCGTGTGACCAATCTTGTTCGGACTAAACCCTACCTCGTCGCGGAAGTGACGTGGCTTGAGGACCGGCCGTCGGGCAATGGAGGGGAGGATTTAGATTCGTTGGCGAATGAGGTTGAATCCTACATGAAGGATGTGATTCGATTGTCGAATCGATTGAGTGGGAAACCGGAGAAGGAAGTACAGGATTTGAGAAGGAATTTGTTTCCAACGCCGTTTTCGTTCTTCGTCGGGAGTACGTTCGAAGGGGCGCCGAGAGAGCAGCAGGCATTGCTTGAATTGGAGGATACCGCGGCGAGATTGAAAAGGGAGAAGGAGACATTGAGGAACACTCTTAATTACTTGTCTGCTGCTTCTGCTGTTAAAGATGTGTTTCCATCAACCAGTTGATTGAAACATGATATTGCCTGTGTTGGGATCATAATTGAAGCATATGAAAAGCAAAATGGAGGTATAAATGCTTAATTTTGCCTGCTTTTTACACCTATTTCATACAAGAATTAAGAATGGATGTTTCTTAGAGATGTAAATTTTGATATATAAATGAAATTTGCTTCATCTGGTGTACCATTGCTTAAATACTTGATTGAAAATGATAATTTGCTCATAGTTTCAAGCTAGATTTTGACTTGACTGATACATAATGGTCCATGAGTTCTCAAAGTTGAATAATTCTGATATCTTTTGCATACATGAACAATTAATAAGTGAAATTTTTTGTTCCCATTTAGGATTGGATGTTATTAGTCTTAACAATGTCGGGAAGGAATTATTGTACTAACAAAACCCAAAGCCATTGTTCTGTTTGGGCTCTATAGGTTTTTTGATTTGTGTGTTTGAGAAACCCCAATATGTAGTATGAAGTTGGAGAAATTTGGGTTCGGTGTATGAATTTATACATGTTTGTAGATATTGTTGAAAAAATTAATGTAGAGATTCTATAAATTTTTTATTAGGAGTGAGTCGTGACATACTGTATAATCTATAGTTCAAACCCCGGAACAGACGATCTCATAACGTTTTGGAATGGTTTGATGTGAAGGTTTGTAAAATTTAAGGAGTCGTCTGTTTACCTAAGTTCTTTTGATTACTATTTTGTTATTTTCCCCTTTATTTAAAAATAGATAATACTTTGTCTCGTCAATAAGAGCTTATTGGACTTAAATGTTCAATACTTATTCGTTTTGTTGTTTTATTTTTCCCGTGTTGTCATGCGATCTTTACGGTTCCTTTCTGGAAGTGGTAATGAATGAGTAGTAGCAAGAAAAGAACAACATTTCAATTGCTTGGAACTGAGTTTTAACGAATGACTAGTCATGCAGTCTGTTGGGTTGCGTTTACGTGCCAAAGATAAACAAATGAACAAACAAAAAAGCTCAATTATTGTAGTATCTCGTTTGACTTGGGATCGGATATTATATGGCTTTAAAACACTATACTCTATCCTGATACACAAAATACAATATGCATTCATAAATATTTTTTTAGAGTGGGACGGGAAAATTCAAACTTTTAACCTCATGGAAAAAGTGTAAACGCTTATGTTGGCCATTATAAAAAAATTCTTGCTATTGTTATCACGGTTTAATCTGTATTGTAAGTAGATGTCCACATAACAAGTTTGTTATTGCGTAATTTAAAAATCTATATCTGTTGACATATTGTTTGAACTTGATTTTTTTTTCAAAGTTCAAACTTGATTATGAACACTTGAATAGTTATATATATATATATATAATTCAGATACTAAAACTTTTGAAGTTTAGAGACTAGAATTGAATAAATATTAAAGCTCATACAAAAAATAATAAAAACCTATATAAGAAATTGCACAAGACTCGTAAAAGGTCGCAAGGAAGAATTCAAAGTCGAAAATAATAAGTGAACTTTTATTCCTAATTAGATTTCACATAAATCTCATTTGTCATTTCTTCAAGGATACAAGGAAAATGCTGTCATTATTACTTATAGTTCTAAATATATCATGTTAAAAGCATATCAAGTTCTATATGATAGAGCCCAGAAACTCATGGTATAACTAAAAAGTTTTATAAATGATCAATAACAAAGGATGACAACTTACAAAAGCCAATACCAACATTAACCTCACACACACATTGTTGTCCGACTGGAATGTAATTGCATTCAATTACTCAAATAGACTAAATGAAAATACTCAACGTTCTTATTGAAAAATAAAGTTTTGGACAAGTGTATAAAATTATAACCACCTTCTGATTGGAACCAAGCTTTCCACATATTCCAGAACCTGAAACGTAAATTTACCTTGAATACCAAGATTTTTAACTTCATGAGAATTGACATTGATAGATAATAATTGTCCACTTTCGTCCTCCAAAAACAACTCATCTTTCACAAGTCCAAGTTTTGCTCGAATATTGAAAAATGGTCCGATTTTGAATTTCTTGATCCATGATTCCTCCATCACCCAAATATCAGCCAAAAAATGAAAATTAATCACATCTGATTGCTCGTTTATCAATGCAATGCAACCATCTAACATATGTAAAGTAAGCCTAAGATAACCATGATTCGGAATTTCAATATCAGGCAATGGGAGGCTCCCAAAGACCTCATCTTTTACGTGAAACGAAAAGATCTTATAAATTCCATCAAGTGTCCGATTTACCCAATAACAAACTCCATTAAAATAAATCTGCGAATTTGGTGGAACACTTAGGAGATAACTAGTACAAAATGGCATTTCAAAACTAAGTTGCTTCCAAGAATTTGTAGTAAGAGTATACACAAAATATTCAAAAGGGCGATAGTAAGGTATATAATCATGATGGTTGCTGGTTTCCTGCCAAAAGTCAATAGCCATGACCACCTTGTACTCGTTAGTCTCAGGAACCCAACCAAATCCTATACCTCCAATACTGGGTTCTAAATAGGCTTTGGGTGGGGTAGAGAATTGCAATTTAGGTAGTATATTGTATTCTCCAGTTGCAACATTCCACAAGGCAATATCGTCGAAAGACTCATGTAAGGTGAAAATTTTAAGGCAAATAATGCCATTGATGCAAGGGTCAATAATGGTTACGGTATTATTTTCATTGAGGAAAGGAATGAATAGATTTGAAAAATCTCCATCATTTTCGGACGGTAAAGAGATAACATCTTTTCCTGTGGTGTAACAATCGACAAGACTACGTTTGACGAGGAGCTTAACATTAGAGGAAGAATGATGGGAATAATGTCGAGAAATGAAGTATGAAGTATGAATGAGATTGTACCACCTTTTGTTGACGCAACTGAATCGTTTAAGAGACTTGACTGGAAGCCTCATGAGGATTTTTTCTACCAGTTCCTCTCCTATGTCGGAAAATCTCGTCCCATCCATTTGAAAAACCTGTCAATAAAATGAGGGAGAAGATCAGTGGCGAGGCCATAATTTTTTTTTCGGGGGGGGGGGAATCTATATAAAGAAAATAATGAAAGGATTGTATAAAATGTCAACTCCATGCCGGTTTCGATGTATTATATTACAAATTAATATAAAGTTAGATTTTTAGATTTTGACTTGTGCCTAATATAAAGTTATAAAATGGATAAAAAAAATTTGCTAGAAATTATGTTAATTATAAAAGTATACATGTTTTTAAAA
This sequence comes from Gynostemma pentaphyllum, assembly GCA_028015215.1. Taxonomy (NCBI): domain Eukaryota; kingdom Viridiplantae; phylum Streptophyta; class Magnoliopsida; order Cucurbitales; family Cucurbitaceae; genus Gynostemma; species Gynostemma pentaphyllum. The sequence continues at coordinate 16,075,881 of CM051350.1, read as the reverse complement.
TAGAGACAAATTTTAAAATAATTTTTTAGTATATTAAAAAATATATATTAATCTCTCAAATCATTGAGATTAATTTTCATTTCAAATGTTTTTTTTAATCTAATAATAAGAATCACAATCAAAATTAACTTTATTGTGTATCAGAGAGATGTTTAACTAATTTTATAAAATAATTAACAAGTTTGAAATATTTAATTAAAAGTACAATTATGAAGCTCATGACATAAAACTATATAGTTATTAATAAAATTTGGATTTCACTGAAGAAACATTATTATTTATAATTTAGAAAAAATAAACTATTTATAAACAAAAAATTACACTCACTTCTTAGTTAATAAATATGAATTAAAGTATTTATAAATGTTGAACATAAAATCATCACTACATAATTATAATATAAAAAAAATATAGAAGTAAAAAAAAATGTATTTATTTAAAATTTTCATTTTATTAAACTTAACAATAAATAATACATTGTATAACTCATATATGGATGAAACAAAATTATCAAGAAAAATCACCAATTATCCTATATATTTATAATATATATATATATATATATATATATATATATATATATATATATATATATATATATTTAAACCATAAAAACTCACATTAATGAACAATAAATTGGATAGAGATTAAGAGAGGAAATTTAATAGTGACAAACCTAAATGTGGGATAATATATAAAGAAAATTTGTTTTTTAAAAGATTAAAATGTCTTAAATATTGTATAAATAAGGGGCAAACATCAAATTTTTTGGGGGGCAAAATTAATAATTATATTAAAATATCATATAAAAGTAAAATTTTGAAAATTTGGGGGGGGGGGGCATGGAGCTTGCCACTGGAGAAGATATGAGATTGAAAATAGAGAGAGAGGAATTCAGATATTGAAACAAAGGGTGATCAAATGTTGAGAAAGAGAAAGACAGAAATTGAAAAGGGTTGAATAAATGAAAGTAAACAGAGAGATAAACGATTGTTCATAATAGATTGAAAAGGGGAGAGAGCTTTATCATAAGAGGGGAAATTCAAGAGATGCGTTTTCTAAAGATTCGAACAAACACATAGATTCTGACATTATTTCTTCTTAAAATGTAAAAACAATTTGATATTTGATTGAAAACTTTACCTTAATCAGTCTAAATTTCAACTGAATCTCGAACGTGCTTATGAATAGAGAAAGAGAGAGATTCTGATTTCTGAGAGAAATCGAAGGGAACAGAAACAAGGGGGCAAAGGGCCTGTAAAATGGAGAAGAACAATGAAGCTTTTGAGGGAGCGATAAATGGTTTTTTATCTTTGAAATTCGTAGATTGTATCAATTTAAACCTTAAACTTTTAATATCATCTATTTAAATCTTAAATTTATATAAGTGAATCATTTCATACCCAACTTTAATTTTCCGTTAAATCTCCATCAATGGAATTTTGTCGTACTTGTCAAGTGGCTTTTAAATGACCTTCCTCAAATTTCAGAGGATTTACGTAAGCCTCCCTTTTCCTTTCCCATATACGCTGCACAAATTTTAATGGATTTTAGTCAATTTTTTTGAATAATGCAGAACATAATAATGGCGTTGGAACGAAATTTTAGTCAATTTTTTTTGTTAATTCCATGCTTTTGCAACTTTTTCTAAAATTCTCATCTCAAAATAAAATTGATCTCAAAAGCCAAAGAATTGATGGTCTTCGTCTTACCTGCCATGGTCAATCTAAAGTATCGCTAACCTAAATAGCTATAGTGGGAAAGTGTTTGGCTTGAAGTTGAGACAAAAAAATGGCTTTTTATTCTTATTCTTCTTCATTTTTTTTTATTTGGAAGAGAATCAAAGCTCTGATCTCATTCTTCATTATTCGATTTTCTCAAGACTTGTAAGCTATATTAACATTAAACTCATCTATTTTGTCTAAATTCTAAACATCTCTCAAACAGAAATCTTTCGAAGATAAAAAAATTGTCTTTAATTTATTTATTTAATTCCTCTTTAATTTGACTACCTCAAATTAAATAATTAAATAGACTTCTCTATTTAATCTCCCATTAATTTTGGACAACTGCAAAATTAATTTAATTAAATAGTCTCTTCTATTTAGTCTCTCTATCAAAATAATTAAATAGACTCTTCTATTAAATAATTAAATAGATCCCTCTATTTAATTTCACCATTAATTAAATAATTAAATAGACTCATCTATTTAATTTCTTTGAATTAATCAAATAGATTCCTCTATTTTTTTACCATAATTAATTTGACAACTTCAAATCAAATACTTGAAACCATTTTTCCAAAGAAATTAATCTATATTAATTTATGTTCTCAATTACATGCGGGAGTTGCACTCTTAGTACTATAGATATAGTTATGTCTATTGGCTAAAATCATTAATGACACTTTGATCTTTCACAAATAGTTCGTATCCTTGGCTAGGTAATTTTATCGTATTAGCCTCTATGATACATCTTGTTCCTTAAGCCCAACTGATTCTCTAATGAACAACCTTACATAATCTCCATTATACGTCTTTGCTTTTTCCTTGATCGGAGGAATATGGGGCCCCGCTGTTCAAGTACTGAATCAATTCATAAATGAACTGCTTATCTATTTTCCTATATGGAAAAGAGTGAATTCCAATCTTGTGTAATTACGTTCCCAACTATAAGTACGATGAAATCCTCAAAGTGTGAGGCATATTGAGCGAACTATATCAAGTCACACTAACCTATGCAAATCAAAGGTTTGTCTCTTGTGAACATGAGTTCGTAATCCACTCAGAATTAAGATCAATTGTACATGATCAACCGATTGATATACGAAGTGCCTTTCTGTAACGGTTTTACCAGAAGATAATAAGTATATCTTAGTCTAGTATACTACAATCTCTATTATAGCAACACCCTCACTCACATGTCTCTACATGAGCGATCCAGATGAGAGCACTTGTGTCAATTCACAAGTGGGCCGTGTTAGTGGTGTTACCATAAATAAGGCATCCACCTTTTATTAATATACAACAGACTATTTGAGTTACAACTTAAGTGAATCTTCCTGTAACATCCCGTTATTTTGTGATAAAAAAAACTTTCATTTATTTTATTTTAATTTAAGTAATTAAAGTTTATTTATTAATCGGTAATTTAGAATTTGTAGTTTATTTCGGTTTAAGTCCTTTTAATTACCTTTTTAGTTTATTTTCGTTTTAATGGTATTAATAATTATTAACGAGCCAATTAATAATTATTAATCACCATTGGGTTAGTTTGAGAAGTTCGGGTTTCGTTTTATAAGTTAAAAGTCATAAAATGACGTAACCGTCATTTCCAAAATTCCTAAATATCTAAACACTATTCATTAATCTTCTTTAAATGAACCATTGACTCAAATTGACCAAAAATCACTCCCCATTCCTTCCTCCATACCCGTGGGTCTCAAGAGAGCAAAGAGAGATTTTCGATTTTGTTCGTTTCTTGCCCGACCGACTTGATTCCGGGTCCTTTGGAAAGGTATCGGTCCTACGAATCTTTTCCACCTAACCTTCGTACTTGCCACCCGTGTTATACGGAGTTCTCGGTAAGTTTCTCTTGAAACCCTAAGCTCCAAATAGTGTTTTAATGGAGTTTTCTTTGATTTCTTTCGATTTCGTGTTGTGAAACTCGGTGTATGTAATTACGGGAGTCGTTTTACATGTTTTTGAAACTTTCCCCTAAACCCTAAAACCGAGTTTCAGTCGAAACCCTTCCCGTTTGAAATTTACCATTTTGGGTTTGATTTTGGGTTAGAATTTATTGAAATGATGTTTATTTAAATTCAATTCGGGAAAGGGCTTAATGTTCAAAAACCCTAATTATCGATACCCATTGAAATTGGGAATATTGAATTTGCTTAAAACCAACTCGAAACATTTGTTGATTGCCAAAAAGCCGAAAAACCAAACCCGAGACCCAATTCTTGAGAGGGCCGAGAGCCTCTCCTTTGGGGGTTTGGTGGATTTTTTGGTCTTTTTGTTTGTTTAGTCGTTGTTTAATCGTTAGTTGGTGATTTATTAATTTTCGGGATATAATTCCTTTTGTAGGTGTTTTTGAACCGCTCGCTTGATCGCTCCTTCGGACTTAGGAGCAAAGTCATCTTTTATTAGAGGTGAGAATAGTTAGGATTTAAAGTATTTATAGAAAGCGAATAAGTACGATGATTTGTAGAATCGGAAACTAAGATTAGAATCCAATCTAAGATTAGAGGGAATGAGATAGTGCCTTAGGATTTGAAGTTAATCCTTTAAGCGAGAAACTTAGGATTTCTCGATGAAAGCCTCGAATCTTAGAAGATTCTAAGTTAGATTAGTTTCGGAGTTTAAGACGGATCTTTGGAAGTTAAAGGATCTAAGACTTTAAAGAACGATTGATAGAACCTCGGATTATTGGAAGTTTAGAATCCTTGAAGGTTTAGGTTAATCGTTATGTTAAGATCTTTACTTTTATTATTGATACCGGAGTTCGATCGACATATCGTTCGTCCGAGATTCTTATCTTTTTTTTTTACCTTATGTCTTTTACTTTATGTTGGTTTCGATTACTTTAATATTCGCACTTTACTTTATCTATTTTGCAAGCATATGCATAACATTTTGCACCATTATTTATTGTATCATAACATCTCGCATCATTGAAAGAAAGTGAAAAAGGAAAGAAAGTGAGGATGAAAATATAAGGAATGGTGGATGAATGTGAATATCCACGTTACCTTCATGCATAAGGAATGGTGGATGAATGTGAATATCCACGTTACCTTCATGCATAAGGAATGGTGGATGAATGTGAATACCCACGTTACCTTCATCATGCATAAGGAATGGTGGATGAATGAGAATACCCATGTTACCTTCATCCATAATGTTGAATGGTGGATGAATGTGAATATCCACGTTACCTTCATTTCATGCATAAATGGCGAATGCGTATCCTATGGGATGTACTCATTACTTTTATGCATATGAGAGATGGAATAGAGAATCGAGATGTTATAATTATACAAAGTTTATTTATTTATTTTTCTCTTTTAAACCCTAAACCCTAAAACAATTAGACTAAGTGTGCTAATTAGTATCATCATTTGAAGATTATGGAATAGAATTACCTAGACTTTGGTGAATTCTAGGAAAGAATGTGTCAGTTTAATTGGACACAAATCGAAATGCGAGTTTGAGGTCTATTTTTACTTTTTATGCTTATTATTCTCACTGGGCTTAAGTTGTTAGCTCATGATATTACAAAATTTCAGGTAATGCCCTGGCTAGAGGTCGTGGAAAGGGAGATGGTGCTGCGTGATCGAGGGATGTTGACCTCGAGATGGACTAATGGATTTGTAAAGTTTATGTCTTATTTTGATGAACTTTAAGAACTTTAATGAATTGTATTTTGTATTTGGCTCATAAGAGCTTAATGTTGACGTTTATATGCTTTGAACTCCTGAAATGGGACTTGATGTTCCTTGTGGATTTATTAGATTTGAAAATTAGGATGTAAACAGGTTTTGGCTAGCCAATTTTCAAACAAAACCACGCAAATTTTTCTTAAAATAAAAGACTTCCGCTGTTTTCTTTGATTTAATTTATTTAAAAGTGTCGAGTCGTCACACTTCCCGCATCACATGCTCACTTTAAGTTATCATAAGTAACTTTGGATCTTATGATGGATTATATTTATTAAATGACAATGTAAATATTACTAATTAATAATTCTTTTATTTATTTATAGTTTAATTGGATAGTATAAATTCATGGCAGAAACTCCAACACAATGCATGTCATTTCATCTTTTTTTTCAGTGCTGATTCAATTTTATCATTTTATGGATTTTTTTTGTCATCTTTTATAACAAGAACACTGTATTTTTTCAAATGTGCAGATTACACCTATATAATTGCATTAAATTAATTATAAAACCAGAACTCTCTCTTTTCCTATATTTTGTTTGCCTAATATATATACAATACTTCTGCAGTAAAAATGATTTTAAATATTTACGTGTTTTGTAAAATTATAAATTACACTCCTCCCTTCGCTTAGTTTTAAGTAATTTTAGAAATATTTTTATTCAATTAAAAATATCATATTTTTTTAATAGATGAGTGCTATTTGAGGAATATTTCACAATTAATAAATTATAGAATCTAACATTCGTATAAATCTATTAAATTTTTCTTATTAGTTCAATGAAGCTGAAACACTTTATAGACTGTAAAGGGTGAAAATCGCCCTCTGTGGGCCAAGTAAGTTGGGTAAGTTCCGAAAGGGTCTACTATTTATAGACAAATATTCTATTTATGTCTATATCAGGTAAAGTGCTAGTTTGGCTTTGCTGTAGCTTTTGAAATAATTGTTGTCAATTGTACTGTAGAAAAAATCACTTGTTTCATGAATCAAATTAGTCTTTGGTAATTCAGCTTATGCAAAAAATTAGTGTTTGGTAAATTCAACTTCTAAAAATAATGTGCGATAATGATATCTAAATAATGTTCAGTAAAATCAAATGTGTATTAATTACGATTTTAAATTATAATGAATACACATTTGATTTTAATCATAATTGAACTATAAGTTATATTAATTTAATCACAATCATTCATAAAAACATAAAAATAAAAAACTATATAAGAAAACATAAAGAAACAAAATAAATATTATCAATCTAATTTTTTAAGCAAAATATTATCTATTTGATAAAAATGTTTATATATTCTTAAAATTATATAATTATTACACCTGTTAATTATTTTTTAAATTTTATTTAAGTTCTAATATATATTTTTACATAAAAAAATATTTATCAGATTTTATTACAAATCAATTTTGATTTATATTAATTAAAATATAAATTATTCATAAACATACTGTACAAACTTTTTTTTAGATTTATAAAATAGATTTAGGACTTTCAACCTAATTAGTGGGGAGAAATTTTAGGGAATTACTTTTGAAAATCAAAAGCAGATATCTATCTGCTTTCAAAATCTGGCAGTTATGTAATGAGATTTTTTTTTAAATCTATGAAATCTTCTTTAACCAAACACTCAAAACAGTTGAAATTTTCTAAAAAGTTGTCCAAAATTAATGTCAAACGAAGGCAAAGCCCAAACAACCCATTATATTTTAATTCAGCCCATGAAACCCAATAGCTTTGACAAATTTAAGTAAAAGTAATCTAAACCTAAAATGCACGTCTTTAATCTCAACACCTCCATCGGTCCAGGCCTGAAGAAACCCAAAACAAAAACAAACTGACTGAAGCTGGGCCGACCTGAGGCCCATTAAAGCCTAATTCAAACTATCACGGACAAGCTGACCCATGACAAATTGAGCAGAAAGGAGAATATAAGGACAACTAACATATCAAATCAGATATATGCACAAAAATCCAAACCTAAATTCTAGCGGCTCTTTATCTATATATGAAAGATTAACTTGATTGTCGGAAGGTCCTTGGCCAGTACCACACTGGTGCCTCTCTAATAACTGTTTCTCTTCCTGTTTTAAATAACGAGAGCTCAACTGTGAGCATCATTCCACACATAGACTTATAATATTTAAACATGTACCATAAATTTTAAACATTTTACTCATTAAATTCTAGTGGGTATAAAGTTCATAGGAAAAAAAAAGACACCCATATGTTTTGCTTAATACTAAATCTTAACAAAATAATAATACTTTAACTAATTACGGGTATAAAACCATTTTATGTATTAAAGTTCAGGATTTAAATTAATGAAATTCAAAGTTCAAAAATTAAATTGACACATTCAACAAACTTCATAAATAAAAATTGATTTTTTCTTTAATTTTAAATTTAAAAAAAAAAAACTATTTATATACAACAGAGCAAGACCATGAGACACAAGACCACCAAAACTATTGGGTATCAATATCTAATATAGGTTTTCTTGAGAAAATGTCTAGGCTAATGACAACTTTGTTTCTCTAAAAATGAAAAATAAAGAAATGGAAATTGAGAAAGTTACCAAATGGGTCCTATATTGACAACTATGGTTCTATTGCATGGGAAATCAGAAGCAACAAAATATGTTGAAACTTCTCAGGCTATCTGGTAGACGACTTGGCCAACAGAAAGCAGTTGGGATTGAATTTGTAGAGTGCACTCTAAGCTAACTGAGATGACATTCTTTTGAAATCCTAGTTAAATTTTTAAGAGATCAAATAGTAGCTTTCATTTTTTTTTAAAAAAAATGTCTCATTTATCAAACAGGACATTATTGAGTCAATCTGCCGTCCAAAATAAACATATTTTTATTGTTTATATATATATATAAATAAGTAAGCTACACATTTATAAAGGATATGAAAACCATTAAGTAAAAAATATTGTATTTTTTTTCATATATCAAGAATTTGGAGCACCTGAACAAAACAAAAGAAAAAAAAAACATTTTAAAAATCAGTATTATTCAATAAGTCAATATAACGTTCGAAGAATGTCAACATTTGAATATCTTCCCTCAATTAGCATGCACGACCAACACGATCATGACTCAAGTGGTTAGACACCTGTTCCCTCCCACGAAATTGAAGGATGGAGTTTCCCCAACCCTAATTTCATGTAATATCTAAATGGAAAAAAAATATAAGTGTGCATGCTTTTTTGCATATCACAATCTCAACTGTTTCAGTTTCGTGTCGTCTACCAGCAAGGCTAGTTACTGTGCTAATATTTTCGCTTATAAATAAAAACTCTTACTTAGTCTGTATTATTTCTACAACCTTTTACCCAAAAAAAAAAGTTCGTATCGACTCACACAGCCATAAAGATACTAATTTTCTTTCTTTTCTTAGTTCCCACTTATTATGCCGATTACTATTTTCATCAAATCGTATTTCAATTAAGCCTCATTAAACGGTTCAAGGCACGTGGGCCGGCCCGTAAGTCAACGTTTGACGGGCAAGGCCCGACCTATAAATCTTCTGGTTGGATATGGATTGTGTAGTTAAGCCCAAGTCCGACCCACATACTTTATCCATAGGACCCAATTAGGCCCGACCCCGCCCGAACTTTACCCAATGAGTCAAACCCCTGGACCTAGTTGGGGCTTACCTTTTTTAAGTAAGTCTCAAACCTAGGCTTGACCCGCTCAGTGATGAGGCTCGACAAGCTCAACCGGGCTCAGCCTAGCCCATTTATTTTAAGGATCGGGTTGGCTAGGCCCGGCTCGACCCAATAACGAGGCTTAATTTCAACGGCTTCCCACTTTCCTTGAAAGAAACCCACCACAAGACTCAAGCAGATACCCAAACCCTATGATTTTCACGATAAATGGTAGTTGGCCGACAGTTGCATCCACCGGCATGTTTGAGGTAGGTTGCAAGGGGCCGTCGTTCGACCTAATTTTGGTAAGTGCCCTTTTGAGATAGATTTTGAAATATTCAAAAGTGTTGAATATCATCAACCTACTCATCATCTCTCATTTGTATTTTTTATCTCTCCCAAAACCTAAACACTTTCTCCACCCTCTGAAAATAAGAAATAAAAAATTTCGGATTGCCCCGAGATTTATCCCAAGATTTGAGTTTTGTCCCTAGATTTGTTAAGTCTTCTCCGAGATTGATCAGAGATTTGAGTATTGCCCCAAGTTTAAGGACCAAGATTGTCAAGAGATTTCCAATTTTTTTTAAATTGTTTTTTAAATTTATTTTTCTTCTTTTAAAATGAATAAAAAGAAAAGAAAGTTTAAAAGAAAGAAAAACTTGGCAGATCAATGTTTTTTTTCTTTTTCTTTCATTTAAACTTTAACTTAGCAGCAAGGCTAGTAACCGTGCTAATATTTTTTTTTCTTTCTTTTAAAAAAATATATGCGTGCATGCTTTTTTTCATATCACAATCTCAAGTGTTTCAGTTTCTTGTAGTATACCAGCAATGTTAGTTACTGTGCTAATATTTTCGCTAATAAATAAAAACTGTTATTTAGTCTGTATTATCACTACAACCTTTTACCCAAAAAAAAAAAAGTTTCTATCGACTCACACAACCATGAAGATATTAATTTTCTTTCTCTTCTTAGTTCTCACTTATTATGCCGATTACTATTTTCATCAAATCGTATCTCAATTAAGCCTCATTAGCCGATCCAAGGCCAGTGGGCCGGTCAAAACCAGTCCCGTAAGTCAACGTTTGACTGGCAAAGCCCGACCTATAAATCTTCAGGCTGGATATGGATCATGTAGTTAAGCCCAAGTCCGGCCCACATACTTTATCCATAGGACCTCCGTCAGGCCCAACCCGACCCGAAGTTTACCCAATGAGTCAAACCTCTGGACCTAGTTTGGGCTTACTCTTTTAAGTAAGGCTTGACCCACTTAGTATGTAGGCTCGACAAGCTCAGCCGAGCTCGGCCTAACCCACTTATTTTAAGAATCAAGCCGACCTGACCCATTGACGAGGCTTAATTACAACGGTCTCTCACTTTCCTTGAAATAAACCCACCACAAGGCCCAAACAGATACCTAAACCCCATGAATTTCACGATAAATGGTAGATGGCCGACAGTTGCATCCACAAGCATGTCTAAGGTAGTTGCAAGGGGCCGTCATTTGACCTGATTTTGGTAAGTGCCCTTTTGAGATAGATTTTGAAATATTTAAAAGTGTTTTTTAAAACTATTAAAAAAACACTTTTAAAACGTTATCCCAAACCGGCCATAAGTTTGTGAATGATATATATTATTTGTTGTAGTTTTTCCCTCTCTCAAAATTTTACATGTTTTTATTTCTTTGATTGCTTCAGATTTTCACAGCATTACAAGTTCTATTGTCAACATATTGGTTGAACTTGTTAGCGGGTGTTTCTAATGAAAAGTTTTGGCGTCAAGAATGGGACAAGCATGAAAAGTATGTTAGGAATGGTGTCCTAGAACTTGTAACTATTTAATAATAATAATTTATTAAAAATAAATTAAATTAATAAACATAAGTTCTTTATATTATCTAGATTGATTCAATTAATGATATTAGGAATATATGAAAATATATAAATATCAAACATTCAAATAGTAAACCCTAAGTTACTCTTATGAAATCACGACTTAGTATGTGAGTCATACGAGAGGATTAAAGTCGAGATGAGTAACTTAAACGTGTCTACAGTAAACAGATAACGCTTGGGAACCTTATCCTGGTAACACTGTTGATAGCTTCGCAATTTGTTTATAGACAAATGATCGAATCCTGATCATTCATGTGAGAGACATGAAATGGAAGTATTATATGCAATGTTGATTGTATAAGACAGAACCACGATGTTCGATCAAATTTCTCATTAGTACCGTTTACGAGAAATAATCGAATATCAAACTAAGTTTATCAACCGTGATAGATCTCAATCCTGAGTGAAATGCGGACTCCTATTTGTGGAGTTATGTTCTTTGATTCACATAGTTGAGAGCGATCTGTAAGAACGCTCAATACACTCCTGTTTTGGGAACATGACTAGATAAGTAGCTGGGAACTCATTTTCACGAGATGGAATTCATAACTTTCCTATAAATTAACGGTATCAGTGCGATACCTAAACATTTTAGGAACTTTAGGAAACTCCCTTGATGTACTGATTCGAGACATGAACAAGTGATGTCACGACTTCTATTGATCACAGAAGTATCTTATCTCTAGTTCGACTAAAGATAAAGTTCATTGGAGAATCAGCGGGTGAAGGGATGATTTACTAAATTAGCGGAATTTTGTTTAGTAAACTTATTAACATTTAATAACGGATCTATTAACATCATGCAATTTGTGAAAGACATGTAAATTCATGCTTATATTTTCGAAAATTTAAATCAAACCTGACTTACATTGAGTAAAATCGGAGAATTGGTTGGAGGTTTCTTTCGAAAGTCAATCCTCGGAACACCGGATCTTCTATGCTATATCCCGATCGATCAAACGAAATTCGATTGTGGGATCGAACTTTAGAAGAAATTGGGAAGAAGAAAAAATATTTTTCTTCCCAATGATATGAGAAAATCGGCCAAGAGGGAGGGAGAGGAGGAGGAGAGAGAGTTCCAACTTTCTATGGAATTGTATTGTGTGATTTATGAATGACCCAACCCTCCTATTTATAGAAAAATAGGAATCCTAATCACATTAGGATTAATCTATAGAGATAAACACAAAAAGAAAAAAGATAATCTCTTTCCTTTATCTAGCAATTTCGAAAATGCCATGGATAAATAGAAGATTATTTTATTTTCTTTATTTTTATTTATCTTGGGTAAATAAATCTATGTAGTTATTTTAGGATATAATTCAAGCAATTATCTCTTCCCAAAAATACATATATGGCCGAAATTAGCATATTAATTTAATAAATAATTCCAAATTATTTAATTAATTATTTTGGGCCAATCTCAATTGGGTTCATTAATCCAATTGGGCTAGAAACTCTCTCTTAAATTAATAAGTCCAACTCAATTAATTTATTTATTAATTACCATTTAAATAAATATTTTATTTAAATAATTAATATTTTCTCCCGTCTAAATATTATCAAATTATATTTAATTATTAATTTCCATTTAAATAATTTTCATTATTTAAATAATTAATAATAAATATTATAATTATTAATTTCCATTAAATAAACTCATTATTTAATTAATAATTTTATTGACAATATTTTATTATTAATTAATCAATTTTAATTATTAATTTCCATTCAAATAAAATTAATTATTTAAACAATTAATAATTGTCAATTAATTTCAAATTATTAATTACCATTTAAATATACTCAATATTTAAATAATTAATAATATCTAATTAATAATATTTCATTATTAATTTCCTGTTTAAATAAACTCATTATTTAAACAATTAATAATGTTTTTATTAATTACCGTTTAAATATACTCAATATTTAAACTATTAATATTCCCTATTTCAAGTAATTCACTTTACTTAAAATTTCCATTTCTTCTACTTGATTTCGCGACTACGATATTTGGGCTAGCATAGGGACCCGATGGACCTATAGATCATGGGCTTAATAATTAGTCAATTAAGTGATTAACTCATAATCAATTAATTACTTATTATCTAACTATGAATAATTCCACTATAGATTTATAGCTGAACTCCCCTCACTATAGATGAGTTATGTCCATTTAGTTTATCATTTATTTATATCTGTGATATTATCCTTCACGTGGAACCCTCATAATTACAAAGGATAAATTTACCGTTTTGCCCCTGTAATTACCGCTTTATCCTTGTGTTCCCGCTGATTCTCCAATGAACTTTATCTTTAGTCGAACTAAAGATAAGATACTTCGTGATCAATAGAAGTCGTGACGTCACTTGTTCATGTCTCGAATCGGTACATCAAGGAGTTTCCTAAAGTTCCTAAAATGTTTAGGTATCGCACCGATACCGGTTAATTTATAGGAAAGTTATGAATTCCATCTCGTGAAAATGAGTTCCCAGCTACTTGTCTAGTCATGTTCCCAAAACGAAGTGTATTGAGCGTTCTTACAGATCACTCTCAACCATGTGAATCAAAGAACATAACTCCACAAATAGGAGTCCGCATTTCACTCAGGATTAAGATCTATCACGGTTGATAAACTTAGTTTGATATTCGATTATTTCTCGTAAACGGTACTAATGAGAAATTTGATCGAACATCGTGGTCTGTCTTATACAATCAACATTGCATATGATACTTCCATTTCATGTCACCCACATGAATGATCAGGATTAGATCATTTGTCTATAAACAAAATGCGAAGCTATCAACGATGTTACCAGGATAAGGTTCCCAAACGTTATCCTTTTATCTAGACATATTTAAGTTACTCATCTCGACTTTAATCCTCTTGTATGACTCACATACTAAGTCGTGATTTCATAAGAGTAACTTAGGGTTTACTATTTGAATGTTTTGATATTTATATATTTCCATATATTCCTAATATCGTCAATTGAATCAATCTAGATTATATAAAGAACTTATGTTTATTTATTTAATTTATTCGAAATAAATTATTATAATTAAATAATTACAAGTTCTAGGACACCATTCCTAACAATCTCCCACTTGTCCTAGATCTTTGGAGATTTGACTTGTAATTCCAGTCCAACTGGATGACTATCAACTACTTAGCCATGGTAGTCATTTTAATGCTTTATCAGTAACGTTTTCATCTGTTTAGTATGTATTTCTTTTGTCTGATGTTAGTTTCATTAAGTTTAATAGATTCCATATTTTATCGACATAAAATAAACTCTATTAATTATTGATTTGAAACTATCATCTTCAACCACTTTTTATTTACTAACGACTTAGTAATTACGCGAATTTAGAGTTTAGTTAGTAAAAACTCATTTTACTTATACTCAACTCATTTGATGTTTAATTCGCAAAGGTCTTTTGTCGAATTCTTACATGGAAGTAAATTCATGTTCGAATTTGAGCCCGTGCAACTCATAAAATCTCCCATTTTATCTATGTGCACTAACATACTATTTGTAAATTTTATTTTAGTCACATTGGTTCTAGGATTATCGAAATTCTTAAGCTCCCACTACAAAGTAATTCTCCATTACTTTCATTTGTTTAATGATTACAATTATATACTTCTTATTATTTCCAAAAATAATGTATAAGTATAAGTAACCCTTTTCAACTCAACTATTGAAAATTCGTGTCATTTTTATTTCACTTATTTTGAACTTTATTCATTGATTTTGAAGTCAATGAGTTTCACTTGGACTTCAAAAGCTCCCACTCAAATAAAGTTCTACAAGTAGTTTAACAATTTAAATTTTTAAATAACTACTTGTTTTTATTGTGAAATAAAATCATTGTAATTCTTTTATATCTTAATTAAGGTTTAAAACTTTCAGTATCACCGATTTATCAAACTTTTCCTTAATAATTTGTGAATTCAATAATTCACCAATTATTACTTTCAATTTCTATATTGTTTATTCCATATCAGTAAGTGCTCCTTTAAAACATCCTTTTAAATAACTGAATGTTTGGAATACTAGAAATTGATTCTTTGTTCATTTTTTACTTAAGTTTAACATCTAAGTGTTGAACTTTAGTGATTTTAAGTCCAGTTATCTTTGATAAATCAAAGATGCTCAATTTCACTTATTTCTTTAAGTTTGTAGATCAACATGGTTATCATCTCAAATTCTTTGAGAACCATCTTTAAGAGGTTAATCTTTTAACTTATTTAAGTGATTTTAGACTTAAACATTTAAACATTTTTAAACCTTCATAACTTGTTTAGATATTTAGTAGTTTAGAATTTGGATTTGGAATTTATTTGTTTTATTCTAAGTATTTTGAATAACCATCCAATCACACTTTGGAACATTGTAATAAAATTGCAAAGGAATATTTAACTAAACCACTTTTATTAAAAATATTCCTAATTGATTCTTATAAGGTGAGAATCAATTTTTATTACATAATTCAAAATTTAAAACAAAATCTAAAACTAAACTAAACTAGAAATATGAAAGACTGAAAACAGTAAATCCAATCTACTTCTATCTTGAGTCATCTTCAAACCAAAGGTGTTGAAGAATCAAGTGACCTGTAAAGTTTAAAAAACTTTGTGTTAGTGACTATTGAATCAACCATTCAAAATAAATTTCTCAAATTTTTCACTAAGTAAATCTAATTTACCTTCTTTCCCCTTTTTCTTTTCTTCGAGATATTTGGGGCAATTTCTCTTCCAATGTCCATCTATGTTGCAATGAAAACATTTCCCCTTAGGCTCTTTGGTCTCAGCCTTAAATGCTTTCTTCTTAGCATTGAGCTTGGTCTTTTTAGCAGTAGAGCTCTTTTTCTTCTTAGAAGCATTGAAGACAACATTTGCTTCTCCCGACTTCTTGTTTTCCTTTTTCATTGCTTCGAAGGTTTGAAGTTCGTTTAGCAATTGAGTGAGGGAATAGCTCAGTTTGTTCATGACCAAATTGCTTTTAAAACTGAAAAAACTTCGATGGGAGAGATTCCAATATAAAGCTTATCCGGGACTCGTCATCAATCATGGCCCCGGTCGTTTTGACTACGTTAAAGTAGTTCATCATTGTCAAAACATGATCACGAACAGATGTGCCTTCTTTCATTTGAGTGTTATAAACTGACTTTATAGCATCATGACGTGCTTGTTTTGATGGTTGGCCAAACATGCCCTGCACGGAATCAGCTATTTCCAAAGCCGTTTCCATTGGTTCATGTTTCTTGGCTAAGACGTCACTCATCCCAGCCATCAAATAAACACGGGCCTTTTCATTGGCCCGGACCCAGCGCTCGTATGCATCCTTTACAGCTTTAGGAGCATTGGTAGCAGGTGTATCAGGTTTAAGTTCACTAAGAACGAATTTCAAGTCTTCTACCACGAGAATGGTGTTCATTTCATTTTTCCAGGAGGTGTAGTTATCTCCATTTAGTTTGTTCTTTCCAAGGATTGTGACTAAAGCAGATGCCATTTTACTGAAATTTTAAGTAAACCTTATCTTAGTAATCTAACATGCTTTCAACATTCAAATACTCAAAGTTTCGACATATAATTAAATATGATGCATGAATGCGAACATATTAATGAACAGAAAAGCCCTAAAACATGTTACTATGTCACGATATTTTAATGATACCGGTGAAGTGCCGTCGAATGATAGGTCAGTTACCATCATTAAAACGAGATGCCACTCGAACAATTGACAACTCCAGAATAACTCATATTCCTATGTCATTGTTTACCGTGTATTTGGTCCAGAGTTTTGATAACACAATTTATCAAATTTCTTTTAAGTGTGACCCACTAATTTAGTCTTTTAAATAAAATTGAAGAGTGTCTACGAAGTGTAGATTCAGTCTTCAATCAATCTCATTTAAAATTCTTTATCCCTTTCGGGAGACCCAACTTGATATTGATTTATACAATAAACCTTCCTATGGGAATGAACACCTGCAGCAGTGTTACAGAGGCCATGTATAAATCTCACATTTCGAGCCCATTAGTGGAGACCATAGGATTCATTGACATGTTTCCTTCTCCCACTTAATATTTTGAGTTAGGGTTTCATAACTTAGACTAATTCAGGCTAACTCATTAATCCAAGTTTTAATTAACCTAATCAACTTTAACTCTTAAATTGGTTAGATTAATTTTATAAAGTGATTGTTCAAGTTTTCCTAATTTAAACTAATCACATTATGCGCCGTCTTAATAATTTTGATTTATTAATTTGAACTTTTCTCCCAGATCGCTCCCAGTTAGAGGCGCTCCGTGTTAGGGGAACTTTATGAAACCTCATCGCTTGGGCAGAGCTTTCTCGCCAGAGATCCGTTCAATTTAATTAATCTCAATTATTAATTTTTAATTAACCCTTAATTAAAAGTTTCTATTTGTTTATCTTATATGGATTTTGGCCCAATTGTTTAAACAATAATTCCATATTACAAATAATTCATTTAGTTTCTATTCAACTTTTAAACTAGATTTAACTTTTGAATTTTAACTAAATAAGCATGCTTTTAATTCTAAAACAATTAGAATATAATTTTCGATAATAACATTTATAAAATAAAATTATAGCATGCTTCACATACATTAGCATATAATAACACATATTATATCATGATGCATGTATGTACAATTAATTAAAATCATACAACCTATGGTGGGATTTTCTACATGACATACTCTTATGCATGAATATTATTTAAAACAATTATATCATACATATAAACAATTTAAATAATAAATAGCTAAATTGACCGGTATTCTTGGCACTATTTCTAAAACGGAAAATTAAATTACAACTTAATTAAATCTTCCATTGTAGATCTTGAGGCTTCATCTTTCTCTCTCCTCCATGGTGTAGGCGTGGGCATGGGTATTTATGGGGCAAATATTATCTCCTTAATATTTCCATAAATACTTGTTTTAAAATAATTATCTTTTAATTATATGGAAAAATAAAGAAAATATTTTCCATGTAATCTTATATCAATTTAATAATTTATAATTTAGGATAGGGAGATAATCTTAAAAGATTTTATCCTTATCTTAAATATTTAAATTTTTAAATTGAGATAACAAGATAATTATGATAAAATATCTTACCATATCTTTACCTTATCTCATCTTTGGGCGTGGGCATCATGAATGATGGGGAAAAATTTTCTTCTCCTCCTCCCTTGGTGTAGCCGATTTTGCCATCATTGGGTATGGGAAAATTACAAATTTTTCCTATACCCTAAAATTTAGGGTTTACAAATTTTCTACTAAAATTTAAAATCCTAAGTGCCTCAAGAATACCTAAACAGTCAATAAGCAAACCTCCACAATTTATATAAACATACATAAAACAACTTTTTATGCAACCCACCAAAATTTTCGAAAAATCACAAATTTAGCATGATAATTAAAATTAGCTCTGATACCAATTGAAGGGATGATTTACTAAATTAGCGGAATTTTGTTTAGTAAACTTATTAACATTTAATAACGGATCTATTAACATCATGCAATTTGTGAAAGACATGTAAATTCATGCTTATATTTTCGAAAATTTAAATCAAACCGGAACTTACATTGAGTAAAATCGGAGAATTGGTTGGAGGTTTCTTTACAGCATCAATCCTCAGCAACACCGGATCTTCTATGCTATATCCCGATCGATCAAACGAAATTCGATTGTGGGATCGAACTTTAGAAGAAATTGGGAAGAAGAAAAAATATTTTTCTTCCCAATGATATGAGAAAATCGGCCAAGAGGGAGGGAGAGGAGGAGGAGAGAGTTCCAACTTTCTATGGAATTGAATTGTGTGATTTATGAATGACCCAACCCTCCTATTTATAGAAAAATAGGAATCCTAATCACATTAGGATTAATCTATAGAGATAAACACAAAAAGAAAAAAGATAATCTCTTTCCTTTATCTAGCAATTTCGAAAATGCCATGGATAAATAGAAGATTATTTTATTTTCTTTATTTTTATTTATCTTGGGTAAATAAATCTATGTAGTTATTTTAGGATATAATTCAAGCAATTATCTCTTCCCAAAAATACATATATGGCCGAAATTAGCATATTAATTTAATAAATAATTCCAAATTATTTAATTAATTATTTTGGGCCAATCTCAATTGGGTTCATTAATCCAATTGGGCTAGAAACTCTCTCTTAAATTAATAAGTCCAACTCAATTAATTTATTTATTAATTACCATTTAAATAAATATTTTATTTAAATAATTAATATTTTCTCCTGTCTAAATATTATCAAATTATATTTAATTATTAATTTCCATTTAAATAATTTTCATTATTTAAATAATTAATAATAAATATTATAATTATTAATTTCCATTAAATAAACTCATTATTTAATTAATAATTTTATTGACAATATTTTATTATTAATTAATCAATTTTAATTATTAATTTCCATTCAAATAAAATTAATTATTTAAACAATTAATAATTGTCAATTAATTTCAAATTATTAATTACCATTTAAATATACTCAATATTTAAATAATTAATAATATCTAATTAATAATATTTCATTATTAATTTCTGTTTAAATAAACTCATTATTTAAACAATTAATAATGTTTTTATTAATTACCGTTTAAATATACTCAATATTTAAACTATTAATATTCCCTATTTCAAGTAATTCACTTTACTTAAAATTTCCATTTCTTCTACTTGATTTCGCGACTACGATATTTGGGCTAGCATAGGGACCCGATGGACCTATAGATCATGGGCTTAATAATTAGTCAATTAAGTGATTAACTCATAATCAATTAATTACTTATTATCTAACTATGAATAATTCCACTATAGATTTATAGCTGAACTCCCCTCACTATAGATGAGTTATGTCCATTTAGTTTATCATTTATTTATATCTGTGATATTATCCTTCACGTGGAACCCTCATAATTACAGGCGGATAAATTTACCGTTTTGCCCCTGTAATTACCGCTTTATCCTTGTGTTCCCGCTGATTCTCCAATGAACTTTATCTTTAGTCGAACTAAAGATAAGATACTTCTGTGATCAATAGAAGTCGTGACGTCACTTGTTCATGTCTCGAATCGATACATCAAGGAGTTTCCTAAAGTTCCTAAAATGTTTAGGTATCGCACCGATACCGTTAATTTATAGGAAAGTTATGAATTCCATCTCGTGAAAATGAGTTCCCAGCTACTTGTCTAGTCATGTTCCCAAAACGAGTGTATTGAGCGTTCTTACGGATCACTCTCAACCATGTGAATCAAAGAACATAACTCCACAAATAGGAGTCCGCATTTCACTCAGGATTAAGATCTATCACGGTTGATAAACTTAGTTTGATATTCGATTATTTCTCGTAAACGGTACTAATGAGAAATTTGATCGAACATCGTGGTCCTGTCTTATACAATCAACATTGCATATGATACTTCCATTTCATGTCACCCACATGAATGATCAGGATTAGATCATTTGTCTATAAACAAAATGCGAAGCTATCAACGATGTTACCAGGATAAGGTTCCCAAACGTTATCCTTTTACTGTAGACATATTTAAGTTACTCATCTCGACTTTAATCCTCTTGTATGACTCACATACTAAGTCGTGATTTCATAAGAGTAACTTAGGGTTTACTATTTGAATGTTTTGATATTTATATATTTCCATATATTCCTAATATCGTCAATTGAATCAATCTAGATTATATAAAGAACTTATGTTTATTTATTTAATTTATTCGAAATAAATTATTATAATTAAATAATTACAAGTTCTAGGACACCATTCCTAACAGCGGGAACACAAGGATAAAGCGGTAATTACAGGGGCAAAACGATAAATTTATCCGCCTGTAATTATGAGAGTTCCACGTGAAGGATATATCACAGATATAAATAAAAGATAAACTAAATGGACATAACTCATCTATAGTGAGGGGAGTTCAGCTATAAATCTATAGTGGAATTATTCATAGTTAGATAATAAGTAATTAATTGATTATGAGTTAATCACTTAATTGACTAATTATTAAGCCCATGATCTATAGGTCCATCGGGTCCCTATGCTAGCCCAAATATCGTAGTCGCGAAATCAAGTAGAAGAAATGGAAATTTTAAGTAAAGTGAATTACTTAAAATAGGCAATATTAATTGTTTAAATATTGAGTATATTTAAACAGTAATTAATATAAACATTATTAATTGTTTAAATAATGAGTTTATTTAAACATGAAATTAATAATGAAATATTATTAATTATACATTATTAATTATTTAAATATTGAGTATATTTAAATGGTAATTAATAATTTGAAATTAATTAACAATTATTAATTGTTTAAATAATTATATTTAAACGGAAATTAATAATTAATAATTAAAATTAATTAATTAATAATAAAATGTTATCAATAAAATTATTAATTAAATAATGAGTTTATTTAATGGAAATTAATAATAAAAATATTTATTATTAATTATTTAAATAATGAAAATTATTTAAATGGAAATTAATAATTAAATATAAATTTGATAATATTTAGTCGGGAGAAAATATTAATATTATTAATTGTTTAAATAAAATATTTTATTTAAATGGTAATTAATAAATAAATTAATTAAGTTGGACTTATTAATTTAAGAGAGAATTTCAAGCCCAATTGGATTAATGAACCCAATTGGAATTGGCCCAAAATAATTAATTAAATAAATTTTATTTATTTATTATTTTATGATGATAATTTCGGCCATGCCATGTATTTTGAGGAGATAATTGTTTGAATTATATCCTAAAATAATTACATAGATTTATTTACCCAAGATAAATAAAATAAAGAAAATAAAATAATCTCCTATTTATCTATGACATTTTCGAAATTGCAAGATAAAGGAAAGATATAATCTTTATTCTTTTTGTATTTATCTCTATAGATTAATCCTAATGTGATTAGGATTCCTATTTTTCTATAAATAGGAGGGTTGGGTCATTCATAAATCACACAATTCAATTATTTGAAAATTGAAAAATCTCTCTTCCTCCTTTTCTCTCCCTTTGCCGATTTTTCTATTCAAAATTGGGAAGAAAATATTTTTCTTCTTCCCAATTTCTTCTTAAGTTCGATCCCACAATCGGATTTCGTTTGATCGATCGGGATATAGCGTAGAAGATCCGGTGTTGCTGAGGATTTGATGCTGTAAAGAAACCTCCAACCGATTCTCCATATTTTACTCAATGTAAGTAAAGGGTTTTAATTTTTCGAAAAACAAGCATGAATCTACATGTTTTTATCACAAATTGCATGATATTAATAGATCCTAAATTAAGTGTTAATTTGTGTTACTAAATAAATTCCGCTAATTTAGTAAATCATCCCTTCAAAGTACTCTTCCAATTTTGTCAGCCAACAATAGCATTTCAAAAACACTCTTATGTGAATGATATTGATATCTTGAGCATTTTCAGACTAACTGGAATCCATCCTGCTTATCTTCTAGGATATTATACATATGGATTGTACTTGAAAATTAGAATCCACATCAATATTGCACCCATTCTAAGATGTGATTTAAGTTTGCAGCATCATATAGTTGTAATTTATAAAATAGCTATTTTTGTAGATAAGTTGGCTGAGAATTTGATTGATTGTCATTCAGCCTTTTGCAATGCAATTATCTGTAAGTCTTTTTTTAAACTGTAAAAGTTTGGTTTTTGGGATTTTTTACCTCCGAAATAGACACTTAAGAGTTATTGGCCTATATTCTCATTTTAACCCTTTTTGATGATGTCATTTTGTTTTGAAAGTACCTTTTTACCCTTAAATTTTAATATGTTGAATATCATCAACCTACCCATCATCTTTCATTTGTATTTTTTATTTCTCCCAAAACCTAAACACTTTCTCTACCCTCTTGAAATAAAAAATAAAAGATTTCGAGTTGCCCCGAGATTTATCCCGAGATTAGAGTTTTGTCCCTAGATTAGTTAAGTCTTCTCTAAGATTTGTCAGAGATTTGAGTTTTGCCCCCAAGTTTAGGGACCAAAATTGTCATGAGATTTCCACTTTTTAAAAATATTTTTTCAATTTATTTTTCTTTTTTTAAAATAAATATAAAGAAAAGAAACTTTAAAAGAAAGAAAAACTTGGCAGATCAATGTTTTTTTTCTTTTTCTTTCTTTTAAACTTTAACTTGGCAGTAAGGCTAGTTACTGTGCTAATATTTTTTTCTTTCTTTTAAAAAAATATATGTGTGCACGCTTTTTTTCATATCACAATCTCAACTGTTTCAGTTTCGTGTAGTCTACCAGCAAGGCTAGTTACTGTGCTAATATTTTCGCTTATAAAATAAAACTGTTACTTAGTCTGTATTACCTCTACAACCTTTTACCAAAAAAAAAAAGTTTTTATCGACTCACACAACCATGAAGATATTAATTTTATTTCACTTCTTAGTTCCCACTTATTATGTTGATTACTATTTTCATCAAATCGTATCTCAATTAAGCCTCATTAACCAATCCAAGGCCCGTTGAATGGCCCAAAATCGACCCGTAAGTCAACGTTTGATGGAAGGTCCGACCTATAAATCTTTGGGCTGGATATGAATCACGTAATTAAGCTCAAGTCCGTCCCACATAATTTATCCATAGGGCCACCATCAGGCCCGACCCGACCTGAAGTTTATATAATGAGTCAAACCCAAGGACCTAGTTTGGGCTTACCCTTTTAAGTAAGGCTCGAACCTAGGCTTGACCTGCACAGTGATGAGGCTCGACAAGCTCAGCTGGGCTCAGTCCAGCCCACTAATTTTAAGGATCGTGCCAGCCCGAGCCATTGACAAAGCTTAATTTCAATAGTCTCCCACTTTCATTGAAAGAAACCCACCACAAGGCCCAAGAAGATAACCAAACCCCATGAATTTCACGATAAATGGTAGCTGGCCGATAGTTGCATCCACCGGCATGTCTGAGGTAGTTGCAAGGGGCCGTCGTTCGACCTAATTTTTATAACTACCCTTTTGAGATAGATTTTGAAATATTCAAAAGTGTTTTTGAAAACTATTTAAAAAACACTTTTAAAAAGCTATCCCAAACCAACCATAAGTTTGTGAATGATATATATTATTTGCTGTAGTTTTTCCCTCTCTCCAAATTTTACATGTTTGTTATTTCTTTGATTGCTTCAGATTTTCATAGCATTACAAGTTCAATTGTCAACCTATTGGCTGAACGTGTTAGCGGGTGTTTCTAATGAAAAGTTTTAGCGTCAAGAATGGGACAAGCATGGAAAGTACTCTTCCAATTTCATCAGTTAACGATAGTATTTTAAAAACACTCACAGGTGAATAATATTGATATCTTGAGCATTTCAGACAAGCTAGAATCCATCTTGCATATCTTCTAGGATATTATACATATGGATTGTACGTGACAATCAGAAGCCACATCAATGATGCACCCATTATAAGATGCGGATTGAGTTCGCAGCATCATATAGTTGTACTCTATGAAATAATTATTTTTGTAGATAAGTTGGCTGAGAATCTGATTAATTGTTCGTATGGTCTACCAGCAAGGCTAGTTACTGTGCTAATATTTTCGCTTATAAATAAAAATTGTTACTTAGTCTGTATTACCACTACAACCTTTTACCAAAAAAAAAAAGTTTCTATCGACTCACACAACCATGAAGATATTAATTTTCTTTCTCTTATTAGTTCCCACTTATTATGCCGATTACTATTTTCATCAAATTGTATCTCAATTAAGCCTCATTAATCGATCTAAGACCCGTTGGCCGGCCCAAACCTGACCCGTAAGTCAACATTTGATGAGCAATGCCCGACCTATAAATCTTCGGGCTGGATATGGACCACGCAGTTAAGCCTAAGTCCGGCCCGCATACTTTATCCATAGGGCAACCATCAGGCCCGACCCGACCCGATCCGACCCAAAGTTTACCCAAGAAGTCAAACCCCTAGACCTAGTTTGAGCTTACCTTTTTAATTAAGGCTCGAACCTAGGCTTGACCCGCTCAGTGATGAGGCTCGACAAGCTCAGCCCTAGCCCATTTATTTTAATGATCGGGCCGGCCCGACCCATTAACGAGGCTTAATTTCAACGATCTCCCAGTTTCCTTGAAAGAACCCCACCACAAGGCCAAAGCAGATACCCAAACCCCATGAATTTCACGATAAATAGTAGATGGCTGATAGTTGCATCCATCGACATGTCTGAGGTAGTTTCAAGGGGCCGTCGTTCGACCTAATTTTGGTAAGTGCCTTTTTGAGATAGATTTTGAAATATTCAAAAGTGTTTTTAAAAACTATTAAAAAAACACCTTTAAAAGCTATCCGAAACCGGCCATAAGTTTGTGAATGATATATATTATTTGTTGTAGTTTTTCCCTCTCTCCAAATTTTACATGTTTTTCTTTCTTTGATTGCTTCAGATTTCTACAGCATTACAAGTTCTTTTGTCAACCTATTGGTTGAACGTGTTAACGGGTGTTTCTGATGAAAAGTTTTAGCGTCAAGAATGGGACAAGCATGGAAAGTACTCCTCCAATTGTTGGGATTTATGCCCTAGAATTCTTAATTTTTAATAGAATATTTTATGAATAAATAAAAGTAATTTTAGTGAATTTTGTGTAATTTTTATATGTTAAATATTCAAACATTAATGAAAATTCCAGAGTTACTAATTCTGTAATCTTGACTACTATGAGATATAAAGTGGATCTAGTCCAAGATAGTAACTCACATAGTCTACAGTAAACGAATACGGTTAGGAAACCTTATTCTGCTAACACTGTTGATGTTGTTCACTGATTTGATCCAAATCATTAGCATAGTGTAGATGCAAGTGGAAACATCATATATAATGAGTTTATATAAGACTGGACCAGGATAATAAATCGATTCCTAAATAACACCGTTGATAGAAATGATTTATAATATCAAATTTACGTTATTAAGATTGATACGTCTCAATCCTGAGTATGTTGTGAACTCACATTAATGAAGTTTTTTCCTTTGATTCACATAGTTGAGGGTGATCTGTTGATACACTAGATAAACTCCCGTTTTGGGGTAATGACTAAATTGGTGCTTGAGAACATTTCTATACAAGATGACATTCGTGACTTTCCTAAAACAAATGAAAGTGTTAGTGCGACACTATTCTAACTTAGGAACTTTAGGTATCTCCCTTGTTGTAATGATTCGATACTAACATGAGGCCTCACCTTCTCATTGGCCCGAGAAGGATCGTTCTATACTTGAAAACTATAGAAAAATGTTCATTAGAGAATCATCGGGTACATAAGGATAAAAGAGATAATTACAAGGGTAAAACGGTAAATTTGACCCAATTGTAATTATGAGATTACCACGTGAAGGATATGTCAAAACAAACTTAATAACAAATGGACATAACCCATCTATAGTGAGGGGAGTTCAACTTATGGTTTATAGTGGAATTACCCTAAGTTAATAATTATGATTAATTAATTAATGAGTTTAATTAATAAATTAATAATTATTGGAGCCCATGATCTATAGGTTCATCAGGTCCCTATGCTAGCCCATATATCATTATAACTAACCAAGTTATTAATTTAACTAGGAAGAAAGAATTATATTTAAGTAATTAATTTACTTAAATAAATGGAGATATTAATTGTTTAAATAAAGAGTTTATTTAAATAGAAATTAATATTAATATTATTAATTGTTTAAATAATGAGTTTACTTAAATGAAAATTAATAATGAATATTATTAATTAAATAATGAGTTTATTTAATTTAATAAGAAAATGAGAGAATTAAATATGTTTGTTTTATGAAACAAATTATTATTTTGCCCAAAATAATTAATTAAATTGACTTAGTTCAATATTAATAAATATATAAATTTTTGGCATATGTATTTGATTAGAAATAATTATTTAGATTTTTCTAATTTTAAATACATAAAAGATAAAAGATAAATATATTTAAAAATAAAATTAAAAGAAAAAAGATAAAGATAAATTTTATCTTATTCACGCCACATGTCAAAACTTGGAAAGAAAAATTTGTTTTCTTATATTTGCCATCTAACGCCTTTTAATGTTATTTTTTTTATATTTTATTTATTTATTTTAAATAATTTTGATTATTTAAATTATGAAAATAAGAATACTAATTTGATTAGGAAACCAATTCTTATTTTCTTATAAATATGACTATTGGGTGCTCATATTTTATACTTGATATTTATCAAAAGCTCTCTTTTTTAGTCTCCCATATTGCAGATTTTTGGCTTCTTAAAATAGGAAGAATTTTTCTTCTAGTTTGTTCTTCCGGTTCGATTCCCACAAGTCGGGTTGGTTTGTGATCGGGATATAGCCTAGAAGGCTTGGTGAAGTGGATTGATGCTGTAAAGAAAACCCCAACCGATTCTCCATTAAATCTACAATAAAAGTTTTTCGAAAAACCTTATAATTTTTAGTTTTCGGTTTGATCACGATTGCATGTTATTAACGGATCCGTAATTAAATGTTAATTAATTTAATAAAGAAATTCTGCTAATTTAGTAAATAGTTCCTTCACCAATTTCATCAGTTAACGATAGTATTTTAAAAACACTCACATGTGAATAATATTGATATCTTGAGCATTTCAGACAAGCTAGACTCCATCTTGCATATCTTCCAGGATATTATACATATGGATTGTACGTGACAATCAGAAGCCACATCAATGTTGCACCCATTATAAGATGCGGATTGAGTTCGCAGCATCATATAGTTGTACTCTATAAAATAACTATTTTTGTAGATAAGTTGGCTGAGAATCTGATTAATTGTTCGTATCGTCTACCAGCAAGGCTAGTTACTGTGCTAATATTTTCGCTTATAAATAAAAATTGTTACTTAGTCTGTATTACCACTACAACCTTTTACCAAAAAAAAAAGTTTCTATCGACTCACACAACCATGACGATATTAATTTTCTTTCTTCTTAGTTCCCACTTATTATGCCGATTACTATTTTCATCAAATCGTATCTCAATTAAGCCTCATTAATCGATCTAAGACCCGTTGGCCAGCCCAAACCTGACCCGTAAGTCAACATTTGACGAGCAAGGCCCGACCTATAAATCTTCAAGCTGGATATGGATCACGCAGTTAAGCCTAAGTCCGGCCCGCATACTTTATCCACAGGGCAACCATCAGGCCCGACCTGACCCGGAGTTTACCCAAGAAGTCAAACCCCTAGACCTAGTTTGAGCTTACCTTTTTAATTAAGGCTCGAACCTAGGCTTGACCCGCTCAGTGATGAGGCTCGACAAGCTCAGCCCTAGCCCATTTATTTTAATGATCGGGCCGGCCCGACCCATTAACGAGGCTTAATTTCAACGATCTCCCACTTTCCTTGAAAGAACCCCACCACAAGGCCAAAGCAGATACCCAAACCCCATGAATTTCACGATAAATAGTAGATGGCTGATAGTTGCATCCATCGACATGTCTGAGGTAGTTTCAAGGGGCCGTCGTTCGACCTAATTTTGGTAAGTGCCTTTTTGAGATAGATTTTGAAATATTCAAAAGTGTTTTTAAAAACTATTAAAAAAACACTTTTAAAAGCTAGCCGAAACCGGCCATAAGTTTGTGAATGATATATATTATTTGTTGTAGTTTTTCCCTCTCTCCAAATTTTACATGTTTTTCTTTCTTTGATTGCTTCAGATTTCCACAGCATTACAAGTTTTTTTGTCAACATATTGGCTGAACCTGTTAACGGGTGTTTATGATGAAAAGTTTTGGCGTCAAGAATGGGACAAGCATGGAAAGTGCTCTTCCAATTTCATCAGCCAACGATATTATTTCAAAAACACTTTCAGGTGAATGATATTGATATCTTGAGCATTTTCAGACAAGATGGAATCCATCCTGCATATCTTCTAGGATATTTTACATATGGATTGTACTTGACAATCAGAAGCCACATCAATTCTGCACCCATTCTAAGATGCGGATTGAGTTTGCAGCATCATATAGTTGTACTCTATAAAATAGCTATTTGTGTAGATATGTTGGCTGAGAATCTGATTGATTGTCTTTAAGCCTTATGCAATGCAATTATCTGTAAGTTTTTTTTTTAAACTATAAAAGTTTGGTTTTTGGGATTTTTGACCTCCGAAATAGGCACTTAAGGGTTATTGACCTTTATTCTCATTTTAACCCTTTTTGACGATGTCATTTTGTTTTGAAAGTACCTTTTTACCCGTAAACTTTAATATGTTGAATATCATCAACCTACCCATCATCTCTCATTTGTATTTTATATCTCTCCCAAAACCTAAACACTTTCTCCACCCTCTTGAAATAAAAAATAAAACATTCCGGGTTGCCCCGAGATTTATCCCGAGATTGGAGTTTTGTCCCTAGATTTGTATGAGTCTTCTCCGAGATTGGTCAGAGATTTGAGTTTTGCCCCCAAGTTTAGGGACCGAGATTGTCCCGAGATTTCTATTTTTTTAAATATTTTTTCAATTTATTTTTCTTCTTTTAAAATAAATAAAAAGAAAAGAAAGTTGAAAAGAAAGAAAAACTTGGCAGATCAATGTTTTTTTTTCCTTTAATTTCTTTTTCTTTCTTTTAAACTTTATTTTTTCTTATTTATTTTAAAAGAAGAAGACTAAAGTGAAAAAACAAATGTTTAAAAAATTAAAATTTCGCGCCAATTTCGACCCTAAATTTCAGGGAAAAATGAAAAATCTCGGGCTAATCTTGGTCCCTAATCTCGGGGAAAAACTCAAACCTCGATCAAATTTCAGGGTAAAACTCATGCAAATCTCGGGGCAACCCGAATTTTTGTTTTTGTTTTTCCAAAATAAATAAATATGTCGGATTTGTAAATGTTAAAACATGTAAAACTACAGGATAACTTGTATTACCTTATAACAAGAATAGAGATTGGAGAGGGTGTTGAAGTTTTGGGAGAGATAAAAAATACATACAAGAGATGATGAGTATTCGATATATTAAAAATTAAGGGTAAAAATGTATTTTCAAAACAAAATGATATTATCACAAAGTCAAAAAAGTTAAAATGAGAATGTAGGCCAAGTATCTATTTGGAGGTCAAAAATCAAGTTAAATAAACTATAATATTAATAATTATTTCACTGTTAATCAGAACTTTTTCTATTGAATTGAACTAAAAAATATTACTCATAAAAAATCAAGTCTTATATGACTATAATACTCAAAACCTACAATTTTATCTAAAATATTATATGAGTATCCATTATACAGTACTAATTATACAAAATACAAATAGAATTAGATTTACTAAGTTGTGAATATTGAATAAAAGTAACTTAGTAATTTAACGATAAAAAAGAAATTAAAATTAAATTTGAAAAGAATTGAATTTAAAAAATTATGTAACTTCATAAAGAAGAGACAATATGTAATTGCTTTTATTAATATATATATATATATATATATATATATATATATATATATATATATATATATATATATATATATATTAAATTTAAATATAATATTTATAAAACAGAGTTGTAATAAAAAAAATAAAAAAATAAGATACATATATGACAGTCAAGAGGGCTTCTACTTACTCGGTAAGAATAGAGAGTACAATATTTGTTTGTTTGTTTTCTAATTGATATCATTATCAATTAAAATGATGGGCATTTAACCAGTGGACAGCCAGTGTCAAACCGAAATACTTGGTAATTTTCATAACTATCTTTTTATCATGTAAATTATAAAAAAATACCCAAATATTATTAGACATTTTAAAATTACTTTAAAATTAACAAGTGTCATCTATTAACGGTGAGACATACTTACAAATCATGTGAAAACTATCAATTTAGGGTAAAAAAGAAACTTAAATTTTTAATAGGATAATTTTAAAAATCACACTTATAGGTACTAGACTTTTACTACGTGCGTTGCACATGTATTTTTTTTAATAATTTATTAATTTTTTTGTTAATTTAAATCTATACAAATTATAAATCATATGTGAACTTTTTTTTTCTTAAAAATGTAAAAAAAAAATTTACCAATGTTGAAGGATTTCTATATTTTTGGGAAAACATTGTTAATTATTTTTTATTTCTTGAGCAATACTTGCTAGGGAGTGTAACGTCCCGTTATTTTTTAGGTGAATTTTTTTTTTTATTTTATTTATTTATTTTATTTTATTTTATTTTAATTATTTATTTATTTATTTAAAGTGTTAAAGATAATTTTAGAATTAGTTATTTAGATTTAAATAGTTAATTTCGTTCGGAAACCCTTTTAACTGTTTATTTAGCCTAAACGAGTTTTGATGGTGTTAATAATTATTAATAGGCCAATTAATAATTATTAATCACCATTGGGCTAGTTTAAGTGTTTCGGGTTTCGTTTTAAAGCTTAAAACAAGAAAAGGACGTAGGCGTCATTACCCGATTTCTTAAATATCTAGAATACTATTCATTCTCTCCTTAAATAAGCCAAATTAGACAAAAATTGCCATTTTCCTTCCTCATCCAGCCGTGGGCTTCAAGAAGAGAAAAAGGGATTTTTGGTTTTTCATCATTTCTCAACGGATCGCTATAATTTCGGTTTCGTTGGATAGCCACGAGCCCGGGTATCATTTCCAACCTACCAATCGTTCTTTTCCTCCATCATTTCAAGGCTTTAAGATATGTTTATGTTCAAAACCTAAAACTTCAAATAGTGTTTTAATGGTGTTTTTGGTTGAAATCTTCCGTTTCTTGCCCGGGAACAAGGAGATTTAGATCGAGGGAGTTGTTTTACGTATATTTAGAACTTTCCCTAAACCCTAGAATCGGGTTTGAGCCAAAAGCCATTTATTTTAGTTTTTCTCATGTTTGTTGTTGATGAGGGTTTTGAATTTGTTATGTTTTGTGATTTTACTAAATTGTTTGGGATTGAACTTTTGACCTAAACCCTAAATCATGTTTACCCATTGATATTACCAACCTCCAAAGTGCCTAAAACCAACCCAAAACCCTTTTAAAGTGCTTAAAAATCCGGAAAACAACCATCACCTTGAAATCCCTTTGAGCCGTGGGCCTCTTGGGAGCATTTTCGGGTTGTTTTGTCTTTTATTTTAGTATCGTGACGATCGTTGTTCATTTCGGTTAATTAATATACTTTAGGTGTATTTTAATTATAGGTTTTGTGCATCGTTTGTGAATTTCGGTCAACCGGTGTTTAGGAGTTGACTTCTTTAATAAGGTGAGTTTAAAATGGTTGCGATTACTTTTATGTTTTTGAATTGCTTGACGTTCATGTTTGATTGAAGTTAAGAGGGTTATTAGACTTTAGAACTTTCCAAGAATGTATGTTATTTGGGAGTTAAGGAAAGTGCATAAGGAAAATTAGTTAAGATTGGTTGTTGTTTAAAGTAAGATGTTATTGGTGGATTAAGTTATATTCTCGAGGAGAATTAGATTCTGGAATTTGGAGAAGAGTATTAGGTACTCCTTTTATCTTCGAGTGGTTATAAGGTTGTTAAAAGAGACTTTGGAGAGATTATTGTGTAGAATCGAGTTAGTACGATATTATTAGTGATGAGGTTCACTTTTCGGTGTTACCAAAGGGAGTAGTAAGCATGGCATTATGTTATGCGTGATTTATGATTGGTGACAGTGAGGTCACGGTACGATTTATGATTGGTGACTGTGAGGTCACTGTGACAGTGAGGTCACGGTACGATTTATGATTGGTGACAGTGAGGTCACGGTACGATTTATGATTGGTGACTGTGAGGTCACGGTGACAGTGAGGTCACGGTATGGTTTATGATTGGTGACTGTGAGGTCACGGTGACAGTGAGGTCACGGTATGGTTTGTGATTGGTGACTGTGAGGTCATGGTGACAGTGAGGTCACGGTATGGTTTGTGATTGGTGACTGTGAGGTCACGGTGACAGTGAGGTCACGGTATGGTTGAGATTGGTGACAAGTGGTCACGGTTGAATTGTGAAATGTGACAATGTGGTCACAATGAGAAATTTACTTTATTATTTACCTTGTTATTTACTTTGCTATTTACTTTGTTATGTTTTAGTACTATTTCGTTGTCTTAGTACTTTAATTACGAGCTTGAATGTTTACTTTTCGAAAGTTCGATATAGTAGAATGGATTGATTTTCTTATGTAATGTACTTGGGAATTTTGAATGGGTAGTAAGAGTACGTTAGGATTATTTGGACACATTTTCCGATATGGGATTCGGTCCATAGAAGTGCTTGCATCCATCTTATTCTCACTAGCATTTTTATGCTAATGTTGCTACACTTAAACATTTCAGGTAATACTCGTGGGAGAGGACGAGGTCGTGGAGGTGGTGCTGCTTGATCTCGAGGAGATGGCTTTTGGGACATGGACTTGCATGTACATTTTGGGAGCATTCTATGAATGCTTGATAAAAAGTCATATGTCATTACTTTTAAACTTGTATTTATGGCTCATGAGAGTTTAACAACTGTTGTACATTATGTCGTGTTATTTCTCTGATTTTGGGTATAAATGGAGTGAAATGTTGTTTGTTTTAAATTCTCTGGATTGAGCCCATGTAAACAGGTTTAGAAAGTTCGTATTTTAAACGGATCCACGCCAAATTTTTGTAAAAACAAGTCTTCCGCTGTTTTGCTTATGATTTAAAGATTTGAGAAAATACGAGTCTTTACAGGGAGGGTGGTGACAATTCGTACAAAATTTAAATAAAAGGTTCCAACAAAACAAATTAACATATCTCAATTCTTTTTTTCTTTTTTCTCTATTTTATCTCTAAAGATCTTTGTTCCACACCTAATAATTTTTTTTCCTCTAGATCAAAATATTTTTTTTAGTTAAGATGATGGATTGTGTGCTTTAAAACTTAGATCCAAATCACTTATAATGGTCTCACCAAACTCTCATCTTCTTTATTTCTCGAGCTTTAGACTTCAGAATCCTCATACATCAATGGAATTGAAAGTATAGTGAGGGAGGGAGAAAAGCATGTTTGAAGGAGAAGATATTTAAACTATGCCAAAAAAAAAAACCTTAACCATGACAATTTGAATAGACAACATACAACATTATTCATCATATATATATATGTATAGTATCTGCATCTACAAATTGATTGTGTGATGATCATAAATATACTGTTACAATGATCAACACGATATGTGGAAGCCATTATTCATTAGCAGCCAAAGCAATAATTTGGTAGAAATTTAGAATTCGGCAGTGCTTGTGGTGGTCGAGTTGTTGTTGCAGATAATAAGAGCATATATAAAACTAAAAGTGAAAAAATAGAAGTACAAAACCAAAATTTGAATTCCCAATTCTTTTTTAGGGAATCAAAGAGGAAAATGGTGGACTTAAATAGAAAGAGAAGAAAAAGTAAATTGAATATGTTAACAAAACCGTTAAATTGATAATGATGACCTCTTGGACTTCAAATAAATTAATGGTTGATATTTAAGTTCAAGTCAGTTTCTTTCAAAAGCTTCAACCGATCCATATGCCTAAAAATTAAAGAGTTGATGTTTCAGTTCCTTAGAAGAAAATAAAAAAGACCAGTTATTTTGCCTCTCTCGTTTTGCCAAGTTTGGTGGTGGAATGTTTCAAAACTAAAAAATAAAGAGAAATAACAACATATAATAGTAATTTTAAAATTGATAATGGATATAAATTATTATATAAATTTAAATGATCAAAGTGTCAAAAACAAAAAGGCAAATTTGATTATAATTGTCATAAGAGATCAAAATTGGAATTTTAATATCTTTATTGTATGATTTTTCAATTGTATAACAAATCATACATCATTCATGTGATTCTATATGATTATCATTTTTTTTTTAATTTTTAAAGGATGAATTTATTAAATAGATTTTTATTATGTTAGAAAATATTTTTACCATATTACGTATAGAATTGATATATTCACTTTCTATAAATAATTTTATCATCATTCATATCCATTTCATGTAATCAGATTTTACTTGAATGATTTGACATAAAATGTCCCTGAAATCTCACTCAAACATCAAAATTGAACACCCGATCTTAAAAAAAAAGTCTTTAAAGTTTAAAAACAGTGGAGAATGATTTGGAAGAGCTTCGCCCGATGCAATAGAACAGAAAGATCCTCTCAACCTGTCAAAATCAAAACAATCAAATGGAATTAGAACCACAAAATCACACCTTTGGAGTGTGAGAATATATTTGGTAAACCCTTAACAACTTTTGCAAAATCCACATAATCGGTATCAATCATCAATAATAATAAATAAGTAAAAAAGGAAGAAAAGAAAGAAGACCGTCGAGGTGATGACTGATGAGCATATAAAAACACCATTTTATAAAGAAATATATACCATTTCAGCAATTAATTGGAATACGAAAAGACAAAAAATGTTCATTGCTTTTTTATATGTAACTGATTTATTTATTATAATTTTGTATTATAGCATATACGTTTTGATTTTGTGTGGGAGAACCATTTTTTTTAATACACTACCGGTTAATTGCAATAGAAAGAATTATAAAATAGTTGGCCATTAGTAATGAATAATTAATATAAATAATTAATTAAAAAGGCATAATGGTTCTTCAAAATGCTAATAAAACATATAAATATTTATACTAAATTCATCCTTTAAAAATTAAAAATCTACAATATAAAACATTACATTAGGAAAATGTTAAATTTTTTAAACAAATAAAATTATTAAAAAATATCTAAAAAATTTAGAAGAAATCATTTATTTACAATTTGTTTTCTAAATATTTATTAGAAATTAATTTGATAAAAAAAATCCTTACAAAATGGTTATTAATCACGAATGATGGCATTATAGAATAAAAATGAAAAATGAATTGGTAATGGCACAAATTGTAAATTTGAGAAATAATATAGGGGTAAAATGGTCTAAAATTGATTCTCCAATATCCCCACTTTTAAGATATTAAAGATAAAGATATTTGATATTCTTCCAAAAAATTGCAAGTTTTGAATTTGATTGATATTAGAATCTGGGTTGGTCCGTTGCTCCCTATTCAATTTCTTGGCCCCTCTCTCTGTAAATTTAGCCCATGAAAATCATTGAGGTGGGCCTTGGTTTATGATCTCTACCTGTGATTGCAAAATCGCATCACAGACCAAATATAAATGAAATATCATAATTCCATCACATGGAAAGACAATTTTAAGCATATTAACTCACCACTAACAATGCTCTTCCAAAAAAAAACTAAAAAAAAAAATCTGATTATGTTTTAAGATATTAAATTAAAGAGAGTAAACTCAAATCTACGACCTAGAGTCACGATTGATTATAAACTAAATAAATGGTCAGTTTTATCAATATTTTAAAATAATTAAGAATGATTATATAAAATTGAATAAGCATTAAAAAAAGGAATTTAGACCCTTGACCTTTACATAGTGTCAATTTAAACCCTAAACTTTTAAATTAAATCAATTTACACCGTAAATTTTTTCAAGTGAATCAATTTAAACTCACATAATTATAATAAAACTATAAAATTAATCAAAACTCAATGACTAAATCACCAAAAGATAAAAATAATAAAACGTCTATGACCTAATCATAAAAACGCCCAACCTCAACTATAAATAGACTTTTGAATCCTAGTTACCAAATAAAACGATACAAAATGTTCAAACCTTACATCAAATTTAATCATAAGAAATATTTTTAACATTAATATAAAATTAATAATAAAAAAATAACTTTATTTAGATATAAAAACGCTTACCTAACTAATTTTTTAAAAAATATTAGTAATTTTGCAAACAAAGATATAAATTAATTTATTTATTAAACTTAGGTAAATTGATTACATTAAAAATTTAAGGTTTAAATTTACACATATTTTTCATGTAAATTGATTTTTTCCCCTATAAAAGAATGGATGGATTTGGATTGTTGCGGACTTGCCCTGACTCGTAGGTGGGTAACTTTCATTTCACCAAAAGCGCTTGTTTAACAGTCGCGTTAAAAAAAAGGGTAAAATGCAAATAAGACCCCTGTGATTTGTTTCAAATGCATCAATACCCCCCATGGTTTGAAATTGGCAAATCACACCTCTGTGGTTCCAATTTTTTTCAATCAAACCCCTCCCCTTCAATGCCAATAATTTTCTTTTAGTCATAACTTCTTCGTTTGAACTCCGATTTGGATGATTCAATATGTTTTAGAATTCTAATTTAAGGCACTACATAATAGTCACTTTAAAACTTTGAAATGATTAATAAATAAAAGAGTTTATTAACATCAAAATACTAGGTATGATTGACACCGTTAACTCTTTTGGTTATTGATGATTTAGAAGTTTTTAAGTAACCTTAGCGTAGAGACTGAAATGAGGATTCCAAAACATCTTGAATCATCCAAATCAGAGTTCAAACGAAAAAATTATGATTAAAAGAAAATTAATGACCTTGAAAGGAAGGGGTCTGATTGAAAAAATTTGGAATCACAGGGATGTGATTTGCCATTTTCAACTTTGAAACAAACACAGTGGTCTCATTTGCATTTTACCAAAAAAAAAAATATAAAAAAATAAACATAAAAATAAAAGGGAAAACTGAAAATGAGGCTGTAAAAAATTTGCAAAACAGAGTCGTGGTCGTGCAGGCAGCAGAGGAGGAACCGAAACCCAAACTCGATGAAATCCTATATTACATCTCTTTCTCCGTGTTCGTGTCTGTGTCCGTGTTCGTGTCTCTGTCTTGCTAATTGTGGTTCCTAATTTAAGTCAATCAAATCAAATTATTGAATTTCCTATCATATAATATCGCGCCGGCGGTTTATCATGGACGTCGATCCTCTTCAATACGACCACATCGTCAGTTCCCTTTCCTAATTTCTAATTCTTTACTGTTTATCTTCTTTATACTTATTGCACTCTTCTTCTTTAAACGCCATTGCTTTGATTTCTTCCTCTATTTTCTGTTTTCATCCTATCCCTATTCTTTCTCTTCCCATCCTTAACACATTTTCCTTATAGTTTTAACTTGTGTTATTTGATTTTGATTTTTTTTTTTTTAAAAATTAGGGCTTCTGGAAGCTTATATTTGACTTACATTTCTGTTTACATCATTAAAGCTTCGATTATGCTTGTCTGATTGATTAGTATGCAAATTGAATGGAGATTTCAAAAATGGCACAAGATTGTTAACTTCTATGTGGTTTTTTTATCTTGTTTTTAGAAAACGGTATCGATTTTTTCCATTTTCAATTTGTTTGTGTGATCATGGTCCGAAAAGTTGTTATACGTGAATTAGAAAATGCTTTGATATTCATTTGTTTGATTTTTTTAACTGTTAATTGTTAATTTGATTGGTATCTGCTGAGAATTTTTTTCTTTTTTACATCGTGATAGGCTATCAATGAGGGTGATGTTCAAAGTATTGTTTTATCATACCTTGTTCATAATTGCTATAAAGAAGCTGCTGAGTCATTCACTGCCTGTACTGGGCTTAAGCAGCAAACCGATTATCTCGTCGACATGGAGAAAAGAAAAGGTGGGTGATATTTCTCTATTTCTGATAGGAATTCTGGAGTCTGTTTTTTTGTTGCTCAAATATCAATTGGCTTATTTCCTCAAACAAGAGGAATGTGCATGCATTTACTTGTGTTTGATTATTTCAATTTAATTATAATTAAGGAGATAATACTACCTTATAGAGAGACTATTCTAGTGTGATGGCTTATTGTAGATATCTTTCATAGGGAATATCGAGCCATTTTTGTTGGCTTCACAAGTGGCCCCTTGATTGAGCCATAAATTTACTGCAAGGCATCCTGGCCTGTTTACTGTATATGTTTTTTTTTCCATTACTAATCTCTGAGCTTATTCATTGATTACAGCCGTCAGCCATGTATACATACAATATGTTTGATTTAATATTTCCTTGAATTCAATCTAAATTTTTTTTTTTTTTTTTTAAATGTAATAATCTTACAGTAATTTTTCATGTGTCAGGAATTTATGATTTCACAATAGAAGGGAATGCGCTTAAGGCCATTGAGTTAACTGAAGAGATGGCACATGGTTTACTTGAGAAGGATGAGGACCTGCATTTTGATCTCTTGAGCCTTCATTTTGTTGAACTTATTAGCTCTAGGAGATGGTGAGAAGTGCCCTTTTTTATATCTACTAGCATGAAATAATTCCTGATTATCTATCTTGTTTGTTACTTGACAGCACAGAGGCATTGGAATTTGCTCGGGTTAAGCTGGCCCCTTTCGGGAGGGTACATAAATTTGTCGAAAAACTTGAAGTGAGTAGTTGATAGCTGGACTGAGAATACCTCTGTCACTTCTAGCCTTTTTTTAATTTATTTTATTCACTTCTTTTTTTATTCATCATACTGAACCAACTTACATACATATGTTCAATCGACTTGAAATTCTTAACTTTTATGTCATTGTAGGACTTCATGGCCCTCCTTGCTTATGAAGAACCAGAAAAATCCCCGATGTTTCATCTGCTTAGTGTAGATTACCGGCAACGAGTTGCAGAAAATTTAAATCGAGCAATTCTTGGTTTGTTCCATCAATTCTCTGGTGATTCTATTTGACGTTTCTGTCTGTTTTCAGTATGCCATAGGGGGGTTTCTTTGATTGCTATAGATTTTGATTCTATACTCCATTACGTCGTGTTATTAACTCTATTCCTGTGTTCATGGTTGATATCAGCAAATGCCAACTTGCCCAGCTATACAGCAATGGAAAGGCTGATAAAGCAGGCAATAGTAGTTAGGCAGTCCTTAAGCCTAGAGCCGGGCAAGGTAATCTACACATTTTTAATTTACCTTCTTGATGTGCTGACTATTTCAGTAGTGTGCAAGAGGTTCTCATGACATTGATATGTTCAGTTCATTGTGGTCCGTGAGTCCATTGGAATTGTGCTTCTACACAATTTCACTGAAGATATGCATGTAAATTGCAAACTGCATTTCATTGTTTGTTTTGTATAGAAAAAATGTATCATGATGTTTAAGTCAAGTATTTTTACTTGAAACTTGAACATTTTCTGCCCAAACAAATGATGCTATTGAATAATTATAAATTTGTATTGATGTTTTTTTTAGAACATAGAAAATGGACATCTGAGGTCATTAGTATCACATGCTGCTTGTTTCTATTATTGTATATTCTATAAATGATATGTTACTCAATGCGAAGCCTTTTTAAGAGACGTTCCATTGTTAATATTAAAAACTTCTTTTATTTTGGATTTGCAGGATGGGCTTCAGCAATTTTCTTGGAAGGATTTTATAAAAAGCTAATGCAACGAATTCCTCCAGGTTTGATAGCGTCAATGAGATACATCCAGCTTCAGATCTTGTCGAACCTATGGTCGCAGTAAGGAAAAAATGTCCGGATTTCAAACAGTTCTTAATTCTGCTTTTCGGTTAAGGTTGCTGAGTGGTGATTCTCATGTTTGAGGGTTCTTGCATTCAAAGTATGCCCACCCTCTCATCATGCTTTAGGTGTTGGCCATAAATAGAGTCATTTGGGTCATCTGGCCAAAAATTAATTGTCCTTTTAGCTGGTGACCTAATTGACCCCATGGCTTGTATTGTAAATGTACGTGCTATGTCACTAGTTTTGTTTTCGTTTGCCTTCCACATTGAGACATTTGCGTGAGAACTTGGGAGAAGCTGTACCTTGTTGTCTTATACATCATCTAATTATCCTTTGCAATAAACGAAAAAGAGCAAGAGACTCAAAGTCTGAATTCATGTTGTCTCCTCATTTTCTGGATTGTTAATTATGTTAGTCTCTGCTTGTAGTTCGATCTTTCTGTCTGTCACTTGTGTTACCATTTGACTAGGAAATATTGTTTCGTCGTGGTGTTGTCGATTTAGTTGTACTGTAGTTGAAGAGGAACATATTTAAAGAAATTCGTGTTGAATTGTACTCCAGCATGACTTTGGGATTTGTCTATTGAGGATTCTACTTACTACTTGATTTTTTTTTTTCTTGGATGATTATAATCCGGTAATATTACATGAGATATTTTTCTTCTAGCTTTATGTTGTAAATTCTCAAAATGAGCAGGTTTGAAATAAGGGGTTGACCCTTTTCATTTAGATTTTCGTATTCAATATTCGGAGAGGAAAACAAATAATGAATGATATGTTATTCTAAATTTTATTTGGAATGAGATGATGAAAATTGAAATAAACTTGTTTATCTATTTTGTTTTGTCATATGTTTTTCAATGGGATCGAGTTTCACACTCACATCATTTTCAAATATCACATTTTTAATTTTCTAACTCACTAATGAGCATTCTTCTTCCTATAGTTTAATTAGAATTTAAAATTTGACAACTTTAAATTTCTAATCAGCTTTCTTTGTCAATTGAACCCAGACAATTTTGTGATTTTATACACAATGTTTTTACATATAAATAAGATTTATTTAAATAACTAATATCGGAATTGAGTCATACGTTAATTACAAACAGAAAGTTGTCGTAACAATTGAACTCTGTATATAAAAATGTCAAGCTTTTGCGTGTGGAGGAAGCCCTCCTCCAACCATTTTTCATGGATATTTTTAATAAATTTGTTTGTTTTTTATTTTTTTTTAAGTTCAAGTTTAATAATTTGTCGAACTATTTTATTATTTTTCATTATTATTTTCAATGAATTTATTAGTTATTTTATTTTAATTTTTAATTTTTTACTTCAATAAATTTATTAAAATTCAATAAATTATTGAACTATAATTATATTATTTGAGTAGTTTTTAAAAAGTTCTGACATTTCAATAATTACTGTGTAAAACTATGTTATTTCAGTAATTGTCTCAAATATTAATCCTCATAATTATATTTTGATTATCATCATCGCACAATGACAAACTATTTTTTTCTTCTAAATTATATTATATTAAGTGAGAGAAGACCGAACCTACCATTTAAGTTATGTCCAGGTTAAAATTGATTTGATAGTACAAATGAAAATAAAACTTTTTAATATTGTTTCGTTATTCTGTTTTGGGTTTTGTTATTGGGCTTAGAAAAACTGATAGAACCTTGTTCGTAAAGATGGACCTCCATTTATGAAGCTTTGTTCCTGATTTGGAGTAGATCCCATTCTCTCTCTCTCTGTCGTTAGTTATATTTCCAGATAATGGTCTCTCTTGTTTCTCTGTCATCTTCAAACTCGTATTTTTTTCATGACAAAATCTTCTCTTTCTCAGCCATCTTCCCAAACAGAAACAGAGGATATCAATATTCAACTGGGTATTTGAGCTACTACAGTTCAATTAATTGCAGAGTTGCAAAAGTCGAGGAATCTTCCTCAAACCCACTTTCTATAACTAAGGAACCTCATAAATATTTCGACCAAGCAATCATCACTGTTCGTTCTGGAGATGGAGGCCATGGCACAGTTCTCAATATGCCTAACCCACAAGTCAGCAAGTCTCAAGGAAAATATGGGAAGGAGAAGGAAAAGATGAAGAAGAAAAGCTTATATAAAAGAGATTTTGATGGGTCTTTAATTCTCCCCATGGGGGGTCGTGGAGCTGATGTTGTAATTTATGCTGATGAGGGAAAAGATTCACTTTTGGAATTTCATACGAAGAGTCGATTTAGTGCGAAACGTGGTAGCAATGTTGATGCCATGGGTGTTTTGACATCACAATTGCGTAATGGATTTGCTTCCCCAACTCTTCGTATTCCTGTTCCTTTAGGTTTGTTTGTTTATTTTTTTGTTGCATTGTTGATTCACATGAAAATGGCCAATTTTATTCTTGTTTCTTACTCTTGTTCAGGAATTTAACAAAAAAAATTCTAATCTGACGGAACAACCACACGACATTATAACACTGTGTGCTCGTGTCGTTTCATGATTATGTTTCTTTTTTCTTATTGCAGTTTTTTTTTTAACTGTGTGTGTGTTGTGTCTGGTATTATGCTTATAGGTACAGTTGTAAAACGTAAAAGAGGAAAATTGTTGGCTGATTTGGTTAATCATGGTGATGAAATTCTTGTTGCTAGAGGAGGACAAGGAGGGGTATGTTGGAGTTTGTGTTATCCATGATTTTACAGAGAATAGAAGATGTGCCTGAAATTTCCCTGAATTCGAATATATTTACTATATATATGCTTGGTTTTAACGGTATGTTATTGTGACAGATAAGCTTGATAGATTCTCCAGAGCATAGAAAGAAAAAGTTGATGGCTTTGACCACTAATGTGATGAGAGATGAAAGTGATAAGGTGAAGATTGGGAACATTTGTATTCGCAACTACGTTTTCATTGATTCGTGTGCGATGTCAATGTGTTCTTCTAATTCTTGTTCTCAACTGATTCACATGTTGTTTCCTACCTTGTATCCTTATTGCACGAAAAATAGTTGAAGATGATTTGATATTCTCATTAGCAGTTCATCCCTTCTCATCTTACAACAGTATCTCTTCGTAGGTTTGATGTGTGCCCATGATTGCTCAGTTATCCTGTAATTGTTTTTATTAATCAGTGGTAATTTGTTTTCAGGTTCTAGTATTTGGACAACCCGGTGAGGAGGTCAGTTTGGAGTTGATTCTCCGAGTTGTTGCTGATGTTGGTCTGATTGTGAGTACATCTATATTTTTTTTAAGACCTATTATATAACATTCTGCTGGGTATTTATCTCAGAAATTTATCTGGTAATTAGATCTCTGTCCCTTGCCCTCTATCTTCAACCATTACTTTGCAAAAATGTAAATATTGCTCTCAACCACAGGTCGTGGAGTTCTGAGTCATGGTTCTGAACTACTTGTTGAAACTGTTTTTATCTTATTACAAGCTATTCCTTCTCTTGATGTAGGGACTACCCAATGCTGGAAAATCAACACTTTTGGGAGCCATTACTCTTGCAAAACCTGATATCGCAGACTATCCTTTTACTACTTTAATTCCAAACCTTGGACGCCTTGGTGGGGACCCGAGTTTAGGAGCAGGGATGTATCAATCTGAAGCTACTTTAGCAGATTTACCAGGTCTTATAGAAGGTGCTCATTTGGGTAAGGTATTGCATAATTCACTTTGTTCTTTATTTTTTGTCATTTGATGCGATTTTTTTAATCTACAATTTGCCAAGTGTGCTTTAGGGTCTTGGTCGCAACTTTTTGAGACATCTGAGAAGGACCCGGCTGTTGGTTCATGTTGTTGATGCGTCTGCTGAGAACCCTGCTGACGATTACAGGACTGTGAGAGAAGTAAGTTTTCCATCTCCAGTATTGTTATTGATGCTTGTTGATTGATTGCTTTGCCCAAAATCCTTAAGGACCTTAACATCTATTGTATGCCACGGCACTTTTATTTTCTTTCCCTTGGATAAAGAAACCAGATAAAACATTTAACCCAGGATTCTAAATACAAGAAAAATTGTCCTTGAAATCTTCTCAATATTTTCCTGTACTAAAACTGTGCGTTTGTGACAACCTTTTCTTGGGATAAGTTAGTTAATGTTCTTTTGT
This sequence comes from Gynostemma pentaphyllum, assembly GCA_028015215.1. Taxonomy (NCBI): domain Eukaryota; kingdom Viridiplantae; phylum Streptophyta; class Magnoliopsida; order Cucurbitales; family Cucurbitaceae; genus Gynostemma; species Gynostemma pentaphyllum. The sequence goes on along the minus strand of CM051350.1, from coordinate 16,031,260 downwards.
AATCAATGTCAATTCAAGTTATTTTATACACTCCCTTGATGTGGAGTGGGTTAATAACTCATTTTCCCCTCTCTTTCTTTTTACTTCTATACTTTAAAGAAAAGCTTTGTTTCTTTTTCAATGAAACAAATAAATTGTTGGTGGTTACTTAATCAAGCATATGGTGGGAAGGATCTTATGATCGAATTTAATCCCTGTAGTTTTCATTATATTTCATTAACATACTATGGCTAATATTTTGCAGGAATTGCGGATGTACAATCCTGATTACCTAGGAAGACCATATGTCGTGGTGCTGAACAAGATTGACCTTCCTGAGGTTTACATTTGCATGATCTTCCACCTCTTGAATGTCTTTGGAAAATGGATAATTATTCCGCTTTCTGTTTATGGTTGTGTTGACTTCCAAAGCCACACTCTCAATTGTTTGATTTCCCTTTTCAGGCTAGAGACAGGCTTCCATCTATAACTGAAGAAATTTTGAGAATTGGGACTGATGACCTATTCTCTGGGCAAGTGGCATCTGAGGGTGCTGTTCCATCAGCACTTTCAGAAGGTGGTAGTGTAGATGTTTCTTCTTTAGGGACTCTGACTACAGATAAAAAGGAGAAGGAGATTGAGGACTATCCCCGTCCACTCTCTGTCGTTGGCGTTAGTGTTCTGTAAGTTCAATTCTTTGGTCGATTAGTCTTTTTACACGATTATCTGTGCCTTTCTTCCTAAAAGGTGGCTGTGCAATTCTTTAACTAATTCCCTGCATATCTTCTGTGGAAAATGACCAGCGCCTTAAGATTCTTCATTCTTGTTCACCCGGTCATTTAAATTTGTGTGTTCGCATCTTAAACAACCAGAAGTTGATCCTGAGATCATTAGATCACGTGAGCTGGGTCCAATGATGATCTGATAGGGTCCTCTTTTTATTCTTCGTTCTTTTTCAAATATGACTTCTAGCTCTCACCCAAATGGTCAAATGCTCAGATATTGTGAGGCTGGTGCATTTTTGTTTTTCGCTCATTGTTTGCTTTCACTTACCACCTGACTCTCTTGCTGGAGTTATGTAGAATTCTTGAAATTGAAATTTATCTTCCACTGATAAAAAGCTAATATGTAGGATGCAGTTGCAGTTTGTCCAACATTTTACCCTCTCGCTCGCATTCATGCATAAAAAAGCAACATTTTTCTTGACGTTTATTATCCAAAGCATCATTAAGATCTCCTCTCTTTTCCGGCATATGATTTTCAGGAAAGGCATAAATATAAACGAAATGTTGAATGATATCCGGGCTGGATTGAGGAAGTGCAGAGATTCTGATGGAGCATTGGGAGCCAAATATGAATCCAAGTAGTTTGCATTTGTCGGTTTGGTCTGTGGCTGCCTTCTATCATGTTTTTCCACTCAATTTTCTTGGCTTTTGCTTTATAATATCATGGATTTGAAGAGAGCTGCTGCTGATTGATACTAAACAAAGCAACCTTATTTTGATAGGGTAAAGGGTAGAGATTTTGATGGAGCATTGTGGCAAAGTGTATGGTATGAAAACCAGGTGAAATGGATGAGCATCATATGATTGATTATCTTTATTTCTAGAATCTGAATCATCAACCAATATGGTTGATCTCACTCTCCTACTCATATATCTGTTTTCAAGATGATCTCCATGTTTCATTTGTTATAGTTTTTTTTTTTTTTTTATTTGTAGAATTTTACTTAAATGTTAATATTAATAGAAAATGGATGGAATTTTTCTGAGAATGGGAATTGAAAATTTTATTATATATTAAACTATTCATCTTATAATATTAATATTCTGAATATTATTAGCATGTTGAGAATGGTTATTTGATAATAATTTTATTTTCAAGTCTTGATTTCTAAAAATAAGAATGGAGTTATTTACTGAGTTTATGTTTGTTTTATTTTCTACTATTTGTAAACATGAAACATTAGCAGATTATTAAAAGTAAATTGCGTTATTTAGTTGCAAAATTAAAAGCTTGTTAAAAAATATTAACATGGGTATTCTACCCAATTATTATGCACACAATCATGATGTGATGTTGTTGACACATTAAAAATCTCTCATGATTAGCACATGATGAACTATTAAATTAGATATCTATAATAGATTTGATCATATTTAAAGCCTTACACTTCAAAAATCTCATGATTTGCCCATAATGAAATATTAAACCAGATATCTTTGATAGCATATTTAAAGCTTATAGACTTTGAACGTCTCTCATGATTTGTACATGATTTATTATTAGGTCAAATATCCATATTTAAATTTAATGTCATATTTAATTTCATTCTTATAATTTTTTCATAAGATAAAACACTTCTTCAATGTACAACTTATAAATTTCTTTATAATATAGAATTCACCCGCCAATAAAGTTGATTGTCCAGATGAATTTTTTTATGTGATAATGAATTTTGTTATTTAAAATTTATAAATTATGATGCATGTGACTCTTACTTGTCACCACGATAAAAACGGCGTTTAAATAAAAAAGAAACGAGGTGCCTTCATTATGGGAAATGATACATAAAATTATCACACGAGGAGAAGAGGATAATATCTATTTTTCCAAGAATACCTTCATGGGTCCCACTCTCCTATCTTATTCAATTCCACGTCCCTTTATCCATTTAACCGTTTGACTATTTTTTTTTTCTAGTGGTAACTAATAACTCCACATTAATTATTTAAAAATCTAAAGCAATCCCCCACAATAAAACAAAAACTCCAAATAAAGGATTTTCTTTATATATATATATATATAGGATGGATTGATTTAATGATCAAATAACTTTTCTTATAGCCTTGAAGTCATATTATTCAGAGATATACAATCACATAATAAAATATTATTCAACGACTTCCTATACTAAGATCGTTTGTGTGAATTATCTTTTAAATTACTCGAGATCCATCAAACTAACCTAGAATATTCACGGATATAATAAAAATAGACAAAGAAAAGAATATGGACAATTAGTTACCATAATCAGATTCTCTGGACCTTGCCTTAGGGTGAGTGAGAAGCCAAGTGTGTCGAGGAGAGCACACCACAGAGTTTCAGTTGGTGACACGATCAAGCTGATTCGTCATCCTCTACTAATCCTTTTATTCCCCATCATAAGCCACGTTTCCTCCTTCTCCTATAAATATAATCACATCAATTATCTTCTTCTTTAAAATCAAGCCCCAAACTTTTCAAAACAACCACCCTTTGTTTTTCATTTGGAATGGAGAAAAAACAACAACAACAAAGCAGCAGCAGCAGCAAGAACAAGAGTAGTACTGCTCAAGCAAGCTCAAGAAAAGGTTGCATGAGAGGAAAAGGTGGCCCTGAAAATGCTTCTTGTACTTATAAAGGTGTCCGTCAAAGAACTTGGGGCAAATGGGTGGCTGAGATTCGTGAACCTAACCGTGGAGCTCGTCTTTGGCTAGGCACATTTGATACCTCTCGTGATGCTGCCCTCGCTTACGATGCCGCTGCTCGAAAACTCTACGGTTCCGAAGCGAAGCTAAATCTTCCTGATCAGCTGATTTCTCAGCACAAAACAATTACCCAAATGGATGATCATCAATCTCCTTCATCAAGTAGTACTTGCTCCAATTCTGAAGATTTCAATTCTCAAGAAAAGCCAAAGCAGCAAATGGAAGACATGGAATTAGGGCTTTGGCCTGGGACTGAGAATGTGATCATTGATGAGTCTATTTGGACTGAAGCAGTCATGTCTTTGGATTTTCCTCATGCGATTTTATTCGATGGAGGTAACAATTTGGACTCGTCTCTGCACTGGTGCATGTAATTTTATCTACATTTACGGCCCGTCTGTATGTGATGATAGCTTTTAAAGGTGTTTGAAAGTGTTTTACATTTTTAAACATTTACAAAAAGTTATCTGAAACGGACACTTAGAAGCAGCATCTTATTTCATAAAGAAACGACATTATTCGTGTAAATAAATAGATGCAATGGAGGCTTCAAATACTATTGTTGCAATATATATATGTAGGTAGAAATATTGGGTAATTGGGTATATTAAGGGTTTGGAAACTTTTCTAGGTTTTTAACATAAGGCAGGCCTTTGTCTTGGATATATGTTTGTGTTTTTAGCTTTGGGCTTTTTTTCTTTTTAGGGTATTAAGTAGTTTTAAAATATTAGGGTTGTGGATTTGAATATAGTTTAATGTTAATAATAAAGTATAATATTAGGATTCTTTATGAGTTTCATAATCAAAGTGAATGGAAAGAGAATGGTTATTTCAGCCAAGCTCTGTGTGGGCTGGAAGTTTGAAAGCAACCAAGAAACAACTGGGCCTAAAGATCAGAGTTATCCTTTAGGCCCTTGTGTCATTTGGGAAAGGTTTGGTTGCAAGATTATGAGTTTTTAACAATAAAATAAAATTATCTGTTATTTTAAGCAAAATCAAAATTATTGTCAGAAAGTTTTGAAATGACTAATTATTTTTATTTATTTGATGTGAGATCTTTAACAAGTTTATAAATAACGGTTAGATTCTTTTATTGTTTACTATTTGACTTGAGATCTTAACCAGTTATAAAAATGATTATTTAGATCATTTTATCTGTTTGATGTGAAATCTTTTATCTTTTATTAAAGAGTGAGTTCTTTTTATTAAATATTTTTATCTATTTGATATTGTGAGATCTTTAATAAATTCTAAGAAATGGGTTCTTTATTTATCTGATGAAAGATCTTTTATTATTAGGATTATGATGTTATAAAAATGGTTAGGTATTATATCTGTTTGATGTGAGAACTTTAACCAGTTGTATGAAGTGAATTCTTTATTTATCTATGAAAGATCCTTATCAGTTTGATGTGATGTGAGATAGAATTGGTTAGATATATTTATTTATTGTGAGATCTTTAACAAGTTATAAGGATTAAGATTTTATAAATTAACTTTAAGAAAAAAATAATATATGGCGTGTGTTTCAAATACCCTAGGTCAATCCCATGGCACATTGTGAAATGTGATGAAACATTGAACCACGTAAAGTTATAATCCCTGAACAAACAAAAAGAAAAAATCACTCTTTTATCATAAATTTGATTGTATGTTGTCTTGGTTGCCACCATCCAATATACTATTTTTATCAAATATACTTGAAATCATGTAAGCTCTAAACATTGACACATTCGAAAATAGTAACTTGAAATAAAGACAATCATATAAGAAGTTTATTTTATTAAAAAATTTTGATTTATTAAAATAAGGGGAACCAATTTACTCATCCCTCGTCAATTTGGCACATTCTTATAAAGGTTGTGAGACCCATGAATGATGTTAGAACCTTTTATATTTTTCATGTGAGATTTTTAAATGAGATTTTTAAATAAGTTAAAGTAGTTAGTTTTTTTTAGGATCCTTGAGATCGTGATTTATAAAATGTTTAGACCCTTTTATGTGCTTGATGTCAAAATATCAGTTATAAAATAGTTATATCTTTTTACCTCTTTTGATAAGAGATCTTTAACCAGTTATGAAACTAGTTAGATGTTTAGATCTTTTTATCTATCTGTTATGAGATTTTTAACCAGTTATAATAATAGTCAGATGGTTAACCATCTTTTCATTTGTTTGATGTGTGATCTTTAACAAGATTATAAAAGTGATTAGTTTATTTTACTATTTGATAAGAGATCTTTAACCAGTTATGAAACTAGTTAGATGTTTAGATCTTTTTATCTGTTTGATGGGAGAACTTTAACTGGTTATAAAATATATTTTCTATTAGCAAGCTCTAGACATTGACACATTTGAAAGTAGTAACTTGAAATATAGACAGCAATTAATTATATGAGAAAATTATCTTATCAAATAATTTGATTTATATCTATACATATAAATTTTCATTTAAAAAGGTGGGCCAGGTATTGGGTCACAATTGTATGAAGATTGTTAGACCCATGAATAAGGTTGAGAATGTTTTTATTTTTCGTGTGAGATTTTTAACTACGTTATAACTAGTGAGTTTGTTGTCGTTTTTTTTAATATCTATGAAATATCTTTATTATTGAGATCATGATTTATAAAATGATTGGGATCTTTTTTTTATCAGTTTGATATGAAATGTTTAAAGATTTATAAAAATGGTTAGATCTTTTTGGGAGAACTTTTATCAGTTTGATGTGAAATCTTTAAAGATTTATAAAAATGGTTAGATCTTTTTACCAGTTTGATGGGAGAACTTTAACCAGTTTTAAAAATAGTTAAATTGTTAGATGGTTAGATCTTTTTATTTGTTTGATGTGAGATATTTAACAAGTTATAAAAATGGTCAATTAGATCATTTTATCTGTTTAATATGAGATGTTTAATCAATGATAAAAATGTTAAAACTTTTTATCTGTTTAACAAGTTATGATGGGTGAACTTAAAAAAAAGAAGTTATGATGGGCGAACTTAAAAAAAAGAAATTATGATGGGTGAATTCTTTATTTATTTGACAAAAGATACCTATTATTGGGGATCATAATGTTATATTATGTGTGAGTTATTTTTTTTAATTATGATGAAAGATCCTTATTATTATGTGGTTAGATATAGATATGGTTAGGTATTTTTAGCTATTTAATATGAGATATTTAACAAGTTATAAGAAATGAGTTCTTTTTTTAGCTGTGAAAGGCTATAAAAATAGTTAGATATGGTTAGATATTTTTATCTGTTTGAGGTAAAATCTTTAATATGTTACAAGAAGTGAGTTCTTTATTTATCTGATAAACTTTTTAGGTTTTCTTAAGACAGGTCTTGTCTTAATCTTTATTCCTGGTATATATATTTTTGTGTTTAGCTCTTGGTGTTTCATCTCTTTGATTTTTAGTTTATTAAGTAATTGTAAAATATTAGGATTCTGGATTTGCATATAGCTCAATGTTGATAACAAAAGTATAATATATTTGTGCCATGGATATGGATGAGGATTATTTTTGAGCTTCATAATCAAAGTGAATTGAAAGAGAATGGTTATTTGAGCCAAGCTCTGTGTGGGCTGGAAGTTTGAATGCAACCCAGAAACAACTGGGCCTAAAGATCAGATTTACCCTTGAGGCCCTTGTGTCATTTGGGAAAGGTTTGGTTGCGAGATTGAGTTTTTAAAAATAAAATAAAATTATCTGTTATTTTAAACAAAATCAAAATTATTGTTAGGTTTTTAAGCAAGAAGAGTTTTGAAATGACTAAAAATGGTTAGATTCTTTTACTTATTTACTATTTGACCTCAGATCTTAACAATTTAGATCATTTTATCTGTTTGATGTGAGATCTTTTATCTCTTATTAAAGAGTGAGTTCTTTTTATTAAATATTTCATTATTTATCTGATGAAAGATCCTTATTATTACTTGATGTGATATTATAATAAATGAGCTCTTTATTTATCTATGAAAGATCCTTATTATTAGGATCATGATGTTTAAAAAATGGTTAGGTATTATATCTGTTTGACTTGAGAACTTTAACAAGTTGTAAGAAATGAATTCTTTATTTATCTATAAAAGATTCTGATATGATGTTATAAAAGTGATTAGATCATTTTATTAGTATGATGTGAGATATCTAACAAGTAATAGATTTGATTAGATATATTTATTTATTGTGAGATCTTTAACAAATTATAAGAATTAAGCTTTTTATAAATTCACTTTATGAAAAGACATATGGCGTGTTTTTCAAATACACTAGGTCAATCCCATTGGCACATTGTGAAATGTGATGAAACATTGAACCAAGTAAAGTTATAATCCCTGAACAAACAAAAAAATCACTCTTTTATCTTTACATGAAACGGTAATTTTTTTTTTCTTTTTTTAAAATATGATAGGTTTAAATTTACATAAAATTTGATTGTATGTGGTCTTGGTTGCTACGATCCAATATACTATTTCTTTCAAATATACTTGAAATCATGCAAGCTCTAAACATTGACACATTCGAAAGTATAACTTGAAATATAGACCACACTCAATTATTAATTATATTAGAATTTTATTTTATTAAAAATTTTGATTTATAAAAATAAGGTGAGCCAATTTGCTCATCCCTCGTCAATTTGGCACTATTTAAAGAGATATTAGGTCTAAATTTTATAAAGGTTGTGAGACCCATGAATGATGTTATAACCTTTTATATTTTTTATGTGAGATTTTTAACTAAGTTAAAGTAGTTAGTTTTTTATAAAGATCCTTGGAGATCATGATTTATAAAAATAGTTAGATTCTCTTTATATGTTTGATGCGAAATCTTTTTATCAGTTATAAAATATTAAGATCTTTTTACCTGTTTGATGAGAGATTTTTAACCAATTATGAAACAAGTTAGATGGTTTAGATCATTTCATCTGTTTGATATTGGATCTTTAACAAGATTATAAAAAGATTAGATTATTTTACTATTTGATAAGAGATCTTTAACAAGTTATAAAAATGGTTAATTAGATCATTTTTTCGGTTTGATATGAATTTTTTAATAAGTTATAAAAATTTAGATCTTATTACCTCTTTAATAAATTATAAGGGGCGAGTTTTGTATTTATTTGATGAAAGATCATGTTGGGATCATGATTTAATAAAAATGGTTAGATACTTTCATGTCTTTTATGTGAGATCAATCCCATGGCATTTGGGAAAAGGTTTAGTTTAATGAATATCAGAAACAATTGGGCCTAAGATTAGAAGTTATCTTTTAGGCCCGTATGTCATTCTGGAAAGGTTTAGTTGCGAGATTGAGTTTTAAAAAAAATTAAAATCATCTGTTATTTTTAACAAAATCAAAATTATTGCTAGACTGGGCTTTTAAGAAAGAAGAGTTTTGAAATGGCTGATTTTTATTTTTTATTTATTTTTAAAATCTGATTAGTATTAATGTAATTTAATTAAAAATTTATAAAATTAGTGATACTCTTGATTTATAATTTTACAAAAATAAGATAGCAGTTAAGGCTTTTAAATGAAATGGTAATTTTTTTTAATAGATTAGGTTTAAATTTATATCAAATTTTGTTGTATGTGGTCTTAGCTGCCACCATCCAATATGATATTTCAATCAAATATATTTGTAATTAGCAAGCTCTAAACATTGACGCATTCGAAAGTAGTAACTTGAACTATAGACATCAATTAATTATATAAGAACTTTATTTTATCAAATAATTTGATTTATATCTATACTTATAATAAGGTCTTTTTTCGTGAGATTTTTAACTAAGTAATAACTAGTGAGTTTTGTATTTGTTTTTTTTAATATCTATGAAATATCCTTGTTATTGAGATCATGATTTATAAAAATGTCTGGGATCTTTTTATCAGTTTGATGTGAAATCTTTAAAGATTTATAAAAATGGTTAGATCTTTTTACCTGTTTGATGGGAGAAGTTTAACCAGTTATAAAAATACTTAAATTATTAGATGGTTAGATCTTTTTATTTATTTAATGTGAGGTATTTAACAAGTTATAAAAATGGTTAATTATATCATTTTATCTGTTTGATGTGAGATCTTTAATAAAAATGTTAGAGGTTTTTATTTGTTTAACAAGTTATGATGGGTGAGTTCTTCATTTATTTGATAAAAGTTACTTATTATTGGGATCATAATGTTATATTAAGTGTGAATTATTTTTTTATTTTGATGAAAGGATCCTTATTATTAGGTGGTTAGATTTGGTTAGGTATTTTTATCTATTTAATATGAGATCTTAAACAAGTTATAAGAAGTGAGTTCTCTTTTAGCTAATAAAAGATCCTTATTATTAGGATCATGATGCTATAAAAATGGTTAGATATGATTAGGTATTTTTATCTGTTTGATGTAAAATCTTTAATAAGTTATAAGAAGTGAATTCTTTATTATCTTGGAACTTTTTAGGTTTTCTTAATGTTAGTTTTGTCTTGATCTTTAATTCGTGTGATATATATGTTTGTGTTTAGCTTTGGTGGCTTTTCTTCTCTTTGATTTTTAGGTTATTAAGTAATTGTAAAATATTAGTATTGTAGATTTGAATATAACTCAATGTTCATAATAAAAGTATAAAATATTTATGCCATGGATAAGGATAAGGATTTTTTTTTAGCTTCATAATCAAAGTGAATTGTAGATTTTTTTCCCCGCCAAACTCTCTGCGTGGGCTGAAAAGTTGAATGCAACCCAAAAACAATTGGAACTAATGTCCGAGTTATCATTTTGGCCCGTGAGTCATTTGGGAATTTTTTTTACAAAAATAAAGTTGCAGTTAAGGCTTTACATGAAATGGTAATTTTTTTTAATAGAATAGAATTTTTTTTTAAACATGATTTATATCTATACATATAATTTAACATTTTAAAAAAATAAGGTAAGTCAATTGTGCATCCCTCATCAATTTGATTATGTGAAATCTGTTAACGGTTAAAAAAAATAGTTAGATCTTTTTACCTGTTTAATTTGAGATCTTTAACCAGTTATAAAAATAGTTTGATGGTTAGATTTTTTCTATATGAGATTTTTAACTAGTTATAAAAGTACTCAAATAGTTAGATCGAGATCTTTAAAAAGTTTATAAAAATGATTAGATTATTTTACTATATTTGATGTGAGATCTTTAACAAGTTATAAAAATGGTTAATTAGATCATTTTATCTGTTTGATATGAGATCTTTAATAAATTATAAAAAGGTTAGATATTTTTTTGTCTGCTTAACAAGTTATAAGTGGTGAGTTCTTTATTTATTTGATGAAATGTTCTTATTATTGGGATCATGATATTATAAAAATGGTTGGATACTTTTATGCGTTTGATATGATATGAGATCTGTAACATAGTTCTTGCTTTTTATTAGGTAGTTAGATATGGTTATGTATTTTTATCTATTTAATGTGAAATTGTTAATAAGTTATAAGAAGTGAGTTCATTATTTATCTAATGAAAAACCTTATTATTAGGATCATGATAGTATAAAAAATGGTTGGTTAGGTATTTTGAAGTTCATAATAAAAGTATAATAATAGGATTCTTTTTGAGCTTCATAATCAAAGTGAATTGAAAGAAAATGGCTCTGAGTGGGCTTGAAGTTTGAATGCAACCCAGAAACAACTGGGCCTAAAGATCAGAGTTATCCTTTAGGGCCCTTGTGTCATTTGGGAAAGGTTTGGTGGCAAGACTGAGTTTTAAAAAAAAAAAATCTCTGTTATTTTCAACAAAATCAAAATTATTGTTAGACTGGGTTTTTAAGCAAGAAGAGTTTTGAAATGACTGGTTATTTTTATATGTTTGATGTGACCTCTTTTAACAGGTTTATAAAAATGGTTAGATTCTTTTTACTACTTACTATATATCACTTGAGATCTAAATAAGTTATAAAGATGATTACTTAGATCATTTTATCTGTTTGGATTTTTTTATCTCTTATTAAAAAGTGGGTTCTTTTCATTAAATATTGTTTTATCTATTTGATGTGAGATCTTTAATAAATTATAAGAAATGAGTTCTTTATTTATCTGATAAAAGATCCTTATTATTAGGATCATGATGTTATAAAAATGGTTAGGTATTATATTTGTTTAACTTGAGAACTTTAACAAGTTGAAAGAAGTGAATTATTTATTTATCTATGAAAGATGCTCATATGATGTTATAAAAGTTATTAGATTATTTTATTAGTTTGATGTGAGGTATTTAACAAGTTAAATAATTGGTTAGATATTTTTTATTTATTTATTGTGAGGTCTTTTTAACACGTTATAAGGATTAGGTTTTTATAAATTCACTTTATGAAAAAACATATGGCGTGTTTTTCAAGTACCCTAAGTCAATCCCATGGCACATTGTGAAATGTGATGAAACATTGAACCAAGTAAAGTTATAATCCCTGAAATGGTAATTTTTTTCTTCTTAATATGATAGGTTTAAATTTACATAAAATTTGATTGTATGTTGTCTTGGTTGCCACCATCCAATATACTATTTCTATCAAATACACTTGAAATCATGTAAGCTCTAAACATTGACACATTCGAACATAGTAACTTGAAATATAGACCACACTCAATCATATAACAATTTTATTTTATTAAAAAGTTTTGATTTATAAAAATAAGGGGAGCCAATGTACTCATCCCTAGTAAGTCAATTTGGCACTATTTAAAGAGATATTAGGTCACAATCTTATAAAGGTTGTGAGACCTATGAATGATGTTAGAACCTTTTATATTTTTCATGTGAGATTTTAAACTAAGTTAAAGTAGTTAGTTTTTTTAAAGATCCTTGAGATCATGATTTTATAAAAATGGTTAGATCCTCTTTATGTGTTGATGTGAAATCTTTTTATCAGTTATAAAATAGTTAGATTTTTTTAACTCTTTGGTGAGAGATGTTTAATGAGTAATGAAACTAGTTAGATGTTTAGATATTTTTAACCAGTTATAAAAATAGTCAGATGGTTAGATCATTTCATCTGTTTGATGTTGGATCTTTAACAAGATTATAAGTATTTTACTATTTGATAAGAGATCTTTAACAAGTTATAAAAATAGTTAATTAGATGATTTTATCTGTTTGATATGAAATTTTTAATAAATTATAAAAATGAAAGATCCTTATTATTGGGAATATGATGCTATAAAAACAATTAGATATAGTTAGGTCATTTTATCGGTTTGATGTGAGGTCTATAACGAGTTATAAAAATAGTTAGATCTTTTAATATATTTGTCGTAAGATCATATTAACAAATTATAAGGAGTTAGTTTTTATAAATCCACTTTATGAAAAAACATATGGCGTTTGTTTGTTTGTTTCAAATACCATAATTAATCCCATGGCATTTGGGAAAGGTTTAGTTGAATGCATATCAGAAACAATTGGGCCTAAGATCAGAGTTATCTTTTAGGCCCGTATGTCGCTCGGGAAAGGTTTAGTTGCGAGATTGATTTTTTTTTAAAAAAAAAAAAAAAATTAAAATTCTCAAAATCAAAATTATTGCTAGACTGCGTTTTTAAGAAAGAAGAGTTTTGAAATGGCTGATTTTTTTTTTTTTTTAAATCTGATTATTATTAATGTAGTTTAATTAAAAATTTATAAAATTATTAATACTCTTTGATATATAATTTTACAAACATAAGGTAGCAGTTAAGGCTTTTAAATGAAATGGTAATTTTTTTTTAATAGATTAGGTTTAATTTTTTATAAAATTTGATTGTATGTAGTCTTGGCTGCCACCATTCAATATGATATTTCAATCAAATATATTTGTAATTAGCAAGCTCTAAACATTGACGCATTCGAAAGTAGTAACTTGAAATATAGACAACAATTAATTATATAAGAACTTTATTTTATGAAATAATTTGATTTATATCTATACATATAATTTTCATTTAAAAAGGTGAGCTAGGTATTGGGTCACAATCGCATGAAGACTGTTAGACCCATGAATAACGTTAAGAACCTTTTATTTTTTGTGTGAGATTTTTAACTAAGTTATAACATGTTTCTGTTTCGTTTTTGTTTTTTTTAATATTTATGAAATATCATTATTATTGAGATCGTGATTTATAAAAATATTGGGATCCTTTATCAGTTTGATGTGAAATCTTTAAAGATATATAAAAATGGTTAGATCTTTTTACCTGTTTGATGGGAGAAATTTAACCAATTATAAAAATAGTTAGATTGTTAGATGGTTAAATATTTTTATTTGTTTGATGTGAGATATTTAACAAGTTATAAAAATGGTTAATTAGATCATTTTATCATTTTGATGTGAGATCTTTAATAAATTATAAAAAGGTTGGAACTTTTTATCTATTTAACAAGTCATGAAGGGTTAGTTCTTTACTTATTTGATGAAAGATACTTTTTATTGGATCATAATATTATATTAAGTGTGAGTTAATTTTTTTAATCTGATGAAAAATTCTTATTATTAGGTGGTTAGATATGGTTAGTTATTTTTATCTATTTAATATGAAATATTTAACCAGTTATAGGAAATGAGTTCTTTATATAGCTGATGTAAGATCTTTAATAAGTTATAAGAAGTGAGTTCTTTATTTATCTAATCTAAGAATCAGAAATTTTTTTAAGTTTTTTTCAATACAGGTCTTGTCTTGATCTTTATTCCTGATATGTATATATTTGTGTTTAGCTTTCCGCTTTTCTACTCATTGATTTTTAGGTCATTAAGTAATTGTAAAAATATTGGTAATAAAAGTACAATATATTTGTGCCATGGATATGGATGAGGATTCTTTTTTAGATTCATAATCAAAGTGAATTGAAAGAGAATCGTTTTTTCAGCCAAGCTTTGTGCGTGGGCTGAAAAGTTGAATGCAACCCAAAAACAATTGGGACTAAAGTCCGGTTTATCCTTTAGGCCCATGAGTCATTTGGGAAAAATTGAAACATTGAGTTTTTTTTTCTTTTTTTTAGATTTAAAATTATCTGTTAATTTAAACAAAATTAAAATTATTAAGAAAGAAGAGTTTAAAATGGCTGACTTTTTTTTAAAAAACAAAAGTTCTGAATGATATTAATTAAAAATTTATAAATTAGTAATACTCTTGATATATAATTTTACAAAAATAAGGTTGTAGTTAAGGCTTTACATGAAATGGTAATTTTTTTTTAATAGAATGGGGTTTAAATTTACATAAAATTTGATTGTATGTGGTCTTGGCCGCCACCATCCAATATGATATTTTAATCAAATATACTTGTAAATATGAAATCTCTCCACATTGACGCATTCGAAAGTAGTAACTTGAAATTTAGACCACACTTAAATCATATAAGAATTTTATTTTATTAAAAAAATTGATTTATATCTATACATACAAATTTTCATTTAAAAAAGATAAGGTAAGTCAATTGTTCATCCCTCATCAATTTATTTAATTGTTTTAACAAGTTATAAGGAGTGAGTTCTTTGTTTATTGATGAAAATCCTTAATATTAGGATCATGATGTTATAAACATGGTTGTTTAGGTATTTGTATCTGTTTGATTGATGTGGAGTTTTAACAAGTTATAAAAATTGTTAGATGGTTAGATTAACAAGTTCATAAAAATGATTATATTCTTTTATTATTTAATGTGAGATCTTAACAAATTATAAAAATGGTTTCATTTTATCTGCTTGATGTGAGATCTTTAAAAAAATTATAAAAATGTTAGATTTTTTATCTGTTTAACAAATTATAAGGGGTGAGTTCTTTATTTATTTTATGAAAGATCCTTATTATCAGGTGTTTGATGTGAGATCTTTCAACGGTTATAAAGGGTGAGTTTTTTTTTATTAGGATGAAAGATCTTTATTATTAGGGTAAGAATGTTATAAAATGGTTAGGTATTGTTGTTGCGTGAAAACGGTAATAAGGGTAACGCGCGAACGTGCTCAGCGCCAATGCCGCTCTTGCTTCCACGTGTGCAACGAACAATAAATTTATCTAAGTCGGAGGCGATGATCCACGTAAGAGGTAACTTGCGTAGGTGTTCTGCTATGTAGGTGGTCACCTGCGCAAAAGAGTAAATAGCACCGGTGTGGTGCCGGGCTAACACCCTCCGATGCTTAAGTTAGAGCAGCTAGTGTGCCAAGCAAATGAGGAATGAAAAAATGAATTCCCTTTTGGCCATTTCTCATCTCCTATTTATAGGAGTGGAAATGGATGATGTCATCAAGTTACGTGTCACACACGGATTAGTCCATGCGTTAGGTCTTGATTGGGTGTAAGTGTGTAGGTGGCTGGTGCGCACCTACGCTTCTCTGAGGTGGGGGGTAGATACGCACAACACAGCAGCGCAGCAGCGGAGCTTCTTACTTGGACACTTAGTCGATATTTCGTCGAGATGGGTCCGCGTCCATACGCACCTGCGAGCTTGTCACTCCATCATTAATTAGATGGTCGTGCCTCGCGGTCCTTGACACTTGAGACGACTGCGGACTACTCTTGATGTTACATTCTCCGCTAGTGGTAGGGGTGTAAATCGGTCGGTTTCGGTCGGTCGGAGTCGGTTTTAGTCGGTTTTGCACAAAAAATATTCACCACCGCCGCCGACTGAAAAATTGGAAAAAGGGATTAGCACCGACCGGCCGACCGATCGGTCGGTCGGTTTTGGTCGGTTTTACCTTGGCGGTCGGTCGGGGAGGTCGGAGTAGGCAAATTTTTTTTTTTAAACCGACAGATTTTGGTCGGTTTTGGGTAATTCAAAACCGACTCCGACCGAATTGGTCGGTTTCTCCGACCGACTTTATCGGTTTCGGTCGGTTTCTTCGGTTTCGTCGGTTTTTCGGTTTTAATTTACACCCCTAGCTAGTGGTGGAAGTTGGGTCTGTAGTGCGTGGCTTGCTCGAGTAACTAGGCTTACATGCATAGACCGAAAGAGTTTGATAATTCTGCGTGTCTTCTTGTATGCTCGACACGTGGTCATTTTACTCTTACTGATATTTCACCCATAACAGGTATAATTAGATAATTTTATTTGTTGGATGAGAGATTTTTATAAGCTATAAGAAGTGAGTTCTTCATTTATCTGATGAAAGATCCTTGTTAGGATAATACAATCCTTATTATTAAGAGCTCATGATGTTATAAAAATGGATATATATTTTTATGTGTTTAATGTGAGATCTTTATCAATTTATAAAGAAGTAAGTTCTTTATTTACTTGATGAAAAATCCTTATTATTTAGGATCATGATGTTATAAAAATGTCTAAATATGGTTAGATATTTTTATCGGTTAGATATGAGATCTTTAACAAGTTATTTGAAGCAAGTCTAAAATGATTAGATCATTTTATCAGTTTGATGTAAGGTCTTTTGCAAGTTATAAAAATGGTTAGATCTATTTATTTATTTGGGTGAGATCTATCACAAGTTCTAAGGAGTAAGTTTTTATAAATCCACTATACGAAATCCATATGCGTTTGTTTCAAATACCTAGTCAATCCAATGGCACATTGTGATGATAAATTGAACCAAGTAAAGTTATTTTCTCTAACCACAAAAAAAATAAAAATCACTCTCTTTTATCTTTACATGAAATGGTACTTTTTTTTTAATATGATAGGTTTAAATTTACATAAAATTTGATTGTATGTGGTATTGTTAGCTGCCACCATCCAATATAATATTTCAATCAAATCTACTTAATAATTATGCAATCTCTAAATTTTGACGCATTCTAAAGTAGTAACTTGAAATATAGACTACAATTAATCGTATAAGAATTTTATGCATTCGAAAGTAGTAACTTGAAATATAGACTACAATTAATCGTATAAGAATTTTATTTTATTGAAAAAATTGATTTTATTGTAGATAGGTTAGGTATTTTTTTTATCTATTTGATCTGAGATCTTTAACAATTATAAATAGTGAGTTTTTTTTTATCTGATGAAAGATTTTTATTATTAGATCGTTAATATGGTGTTAGATATTTTTTATCTATTTGACGTGAGATTTTTAACAAGTTATAAAAAGTGAGTTATTTATTTATTTGATGAAAATCCATGTTATTAAGATCATCATGTTATAAAAATGGTTGGTTACATATTTTTATATGTTTGGTGTGAGATCTATAACAATTTATAAGAAGTGAGTTCTTTATTAATATAATGAAAGATCCTTATTATTAAGATATGATTAGCTATTTTATTTGTTTAATGTGAGATCTTTAATAATTTAAAAGAAGTGATGAAAGATCGTAAATGATAGGATCATTTTATCAGTTTGATGTGAAGTCTTTCATAAGTTATAAAAATGGTTAGTTCTTTAACAAGTTATAAGGAGTAAGTTTTTATAGATTCACTTTATGAAAAAACATATAGAGTTTGTTTCAAATACCCTAGTCAATCTCAAGGTGTTAAAAGTCGATGTCGATAGAAATATCGAGCTTCAAATTTACGGATGTTGTAATCTCAAGTTCCCTCTCTGACCTCACTCAATCGTATCAATGGAGTATTCAAGAATGGACTAAGAAGAAGAAACAAGAAGAAGTCTATTTTATTCCAGCCTTTTCTTTCTCAGCTTACACAAATGAAATAGGATATGAAAACTGAAAACTAACTAATTACATTTCAGCTTTTATACTAAGTTGCATAAGCCCTAAGTAGTTAGTTACAAATCTGTTTTATATCCAAACTAATTAACAATCTCCACCTTTGGATTAATACAGATTTTCAAACTAACATATTCTTCTCTTTTCTCATTACCCCAGCATTCTCCAAGCAGTAGTCTAGTTTCTGTTGAGTCACTACCTTGGTTAACATGTCAGCCAAGTTCTTTGTAGTGTGGACTTTAACCACTTCAACATCCTTATTCTCAATTACTTCTCTAATGAAATGAAGCTTTATATCCACATGCTTAGATCTCTCATGAAATTGCTGGTTTCTAGTAAGGTATATGGCACTTTGATTGTCACAGTTTATCTTCACTGTCTTCTGCACAATGCCAAATTCTGCTGCTATGCCTTTGAGCCATATTGCTTCTTTTGTAGCATCAGCAAGTGCCATAAACTCTGCCTCTGTTGTAGACAAGGCAACAACAGCCTGTAAAGAAGCTCTCCAACATATGGTGTTCTCTCCTAGAGTGTAAATGTACCCAGAAATTGATCTCCTTTTATCAAGATCTCCACCATAATCAGCATCCACATATCCTTCTATTTCTGAACTTGAGCTCTTTCTATAAACCAGACCAATGTCAGATGTTCCTTTCAAATACCTGAGGATCCACTTCACTGCTTCCCAGTGTCTTCTCCCTGGTTTGGCCATGTATCTACTAGTCCAAGCTTGCTGCAAATGCAAGGTCTGGTCTAGTACAGACCATTAGATACATTAAACATCCCACTGCATTTGAGTAAGGAACTGATTTCATGTAGTTTATATGTTCCTCTTCATTTTCCTTTGGTGAATTCTCAGCTGACAATTTGAAATGCTGAGCCAAAGGACTCTTCACAGATTTGGCTTCTTGCAATTTGAATCTGGATAAGATGTTCTGGCAATAAGTTTCTTGATTCAGATACAGTACTCCAAGAGGTCTATTTCTAACAATCTCCATACCCAAAATTCTGTTTGCTTCTCCCAAATCTTTCATATCAAATTCAGAGTTTAGGAAGGCTTTTACATTATTCAATTCTGTTTTGTCATTTGCAGCCAATAGCATATCATCTACATAAAGTAGCAGATATACCTTCTTCCCTGCCTCCTTTTCCCTCAAATATACACAGCTATCATACATGCTTCTTTTGAACCCATTCCTTGTGATAAACTCATCAAACTTCTTGTACCAGCACCTTGGAGCTTGCTTTAGGCCATATAGGGACTTTTTAAGCTGACACACCAAGTCTTCTTTGCCCTTCACCTCAAAGCCTTGTGGTTGACACATAAAGATCTTTTCTTCTAATGTTCCATGTAGAAAGGCAGTCTTAACATCAAGTTGGTGTAGTTCTAAATCATCTTGGGTTACAATTGATAAGAGAAGTCTGATTGAAGTGTGTTTGACTACAGGAGAAAACACTTCATAATAGTCTATTCCTTCTCTTTGTGTGAACCCCTTTGCAACAAGTCTTGCTTTGTATCTCATTGGCTGCACACCCTTGATTTCCTCCTTTCTTTTGTATATCCACTTGCAAGCTATGAGTTTCTGATTTTCTGGTTTTTGAACAAGAACCCATGTTTGGTTCTTCTCTAATGAAGTCATTTCATCCTTCATTGCTTCAATCCAGTGACTGGCTTCAGAGCAGTTGATGGCTTCTTCAAATGTCTGAGGTTCTTCACTACATATATCTGTCACCACATTTAAGGCAAATGCAGTGATATCATCATCTTCATATCTGCTGGGAGGTCTAATATTTCTCCTCTCCCTGTCTCTTGCTATGGAGTAGTTTGTTGTCTGATCTGATTCCAACACTCCCTCATTCTCCTGCTCTACCACAGCTTGCTCTTGAGGTTGATTTTCTATGTGTTGTTCATCATCAGATTGCTCCACCTCAACTACAGTGTTGCTCTTATCTGATTTTGATACTTGATTTATGGCTGCTTGTGTATCACTCCCTGCTAAGAACATTGTTCTTTCTTGAAAAATCACATCTCTACTGATCATGCATCTCTTCTCTATTGGATTCCACAGTTTAAAACCCTTTACACCCTCTGGATAACCCAAGAACATGCACTTTACTGCTCTAGGCTTCAATTTCCCTTGAGACAGATGCATATATGCAACACAGCCAAATACTCTAAGGTTGTCTATCTTTGGTGGATGTCCAGACCATTTTTCTTCAGGAGTCAGGAAGTTTAATGATGCATTTGGTGTTCTATTAATTGTATAGACTGTTGTAGACACAGCTTCTGCCCAAAATTTATCACTCACACCAGAATCAGAAATAATGCATCTTACCTTTTCAAGAATTGTTCTGTTCATTCTTTCTGCAATGCCATTTTGTTGAGGAGTCAGCCTTACTGTTTTGTGCCTCAAAATTCCATTGCTTCTACAGAATTTGTTAAATTCTTCTCCACAGAATTCCAGCCCATTATCTGTCCTCAAGCATCTTACTTTCTTCCCTGTTTGGTTCTCCACCATGATCTTCCATTCTTTAAACTTTCCAAAGGTCTCATCCTTTGTTTTTAGAAAGTAGACCCATGTTTTTCTTGAGTAATCATCTACCAAGGATAAGAAATATCTTGATCCATTCATTGACTGTGATTTAGTAGGCCCCCACAAGTCAGCATGAATGTAGTCTAGGATTCTCTTTGTTGTATGTTCTCCCTTTTTGAAACTTAGCCTCTTTGTCTTCCCCATGATGCAATGTTCACAGAAAGTAAGGTTGTCAGCTACTTTTGCAGGAAGGATCTTCTGTTTTGCCAATTCTATCATCCCCTTATGACTAATATGTGACAACCTTTTGTGCCAAATGTCTGATTCACTTAGTTCATCAGATTCCACCACCAAAGCTTCTTGTTTTGGGATTGTATCCATGATGATGTATAGACCATTTTGTTTTTGGGCCTTCAAGAGTATCTTTCCATCTTTCATGATTTCTATCATGCCTTCTTTTCCATGATAGCTACAACCTTGAGAATCCAGAACTCCCAAAGAGATTAAATTTCTCTTTAAGGTTGGTACATGTCTCACATTGTGCAAGATTCTTCTATCTCCTCCTTGCAGCATGATTTCCACAGTTCCAATACCTTCTACTTCACAGGTATGGTTATTGCCCATGAAGACTGAACCACCTTTCCATGTTCTATATGAGATAAACCATGTCTTTGTTGGTGTCATGTGGTAAGAACATCCTGAGTCCAAGACCCAGTTTTCACTTCTTGGCCTATCCTTCATGTCTTGTGTGTTTGATTCTGCTGCAAGGGCCTCTGTGAAGAAAGACCCATCTTCCACTACTGCTGCTTCAGCACTTTCTTTTCTTTCAAAATTTCTGCCTCTTCTTCTCTCAGGACAATTTCGTTTGAAATGTCCTTCTTTATGGCATATAAAGCATTTATATGGCCCCTTCACCTCTTTCCCATTTGATTTCCATTGATTCTTGAAGTTCTTTGTAAATTGCTTCTTGCCTCTACCATGTGCATAAAGACTGTCTCCCTCACCATTCCCCTTTCCTTCAGAAACCAATTCTAACTCTTTTGATTTCACTGCTGAAAGGATTTCGCTCACAGTGAGTTTCTCCCTGCCATACTTCATAGCAGCCTTGACATCTTTGTAATCTCCAGGTAAAGAATTCAGCAAAATTATGGCTTCATTTTCTTCTTCGAGTGGGTCTCCAAGATTATTGAAATCTACAATAAGCTTCTTGAAATCATCCAAGTTTTCAGTCAATGTCTTCGATGACAACATTTTGAAAGTAAATACCTTTTCTTTCACATAGATCTTATTTGATAGGTCTTTTGCCATGTAAATTGAATTGAGTTTTTCCCAGATCTTCAATGCCGTATCCTCCTCTGAAACTTGCCTTAACACGTTGTCTGCCAGATTCAAGATTAGCACGCTATGTGCATTATCAAGAACTGTTTGTTTGTGTTCTTCTGTGGTTCCAGCCGGCCATTTTGGGGTCTCTTCTAACGCAGTCAAGGCTTTCTTTTGAACCAGAATTGCCCTCATCTTCAATTTCCAGAGACTGAAGTCACTTGCCCCATCAAACTTCTCTACTTCGTATTTTGATTTCGCCATGGATGTCTTCAAGCTTTTGGATCTCTTTTCCTTGATGCTCTGATACCAATTTGTAATCTCAAGTTCCCTCTCTGACCTCACTCAATCGTATCAATGGAGTATTCAAGAATGGACTAAGAAGAAGAAACAAGAAGAAGTCTATTTTATTCCAGCCTTTTCTTTCTCAGCTTACACAAATGAAATAGGATATGAAAACTGAAAACTAACTAGTTACATTTCAGCTTTTATACTAAGTTGCATAAGCCCTAAGTAGTTAGTTACAAATCTGTTTTATATCCAAACTAATTAACAGATGTGTCGATGGACATATCGATGTCGACGGATATTTGGATAAAATAATAAAAACGATGAAAACTTAAATGAATACTCAGAATTAATCAATGAAACTTGAACTACCATTTAAATAAGTCATAATTAATCATATAAGTAAGTTATGCACTCATAAATGATATTTAACTTCGAGAAAATAAAAAATTCATTAGATTAAAGAGAGAAATAAAAAGAATAAATTAAAAGTTTTAGAAAAATTAAAGAGATAATGAACTAAAAGTTAGTAATAAATTAAATAGAGAATGATTAAAATAAAAAAGTAAAAAAAGAACAAAAGAAAGAGGGTGATTAATGATAGTTCAGTAGTACTCCGATGGAAATGTCGATAATGTCGAAGATATTGTTTATCTCCGTTTAAAAAGACGAACCCCTATTTTAGAGACATATCGACGGAGACATTTAATACCCTCAATCCCATGGTATTTGGGAAAGGTTTAGTCGAATGCATATCAGAAACGCTATTTCAAATACATAGTCAATCCCATGATCTTAGGTTGAGTTTTTTTAAAAATTAAAATTATCTGTTATTTTAAACAAAATCAAAATTAAAGAAGAGTTTTGAAATGGCTGAATTTTTTTTTTTTTTTTTAAATCTGATTGATATTAATGATATTTAATTAAAAATTTATAAAATTATTAATACTCTTGATATATAATTTTACAAATATAAGGTAGCAGTTAAGGTTTTTAAATGAAATGGTAAACTTTTTTTAATAGAATTGGAATTTTATTATGTGGTCTTTGGCTGCCACCATCCAATATGATATTTCAATCAAATATACTTATAATTAGCAAGCTCTAAACATTAACGCATTCGAAAGCTGTAACTTGAAATATAGACCACAATTAATTATATAAGAACTTTATTTTATCAAATAATTTGATTTATATCTATATATATAAATTTTCATTTAAAAAGGTGAGCCAGATATTGGGTCACAATCTTATGAAGGTTGTTAGACCCATGAATAAGGTTAAAGATTTATAAAAATGGATAGATTTTTTATCTGTTTGATGAGAGAACTTTAACCAGTTATAAAAAATAGTTAGATTAGGTATTTTTATCTAATCTAACTATAAAAATAGTTAGATATTTTTATATGTTTGATATAAAATCTTTAATAAGTTATAAGAAGTGAGTTCTTTATCTATTGATCCTGAAACTATCTATGTTTTGTTAAGACAGGTCTTTGTCTTGATCTTTATTCCTGCTATATATGTTTGTGTTTGGTTTCGGCTTTTCTTCTCTTTGATTTTTAGGTTATTAAGTAGTTATAAAATATTAGGATTGTGGATTTGAATATAGCTCAATGTTGATAATAAAAGTATAATGTATTTATGCCATAGATATAAATGAGGATTCTTTTTGAGCTTCATAATCAAAGTGAATTGAAAGAGAATCGTTTTTTCAGCCAAGCTCTGTGGACTGAAAAGTTGAATGCAACCCAAAAACAATGGTGACTAAGGTCCGCTTTATCCTTTAGGCCCGTGAGTCATTTGTGATTTTTTTTTTTTTATTTCCAACCATTTGGGAAATTGAAACATTGAGATTTTTTTTTTTAGATTTAAAATTCTCCGTTAATTTAAACAAAATCAAAGTTATTGAGAAAGAAGAGTTTTGAAATGGCTGACTTTTTTGAAAAAAAATTCTGAAAGATATTAATTAAAAGGGTAAAATGCAAATAAGACCCATGTGGTCTTTTCAAAATGCATGAACACCCCCTGTACTTTGAAAATGGCAAATCGCACCCCTGTGGTTCCAATTTTTTTCAATCAGACCCCTCCCCTTCAATGTCAATAATTTTCTTTTAGTCATAACTTCTTCGTTTGAACTCCGATTTAGACGATTCAAGATGTTTTGGAATCCTCATTTCAGGATCTACATAAATGTCACTTCAAAACTTTGAAATCATTAATAAATAAAAGATTTTATTAACATCGAAACACTAGGTATGATTGACATCGTTAATTCTTTTGATTATTGATGATTTCAAAGTTTCGAATAGACGATTATGTAAAGCCGGAAATGAAGATTCCAAAACATCTTGAATCGTCCAAATCGGAGTTCAAACGAAGAAGTTATGGCTAAAAGAAAATTATTGACATTGAAGGGGATGAGTCTGATTGAAAAAAATTGAAACCACAGGGGTGCGATTTGCCATTTTCAAAGTACAGGGGGTGTTCATGCATTTTGAAAAGACCACAGGGGTCTTATTTGCATTTTACCCTAATTAAAAATGTATAAATTATTAATACTCTTGATGTATAATTTTACAAAAATAAGGTTGCAGTTGAGGCTTTACATGAAATGGTATTTTTTTTTTTAATAGAATAGGGTTTAAATTTACATAAAATTTGATTATATGTGGTCTTGGCTGCCACCATCCAATATGATATTTTAATCAAATATATTTGTAAATATGCAAGCTCTCCACATTGATGCATTCGAAAGTTGTAATTTGAAATATAGACCACCCTTAAATCATATAAGAATTTTATTTTATTAAAAAATTTGATTTATATCTATACATACAAATTTTTATTTAAAAAAAAACAGGTAAGTCAATTGTTCATCCCTCATCAATTTATTTAATTGTTAACAAGTTATAAGAAGTGAGTTTTTTATTTATCTGATAAAAAACATTATTTATTAAGATCATGATGTTATAAAAAAGGTTGGTTAGGTATTTGTATCTGTTTGATTGATGTGAGATTTTAATAAGTTACAAGAAATGAGTTCTTAGTTTATCTGATGAAAAATGGGAAATTTGCCCCATTGAAACCCCCCCCCAAAAAAAAAAAAAAAAAAACCTCTCATCTCCCTCACTTTATTTTCCTCCAACTAAACTCATCTTTCTCATTTTTTAATCTCAAAAAACTTTATTTATCTACAAATTTTTCAATCATATTGCTTAAAGGGTTCACATCTGAATCAAATATTGAATTCATATTTCGCTTTTGCTAAAAAAGTAATACAAATATAAATGTTTTATAATGTAAAAAATCATCAAGATTTGAGTGTTTAAAAAAAATGGAATTTTGGACCAGGATGGAAGACCGAGATGGGAATTTTGGACCAACATAGAGGACCGAGATGGGAATTTTAGATCGAGATGGTTCTCATCTTGGTCCATCTTAGACCGAGATGAGAACCTTAGACCAAGATGGTTTTCATCTCATCTCATCTTGGTCCATCTTAGACCCAGATGAGAACCATCTCGGACTAAGATGGACCGGAAGGATCAAAATGAGACCAAGATGAGAAGATAGACCGAGATGAGAACCATCTTGGTCTATCTCAGTCCATCTTGGTCAAAAATTCTCATCTTGGTCCTCCATCTTGGTCCAAAATTCCCATCTTGGTCCAAAATTCTACATTTTTTTTGTAAATCACTTAAATCTAGATGAATTTTTACATGATAAAACATTTATATTTGTATTACTTTGTTAACAAGAGCGAAAGATGAATTCAATATTTAATTTAGATGTGAACCACTTGAAGCAAATTATTGAAAAGTTTGTAGAGAAATAAAGTTTTTTTAGATTAATAAATGAGGAAGATGTGAGATGAGAAAGATGAGTTTGGTGGGGGAAAATAAAGTAAGGGAGAGAAATGAAAGTTTTGGGGGAAATAAAGTAAAGATATGTTTGTATTTTCACAAGGTAGTGATGATGTCATAAGGTCAATAAAATTATAAGAGTGAGGGGAGGATCTATTAACTTTATAAGGGAAATTTGAAGGTCAATGGAGTAAATTTCCCATGAAAAATCAGGAATGCTGTAACAACCCCAAATTCCCAAAACATGGAAATTGACTTAAATGCAGCGGAAACATAATTTACAACTCAAAATTCAATACTTTTCGTTTAGAGTCAAAACTAAACATAACTTTATTTCGTTCACAATACAATTTCCATAAATCCAAAATCCATCAATAAAGTTTTATTTGAGCTCAGTTTAAAACAAAACAGTTCAAATCAATTATTCAAAGTTTTGGAATAAACTAAACATGAAAATCAACATAACTAATAAAAAAAAAAAAAAATCCCAATGGTTCATTAAACAAAAACGAAACAAACACGCCGGCTTGTAAATCCAAGCCCAGCCAGTCACCATCCATGATCCCGTCATTTGCTAGATTTCTTCTTTTTATTACCTGAAAAAAAAACATTGTAGCATCATGAGGCTACGCCCAGTGAGAATAAAGTTAATTTAAGAGCAATGCCATGAGAAACTTTCTAAATTCCTTAAGTCCGTAATCGTCCTCACAACTTCCAATCACTCTCAACTTCCAAGGCATAATCTCAACTCTAGAGAAAATCCCATTCTTTTAAGTTTTATCACCCAATGCCTTAGCTCCACTTTATTCGCAATTAAAGTGAGCCGCACACTCAAAGTATTGAACCCGTGTCACCACGATTCAACTTTTGAGTTATTCTTCTTATGAGTTTGCAAGACTCACAAGCGAACCTACAAGTTTATTCT
Source organism: Gynostemma pentaphyllum (assembly GCA_028015215.1). NCBI lineage: Eukaryota > Viridiplantae > Streptophyta > Magnoliopsida > Cucurbitales > Cucurbitaceae > Gynostemma > Gynostemma pentaphyllum. Next base: position 16,004,249 of record CM051350.1, on the reverse strand, counting down.
CTCCCATTGATCAAATGGAATGAACCTACCCCGTTAAGTGTAATTAAGTTGTGCACAACTCTAATTCACCCCTTAACGGTTTATTCTTCATTAAGTATGGCCCTACTTAATGCGAACCTACAACCACATTATCTAAGGCATCGAATAATGTGATTCTTAAGAAAGCATCACTACCAGAATGCTTGACAAAGCCTAGGCCCAGTTTCTAGCTTAGAAAACCCGTTTCCTCCTAAAACTGACCTTAAATAGGCTAAATCTCAAAAATTCTAAATTCTGGAAAATCAATGTAATTACAGCATTTAAAGGGTCTAAAAATGCCTAAAATCAGATCTCTAACTCACAAGATGATTCCCCAAAGAAAACCCACTCCAAAAAGCCAAACTAGCTTAACTAGTGCGGTTTTACTTCTTTTTCGGCGCTAACCGATAAGGAAATTTTAACAAAATTTTCCAGCAGCTTTAAAGACTTAAGAACAGCCCTTAAGTCATCTAGATACACTTAAGAATCATCCAAAAATAATCCCCCACCTAAACTCCCAAGAAAAGGTCTTCGACTGGACTAATCTCCATCTAAGGCTCTATTGATCCTTCTACATTTACATCAAATTCCAGCAGCTTTTCTAAGTCTTAAAACATCCAAAAAGTGACCAGAAATCATATAATTATCACCTTAAAATCACTCAACAAGAAAATCCAATTGTATCAACAAATAATATCATCCAAAAGCATGCATGCCATTTAATTCTCATATCCTTAACTCCAATTCACAAACATACGATTATTCAATTCATGCTTAATACATCACACCAAATATTTTACTCCAATCACACAACCCAGAAACAATCATTCTTATAAAGAAACAGAAAATTAAGCATGCCATTGATCAAAGATTAACTAAATTCTCACCTTAGATTCTTGAATTTTTTTCAAGAATTAAAAATCTTCTTTCCAAGAAATCTTACAACCTCTCTTGTAAGTTGGATAATCATTTCTCAAATCTCATCCTCACTGCAAGGAAAAGCCTTTCTACATCTATACGAAAAATTTACAAAGTAAATCGATCAAAACAGGATAAAAACCTAATGGATCCGAACTGGTTTTGGCTCATAATATTTTCTACATAAGCCTGATTACTACGAAACTAAGCTCAATGGAAGGAGAACGAAAAATCAATCGAAATAGACAGCTTACTTGCGTAAATCGGAGTCCGAATGAGGAAGTTATGGCCAAAATACTTCTTGAGGTTGTCTTTTGGCGAAAATTGAAGAAAATTTGATAAAGGGAGGCTGATTTTCGGAAAAATGAGGAGGAAGATGATGGTTTTAGGGTTTAATCCCGGTTACAAATAATTACGAAAATGCCACTACACTAAAATAATCATAACTCATTCACCGGGACTCCGAATGATGATCCGTCGGTTGCGTTGGAATCGTAATAACGATACGATCAAAATCATGTAAAAATATTAAAGTAAACTTGTGGTTTTAATTTTGAGGTTTGGGAAATTATCAAAATACCCTTGGTAACGGGTCGTTACAGATGCTATAAAAATGGTTAGATATGCTAAGATCAGGAGAAATAATTCCATGAGCCCAGCACAATGAGGCTGGTCCTTTATATGTTGACATTTGTCCATGGATGGAACAATAACTAAACGACAACGAATTTTTAAAGCCAATATTTCTTTTCTTTTCTTTTCACCCCAGGGTAGGGAAAGAGAGCGGCGCTGGAAAGTAAATTTATCAACCAGTATTTTTTTTTCAAAAAAGAAAAACATAATTTAAAACCAAAGAAGATCTTAAAGAATACGAAATGGGTCTTTAGACAAGTCAATTTTCACTCTTAACTGTAAAAAAAACCATTTTAACTGTAAAATTAAAAATTACAAAAGTATTAAAAATATTAAAAAATAATATTTTTTTAACATTTTTTTAATTAATAAATTTACTAAAAAATAGTAAACACTAATCGAACTTGAAAATCTATGGTATTTTAATACATCCCAATAAAATAACCTAAAAATTAACAATTAGATTCATCATTCTACACTATAAAAGAAAAATAAATAATGAAAACTGTGTGGGATATTTCTTTCTCACACAGTTGAGCACGCTTCATCACGTGCCAATTTCTCTACAACGTGGCTACCTGAAACAGAAAGAACTAACAATCAGAGGGGTACCTGTGTGGTACCAGTTAAGGACCCTCCGACGATCAAGTTAGGTGGTGGTAAGTGAGAAGTAGATTGCGCCGCAAGATAATATTAGGGTTTTGGAATGTGTGAACTTACTTGATTTGATAGGTCAAGTGAACCTTTATAGTCTTTTGATCGTGGGCCTCTTGACTGGGCTAGTGCTAGACTAGGCTTAATGGATCTTTTAAAGGCCCAATGAGGAGTAGCTCCTCCAGGCGGTGATCCGGATGGGTTTGGACCCAAGTGGGCCGGTCTGATGTACACGGCCCGTATGAGGGCTATTTTTACCCTAGTTTAACCTTATTTCCTAGATCGGAAAGTCTGGTGCAGGGAATAGTTGAAGGGATGATTTACTAAAATAGCGGAAATTTATTTAGTAAATTTATTAACATTTAATAACGGATCTATTAACATCATGCAATTTGTGAAAAACATATAGATTCATGCTTATATTTTCGAAAATTAAAATCAAACCGAAACTTACATTGAGTAAAATATGGAGGATCGGTTGGAGGTTTCTTTACAGCATCAATCCTCAGCAACACCGGATCTTCTATGCTATATCCCGATCGAAAGCAAAACCGACTTGTGGGAATCGAACCGGAAGAACAAACGAAGAATAAATTTCTTCTAAATATTTCCCTAAGGAAAATCGGCAATTGGGCAAAAACTTGAAGAGAGAATTTTCACTTTTCTAATTAAAGTGAGTAGTAGTGTGTAAAATATGAATCCCAATGGTCATATTTATAGGAAAATATGATATCTAATCTAATTAGATAAGCTTATCTCCTAATTATTAAAATAATAGAAAAAGTTAAATATATATATAAATTGATTTTGCCTTCAGCTTGCGCCGCTACCAAGTTTTATAAAATAAAACTTTATAATCATATATATTCGTGCTCACGCCAAATCCAAAGTTTTTTATATATATATAAATATATATATATATATATATATATATATATAATTAGAAAAAATTCAAATAATAATTTCTAATTAAATACATTTAGCCAAAAATTAATATATTAATTACCATTGAATCTTATTCAATTAATTAATTATTTTGGCCCAAAATCAATTTGTTTCTTAAACCAATTGTATTTAATTCTCTCTAATATTTATTATTAAATTAAATAAACTCATTATTTAATTAATAATATTAATTATTAATTTTCATTTAAATAAAATCATTATTTAAATAATTAATAATATTAACATTAATTTTCGTTTAAATAATTTATTTATTTAAACAATTAATTTTGCCGTACAATATTATAATTGATATGTAATATTAATTTCCATTTAAATAAACTTTTTATTTAAACAATTAATATTGTATCAATAATAATAATAATAATATTAATTTTCATTTAAATAATCTCATTATTCAAATAATTAATATTGCCTAATTTTAAGTAAATTCAAATATTTAAATTATTTGTTCTTCCTAAGTTAAATTAATAACTTAGTTTTTCTACAACGATATTTGGGCTAGCATAGGGACCCGATGGACCTATAAATCATGAGCTTAATAATTAGTCAATTAAGTGATTAACTCATAATCAATTAATTACTTATTATCTAACTATGAATAATTCCACTATAGATTCATAGCTGAACTCCCCTCACTATAGATGAGTTATGTCCATTTAGTTTATCTTTTATTTATATCTGTGATATATCCTTCACGTGGAACCCTCATAATTACAGGCGGATTAAATTTACCGTTTTGCCCCTGTAATTACCGCTTTATCCTTGTGTTCCCGCTGATTCTCCAATGAAAATTATCTTTAGTCGAACTAGAGATAATATACTTCTATGATCAATAGAAGTCGTGGCGCCGCTTGTTCATGTCTCGAATCAGTACATCAAGGGAGTTTCCTAAAGTTCCTAAAATGTTTAGGTATCGCACTGATACCGTTAATTTATAGGAAAGTTATGAATTCCATCTTGTGAAAATGAGTTCTCAACTACTTATCTAGCCATGTTCCCAAAACAGAAGTGTATTGAGCGTTCTTACAGATCGCTCTCAACCATGTGAATCAAAGAACATAACTCCACAAATAGGAGTCCGCATTTCACTCAAGATTGAGATCTATCACAGTTGATAAACTTAGTTTGATATTCGATCATTTCTCGTAAACGGTACTAATGAGAAATTTGATCGAAAATCGTGGTCCTGTCTTATACAATCAACATTGCATATGATACTTCCATTTCATGTCTCCCACATGAATGATCAGGATTAGATCATTTGTCTATAAAAAAATGCAAAGTTATCAACAGTGTTACCAGGATAAGGTTCCCAAACGTTATCCATTTATTGTAGACACTTTTAAGTTACTCATCTCTACTTTAATCCTCTCGTATGACTCACATACTAAGTCGTGATTTCATAAGAGTAACTTAGGGTTTACTATTTGAATGTTTGATATCAATATATTTCCATATATTCTTAATATCGTCAATTGATACAATCTAGATAATATAAAGAACTTATGTTTATTTATTTAATTTATTCGAAATAAATTATTATAATTAAATAATTACAAGTTATAGGACATCATTTCTAACAAATACGACCAAACAACACTTGAAAAAACGACCAGACAGTCGCCTAAAATAGTGACCACCTGGTCGTAATTTAAGTTGTAGACAAGTGACCAGTTGGTCCATAAAAAAAGTGACCACATGGTCGTTTATATTAGTGACCAAATGGTCACCTTCTTAAGTGACCATTTGGTAGTTTGATCATCATCCCAAGACGACTATCTGGTCTTATAAATTGCGACCAGCTCGTCTTATATTTTATAAATTGCGACTAGGTGGTCACCAATGTAATTTAATTTGTAAATATTATTATTTTTATTTTATTGTTTAAATTGAATTATTTAATTTGTAAATATTATTTTTATTTTATTTTATTTAAATTTATTTATTTATTTTAATTATTTAATTAAATAATTAAATATTTATTTATTTAATTAATTAAATATTTAATTATTTATTTAAATTAAATAATAAAAAAATGGAATAAAAATAAAAATATATACAAATAAATTTCCAAAAGAATGTACTATACAAGAAAAGAAATCTAAACTACTGCGGAGGATCAGGGGATGGTGGAGGCAGCGCCGAAGATGATGAACCGGGATCTCAGGGTCCAAAGAACGCAACTAATGCAGCTGCGACCTGGGCCTGAACCTAAACATGAACATCCGCCTGAATCGCAGTGACTCGAGCATCGAAGTTGCTGCACATATCGTCCAGCTCGGTGTGCAGCTGTTGAACCTCCTCTCGAAGCTGCTGCTCAGTCGGAGAAGGACCGGAACTCGTGCTCGCTTTGATGCGCTGAGGCCGAGGCACGTTGGCGTATAGTCGTCTCCCGTACGAGCCGAGCCCAGGAACTGATCCATCATACCAAACCCCTCCAGCAGCCTCCAAGAACGCCTCTCTACGGTCGTCCTGAGTCTGTTGCAAGTCTAGTTTGGGCAACCGCTGACTCAAACAATCCTTGAAACGTTCCTAAACATTTAAAATTCAGAAAAATAAAATATTTAACATATAAGTTAGAAAAAATTGTAAACAAAAAATAATAATTGAAAAAATTATTAAATACCTGAACTTCTTTCGCCTTCCCGTCGACGATCGTCCCGCCCTTCTTCGTGTGAAGAACGAGGTGCAGCTCATCAGGCGGGACAGTGCGACCGTGCTTCGCTGCCTAAAAATATTAGAGATTGAAGACGAAAAAATAAATTAATAACTAATTTAAGAAATAAAACAAGAAAAAAGTACATAAAAAAGCAAAAAAAAAAAAGAAACTTATCAATCGACGATGGTGCTCGTCGTGGGTCTGGGCCACGCCTGTGTGTTTCGTGGGATTCTTCTCGTGGTTGGCTTTACTCCTCCTTGACACTGCCTTGCCCTCGGGAGTGTTCAAGCTCGCGATCAGCCGCGCGTGGTCCTCCTCGCTTATCCACACGGGTCAGTTTGCTGCTTGCTTTCTACACGCCCGGTAAATGAGGTCCTTGAATCGATCCTGGACGTGATTGTCCCATAGGGGGAACAATCTACCGTCCGTGATGTCGGGATCGATAACAGGAAACTTGCCCTGAAAAAATTCAAATAAAAAATTGTTAAAATAATAAATTTATTTTTACAAATTTCAAAATTAATTAATTATAAAAATAAATGATGTTATTTACCTTCCAATTGTCGTACATCAGACGTTTCTCCATTGTCGGAATCTTCTGCCAGCGAAACTCGCTGGGTAAAGGCATGCTCTAGAGGACCTCGCGAAACCGTTTTGAAACGGTTGTATGTGGTTGTACTCTGCAAAAACATAAAAAATATTGTGATATTACATTAGAATTTAACAATACTATTTGTTAAAAAAAAAGAAAAACATAATTTATAAAATGTTTAAATATTTAAAAATTAATTAATTTTAACAATAAATAAAATTACTTGCGTATTCCCTTCAATCCGAAGGGTAGAGTATGCGGCCCGAGGAGGCTGCGTACCAGAAGTAGATGGTCCTGCTGGATCGTGCTGGGATGCAGACCCTGATGCCCCCGCGAAAGTCGTGGCCTGGGAGTTCTACGACAATCGTGTTGCGCAGGCTGGGACTCAAGGACTGCATCATCGAGAGTGGCAGCAACTCCCGACTCGTAAACGAAGAGGAGGTCGTCCCACTCGATTGTAGTCGTCCGCATAAGGGCGGCAGCGCGATGGCGGTGAGGAGTCGCGTCATCAATCTCGTTGTCAGACTCGTCTGCCTGGGGAGGACGTCGTCTGCCCGTCATAACCCTACAACTAAACTAAACTAATTTAATACTAAGTAATTAAAATAATTAAATTTATTAAATTAATTAAATAATTTTAAGTAAAGTAAATTAATTTAACTAAAAAAATTAATTAATTAATTAAACAAAACTAAACTAATTAATTAAAGTAGTGTAATTAATTAATTTAAAATGCTTAGTATAATTAAATTAAACTACTTAGTATAATTTAAGTAGTGCAATTAAATTAAATTAAACTAAAATTAATTAATTAACTAAATTAAACTAAACTAAAGTAACTACTTAAATTAAAGCAAATTAAAATTAGATTAATTGAATTAAAATTAATTAATTAAAGTAAACTATGTAATGCAGGATTAAACTAAATTAGATTAATTAAACTAAAATTAATTAAATTAAACTAACATTAATTAATTAAAGCTAAATTAAATTAATCTAATTAATTAAATTAAAGTAAATTAAAATTAGATTAATTAAACTAAGTAATTAATTAAAGTAAACTAAGATTAGATTAATTAACCTAAAGTAAACTAAGTAATTAAATAAACTAAATTACATTAATTAAATTAAAATTAATTAAATTAACAAAATTAAACTAAACTAATTAATTAAAGTAAGTAATTAATTAAAGTAAACTAAGATTAGATTTATTAACCTAAAGTAAACTAAGTAATTAATTAAACTAAATTACATTAATTAAACTAAAATTAATTAAATTAACAAAATTAAACTAAACTAATTAATTAAAGTAAACTAAGTAATTAAAGTAAACTAAAATTAGATTAGTTAAACAAAAGTAAACTAAAATTAGATTAATTAAACTAAAGTAAACTAAGTAATTGATTACACTAAATTAGATTCATTAAACTAAAATTAATTAAATTAACAAAATTAAACTAAACTAATTAATTAAAACTAAAATCTAAAACTAACTAAACTTAAACTTAAACTAAAACTAACTTAAAACTTAAAATCTATACGAAAAATAACCTCGTAATAGAAACCGGGATTGGAGGTTTAGGGTTTTTAGGTTTAGAGTAGGAACGGGGAATGGGAACGGGCAAAAAACAACGGGGAACAGAACTAGGGAAAGAGAGAAAAGAAAGAAAAGAGAGAAAGAAAAACGGAATGGGAGGGGGAGGGAGGGAAAAGGTTCTGAGTTTAAATTAGAATTTACGACCAACTGGTCGCTAATATGTAATCATGACTAGAAATGAAAGGTCACACGTGCTGGGGAAATGATGACCACCTGGTCGCATTTTCACACAAAATTGCGACCACGTGGTAGATTTTATTAAAAAAGTGACCAGATGGTCGCAAAATTGTGATTATCTACAACAGCTGTCATATCACGCGTCCCATCAAGAATTGGGACCAACTGGTCATAATCTTTAAATTCACCACCAAGGATTGCGACTAGGTGGTCGTAATCTTTAAATTCACCGCCATAAATTTCATGAAAAGTTAAATTTACCGCTCAAATTTGCGACCATCTGGTCGCAATTATGAAATTAACCGCCAAAAATTTCATGAACATTTTAGATTACCCTTTAGAGTTTTGCGACCAACTGGTCGTAATTTAACTTAGAGTTTTGGAAAAAAATAAGTCTTTTTTTCCACAATTGCGACCAAGTGGTCGCATTTCACTTCTAAATTGCCACCATGTGGTCACCATATGGTTGCAAATATTAATATATATATATTTTTTAAACCTTCATTAAAGAAATAGTTTTAATAAAACATATACAGTGAATCATAAAGTTATAAAATGTCTCATTCATCATCCTCAGTTTCTTTGGTCGTCGCTTCTTCTTTTTCTTATTATTCTTCTTCTTCTTCTGTTTCTTCATCGGATTCATCGTCTCGAATAAATTCAGCATCAATGCCACGTGCGTGAGAAGTGGAAGCATTTGTATCATCATCATGCAATGTTATCGTTCCATCGTTCAAAGGACGAACAGTACTTGCATTCTGACCATCGTCGATTGCACGATATCGTATCTCATCTTCTTGAAAAGCACCAGCTTCCTCTGCATGGTCGTCTTTCTCGAACAAGTTTTCTTCTACATGGCGTGGTTTAACTTTACAAACAACTAACCAATCTGTCAGATCTCGTCTATTAATCGGATAGTTCAGATAATAAACTTGAATCGCCTGTGAAGTTAGGACAAACCTACTAGCGGTGCGCATGTGCTTAGACTTGTTTACCTCAACGATTTGTAAATGATCAACCTTACGGACTCTGCCTCGTCTGGTTGTCTCGAACCAAGTGCAGTTGAACAGAACAACGTGTTTTAGCGTCGGACTTGCGTATTGAATCTCAAGAATCTCATCAATTACTCCGAAGTAATCGTCTTCGTTTGTGCCGAACATATGACCTTTTATGCAAACACCACTGTTGTTTGTTGTCCTGTTAACTGAATGTGCCTTTGTTTGAAATCTGTAACCGTTACCGACGTATCCAGTATACGACCTTGCAGTCTGTCCAGGTCCCTTTGCCACAGAAATAATGTGAGGATCATCTACCGGTAATGTAGGGGAGTCAACCTGTCATTGTTCACACACAGTAATGTTAGAAGGATAGTAATTTTTTCAACAAATTGCCACGGTTTTTTTGACAATTTAAAATAACTCACGTATGCACTGAACCAAGAACGAAACATTTTGTCGATTATTGACCCCTCCTCAGTGGCTGTAAGACCAACTCGTGTCATTCGAACGTATAAGTTTAAAAATAATTTGTATGTTACAAAAATAGTTAGAAAATAGTTTGTAGTTGTTTATACGATGAAATAATGTTAAGTTACGAACTCACTCTATGTAAGGCTCGATCTCTGCGTAGTTGCATAACACGTATGTCTGCATTACGTGATACTTAGAATCAGTCAACGGCCTACGCACTGATCTTCCAACTGTCATGCCAGGTTCTGTAAAAATCGGCAAGTCGTTTATGTCAACACCTTCAAGTAAATTTTCGGCAATGTTTCATTTCGCAGGTTGAAACTGCTTTGCAATAGGTTGATCAAAGTATTATGAACAAAATGTGGTAGTCTCTTGCGTCAGGTACGCACTACAGATAGATCCTTCTACTCTTGCTTTATTTCCGACCGTCTTTTTCAACCGACGTAAGTACCTGTGAGTAGGTACAATGCGTAGAAAACATTTACATTCGATCATTGTAGTTTATACGTGTACATTACAAATTAACTGTGCTTACCTTTCAAATGGGTACATCCAGCGGTAATGTACCGGACCCCTTAAGAATGCCTCATATGGAAGATGCACTAGAAGATGCTCCATGGAGTAAAAAAGCCAGGTGGGAACATTCGCTCCAACTTACAAATAATAACAGCGATCTCTGAACTCATTGAAGCGACAGTAGCTTCAGTCAGCTCTGTACATGTCAAGTCCCTGAAAAAAACACTCAACTGTGCAAGCGGCTCCCAATGTCTATTCTCTAGGAACGGTCTGAACGTGACATGCATCAATCGTTGCATGAATACATAACAGTCGTGGCTTTTCATCCCGAACATGATATGTTTTTGACTGCCTATACACCGACTCAAATTTGAAACGTATCCATCTGGGAATTTGATGGATTTAATCCACTCAAATAATGTTTTCTTTTCATTCGTCGTCAAAATGTACTTTGCTTTTGCGTAATTATCATTGTCATCAGGCTCCAACTCAGGACGGTGACATATCTTCTGTATATCATAACGTGCTTTCAGATTATCCTTTGTTTTTCCCGGAACGTTCAAAATCGTATTGAAAATGTTGTCGAAGAAATTCTTCTCGATATGCATTATATATAGATTGTGTCTAATCAGTAGATCTTCCCAATACGGTAGATCCCAAAAAATACTCCTTTCTTCCAACCTGTGTTTTTCCCACCCGCATTATTTGCACTCTCTGCACCATCCACTGTAATCTTCTGCATCCCTATAGCATTTATATTGTGATGAATCTGCCTTCCACTATACATTGTCAGGGGGTTTCTTTTCTTACTCATCGACCCTTCTTCCAGTCACTGTCGTTTGAACGGAACGTATGATTCAACGGCAAAAACTGACGGTGCAATCAAACCAACAAGTTTTCCGACCATTTCTGAGATAAAATGCATCTGTGTCTACCATGCAATGTGGACATACGTATTTCCCTGTTGTACTCTATCCTTTAAGATGACGAGATTGAGGTTCACACAATTAACTAAGGGATGTCTCATAACACCTTCATCCTGTGAATGCTCGTGATGTCATCTCATGTGCGAAGCTGTCACATCTGATGCATACAACCGTTGCAGACGTGGGGTCAGCGGTAAATAGAACATGCGGGCGTAAGGAATCAGTCTGCGTTTTCCTTGTTTATATCTTGGAAGAAAACAGAATTTGCAGTGATGCAGGTCCGCATCCCCATCCCAACAAATCATGCATCTGATTTGACACGAATCTATTTTCTCCACGAGTAATCCAAGTCCCTCCACTAGCTTTTTCGTGTCGTACAAACTATGGGGCATAATATTTTCGTCTGGAGCGCATCAACCAAACCACGATGCAATCGAATCAAATCCTCTACCAGGTATGTTGTACTGCGCCTTTACATTTAAAAGTTCTGCAGCAGCAGCAAGTTGACTTACCTCACACCCATCGTACAATGGTCAGCTGACTGTCTTTAGCATCTCGTGTATCTTACGTGCTTCCGGATTCATTTCCTTTTCAACAATCCGTTCATCTTCGTCTACGATTAAACTTTCACGGAAATTTTCATTGCCCTCATACCCCACACCATCAAGTATCATTTGCTGCATCTGACTATACTGTTGTTCATCATTCCGTTCTTCGGAAAAAACCTCTACATTCGAGCTGCTACCTTCGTATCATCTCGATTCCTGTAATGCAGCATTGAACATTTCCTTTGTTTCCCCCTGAAACACTCAGTGATAATAATTCTGCACAAATCTTCGACTATAAAGATGAACCTTCAAATCTGTAACCGGTATGATTCTCCTATTGTCGCATTTCCTGTAGGGGCAACGTAGCTTTCCACCATAATTTTCATAATAGACAGTTGTCATGCAAAACTTAACAAACTGTTCAACCTCGACCACGAACTCATCGTTCAAATACTCCTCTATCAAACGAACATACATCCACTCTCTCATTTTCTTTTTTCTTAATGTTAACAAACAATGGGAGGAAGAGATTTTATAATGGACTCCTCTGCTTATTTGCGACCAGATGGTCGTATTTTTGCTACCAACTGGTCACATTTTCCCGCCAAAATTTACCACCATTTTCCTCATTACCCCGGGTCACATCAAGTCACAACATTTACGACCACATGGTCACTTATTTTGGTGACCACTTGGAAGCTTTTCTCGCTTCAAATTGTTTATGTACCACTGGTCACTAAAGGTCACCAAAATTGCGACCATATAGTCACTTTGTATTGTGACCACTTGGTAGCTTATTTCCCACCAAATGTTTAAGCTACCATTGGTCACTATAGGTCACCAAAATTGCGACCATATACTCACTTTGAATTGTGACCACTTGGTAGCCTTTCTCCCGCCAAATTTACGCTTCTTTTTTTGCTACTAAATGATAACCCATGTCACAAAATTGCGACCACATGGTCGTAATTTTGTAGTGACAATATGGTCACTTTCTTTGCGCCAGAAATTCACACAATTTTTTATGACTAATTCTTTACTTGGTTGCAATTTGGTCACAAAAAAGTGACCATATGGTCGTTTTAAGTCAAACTTCATATTTACTACTAGACTGGTCACCAAAAAAACTACCCAATCATTTGGTCGCAAATGTCTGGTCGTAATTTAACAGTTTTTTTGTAGTGTATCGTTTAACAGTTCATCATTTACTATCGTATTTTGCAGCTAAATATCAAATATATACGACGTACTAAAAGCACGATAGTACATATGATACCATTCACATGTACCGCCCAACAAACCATTTACAGCTGTATTTTGTGAAGTATGACTTTTTAAGAAAGTATCTATTTCCCTCCCATTTGTCATTGACACCTTCTTATAACAAATAATAATATATAATATATTGTACTTGGTAACATGTTTCCCTCCTTTTTCCTCTTGACATATTAATATGAGTTCCTTTCCTTTTTATTTTCTACATCGGTTGTCTTAGTTCGAAGAAGTTATCATGTGTCATTCTTTAATTTTATGAATTCTTCAAGATATTTAAATCTGAGTTATGGTACAGTGAGTACCGCATTACTTTATTAGTACATGGTTCAACATTTAATATCGTATTTGGCAGCTACGTACCAGATATATACGAAGTACTGAAATCACGATAGTACAATAGGTACCGTTAGAATGCACACATATCAGTATTTTTGTTTTGAACTTGAAGTGTAACAATAATATATAAAGTATCTGAAACTATATGGTACAGTGAGTACCGCATCATTATTAGTAAATGGTTCAACATTTAATATATACGAAGTACTAAAAACACGATAGTACAGTGAGTACCGTTAAAAGGCACACATATGACTATTTTTGTGTTGAACTTGAAGTGTAACAATAATATATAAAGTACCTGAAACTATATGGTACAGTGAGTACCACATCATTTTATTAGTAAATGGTTCAACATTTAACATATACAAAGTACTAAAAACACGATAGTACAGTAAGTACCGTTAAAACGCACACATATCACTAAATGTATCAGCAAACATAAACCATTGTTAAGTATAAGTTTAACCATAATTCATGTTACAAAAAAAAACAATGAATACCACCTATGGATAAATCTGATTTGTTGTTGGTGTTTGGAGTGAGATTTGATGATCGTGTGACGGAAAAGCTTGAGGCTTTTGCTGGCCAAGCGAAGATTGTTCACATTGATATTGATTCAGCTGAGATTGGAAAGAATAAGCAGCCTCATGTATCGGTTTGTGCTGATGTGAAGTTGGCATTGGAGGGAATAAATCGTTTATTGGAGGAGAAAGTAGGCAAGCTTCAATTCAATTTTTTTGCGTGGAGAGGAGGATCGATTCTACAAAGCTAACAGGGCTCACACATATTTGGGAGATCCATCAAAGGAGTCTGAGATATTTCCAACATGTTTGTATTTGTGAAAGAATTTAAAACCGAAGCAAAAAAAATTGGGTACAAATCTGAAATTTTGAAATGAAGAAGATGAGGGGAAGAAGATGAGATGGCTATAATAAAGGCTAAAATAAAGGACATGATGGGACAATGGACATCTCTTGTTCTTCCCAAAAAGGTCATAATCACCTACTATGCACAGTAACTTCTCTTTTGTAAATACATGGCCAGATAGCGACACGTGTCCATGAGCATTAATGTAATTTCAAGGAAGCTGGCTATTAAAATAAGGCCATGTACTCTAATTTTAGAGGGCATGGCTATGTACTCTTATTTCTTGACAAAAGTTGCTATCTGGCTTGTTAACCCGTTATGAATTCCATCTCGTGAAGATGCGTTCCCAGCTACTTATCTAGCTATGTTCCCAAAACAGGAATGTATTGAGCGTTCTTACAGATTGCTCTCAACCATGGGAATCAAAGAACATAACTCCACAAATAGGAGTTCGCATTTCACTCAGGATTGAGATCTATCATGGTTGATAAACTTAGTTTGATATTCGATCATTTCTCATAAACGGTACTAATGAGAAATTTGATCAAACATCGTGGTCCTGTCTTATACAATCACCATTGCATATGATACTTCCATTTCATGTCTCCCACATGAATGATAAGGATTAGATCATTTGTCTATAAATAAAATGCGAAGATATCAACAGTGTTACCAGGAAAGGTTCCCAAACGTTATCCATTTACTGTAGACACTTTTAAGTTACTCATCTCTACTTTAATCCTCTTGTATGACTCACATACTAAGTTGTGATTTCATAAGAGTAACTTAGGGTTTGCTATTTGAATGTTTGATATTAATATATTTCCATATATTTCTAATATCGTCAATTGAATCAATCTAGATAATATAAAGAACTTATGTTTATTTATTTAATTTATTCTAAATAAATTATTATTATTAAATAATTACAAGTTCTATGACACCATTCCTAGTATGTGTTCGGATCTGAGGCATGGCGCTCGTTTTGACTCGTTGTCGACTTTAGATAGTGGAGGGACACAACTCTTCAGAAAATATACCGTTTCGGCCTCGTGATGATTCGGGCCTTTAATGGCCCTCTTTCACGAATGTGAATCGCTATGTCCTTGTATGAACCTGTCTGTTCCGAGAGACGCGATCTTTGGGAAAATTGACCCGTTGGGCTTTCAGATGGGCTTGGTTTTCAATAGGTCTTTGCGAATGCGGATCGTCGCATCTTTCTCCATGTGTAGCGATGGTTGGATGCGTGTCGCCTTCCTATAAATAGCGCTCCCCTTCAGAATTAATGGCTCGTTTGCCATCCGAATTTCAAAGGGTTGTCTGAAAATTCTCCGCTTTTGAATGATTTTCTACCATTTTCACTGTCTCTTTGAAGCTTTCCCAGTCCTCTCTCGAAGGTTAGCCTTTAGTCCCTATCCTTTGTTCTTTTCTTCTGTTATGGATAACTTCGAACTAGAGGCCCTAGAACCCTAAGGGTAGCAGTAGGGAACGACGATGATTTAGATGGTAGGGTTTTCGAGAGAGATGAGTCTGCTGCTTTCTCTTATCTTCTGTCTGTCCAAGAACCTGCTCCCAGTCCGTCATCTAGGGGTGAGCCTAAGGGAAATGAACTACTACATATCGCTCTTCCTCGCCGGATGGGGACTCTCTTTCGTCTGTGAGCGGGTTAGGGTCCCTCTCTGAAATTAATGCGGCTTTGGACGCCAATTCCACAATATCTTCTACTTCCCTCCCATTCTGCCCTGATGGGTCTCGCCACTATTTCTGGTTCCTCCAACCCTCCTTCCTTTGTGATAGTTGTAGAGGTGGCTAGGAAAAAGAAGAAGAGTCACTCGAAGGGTAAGAAGTTGAAATCTAAGGCTACTCCTTCTGTCTCTGTGCCCTTAGGAGGAGAGGGTTCCACCTCGGTCAATACCACTAATGCTCTGAGTTCTCCTAGGTCCCTCGCCACTGATCCGGTGAAGAAAGAGGTTGGTGGGAAAAAGAAGAAAACTCAGTCGAAGGGGATACACGAGGAGAGAGGCTATGTTCATTACAAAACCAAGATGACGCAAAAGGGACTCGATAGGTTGAGGGTTGAGTACACTATCTCTTCGGACTTTGAGATGAGGATCCCAACTAAGTCGGAACAAGTCTATCTTTCCCCGGGAGAGGGTTGAAGCGCTTTTTATCCTATCGGCTTCCCCTTCCTCCTCTATTAGCAGATCTGCTTCAGAGCAGCAATCTCACTTTAGGCCAACTCATGCCAAACACGCTGAGATCTTTGATCACCTTTATGGTTCTGTGTTTGGGCTTAGGCTTTCGGCCAACTCTGGGGATAATTTCCCATTTCTGGGCACTCCGTTTCAATTCCCAAGACAAGATGTGTTTTCTTCTTCAGAACCATCAAAGCCCTGCTCTGGTTGATGAGACTTCATGTGACAAGGGCTGGAAGGAGGAGTGTTTCTTCATTAGCGGTCCTTTTTTGTCTGGAGATCAGACTCTTCCCACCTCTTGAGAAGATGAGGTGAAGGAACGAGTTCCAATTTATTTTATGCTCTGTTTCAACTGCAACTTTGCTAACAACTTTAGTGTTCTCTTTTCAACGAAAGATCCTCTTCCGAAGAGCATCTTTAAGGAAGATCTCGTTCATTGCAAGGTCCTTGAAGAATTGGATCCTTTCGACTGGGAAGAGTTTACCAAGTATTCCTGGATCGTTTTCGCAAAGCTTTGGACCCCTCCAGAAGGTTTTGTACCAATTTCTCCCCTTAAGTATTTTATTCTAACTTCGTTCTCCTTGCTTATCTTGAGTTTGCCTCACAGCTAATTCAGAATGATTGCTTTTCAGGTTTTAGCGAAAGAATGTCTGGTAGGTAGCTTACTCTAGTTCTGAACTCTCGTAACGCTGGTGCTTTTTTTTCTCTCCTTCAAGATGTGGGAAGGAAGAGAGTTGCGATCACGCCTCCACCTAGCTGAAAGGGAAAAGAGGTGACTGGACCCAAATGCTTTCGTCCTTTGGGAAGTGGGCAGACAGTGGTGGTCGGCGTTTCGAATACTGCCACAGAATTCGCATTGGACCCTGTCTCTCATCTTCCTGTGGGTCCTCTTGTGGACCCTCCTGTGGATCCTCCAGCTTCCAAACGAAGGAAGGGTAGAATACTCGAGGCATATGAGCGCGCTGTAAGGGGCGCAAATGAATATGTTCAGAGGCACCCTGAGATGGTTTATCAGCCTTTTCCTTCTGAGGCGGACTTGCCTTCCTTTGAGTATGTTGATATTTTGTCTTCTGATTCTTCAGAGTTTGAACAGGATATCTCTTCGGCGCCTTAAGACTCGACGATCGATGGGCCACTCGATCCCAGGATTCCGGAACAGACTGAACAAACGTTATGGGTTGAGACTCTCTTGTCGACTGAGGTTCCGGTGTTGACGAGGGATTCTTGCTCTACGGACGGAGGGCCTTCACTGCTTAAGAAGTTTTTCTCCCCCGGTTCCTACTACGATCTTCGTTCCCTTTCCGAGGATTATATTCTCCGGCGGGTCGTCGATGCGATCAGATTTTCTCCTGATATGGAGGCTGTTCAGTTGGACCCTATTTTTTACCACGCGAGTGAATAAAGGACTTTCGCCCGTATAAGCTATCGCATGTGGTTGGTGAGTGTGTTGCTACCCCATTATTTTAATATTATCTTTGCTCCCTCTTCTGAATAAGGTTGTGCTTGTTCTTCTCAGGGGACTCAAGCTTCGGCCCAAATGACTCTTAATTTTGAGAGTCTGGTGCCGAAGTGCCGCTTCCTGGACAAGTACCACTCTCACCACTTTGAGTCTGTGATCATCAAGACTCTTCGACTGAAGTCCGACCTTGCAGAAGCCAAAGGTAGGATATCCGTCTTGGAGGCTAAGGCTTTTAACCGTTTGACCGAGCTTGGGTGTGTTAATGGAGAGAACGAGTCCCTCCGGACGAGAAATGAAGATTTAAAGCTGGTCTATGATGAGGCTAATACCGGACGGTTCGAGTCGCTGAGGCTTTGGGACGTTGAGCTTATAGAGAAGAACAAGGTTGTGGGGGATCTTCGCCGCAGTGAGGAATCACTGAAGGAGAGGAGTTGGCTGCCGCTATTTCGAAGAACAACTCGCTGAGATCTCAAGTTGCCAAACTTTCATCCCTGAAGTCTCAAGTGGCCGAGCTTCTCCCTTTTAAGGAAAGCATTGGTGACCTCCAGGAGAAATTGGCTAAAGTGACTGAGGTTTCAGCACGAACTACTCTCATTGGGATGGAGATTAGGAGCAGGGTATTAAATGTCTTCGACATCGTCGATATATCCGTTGATATGTCTCTAAAATGGAGGTTCGACTTTTTAAACGAGGATAAACAATATCTTCGACATTATCGACATTTCCATCGGAGTACTACTAAACTATTGTTGATCACCCTCTTTCTTTTATTCTTTTTTTACTTTTTATTTTAATCATTCTCTCTATTTAATTTATTACTAACTTTTAGTTTTATTCTCTCTTTAATTTTTCTAAAACATTTAATTTATTATTTATATCTCTCTCTATAATCTATTGATTTTTTTTATTTTCTCGATGTTAAATATCATTTATGAGTGTATAACTTACTTATATGATTAATCATGACTTATTTAAAGAGTAGTTCAAGTTTCATTGATTAATTCTAAGTATTCATTTAAGTTTGAATCATTTCCATTATTTTATCCCAATATCCATCGACATCGATATATCCATTGACATATCCATAATTTTGAAGCTCGATATTTATATCGACATCGACTTTTAACACCTTGATTAGGAGGGATTCGGTCAAAGCGCTTTTGAAGATCACTGAAGAACTCTGAGAACCACTCAGTCCGATTGCTCATGAGGATGCCATCGGGCTCCGGTTGAAACTGATGGAGGAGGCCCAAAATCCGCTCCCTTCTCAAGGTGAAACTTTGGCCCAAGGCGGGGCTGATGGCGATGAAGAAATGCAGACCGAAGGAGGCGATGGTGTTACGACTGGAGATGCTCCTCTGGATCCCCCTCCTAACGAGATTTTTATGTTTCTGATTGATCTCGTTTGGGTAAACTCCGAATTGTGGAGCCCCTATCTTGAACGATTTTACTTTTTGCACAGACTTTGCTATATTCTCTTTCTTTTTGCATTTGAGAACATATAATCTATTTGCTTATGTACTCTGGTTTATTCGCATTGCTGCTCCTTTCCCTTTTCATACTTTTCGATGCTTCGTCTCACGAAGTATTCTTCCTTTGAATCATTCTAGACTTCGAAATGGAGGCTTAGCCGCTTGTCGAAACAAAAAGTCCTTTGTTTACATAGAAGGTTCTAAGTGCTTGGACGGATCAAGGCTTTCGCTTCCGAAGAAGGCGTTGAATGCTTGGATAAACCAAGGCTTTCGCTTCCAGAGAAGGCTTTAAGTGCTTGGATAGATTACGGCTTTCGCTTTCGGAGAAGGCTTTAAGTGCTTGGATAGACCGAAGCTTTCGCCTCCAGGGAAGGCTTTAGATGCTCGGATGGACCGAGGCTTTTTCTTCCAAAAAAGGCTTTAGATGCTCAGACAAACCGATGCTTTTGCTTTCAGATAAGTGTTTAGATGCTTGGGTGTAAGGAGGCTTTTGCTTTCAAAGAAGGCTTTAAGTGCTTAGATGGACCAAGACTTTTAATGTCTCAATACTCCAACGTTCTTTCCTCTATAGAGGTTCGTAAGTGCTTTATTTACTTGGACGAGTCAAGACTTTTGCTTCCGGAGAAGGCTTTAGAATGCTCGGACGAACTGAGGCTTTTGCTTCTGGAGAACACTTTGATCGGATATTTATAGCGCATAGTTAGAAGTCAAAGCAAAAATATATAATTTCCTTTTTTCTTTTGCTTGTACAATGGATAAACAAAATAATCTAACTACAAGTCTTTGGTTCCTCGGATGGCCTTCTAGTCTTCTTTACTGTCGATGATGACTGTTTGGGTCGTCCTCCTTCGTCGTTTTGAGGAGGCAAACTACTCATCGCGGGATTCGTTTTCCCTTTCATAGTAATCCAATAGGTTTTTGGTTTCTCAAAGGCGTTCCTTGTGCACCTCATAACGCTCGGAAGGGTTGTAACCCTTTAACATTTTAGTGATTTCTTTCTCTTTTCGGAGGGAATAATTTTCCCTTTATAGGTGCTCTATTCGTCTGTTCGAAACCTCTAGAGCTTCTCAGACACTGTTGAGCTCATGTCTGAATGTTTCCATGTCACCTTCTCTCTCATCCTTTTTCAGGAGGGCAAGAGTGAGTCTGGTGTTGTCCATTCTCAACTCTCGATTCTCGAATTTGAGGACTTTCTTGGTCACTCTGGAGGTAGCAGTTGAATTGTCCATGGCTTCAGTCAATCACAAACTTTATGCAGTTTCCCTTTTTATAGCGTATCAGGGATGTGTATGGTGGGAATCCAAAAAGTCCTTCATTTAATTCTGGGATGTTTCCCAATTAAGGCGTTTTACTCCTCAAACTGGTGACGTGTGCTGTTTGGTTATGTCAAGCGTCAACTGGTACCATAAAATCATCTTAAATACGCTTAATTAGGGGGAGTTAACAGCCTTAATTCTTTTCACGTGGGGATGTTGACACGTGTCGCCATCTCAACGGTTGCTTGGCCCTTTAAATAGGCCTTCATAGACGTTTCCCATTTTTACTTTGAACCATTTTTCAGAAACCGCTTCTCTTTATTGTCAAAGCTTCGATACATATTCAAATCTTCATTTCATGAGGTTTTCCCATTTCTTTCTGTTCCTCTTCCATGTTTGGCCTTCTTTATTCACGACCTGCATGGAAGACGTTTGGTCGTAATCTTCAACGTCTGTTTGGTTGGTTTCGTCTGACTTGAACTTCTTAGTCGTAATCCTCCACGCTTGTGAGGATAGACCATAGGGTTCAAGTCGTTTGTGCGAATCAGTCGCTCCACCTCCTTTCGCCACCGCTCCAGAGTTTGTTCCAGCTATGTCTGGAATTGGAGCAAGTTGCAGAGGGGCGATTCTCCGTTGCAGTTGACGCTGCCTGAGTCTCAGACCTTGATGACTCTCCTGATTTGTAGGGTCAACGGGCTCCTTGGTGTCCCTCTAGATCACGTGGAGCGAGTGATCTAGGGTTTCGTGCAAAGAAGAGCGTCTCAGTTGGTTTAAGGAAGCGTCTGAGTTTTCCTTCCTTCAGACGCGTGTGTAGCGACTTTCCGATGAAAATGGGGGATCTCCACCACTTTGCTTTTGTCTCGGCCATGACTTTACTGGGGAAGTATTCTCCCGTTGGGTCAGAGAGTGATGGGAATGGAGTTCCTCTAGGCCCGCTGGTTGGCCTCAGAGCTCGGACATTCCATCTCTTTTGACTGGTTCAACGAAGACCGATTTCTAAATTCCGTCATAGACTCAGATATGGTGAGTTGGTGGAGGGACCGAACATTACCTTTTTTTTCAAACGAAGGGGGGGATGATGCTTTCCAAAATCCATCATGGCCCCGGATGCGATGAGTTGGTGGAGTGGTCAGTTCTCCTCGGAAAAACCCGCATTCTCTCCTCAGAGATCGTTTTCACTGCTTCCGATATCAATGCCTTGGTCGGCATAACTTGGAGTCGCAACGAATCTCCTTTTTGCTTTTGTATAATCTTGTAACTCTTTTCGACCGAGTTCCCGATATATGGGTCTGAACCTTACTTGTTTGTTGTGAAATAAAACTTGGTGTTATACTTACTTGCTGCCTCATTACTTTGTCTTTACACAAATTTGTTCTTGCTATACTTTAGAACGTCCATCTAATGACTTGGTGATTTGCCTAAAGGATTAGGGCTTTTAGTCTGCGGGAGACTTAATATTTTTCCTAACTGGTTAGGGCTTTTAGTTGCGGAGACACTTGGATGTTTGTAGGGAAAACTATGTAATACTCATATATTACTTGAAAACGGGCCTCTTCAGCTGAGTATTTACATAGTTTTTCTCACTCTGACATACGATAAATCCTCAGATGTGTGGTGTTCCAAGCTCTCGGAATTGACTTCCCTTCTGGGTCTTCGAGGCAATAGGTTCCTTGCTTGACTTCTTCAACGACCTGATATGGACCTTCCCAGTTCGACGAGCTTTCCTGCTCTAGGTTTTGGAGTGCTTGGAACACCTTCCTCAGAACGAAGTCGTTTACTCTAAAGATGTGCTGTTTTACTTTCTTTCCAAAGTACTAGGCCAATTTCCACTGATAACTTGTGAGGCGAATCAGTGCCTGCTTTCTTCTCTCTTCGGCGAGATCTAGTGCTTTTGTCATCATGGTATCATTCTCTGCTTCTGGAATCGAACTTCAGGTAGTGGGGATAATCACCTCGGTGGGGACAACGGCTTATGCTCTGAAAGCCATGGCGAAAGGGGTTTCGCCCGTTGGGATCCTTGGATTGGTCTGGTACGCCCAAAGGACTCCTGGCAATTCTTCTACCCACTTTCCTTTCGTCAGTTCCAGTCTCTTTTTCAGAGAGTCCATGATGGTTCTATTCGACGCTTCCGCCTGTCCATTAGCTTTCGGATATCAAGGTGTCTCCATCGGTACAATACTTTCGGATAGACCTTCCTGTGAATTGGGTCCCGTTGTCTGTGATGATAACTTTGGGAATCTCGAAGCTGGTGAATATGTTCTTCCACAGGAAAGTTTTGATCTTTTGCTCCGTAATTGTTGCAAACAGCTCAACTTCTATCCACTTGGAGAAGTAGTCGGTCGTCACAAGGAGATAACATTTCTGCTCTAGAGGTAGCGGTAATTTTCCCACTAAGTCAAGCCCCCATTGCATTAAGTGTTAAGGGCCGAAATTGTAAATTTGATCTCTTAGTTACTAATTAGTGAATTAAAATCTCAACTTTATTAATTCACTAACTTTTTCCCTTTAGTCAATAAGTTAGTGAATTAAAATTTGAGTTTTATTAATTCAATAAAATTAATAATTTATTAATTCAATAAATTATTCCATTTAATTTGATAAATTATTGAATTAAAATAAATATTTGGTATCTCAAATGTACATTATAATTAAATTCACTAAATTATTCCCTTTAATTCACTAAATTATTCCATTTAATTTAATAACTTAACGAATTAAAATCAATATTAGGTATTCAAAATGTACAATATAATTTGATTCACTAAATTATTCCCTTTAATTCACTAAATTATTCTCTTTAATTCACTAAATTATTCCATTTAATTTAATAACTTAACGAATTAAAATCAATATTAGGTATCCCAAATGTACATTATAATTTGATTCACTAAATTATTCCCTTTAATTCACTAAATTATTCCATTTAACTTAATAACTTAAAGAATTAAAATCAATATTAGGTATCCCATATATACATTATAATTTAATTCACTAAATTATACCATTTAATTCGCTAAATTATTCCATTTAATATGTTAATTATGTGAACTTATTCTATTCAATAATTTATTGAATTGAAACAGAAATTATCTTATTACTACTTCCATTGGTTGGCCCATTTTTCATATACTTTGTTAGATTCCTTATGAATGAGACAAAGAAAAGAGAGGTGAAGATATTATATATATAACGACCCGAACATTCCAAGAAGTTTTGAAATTAATGATTAATAGTAATTTCTTATGGAGAGTTTAAGAAGCAAAGTTTATTTGATTTTTAAATTTTAATTGAAAAAGGCTTCTAAGTTATACTTTAAGAAAATTTAGTTTTCGAGTCAACTTATTTAAATACAAATAAACTATGACAAATATTTAGTTTTAGATGTTTTTGTGATGGAGTTACTTTAGTGGAATTAGTAATTTTTTATTTGAGATTTTGATTTTCAATTTTTAGTTAATGGGCCATGACTTGTCTTTAAAAAAATGAAAAAAAAAGAGTTATCCTAATCCTTTGTTGGAAAAATCTAGACTCTTTGGGCATTAACCACGTCTCTTTGGAACTGTTCATTTTCTTCTCCAAAGAAACTCCACGGCCAGCGGCCATCAAGTTGATAGAGGATACTTTTTTCCTTGGAATTTTTCACCTTTTCTTCCTCCTTAAATGCCATTCTTCATGATTGGTTATTAAAAAAAAGTAACCACACCTCACAGCCTAACAGACTCCAAGAAGAGGGGAAGTGTTTTGGTTATTTCTTCTTTTTCTCATCAGTTGCAATATTTCTCAGTTTTCAAAACAAGTTTTTGTAAATCTTAAGATTTACGAATATATTGCCAAAAAAAAAACGAAAAACATAGAAAAATCTTGAAGCAACTACAACTTCCAAATCAAAAGAAAAGAGAAAAATCAAAATAAAAAAGATGAGAGAAAGATCAAAATAAAAAGGCCAAACACAATGAAATCATCATAATGCCAGATCTATCATTTTTTTTCCTTCACTGCTATTCCGCCTCTGTTTTCTTTAATCTTACTCGCCCCTCAACCCCTATCAAATTACCACCACCAGGAAACCCACCTTTCTATGCCATTTCATCATAGATCTGTTTCTAAAAACTTCGTTTTAGATCTCAAATCTTTTTCCACAGTCACCTAATTGAAGCTTCATCCATTCATGCCATTGTTTATGTTTAGATGTATGTTTGAGATTTTCCATCCCATAGTCAGGATGATGAGAGATACGACAGAGAAAAGAGAGGAGGAGAGAAAGAAAGAAACGTATGGGTTGGGTAATGAAAAGTGTCATTTGAGGGATTTTTTAAAACTTGATCTATTAAAGACATTAACCTTAATAAAAATGTCATTAGAGGCAAATTCCCTTATTAAAATAGTGTTTGATGTGAGATCTTTAATAAATTATAAAAAGGTTAGATCTTTTCACATGCTTAACAAGTTATAAAGAGTGAGTTCTTAATTTATTTGATGAAAGATCTTTATTATTGGGATCATTATGTTATAAAACTGGTTAGATACTTTTATGTGTTTGATATGTGATCTTTAACCAGTTATAAAGAGTGAGTTCTTTTTTTTAATATGATGAAAGATCCTTATTATTAGGGTTTTATGATGTTATAAAATGATTAGAAATGATTAAATATTTTTATCTGTTTGATGTGAAATCTTTAACAACTTATAAGAATTGTGTTCTTAATTTATATGTTGAAAGATCCTTATTATAAATAGGTATTTTTTTATGTACGATCTTTTAACGAAGTGAGTTCTTAATTTATCTGATGAAAGATCTTTATTATTGAGATCATGATGTTATAAAAGTGATTTAGATCATTTTATTAGTTTAATGCTAAGTCTTTAACAAATTATAAAAATGGTTAGATTTTTTTTATCTATTTGTACTGAGATCTTTAACGAGTTATAAGAGTAAGTTTTTATAAATCCATTTTATAAGAAGACATATGGCGTTTGTTTCAAATAACCTAGTCAGTCTCGTGGCACATTGTGATGATACATTGAACCAAGTAAAGTTATATTCTGTGAAAAAAAAAAATCACTCTTTTATATCAAATATCAAGCATTGAGGTTCAAAATAAGTATGTTTATAGAGATTTGATGAGGAACGATGCCGTGGAAACGAGGGTTCGTGGCCGCGGAAACGGTTCGGCAGAAAAGCTGCCAAATTTAGTTTATTTTCTTTAATATATTTTCCTTATTTATTTTATTCTATTTGATAATTATCTTTTCCTTTTAGGTTTATCTTTTCCTTACTTATCTAAGGTTAGGTTTTCTATATAAACAATGTAATGCTATTGAGATTTAAAGAAGCAAATTAAATACAATATAGTCTTATAGCTTCATACCGTTTTCCTCTCTTCCCCTCTTCTCTTCTTCTCTCTATTCTTTTTTTTTTTCCGCATTACTTTAATTTTATCAATGTTTATTTTCTATGGAGAAAAAAAAACATCCATCAAGAGAGACAACAACAATTCAGGATTATTGCTCTCCTCGCTTTTTCTTGTCTTTAAGCCATCGAGTTTAAAAGTAAAGAAAAATTATACATCCTACCCATGGAAAAGGCGTAAATTAGGATATGACTGCACAAAAAGAAGATAAGGTTTTTTTATAAAAGGGAAAATACTTCTTTCAAATTAATTTGGAGGAGCTGCTCTACATTTGTTAATTTAAATCTCGACGTAGTTCCTGTGTAAATTTTAAAAGTTGTTCTTATTTTTATTTACCCTCGTTAATGTTTTTTTTTATCAACTTCTAAAATATACTTTTATAATTAATCCATTGTGATCTTAATATGGAGTTTAAGAGTCTTAAGGGCGAGGCGAGTTAAGTAGTGATGTGACCATTGAAATAATTTAAATTAGAATTTTGAATTAAATAGATGATGAAGATATTCGCTTTTTAGGAGAGAAATATGGGATATGAGAGAATTAGGAATTCTTTTAAAAGCGTAATATATATCATAAAGAAATTTTATCATAAATAAGATCGATGTTTCGTTGTTTGCAACCCATAAAGAATTGGGCCTTAGGCCCATGTGCTATTTTGAAAGGTTTGGGTGCAAGAAAATTTTCAAACATTTAAATTCATATCATTAAAAAAAAATCAAAATTATTGTTAGACTGGTTTCTTAAGACTTCAAATTAAGAAAGAAAAAAGGTGAATGGTTGAATTTTGTAAAATGTTTTTTTCCCCTGATTGATATCAATGTTATTTTACTTAAATATTTATAAAATTATTAATACTCTTAATATATAATTTGAAGAAGAAAAAAAAAGTAGCTAGCGGTGCAATTGCTGTACTTTAAAGGGTATTTTTTTTTTCTTTTAAAAAATATTAAATTTACATTAAACTAGATTGTACATGGTTTTATTTGGGCTTTTGGCCACTACCAAATATAATTAGTCATCAAATATACATGTAATTATGCAAGATCTAAACATTGACGCATTCGTATCTAAAAAAAACATTGATGGATTCGAGAAAGTAACTTCAAATATCTACATTTAATCATGTTAATGTATAATTATGTATATTAGCAGTCAATTAAGCTAAAATTACGGTTGTCAATTAGGCAGAAATTAGGGTTCGTCATTTAGGCTAAAGATTAGTATTTTCCTTTTATATTATCATTCGTGTACTATAAATTCATGTAACTATTTCAATACAAAAACAATTCAGAATTATTCTCACCTCGATTCACATGGTATCAGAGCCCCTGACCTTTGAAGAATTTTCCTTTCTTCCCGTTTTCAGTTTCTCCGATCCATCCTCGATTGGTCTCTTTTGTCTGGCCTTGTTTGGTGAGATATAGTTTTCTGTTCCGTCTGATTTGAGAATTGGAAGATTTCTATCTTCTCATAGATCTGTTTCTTTCCGGTTTCCGACAAACTTTCGAAATCTTCTATCAAATCCGGTTCTTCTATTCGAGATCCATATCTTCACCGTATCACACCACCCATCGCATCGCACCGCACCGCCCACCACCACCATATTCACCGTATCAGATCCACACCTGCCCATATCATCATATCTGATCCGATCAAATCCCCATCAAATCCCCTCAGATCCGATTCCTACATATCACCCATATCACCATCTTCACGATCCCCTCAAATATGATCCCCTCAGATCGATTAACATTTCACCAAATCTCACGATCAGATCTGAACTGGTGAGAGAAGAAGAAGAAAAATAAGTTTTTTTTAGAGAGAAAGAAAGATACGGAGAAGAAGAAAAATCCCCCTGCTCGCGCCTGCCCGGTTTGATCCCCTGCCCTCGCCTCTGCCCGAACCTCTTACCCCTGCCCGCGCCTGCCCGGACTGATCCCCTGCCCGCACCTCTACCCTGATCTATTACTCCTGCCCGAGCCTCTGCCCGAATCTCATGGAAAAATGTGACATTTTTGTCTTATTAGCACCATTATTAATGGCATGAATTTTACTACATGGGCTAGTCTAATGAAGAGTTTTTTAATTGGTTGAAAACTATGGCATGTTACTACTGGTGATATCCCCAAACCTGTTAAGGGTGCTAGTGAAGAAGATGCAAAATTTATTGATCGCCTTAAGGATTGGGATAGTAAGAATCATCAGATTATTACTTGGTTTCGTAACACTTCTATCCCTTCCATTCATGTTCAATTTGATAATTTTAACACTGCTAAAGACCTATGAGATTTCTTATCTAAGCACTTTAGTACTACCGGTCTTGCTCATCACTACTAGTTGCACAGTACTCTTGTTAGTCTCAAACAGGAAGCTGGCCAATTTGTAAATGAATTTCTTGCTGCTCTTCAACCTATATGGACTCAGATTGCTCAGGCTAATATTAGCCCCGATCACCTCCGTCTTATTCAGGTTCTTATGGCTCTTCGCCCAGAATATGAGTTTGTTCGCGCCGCTTTATTGCATCGCAATCCTTTGCCATCTTTGGATTCTGCTGTTCAGGAAATCTTATTTGAGGAAACACGACTTTCTTTAACATCTCCTATACCAATTGACCTTGTTCTTGCCACACCTCATCATCGCTCTACATATGGTTCTGCCTTCTGTAAGAATTGTAAGCGTACTGGTCATAAACTTGCTCATTGCCCTACTGTTAAGTGCAGGTATTGTCATAAACTGGGCCATATTTTGGAAAATCGTCCTACTCGCCCACCTCGTCCTCAGGGACAATTCACGAAATCTGGAAACTTCTCTAAAATCGGTTCCTCATCTATTCCTGCTGCTGCTACTACCTCATCTGATGATCCTGTTCCTTCGACTTTTCAACTTAGTGATCTTCAAGAACTCTTCAAACAGGTGATCTCCCCCAATTCTTCTGCCTTTGCTGTTACTTCAGGTAAAACTTGGCTTCTTGATTCTGCTTGTTGCAATCATATGACCTTTGATAAATCCCTTATGACTTCTATCACTTCGACTAATTCTCTTCCCCCCATTCAAACTGCTAATGGAAATTCTATGTCCATTTCTCATACTAGCACTGTTGTCACGTCTAATTTGTCCCTTCCCCACACTTATTGTGTTCCTAATCGGACTTTTAATTTGGCCTCTGTTGACCAGTTATGTGATCTTGGACTAAATGTTCTCTTCTCTCCTAATGGTTGTCAGGTTCAGGATCTGTAGACGGGACGGACAATTGGTACGGGACGAAAGGTGGGAAGATTGTTTGAACTCACTTCACTTCAGCTCCCTATTTCCTCTTCTATATGTGCCCTTGTCATTGACTCTCTGATATATCAGTGGCACCTTCGTCTTGGTCATGCTTCATCAGAAAAACTGCGCACCTTAGTTTCTCTTGGTACTCTAAGTAATATTTCAAAATTTATTCCTTTTGATTGTTTGAATTGTAAGCTTGCATAACAACCTGCTTTGTCATTTACAAATTCATCTTCTTCCTGTGAAACTCCTTTTGGATTAATTCATTGTGATATTTGGGGACCTGCTCCTACTTCTACTGTGAATGGTTATCGATATTTTTTTTATTTATTGATGATTATTCTCGTTTTACTTGGATATATTTTTTAAAACATCATTTTGCGTTATCTGAAATTTATATTGATTTTGCAAATATGGTTAAAACCAAGTTTTCCCATTCAATTAAAATCCTTCGCACAGACAATGCTATGGAATATAAGGATTCTATTTTTCTTCAATTTCTCAAACAACAAGGAACTCTTGTCCAACGATCTTGCCCTCATACCTCCCAACAAAATGGCCGAGCAGAACGCAAACATCGACACATTTTGGATTCCGTTCGTGCCCAACTTCTTTCTGCTTCTTGTCCAGAAAAGTTCTGAGGTGAGGCCGCTCTAAATTCTGTTTATATTATGAACCAACTCCCTTCATCTGTCATTCAAAACCTATCTCCCTTTGAAAAATTACACGGTACCTCTCCCGATTACTCTAATCTTAAAGTCTTTGGTTGTGCTTGCTTTGTTCTCCTTCAACCCCATGAACATACAAAACTTGAACCTCCTGCTCGATTATGTTGTCTTATTGGCTATAGCCCTAAGCATAAGAGTTTCCGTTGTTGGGACCCCATTTCCAAACGGTTACGCATATCTCGTCATGTTACTTTTTGGGAATACACTATGTTCTCTAGTCTCTCGTCCTTCCATACTTCTCTTTCTAGTCCTCAACCGTTCTTTACTGATACTTCTTGTGCCTTATTTCCACCCTC
Organism: Gynostemma pentaphyllum; assembly: GCA_028015215.1. Lineage (NCBI taxonomy): Eukaryota > Viridiplantae > Streptophyta > Magnoliopsida > Cucurbitales > Cucurbitaceae > Gynostemma > Gynostemma pentaphyllum. The sequence continues at coordinate 15,974,008 of CM051350.1, read as the reverse complement.
TGATCCTTTCCCCTTCCTCGAGCTCTATCACTCTACTTTTGCTCCTACTCCTGCTCTGTTGTCTATCCCTCCTGCTGAACCAGAACCTGCACTCATGTTCGTCGATCTACTCGGGTAAGAGAACCTCCCCATCATCTCCAAAATCATCAGTGTTTTTCCATCATTGCCTCTCTTGTTGAACCCTCTTCTTATCATGAGGCTAGTACTAACCCACTTTGGCAGCAAGCAATGACTGAGGAGCTACAGGCTTTAGAGAAGACACACACTTGGGATTTCGTGGATCTTCCTCCTGGTAAACGACCTATTGGCTGTAAGTGGATTTACAAGATAAAAACTCGCTCTGATGGATATGTGGAATGGTATAAGGCTCGTCTTGTTGCAAAAGGATATTCTCAAGAATATGGTATTGATTACGAGGAAACATTTGCTCCAGTTGCTCGTATGACATCGGTTCGCAGTCTTCTAGCCATTGTCGCTGCCAAACAATGGCCTCTTCTTCAAATGGAAGTCAAAAATGCTTTTCTCAATGGTAAGATATCTAAAGAGGTATTTATGAAACCACCACCTGACATTTCTCATCCTCCTCAGAAAGTATATCTTCTTCGTCGTGCCTTGTATGGTCTAAAACAAGCACCGCGTGCCTGGTTTTCCACATTCAGTTCTACCATCACAAAACTTGGCTTTGTTTCCAGTCCCCATGATACAACCTTATTTGTCCGACAGACTCCAACTGGTATTGTTCTTCTCCTTTTATATGTTGATGACATGATTATTACTGGTGATGACTCGCAGGCTATATCTGAACTACAAACGTATCTTGGTGAACATTTCGAGATGAAGGATCTTGGTCCACTCAGTTACTTTCTTGGCCTTGAGGTTTCATCCAGCTTCGATGGTTACTATCTATCTCAGGCTAAGTATGCTTATGATATTATTTCACGATCTGACTCTTCTCAGCATCCACTCTATTGGATTCTTATGTTCGCTTAACTCTATTTGATGGTACACCATTACCAGATCCCACTTCTTATCAACAACTCATTGGCAGCCTTGTCTATCTGACAGTGACACGCCCAGATATTGCCTATATAGTGCATATTGTTAGTCAATTCATGGCTGCTCCTCGAACTATTCACTTTACTGCTGTACTTCGTATTTTACACTATGTCGAAGGAACACTTCTTCATGGTCTTCATTTCTCATCCCAATCCTCCCTTGTCTTATCTGGGTATTCTAATGTTGATTGTGTTAGGAATTGTGTCCTAGAAATTGTAATTATTTAATTATAATAATTTATTTCGAATAAATTAAATAAATAAACATAAGTTCTTTATATTATCTAGATTGATTCAATTGACGATATTAGGAATATATGGAAATATATTAATATCAAACATTCAAATAGTAAACCCTAAGTTACTCTTATGAAATCACGACTTAGTATGTGAGTCATACGAGAGGATTAAAGTCGAGATGAGTAACTTAAAAGTGTCTACAGTAAATGGATAACGTTTGGGAACCTTATCCTGGTAACACTGTTGATAGCTTCGCATTTTGTTTATAGACAAATGATCTAATCCTGATCATTCATGTGGGAGACATGAAATGGAAGTATCATATGCAATGTTGATTGTGTAAGACAGGACCATGATGCTCGATCAAATTTCTCATTAGTACCGTTTACGAGAGATGATAGAATATCAAACTAAGTTTATCAACCGTGATAGATCTCAATCCTGAGTGAAATGCGGACTCCTATTTATGGAGTTATGTTCTTTGATTCACATGGTTGAGAGCGATTTGTAAGAACACTCAATACACTCCTGTTTTGGGAACATGGCTAGATAAGTAGCTGGTAACTCATTTTCACGAGATGGAATTCATAACTTTCCTATAAATTAACGGTATCAGTGCGATACCTAAACATTTTAGGAACTTTCAGAAACTCCTTTGATGTACTGATTCGAGACATGAACAAGTGGCGCCACGACTTCTATTGATCACAGAAGTACCTTATCTCTAGTTCGACTAAAGATAAAGTTCATTGGAGAATCAGTGGGAACACAAGGATAAAGCGTTAATTATAGGGGCAAAACGGTAAAATTATCCGCCTGTAATTATGAGGGTTCCACGTGAAAGATATATCACAGATATAAATAAAAGATAAACTAAATGGACATAACTCATCTATAGTGAGGGGAGTTCGGCTACGAATCTATAGTGGAATTATTCATAGTTAGATAATAAGTAATTAACTGATTAATGAGTTAATCACTTAATTGATTAATTATTAAGCCCATGATCTATAGGTCCATCGGGTCCCTATGCTAGCCCAAATATCGTTGTAGCAAAACTAAGTTATTAATTTAACTTAGGAAGAACAAAAAATTTAAGTAATTGTATTTACTTAAAATTAGGCAATATTAATTATTTGAATAATGAGATTATTTAAATGAAAATTAATATTAATATTATTAATATTGATACAATATTAATTTTTTAAATAAAGAGTTTATTTAAATGGAAATTAATGTAGCATTATCAATTATAATATTCTGAGGCAAAATTAATTGTTTAAATAAATAAATTATTTAAACGGGAATTAATGTTAATATTATTAATTATTTAAATAATGAGTTTATTTAAATGGAAATTAATAATTAGTATTATTAATTAAATAATGAGTTTTTTTAATTTAATAATAAATATTAGAGAGAATTAAATACAATTGGTTTAAGAAACAAATTGGTGTTAGCCCAAAATAATTAATTAATTGAATAAGATTCAATGATAATTAATATATTAATTTTTGGCTAAATGTATTTAATTAGAAATTATTATTTGAATTTTTCTAATTTTAAATACATAAATATATATTTATTAAATAAAGAAAAGTAAATAAATAAATAAATATATATAAATCTACATTTTTTTTGGCTATGGCGTCAGCATTAATAAATTACAAAGATATGTTTTTATATATATATATATATATTATAAAAAGAAGTCAGGGCGCACGCTGATGGTCAAATAAGATTATATATATAATTTTTATTTATTCTTTTCTATTTATTTAATAACTAGGAGATAAGCATATCTATATAGATTAGATATCATATTTTTCTATAAACATGACCATTAGGATTCATATTTGATACACTTCTCACTTTAATTAGAAAAGTGAAAATTCTCTCTCAAGTTTTTGCCCAATTGCCGATTTTCCTTAGGGAAAAAATTTAGAAGAATTTTTTTCTTCTTTTGTTCTTCCGGTTCGATTCCCACAAGTCGGTTTTGCTTTCGATCGGGATATAGCATAGAAGATCCGGTGTTGCTGAGGATTGATGCTGTAAAGAAACCTCCAACCGATTCTCCATTTATTACTCAATGTAAGTAAAATGTTTTAATTTTCGAAAAATTAAGCATGAATCTGCATGTTTTTATCACAAATTGCATGATATTAATAGATCCATTATTAAATGTTAATAAGTTTGCTAAATAAATTTCCGCTAATTTAGTAAATCATCCCTTCAGATTGGGCTGGTGATCCCACTGATAGACGATCCACCATAGGTTACTATTTTTACTTGGACGATTCTCTCATTTCCTGGCGTAGTAAGAAGCAAACTGTCACCTCTCGTTCTAGCACAGAATCAGAATATCGTGCTCTTGCTGATGCTACATCTAAATTATTATGGCTTCGTTGGTTGCTTGGTGATATGGGTGTTCCTCAACATTCTGCTACTATCCTTCATTGTGACAATCGGAGTGCCATCCAGATTGCTCATAATGATGTTTTTCATGAACGTACAAAGCACATTGAAAATGATTGTCACTTCATTCGTCAACATCTCCAAACCAACACTCTTCTCCTACAGTCTATTCCTTCAACAGATCAGCCTGCTGATATCTTTACAAAAGCGCTCCTTCCTTACCGTTTTGCACAATTACTTGACAAACTCAAGTTGGTTTCCACTCTATCATCTTGAGTTTGAGGGGGGGTGTTAATGTATAATTATGTATATTAGTTGTCAATTAAGCTAAAATTACGGTTGTCAATTAGGCAGAAATTAGGGTTCGTCATTTAGGCTAAAGATTAGTATTTTCCTTTTATATTATCATTCGTGTACTATAAATTCATGTAACTATTTCAATACAAAAACAATTCAGAATTATTCTCACCTCGATTCACAAATCACACGACAAAAAATGTAATAATTTTATTATAAAAATTAAAAAAATAAATTTAAATCGTTATTCCGTATATTGGTCAAATTGAAAACAGTTGAGTTCGTTTGAAAGATTCAACTTGGCTGAATGAGAGTGTCGTGCACTTCGAGAAAAAAGAAGTATTATGATGAGTCGGTGACTATTTATGAAAATTTTAAGAAATAGTGAGGAGTACAGTGTTTGGAAATTAATTATAACACTTTTTTTCTAATATCAAACTGAATAAGAGGAGACTCGGGGTTTTAATTTTACGAGAAGTAATCAAGTGTCTAATAATTTAAGTTATACTCGGAGGACATATAACATATTATTTCTCAAGTCATTATTTGATCTCATAGTCACTACAAAATGAATGGGTACTACCGGCGCACCTCCGCGCTGGCAATGCCAACCACATGCGCCGGAAAAAGGTATCACCGACGTCACTTTCGCGCCAAAAATAGCGCCAGCACTGGGTTGTCGGGGATGCCATTTTCAGGCATCACCGGCGCGGCTATTTATAGCGCCGGGGATGGATGCTAAGAACGCATCCCCGGCGTGGTGGCGCCGGCAGTGGGGTTAACCCTTAACCCCACTACCAGGTATTTCCGGCGCTATAGCGCCGGTACTAATCATATTGCCGGCGTTGTAGCGCCGGCACTAAACATATTTCCGGCGCCATAGCCCCGGAAATAAGGTCACTATTATATGCATATAACCCCAGTGCCAGCGCTATGGCGCGGGTATTGCCACTATTTTTTTAAAAAAAAATTTACTTATTTTAAGCTCCTCAAAAGCCACCTGTTTCAATATATATATATATATTAAGATTTTTCTAAACCATATAAAATCCCGAACCAGAAAAAGTTGTAACAAAATGTGATAGAAATTAACTAAAGTTCAATTAAGACGAATATAATGTCTTTAAGAAAGTAAAACATGATGTCTTAAAATACTACAACAAACAATGTAATGTGTTCAAAGTACATGTAAATCCTAAGCATGACCATCCCCACCACCTCTATAGTTTCTCATGAATGCATCAAAGTCCTCTCGAAGTTTCCTGACATCTAAATCACGTGCCGCGTCACGAGCCTCACGTTCCACATCACGAGCTCGAAGTTCCTCAATAGTAGTAAGGGCTTCAACTAGTTGTTGCTGACTTTGAGCTAGTTGTTGTTGATTTTGGGTGAGTTGTTCCACTTGTGAAGACACAGAAGATCTCGATGAACTACTTGACTTTGGGGGAGGTTTAGGCCCTCTGCCCATACCTCTCCTATAGCCTGGTCTATGACCCAAAGTCATCTTCATTGCCTCGATATCAGTAATAGGTGGGCTTGAATCCGTTGTGTCTGACGCAAGTTTGGCGGCTTCATATATTCCACCATTTTTTTCTAAGACAATAGAAAAAAACATGAAATGAATACAAAATTTTGACAACAAAAACATAACAAACTTAACATAATAAACTTACGTGATGTTCTTCGGCCTGTCCGCTCACCCACATTTTTAGACTTTTATAAGAGTGTTGTTGCTCAAACACATCGACCCATGTAGCTTCTGGGTTATCTTGTCTCTGCAAATATTCATATAAAATGTGTATGATGAAGGGATGATTTACTAAATTAGCGGAATTTGTTTAGTAACACAAATTAACACTTAATTTAGGATATATTAATATCATGCAATTTGTGATAAAAACACGAAGAATATGTAGATTCATGCTTTATTTTCGAAAATTAAAACCGAAACTTACATTGACTGATTAATGGAGAATCGGTTGGAGGTTTCTTTACAGCATCAAATCCTCAGCAACACCGGATCTTCTACGCTATATCCCGATCGATCAAACGAAACCCGATTGTGGGATAGAACTTAAGAAGAAATTGGGAAGAAGAAAAATATTTTCTTCCCAATAATGACTAGGGAATTTCGGCTATGGGGGGGAGAAGGTAAGAGAGAGTTCCAACTTTCTATAGAATTAAATTGTGTGATTTATGAATAACCCAACCCTCCTATTTATTGAAAAATAGGAATCCTAATCACATTAGGATTAATCTATAGAGATAAATACAAAAAGAAAAAAGATTATCTCTTTCCTTTATCTAGCAATTTCGAAAATGCCATGGATAAATAGGAGATTATTTTATTTTCTTTATTTTTATTTATCTTGGGTAAATAAATCTATGTAATTATTTTAGGATATAATTCAAACAATTATCTCCTCAAAATACATGACATGGCCTATTTTATTATCATAAAATAATAAATAAATACAATTTATTTAATTAATTATTTTGGGCCAATTCCAATTGGGTTCATTAATCCAATTGGGCTAGAAACTCTCTCTTAAATTAATAAGTCCAACTTAATTAATTTATTTATTAATTACCATTTAAATAAAATATTTTATTTAAACAATTAATAATATTAATATTTTCTCCCGACTAAATATTATCAAATTATATTTAATTATTAATTTCCATTTAAATAATTTTCATTATTTAAATAATTAATAATAAATATTTTAATTATTAATTTCCATTAAATAAACTCATTAATATCTAATTAATAATATTTCATTATTAATTTCATGTTTAAATAAACTCATTATTTAAACAATTAATAATGTTTATATTAATTACCGTTTAAATATACTCAATATTTAAACAATTAATATTGCCTATTTTAAGTAATTCACTTTACTTAAAATTTCCATTTCTTCTACTTGATTTCGCGACTACGATATTTGGGCTAGCATAGGGACCCGATGGACCTATAGATCATGGGCTTAATAATTAGTCAATTAAGTGATTAACACATAATCGATTAATTACTTATTATCTAACTATGAATAATTCCACTATAGATTCATCGCCAACTCCCCTCACTATAGATGAGTTATGTCCATTTAGTTTATCTTTTATTTATATCTCGTGATATATCCATCACGTGGAACCCTCATAATTACAAAGGATAAATTTACCGTTTTGCCCCTGTAATTACCGCTTTATCCTTGTGTTCCCGTGATTCTCCAATGAACTTTATATTTAGTCGAACTAGAGATAAGATACTTTTGTGATCAATAGAAGTCGTGACGTCACTTGTTCATGTCTCGAATCGAGACATCAAGGAGTTTCCTAAAGTTCCTAAAATGTTTAGGTATCGCACTAATACCGGTTAATTTATAGGAAAGTTATGAATTCCATCTCATGAAAATGAGTTCCCATCTACTTATCTAGTCATGTTCCCAAAACAGAGTGTATTGAGCGTTCTTACAGGATCGCTCTCAACTATGTGAATCAAAGAACATAACTCCACAAATAGGAGTCCGCATTTCACTCAGGATTGAGATCTATCACGGTTGATAAACTTAGTTTGATATTCGATTATTTCTCGTAAACGGTACTAAGGAGAAATTTGATCGAACATCGTGGTCCTGTCTTATACAATCAACATTGCATATGATACTTCCATTTCATGTCTCCCACATGAATGATCAGGATTAGATCATTTGTCTATAAACAAAATGCGAAGCTATCAACAGTGTTACCAGGATAAGGTTCCCAAATGTTATCCGTTTACTGTAGACACGTTTAAGTTACTCATCTCGACTTTAATCCTCTCGTATGACTCACATACTAAGTCGTGATTTCATAAGAGTGACTTAGGGTTTTACTATTTGAATGATTGATATTTATATATTTCCATATATTCCTAATATCATTAATTGAATCAATCTAGATAATATAAAGAACTTATGTTTATTTATTTAATTTATTCTTAATAAATTATTATTATTAAATAATTACAAGTTCTAGGACACCATTCCTAACATATGATACTACAAAAATAGAAAAAAAAATTAATAAGTAGAGTGTGTGAAATAGTATTACCATCTCATAAAGCTTATTAGCATTGGATTTTTCGAGCCACCTTTATGTAAATACGGTACTGCCGCTCGGGAATGAGTGTTTGTCTCTGATAGTTTCTACACAAAATGAATATCATAAGTAATTATTTAGTTATTATTCATAAATAAAGATACTAAGATTTAGATAATACAATTTTACCTTAAATTCAGGTGATTTCAACTTCTCGATTAATAACCCCCATTCATCATCACTATGCACTCTCGGATGTTTCATGCGGTCAGCTTGCTCTTCACCAAACTTTTGTACGTTATTGCGATAGTATTTTCCAAGCTCATATCGATACTCATTCGAAGAGGATATCATTTGTTCTTCAATAGTTTTCCAATGTACGCCATTGGCCAATTGAAGATTGAATTTGTCCTTAATACATTAGCAATCATGTTAGTGCAAATTATATAATACTTGCAAATCATATATCTAAATACAAGACTCACTGCAAGTCGTTGCCTGATATCATTAAGAATCTCTGCCGGCACCAAATCATATCTCTTGTGGCTCGGTGGTATAAGGGCACACACCAATATGCCAGTCTCAGTGATAAATGATCTAGCATTGTCGCCAACCACCCGTTTTAAGTCTTCCGGGATAGTTAGATCTTTCTTACTCATCCCCTTATGCAGTGAAAGGTTCTTCGCATAACCACGTCTAGGAACCGACGATTGAGACGAGACTATAAAACAAATTAAGAAGTAAGTACAAAACAAAGCATAAGTGACATTCACAAAAAAAAATGATTCTTACCATGATCGAGTGTGGGCGAAGGTGACTGAGAACACATATTATGTGATGACATCGGTGAATCTGAAGTCGATACATGCCCTGGTGAGGAAGAAGGCGACTGAGAACTCATCAATGTATCCGATGATGGCTCCGTAATAACTACCCCGCCTGTACGACGAGGAGGAGTCTTCCTGTTGCCCGGTCATCGTTTTCCGACTCATCGCTCTCATTTTCCGAATCAACAATATCATTTTCCAGCTCTTCTTCATTATTGGTTGTAAACTCTTCTATGTCATCATCTCTATCGAGCCTCTGTGCATCTAGCCTATCACTGAGATGAGTCTCTATGGGTGAACTCACATGCAAAATCTTATCATCCTCGTCATCTTCCTCTAACTCAGGGACATTCCACACATTTTTTTTGTCTTAAAGTTTGAACTACTCTCCAATCTTTCCCATATTTAATATCATCCAAGTATAGAACTTGTTGAGCTTGACTAGCTAAGATAAAAGGTTCTTCTTCAAAACAATTTAGAGATATGTTAATCGATATGTTTCCCGACTCTTTCTTCATTTTAGATGGAGATGTGTCAAACCATGTACATCGGAATAAAACAACTTGATTAGATCTTAAGTAACTAAGTTCTATAACCTCTTTTAAGAGTCCATAAAACGTCGTTGATCCTTCATCGTGATCACCCTTAACAGAAACCCCACAACTCGTAGTAGTACGGCCAGAAGATCTTTCCATTGTGTGGAAACACATCTCATTGACACAACATCCCGTATATGATTTAGCACAAATGTCTGGGCCCATTGACAATGCGTACAAATCATAACTTACTTCATGACGACTCTATATTTCACTAACCTACATTGTCAAATAAACTTTTGTATGAAAACTTATGGGTACAGTGCGCTATAAAACGAAAATAAATGAGAACATATCTTACACAACGTTTGAACCAATTGGCGAATTGTGCCTCTTAATGTTTATGTATGTCGCTCAAGCCCTCGTGTTCAAGTAAATCAAGGTGATCCCTATGGATGATTAAGTAAATACAAGGAATCTATATGAATACATTGGAAGCAGTGTTAAAAATATGGAGTAGATATACATACCGTAAATATGGTTCTACTTCATCACAATTACTCAAGGTGTATCAGTGTACTTTAGCAATGTCTCATTGTGTTAAGGTTAATAGATCGTAACGCCCGAGAAGACGAGACATATCTTTAAACACTGATATGTCACTCTCTACATGACCGTCAACTTCTCCTTCATAATTACGATCCAACCTATTAAATCGAGTCTCAATCCCTTGAAGATATCTAGAACAAAACATTATCGACTCGTTGAAAACATATGCCTCTGCTATGCACCCTTCTGGACGTGCCGCATTTCTCACATAATTCTTTAATGTACGAAGACTGCATTCTATTGGATACATCCAACTATAACAGACTGGCCCTACTATTCGAGTTTCATACAGAAAATGAATTGATAAGTGAACCATGACATCGAAAAAGGCAGGAGGAAATATTCTTTCAAGTTTACATAAGATGAAAGTGATATCACGCTACAACTGATCCAACTCATCTAAACTTATTACTTTCGCACACAAACTATGAAAAAAATTGCTGAACTCTGTTACCACCTGACTTATGTCGTAATTCAAAAATGCCCGGATTGCTAATGGTAGCAATCGTTGAAACAGAACGTGGCAATCGTGGCTCTTTAATCCAGTAAGTTTTCCAGCCTTAACATTAACACACCGAGATATGTTTGATGTAAACCCGCCTGGAAATTTTACACTTATCAAGAACTTACATTCCTCAATGTGCTGACTCGTAGTCATTACGTAAGCAGCAGCATGTTTCACAAACTTATCTCTCCCAACTTTTTGTATATGCAATTCAGCTCGTATTCCCAAGTCTGCCAGATCGTGACGTGCTTTCAATGTATCTTTATTCTTTCCTTCAATAGAAAAAATTGTTCCTACCAAGTTATCACATATGTTTTTCTCTATATGCATTACATCTAACTTATGACGTAAAAGCAATTTAGACCAATAAGGAAGACTAAAGAATATGCTTTTCTTAGTCCAATTGTCGTTTTCTTCCGGTCGTTTTCTCTTATTGTCTTGGGTGCAAGGATGCTTACCAAACTTGGGAAAAATTAATCGATCTAAATCTTGTATAATCTCAACTTCAGATTTAATATTCGGCTTGCCCCTCAATTCTTGTTTTCCATCATGCACTGTTTCAAAACGCCATGGATGGCCCATATGAATATATCGTCGATGACCCATGAAACATATTTTTCTTCGAATACCCATTGAAGAAGTATCTTCCAAACATATGGGACATGCTTTGTATCCTTTCGTACTCCAACCAGACAAATCACCATATGCGGGGAAATCATTGATGGTCCATAGCAACGGAGCCCGTAATTGAAAATACTCGGACTTTGAGCTATCAAAAGTTCTTATACTCTCACTCCATAAATCATTCAACTCTTCAATCAATGGCTGTAAGAATACATCAATATCCTTCCCGGGTGACTTAGGGCCAGGAATCAGTAAAGACATAAAAAAAAAGTAGATTCTTTCATACATTTCCAAGGTGGTAAGTTATATGGAACCAAAATAACGGGCCACATGCTGTACGTGATGCTCATTTGCCCAAATGGGTTAAAACCATCAGATGCTAACGCTAGACGCACATTTCTAGGATCGAGAAGCAAACAACGGAAACTCTTTGTCAAAATGCTTCCATCCTTCGCATCCGACGGATGACGTAAAAACGCCTTCCGTTTCCAAACGTTTATCCTTGTGCCATCTCATATCGAGGCCGTATATTTTGATGAAAAAAGTCTTTGTAACCTAGGTTTCAATGGGAAATGTCTAAGTACTTTTTGAGCTACTTTATGTTTAGTTTTTCCTTCATTCACCTCATATCGTGGTTCCCCACAAACTGGACAAAACTCTTCTTTCGCGTATTCTTTTCTAAAAAGAACGCAATCAAACTTGCAGACATGAATTGATTTGTACCCCAATCCAAATGCACGTAAGAACTTCTTAGAAGCATAATATGATCCCGGTAGAACTGTCCCTTCGGGAAATGCTTCTTTTAATAACTCGAGAAGCATATCGAACGACTTATTACTCCACCCGTTTAAAACCTTGATATGAACTAATTTCACTAAGAAACTGAGAGATGAAAAGTTCTTACAACCCGAGTATAACTCTTTTTGTGCTTCATCGAATAAGTGTGAGAACTCGCTATCACACTCACCCGTGTCCACATTTTCCTCACCATCAAGTATATTTTCTGGGTTCTCAGTTTCATATTCATGAAATGCACCACCTTGTAGGTCATTAAGCATGTCTATCATGGCATCATCATCATTTTCACTAAAGGATTCATCTAAGGGAGGCACACTACTACTCGTGCTACCCATTTTAAAATTCTCTCCATGGTATGTCCAACGAGTATATCCTTGTGATATTCCATAAATATGCAAATGCTCTCTAATTTCTTGAATTGTGGCAAAACCAACATTCACACACTTTAAACAAGGACATCAGGTTTTTCCATTATCATTCAAAACCGTCACCGCAACCTCTAAAAATGAACTCACCCCATCAATATACTCTTTACAAAACCTATCATTTAGATTCATCCAACTCCTATCGACATTCGACCTATTTTAAACAAAAAAAATCCCAAGTAAATTCCATGGTAAAGTTCTACTCCTCAATGTAAGAACCCCTAAACATACAAACTATATAAAAAAGAAATATATACATATTTAGAGATGACTAACTTTGCTGCAGGATAGCCATCTCACATGACATTCAAAAAAATATACTAAAAACAAAAAATTATATTAACACACATGCCAACCTTATGCAAAACATAAAAACATTAAGACATGCTTTGAGACGGCTAACTTTGCTACAGGATAGCCGTCTCCCAAAACTAATGACTTTAAAATATAAAAGGTCAGAAAATTAACCTGGATCCTGACATTTGTATATAAGCTCACGAAAGATCCGAAAATATTATCTCTTTCAATTTACAATTTTATTATTCAATCATTTTAATAGGCAACTTTCATATTTAATCACTACAAAAAAACTGTCAAAATGCGACCAGAAATTTGCGACAAAAAAAAAGTGGTAGTTTTCTGGTGACCACCTGGTCACTTTCTTTGAAGGTTGACTCTAAGTGACCATCTGGTCACTTTTTTTGCGACCAGATTGAGACCAAAAGTAGAAGTAGTCATAAAAAATGGCGCGAAATTATGGCGCAAAAGAAGCGACCACTTGGTCACCTAACAAAACGACCATCTGGTCGCATTTTTGTGACTAAAATATGCCTTGGTAACAAAAAATGGCGCGTAATTTTGGAGGGAAAAAAGCTACCAAGTGGTCACAAATAAAAGTGACCACCTGGTCGCAATTTTTGTGACCTTTATTGAGCAGTGGTAGCTTAAAATTGGAGGGAAAAAAGCTACCAAGTGGTCACAATTAAAAGTGACCACCTGGTCGTAATTTTTGTGACCTTTATTGAGCAGTGGTAGCTTAAAATTTTGGCGGGAATTAAGCTACCATATGGTCACATTAGAAAGTGACCGGATGGTCGCAAATTCTGTGATTTTATGTGACCAATAATTTATAAATAACTAGTTTTTTAACACGTGCGATGCACGTGGAATTTTTAGTCTTATTTTACAATTCAATTTTATATTTTAAGAGTTTTATGTGTATTAGTTAAATGTTTGTTAATCAATTTTTAAATTATATTTATTTTATGAACAAATAAAATCTTTAATGATTGTTGATTTTTTCCCCTTGTATTTATGGGGTAAAATAGATAAAGTAAAAGGAAAATTACATTATAAACTTACGAAAGAAAAAATAAAAATAAGAATAGATGATTGAAAAAATTACCAATAATTCCAAAATTTCAAGATGTGGTTAATTTTATTGATTACATTTCTTAACAATAATAATAATGTCAATTAAATAAAAATTATTCACTTTCAATTAATATAAAACTCTTCAAGATCAAGAAGCTATCTAAACGCCTTTAGATTTTTCTAAAATTTGTGTAGAGTAAATAATAATATTTAACCTCGTCTTGAAATATCCGAATTTCATACAAAGAGAGAACAATAATATTGTACAGAGAGAAGAATTATATTTTCCTTAAACCTCTAGTTGAATCTAGTCCTTTTGACTCTTTTTTGTTCAAATAAAGCATTTACAATTATGAATAAAGCAATAGACCAAACTTAAAATCAAAAGATGATGAAATACGATGAAAATGAAATTAACTTTTTTTTTTTATTATAAGAAAGATTCCTCTTGATTTCAACTTTGACATGTTTATATCGAATTCGCAGTTGGAATTGCTTCAAATGAATATGTGGATGCAAATTATATATAAATTTGTACATCTTCAATAGTCTATTTGGTTCCCTTCTAGCACTTTCTATCTTGAAAAACAAGAATAAAATTATCTATATCTATTAAAAAAAACTCTTAAATAGAATCAAATAGTTCCAAATCAAGAATTACAAAAATTTATCTCGAAAATCATGAAGAAAAATATCAATAAATATAACAACATGGAAACAAGAGTTCCCGTCATATGTAAATATCAGAAAGTAACCCAATATAAAAAAAAGTATATAAATATTAATATTTGTGACCAGGTGGTCGCAATTCACAAAAAAGGTGACCACATGGTAGTAATTTAGAAGGGAAAGGCGACCAAATGGTCACATTTTAGGGTTTAGGGTTTAGGGTTTTTTAGGGTTTAGGGTTTAGGGTAGTAATTTTGGAGAGAAAGGCGACCAAATGGTCGCATTTTTGGAAAAGTATAATTATATTTTTTTTAAAAATATAAGTGAAATTGCGACCATATGGTCGCAAATCTGGGCGGTAAGTTTAAATTTGCATGAAATTTATGGCGGTGAATTTAAACAATACGACCAGCTGGTCGCAATATTTGGTGGTGAATTTTATTATTGCGACCATCTGGTCGCAATTTTTGATGGGACTCGTGATATGACAGCACTGGGCGACCAAGTGGTCGCTTTTTTAATAAATGCTACCATTTGGTCGCACATATCTTTGAAAATGCGACCATATGGTTGCATTGTCCCCAGCACGCACGACCTTTTGTTTCTGTTCATTATTACATATTTGCGACCAATTGGTCGCAAATTTTGATTTAAATGCCCTTCAGTTTTCCTTTCCCCCGTTTCTTCTTTTCTTCTTCTTCTTTTCTTCCCCCGTTTCTTCTTTTCTTCCTTTCTCTTTTTCTTCCTCTCTTTTTGTTCTTTTCTCTCTTTCCCCTCTCCCGTTCCCCGTTATTTCTTCCCGTTCCCGTTCCCATTCTTACTCTAAACCTAAAACCCTCAACCCCCAATCCCGGTTTCGATTACGAGGTTAGTTTTCATATCAAATTGAAGTTTAGTTTAAGAATTTAGTTTACTTACTTTTAGTTTTTAGTTTTTAATTAAGTAGTTTAGTTTAGTTTTGTTAATTTAATTAGTTTTAGTTTAATGAATCTAAATTTGTGTAATCAATTACTTAGTTTACTTTTGTTTAATTCATAGCATTTTAGTTTACATTAACTAATTAATTAGTTTACTTTAATTTTGTTACTTTAAGTAATTTTAGTTTAATTAATCTAACTTAGTTTACTTTAATTCAATTTAAGTAGTAATTAATTTAGTTACTTAATCTAATTTAGTTTAATTACTTATTTAGTTTATTTAAGATAGTTTACTTTAATTTAATAAAATTAAACTAAATTAATTTATAATTACACTAGTTTAACTTTTAATTTTAGTTTAATTAATGTAATTTAGATTACTTTAATTAAATCAATTAATTTAAAGTAGGGTAATTAATTCAAATAGTTTAACTTCAATTATACTTAAGTAGTTTAAATTAATGAATTACACTAATTTAATTAATTAATTATTACATAAAAATTGTTTAATTACTTAATTTTAGTTAAATTTGATTAAAGTAAAGTACAATTAGATTAATTAATTAGAATAATTTTGTTTAAGTATTCTAATCAATTAATTTGAAATAAAGTAAATTAAAATTAGATTAATTGAACTAAAATTAATTCAATTAAACTTAAGATTCATTAATTAAAACTAAAATAAACTAATCAATTAATTTGAAATAAAGTAAATTAAAATTAGATTAATTGAACTAAAATTAATTCAATTAAACTTAAGATTAATTAATTAAAACTAAAATAAACTAATCAATTAATTTGAATTAAAGTAAATTAAAATTAGATTAATTGAACTAAAATTAATTCAATTAAACTTAAGATTAATTAATTAAAACTAAAATAAACTAATCAATTAATTTGAATTAAAGTAAATTAAAATTAGATTAATTGAACTAAAATTAATTCAATTAAACTTAAGATTCATTAATTAAAACTAAAATAAACTAATCAATTAATTTGAATTAAAGTAAATTAAAATTAGATTAATTGAAACTAAAATTAATTCAATTAAACTTAAGATTAATTAATTAAAACTAAAATAAACTAATCAATTAATTTGAATTAAAGTAAATTAAAATTAGATTAATTGAACTAAAATTAATTGAATTTTAGTTTAATTCAATTAATTTTAGTTCAATTAATCTAATTTTACTTTACTTTATTTCAAATTAAATGATTAGTTTATTTTAGTTTTAATTAATTAATCTTAAGTTTAATTGAATTAATTTTAGTTCAATTAATCTAATTTTAATTTACTTTTATTCAAATTAATTTGATTAGTTTATTTTAAATTATTTACTTAATTTATGTTAGTTTAATTTACATTATTTCATTAATTAATTAATTAAATAAACTAATCAATATTTTACTTACGTAATTAGTATTAAATTAGTTTATTTTGGTTGTAGGATTATGACGGGCAGACGACGTCCTCCCCAGTTAGACGAGCCTGACGACGCGGGTGACAAGGGGTCTCCGCAGACGCCTACTGGCGCTGCCCCTGATGCGGACCTGACTACGGAGGAGTTGGACATCCTCTTTAGTTACGAGACGGGACTTGCTGCCACGCTCGATGATGTAGTCCCTGAGACCGAGTCTGCGACACCACGACTGCCGCAGGACTCCCTGGCCACGACTCCGGGCTTAGCATCAGGGTCTGCATCAGGGTATGCGTCCGGGTCTGCGTCAGGGTCGGATCCAGCTGGCCCCTCGACTTCATGCACGCAGCTGTCTTGGGCCGCAGACTCTACCCTTCGGATTGAAGGGGATACGTAAGTAATTTTGTTTACTATTTTTCAAAGTGTTTTTTATTCCTTTTAACTAATATTTCTAATATATAGCACAATAATTTTTTTTTGATTTTGCAGAGTACAGTCGCATACAACCGTTTCAAAACGGTTTCGCGAGGTCCTCCAGAGCATGCCTCTACCCAGCGACCTTCGCTGGACGAAGATTCCGACGACGGAGAAACGTCGGATGTACGACAATTGGAAGGTAAAACCATCATTCATTTTCATAATTAATTAATTTTGAAATTTATAGAAATAAATTTATTACTTTAACAATTTTTTATTTCAATTTTTTCAGGGCAAGTTTCCTGTTATCGATCCCGATATCACCGACGATAGATTGTTCCCCCTATGGGACAGTCACGTCCATCGATTCAAGGACCTCATGTTCCGGGCGCGCAGAAAGCAAGCAGCAAACCTCCCCATGTGGATGAGCCCGGAGGACCACACGCGGCTTCTCGCGAGCTTGAGCACTCCTGAGGGCAAGGCAGTGTCAAGCAGGAATAAGGCCAATCGCGCGAAAAATCCCACCAAACACATAGCGGGGGCGCGGACCCACGACGAGCACCATCGTCGATTGGTATGTTTTTTTTTCGTCTTTTTCTTACTTACGTACTTTTTTCCCGTTTTCTTTTTTCAATTACTTATTAATTTATTATGTTTTATTCTTCACTCTTTAATTGTTTAGGAAGTGAAGCATGGGCGCCCCGTCCCGCCCGATGAGCTGCACCGAGTTCTTCACACGAAGAAGGACGGGACGTTCGTCGACGATAAGGAGAAAGCAGTTCAGGTATTTAATAATTTTTTCAATTATTATTTTTTCTTTAAAATTTTTCCTACCTTATATATTAACCATTTTATTTTCTGAATTTTAAATGTTTAGGAACGTTTCACGAGTCCTTGACTCGGCGGTTGCCCACACCGGACTCTCAACCGACTCAGGAGGGGCAAGAGAGGCGATCTTGGAAGGTCTTGGAGGGGTTCGGCCTGATGGGTCGGTTCCTGGGCTCGGCTCAGACGGGCGACGCCTTTATGCGGATGTGCCCGGCCACGGGAATGGAGCGAGCACTAGCTCCGGCCTTTCTCCTGGGGGGGCGAGGAGCAAGCGGACATGGAGGCTATGCGCGAGGACTTCGTTACTCGAGTCGCTACTATTGAGGCCGACATGCAGGCACGAGTCGAGGCCCGTGTCGCATCCGCTTTGGCCGCGTTCTGATCTCTAGGCGGCGGCCCTTCATCATCGACGCCTCCTCCCCCCCCCCGCCCCTCCGCAGAGTAGTTCTAGGATTCTTTCGACTGTATAAAACGTTTTTTTAATATTTGATATATATATTTTTTATTTTAATTCCAATTTTTTTATGAAATTTTAATATTAATTAAATAAATAATTAATAATTAATAAATAATTAATAATTAATAATTAATTAATAATTAATTAACTAATTATTGAAATTTAAATTTTAAAAAAAATTCTTATATGCGACCAGATGGTCACTTTAAAAGCGACCATCTGGTCGTATTTTTACTTAGTCTAAAAGTGACCATTTGGTCACATAAAATATGACCATTTGGTCACTTTTTTATGTGACCATTTGGTCACTTATCTTTCACATAAATTACGACCAGATGGTCACTTTTTAGGCGACCATTTGGTCGTATTTTAACTGAGCCTAAAAGTGACCATATGGTCACATAAAATACGACCATTTGGTCACTTTTTATGTGTCCAAATGGTCACTTCTATTGAAGATAAATTACGACCATATGGTCACTTTTAAGGCGACCATCTGGTCGCATTTTTAAAAGGTTGACTTTTTTGCGACCAAAAATTTTTGGTCGTATATTTGTGACTATTCAGTCGCACAAATTCCGGACCGACCAGCTTTTTGGCCGCCACTTAGTTGGTCGCATTTTTGGTCGCATTCTAGGTAAAAAACGACCATTTGGTCGCAATTTCGTGGTCGCAAATTGATAGTTTTTTTGTAGTGAATCACATAATTAAATAAAAAAAACAGTGACTTTATATGCTAAAAAGTTTGAAATTTCCCTAAACTTTAAAAACAATTCAAGTTTTGTTCAATCAATTATTTAATTAATTATTTGAATCATTTTTTAAAACAAATTAGAATAAAAACATGTTAACAAAACCTAAAAACTCAAAAACATCAAATTGAAAAAACCCACTAAATATGCAAAGTTTAAAATTAATCACATAATTAAATAAAAAACAATAAAATTTAAATTAAATAAATTGTTCATTCATATTAACAATAATTGATAAAAAAAAATGATAAAATTCATCCCAAATCTATAATCAATCATGTATAAAGTAACTAATTTACTTCATAATAACCAAATATTAACAATTTAACACTAAAAGTAAATAACACACACAATTGTTTTAAAAAAAAACCTAAAAACTCAAAATAATCAATTTAAACAAAATCCATATTGATAAAAAAAAAAAATTATCTCAAATCTCCATTCAATCATGTATTGTGTGTGCCCAATCTAATTCATAACAACTAATTATTACGAATTAAACAATAAAACAACAAAAAACCCAATTTTTCAAAAAAAAAAAACTTAAAACTAAAAACTATGAAATCTAACCAAATAACTCTTATTGTAGTAAAATAGAGTATAGAAACATACCTAAAACGATGGATAATGTAGATTTTGGCTTTTGAACGGAGGAAATCGATGAAGAATCAATGGAAAAAGAACAAAAGGGGCGGCAGTGGCGGTGGCGGTGTGGCTTCGGCTGGAGCAGGGGAGGAAAACCAGAAAATGGAAAAGTGAGGAAGAAGGGTCTGGGGGGGGAATCGTATGGAAAAAATTAAAAGTTGTATCGCCGGCGCACTATAGTGCCGACGATACTTAATGCATCTAGGCGCCGGCATTGGGCCGGCCCAATGCCGGCGCATGTCAAGCCTAGCGCCGGTATTGGGCTGGCACTGGGCTTGGACTAATCCAATACCGGCGCAGCATAAGGTTTGCGCCGATATTGGTCAACCATTTTCGGAAATGGCTGTCTTTTAAGTGGCAATGCCAGTGACGTGAACGTGCGCCGGCATTGCTGACGCCGATAGAACTTGTTATTCTTGTAGTGAGTATATCATGTGACTTAATTATCTAAGTATTGAGAATGAAACTAAATAACCTATAATCTTATAAAGTTGTTGATTTACACAAGCAAATTTCATTTCAAAAAAATTAGTTGAGCGAATTGCACCATTTGACTCTTTTGGAGAGTCAATTATTGGGATTGTGATCTTATAAAAATTGTCAGTCTCTTTATTTGTCCGATAAAAGATCTTAACAAGTTAAAATGAATGAATTATTGAGTCGTTTTAATTTTATATATAAAGATGGTTAGATTGTCATTATCAAATTATAAAGAGTGAATTTTTACTCATCTATGTCACTTTATGGGAAAAAGTATTATTGAAAAACGAATATTTTCATGAGATAATTAATCAGATAGCCACTTTTTAGGTTCTTATACCAAAGTATAGTCATCTCTTTTTATATTTAAAAAAATAGCCACTTACACCATTATTCAGAAATTACATACCCATTATACCCCCAAAAGCAGTCATGACTTCACATCATGATTTTGTGCTTTCTTGCTATGAGACATTGGTTTTTGTTATTATATTTACAGTATCCAAGGATAATTCTGACCCCTATACGTCATAACCTATCACATCTCACCTACTCTTCATTTGTTCAAATATTTCGTATTTTCATATTCCCTCCATTCTTTGTGTCTCTCTTTTGTTCCATTATATCAGCCTGATATTATCTCCTTCGTAAGTTTGTTGTCCTTCAAGTACCAAGATTACGTTACATACAAAAATTAGTACGGAATGGCAACAGCTTATGAAACATGGAAAGACCATGTGGAAACGTTATTTTTTCTACTTCATATATAAACAAAATACATCACGTACAGACAATACTGTCTATACGAGATGTATTTTGCTTAGTACGTCACGTACTAACCGTACCTAAGAAAAGGGGGGAGATAATCACTAACCGCACGATTTCAGTTTTAAAATGCATTGATGGGATTGCAACTGACGTCATTCGCTTCCCCATGTTTTCAATGATGAATCATGTCTGCACACATCGTGTGGCGCACCTAGAGATATAGGTTTTGACATTTTCCACCTTAGTTAAGGGCAGGGACATATATTTCTTGCAATTTTTTTGGACTGACGCATTTTATATGGCTATGTGTTCTAATTTTTTTATACATGGCTATATACCCTTACTTTCATTGAAATTAGGTTACTTGAAGAGTTAACCCGATTTTCACTCCACTGAATTATAAAAATTCAAACTGGTGTTTGTTCAATTACACTAGTCACTCCTCCCATAGCACATTGTGATGATACATTGAACCAAGTTATGGTACACTGTACCAAGTAAAGTTACATTCTCTGAACCAAAAAAGAAACAAAGAAAAAAAACTCACTCTCTTCTGTATCAATTATCTAGCATTGAGAATAAAGTTGAAATCTAACAAATTATCAAGCATTTTTTTAATTTAAATCCCCCCATCCATAAAATGAAAAAAGAAAAAAAAATCCACCAAAAGAGACAACAACTATTCAGGATCGTGGCCTTCCCTTGCTTTTATCTTTTGCCTTTAATCCATCGAATTTAAAAGTAAAGAAAAAGTCTATATCCTACCCATGGAATAAAGCGAAAATTAGGGTAAGTTGGCGAAAAAGAAGATATGAATCTTTATTAAAAAAAAAAAAACATATTTTTATATACTAATTACTGAAATATTAGAATTTTTCAAAAATTACTAAAATAGCATATTTATAGTTCAATAATTTGTTTAACTATAGTTCAATAATTTATTGAACTAAAAAAGTTAAAAAAAATTAATAAATTCATTGAATTAATGAAATATAATCAAATAGCTCGATAAATTATTGAACTTGAACTTGAAAAAGCAAAAGAACATACAAATTTATTAAGAACGCCCATGAAAAATAGTTCAAAAATTTATTGAACTAAAGTTCAATAATTTATTGAATTGTAATTATGTTATTTGAGTAACTTTTTAAAAGTTCAAACATTTTAGTAATTAGTATACAGATTTATACTATTTAAGAAAAACTCTAAAAGAAAAGTGAAGGAAAAAAAATATTCCATCAAAACTTGTATCTTAAAAAAAATGTAAAAAGTGACTTTATTTTTAACTAGGGAAAAAGTGAAAACTAGAATATAGTATACTAAAGAACGATCGATGATTATTCAACTAAAATATATGGATCAGTCTAAACATAATTTAATAGTTAGGTATTAATATTTTCTTTCTCGTTCGTATGAAGGGGGAAAAATCCCGGCAATTTAAAAAAAGCAACTTGATTTTATTTCATCATTTCATAGAATATCCTCGCCCAAGCTTCTCGAAATATAGAATCATTAAGTCTTTACTTTTATGCTCTCGAGGGTGAAAAAACATAAATAAAGCAAACTTGTCGTTTAGGTTCAAATTAAGCTGCTCCTTTCTCAGATCAGGAATGTCAGCCACTACGTCATTCATTAACTTTTATTAATTTTTAAAGTTTTCTAGAATTCAGCCGTAACTTTCTTTTAAGATTTGAGTTATAGATTATATCCTTTTTTTTACTCCAAATTTAACTCAAATTTTGATATTAAAATAAATTTAGGATTTATTAAAATTCAAAAGATCAAAATAAAAAATATCAGATTAGATGATAGAGTAATTTTTTAAAAAGATATTACATCATATTGAGAAATGATAATAATATTAAAAAAAAAACATAAATTTAACATGTAGAGAAAAAAAAAACAACATTGGGATTAGGAGCCTTCACAATTGAAGTGATGATGTTCATCAATGATACATGTTTATCCCCCCATCATGTCTCTCTTTTAAACCCCTTTTTCTTTTTCCCCACCCCATTTCTTGACTTTCTTATCCTAACAAAAGCCATTTAGAATTAAAAGAAAAAAGAAAAAAAAAAGTCAACAAAAGAAGGGAAAGAGAAAAAATCTTAATACACACACAAAAGCTTCCTTATAAGCGAGGTATTTTTAAGACCAACAACAACTATGGTTAAAAAACGTGGAGTTGGAATAATTTTGGTGGGTCCCACATTCAAACATTTTCAGTTGATGAATGAAGAAGTGGCTGAGTAATAGATGTTTTGATATGAGTGGTTGTTGTTCTGTTGTTACTGTGGTCCGGAGTGGAGAGGATCGCTGCCTTCTCAAGTGCAAATTTCCTTTCTTCGTTTTTACCCCATAAAACAAAGTATAATCCTGTTATAATCAGCACCGCCCCTATGATCCTGTACATCACGCCCCATTATTAACAACTATTTTTTCATTCGCATAAACATTAAACAATAAAAAAAATATGGTTCTTTCGTTTTTTGAATTGGTCTTGTGGTTGTGGACCAGCTGGATTCAGTCAAACGTCTTTAATCTTACGGTTGGGGATGGCCGGCCCCACTCCATGGAGTGAAGTTTAAATCAGACTAGCATAGTCTAGAAAGTTTTTAAAACTCATTCCTTTTACATAAACTTATTTTCACTTAATCATTTATATCAATCATAGTTGTTAAATATATAGATCCTTCTTATTATATACTATATTCGATACAATTAAATGGAAAAAATTGTAAAATCACACCTTACGAGTTATAATAGAGGATACAATTTAGCTATCTTGATATATACGCTCACAAATATTAAATCATTAAATAAAATAGAGATAAGAGGATTTAAAATATTGAAAAAAAGTAAAGATGTATCTAAATTATAGTCATGAAATATAGAGATATTCTTTCCCCGGAGTAGCTAAATTTTTTCTTATATTATGTACATCTTCAAACTTTTTGATCAATTAACCGCTAAACTTTATGAAGTTTTAAAAGTTGGACCGATAAAAGTTAATATTGAAAAAATAAAATTTTAAATCGTTAAGCTAGAATTTCAAAAATCACTTATAAACAAGAAATGCAACCATACAATCAAGAAAGGTATGAGGTCAAAGAAAAACCCGTCATCTCAGTCTCGTGAGGGATTTAAGAATGTAAATATTACAACTAATATGGAGTTGTTTGTGGAATTTTTCTATAATTTAACTTATCATGAGATGTTGGGTGATGATGTAACGGTTAATTAGAATGAAAGAAAGTGACAGTTTGTGAAAGAGATAGGAGTGAAAGGGAAAAAAAAGGGAACGAACCCGCCTAAGTAGAACTCTTCACCCAAAGCAAAAGAAGCCATGATAGCAACAACAAGTGTCTGAACAGGTTGATAAACAGCAACAAAGACAGGACCACCTCTATCAATACACCATATCTGTACAGCAAAAGCAATCCCAGATGCCACCACTCCCTGTCATTTCCCAATTACCCCATTAATTATGTTGAGAATCCCACATCAGAAAGATAAAATGAACTCATGATCTTTAAAAAGATATACGAGTTACTTCTCCAATTGCTAATTAGAGGGGGGAGGTAAAAATAATTTACCGCATATAAAACACTGAAGATTTCTCCACCAGAATGGAAAAGCCAAGCTTGAGAATCTCTCTCAACAACAGCAGCAATAATAAGGAACTGGATAATCCCAAAGAAACAAGTGAAGGAAGTGACAGAGAGACGAGCTGGATACTTTTTCAAAACGGGTGCTTGCAAAACAAGCCATCCAGACCACGACAAGCAATGCCCGATCAGATAGATACAACCAAGGGTCCAGCTTTTTCCATTTGCATCACCAAGACCAAGATCAAGAGAAGAAAACATGGCCATGGGTGCTGCTGCTGTGGTTTGTAGTGAAGGAGATGGGCTATATATTGTTGGACCTTTGTAAAGAGTTATCACTGTGGCCCCCAAAACACAACAGCTTGTTCCCAACACTTTTGCTATCCCATCTTTTCTGTTTAGTCTTACTTGTTCTATTCTGCATTTTCAATTAAAAAATAAACGAGTTTAATTTTATGAGGCTAGTGGTGAGTAGAGGTACTATAAATGAAGAGGGGAGACTGTTTGACTTGCCGGAGCAACGCCGCCATGAGGAAAGTAATTGCCGGGACTGAGTTTTGTATCGCCGAGGCGAACGTCGGCGAGGTGTTGTCTAAACCCAGCAAGTAAAATCCCTGGTTTGCTGTGATTCTGAAACGTTTTAAGTTATATATGCATATTAGATACTATTTCTTTTGTTTTGCATGAAGTATAAACTTTGATTTTTTTTTTTTTTTTTTAAAGTTGTCTATTTCAACAAATATATAAAATGAGAATATATTAATAAGAAATAAATTTATAAAATGAGAATAAAAAATGCTTTATACCCAGAGGGATAAAATTCAGCCATATTTTTAGGTAAATATCTCCACTTTTTTCTTTGGAAAATACTTGGGTGGTCATGATAGATAAACAAAAGTTCTCTCGCCACATGTTTCAATATTATTGAATAAAATATGTTAGTGAGTCTACTTTAATTATATAAAAGCATATATATTTATTATTTATTGATATCTTTTATTCAATAAGAATATGACACGTAAAAAATCAGATGAAGCTTCTCTTAGACCCGTCACAACCCAATATCTTTAGACCTACCCAACAAGTGCAAGTAGGAAGAACTGGAGAGCAAAATTGAGACTAAAAGCAGGTCTTTCCTTCCTGATCAAAGAATCAAAACAACATGTAAAGGGTTAACAAAAAAAAATAAAAAAATAATTACCAAAAAGAAAAAGATGTTAATGGATTTAAGGGTAGTACTTTTCGAGAAAATAAGCAAAGGGAAGAAGGAGAAGCAAGGCAATGATGTTCCTATAAACAGGGAAAACAAGTTTACTAATGCCCATATTAAGGGCAAATCTTGAGACAACATGAAAACCAGCATAGCCAAACTGCAAAGCCAACATGGCCCCATGCAGTTGAGCCTTCTCAGGAATAGAACACCACATTCTGCTTCCAGAAGCCGAGCCTGAGTCAGCCATTATTGAAAGAAGAAGGAAAGCAAGAAAGAAAACAGAAGGGGGGGTGTGAAGGAATTAGGGAAGGGATTGCAGATATTAATATAGAAAGGGAAAGGCCCCCACCCAAACAGAATGAGAAGACCTAAAAAGACGTAGTGTCAAACTGTGGGTAGCTTTCGAAATGTTTTGAGTTTGTCTCCCACATTCATTCGTCTTCTCCCCCACTCACTCACTCTTTTTTTACCAAGCTGACATGACAACCTCATCGAATTACAAAAGAAAGAGAGAAAAAGCTTGTTAAAATAATTATGGAAATATTTGACTTTAATCATTTGATATATTTGTTGATATTTATATTATTCGCTCATTTATATTATAATTAATAAATAAGGAAATTTCATTGGGTACCAGATTTTGATGCAATATTTTTATAAAAATGACAAGTTTAAAAGTATTTGTAAATATATCAATTTTTACTATGTTATGTATCAGTGATTAACTTAGTGTACAAATATGTAATTCAATGTTTATCACTGATTCAAGCTATCAAAATTTGTTATATTTATAAATATTTTTTAGGGTTGCACTATTTTTACAAATATTACTAAGAAAATTGTTAGATTTGCAAATGCACCAAATAAATAATGTAGTTCCATCAATATATTTAGTCTAATAGAGTTATATGAATATTATAAAATTACAATATCATAAAAAAATATTGATGTTAGAGATAAAATTGAAATATTTAAATTTTATAATCCAATAGGAATAAAACATATATAAAAGGTTGTAAAAATAAAACATATATAAAAGTATTGAAAAAGTTTCTCCAAATTAGTTTGCAGGTAAGTATTTTCAAATTTATTGAAGGAAGAAAAGTTTTTTTTTTAATTCAAATATGTTACATTAAATTGGAAGAGACGATACTCGAACATTCAATCTGGGAAGGGAGAGGGTAACTTACCAGATGAGTTATATTAATGTTGGCAAGAAAAGTTAGTTGGACAAATAAGATCATAAAATATGGAATTTGAGGAGTCCATGACATGTGTATCTCAAGCAAGAATCCACCTCATCTTATGAATATCTAGATTGTATAATAAGACTTTATAGTTTAAATGGATGGGGTAATATTTACAATCTCTTTCTTTTTGAAAAAGCTGATGCGTCTGATGGAAATGCTTGAATTGAAACGCAATTTGAAAGAAGAGGAAGAAAAAGAAAACAACTTCTGTTTGGCAGCATGCGATTAATGATGAAAGAAGAAAGGGAGAGGGAGGGGGCTTAGCCGCCATTGATAGATAGCGCACACGAGGGAGAGTTGGTGCCTTTGCCTTTAATTGTTATTGGGTAGGGGCACCCCTGCCCATATCCCAATGTATGAAACCCTAAAACTCCATCCTAACCCCTTCATTAAATTTACCCTTTCACCCCACCCTCCCCTTTTTTTCCTCATTCCAATCCTTTTTATTTTATACTTTAAACTAAGGTAATAAATTTTAATGCAATATTTAAAAATATATCATCACATTAAATTATTTGTAAATATATTAATAATTTTAATATCTGAATTAACGATTTACTTATTGTAAAAATATATAATTTAATGCTTATCATTTATTGACCAGTTCAAAATTTACTATATTTACAAATGTGTTTAAACCATGATATATTTATAAATATTACATAAAAATTTACTAGATTTACAATCATCCCTATATTTTATGTTCTTCCTCACTTTACTTTAATATACTTATTATTTTATGGCCAATACGAGCATAGTTCAATTAGTTAGACACCTGCTCCCTTCCCATAAGGTCGAAGGTTCGAGTCTCTTCTCTTCCAATTTAATGTAATATCTAAAAAAAAACTTATTATTTTATGTGAATTTGGGTTTAGCCTCCTTGTAAATTATATTAATAATTAATATAATAAATAATTAATGATTAATAAAATATAGATAAATAATGAAATGTTATTTTTAATTATAAAAAAATGTTTTTAAAACTACCATGTCAAATAAATTTTTTTATATAAAAAAAAAACCCTAATTAGATCGACATGAAAGTTAAAAGTGTAATGACGAAATTTATACAAATAATAAGATCAAATTATATAATTTAAATAGTAGGAGGCATTCAATCTAATTTTAGGGTTCCTTAGGGACATATTTTCAAAATGAAAACTTCTCGGTCTTGTCATGTCAAGCGTGAAAATAAAATTCAGAAACATTGTCTTCTTCTTTCCCTCCTTTTGTTTTCATTTTTGTACCATAAATAAAACAGCAATGAGATCTTGAGTGACTGGCTTTCAACTTGGATTATAAACTTTTATCAAAGTGCTTATTTTTTTAGTAAAACACAAACTAACAATGATGCCAAGTAATTAAGAAAAATGGAAATAACTTTTCTTTATCAAAAGGAGCCGAAATCATGGAAAAGAAAGGGAAAATAAAAAATTTCACCTCTTTTTGTAGAGGAAAGAAAACCATTTATATATATTTGTAGAAAAAGCTGTGACCAAGGCCAACAAGAGGAATCCATCTTTTCTGGAACTCTTTTGAAAATGTGAACCTCTCAAATAATAATAATAATAATAATAATTTAATTGAAAAATGGAAAGAAAAAAAATGTTTCCACCAAGGTTTCCACTTCTAAAGTTTTTTTTTTTTTTTTTTTTTTTAAATCTATAAAGTGTGGGCTGTTTTTTGTGATAAAAATCCCTGCACTTTAAGAGACATATTGCCCCCCTCAATAGAACCACCATCATTTCAAAGATTTAAAAAGAAAAAGTAAATAATAAAAGGGGGATCTATGCCCCAATGGAAGAATATTTATGTTAAACCCTTTTCTAACTTTATAAAACTGACAGCCACGCTTTGTAATTATGGTCAGTGCTAAAGCTTTGGTTTGGTTTGAGAGAGTGGAGAAGCTGATCAGTCTGAGTCTGAGTCTGACCCTCCCTCAATGAACCGGTCGGATACCTCCACCACCAATCCACCCGTTGTGTTAATTGCATTTCCCCCCTTTTTTTTTTTTTGATAAAATATATAGAAATATAGATTTCTCCAAATATTTCGAAATTATTATGAATGCAATCCAAATATAAAATTATAAACTCAAGAAAATACTTTGGATTAAAAAAAAAAAGTTAACTCATCCATCATGTTGTCTGTCTATTATGAAATATAGCTTATGACTTACAAATTATAAATGGTCAAAATTTCTAAAAGTAAAAGTTTTGTTTGATGGAAAAAAAAAAAAACTCTCATATTTCTAATCAATGTGTTCTATTTTATTTATAAAAAAAAAACTTGAAATATTATTAATTATTATAAATTTGAATCAATCTTCATAAATTTACTGTTTAAAAAGAAAAATGAAAATCTTTTAACATAGCTTAAATCACTCTTCCTAGAAAGAAAGAAATAATTTTTCTTTTCATACTACTCTAAAATATACCTTAAGATTTTTGTTTCGCACGTGAGAATCTTAAAAGAAAAAAGTGACTCCTAATTTGACCCAATCCTCACCAATTTGATTCTTCCACACCATATAAACTTTTACTATTTTAAGTGTTCTATGAGCTTATAATTATGAACAAAAAAGAAATACACACTCTCCTTGAAAATGAAATTGTAAAATTTAATATAAAGTATTTATTTTATCAATTAATAACTTTTTAGGAAGTGAAAAATAAAAAAATAAAAAAAATCATGAAGATTGAATGATAGTGGGATTTGATGGGAAAGCAAGTAGTAGGTTATATATTTTTTTAATAAGCAAAAATATAGATATATGATTTTAGTTTTAGGGTTGTTTTGGATATTCGAATAATATCGTAGTGAGTTTTTATGGTGATTCAAACATGGCATGTGATGTACACGTGGCATGCTTGTGGTCTTCTTGCTATGCACTACCTACCATATGACCACACTAGATTTGGTGGCACAGAAACTTAGATCCTTCATTTTGCGTTTTTGGTTTTCAATATTGGTATCCATTATCTTGTTTGAACGTGCATATGATAGAGATTTCTCAATAATAAATACCAAAATTTATTTCAATTATTTTATAAATAATTACTATTTTTATTTTTGGAAAAAAAATATTTATTTTTTAAAGATGATTAACTTTCGATCTTATTAAAAGAAAATATTACGTAACTAGTTAGTATTCTAGAGGGGTATATTAAGAGATGTACAATTAAAAGTATATTGTTTTAATAAATAGTAGATATAAGTATTATCTTGCCTTTTTTTTTTAATAAATTCATTTACTTTTCAATTTAATGATTGAGTTTGTTATTTTCAAAGTTTAAATATCATTTTGCATCTAACAATTCTTTTTATTTTTTCTCATATCATTCTTATGTCATTTATTGATCATAAAGGTCTATGTAACTTTAATGAAACATCCGAAATCATTATATTTATTAAAAAGAAATATTCTTTAAATTTGTTGTAGCAACGGATTTATTTTCTTTTTCATTTAGTTTATTTTAAGGTAAAGTTTATATAGGATGATTGTTAAAGAAAACTTTATCAAATCTAAACTTTACCTCTTTAAAAGCATCGATTATATTCCTTCTTTATCATTGAAATTTCAATTTCAAATGATTTAAATGCCCCATACTTTTACCCAATCCAAGGTTAATTTATTAAAAAATTGAATCTTGTACAAATAAAAAAACGTAAATTTCCTCAAGGGGGTAGAACTAGAACTAGAACCAGAAAATTATGGCCTATGAGAGACCTTTTTGGTGATTGGGGGAGACCTTGATCAATTGTTTTCTCAAAAATGGTGAATATTTGTCTTTTTGGTCTAAAGGAATAAAATTAATCCACCGTTAAAATCACTCTGCATCTCCCATCACCGAAATTATGATTATGAGTTAGTTTTTTTTTTTTTTTTTTAATATATTTGTCTGTTAACAAGGTAAAATATCCCTTTCTTTTTACACTTTATTATTATCTTTCATTTGATTTCCTCTCTTGTTCCCTAATTTATAATATAATATTATTAAATAGAATTTGTCTCAAATAACATAATTCTCAATACTAATTATTAAAATGTCATAACTTTTTAAAAATTACTAAAATAGCATAATTATAATTCAATAAATTATTGAACTATTTTTCATGGGTATTTAATGAATTTGTATGTTTTTTTTCTACTTTTTTAAGTGCAAGTTCAATCATTTATCGAGATATTTGTTTATCTTTCATTAATATTTTCAATGAATTTGTTAATTTTTGTAGTTGTTTTAGTTCAATAAATTATTGAATAATAGTTCATTAAATTATTGAATTATAATTATGTTATTTTAGTAATTTTTGAAAAATTCTAACATTTCAGTACTAATATATAAAAATATGTTGTTTCAGTAATTACCCTTATAAAAAAACCATAAATTTTTTTTAAATAATTATCAGACATGTCGAATAATCAATTTTTTATCCAAAACAAAAGACTACTCAACTAAGGGTATGAAAAACTCATTACGTATTTGGAATTTTTGTTATATATATTCATACGTGAAGGACATATGAATCGAATCGAATCTGAAACAAGTAGATAAAATACAAGTGTCTGATCATTAGGTTAAATTTGATCGACAAGCTCGACAAAAATGTCGAAAACTTGGCACACACAAAATGAAGTAGCAAGACATAATTGTTCATGCTTTCTTTCCATTTGGCCAGACAATGCTGTTCCGATCACAAAATGCTGCTCCTGTTATGTCGCCTTCATTTCCATTTAGGAGAGAACAATGAACCTCTCATAATCAGAGACCAAATTAGTTATATACCATGCTTTAGCCTTAGTTTATATGGTCAAAGTTCTCGGCTACCTCCTCTTTAAACCACCCAATTTTTAGTGAATTTAATTATGATTCATAAGCTTTCATTGTGGTCCTTTTGAATGCGAAACATTTCAAAATGCCTTTAATCATTCAATGTTAAAAAGCTTAGAGATCCTTATCATGGAGAGAAATCTTGTACTATAGAAACTCTTTTTTCTTTTTCTTTTTCTTTCTAGTTTCTGCGTAAAATCAGATTGCCCATCTTTACATTACCAAAATTCTTAATATTTATGGACTTTTATCTGAAAACCAATTAATAGTTAAAGAATATCTTATAAAATTTTGTTAAGTTTCCATCATCTTTTCAATATTAGATATTTATTCTGACTGTTTTTGAAGTACTATTTTTTGTCCTGAGATCATTTAAGCTATTTGAACTCTGATATTATCTTAATATTCAGAGCTTCTATCTCAAAACTAATTATTGATGAGAAGAGTAATCAATGATTATTATAGATTTTGATATTTCTCTAAATTTTTTCGATGTGAGATTCTTAACAGTGATGTATATCAATCAAATATTATTTAAATGCGAGACTTTGATTGCATTATTGGTTTGTTAAAATATCTAAGAATACATTTTTTTTGCAATGAAAAACTTATATACATATGATACAAGTTTGCGTGTGTTTCTCGCTATATCTATATAACATGCAATGGAATTAATCATCCATAAAGTGTGTTAGGTTTGATTCCCTGCTTCAAAAATGAAAATCAGACCCCATATTCAACCAACGGAATCAATGGTCGATGGCAAGCCCCGTTGTGGAGATTGTGAATCGTACGGCCGGTTGGCCATCGACAAAGATATGATGCATGGACTGTTTTGTTCGACCGCATCACACAAATATTAATAATAGAAGAACCTAAGGAATCAACGATGTACAACGCTTAGCAAAATATCAACTCAAGAAAAAAAAGGAAAACAAAAAAGAAATATCATATCATATCAAATAGTTCGATAAATTATTGAACTTGAACTTAAAAAATAAAAAACATATGAATTCATTAAAAATGCCCATTAAAAATAGTTCAATTATTTATTGAATTATAGTTCATTAATTTGTTGAACTATAATTATATTATTTGAATAATTTTTAAAAAATTCTAACATTTTAATAATTATTATTTGAAACCAATTCTAAATATTATCAATAGTCCATCCCTATCATTTTATTTTTAAATTTGCCCTTTTCAATTGCCTCAATGAATGATTGAAATGATTAAATGGATACTATTTTTTTTCCCTGCAAACTTCCAAGAATAATAGATTTACCACATCTTTAAAAGCCTTATCAATAAGTTTTGATTTTGGTTTGAAATGATTTGGATAGTAGTTTTCTAAAATCACTGAATTAAGAGCCGAGAGAATCGACACAATTTCCAAAAAAGAAACGCAAATTTCTAGTTATAGAATAGAATATAGCATTATTTCAATAATGGAAGGAAGGTCCATTTCATATATTCAAACCAGCTTTAATTATATATATATATATATATATATATATATATATATATGAATGGATGTATAAACAAACCTAACACCATTGTTTGGCTCTATGTTTGTGTTCTTTACATGAGTCGGCAGTTTTTGAGCGTTTAGCTGATAAACCACTATTGGGTTTCTTTATTAGCTTTTGTTTGGCGCTTCGTGGGATGGGATTTAAAGTTATTCCACCCACCATAACCATGAATATCAATCGATTTCTTTTTAATTCATACTATTTGAAACGGGGCGGAATCAGAAATTATTTAGATTAAAAAATAAGGGTTAATCATTGAAATAGTATATCTTTATGTACTAATTACTTTAATAACAAAAGTTTTAAAAATTACTCAAATAGTTCAATAAATTATTGAATTAAAACAAAAAAAAACGAATAAAATAATTGAAAAATAATAAATTATCATAACAGTTTATTAAAGTAAAAAGAGTAAAAAAAAAACTATTAAAAATAAGAATGAATAATAACAATATATTAAAAAATTATGACATTTCAGTAATTAGTATATAAAAATATGTTATTTGAATATATATATAACTGGAAAATTCTACAGTACAGGGACTAAAAATCCTTGTATGGTACAAGGAGTCAGTTACACAGTTATTTTTTTTACTGTGTATATATTTTAATTATTTAAATAAATTAAAATTTTAATAATACGGATGTACTCAACATAAATCTTATGTAAGATTTTCTATGGGTTTCCATGGACTCTTTTTTTTACTTAATTATCAACCCTACCATCTCCCTTTCAAATTTTCATAGTCATTTGAAGATTCAGGTATGTCATGATTGATTTTTTTTTATTAGATTTTTAAATTTGGTGTTATCACGAACATATATTTTTTTAAAATAAAGATCACGATAAAAAAGAACAATCACATTTGAAAAGAAACGATCACATTCCAAAAACAACAATCACATTACAAAAATTACAAACAAATATAAAGAACGACTCTCACATTATAAAATATACGATCAAGAACGATCGCGTTTAAAAAAAGAGCGATCTCATTTAAAAGACAACAATTACATTTATTACATTAAAGAAAAACAATTACGAACAAGATCATATTTAAATAATATTAAGAACGATCACATTCAATAGATGAAATGACAATCAGACTTACTTGAGTAACATTTTAATAACAACGATCACAATGAAAAAAATGTGATTACAGTGAATTGAGAATCTCAATATTTCAGAGTATGAAGTTTCACAATCTAATTATCTGTACATTATATTTAACAAAAAAAAATCTAAATGGGTTTATTTATAATTCAAAATGAATGGTTGAGATTTAAGATTATAATCTTACGGTTAAAATTAAATTAGATTTCATAAAATAGTTAAGGTAAAAAAGGTAAAAGAAAATAAATGGATGAGATCAAATTAATTAGATCTAAGGGTTTACAGCCCTGTACAGTAGCTTGACCCATATATAACTATTTTTGAAATGTAAAAGGGTAAAACCTTCAATATTTTCAATAACGAGGAGCAATTCTCCCCCTCCCTTTAAGGGTAGATTCGCCCCTTCATCTTAAGATATATATATATATATATATATATATATATATATATATATATATTTTGTGAAAATGGGTTGGTTTTTTCCCTTTATTATTACCAGCAACATGATTAGATAGGTGGTTCATGTAATTTATTCATTGACTGCGTGTGCAATCGCCTAATAATGAATCATAAAGATTGATTAATATGCTTAATCAATCAATTCCGATCTCTGTCTCCTTCTCTACGACCTTTAATTATTATGACAGTAAAAGTCCTTGAATTTCACTAGTTTTACTTGCTTGACGATTAGCTAAGATTTATTTTTAATTAGTGTTATATAGTGTTTAAAATCTTTTTCCTCTTTCTTGAAAAAGATCATATTAAATTCTTTTATACCCATTTTGCCCTCGTTAAAACTCACTACAATCATTGTTAAAATCATATTATTATTGTTTTTTTTTTTTTTGAGATATTACATCAAATTGGGGGAGGGGGGACTCGAACCTTCGATCTCAAGGGAAGAGAGTAAGTGCCTAACCAATTGAGCTATGCTCTCATTGGCATATTATTATTGTTCATAATTGATTAATACGTTTAATTAATTTTGGCCCCTTAAAAGTATTTTTTTGTTAGAGTCAATATAAACATAGTCTAAGTGGTTAGGCAGTTGCTCCCTTTCCATGAGGTCGATAGTTAAAGTCTCCCCTCTCTCAATTTGATGTGATATTTAAAAAAAAAAAAAAAAATCTTCCGTTCGAATGATGGAGTTGAGTTGTCAACTTTACTTATTCAACTTGTTTTCTGATTGCTAAAAAAATAATAATAATAAAATCGACGATTAGCTTAGATTTACTTTTAATTTGTATTCTATTATCTTTGTTATTATTTCATAACGGTTGAGATAACGTCAAATTTAAACATCTGTCTTTTTTAATACAATTCTTACCTTTGTTAAAATTAATATATCTATTCTATAATAAACAATATATAAAATACTTTTTTTTAGCGGCAATATATAAAATACTTTAAATATTCATTATTCTTCGTTAATCTATCTAAGTTTTTTAATATATTAAATCATTTACTACGCACGTCATTAATCACTAAATTACCCATGAATTATTATTTATAGTATGTGGACGAATTAAGTTTTTAAGATTAAAAATAATTATTTAATAAAGTGTCAAAATTTCTTAAGGATGAGATCTGAGGGGGCCTACCTCTAAAATGAGGGAGGGAATTCCCATTTCAATTGAGAAAATATTTCGAGAATCCTCATACCCCACTCATAAACATACAAATATTAAATATATAATATATAATTTTTTTTGGAAAAAAGTTATGAAAGTTGAATTATAACCATAAAAAATAGGGAATAATTAAGTTTTGACCATTGAATTTGGGATAAGAATATATTTCTTTTTATTTAATTTAATTTAAAGAAATTATATAATTAATATTTCATTAATATTATATATTATATATTATTAATTTCTTACTTGAACTTGATATAACACTCAAAACTTAAAAAATGTATATGTCTATCCTCTTTATTATAATCATTTAATTTCAAATAACCTGAAAATGCAATAATTTATATAAGTGAAAAAAATATCTTTATTTTCTGTTTGGTTCTTTGAGAATCTCATCCTTCTCTAGAAACCCATCAAATTGATGCATACCGACAAGAATATGTGAAAAAACATAATGAGCCAAATTTACATTATGATTCAAAAACAATGAAGATGATGAGAAAACAAAATAAATTAATCTTGTTTGATGAGATCTCCACATGCGTAATAAAGGAAAATGAATAGTTTTTGCTTTTATTTTTCAAAAAACTAAAATAAATTTTTGTTCTAAATCACTTTTTTTTTTTTATTTAGAAATTGATAGTAATCTAAAAACAATAATTTGCATGCAAATTGGTAGCTAATATACATTTTTAAGCTCTAATATTTATATAACCGTTATAATTTGAGATGACGATTTTGGAAGAGAGTTCTGATTAGGTGAGAAAACTAATTTAATAATTTGCTTCCACTAATCATAAAATTTAATAATACAATTTTATTTTATGATGATCTATATTTATTATATGGGTAAAATGCAAATAATACCCCTGTGGTCTTTTCAAAATGCATGAACACCCCCTGTACTTTGAAAATGGCAAATCGCACCCCTGTGGTTCCAATTTTTTTCAATCAGACCCTCCCCTTCAATGTCAATAATTTTCTTTTAGCCATAACTTCTTCGTTTGAACTCCGATTTGGATGATTCAAGATGTTTTGGAATCTTCATTTCCTGGCTTTACATAATCGTAGCTTCAAACTTTGAAATCATCAATAAACAAAAGAGTTAACAATGTCAATCATACCTAGTGCTTCGATGTTAATAAAATCTTTTATTTATTAATGATTTCAAAGTTTCAAGTGACTTTTATGTAGAGCTTGAAATGAGGATTATAAAACATCTTGAATCGTCCAAATCGGAGTTCAAACGAAGAGTTATGGCTAAAAGAAAATTATTGACATTGAAGGAGGGTCCGATTGAAAAAATTGGAACCACAGGGGTGCGATTTGCCATTTTCAAAGTACATGGGGTGTTCATGCATTTTAAAAAGACCACAGGGGTCTTATTTGCATTTTACCCTTATT
Source organism: Gynostemma pentaphyllum (assembly GCA_028015215.1). Lineage (NCBI taxonomy): Eukaryota > Viridiplantae > Streptophyta > Magnoliopsida > Cucurbitales > Cucurbitaceae > Gynostemma > Gynostemma pentaphyllum. The sequence goes on along the minus strand of CM051350.1, from coordinate 15,936,282 downwards.
ATATTTGATTTTATGATTATCTCTGATTTATCTATTTAGTCTTTTTATCCTATTTATATAAGTTAGTTTTTTTTATATAAATCATATAATATTGTTACACATTTACACAAATCAATATAATATAGTATTTTCGTCAACAGAAGTGTTACTACAATAATTGCAGGTGTGAAAGTCTTTAATTAAAGGAATATTGTAATTAACTGCTTAAGCAAAGGGTTGATTCTCCTAAAGACATTGAAATACGAAAAGCAAAATTATTTATTCTATAGAGAATAAAATTTAGTAGATTTAATATACTTTAATTACTCACATATACTTATATTTTTACTATAAAATTAAAGGTTTGAATAACCTCTAAAAAAAACCTATTATATTTATTGATATCCACGTTCGTGGGAGTTGACAAAGTATCCATTAAAAATTTCTTTGAAATAACACCATTGAGATAAAAAGGGTCCCATAACTCCACAAATACTACACTACCCTAAAAGGGGCCCCTAAAGTGGGCATCAACTGCACAAGGGATTCATCATTTCATTTTGATAAAAATAGAAATGGAATCTCTTTGTATAAAAAGTATTTTGGGCGGTATAAACCCTCAAAAGCTGACAAAGAAGATTCCATGTTACTATTTTTAGAAGGGATGAAAGAAAAAACCGAAAAACTAGAAAATTAAACGAGCCGGATCGTAAAAAATTGAACCGTTTCGGTTTCCATTATTTAAAAACAGAACTGAACCAAACCAGTTTTTAAAAAACAAGTAAAAATCTCATACCCTTTCCATATTTCCTCCTAGTTTTATTTATTTATTTTTATATATTTATTTATCACTTTATTTTAATTTATATTTCGTATATTTATTTATCTAATTTTTTTCAACTAAGTTTTTGTTTATATTTGATTTTTTTTTTGGTTTCATTCTTCAATATTTGAGGATTTTATCTCTAAACTAAATACAAATATCCTTTACTAGAAAAACTGGAAAAACCGAAAACTGAACTGATAAAAACAATTCAAAACTAGACCCGTTCCCATTGTAAACAGAATCGGTCCGATTTTTATAATTAATTGAAAACTCGAACCTAACTAAACTAGTTTCACCCCTATGTTTTACATATACGAGAGATTTTATTTTGGGTAAAATATTTTTTTGGTTCCCAAACTTTCATTCCAATTTCATTTTCTTCCTTAAACTTTTAAGAGTTAATTTTTTCGTCATTGAACTTTAACACATTCATTTCGTTTTGGTCCTTCAGTTTGTGTTTTTCCGCCTATGACACTAATGGAGGACTTATGTGGTGTGTAATTGATGATGTGACATTATAGAAATATGTAGTGAGGTTAAATGCCATGAAAAAAATGAATATAGAGTGAGAATAATCTCATCATTTTTTTTCTTAATTACAGTCTTAAACCTCATTGTATATTCATTTTTCCACGTCATTTAACCTCATTGTATTTATATATTGGCACATCATCATTAACATGCCACAAAACCCTTTGGTAGTATCCCAAACCAAAAACACAGACAGAATGACTAAAAATGAAACGAATCGTAAAGTTTAGGGACGAAAAATATAATATTTGAAAGTTTATAGACGAAAACGAAACCTAAGTGAAAGTTCAGGGATTAAAATAATATTTTACTCTTTTATTTTATAGAAAAATATTAATCAATTCTCAATAGAATAACTCCCATTCACAAACATAAATTTATTAAATAAATAAGAAATTAAAAATGGGTAATAAACATAATCTTCATGAAAACTGTCATTAAGTATAGGTTTTGAAATTAATTTTAAGACAAATATTTTTAGTTAATTTTTTTTTCTATAAACCCTTCGAGAAAAATTTGCATTTGAAATTTCAAGAGGAAAAAATATTTTTATGATATAATCAATTATCATTAAAAAAAAAAAAAAACATTTGTAATTTAACAATTTATTTTAGTAATATTTGTAAAAATATCAGCTCTAAAAAATATTTGTAAATATAGAAAATTTTGATTTGAAGTATCAGTGATAAACATTGAATTACACATTTTTACACTAAGTTTATCAATGATACACACATTTAATCACTGATTAATATATTAAAAAATGTTATATTTACAAATATTTTTTACCTTTTAGAGTTGATATTTTTATAAATATTGCATTAAATTCTAGCATCAAATGAAATTTCACTTAAAAAAAATTGAAAAGTACTTTTAATTAATCGAAAATAATACAAAATGCATCATAAACTCATCCTACCCTGAATATATACTACCATAAAAAGGTCCCATAAACAGAAATTCAAGAAAACATCCACTAAATTTCTAAACTTTAAAGATGGCTGTGAATGGTTAATTAGGGGCCGTTTGGTAACCATCCCAATTTCTGTTTCTTGTTTCTATTTCTCATTTTTTAAGAAATGGAGTTGTTTGGTAACTATTTCTGTTTCTTGTTTCTCATTTTTTTTAGAAACCATTCCCAAAATTGTGTAGAAATTTTAGAAACAACAAATTTTAGTTTCTTGTTTCTCATTCTTGTTTCCAAACTTTTCAACACATTGATAAATTATTATATTGTCCCGTTTTGACTTATAAAATATATTATAAATATCCAAAAATCCTATTAATATAATATTTTTAAATATGTCATTTAAAATTTTAATATTTTCAAAATATTTTTATTTTTATTTTTTTTAAATGAGAAACAGAAATAAGAAATAGTTACCAAACACATTTCTGTTTCTTTTTTCTTCCAGAAACAATAAATAAGAAACAGTTACCAAACATGGTTCTATTTCTCTTTTTAAAAAAACAGGAACAAAAAACAAGAAATAGAAATAAGAAACAAGAAATGGAAACGAGGAAGGTTACCAAACGAGCACTTAATATCCGAGTAAAATAGTTAATTAATATCCGAGTAAAATGGTTAATTAATATCCGAGTAAAAATTTCCCCGAGAATATAGGCAACATATGAACTAGTGAGCCTATCCAAGCCGCAAATCCATTGGGTCATTCAGCTCTCTAGACGACAGTAAAGTCCACTTAGCTTGTCGGTGGCCTAGTCAAAGATTGCATCTGATTTGCAAAACACATCTCCCACTATATTAAGGGTACTTTATCAAAATAGTTTTCGGCCCCTAGTTTATTACAAATATAACCAAGTTATATAAAATTAAGGGGCAAAAATCAGAATAGCCATCTTTTGGTGGGTTTTCACCCTACAAAAAATAGCCGAATTGCGACCTTTACAACCTGAGGGGTAGCTTTTGACTGTTTGCGACCAAAAGTGCGACTGCAAGCTGCGTAGCTAGGAAAAATTTGCGGCTATGATGTCACAAAATTATGACTTGGCTTAGTTGGGTCACAAAAAGTCAACTATAAATATTACGACTCCGGAGTCACAAACTGGGCGACTGTGGAGTCGCAAATATAACAGTTAGTTGGGCGACTGGTTAGTCATTGACATTTGCGACCCTGTGGTAGCAATATTTGCTACTCTCGAGTCGCAAATATTACTATTTTTTTAAAGAATTACTTCCCTTACAATTGCGACCCTGTAGTAGCAATATTTGCTCCTCCGGAGTCGCAATTATTATTATTTTTTTAAGAATTATTTGCTAAGCTGAAGTCACAAATATTATTATTAGTTTTTATTATTATTTGAATAAATAATTTTAAATTGAATATTATTTTAATAAATTAATATAATAATTGATATTATATTATTTTAATTACTTTATTATTATTAATATAAAAAAAAATGGAATACAAAAATATATACAAAATACCAAAATGATTCATATACATCCCAAAATATTTTAATCCAAAAACTATTGCGGGGGTGGGGGAGAGACTACTGAAGATGAAGGGCCGGAGTCACTTGGGCCACGAGGATTGAAGAATCCAGCCAACGCAGCTGCAACCTGAGCCTGGACCTGCTCCTGGACAAGTGCAGCGACCCGAGCATCAATGGAAGTACGCATCTCATGCACCGATGAACCTCCTCACGCAGCTGTGTCTCAACAGAAGTGTTTCTATGTGCAGAGCTACTCTCAGGTCGAAGCACGACTGCGTAAAGACATCTCCTGTAAGATCCAAGCCCAGATACAGATCCATCTGGTTCAACGCCACCTGCCGATGTCAAGAGAGCTTCTTGCCTGTCCTCCTGAGTCGATTGGGAGTCTTGAATTGGCAACCGTTGAGTTAAAGCGTCATTAAAACGCGCTTGATAAATTAAATAATAAAATAAACACTTAAGTCAGAATATTGTATTTAAAAACATATATTACAATGAAAGGTAGACAAAACATTACCTGAACCTTTCGGGGCCTGTCGTCTACAATAGCCCCGTTCTTCTTCGTGTGCAAGACTAAGTGCAACTCATCAGGTAGGACAGGACGTCTGTGCTTTTGTTCCTAAGGAAAAATACAAAACAAAAAAAAAATTATACTATTTGAAAATATAGATAAAAAATTTAGTAAATATTACAATATGAAAACAAAATAAAGATAGAAAATTTACCAAAAGACGATGGTGCTCGTTGTGAAGGCAGGCCCCGCCTGTGTGTAGAGAAGGGTTGGCCAAACGGTTAGCCTGTTCACTTCAGCAGTCTGCATGCTCGCGACAAGCCCGGCGTGTTCCTCCTCACTCATCCAGACAAGGCGGTTTTCTGCGTGCTTTTTTCGTGCACGGTAGAGTAGGTCTTTATATCGGTCCATCACGTGCTTATCCCAAAGGGGAAACAACCTCTCGAAACCGATAGTAAATTTACCCTGCAAAAATAAATAATTAAAGAATTAAATTTATTAAATAGTGAAAAGAAATTTAACGTATAAAATAACAAAGTCAACGTAATATATTTTACCTTTCAGTTGTCGAACATCCTCTTCCTTTCAGTAGAAGGGATCTTCGTTCAGCGAAACTCGTTGGGAAGAGGACCGCTCTGAAGTACCTCTCGAAACCGCTTTGAAACGGTTTTATGCAGTTGCAATCTGATATTCATTAAAAAAAATATGATTATTTTTTTAGTAATGAGAATAATTAGAATAATAAAGAAATAAAAAATTTAAGATTGAGAATACGCGTTACATACTCATTTCCTTCAATCCGAAGTATGGATGGATCGTAAGGAGGGACGAGAGGTGGAACTGCTGAACCGGAACTAGCACTACAAAAAAAGGGAAATTTGCGACCAACTGGTCGTTTATATAGAAGAATGCGACCAAAAGAGCGACCAACAAGGTGGAGGCAAAAAAGCTGGTCGGTCCGAACTGTGTGCGACAGTATAGTCACAAATATACGACCAACCATGGTTGGTCTCAAAAAAAGTCAACATTTTAAAAAACGACCAGATGGTCGCTTAAAAAGTGACCATCTAGTCGTAAATTAAGTTGAAGATAAGTGACCAGTTGGTCACATGAAGCAGTGACCACGTGGTCATTTTATTAGAGACCAAATGGTCACTTTTTTACTCACACAAAATGCGACCAGATGGTCGTTTGTTTGTGAAAAAATACGACCATCTGGTCGTAATTTAAATTGAAAAAAAGTGGCCAGTTAGTCACATAAAACAGTGGTCACGTGGTCTTTTATAAGCGACCACGTGGTCACTTTTGTACTCGCACAAAATGTGACCAGATGGTCGTATTTAATAAATATTTTTTTAATTTATTTAAATTACAATAATTAGTTAATTAATTATTATTTATTTATTTAATTAATATTAAAATTTAATACCAAAAAATTGGAATTAAAATAAAATATATATATATATATCAAATATTCAAAAAACGTTTTATACAGATGAAAGCATCCTAGAACTACTACGGAGGGGCGGGGGTGGCGGAGGAGGCGTCGATGATGAATGGTCCCCGCCTAGGGATCTGAAGTACGAGGCCAAAGCTGCTGTGACCTGGGCCTCGACCCGTGCCTGTATGTCCTCCTCAATCACAGTGACTCGAGAAACGAAGTCCTCGCGCATAGCATTCATGTCCGAGCGCAGCTGCTGCCTCAACCGGAGAAGGCTGGAGCTAGTGCTCGCTCCGCTCCGCTGAGGCAAGGGCACATCCGCGTAAAGGTGTCGCCCGTACGAGCCGAGCCCAGGAACTGATCCATCAGGTCGAACCCCTCCAATAGCCTCCAAGAACGCGTCTCTACGGTCTTCCAAAGTCGGTTGCGAGTCTGGTGTGGGCAACCGCTGACTCAATGACTCCGTGAAACGTTCCTAAACATTTAAAATTCAGAAAATAAAATAGTTAATATATAAGTTAGGAAAAATTTTAAAGAAAAAATAATAATTGAAAAAATTTTAAATACCTGAACTGCTTTCGCCTTATCGTCGACGAACATCCCGTCCTTCTTCGTGTGAAGAACGCGGTGCCGCTCATCGGGCGGGACAGGGCAACCGTGCGTCGCTTCCTAAAAATATTAAAGATTGAAGAAGAAAACATAATAAATTAATAACTAATTGAAAAAGAAAACAAGAAAAAAGTACGTAAGAAAACGACCAAAAAAAAACTTACCAATCGACGATGGTGCTCGTCGTGGGTCCGGGCCCCGGCTGTGTGTTTGGTGGGATTCTTCACGCGGTTGGCCTTATTTCTCCTTGACACTGCCATGCCCTCGGGAGTGCTCAAGCTCGCGACAAGCCGCGCGTGGTCCTCTGGGCTCATCCACACGAGGCGGTTTACTGCTTGCTTTCTGCGCGCCCGGTACATGAGATCCTTGAATCGATCCCGGACGTGATTGTCCCATAGGGGGAACAATCTACCATCCGTGATATCGGGATCGATAACAGGAAACTTGCCCTGAAAAAATTGAAATAAAAAATTGTTAAAGTAAGAAATTTATTTCTATAAATTTCAAAATTAATTAATTATAAAAATAAATGATGTTTTTTACCTTCCAATTGTCGTAAATCCGACCATATAAAATTAAACCGCCAAAAAATTGCATGGACATTTTAGAATTCCGTTTGAGTTTTCCGACCAACTGGTCGTAATTCACTTCTAAATTACTACCATGTGGTCACCTTCTGTGTTAAAATGCAACCAGCTGGTTGCAAATATTAATATATATATATATATTATCATTAATTAAAGAAATAGTTGTAATAAACACATACACAGTGAATCATAAAGTTACAAAATGTCTCATTCATCATCCTCAGTTTCTTCAGTCGTCGCTTCTTCTTCTTCTTCTTCTTCTTCTATTTCTTCGTCGGATTCATCGTCTCCAAGAAGTCCCTCACATAAAATCTTCTTCTTCTTCTTCTTCTTCTTCTTCTGTTTTTTCATAGGATTCATCGTCTCCAATAAATTCAGCATCAATGTCACGTGCGTGAGAAGTGGAAGCATTTGTATCATCATCAAGCAATGTTATCGTTCCATCGTTCAAAGGACGAACAGTACTTGCATTCTGACCATCGTCGATTGCACGACATCTTATCTCATCTTGTTGAAAAGCAACAGCTTCCTCTGCATGGTCGTCTTTCTCGGACAAGTTTTCTTCTACTTAGCGTGGTTTACTTTACAAACAACTAACCAATCTGTCAGATCTCGTCTATTAATCGGATAGTTCAGGTAATAAACTTGAATCGCCTGTGAAGCCAGGACAAACCTATCAGCGGTGCGCATATGCTTAGACTTGTTTACCTTAACGATTTGTAAATGATCAATCTTGAGAACTCCGCCTCGTCTGGTTGTCTCGAGCCAAGTGCAGTTGAACAGAATAATGCGTTTTAGCATCGAACTTGCGTATTGAATCTCAAGAATCTCATCGATTACTCCAAAGTAATCGTCTTCGTTTGTGCCGAACAGGTGACCTTTGATGCAAACACCACTGTTGTTTGTTGCCCTGTTCACTGAATGCGCCTTCGTTTGAAATCTGTAACCGTTACCGACATATCCACCATACGACCTTGCTATCTGTCCAGGTCCCTTTGCCAAAGAAATGATGCGAGGATCATCCACCGGTAATGTAGGGGAGTCAACCTGTGTCATTGTTCACATATAGTAATGTTAGGAAGATAGTAATTTTTTCAACAAAATGCCATGGTTTTTTTGACAATTTAAAATAACTCACGTATGCATTGAACCAAGAACGAAACGCGATGGGCATCAATCGTTGCATGAATATATGACAGGCGTGGCTTTTCATGCCGAACATGATATGTTTTTTACTGTCTATACACCGACTCAAATTCGAAACGTATTCGTCTGGGAATTTGATGGATTTGATCCACTCAAATAATGTTTTCTTTTCATCCGTCGTCAACATGTACTTTGCTTTTGCGTAATTATCATTGTCGTCAGGCTCCAACTCAGGACGGTGACATATCGCCCGTATATCATAACGTGCCTTCAGATTGTCCTTCGTTTTTCCTGGAACGTTCAAAATCGTATTAAAAATGTTGTCGAAGAAATTTTTCTCGATATGCATTACATCCAGATTGTGTCTAATCAGTATATCTTCCCAATACGGTAGATCCCAAAAAATACTCCGTTTCTTCCAACCCGTGTTTTTCCCAGCCGCATTGTTTGGACTCTCTGCACCTTCCACTGTAATCTTCTGCATCCCTATAGCATCTATACTGTGAAGAATCTGTCTTCCACTATACATGGTCAGGGGGGGTTTGTTTTCTTACTCGTCGACCCTTCTTCCAGTCACTGCCGTTTGAACGAAAAGTGTGATTTAACGGCAAAAATCGACGGTGACAATCAAACACACAAGTTTTCCGACCGTTTCTGAGATAAAATGCATCTGTGTCTAGCATGCAATGTGGACATGCGTATTTCCCCGCCGTACTCCATCCTTTAAGAGGAGGAGATTGAGGTTCACACAATTAACTACACTGACTAAGGAAAGCAATAACAAGAGCTAAACAGAGACTCAAAATGTATATGGAAGCAATTAAAGATCAACATATCAGACAACATTGAATACGCAGGGAAGTCACTAATCGTCTAGATTAACGCGGCGTGCATCAAGAAATTTTGTTTCTTCAAAATGTCGTACGTCATAACACCGTCAGTCCACAACCTTTTCAACTCTGCAATAAGTGGTTGCAAATACACATCCAGTTTCTGTTTTGGACTTTTCGGCCCAGGTACGGGGTTACCATGACTGGCCAAACTAAATATTGTGCCCCGGATGCCCCGAACGGGTTAAAGCCATCCGTGCATAAGCCCAATCTGACGTTTCTCGGATCTTGTGCAAAATCCGGATGATAATTATTTAAATACTTCCATGCCACAGGATCTGAGGGATGGCTCATAACACCTTCATCCTTTGAGTGCTCGTGATGCCATCTCATGTGCGAGGCTGTCACATCTGATGCATACAACCGTTGCAGACGTGGGGTCAGTGGTAAATAGAATATGCGGACGTTCGGAATCAGGCTGCGTTTCCCTTGTTTGTATCTTGGAAGAAAATAGAATTTGCAATGATGCAGGTCCTCATCCACATCTCAGTAAATCATGCATTCGTTTTGACACGAATCTATTTTCTCCACGGGTAATCCAAGTCCCTCCACTAGCTTTTTAGTGTCGTACAAACTGTGGGGCATATTATTTTCTTCTGGAGCGCATCGACGAAACCACGATGCAATCGCATCAAATCCTCTACCAGGTATGTTGTACTGTGCCTTTATATTTAAAAGTTCTGTAGTAGCAGCAAGTTGACTTACCTCACACCCATCGTACAATGGTCGACTGGCTGTCTTTAGCATCTTGTGCATCTTACGTACTTCCGGATTCATTTCCTCTTCTACAACCCGTTCATCTTAGTCTACGTTTAAACTTTCATGGAAATTTTCATTGCCCTCATACCCCGTACCATCAAGTATCATTCGCTGCATCTGACTATAATGTTGTTCATCATTCCGTTCTTCGTCAACAACCTTTACATTCGAGCTGCTACCTTCGTATCTTCACGATTTATGTAATGTAGCGTCGAACATTTCCTTGGTTTCCCCCTGAAACACCCAGTGACAATAATTCTGCACAAATCCTCGACTATAAAGATGCACCTTCAAATCTGTAACCGGTATGATTCTCCTATTGTCGCATTTCCTGTACGAGCAACGTAGCTTTCCACCATACTTTTCATAATAGACAGTTGTCATGCAAAACCCAACAAACTATTCAACCCCGACCACGAACTCATCGTTCAAATACCCGTCTATCAAACGAACATACATCCACTCTCTCATTTTCTTTTTTCTTAATGCTAACAAACAATGAGTGGAGGGGTTTTTATAATGGACTCCTCTGCTCATTTGCGACCAGATGGTAGTATTTTTGCTACCACCTGGTTGTCTTTTCCCGCCATTTTCCTCACTGCCCCTGGTCACATCAAGTCAGAATTTACGACCACATGTTCACTTTTTTTGGTGACCAGTTGGTAGCTTTTATCCCACCAAATTATTTATATATTACTGGTCACATAAAATCACAACATTTGCGACCATCTGGTCACTTCTTAATGTGATCACGTGGTAGCCTAATAACTGCCAAATTTTTAAGCTACCACTGGTCACTAAAGGTCACCAAAATTGCGACCATTTAGTCACTTTTAATTGTGACCACTTGGTAGCTTTCTTCCCTCCAATTTTAAGCTACCACTGCTCACTAAAGGTCACCAAAATTGCGACCATTTAATCACTTTTAATTGTGACCACTTGGTACCTTTCTTCCCTCCAATTTTAAGCTACCACTGCTCACTAAAAGTCACCAAAATTGCGACCATATAGTCACTTTAAATTGTGACCACTTGGTAGCTTTCTTTCCTCCAAAATTACGCGCCAGTTTTTGCTACCAAGTCATATTTTTAGTCACAAGCATACGACCAGTTGGTCGTTTTTGTAGGTGACCAATTGGTCGCTTCTTTCGTGCCATAATTTCACACCATTTTTTATGACTACTTCTGCTTTTGGTTGCAATCTGGTCGCAAAAAAAGTGACCAGATGGTCACTTAGAGTCAACCTTCAAAAAAAGTGACCAGGTGGTCACCAAAAAACTACCACTTTTGTTTGGTCGCAAATTTCTGGTCGCATTTTGACAGTTTTTTTGTAGTGAGAAACGGAAGCAGCACGAGATGTCTCAGGTGTATCCTGTGCTGCATGCGGAGTACCAAGTTGTGACTCAGGTACTACTGTAGGAGGAGGGACAGTGAGGTTAGGAGTCTCGCTCGCGGCCGTCTCTTACCCTTCGAGGAGTGCGTCCAACTCCGCTGTACTTAATGATTGGCTTGTGGAATCCTCAACCTCATCATCATCGTGTGATCGCGGAAGATGTCGTGCGCCAGTCATTTTTTTATCTGCAACTGTAAAATAAATGCTATAATTAATTAATCTAAAACAAAAAAATAATTAAAATAAAATTATCAAATTAACTTCTAAATTAAAATAATTATGAAAAAAGAATTAATTTAATCTAATTAATCTAAACTAATTATTTATATTAATCTAATTAAAATAAATAACTAAACTAATCTAATTAAATTCTAACTTAAATATTCTAAAACTAATTAATTTAGATTAATCTAATTAAAATAAATAAATAACTAATCTAATCTAATTAAATTCTAACTTAAATAATCTAAAACGAATTAAAACTAATTAATTAAAATTAATCTAATTAAAATATATAACTACACTAAATCTAATTAAATTCTAACTTAAATAATCTAAAACTAATTTAAACTAATTAATTTAAATTAATCTAATTAAACTTGTAACAACCCAAATATCCCAAAATACAGATAAACCAATAAGCAACAGCGGAAGCATTGAAAACAAATCACATCCAGTCTTTTTATTTAAACAAAAACAAGTTCAATAACAATTATAAATCGATCGGTTTAACTTTTAAAAAAAAAACTCAAAACATCAAACAAAACAATCTCGAATCATTGTTTAGAAATTCTCAAATAAAAGTATATTCAATATACTTATTTAAAAACAAAACAAAACATGAAGTCAAAAGACATTATCCCCGAAAATAAATAATAAAGAACAAGACTTCGCCGGCGTTGCAAATCCATGCCAACCGATCACTCGCCTCGAACATCATCAGCCACCGAGTTTCTTCTTTCCTTTACCTGAAAAAAAAAATAAGTGTAGCATCATGAGACTACGCCCAGTGAATAGAAAATTGTTAAAGAAAGAATCATGCCAATGAGAGGTTTCCATAAACGTCCTTACCGACTTCCAATGAGTCACTCACTCCCAAAGAAGACACAAATCCTATCTCAACAAATTAAAAGTTATCTCTATTCGAATTAGTTTTAAACATAATTTTTCTACAATTTAAAACTAATCGAATCCTTTCCCGTTTAATACCTTTAATCTCCTCTTTATTCCCAAACAAAAAGAGACTATGCCCATAAGGAATTTAAACATAATTTTTCTACAATTTAAATCCTTTAGGGATATTATTTTCCCGTTTAATACCTTTAATCTCCTCTTTATTCACAAACAAAGAGAGACTATGCCCATACGGAGTTTAAACATAATTTTTCTACAATTTAAATCCTTTAGGGATATTCTTTTCTATTGTACGGATGGAATGAACCTGCCCCGTTAGGTGTTATTTAAGTTGTGCACACTAAATAACCTCCCCTAACAGCTATTCTTCATTAGACAAGGCCTTGCCTAATGTGAAACTACAACCGTATTACCCAAGGTATTTTAAAGTAATACGATTCACACAACGTCAACCATGACTCTCCAACAAGCCAAAAACCTCGCTTTCCTCAACTAACCCAACCGAAAGGTTAAAAATTTCCTAAATTACAACTTTTAGAGTTTAACCTTAATCTAACCTCAAAACAGCCAAAAATATCCAACTAAACACTTTGGGTCATTTTCAATCACTTCCAACATTGTTACCAATCTAGAGGCGAAACTAACCTAGGTCTACGCCATTTCGTCCCTCAATCGAAACTTAGAATCTAATAATTTCTAAAGAAAAAACCGGAGGCATAACGGCTATATTTTTAACTCCCAAATAGCCCTACACATCCAAATACATATCGCAACACAAAATAATAAATCCAGCATCAGTTTCTAACTAGCCGCCTAAGCCTAAATTCTCCTAGTTGGGCACTATCATGCAAAAACGGCATTTTATAACTTAACAATAATCATTAAGATTTACCCAAGAACAGTCTTAAACATCCAAAAATCATCCAACAAGAAAAGGAAAATTATAAAACTGCCAAACAACACAATTCGATATCGATAAAACTTTTCATCTTAAACCCAATATTTTAAAGCATGCTTCTCATTAATTTTTCCAAGTTCTTAATTTCGCCCAAATAACCTCATTTCATACTTATAAACATCCAAGGTCAATGCCAAAAATTAAGAGGTTATTCTATTAAAGAAAAAGGAAAACAAACATGGAAAAATTCTAGCCTTAACAACTTCTACTCACCTTGTACACAACAATAATTTTTTCCAAATTCTTTTCCTTTCACAACACAACTACGACCTGAAACATAAGTTACAATCTAAAATAAATTAAATCTAACTTTATGCTAAGATAAATATTAAACTGAACGTAGGACGGAGGGATTACGGGGTAGGACAGTGGTAGGACAATTAGGACAGTATTAGGATGGAGAGTGACGGGTTCGACTTCAGGTTAGGACGGTTATGACAAATGACTATGGGTTTGGCTTCGGGTTAGGACGATTATGATAGAGGGCTTCGGGTGTAGGAGGGACATAGGATGGTTATGACGGAGGGCTACGGGTGTAGGACGGACGTAGGACAGACGTAGGACGGTTATAACGGGGGAAGAATTTCGGGGTTTCGATTCGTTCGTTATCTATCAATTCTACATTAGGTTGACGATTGGTTTGGCTTAGAACAAAAATTAAACGTTAGGGTTCAAGAATTGGGAATCAATAAATAAAAATTTGGGGATTTTGAATCAAATACCCTTAATTTCAAAAATTAAAAAGGGAAAAGATCATTACCTTGAATCTGATTTGTGATGGAAACCTAACCGATCTCTACGAATCTCTTACCGAAGGAGAACTACCACAATCTACACCTAAGAATACAAGGAATACGTGAAACGATCAACCCGGGATCTCAAAGATTGATGACAAGAAGAAGAAGATGGAAAAGGGAGAAAGCCCTACCTTGAAGTCTCTGTACTTTCTTTTCACGTGAAGATGAGAAGATGGAAACCCTTTTTTTTTTCTTTTTCCTTTATCTCCAAATAAGGAAAATAATTATATTAAATTCCTAAAAAAGGAATTTAAATATTAATTACCATCATTTACCTTAAATCCAATAAATATTATAATAAAAATTAAATATCACTTATTTAATTTAAAACTTACCGAAAACACGGGACGTTACAAAACTATAACTAAACTAATCTAATTAAATTATAACTTAAATAATATAAACTAATCTAATTAAAATAAAATTAAACTAATCTAACTAAATTAAAATACACTAATTAAAATCTAACTAAACTAAATCTAATTAAAATAAACTAAATTAAACTATACTAATTAAAATCTAGGGTAAAATACCATTTTGGTACCTACACTTTCACTCAAGTTTCATTTTCGTCCCTAGACTTTCAAAGTTGGCGTTTTTAGTCCCTCGACTTTCAAAAACCTACCTTTTTGGTCCTTCTGTTAAGTTTTCCGTTAGTTGACCGTCAGTCAGCCACTGACGTGGCTATATTGATGATTTGGCAGGTAGACATGGCACTTCAATTTTCAACATCATCTGCCACATTCTCAATGTTGCCACATCAGCAATTGACAGAAGGACTAAAAAGGTAGGTTTTTGAAAGTTGAGGGACCAAAAACGTCCCTTTGAATATTTAGGGATGAAAATGAAACTCGTGTGTAAGTTTAGGTACTAAAATTGTATTTTAATCCTTGTTAAAATTGTTATACATCATTAAACAAGGATATTTATTTATTTTATTTTTTGTATATTGTGGTTATTTATCTCCTTTTATTTTCTTAGGAATTGAAGGTGGGTAAAAAGAAAATGTATACTAGATAAACAACCACACTATGCAATTTAAAAAAAATAAATATCCTCATTGATATATATATATATTCTAATTTTAAGTATAAAATAGCCCTTTTTTCTAAACATGCTTGATAATATTTTTAAATACTCAATCATTTGTTACTCCGATAGTGTATATATATATATACCTTCGATGACTATTTTTTTAAAGTTATTTTCTTTTATATAATTTTAGGGTAACTTTAATAAACATGCTTGATATACATTCGATGACTATGACTAATAAAATGGCCCTCTTTCTAAACATGCTTGATATACATTCGATGAGTATGACTAATAAAATTATCTAAAAGAAAATAACTTTAAAAAAATAGTCATAGAATGTGTGTGTATATATATATATCAATGAGGATATTATCTTTTAAAAATTGCATAGTGTGGTTATTTATCTAGTATATATTTTTTCCACCCACCTAAATTAAAGAAGATAAATAACCACAATATGCAAAAAAATAAAATAAATAAATATCCTTGTTTAATGACGAATAACAATTTTAACAAGGAGTAAAATACAATTTTGGTACCTACACTTCACCATCATCATCCGGCTCACGGCCTAAAGGCTGACCCAAGTTTGGCTCGGGTTCGACTCGAGCTTGGCTCGAAAGTCAACATTTGACGGGCCGGCTCAGCTCAGCTCGTTAAATGTTTGGATTGGATATGAGCCTCCTTTTTTTTTGAATGAGCCGGCTCGTGGGCTGGCTTGTTTGAGCCTCCATAGGGCCGATCCAACGAGCTGGCTCGAGCTCGGCCCAAATAAAACTCGCAATATTTATTTATTATTTAAATTGAATTTTATATTATTACCATATTAAAAATTAAAAATAATAATATATCTCCTTTCTTTTTATATTATATACCCGAATCACTACAATACAAGTTGAGAAAAATGCATATGATTGACAAATGAGTGGGTGTCAATTTATTTGGGATGTACTTATATTGTAGTGCTGCAGTTTATTCTCAAATATTCATGTATGAAATAATAAATAAAAATATCTATTTTTTAAAGTTGATACTTTTGTGTAGTTACTAAATAGGATTAAATAAAATAATTAAATTATTTAACGGATAAAATGGAACAACTTTTGCTTTCTTGTCGTTCAAAATAATAAGTTTAATATGTTAATTTTGTTAACACTTGATATTTTTAAAAAAGTGATTTGAAAGTTATACACCATTGGTTTTTAAGATAATGTAATACAAAAATGAACTCATATGATAAGCCAAGCTTGGCTCGCTCCAACGAGCTTGGCTCAATGAGCTTAGCCAATGAGCCAAGCCGGGAGCCTTAAAATTTTAGATTGGGCCGAGCCGGCTAGATTCGACCAAAATTATAGGTCGAGCCTTCTAATGTTTGGGGTCGGCTCATTGATGATGGTGACCTACACTTTCACTCGAGTTTTATTTTCATCCCTAAATATTCGAGAGTGACATTTTGGTCCCCCTAACTTTTAAAAACCAACAAAAAATGTCACTTTTAAAAATATTACATTTTTAGTCCTTAAACTTTCACACAAGTTTCATTTTTAACCCTGAAGTTTCAAAAGTGTCGTTTTTGGTCCCTCAACTTTCAAAAACCTACCTTTTTAGTCCTTCTGTCAGTTGTTGATGTGGCAGCTGACGTTGAAAATTGAAGTGTCATGTCAGCCTGCCACATCATCAATAATGACACGTCAGCAGCTAACTGACGGTCAACTAACGGAAAACTTAACAGCCTGACCAAAAAGGTAGGTTTTCAAAAGTCGAGGGATTAAAAACGCCAATTTTGAAAGTTCAGGGACGAAAATGAAACTTGAGTGACAGTGTAGGGACTAAAATGGTATTTTATCCTAAAATCTAACTAAACCAATCTAACTAAACTCTAATTATACTAATCTAATTAAACTAATTAACTAACCTAATTACATAAACTAAAACTAACCTAATATTCTGACTTAAACGAGCCTATGAAATTCTGGGACTAATTTACCTAAATTAAAATAATTATGGAAAAAGAATTAATTTAATCTAATTAATCTAAACTTATTTAAATTAATTAAAATAAGTAACTAAACTAATCTAATTAAATTCTAACTTAAATAATCTAAAACTAATTAATTTAAATTAACTTAAATAATATAAACTAATTTAAACTAATCTAATGAAAATTAAACATTATAAGTTTTTGACTATCTATACACCGACTAAGATTAGAAACGTATTCGTCAGGAAATTTGATTGATTTGATCCACTCAAATAATGCTTTTTTTCCTTCGTTGTGAACATATACTTCACTTTTGCATAATGATCATTATCGTCAAGCTCCAACTCAGGGCTATGACATATTTCCCGGATATCATAACGTGTTGTTAGATTGTCCTTTGTTTTACCTGGAACGTTCAGAATAGTATTGACATATCTCCCGGATATCAAGTTATGTCTAATTACTAAATCTTCCCAATACGGTAGATCCCAAAAAATACTCCGTTTCTTCCAACCTGTGTTTTTCCCAGCCACCTTGTTTGCATTCTCTACACCTTCCCCTGTAATCTTCTGCATTCCTAGGGCATCTATACCGTGAAGAATTTGTCGTCCACTAAACATTGTAGGGAGTATTTCTTTTCGTGCATGTCGACCTTTCTTCCAGTCAGTATTGTTAGAATGGAATGAATGATTCAAAGGTAGAAATTGTGCCCAAACGGGTTATAGTCGTCCGTGCATAATCCCGATCTGACATTTCTTGGATCTTGGGCAAACTCGGGATGACAATTATTCAAATGCTTCCACTCCGCAGCATCTGAAGGATGTCTCATAACTCCATCATCCTGAGAATGCTCATGATGCCATCTCATGTGAGAAGCTGTCACATATGATGCATACAACCGTTGCAGACGTGGGGAAAGCGGTAAATAGAACATGCGGGTGTGTGGAATCAAACAGTGTTTCCCTTGTTTATATTTTGGATGAAAGCAAAATTTGCAGTGATGCAGGCTCTCATCCACATCCCAGTATATCATGCATCCGTTTTGACAAGAATCTATTTTCTCCACGGGTAATTCGAGACCCTCCACTAGATTTTTCGTGTCATACAAACTCTCTGGTATCGTGTTTTCTAGTGGAGTGCATCGAAAAAACCATGATGCAATTGAATCAAATCCTCTAACCGAGATGTGGTACTGCGATTTTATATTTAGAAGTTTCGTAGCCGAAGCAAGTTGACTCACATCACAACCTCCATACAATGGTCAACTAGCTGCATGAGCATCTCGTGCATCTTACGTGCTTATGGATTTATTTCCTCTTCAACGAATGTTTGTTCATCATCTTCTCTTTCTCAATTAATTTCAATATCATACCCTGCACCATCCAGTATCATCTGATGCATTTGACCATAATGTTGTTCTTCATTATGGACTCTAACATCAACATTCGAGCTGCTTCCTTTGTACTGTCAAGATTCTTGTAATGTAGCATCGAACATTTCCTTTGTTTCACCTTGATACACCCAGTGATAATATGTAAGGGCCCGGGTTCGTATTTGATTTTATTAATAAGGAATACATTTGATTTAGCATGCTTGGGTACTTATTTAATTACTTGGAAGGTTATATTTTGACTTATTTGATTTTGAAGGTTAACCATAGTTAGTTAACCATGGTTAAGTTAAGGAAAAAGGATTAAATTGCAAACTTTAAATGGATGGAGGACTAGTTAGCAAAGAGGAAGAGAGAAAAGGACTTGAAATGAAATTTAGGAGGTGGGAGGACTTGAAGAGTAAATTGAAGAGGTGGAAGGTTTTGGGTGCAATTAGTTATTCTTAATTTTATTAATTGAAATTACAATAGAAGGAGTTAGAGTAATTAAAAAGAAAAAAAAAAATCCTTTTTCCTCTCATCTTCCCCAAACCAACGCCCCCCCCCCGCCCCCCTCTCTCTTTCTCTTTGATTTTCTTCCTCCAATCTTCAAGAGATGGTGATCCAAGGTCTAAATCATTTGGGGTTTCATGGATTGATGATGGGTTTTTCATCCTAGACCAATTCAAGCCAAAATCCATAGGGTTTTACAAAGTTAAGGTAAGAATTCCAAGTTTCCAATTCAAGCTTTTCTAGGTTTCCATGAAAATGGGTTTGGGTGTTCTTGGATGATGTTATTTATGTTTTTATGATGAGTTCTTCCCTCTTTACAATTCTGGAAATGGGTTCTTCAATTCATAAGTTTATAATAAGGTTGACCTAAGTAAGAAAAAGAAAGGGAATTGATAGCCATGGCTTGTAAGAATTCATAACCTCCATTATGGTGAACTTCAAGCTTTTGTATGTTCTTGATTTGAGTTTTTGGCTTGGATTTGTACAAGTATATATTCTGGAAATTGGCTTAAGGTTAATGGTTTTAAGCTTTAAGAAGCATGTTTATTAAGGTAAAGAAGGGTAAAGGACCATGGATAAACATTTATTGAATGACACCTTAAAATGGCATTGTTTTGGAAATTTCTAGCTTCTTTAAAGAATGGTTATCCTTGGTTTTTCTTTGAATTTATCATTTCTGGAAAGAATGTGTGTTTATATATATATAATCCACATGAAAAACAACTTGGAAGGGTAAGAGGATGATTTTTAAGAAGTTATCAAAATTGGCCTAAAAAGCTAGTTTACACTTAGCTAATTTTGGGTTTTTCTTGAGTAAATGTGTAAAGTTGTCAATTCTGGAAATAATGGGTGTTAGTATGTATATTTTATACATGAGAAACATAAGGGAAACCCAACTTGATGATTCTTGGGTTAGTTTCTATTTTGACCAAAAATAGTAATAAATTTGACTAGTTTTGAGCATTTTGCTACTAACCGGGTTTGAGGCGTGTTGTTCTTATCACGGGCTGATTTATATATAATAAATTACATCTAAAGTGTGTGTGGGATGTTTCATGTAGGACAAGAGTCAAGAACGAGCTCCGAGACTATATCGATAAGGTGAGAACATAAAGAATCGGATCGGTGACGGCGGTGTGGTTTGTGATTGTTAGAAGGATGATGTGGGATTGTAAATGGTTATGGCTGATTGGAACACTTTGTTGTATGATTTTAATGAGAAATAGAGTTGTGAAAGTAACGAGAGACGAGATCCAAGCTTGACTCGTTCCTAAGAGTTGGAAGACCGGTTTTGCTTAAACTAATTTTACTTTATATACAACTTGAGATACTTTGATATGCCTATTTGCTTTCAAATATCTAAATTAAGATAGATTGACATGTTTACTTGTTTTACTCGCTTTTCAAGTCAAAGATCGAGTCATATACTGAATTGGGATTTATGTTATTCATGCTCAATATGTTTTAGATTATTGCTTGACGAGTAAAGTATAATGAAATGCCACGACATCATGCTTGAAGTTGATATACTTTTGTGCACTTTGAAAAGTTTCGAGTGATAGATTGAATTATATACTAATTGAGAACTCCTCTTACTTGCTTAAATGATATTTCTGATGACGATGGTAAAGAAAGCATGATTAGTGCCTTACATATCATCTCACTTCATTTATGCATTCCATGGTTGTGAATGGTTTGATGTTTATGGAATGTGAATAGTAAGGGAGAAAAGTAAGAGGAAGTGATGGAAAATGGTAGTTGAGCTCGGTCGATATTAAGAGAGCCTCAACGAGCTAGTTAGCTCGAGTCAATATGACTTTTATAATTATTCGCTTACATGAGCATGTTTACTTGTTGATATTTACACTCTTAGTCCATGATTGGGTCATATGCTGGATTGGGACTATTTTTCAATAAATACTCGACATGTATCGTTTATGCTTAGTGAATAGAAAGTGAAGGAGTTGCTAAGGCTTAATATGTGAAACATGATTTACTTGTCTTAGGTGGGATTTGAGCAAGTTGTGTATTACGATTGAGTCATATACAGCCTGGAGGAATTGCCTATTTGTGCTTGTTAAGCCGAGATGACTTCTCATGATGAATATTGAAAGAAAGCGTGATTATGCCATTTCATTCCATAACACTTCATTCATGAACACTTCATTCATACATTTCATATGATCGATATGTGGCCATGGGGTCGTAACCCGTGTATCGGTGTATGGATGTTGGACGTTACACGTGGTTACCGTGGCGGTGATATTGTGGAGCTCCGAGGCGCTGTGTGGTGGATGGCTTGGATGCTAAGTGGTTATTATGATAACCTGGAAGAATAGAATGAACTTTGGCTCGGATATTGTGAAATGAGCTGCAACTCGAGTTTGTGATATGTGGTAATTCTTGATAGCGCATAGTGAGATGCGGGTTGTAAGTAAGGAACCAAATGATGGTTGGAACGGAAAAGTGGAAATGGCTTATGCATTGTTATTTGGTGAAATCTTAAACTTGAAAGTTAATTACTTGCATAAGCATTCATGTTATGTTCTTAGCATATCTATACATCCTTGCATAGCTAACTTCTTGTCTTTAATGTGTGTTTTGAGCGGGATGTGTGATGATAAACAAAGTGACGAGAATAGTGAATGAAATGTGGTAATGGTTGTCTGAGGCTTAATGTTAAGTGAGGAAGTGTCATATACAAGGAGTTATGGATCGGTTATTGGTTAATGATGCGATAAGTATGGGGCGTAGCAAGACGCCGGAAATGAAAAATAGGAAGGTAGGAATTAAGGGAAATGATAGAATATAATACGAGATGAACGGTTTTGGCTTGACCAGGATTCGAGTGTGAAATGTTTACGGTTGGTTATGAGTATCTAATCACAATGCCTTCTTTTACATATATTTTTCATTGATGCATTATGTTATGAGCATTCGCATCATCGTTCATTTTCTTTTGTTTTCACTGAGTGTCATGCTCAAAGGTGCTTTATATCACCTTTCAGGTTTTGCACGAGGTCGAGGACGTGGAGCGGCAGGTGGTGCTCGTTGACGTGCGAGATGAAGACTTTGGATAGGTCACCGGACACGCGAGCCATGTTTTCTGGTCATAGGGTTACATTGTATTTTGAAGTCTAAAGTTTCAAACACCTACTGTAAATCATTTTACGAGGTTTTGTGGTTTGTAATAACTTTTCCGTGGTGCACCACGTCTTTTCTATGTATTTGTATCACTTTAGAGTTTTTATGATACTGTGAACCGGCCGACGAGCCGATGATTTTGATAAACAGGTTTTACTTTGTATGTGAGTTTTGGAATTTACGTATACATCATGCCGAATTTTCAATGATTTATTAAGACTTGTGTTGTTTCAAGATTGAATTTTACGCTTCCGCTAAGTGCTCGCGTCCTAGGCTTATTTAAATAAGTCGGGTCATCACATAATAATTTGGCACAAAATCCCGACTTTAAAGATGCTTCTTCATATCAAGAACTGGTATGATATTTCTATTATCGCATTTTCTGCATGGACATCATAGTTATTGACCATACTTTTCATAATACAACGTTGTCTTGCAAAACTCAACAAATTGTTGAACCCGACAACGAATTCATCGTTCAAAAAACCTTTTATTAAAGGAATATACATCCACCCTCTCTTTTTTTTTTTTTTATGTTTACAAACAATAGTTGGAGGGGAGTTTTATAAGGGGTGTATCTGACTTTTTGTGATCAGGTTGTCGTAAAAATTGGCTGAAATATTATAAAAGTTCCCACCAAATTAATTTGTGACCCCATGGTTGCCCATTGTTGCGACCACCTGGTCTCCCATGTCCCGCAAAATTTCCCGCCATTTTTCCATACGCTTTCTCAAATTAAATCACAAATCTGCGACTCCACGGTCACTAAAATTTGCGACCCCAGAGTCGCCCATTTCTTGCCAGACTTTCGCACCTTTTTTAGTGACTTATTAGCAATACAGTCACTGTGAGACGACCAAGGGGGGTCACAAATAATTTGCGACCCTAGTGTCACACGCTTCGCGCCATCAGTTCATGCCTTTTTTTATGACCCTTTGTTAGTTTAGGTCGCAACAGAGTCGCAAAATTGCTACCCCCTCGTAGCTCAAGGTCAACGCTTTGTATTACAACTCTTGGGGTTGCAAAACGACTTCCTCACACCTATGGTTGCAAATAGTCGGTCGCAAATCGGCAATTTTTTTGTAGTGTCACCAAAATGACATTTTTTGTTAAAAACTAATCAAAACAACCACTTTTGTACTGTTCATCCCCATTTCTCCCCTCTCGTATACTGTGTGTATTATGACATGTCTGAAATTTCTGATTTTTTCTTTCCCAATGGAAAATATTATTTTTATTATTTTCTCTTTCTTTTTATTTTTTTTAAATTTGAAATTCATTTTCTCCCTCATTTATTATCGGGTGAAAAATCAAAATAGCCACTTAGAGGTGGGTCTTTTCCTCTATGGCCATGTGTTTGAAAAAGTGTGATATTTAGCCACTTTTTACTATTCAATTTTTCAATATACCTATTTTACCCTTTTCGTATGACAAGTATAGTTTGACACATTTGACACGTACAGTCTGACACTTCTGACATTTTTCTTTCCCAATGCATTCTTTCTTCCCAAGGTTTTGTTTATATTCAGTATATTGTCCATAGTTCTTCAGTGTTTTTAGTATATGTAGTACATTTTTATTATTTTTGTATTTTGATTTTATTTTACATATTTTGATTTTTAATTCAATTTCATAGATTCAATTTAATATATTATTTATATTTTCCCCTCTCATGTAAAATGTTTTGTACATCTGCAATATTGAGTATATCGTCTTTCACATCTTAAGTGCATTTGAGAAAAGTGTGAATATACGTGCTATACGTAATATACATGTCATTTAATCTGCTAATAAAAAAACAAAAAGAGTGCTAATTCAATAATACTAAATGTACAAAAAAAAATACTCAATATGCAAACAAAACAAAAAGAAATGTATACTATATTACATATAATACAGAATGAACATAAAAGAGGGGGGTGTACATCAACGACTCGTCATTTCGTATATTATGTGTATTTCAGACTGTATATCAATAAAAAAAACATAGTTATGTATAGCACGTATATTACATAATATATATTTAAACAAACCACAAAAAAACGTATATTACAGACTGTACATTAAGCAAAATAGAAACAGATCGAGAGACGAAAAACAGTTATGTATATTACGTATATTACAAAAAGAATGTATATTGCATATATTACATGTATCGTAGAAAACAGTATTAAGAAATTACGTATATTACAAAAACAACAAAGGACATAAATGAGAAAAAAATATAAAAAACTAAAAAAATAATAATACCTTTCATCAAATCCATGCTATTTTTTGTTTAGATCTTCGAGATTCAGGACAAAAAATAGTGAAAAATATTTATGAAAAAAACGAGAATGAGAAAAAATTAAGGAGAAAGATAGTAAATTAAAAATGTGTAGGAAATTTGTGAGATGAATATTTGTAGAGAAAAATGGTGGATTTTTTTAAAAAAAAAAAAAAAGGAGAAAGGAGAGAATCAATGGAGGTTTGAAAGAAAATGATAGGGAATGGATAAAAAAATGAGGGAGGGAAGAGGAAATGAGAGAAAAAAAATGAGGGAGGGAGAGAGAGAATATAATATATAGAAGAAAAGGAGGGGGGGGGGGAAATGGGATGGAAAAAAAAAAAAAAAAAATATATATATATATATATATTAATTATGAAAAGTAGATGAAAGGGGGAGTTATTTTAATATTTAAATTAAAAAAAAAAGAAAAAAAAAGGAAGAGACTGCAAAAAAGAGGGAGAAGAGAGAGGAGAGAGGAATGATTTGACATTAAGGGTATTTTAGTATTTTTACAAAAACATGTGGCTACTAAAAAACATTTTAAGAGTGGTGGCTATAGGGAAAAAGGGGCAAAAGGTGGCTATTTACATATTTTAACTCTTTATCATCTCTCTTTTCTTTCTTTTTTTTTTCTTTCCAATATCCATTTGTTTTTCCCTTCATTTTTTTAATTTCTCTTTGTTTTATTATTGTGTTTCAGTATAATATTCTCAGTTTTGTTGGTATATTCCCTATATTTTCATTTTTTATATTTGATTTTAATTGAATTTCGTACATTCTCTCCAATTTCTATCTAATGTTTGTACATTTGGTATATCGTCATCCACTTTGCAATGAAATTTGAGGGAAAAACAAAATATACGTAATATACATGTCATTTTATCTGCAATAAAAACAAAAATGTTAACAAACTTTAAAATCAATATATAATTTACACAATACTTAATATACGAAATATACTTATATAGACATATAACAGTACAACACACAAACTACTTGATATGGACACAAACACTATTTTGCAAAAAAGACAATGATGCTATTGGGGCCTAATAGGCATAATATACATGTCGTTTTAACAAACTTTAAAATCAGTATATAATTTACAATGTATATTAATATACATGATATACTTGATATAGACACATAACAATACAACACATAACAACTTGGTATGGACACATAACAATACAAGTGTAAAAACAGACAGAGAATGGTTATTAGGCCTCATATGCATAATATACATGTCATCTTATCAATACAATGTGAATCATGTCCTATTATGGTTATTAGGCCTCATATGCATGATATACATAATATACATGTCATTTTATCAATACGTTACGAATCATGTGATATTATAGTTATTAGGCCTCGTATGCATAATATACTTAATATGGACACATAACATTAAAAAAAATTTGATATGGACACATGATAGTACACTGCAAACAGACAACGATGACTATTAAGGTCTTGTATACATAATATACATTTATCAAATTGACAAGGAATATGGAAACAAAAAATTATGTATATTGTGAATGTTATGTAACTTACGTGTATTACATACTTTATTTCTAGCAAAACAGACATAACGTATATTATAGCACTTCAACAAAATTTATGTATATTACAATAACCATTTAAGAACGAAAAAATCCAGAAAATGGTGAAAACATAAGAAAAATGGAGGAAAAATGGAGGAAATGGTTGTAACAATAAAAAGAAACAAACTTTTTGTTAGTTCCATGCTATTTAAGCTTCATGATTCATGCCGAAACTAAGAGTTTATGAAGAAAAAAGAGAGAAAAAAAACACCAATTTTTTTTTCCAGATCTATATTTTTCTTGTTTTGGATCTTCAAGAAAAAACATAGATATGAGATATATGAAGACAAAAATGGATGTAAATGATAAAAGATTTCGGTTTTCTTTAAATATAAAATTGAAAAATGGTGAAAAATATGCAAAAATGAAGAATTAAAATAGATGAAGAGAAAGAGAGTGAGTATACTTACAAAATCTTAAAAGTGGTGGGTTTTGTAAAATAAGAAATGAGGGAGAAATGGATAAAAATGGTGGAATAAATGGGAGAGAAAGACGAAAAATGGTAATGAGAAAGAAATAAAAAGAAAAAAAAAAAGATAGAGAGAGAGGGAGGGAAATCTGAATTACTTTAAAAAAAACTGGGGGGGGGGGGGGGGGGAACATGGGAGAAAGAAAGGGGAAAGAGAGAGGGGGTGATTTGATGGCTGAGGTGATTTGGTAATTTCTGCCCTTAAAATACTCCACTATTAAAAAATGGCTATTTATAAAAAAAATAGAAAATTATATGTGGCTATTCTAATAATTATCCCTAAAATTAAACTGAATTATATTGTGCATACAAGTGATTAGATAGGTAAATCTCTCTTATATTCATTCAGATGAGTTTGAGAATATAAGAGTGTTTTTCAATCATTAAAATCTTTTAAATATTTTTTATAATACTTGTAATTTGGTTACATCATAAAAATATCTTTAAAACACTTTTTTTTAAGAAATCCCTACAATTTTAATTTCACACTCGCACGGTATTTAATCATCATGAATAAAAATAGTAATTGATGAAACTTCAAATGAATTAATAAAAATAAATAAAAGGGAAATCTCATTATTTTATTACATATCTTTTAAGTCAGTTAGAGGTGTGATTTGAAAAGTTAAACTCTTGACTTCTTCTTCTCCTATTTTTACTCAACTTTCCCACGAACTCTGAAACTTCTTTTCTCTTCGTATTTTCTTTTGTAAAGTGGCTAGGTTATCCATTTAAGAGACCAATCTAGCAAGAGAAGAAAGAGATATAGAAAAAATGAAAGCAACAAAAATTTATATAATTGTTCTATAGTTTTTTCCTTTGAGCAGTAGCTTTTTGGGTGTGGTTATTTTCGTTTTTCTAAAGTGCACTGGAGGTTCGAGATAGTATACTAC
Organism: Gynostemma pentaphyllum; assembly: GCA_028015215.1. NCBI lineage: Eukaryota > Viridiplantae > Streptophyta > Magnoliopsida > Cucurbitales > Cucurbitaceae > Gynostemma > Gynostemma pentaphyllum. The sequence continues at coordinate 15,908,982 of CM051350.1, read as the reverse complement.
TGGGCTATTTTATCCTAAGGATGGCATGGCTGATAGTCTGCTTGCACAATTTTGGGCAATGCCACGAAACGTCTTAAAGAAAGCGCGACTAACCCAGATTTCATTCAGTAAATTCGTTCCTTTTATTTTTGTAGCAACAATTTTAAGACGATTCTTTTTTGCCATGACTGCTAATGAAAATCCTGGTGTTGGTGATATTAACAAACCTTTTCGATTTGAGGGTCTTTATTCTAAAGATGGGAACAAAAAATGTTATTTTTTCTTACCATGAAAAAGGTTGCATCTATTCTGACTTCTGATAAACATGTATTGTCTGAATCTTATGCAAATGAAGAAAAAGAAAAACTTACCAAGGATTTAGAAAGTTGGATCGAAAATGATTTTTTAGATAAAAATTTCATTTTGAATGGTTTATCTGATGACCTCTATGATTACTATAACTCTGAGGACAAAAATGCTAAGGAAATCTGGGATATTTTGCAAAAGAAATATGACACTGAGGAGGCTGGATCTAAAAAGTACACTGTGAGCCGCTACCTCAAATTTCAGATGATCGATGACAAATCACACTATCTCATGAACTCCAAAAAATAGCCCATGAAATAATTTTTAAAGGTATGATTTTAGATGAACAATTTCAAGTTGCTATTATTATTGACAAATTACCTCCTACGTGGAAAATTTTTAAAAATATTCTTAGGCACAAAACGAAGGAATTTTTCTTAGAAAGTCAAATCACTCGCCTTCGTATTGAGGAGGAAGCTCGAAAGCAGGACAAAAAAGAAAAAGTGATTGTTGTTGCTAATAACAACAACACTAGTAAAAAGTCCACTGCGGTTCTGAAACGTAATGGTAAAAATTTCAAAAATCAGAATAACAAGTTGAATTCAAACCGCAACTTCCAAACTCAGAATCATAATCAGAATTGGAACTTCCAAAGGAACCAAAATAGACAGCAACAATACCCCCTATCAAGAATGACCCTGCAAAGTTTATTTGTTTCAACTATAGTAAACTAGGTTATATAGCATGCAAGTGTCATAACAGGCCAAGGACAACTCCTAGAGCTAACCAAACTGAAGAGCTGTCATTGGTAGCTATGATTTCTGAGATCAACCATATTGGTGGATCAGAAGGGTGGTGGGTAGACACTGGGGCTTCATGCCATGTTTGCTATGATCGTGATATGTTTAAGATATATACTGCTGTACCGAGGATAATAAAGTGTTGTCGGGAGATTCTCACACCACTATTGTTGCTGGTATTGGAAATTTGGAATTGAAGTTTACCTCTGGAAAAATGATGACTCTTAAAGATGTAAGGCACACTCTAAATATGAAAAAGAATTTGATTTCGAGCTATCTACAAACAAAGCGAGGCTTACACATATTATAAGGTCTGGTTTAATTACTTTAACTAAGAATGAGATATTTGTAGGGAAAGGGTATGCAAGTGAAAGAATGTTTAAACTGAATGTTGAATTTAATAAATTAAATACTTCTGCTTATATGTTGTGTACTTTTAATAGTTGGCATGCTAGACTTTGTCATGTAAACAAGCGTATAATTAAGAACTTGAGTAATTTAGGATTAATTCCCATATTATCTTTGAATGAATTTGAAAAATGTGATTATTGTAGCCAAGCTAAAATTACAAAAACATCATATAAATCTGTGACTAGAGAAACTGAGCCTCTGGATTTAATTCATTTTGACATTTGTGAAATTGATGGAACTTTAACTAGAAATGCTAAACGTTATTTTTTCACTTTTATTGATGACTATTCGACTATACTTTTGTGTACTTAATGAAAAATAAAAGTGATTCATTTAATATGTTTGAGACGTTTGTAGTAGAAATTGAAAACCAATTGAATAAAAGATAAAAAGATATCGTAGTGATAGGGGGCACTTAGTATGAATCAAGCATGTTTATTGAATTTTATAAATCACATGGAATCATACATGAAAGAACTGCATCTTACTCACATAAATTGAATGCAAAAACTAAAAGAAAAAATAAAGCACTTACTAAATCTACTGTTGCCATTTTACTTAACTTTGGTGCAGCTTCTCATTGGTGGGGAGAAATTTTATTGACTACTTGCTATGTGCTTAATAGAGTTCCTAAATCTAAGTGCAAAATTTCTCCTTGTGAGATCTTGAAAAATAAACAACCAAATTTGTCTTATTTTAAAACTTGGGGTTGTTTGGCATATGTAAAAATACCTGATCCTAAAAGAATTAAGCTAGCTAGTAGAGAATATGAATGTGTATTTATTGGTTATACTGTAAATATTAAAGCTTGCAGGTTCTTTGATTTGAAAGCGCATGTTGTTTTAGAATCTAATGATGCCGATTTTTAGGAACATAGTTTTCCATTTAAATTGAGAAATAGTGGGGGTGCATCATCTAGTAACATGCCTGTGATAAGGGATAATGTGATTCATAAAGGGTATAGAAATTGAACCTAGGAAAAGTAAAAGAGCTAAGATCTCCAAAGACTTTGGTTCTGATTTTCGTGCATATACTTTAGATGAAGATCTTGTTAACCTCCAAGAAGCTTTAACTTCTTTAGATGTTGATTTGTGGCAAGAAGCTATTAATAATAGTTGATTTACCACCAGGTTGTAAAACAATAGGATGTAAAGTGGATTCTTAAAAAGAAATTGAAACCCGATGGTACTATTGATAAATTTAAGGCGCGTCTTGTGGCCAAAGGTTTTAGACAAAGAGATAATGTAGATTTCTTTGACACATATTCACACGTCACTATAATTACAACTATTCATGTTCTTATTGCTCTTGCTTCTTTACATAATCTTGTTATACACCAAATGGATGTTAAAACTGCCTTTTTATATGGTGAATTGGAAGAAGAGATTTATATGGATCAACCTGAAAGTTTTGTAATTCATAGTTAAAAACATAAAGTGTGTAAATTAGATATATCTTTGTATGGTTTGAAACAGAAACCTAAGCAATGGCATGAGAAATTTGATAGTCTTTGTCATCTCACACGGTTTTAACGTAAATGAAAGTGATAAATGCATATAATCTAAATATGAAAATGGCTTTTATACTATTATTTGTTTATATATGGATGACTTGCTTATTTTTGGATCTAACCTTCATGTTGAGAATATTGTGAAATCTATGCTATGTGATAACTTTGATATGAAGGATTTAGGAGAAGCAAATATGATCCTTGGTTGACAGATCACTAGGTCTGAAAAGAGAATTTCTTTGAATCAATCTCATTACATTTAAAAGATCTTAGAGAAATATAATTACTTTAATTGCAAACCTGCTTGTACACTTTATGATCCAAGTGTAAAGCTTTTTAAAAACATTGGTGATGGTGTAAGACAATCTGAATATGTGAGCATCATTGGTAGCCTTAGTTATGCTACTGATTGTACTAGACCCAACATTGCCTATTGTAACAACCCAAATTTTCGTTTAAGGGTATTTTAGCCTTTTCACCAATTTTGATCCAAATAACGTTATCTTTGGTTTTCCCGAACCTTTAGGTCGCTACGGGTTCAACGCAATTGACTACACTCAATTCCAAGTTTCGAGTAACACTACAAAAAAAAGACGAATTGTGACCAGACGGTCGTTTTTAAGGTAAATGCGACCAGAAAAGTGACCAAACCTGGTGTGGTTAAAAAGCTGGTCGTCTAGGAAATTTGCGCGTCCAAGTGGTCACCAAAATACGACCAGAAGTGTTTGGTTGCAAAAAAGTCAACATATGAAAAAATGACCAGACAATCGCTTTAAATAGTGACCACATGGTCGTAATTTCAGTTGTAGACAAGTGACCAGTTGGTCTATAAAAAAGGTGACCACATGGTCGTTTATATTAGTGACCAAATGGTCACCTTCTTAAGTGACCATTTGGTAGTTTAAGCATCAGCCCAAGGCGACCATTTGGTCATATAATTTGCGACCATCTGGTCGCTTTATATTTTATAAATTACGATTATCTGATCGTTTTATATTTTATAAAATGCGACCAGATGGTCGCCAATGTAATTAATTTCTAATTTAATTGTTTAAATTAAATTATTTAATTTGTAAATATTATTTTTATTTTATTTTATTTAAATTTATTTATTTATTTTAATCATTTAATTAAATATTTATTTATTTAATTATTTATTGAAATTAAATAATAAAAAAATGGAATAAAAATAAAAATATATATAAATAAATTTCCAAAACAAAAGAACGTATTATACAAGAAAAGAAATCTAAACTACTGCGAAGGAGCAGCAGGTGGTGGAGGCGGCACCGAAGATGATGAACTGGGATCTCGGGGTCCGAAGAACGCGGCCAATGCAGCTGCGACCTGGGCTTGCACCTGGGCCTGAACATCAACCTGAATCGCAGCGACTCGAGCATCGAAGTTGCTGAGCATATCATCCAGCTCGGTGTGCAGCTGCTGAACCTTCTCTCGCAACTGCTGCTCAGTCGGAGAAGGACCGTAACTCGTGCTCGCTCCGCTGTGCTGAGGTCGAGGCATGTCGGCGTATAGTCGTCTCCTGTACAAGCCGAGCCCAGGAACTGATCCATCAGGCCGAACCCCTCCAGCAGCCTCAAAGAACGCCTCTCTACGTTCGTCCTGAGTCAATTGCGAGTCTGGTGTGGGCAACCACTGACTCAAAGACTCCTTGAAACGTTCCTAAACATTTAAAATTCATAAAATAAAATAGTTAATATATAAGTTAGAAAAAATTGTAAACAAAAAATAATAATTGAAAAAATTATTGAATACCTGAAGTTCTTTCGCCTACTCGTCGACGATCGTCCCATCCTTCTTCGTGTGAAGAACGAGGTGCAGCTCATCAGGCAGGACAGGGCAACTGTAAAGACCCAACTTTTTAGAGTATAAAACAAATGTATTTAAAACAGCGGAAGACTCAATAAATGATGTGACGACCCGGCTTAATAAATAATCCTACGACGCGAGCACGTAGCGGAAACGTAAAATGCAATCGTTAAACAACACAAGTCTTAATAAATCATTGAAAATTCGGCATGATGTATACGTAAATTCTTAAACCCAAAGTGAATACATCAACCTGTTTATGTATTAACAATAATAACAACGGTTCGTCGGCCGGTTCAGAAAGCCCAAGTACGAGTAAAACAAAGTACGGGTGCACCACTTTCAAGGTTTAAAAACAAAATAGACATAAGTACATAAGTTTCAAAACAAAACCCTAGACATTGGGTTATTTATCCACAAACATTCCCCAAATCGAACCCTGGCTCGCGTGTCTCAAGCCATCCAAAAGCCGCATCTCGAGCCATCAACGAGCACCACCGCCGCTCCTCGCCCGACCTCAAGCATTACCCGAAAGGTGATTTAGAGCACCTTTGAGCATGACACTCGGTGAAAACAAAAAGAGTATGAACGGTGATGCGATATGAATATAATGAATGCATGGAAGAAAGTAATGTCACAATTCAAGTACACGTTAAGTACATTAATGGTAGTATCTAAAAGTAACATCAAAAGTCAATTCTTCGATCACGAACTCTCGGTGATCGCTACACAACTTACCTTTCATTCTTGCCATTCTCAATATTCTCAAAGAACACATCATCATTAAACCCGGCGTCTCACTACGCCCCAATCACATAATCAAATCACAATCCCGAGCCGTAGCTCTTTTCAACTCAACTTACCACAACAATTTCAAGCAACCAAGTCTTTCTCATTTCACATTCAAGATTTCTTTCACATTCTATTTCCTTTTTCTCTTCTCCCGCTACGGTAACCTCGTGTATCGTCCAACACCCATACACCGATACACGGGTTACAACCCCATGGCCATAAAACGATCAAATGGAATGCATAAATGGTATGTAATGACATGAAGTGAATTTAGCATACTTTCTTTATACAATATGGTTCAACAACATAGGTGGAACAACTTTCAAGTTAACATATAACACAACATTAGCCAAACAATGCACATTACTCATGCAAAGTCATGAACCATAATCACACTTTCTTCTTTTAATACGATAATCTCTAACCACCTAACATAAATGGGAATTACATAAAATAGGCTTAAACATGTTCCCAAATCAGAATATAACTCATTATAAACTTAAACACAAGTATAAAGCAAGTAGACATGCTTATAAGATCAACTACTCAAAACAAAAACCGGTTTTTAGTTAACTAATGTTCGGGCCTTTATAGCCTTTGCCAAGATCAATATCAACATCCACCATCCTCTTTGATTCACAACTCTAACAATCCACACCACCAAAAACTTCCACAACTACATTCCAAGGCAACTTGGTTAACGCGGAACAACACACCGATCACCCTTCGATTCTTTATGTTCTCACCTTTTCGATTTAAACTCGGAGCTTTTCTCGACCCTTGTCCTACATGAACACCCCACACATAAACTTAGATGTAATATATCACATATAACTCAGCCCATGATGCTAACAACAAGCCTCAAATATAGTTAGTAACAAATGCTCAAAAACTAGTCAAGTTGTTACTAATTTTGGCCAAAGTGAAAACTAACCCAAGAATCATCCAAATGGGCTTTCCAAATGTTTTTCATGTATAAAATATACATATTAACAACCAATATTTCCAGAATTGATAACTTAACACAATTACTCAAGAAAAACTCAAAGTAAGCTAAGTGTAAAAACTAGCTTTTTAGGCCAATTTTACTAATCTTTCAAAAATCATTCCCTTACCTTTCCAAGTTGTTTTTCATGTGGATTATACATATATAAACACACACACTTTCCAGAAATATTAACCTCAAAGAAAAGCCAAGTAAAATCACACTTTAAAGAAGCTAGAATTTCCAAAACAATGCCATTTTAAGGTGTCATCCAACATGAATTTGTCCATGGCCTTTATCTCCTCTTTACTTTATTAAACATGCTTCTTAAAGCTTAAAACCATTAACCTTAAGCCAATTTTCAGAATATATACTTGTACAAATCCAAGCCAAAAACTCAAATTAAGAACATACAAAAGCTTGAAGTTCACCATTAATGGAGGTTTTACAATTTCCTAAATAACTTCCAATTTCTTGAACTTACTTAGCAAATCTTAAATTTAATATTCATCACTTTTCAAAGCCAACTTCCAGAATTGAAGCATGGATAAATACTCTCCCAATCACCATTAAAAAGACAACTAAGAAACCTTACAACATCATCCATGGAAAACTATCAAAACTTCAAAACCTAACTTAAAATCCTTACCTTGATCTTGTCTAAAACCACTTAGATCTTGCTTGATTCTTCCTAATATGATGAATCCACCTCAAATCCATAAGTTCCTAGTTGCTTTCACATACCATGCAAGCTTGGAGAAGAAGGAGAACTATCATCAATGGAGGAGAATTTGGGGGGTCACGGTAGGAGAAGGAATAAAAATGAAGGGATTTTGTTTTTTTTTTTTTTTCTTTTATTTTCTTTTTCCACTATTTACACTTTTCATTTCCATAATTAAAGTAAATAACTAAAATCTATTTACAATTCAACCCCTCCACCTCCTAGAATTGCATTTAAGTCCTTCTTCCTACTTTCCCTTGCTAACGAGTCCTCCACCCATTTAAAGTTTGCAATTTAATCCTTTTTCCTTAACTTAACCATGGTTAACTAACTATGGTTAACCTTTAAAAATCCAATAATTCAAGAAATAACCTTCCAAAAATTAATTAATAAAATAAATAAATAAATTACGAACCCGGGCCCTTACAAATGATCTTTATTGAAAACATGAAAACTGTCAAATCAATAAATGCTTAAATCAAAACATAAACTCCGGAGTTTAAACTTTGAAAACAAAATAGTAATCCAAAAACATAACCTCAAATTCGACAACTCAAAATCATAAAATAAAGTTCCGATGACCAAATAAAAGCCCAAGTAAAATATGTATATTATTCATAAATATTAATGAATAAATAAAACCGGCGCCGATATGACATGAACCCTCATCTCTTCCACTTCATCAACCGCCACCTCTCGGTCCATTGTTACCTGAAAAAAAACAACAGATAGCACTGTGAGGCTAAAACCAGTGAGAAAACAACTTAATCAAAGATGAAGTCTTAGATAGTCTCTAACAATTCAAACCGAGTCCCAAGCACTCAAACACTCTCCAATAACATCTAAGGCACAAAATCACTTAAAGCTCAAAGTCTCACTCGCTTACATGAATAGGCAATTCTCACTGATTCCATATTCAATACGTTTAACCACCAATCTCACTTAGATCACCACTCTTTCCGTTCTCATAACCATTGTAAATATCCACATTTTTCATAATATCATTCTCATACATGAATAGGCAACACTACCGGGTTCCATATTCAAAGTTTCTCAATAAAACTTACTTTACATGGGTAGACAACTCTCACTAGTTTCATACCCAAGGTTTTCATTCACAATATCCCAACACCAATACTTAACATTCTGGATAACTGGGTAACTCTATTTTAACAAGCAAATAATTTAGCAAACAAACATAATCAATCAATCATTCATACTCTCCACTAAGAAGGCGGTCTCTCGGGACTACAAACCTTTCTTAGGCACTTAGCTACAGTCGTAACCATAACTAATCCCCTAATGGATCATTCATACGAGCAATGTCCATAGGTCGTTATGAGCTCACTCTCATAACTATTATACTAGTTTAACACAACTGTCAAGCCATCATTCCACAATCTCTTTACATTATCCTCTTGATAATGTTCATTCACAATCAGCAATTGCAATTAAAATACAGCAGCTCAAAGATTCTAATTAAAGCATGCACAATACATCATTACGATAAAACTGCCGAAAACCGTCAAAACTAATAATTCAATCCTAATCATACTCAACCCTAAAATCATGCCAAATCACCATAAAATACTCCATAATATCCCAGAATTAACTCCCAAATCAATCAGAATCAAATAGAATCAAAAAACATAAAAAAAAGCCGAAAAACGACTAAACTAGTTCTAACCGAAAAAAATAATTCTCCCAATCGATTTTTCTTATGATTCCAATATCAAAACTCATCTTAGAACTCAATAATTTCAAGAATTAACATTCATCTCAATCAGAATCAATTCGATGAAAAGAAAACTCACTTTTACCAAAAATTGACTATTTTAGCTCTAACCGAAAATCTAATTTCTCCCAAATTAAAAATGATATCTTCGATGGTCCAATTTCATCCAAATGTTCCAGAATATCATGATTAAAGATAATGAAATGAATAAACTACGGTAAGAGCCTTAGATTTCTCTAAAACCCCACCGTTGACTAAACCGTTAACTCACCCTGTCTTTGCTAAAATTCCAAATTCCAAGCTAGTTTCCATCACCAATCAGACCTGAAACAAGGGTCATAAAAATTTAATTTACATGCTAAAACAGAACCAAAAGATGTTAAAAATATTGGGGTTCAATGGCTCGAAGATCGAGAAAAAGACAAACGACGAATGGTCACTGTTTGAAGGAGACAGCAGCTACGGCGCAGCTGTCTTTTGCCGTGGCTGAACCGTGGCCTTCGGGTCATGGTTTGGTCACGGTTTCAGGTTCCGAGTGATCGGTGTTGATGAGTTTTGGTTTTAGGCAAAAGGGATCAACACTAATTAAGTTTTAGGCGAAGAATTAAGTGACAAAGGGCAATATGGAATGAGTTTTTTGGCAAGGTTCAAGAACATCATAATTTCATAATTAACACCAATTTCCAGAATTTAAAAAGATTAATAATCGGTTCGAAACACTAACCCAACGATAGGAAGTCACGAAATCAATCTCCAATCTTCTCCTAACGACTCACCACGATGAAATCGAACACCTAACAATAAAATTTGACTTACCGAACATCGATTTCAAAAGCCTAAGGCGGCGGCAACTTGGGAAATTCAAAAGAACAAGAAGATTTACCTTTTGATAAAATAAGGATATTCCAAACTCCAAATACGAGATCAATCCTTGAAACGATGAAGAAACGATGACCAAATCGGAACACGAGTCTTCTCAAGGGGGCAGCGGCCATGGAGGCAAGAATGAGAGTCCAAAAATTTGATAAAGCCAAAAGGGAAGTCATCCTAGGTTAAAATTCACGAGTTGGCATATTTACGAAACTGCCACTCACCTTAAAACATCTATAACTTGATCAACGGGTCTCAGAATGACGAACCGTCAGTTACGTTGGAATCTTGATATCAAGACGATCAATTTCATGTCAAAATATTATTCAAATCACAAGGTTCAAATTTCGAGGTTTTTCGGGAAATATTACCATAATACCCTTGTTGAAATAACACGGTATTTCTGTTCTAATTAATCGATCAAGCCTGATTAATATTATTGTAAAAATAATATTCATTTTTAACTTTCTCGTAACGGGGTGTTACAGCGACCGAGCTTCGCTTCCTAAAAATATTAGATATTGAAGAGGAAAAAATAAATTAATAACTAATTGAAAAAATAAAACAAGAAAAAAGTTCGTAAAAGAAGAAAAAAAAACTTACCAATCGACGATGGTGCTTGTCATGGGTCCGGGCCCCGCCTGTGTGTTTAGTGGGATTCTTCGCGCGGTTGGCCTTATTCCTCCTTGACACTTCCTTGCCCTCGGGAGTGTTCAAGCTCGCGATCAGCCACGCGTGGTCCTCCTCGCTCATCCACACGGGTCGGTTTGCTACTTGCTTTCTGCGCGCCCGGTAAATGACGTCCTTAAATTGATCCTGGACGTGATTGTCCCATAGGGGGAACAATCTACTGTCCGTGATATCAGGATCGATAACAGAAAACTTGCCTTAAAAAAATTGAAATAAAAAAATTGTAAGAGTAATAAAGTAATAAATTTATTTTTAAAAATTTTAAAATTAATTAATTATAAAAATAAATTATGTTTTTTACCTTCCAATTGTCGTACATCCGACGTTTCTCCGTCGTCGGAATCTTCTGCCAGCAAAACTCGCTGGGTAGAGGCATGCTCTGGAGGACCTCACGAAACCGTTATGAAATGGTTGTTTGCGGCTGTACTCTGCAAAAACATAAAAAATATTGTGATATTAGAAACTATTTGTTAAAAAAAAGAAAAACAATTTTTAAAATATTTAAAACTTTAAAAATTAAGTAATTAAAACAATAAACAAAATTACTTACGTATTCCCTTCAATCCGAAGGGTAGAGTCTGCGGCTCGAGGATGCTGTGTGCCAGAAGCTGATGGTCCCACTGGATCGGGCTGGGATGCAGACCTTGATGCTCCCGCAGAAGTCGTGGCCTGGGAGTCATGCGACAATCGTGGTGTCGCAGGCCAGGTCTCAAGGACCGCATCATCGGGTGTGGCAGTAACTCCCGCCTCATAACCGAAGAGGAGGTTGTCCAACTCAAATGTAGTCAGGTCCGCATCAAGGGCAGCGACAGTAGGCGGCTGAGGAGTCGCGTCGTCAATCTCGTCGTCAGGATCGTCTGACTTGGGAGGACGTCGTCTGCCCATCATAATCCTACAACTAAACTAAACTAATTTAATACTAATTAATTAAAATAATTAAATTAATTAATTAATGAACTAATCTAAATTAAATTAATTAATGAAATAGTCTAAATTAAATTGATTAAATAATGTAAATTAAATTAAGCTAACATAAATTAATTAACTAATTGAAACTAAACTAATTAAGTAAATTAAAATTAGATTAATTGAACTAAAATTAATTAATTAAAGTAAACTAAGTAATGAAGAATTAAACTATTAGATTAATTAAACTAAAATTAATTAAATTAAAGTAAACTAAGTAATGAAGAATTAAACTAAATTAGATTAATTAAACTAAAATTAATTAAATTAAACTAACATTAATTAATTAAAACTAAAATAAACTAAACTAATTAATTAAACTAAAGTAAATTAAAATTAGATTAATTGAATTAAAATTAATTAATTAAAGTAAATTAAGTAATGAAGAATTAAACTAAATTAGATTAATTGAACTAAAACTAATTAAATTAAACTAACATTAATTAATTAAAGCTAAAATAAAGTAAACTAATTAATTAAACTAAAGTAAATTAAAATTATATCAATTGAATTAAAATTAATTAATTAAAGTAAATTAAGTAATGAAGAATTAAACTAAATTAGATTAATTGAACTAAAATTAATTAAATTAAACTAACATTAATTAATTAAAACTAAATTAAATTAAACTAAACTAATTAATTATATTAAAGTATATTAAAATTAGATTAATTAAACTAAGTAATTAATTAACGTAAACTAAGTAATGAAGATTTCAACTATTAGATTAATTAAACTAAAATTAATTAAATTTAACTAACATTAATTAATTAAAACAAAATTAAACTAAACTAGTTAAATTAAATTAAATTAAAATTAGATTTATTAAACTAAGTAATTAATTAAAGAAAACCAAGTAATGAAGATTTCAACTATTAGATTAATTAAACTAAAATTAAGTAAATTTAAGTAACATTAATTAATTAAAACTAAACTAAACTAAACCAATTAATTAAATTAAAGAAAATTAAAATTAGATTAATTGAACTAAAATTTATTAATTAATTAAAGTAAACTAAAATTAGATTAATTAACCTAAAGTAAACTAAGTACTTAATTAAACTAAATTACATTAACTAAACTACAATTAATTAAATTAACAAAATTAAACTAAACTAATTAATTAATTAAAGTAAACTAAAATTAGATTAATTAAACTAAAGTAAACTAAGTAATTAATTACACTAAATTAGATTCATTAAACTAAAATTAATTAAATTAACAAAAGTAAACTAAACTAATTAATTAAAACTAAAACAAACTAAACTAAGTTTAAACTTAAACTAAAACTAACTAAAAACTAAAAACTAAAACTAATTAAAACTTAAAATCTATACGAAAACTAACCTCGTCATAGAAACCGGGATTGGAGGTTTAGGGTTTTTAGGTTTAGAGTAGGAACGGGGAAAAAATAACAGGGAACGGAACGGGGGAAAGAAAGAAAAGAAAGAAAAGAGTGAAAGAAAAAGAGAGAAAAAACGGAAAGGGGGGAAAGGAAAATGGTGCTGAGTTTTAAATCAGAATTTGCGATCAACTGGTCACAAATATGTAATTATGACTAGAAACGAAAGGTCCTGCGTGCTGGGGAAATTACGACCACCTGGTCACATTTTCACACATATTTGCGACCACCTGGTAGCATTTATTAAAAAAGTGACCAGTTGGTCGCAAAATTGTGATTATCTACAACAGCTGTCATATCACGCGTCCCATCAAAAATGGCGACCAACTGGTCGCAATAATGAAATTCACCGCCAAGGATTGCGACCAGATGGTCGTAATCTTTAAATTCACCGCCATAAATTTCATGAAAATTTAAATTTACCACTCAGATTTGCGACAAGATGGTCGCATTTATGAAATTAACCGCCAAAAATTTCATGAACATTTTAGATTACCCTTTGAGTTTTGCGACCAACTGGTCGTAATTTAACTTATATTTTTGGAAAAACATAAGTCTACTTTTCTAAATTGCGACCAACTGGTCGCATTTCACTTCAAAATTACTACCATGTAGTCACCTTTTGTGTTAATTTGCAACCATATGGTTGCAAATATTAATATATATATATATATATATATATATTTTTAACCTTCATTAAAGAAATAGTTTTAATAAAACATACACAATGAATCATAAAGTTACAAAATGTCTCATTCATCATCCTCAGTTTCTTCGGTCGTCTCTTCTACTTCTTCTTCTATTTCTTCGTTGGATTCATCATCTCAAAAAAGTCCCTCACATAAAGTCGTCTTCTTCTTCTGTTTCTTCATCGGATTCATTTTCTCGAATAAATTCAGCATCAATGTCACGTGCGTGAGAAGTGGAAGCATTTGTATCATCATCATGCAATGTTATCGTTCCATCGTTCAAAGGACGAACAGTACTTGCATTCTGACCATCGTCGATTGCACGACATCTTATCTCATCTTCTTGAAAAGCACCAGCTTCTTCTGCATGGTCGCCTTTCTCGGACAAGTTTTCTTCTACCTGGCGTGGTTTAACTTTACAAACTATTAACCAATCTGTCAGATCTCGTCTATTAATCGGATAGTTCAGATAAAAAACTTGAATCGCTTGTGAAGCCAGGACAAACCTATTAGGGGTGCGCATATGCTTAGACTTGTTTACCTCAACAATTTGTAAATGATCAATCTTATGGACTTCGCTCGTCTGGATGTCTCGAATCAAGTGTAGTTGAACAGAACAATGCGTTTTAGCGTCGGACTTGCTTATTGAATCTTAAGAATCTCATCGATTACTCCAAAGTATTAGTCTTCGTTTGTGCCGAACACATGACCTTTTATGCAAACACCACTGTTGTTTGTTGCCCTGTTAACTGAATGCGTCTTTGTTTAAAATCTGTAACCATTACCAACGTATCCAGTATACAATCTTGTAATCTGTCCAGGTCCCTTTGCCAAAGAAATAATGCGAGGATCATCTACCGGTAATGTAGGGGAGTCAACCTGTCATTGTTCACATACAGTAATGGTATGAAGATAGTAATGTTTTCAACAAATTGCCACGGTTTTGTTGACAATTTAAAATAACTCACGTATGCACTGAACCAAGAACGAAACTCTTTGTGGATTATTGACCCCTCCTCAGCGGCTGTAAGATCAACTCGTGTCATTCGAACGTATAAGTTTAGAAATAATCTGTATGTTACAAAAATAGTTAGCAAACAGTTTGTACTTGTTTATGCGATGAAATAATGTTAAGTTACTAACTCACTCTATGTAAGGCTCGATCTCTGTGCAGTTTCATAAAACGTATGTCTGCATTACGTGATACTCAGAATCGGTCAACGGCCTACGCACTGATCTTCCAACTGTCATGCCAGGTTCCGTAAAAATCGGTAAGTCGTTTATGTCAACACCTTCAAGTAAATTTTCGACAATGTTTCGTTTTGATGGTCGAAACTGCTCTGCAATGTGTTGATCAAAGTAGTATGAACAAAATGTGGTAGTCTCTTACATTAGGTACGCACTATAGATAGATCCTTCTACTCTTGCTTTATTTCCGACCGTCTTTTTCAACCGACGTAAGTACCTGTGGGTAGGTAAAATGTGTAGAAAATATTTACATTCGATCACTGTAATTTATACGTGTACATTACAAATTAACTGTGCTTACCTTTCAAATGGGTACATCTAGCGGTAATGTACCGGACCCCCTAAGAATGCCTCGTATGGAAGATACTCCATTGATTCAAAAAAGTCAGGTGAGAACATTCGCTCCAACTTACAAATAATGACAGCGATCTCTGAACTCATTGAAGCGACAGTAGCTTCAGTCAGCTCTGTACATGTCAAGTCCCTGAAAAAAACACTCAACTGTGCAAGCGGCTCCAAATGGCTATTCTCTAGGAAGTGTCTGAACGCTACAGGCATCAATCGTTGCATGAATACATGACAATCGTGGCTTTTCATCCCGAACATGATATGTTTTTTACTGTCTATACACCGACTCAAATTCAAAACGTATCCGTCCGGGAATTTGATGGATTTGATCCACTCAAATAATGTTTTCTTTTCATCAGTGCATAAGCCCAATCTGACGTTTCTCGGATCTTGTGTAAAATCAGGATGACAATTATTTAAATGCTTCCATGCCGCAACATCCGATGGATGTCTCATAACACCTTCTGTTAGGAATGGTGTCCTAGAATTTGTAATTATTTAATTATAATAATTTATTTTGAATAAATTAAATAAATAAACATAAGTTCTTTATATTATCTAGATTGATTCAATTGAGGATATTAGGAATATATGGAAATATATTAATATCAAACATTCAAATAGTAAACCCTAAGTTACTATTATGAAATCACGACTTAGTATGTGAGTCATACGAGAGGATTAAAGTCGAGATGAGTAACTTAAAAGTGTCTACAGTAAATGGATAACGTTTGGGAACCTTATCCTGGTAACACTGTTGATAGCTTCGCATTTTATTTATAGACAAATGATCTAATCCTGATCAGTCATGTGGGAGACATGAAATGGAAGTATCATATGCAATGTTGATTGTATAAGACAGGACCACGATGTTCGATCAAATTTCTCATTAGTACCGTTTACGAGAAATGATCGAATATCAAACTAAGTTTATCAACCGTGATAGATCTCAATCCTGAGTGAAATGCAGGCTCCTATTTGTGGAGTTATGTTCTTTGATTCACATGGTTGAGAGCGATCTATAAGAACGCTCAATACACTTCTGTTTTGGGAACATGACTAGATAAGTAGGTGGGAACTCATTTTCACGAGATGAAATTCATAACTTTTCTATAAATTAACGGTATCAGTGCGATACCTAAATATTTTAGGAACTTTAGGAAACTCCCTTGATGTACTAATTCGAGACATGAACAAGTGGCGCCACGACTTCTATTGATCACAAAAGTATATTATCCCTAGTTCAACTAAAGATAAAGTTCATTAGAGAATTAGCGAGAACACAAGGATAAAGCGGTAATTACAGGGGCAAAACGGTAAATTTATCCGCCTGTAATTATGAGGGTTCCACGTGAAGGATATATCACAGATATGAATAAAAGATAAACTAAATGGACATAACTCATCTATAGTGAGGGAAGTTCAGCTATGAATCTATAGTGGAATTATTCATAATTAGATAATAAGTAATTAATTGATTATGAGTTAATCACTTAATTGACTAATTATTAAGCCCATGATCTATAGGTCCATCGGGTCCCTATGCTAGCCCAAAATATCATTGTAGCAAAACTAAGTTATTAATTTAACTTAGGAAGAACAAATAATTTAAGTAATTGAATTTACTTAAAATTAGGCAATATTAATTAGTGTTAATTCTATAGATACCCATTATATATATGTTTATTACATATAAATGTGTGGTTTTTAACAAAAAGAAAAAATACCCAACGTACAACACACGCGCCGGCTGGATGACAATGAAAAGACTAATGATGCCCTTTTGAATTAAATATTAATTTAAATTCCTAAAAACCCGTATAGCATTTAATTAACAGTCAGATTTTTTGAAAAACCGAAAATCGTGCAATGATGACATCTGATTTTTTGAATTTTAAAATTGAAATAATAAGGAAAAAAGAAAGCGGTGAAGTAACTAAAAAACGAAAGAGAGAAAGGAGGGTGATTTTGGGTTGCGAAACCTAAATCTCAAAAAATCTACGGCGGAAGAAAATAGAAAACGGAAGGAAGAAAAAATGGCTAGAACTCGAGGAAACGTTAATGGAGGACGAGGGGTAAGTATTGTATTTTTGTAATTTGTAGTAAAGAACGTTTTGTATATTCGATGGTTTTCTTAAACAAACAGGTGGAAATAAAAATGCAGGGACGAGGACGAGGGAGGGAAAAAAGTGATAAAGAAACACTGATTGTTGAATCAGAAGTCGAAAAGAATAATAATGAAGAGGTATTTTGATAATTTAAAAACATATTACTAATCTATGATTTTAAAAGTAACATGCATGTGTTTGATATGTATATACAATCAAATAGGAAGCAGAGGAAATGGAAGGGGGGAACGACATATCAGAAGAAGAACATGTGGAAGCAGATGAACAAGAAGTAGAAAATCAGGTATACTGAAATAAACATTTTTTTGTTTAACTAGTGTAAACGTTTCTAAAAAGTAAATGTTTACTTATTAAAAAAGAAGAAACAGTCTCTGTGATAAAAAATGCGTTTAATATTTTAGAAATGTTTATAAAAAGTATACAGTTGCATTAATGAGAAAAAATGTATGTTGAGCTTTTGTAAAGCAGAATGTTAGAGCAAGCAGGACAAGAAGTGCACGGGGGAAAACACAAGCAACTGGGGAGGATCAAAGAATTAAAAATGTAAGAACATTACAAAGTATTGTTATTTTGGTGATATATATAGTATTTCATTTGAAAATACTTGATGGTGCAGAAGGTTCTGAAAAAGAAAGGAAGTAAAATTGATGACTACTTTCGAAAGAACGATGGGGCATGTAGACATAAAACAGTAAGAATATATTCATTGAGTATGTATAAAATAACAAACTTGAGAAAAAATAGTAGGTAATGAGCATGAAATCTTTGGTTGCAGGGGGATGAATACGTAATTAAATCGGAAGACTGGCATAAGGAGAAGAAGACGGTTGCATTTGCAAAGTATGATATAATTGAGGAAGTGGAAAAATTTTGCACTGACAAAGTGAGGAGCTTATTGGATGATTGCTGCTTGCGAGACGTATTAAGAATGTCGATTAGAAAGTTCCCTGCAAAATTGATGCAACAACTACTTGGACTGAGCATAAAGAATGATAACCCGAATGAGCTAAGTTTTAAGTTTGGTAGTGAAATACATACCTTCATCATCTTCGACTTCTGTTTGATTACAGGATTAAACTGTAATCCAGTAAAGATCATTGATGTAGACGTCCTGCCAGAGAGTGAACTATTGGAGACCATATTTGCAAAGATACGGAAGATAGACTACAAAGAGTTGGAATGGGGATTCAAAGGGTGTGATTTTTTGGATGAGGACTGTCTTTGAAGATGATAAAGCTATATGTAGTAGAGAGCCTTGTAATACCAAAACAAATAGGAACAGGGATCGAAAGGAAACATTTCCGATTGGTTGAAGATGCGGAAGCATTTGATGGATATGCTTGGGGGAGACTTTCATTTAACTTGTTGGTGTCAAGCATGAACAGGATAAGGGAGTTTCCGGATGTTAAATACCGAAGAATATCGGGTTTTCCACAAGCATTGATTGTTTGGGCATGTGAGATATTGCCTGCTTTATCTTTGAATTCAACATACGCAAAACGTGTCGGAAGTACAACTCCTCGATTGCTGAACTGGGATTACCACAAACAAGGGATTTGGATGGCATATGAAAAAGATGTATTCACTAATCCCGTAAGTACAGAATGTTATTTATATATAAATATTTACTGTCTGATAAATGTTTTTAAAAAATAAACATTATATTAGATGTAAAAACATTATGTTAAAAACACAGGTGATTGTGGTTGGGATGAAGCCTACAAAAGAGGAACTGGAACTGGAATACATGCAGTATGTTCAAGAAGAAATAAAGATGAGGGAAAAGATGAAGAAAAAGGTGGGAGAAAGTAGCCATTATGATGATTTAGAAATATTTGAAGAATCAGGAAGAAATCAATCGGAAATGGCTGAAGACATCAAGTTAATTTTACAACAAAACTATCTCATGCAGCAGAGCATAACAGATTTGCGGACAAAGGTTGATGACCTCTACAAACTAGTGAGCAAAGAACATGGAGATGAAGAACTGGACAGAGATGAATATGGATACACGGTATGTGGAAATAAAGTATGTACATTTTTAACATTTCTTACAGAATTTATAAAAAATAACGTATGTAATATCAGGTTATTGATGATGAAGTGATGGGAGGAAAGGAGAAAACTTTGTATGAAGAAGAAAGGGTTGACTTGACAACTGATAAAGATGATGGACAATCTGATCCAATGGCAAAAAATGTGGAGGTATGTTTGTTTTAAAATATTTAACAAATGAAAAAGAGAAACATATTTACGTAGTATCAATTTAACAATAGGTTAATAATATGTAGGAACAAATAAAGGAGAAAGACTGTGATGTTTCACCTGTGAAGATGACTCCGGAAATAGTGGAATGGTTGAAAAATAAGGAACAAGCATTAGTCATATATAGGGTAAACTATCTACTCGTAATACTGTGTTTTAAAGTGGAATATGTTTATTAAAAATAAATTGTTTGAAATTTGTATACATAATTAGGGAGGAGAGCAAACATTTACTGAAACTATTAAAGAATCATCAAAACAAGCTGAAGATGAAGATGAAACAAGGAAGAAAAAAGGAAAGGGGAAAGAAAAACAAGGTGGAAGAAAATAGACAAAGGGTGGAAATAGAAGAAAGAAGAAGGAAGTTGAAGAGAATGCAGATGTTATTGAAAGGCCAAAAAGAAATCGTAGGGGTGGAAGAACAACTTCAGATCCATACATGGATAAGTTCGGTTCAAATGACAAATCACATGAGGGGCCAAAGTTTCATGTACTAACACCACCAACTCAGAACGAGTAATTCGCTTATGTTTCTCTACATGCAAACTAGTTGCAGTGGTTTTTGAATATATAAAACTATGGTGATGCTAATTTGGAATGTAAACTAATGTTATTTTGGGAGTTAGTATGAATTGGAAAGAAAACGTAATGGTAGTGAACTTTTTGACTTATTTGATAAAGGTTTATTAAAAATAAACATTTATTAAACAAAACACTGATTCAGAAAGGAAATGGGTGTAGTGGTTTTTGATTTTATATAACTATGATGATGTTGGTTTGAAATGTAAACTGAAGTTATTTTGGGATTTAGTAAAAACTGGAAGATAACGTAATGGTAGTGACATTTTTTGACTACTATGATAAACGTTTATTGAAAATAAACATGTATTAAACAAAACACTGATTAAGAAAGACAAATGGAAGCAAAATATTGGCTACAAATTAAAAATGTTTATATAATATAAATGTTTGACAAAAAAATAAACATTTATTTTGTAACTACGTATTTAATATAACGCATATGTTTCCCAACAATATTGGATAAATTCGTTTAAGATGCATATGAACTACACTTGGTTATGTTCAGAGGAAACTAATAGTAAATGATTAATTACCATTACTGGTGAAACTTTGGTACAATCACATGAATGCAACTTAGATGAAGGGTGCTGTTTCAATATAAATATTTGACAACAAATAAACATTTAGTGTGTACTGTTTAGTAAGAATAACTCAGACCATTTATAAATGAACAACATGCTATTGACCAATTTGAATACTAGAAACTTCAAGATAAACATTTAAATTTGCGAAACAAGATAAACAATAAAATGTATTATTTAGAATTAAGAAACAGAAATAGAATTGAAATAACTTCGTTAAAACTAGTTTCGTAGATGAAGATATACATTTAAATTTGTAAAACAAGATAAACAATAAAATGTATTATTTAGAATTATGAAACAGAAATAGAATTGAAATCTAGTAACAAAAACATAATGTTGAAATTAATGAAAAATAACAAAATAAAAAAGAGAAAAGTACCAGTTTTGTGAAAAAAATAAATAAAAAAAAAAAGAAAAAAATTAAAATGAATAGCAATGGAAGAAAGAATAAAATAAACACCAACATTAGTTGATATCATAACGAATAGCATTCCTGCACGTTTTGCGATTATGACCGAATCCGCCACAACGTGAACAACTCTTAGAACCATAACCAGAGGATATAGATTCAAGGTGCGAAGTATGCCTTTTCATCTTGGGTCTACCAATAGGACGACGAACATCAGGAGGGTAAACTAAAACATCATTGACTTCAGGAGGAGTAGTCCACTGTTTACGATTATCAATAGGGAAGATTGTACCAGCGTAAGTGGAACGAAGTGAATCAATGGAGTATGAACGGTGAACATAATCAGTAACAGGGAGGTTTCTTGATATTATGGAAGCACATGCATGAGAAAAAGAAATTTTAATTAGATTCCAAAGCCTGCATTCGCAAGTTTTCTTCGAAATGTTAACACGGTACTCCATCTCCCCAGTTACAACAACGGAATCAACATCGTTCAGGTGACGAACCTAAAAAGAACAACGTTTGTTAAAAAAACATTATCTAAATAAGTATACAACATAATTGAAATTGGGAAAAAAAACCCATACCATCATCCTTCGACCACCTTCAATATTGGTCCTCAAAATAGATTCAGCCCACGGGGTGATAGTTGAATTAGATTCAATAGCATCCGAACGACGTTTATAAAACCATTCCTCCAATTTCAAGCAAATCTCTTCCAAAGCACTAACAACAGGTAACTCTCTTGCGTTCTTCAAAACTGCATTATAACTTTCGCATATGTTTGTGGTGCCCAAAATAATTAATTAATTGAATAAGATTCAATGGTAATTAATATAATAGTTTTTGGCTAAATATGTTTAAATTAGAAATTATTATTTGAATTTTTTTCTAATTTTAAATATATATTATTATATAAAGAAAAGTAAATAAATTAAATATATATAATCAAATGTTATGGCTGCGTCAGCGTGAGTACAAATTTTTAAAAGAAAATGTTATTACGTGTGGTGGCGCACGCTGAAGGAATATATATATATATATATATATATACACACACACATACACACACACACACAATATATATATATATATATATATATATATATATATATACACACACACACACACACATATATATATATATATATAGATATAATTTTTATTTATTTTTCTATTTATTTTAATAATTAGGAGATAAGCATATCTATAGAGATTAGATATCATATTTTCCTATAAATATGACCATTGGAATTCATATTTTGTACACTTCTCACTTTAATTAAAAGGGAAAATTCTCTCTCAAGTTTTTGCCCAATTGCCGATTTTCCTTAGGGAGAAAATTAGAAGAAATTTCTTCTTCTATTATTCTTCCGGTTCGATTCCCATAAGTTAGTTTTGCTTTCGATCGAGATATAGCATAGAAGATCAGGTGTTGCTGAGGATTTGATGCTGAAAAGAAACGTCCAACCGATTCTCCATATATTACTCAATGTAAGTTTTAGAGTTTTAATTTTCGAAATTAAGCATGAATCTACATGTTTTTATTACAAATTGCATGATGTTAATAGATCCGTTATTAAATGTTAATAAGTTTACTAAATAAATTTCCGCTAATTTAGTAAATCATCCATTCACCTTCATCCTGTGAATGCTCGTGATGCCATCTCATGTGCAAAGCTGTCACATCCAATGCATACAACCTTTGCAGACGTGGGGTCAGTGGTAAATAGAACATGCGGGCGTATAGAATGAGGCTGGGTTTTTGTAACGACCCGACTCCAAAAAAGACTGGCAGAGAGTACTCTCAGCGGAAGCGCGGGAAATAAGAAATTTAAATGTCATTTAAAACGTCTCGTAACGGAAAACAACAATTTCTACGAAAAATTTGCGTGGATCCATTTAAAAATCGAATAAACCAAAACCTGTTTACATCAATTTCTCAAAACAGAAAAATGGTAAATAACGTTTAAAAAGTGTAATAACTTGAAACAATTTTTATACAAGGAATATAAACAACGACATTCAACTAATAATTACATAAGACACTTCTTATGCAATCCACACGACTCGAGCTCGAGATGCAGTCCACTAGTCCTCTTCCAAGCTCGACATCCAAGCTTCAACGCATACCATCTCCCTAGTCATGACCTCGACCGCAACAACCTGAAAGGTGATATAAAGCACCTCTGAGTTTGATAACTCAGTGGAAAAAAAAGAAATAAAAGTAAATTTACGCTCGAACTCCATATTCCGAATTGTGTCCAGGCACTCGGGTCTCTCACCCTTGTTAGCCTTTGCCTTCTCTAAAGGTTCTATCTCATAATGTTCAACATGTTCCCAACCAAAAGTTCTGACATTCCCGGTTAAAAACCAATGATTAAACATTTAAATGATCTTCTAAACCAATATGAACTAACTCCAAAATCCGTTCGTCACTCTTATTCCCATCTCGTGCCTACCTACACATAAAATTCACTACACTTTGCATTAGTACTTTCTTGATTCTCACTCAAACCAAGCTAAACCATTTTACCCTTCTTACACTCATGTTTCCTAAACCCATATCACCTAACTTTCCTATCCTCAAGCCCAATCTAGCTTAAAGTACACGTTAACATGTTCCCCATACTTAACTTTTACACACGTCCCAGAAAATGTCAGAAGTTAAACGAAAAAAAAAAGAAATGCTATGATGCAATTGAAACGACAAGGAGACCCAAACATGTATGTTTAAAGATTAAGTTTCCACGAACAAAATTAGTATGGTTAACACAATCACAAATGCTAATGAATGCAATAACCGGCTATGTAATATAGATATGTACAATTGACCAATCCGTGGCATTTCAAACTCATAACCATGACGAGTAAACATTATCCGTCTCATAATCACATTCCGCGAATTCCTTTCAATTACTAACCTTTCTTATACAATCTTAGCGTCTCACTACGCACTTTGCACATATCATTGCAAATTACTATTCAAGCCGTAGCTTCTTATATTCTTCCAGGTTATTTAACAATAACCACTCTAGCTTCCGGGCCATCCACCACACAGCGCCTCGGAGCCTCACCACTTCCGCCAAGGTAGCCACGTGTAACGTCCAACAACCGCTCACCATTACACGGGCTACAACCCCATGGCCAAATGTCAAACATTTAGAATGCATGGATGAAGTGAGATGGGATGAAATGCACTATTCACACTTTCTTTACTATTCGTATTAGATATACCACACAAGCACGACATTGTAAATAGAAGAATTCTCATACAACACGCTACCCATTATCGAACAACACTTTTAAAGTACCCAAAAATAAACATCAATTTCAAGCATGATACTGTAGCGTTTCACTAAAATGTGTTTATTAAACAACAATCTAAACATAATGAGCAAGTGTATCATAAGACCCAATTCAGTATATGACTCGATCCTTAACTCGACCATGCGATAATGCAATTAAAAGATGGATGAGAAGAACACAAATCACATATAAATGCAAGACAATAGTCATTCGACAACTTGTTAAGTCTAGCTCGTCTCCCTCACAATATCGATTCCTTCATCGTATTCCGACACCAAAGTTTCACTACCAGCCATGTCAAATTTAAAACCACCTCACACCATTCGCAAACAACCACAACCTGTAAATCTATGGTAATATCATCCTCAACTAACACATATTTTCCTTCTTTACCTTCAAGGCCTAAACACGTTCAAAAATCAGCCCCAATACCTCAAACACATACCATAATACTCATAACTCAAATGGTATTCAAGTGTCTCGCGCCATTACAAAACCCGTTCTATTCTTACCTTCGCTAATAAGCTTTTGAGGACAGGCTTGAAATTACTTTTCCCTACAACCACTATCCGTAATTAACCTTCAAAATTCTTATTATATCATACAAAATTCAGTAAGAATAGTTAATTAACTCTGCAACCCGGTTT
Organism: Gynostemma pentaphyllum; assembly: GCA_028015215.1. Taxonomy (NCBI): domain Eukaryota; kingdom Viridiplantae; phylum Streptophyta; class Magnoliopsida; order Cucurbitales; family Cucurbitaceae; genus Gynostemma; species Gynostemma pentaphyllum. The sequence goes on along the minus strand of CM051350.1, from coordinate 15,883,779 downwards.
GAACTAAAAAGTCTCAAAACTAGCCAAATGAAAAAAAATGGTGATTTTGGCCTCTTGGGTGCTTTTTGAGATATCAATGGTTGGAGTTCCTATCTTGCTTTTCTTTTGTAAAATATGTATTTAAACACCCAAATAAACCAGAATTGAAAGACTTTAAGAAATGGCTAAGAAAACTCCAAAATTAGGAAAACTAAGAAAACTTCAAATGGCCAACAATAGAGGCTTTGAGCTTGGGTCTTGTTCATTGTTTTCTACTCTTCTGTCGTATCCTAATGTCAAAAACCTCCCTTACTTTACCCTATCTCATAACCATTCTAACTCCAACTAATAACATCTAGCTTACCTTAATAAATTCAATGTCTTTACAAGCTCACGCTCCCCGTAACCCGTTCTTGTCTTACACATTTTCAATGTCTTTTTCGTGGGCAACACCTCTACCATCTATTGAAACTCGTCAATCCTACCCAAACTTAAACACCAAATCCCATAACAATTCATTATATAAAAATCAAACATAAAAGTACTTTACATTCTTTTTATTCCCACTTTGCTACAATGGAAATTAGCTTGCATAACTTGCCGTTGTTTGATCCCTTACCTACACAAAACAACATTTATATACCACACCTTATTTACCATTCATTAAACATTTATAACATATTAATCAACATCCCGGAACCCAAAAACAGCCCTACAACCCGAGCCTACAAAACAGCCCCTAAAATCAACCAACAACAGTGAGCATATTCGGCTAAGTGATGTAATTCAAAGTATATGTTTCAAATTTATTCCCAAGCTTGATCTTGAGGCTAACTCCTTCATTAATAAGTTTAAGCTATTTTAAATATGAAAGGAACGAATAACTATTTTACTATCTAAATTGGTAAAGCCTAAACATGAACATCCATGGAGGTTTTACAAATTTTCAAGAAAATAATTTATGTCTTTAATTAAATCACTTTTCAATTCAAAAGAAATCCATATCCCAACTTTAAGTTTTGTTTAGAAAAGATTTTTGTTATAGGAAATAACATTCTCTTCCTTTAAATTTAACATCCACCAACTCAAAACTATTAATATTCTCAAAAACCCCCAAATTAGAAAACTCTAGGTTTTAGGAAAGCTTACTTTTCTTCTTGTTTCCTTGAGAACACTTGCTCCAATCTTCCTAGAACGTAAAACCCTTCATTTATCCTCCATTTTCGAGTTGATTTCAAGCTAAAGAAAGCAAAAATTGACAGAAAAATCGCCCCCTCTCACTCCCTGGAGCTGTTCGGCCATGGCAGACAAAAGAAAGAAGAAATAGCTAGCAATTCTTGCTCCAATAACTCTAGAATCTCTTACCCATCAAAAGAAACTAGTTTTTCCTTTGAAATCAAGCCAAAAATAAAGAAAAAGAGAAGCAAAAATCGTGACCCCCCATGGCTGCTATTGTTCGGCTGAAGCAAGGGAAAAAGAATGTTAAAATCTCCTTCCTTTTTTTTTATTTAATTAGAAGAGAAAAAAAAATGAGGAGATGACACCTCATTAAATGACTCATCATTTATTGTTTTCTAACCTTATGTTCCTTTAAAAATATAATACTAACCCACTCAAAATTAGACCATTATCTTTCATTTATTTTAATTTAAAATTAACCCCAAAATTACATTTAACCATAGTTAAATTTTAATTCGTCCAACTAACCATGGTTAGTTTCTTACCCAACGTTATCTAACTCATTTAAACCTAATTAATTATCTCAAAATAAATAACTAACTTGAAATTAAACCATAAAATATTATTTCAATTTGAAAATAATTAAATAAATTTATATTAAAAATTAAATATCATTCAAAATAATTATACTATTAAAGCTTGTTTATTTTTAAAACCTCAGGCCATTACAGTTTTCCTTGTTTATATCTTGGAAGAAAACAGAATTTGCAATGATGCAGGTCCTCATCCACATCCCAGTAAATCATGCATCCGTTTCGGCACGAATCTATTTTCTCCACGAGTAATCAAAGTCCCTCCACTATCTTTTTCGTGTCGTACAAACTGTGGGGCATAATATTTTCTTCTAGAGTGCATCGACGAAACCACGATGCAATCGAATCAAATCCTCTACCAGGAATGTTGTACTGCGCCTTTATATTTAAAAGTTCTGTAGCAGCGGCAAGTTGACTTACCTCACACCCATCGTATAATGGTCGGCTGGCTGTCTTTAGCATCTCGTGCATCTTACGTGCTTCCAGATTTATTTCCTCTTCAACAACCCGTTCATCTTCGTCTACGTTTAAACTTTCACGGAAATTTTCATTGCCCCCATACCCGGCACCATCAAGTATCATTTGCTGCATCTGACTATATTGTTTTTCATCATTCCGTTCTTTGATAACAACCTCTACATTCGAGCTTCTACCTTCGTATCGTCTCGATTCCTGTAATGCAGCGACAAACATTTCCTTTGTTTTCCCCTAAAACACCCAGTGATAATAATTCTGCACAAATCCCCGACTATAAAGATGAACTTTCAAATTTGTAACCGGTATGATTCTCCTATTGTCACATTTCCTGCACGGGCAACGTAGCTTTCCACCATACTTTCCATAATAGATAGTTGTCACGCAAAACTCAACAAACTATTCAACCCCGGCCACGAACTCATCGTTCAAATACCCGTTTATCAAAAGAACATACATCCACTCTCTCATTTTCTTTTTTCTTAATGCTAACAAACAATGGGAGGAGGGGATTTTATAATGGACTCCTCTGCTCATTTGCGACCAGATGGTCATATTTTTGCTACCAAATGGTTGCATTTTCCGCCAAAATTTCCCGCCATTTTTCTCACTACCCCGGGTCACATCAAGTCACAACACTTATGACCACATGGTCACTTATTTTGGTGACAACTTGGTAGCTTTTCTCGCACCAAACTATTTATCTACCACTGGTCACTTAAAATCACAACATTTGCGACCATCTTGTCACTTCACAATGTGACCACCTGGAAGCTTATTTCCCGCCAAATTTTTAAGCTACCACTGGTCACTAAAGGTCACCAAAAGTGCGACCATCTGGTCACTTTAAAATGTGACCACATGGTAGCTTAGTTCCCGCCAAATGTTTAAGCTACCACTGGTCACTAAAGGTCACCAAAATTGCGACCATATAGTCACTTTGAATTATGACCACTTGGTAGCCTTTCTCCCGCCAAATTTACGGCCCTTTTTTTGCTTCTAAATGATAACCCATGTCACACAATTGCGACCACATGGTCGTAATTTTGTAGTGACCATATGGTCAGTTTCTTCACGCCAAAAATTCGCGCCATTTTTTATGGCTAATCCTTTACTTGGTCGCAATTGTATCGCAAAAAAATGGCCATATAGTCGTTTTAAGTCAAACATCATATTTACTACCAGAGTGGTCACCAAAAAACTACCCAATACCTTTGGTCGCAAATTTCTGGTCGCAATTTAACAATTTTTTTGTAGTGTAAAAAGATATGGCCTAAATACCGAATGTGCCCTTATACCTTATATTTGTTCATAAGGGTATTTATGTCTTTTACTTCCAATCTTTAATATTTAAAACCTCAAAACCCTAGGTCAAACGTTTTGATCACTTTCGTCTCTCAGCCGTCTTTTGTTTTCACGTTTTTTCGTGAACCCTAAACCCTAAACCCTAAACCCTAAAACCCTAAACCCTAAAAAACCCTAAAACCCTAAAACCCTAAACCCTAAAACCCTAAACCGTGAGAGCTTTTATCTTTCACCAAGAATCAGAGAATTCATCGTGTTTTCATCGTCGATTTCTTTAGGTAACTAAATGTACCTCCTTCCTAAACATCTCTGTTTTTGTAAGAAATAGCTTCGCGGTAGTTAGGGTTTTGCCTCGTCGGAAAAGTCAAGGAAAACATCATCAATCTCTTTTATTCTCAATAATTTTTGTTGGATTTAATTTATTATAGTTTTGTGATCGTTTTCGGAGTAATTACGTGCTAAGTGGCTATTATTTTCGTTGGTTTTTATTGGATTAGAGTCTCGCCGGAATTCTCTCTTTTCTCGCCGAATTATGGGCTTTTCCGCCGCTTCGTGGTTGAGTTTCGAGCTCATTTTTCATCTAAATCTTTGTGGGTTGGTGATTCCGAACGTTAATCCGTAAGTACCAACGTTTTCCCCGCCGTAAAACACTCTGAGAAGTCACCAGAAAATTCGTGGTAAGCTACTGTATTTTCTTCTTCTCGCATGCGTGCATGGCTGAGGGTAGGAGAAGCGGTCCATGTGGATCGGATGGGCTGGTCTGTTTGGGCCGGTTCAGCTGGTCCAGCCAGTTCAGGGTAAATTTTGGCTCAATTTGAGTCATTTTTCATCTCGTTTGTCTGGTTCTCGTGAAATTGACATTAATTAAATGTTGTCACGGGTCTTGGGCATCGTTAGGACTTTTATTGGGACTATTTCGAGCTCGATTGCTAGTTCAATTTGTGATTAAGGTAGGTTAAACCCTACTTAGAAGTTAAATTAAATCTCATATGATTGCATGTTTGTTATGTGATTATTATGATATTTTTGGGAGATAATTTATTATTATTATGTGTCTTTTTTATTTGCAAATATTGTATTTGTTTAGTTTATGCTCGTTAATTGGTTTTTAATTATAATTAGAGCCTATAAAGTATTTAAGTTAAATAAATCCATATTATATTTAATATTTTAATTAATTAATATTAATAATTATTAACCGTCTGATAATTAGTTTTAAACGATTCACTAATGCTTAGGATGAATTTTAGAGCCGATTATGACATGATAACATAGTTAATTTATAAAATTAAATAACGACTAAATTGTTTCCTTGTTGTAACTTGATTGTGTTGTTTTCTTTTCTTTTAATTATTTGTAATGTGAATGTGTGTTTTTTTTAAATATTTATTCTTTGTTGTTATTTTGTTATTCGTGAGTTATGATCAGGGAGTTAATTTAAGATTGATTGTTGCTTGATATTTATGTGAATGATGTTACTCAGATATATGATAATCACGTTGGATAGTGTGGAACGTATCATAATGACCACTAGTGTGGCATGTATCATAGTGGCCACTATGATACTATTCTATAGAGCTGAACACTGTGGTTTAGGGATGAAAAAATTCCCTGCGGGTTAGGGGCCCTGCCCGAATCCCCGCTTTATAGGGTTAGGGGCAAATTTTCCCAAACTTGTTATAGGGTTAGGGGATGGGAACACATTCCCCGCCCGCTCCTGACCTCGAACCCGATATTTTAATAACTTCTTATGTATTTTGTTTACTTTTATCTTTATTTATTACAAAAATATATATATAAAATATGGTTATATTAACTTATAAATTATAAAATGTTTAATATTGTATTTTCTTTTTATCTTAAAATGTATATTTTAAATATATATTCATTTTTTATATTTCTTTTTAAATAAAAATTAAAATATAAAAAATGGAGTTTTCCCCGTGGGGAATGCTCGAACCGCCCCTATTCTTCTATTAGGGGATATGGTAGGGTATGGGGATTTAAAATCCCCGCGGGTTAGGTGATGGGAATGGCATCCCCGACCCTGCCTAGCCCCGTTGCCATCCCTACTGTGGTTATTGTTAGAAATGGTGTCGTAGAACTTGTAATTATTTAATAAAGATAATTTATTATCAAATAAATTAAATAAATAAACATAAGTTCTTATTATATTATCTAGATTGATTCAATTGAAGATATTAAGAATATATGGAAACATAGTAATATCAAACATTCAAATAGTAAACCCTAAGTTACTCTTATGAAATCACAACTTAGTATATGAGTCAAACGAGAGGATGAAAGTCGAGATGAGTAACTTAAACATGTCTACAGTAAACAGATAACGTTTGGGAACCTTATCCTGGTAACACTGTTGATAGCTTCGCATTTTATTTATAGACAAATGATCTAATCCTGATCATTCATGTGGGAGACATGAAATGGAAGTATGATATGCAATGTTGATTGTATAAGACAGGACCACGATGTTCGATCAAATTTCTCATTAGTACCGTTTACGAGAAATGATCGAATATCAAACTAAGTTTATCAACCATGATAGATCTCAATCCTGAGTGAAATGTGGACTCCTATTTATGGAGTTATGTTCTTTGATTCACATGGTTGAGAGCGATCTGTAAGAACGCTCAATACACTCCTGTTTTGGGAACATGGCTAGATAAGTAGTTGGGAACTCATTTTCATGAGATGGAGTTCATAACTTTCCTACAAATTAACGGTATCAATGCGATACCTAAACATTTTAGGAACTTTAGGAAACTCCCTTGATGTACTGATTTGAGACATGAACAAGTGGCGCCATGACTTCTATTGATCACAGAAGTATATTATCTCTAGTTCAACTAAAGATAAAGTCCATTGGAGAATTAGCAGGAACACAAGGATAAGCGGTAATTACAGGGGCAAAATGGTAAATTTATCCGCTTGTAATTATGAGGGTTCCACGTGAAGGATATATCACGGATATGAATAAAAGATAAACTAAATGGACATAACTCATCTATAGTGAGGGAGTTCAGCGACGAATCTATAGTGGAATTATTCATAGTTAAATACTAAGTAATTACTGATTATGAATTAATCACCTAATTGACTAATTATTAAGCCCATGATCTATAGGTCCATCGGGTCCCTATGCTAGCCCAAATATTGTTGTAGCAAAACTAAGTTATTAATTTAACTTAGGAAAAACAAATAATTTAAGTAATTGGTTTTACTTAAAATTAGGCAATATTAATTATTTGAATAATGAGATTATTTAAATTTAAATTAATATTAATATTATTAATATTGGTACAAAATTAATTGTTTAAATAAAGAGTTTATTTAAATGGAAATTAATATAACATATCAATTATAATATTTTACGACAAAATTAATTGTTTAAATAAATAAATTATTTAAACGGTAATTAATGTGAATATTATTAATTATTTGAATAATGAGTTTATTTAAATGGAATTAATAATTTATATTATTAATTAAATAATGAGTTTATTAAATTTAATAATAAATATTAGAGAGAATAAAATACAATTTAGTTTAAGAAACAAATTGATTTAGGCCCAAATTAATTGATTAATTGAATGGTAATTAACTTATTATTTCTTGGTTAAATGTGTTTAAATTAGAAATTATTATTTGAATATTTTCTAAATTTAAATTCATAAGTATATAATTATTAAATAAATAAAGTAAATAAATTATAAATAATATATATATATAGCTTTGGTAATGGAAGTTTCCTGGACTACATGCTTGCGTGGGTTGGTTTGCCCATTAATATATATATTATATTTCTTATTTATATTTTATTTAATAATTAGGAGATAAGCTTATCTAATTAGATTAGATATCATATTTTCCTATAAATATGACCATTGGGATTCATATTTTGGAATTTTTTCTCTCTTTAATGAGAAAAGTGAAAATTATCTCTCAAGTTTTTGCCCAATTGCCAATTTTCCTTAGAAAAAAATTTAGAAGAAATTTCTTCTTCTTTTGTTCTTCCGGTTCGATTCCCACAAGTCGGTTTTGCTTTCGATCGAGATATAGCATAGAAGATCCGGTGTTGCTGAGGATTTGATGCTGTAAAGAAACCTCCAACCGATTCTCCATTAATTACTCAATGTAAGTAAAAGGGTTTTAATTTTCGAAATTAAGCATGAATCTACATGTTTTATCACAAATTGCATGATGTTAATAGATCCATTATTAAATGTTAATAAATTTACTAAATAAATTTCCGCTATTTTAGTAAATCATCCCTTCAGTTATGATTTTTGTAGGCTAAGTACCTACTAGTTGTTGATGAATAGTGGAAATGGACGAGTATTCATACGTTATTATAATTATGAGATAAAATATATTCAATTTACTTATTTGAGTTTGGATTTAATCTACTGAGCTAAGAACTCATGGTATTCGAATGCCCTGCAAACTTTTATTTTGCAGGTAACATTGATATTAATGGAGACCATGGCGATTGACGAGGATGGTGCTACACTGAGAGACCCTTAAGACTTGTCATTTCTATCTATTTTATTTTAATTTTATTTTATTGAACATTTTGTCATTTGTTTTATGGATTTTCATTTTAATTTATTTTAGTTGTTTTTAATTATTTAAATTGGCGCTAAAATAAATGTTTTTGTTTCGAATATTTCTTTCGTTATTAAATAAACGCTTCCGCAATTATTTAGTTTTACTTTGATTTAACTATATTTTTCAAATGAGTTATGTATTTACTTATTTATCCGGTTATTTTGGGTCGGATACTAGAAGACCTAGTATTGAGCATTGGCATGCTATATAACGGGTCATGGGTTATCTATTGGGAATTTGAAGGGTTTGCAAATCCCTAAACTCCCTAAATCAAGAATGATACATAGAAACACAAAGAATAAAATAGAAACCAAGAGAAAAAGACACCAGAGAATTGTTATACTAGTTCCCAATTGGTACGTCCTGTCTTCTGCAAATTTGCAGGTTCCACTATGAAGATGAAGAATATAATTGAGACGAAAAATAGAAGTTTACAATTGATTATAACTCTCTATTTTCTCTTAATAATGAACAAGCCTGAAATTAAACTCAAATTGATTTTGTCCCACAACCAACCACTGCCGGTCACGAAAGAAAAAGAAATATTGTTGTACTTTTTCTCCTCGTTAGGTCATCCACAAAGCCGCATAAAAAAATAAAGCACCGCCTCTTGCTTTTCCAATTTTTGTAAGGTGATGACATGGCCATTGAATTTTAGTCAAAACATAATAAAACTTTGGTAAAAGAAAAAGGCTGGAGCTAGGAAATGGACTTTCACAAAAAACAATTCAATTTTGGGCTTTCTTATTTGGGCTTAAATAACGTTGATTGGCTTGGCCTAAATTGGGCTTTAATTAAATTTGATTTGGATACATCCAAACTCAATAATCTCCCACTTGGAGACAAATCAATTATCTTTAACTCTCACTGCATGAGCAGTTTACCACTTGCTTGGAACACTAAGGCTTCAAACTGCAAACTCAAACCAATTTGCAAAAACGTATATGTGACGACCCGTCACTTTTAAATAAATTAAATTCAGAGAAAACAGCGGAAGTCTTTTAATTTACGAAAAATTGGCGTGGTTTTGTTTAAAAATTGGCATGCCGAAAACCTGTTTACAACCTAATTTTCAATTCTAATCAAATCTCATGGACTTTAAATCCAAATCAGGAGTTCAAACATATAATATCATAAAACATCAATATTAGGCTCTTAGGAGCCAAATACAAAATACAATTCCTTAAAGTTCATCAAAATAAGACATAAACTTTACAAAAACCATTAGTCCATCTCGAGGTCAGCATCCCTCGATCACGCAGCACCACCTCCTCCTCCTCGACCTCTAGCCAAGGCATTACCTGAAATTGGTTGTAATATCATGAGCTAACAAACTAAGCCCAGTGAGAATAAATAGCATAAAAAGTAAAGATAGACCTCAAACTCGCATTTCGATTTGTGTCCAATTAAACTGACACAAAACACTCCTAAAGTTCTCCAAACTCTAGGTAATTCTATTCCATGAAATCCAAAGTATGACATTACTACACTTGTAGTCAATTCTCAAACATTAACTTGTTATGACAATAAAGTAAAGCGAATAAACTTTGTTAAACATATAACATCTCGATTCTCTTTCTCATCTATCATAAGCATAAAAGTAATGAGTACATCCCGTAGGATACGCATTCGCCATTTATGCATGAAATGAAGGTAATGTGGATTTTTACATACTATCCACCCTTATCCTTATGTATGAAGTAGTGTGGGGGTCTCATGTCATCCACCAAAACTTATGCATGAAGTATTGTGGGGGTCTCATGTCATCCACCAATACTTATGCATGGAAAAAGTGTGGGGGTCTCATGTCATCCACCTTTCTTTCTCATTTTTCTCTTTTCAATAATATGAGATGATATGCATATGGTTGCATATGCTTGCAAAAGTAAATAAAGTAAATGTAAATGATAGAGCAACCGAAATATGCATAAAGTAATTGAGCAAAAGTAAAGACATAAAGTAAAGGACATAAATAAAATAGATAGAATCCCGGATGAACGATATATCGATCGAACTCCGCTAACAATAATAAAAGTAAAGGTCAAAACATAACGATTAACCTAACCTTCAAGGATTCTAAACTTCCAAAACTAATCTATCTTAGAATCTTCTAAGATTCGAGGTTCTCAACGAGAAATCCTAAGTTTCTCGCCTAAAGGATTAACTTCAAATCCTAAGGCACTATCTCACATCCTCTAACCTTAGGTTGGATTCTAATCTTAGTTTCCGATTCTACAAATCAACGTACTTGTTTGCTTTCTATAGTTACTTTAAATTCTAATCATTCTCACCTTAATTAAAAGATGACCTTGCTCCTAAGTCCGGTAGAGCAATCAAACAAACGGTTCAAAAACACCTACAAAAGGATTAATATCCCGAAAATTAATAAAATACCAACCAACGATTAAACAACGACCAAACATACAAAACGACGAAAAACTCAACAAACCCCCCCATAAGAGGCTCCTGGCCCTCTCATCAAAATGAGGTCTCGGGTTTGGTTTTTCGGCTTTTTGGCAATTTAAATACGTTTTGAGTTGGTTTTAAGCAAATTCGATAATCCCGATTTCAATGGGTATCGATGAATAAGGTTTTTTTAACATTACTCCCTTTCCCGAATTGAATTTAAATAAACATTCATTCATTAATTTCTAACCCAAAATCAAACCCAAAAGGGTAAATTTCAAACGGAAAGGGTTTCGACTGAAACTCGGTTTTAGGGTTATGGAATAGTTTCCAAAAACACTTAAAACTACTCCCGAATTGACAAACATCGAGTTTCACACGCAAGAAATCGAAAGAAAACAAGTAAAACTCCATTAAAACACTATTTGGAGCTTAGGGTTTCAAGAGATTCTTACCGAGAACTCCTCGGATCTCGAGAGAAACGGACGATGGCTAGGTGGAAAAGGATCGTAGGATCGATACCTTTCCAATGGACCCTGAATCACGTCGATCGGGCAAGAAACGAACGAAATCAAAATTTCTTTCTTTGGCCTTTGAAGCTCACGGCTTGGAGGGGAGGAAAAATGAATGAGTTTGGTCAACTTTTGAGTCAAAGAGCTCATTTAAAGAAGAAGGCCAATAGTAATTTTAGATATTTTGCAAATTGGGTAATTACAACTTTGCCCTTTTTTGACTTTTGGCTTAAAACGAATCCCGAACATCTCGAACTATCCCAATGGTGATTAATAATTATTAATTGGCCCGTTAATAATTATTAATACCATTAAAACGTATTTAAATAAATAAAGCCATTAAAATGAATTAAAATGAAAAAAATTACTAAATTCTAATTTAATAATAAATAAATGAATTTTAATTACTCAAATTAAAATAAAATAAATAAAAGTTTTTTTTTTATCACAAAATAACGGGACGTTACAGTATACCTGTTAGAATCCACTAACATAATTGGCCCCTGCAAAGGCCACCGCTTTGAGCTATCTCCCAAGCATGAAAAGATACTCCAGCAACTCCCACTCCATCTATGTGACGAGATCAACCACTTTACCCACTATCCACCTCCAACGAACATTGGTATAGAAATATTTCATTATGTGCTTGCCATTAGAATTTAATGTCATTTGCAAGATTAGAGATTCCATCTCTGATGCTTACACCCTCTTTGACTCTGAAACTAGCTAAAAGTGCCCAATTGCCCTCAGGAAACTTCACCAGTTCGCTATCTTGCTTGTCAGTTGAGGCTATTTTATGAGCGCTTCCAGATTCTCCCAACTGTTCCTCCTCATGAACTAATGGATTAGGATCTAACTGTCCTTTCCACGCTGTCGGCTTACCCCTCCCATTTGAGGGAACATCAACAGCTCTCCAAAATTTCACTTTACGTGTAACACCCTTAACTTTGACAACATTCAAACGTGTCACATATAGAATAGAACGCTTGTAGCCTCTTGCCACTAATAAAGATCCTCTATTGAGTTTCTACACCCCTTTACTAAACTCACTTCGATATCCAGCATTATCAAGTTGACCAGCAGAAATAATATTCAACTAGTAATTAGGAACATACCTAACATTCCTCAATACTAACCTGCATCCTATATCAGTCTCCAAACTTACATCTCCAATGCCAGCTTCTTTAGAGATATTTTCGTTCCCCATTTTCACTAAGCCAAAATCGCCTAAAGTAAAAGACAGGAATAATTGTTTGTTTGAAGTAATATGAAAAGAAGAGGCACTATCCACAACCCAGTCAATCATCGGCTCATTGAAATTAAAACTCTCATCAACACAGCAAAAAGCATGTGTGACCATATTAGCCTCTGAGTTATTGTTGTTATCTTTCTGATCTTATTTCAGTTTTCTATAGTCTGATTTCTTGTGACCCTTCTGCTAGGGTTCTACCTTAAATCTTATGTAATCCAATTAAACTATAAATAAATAAAAGAATTATTAATTAGTATTATTTACATTGTCATTTATTATTAGTTTAATAAATGTAATCAATCATAAGATTCAGAGTTACTTATGATAACTTAAAATGAGCATATGATGCGAGAAGATTCACTTAAGTGTAACTCAAATAGTGTGTGGCATATGAATAAAGGTTGGGTGCCTTATTTCTGATAACACCACTAATACGGCCCACTTGTGAATTGGCACAAGTGATCTCATCTGGATAACTCATGTGGAGACATGTGAGTGAGGGTGTTGCTGCAATAGAGATTGTAGTAGACTGGACTAAGATAAACTTACTGCCTTCTGGGAAATCCGTTACAGAAAGGCACTTTGTTTATCAATCGGTTGATAATGTACAATTGATCTTAATCCTTAGTGGATTACGAACTCCTGTTCGTAAGAGAAAAGCCTTTGATTTGAATAGGTGAGAGTGACTCGATGTAGTTCGCTCAATATGCCTTCCACTTTGGGGATTGGATCTTGCTTATAGCTGGGAACGTAATTACACAAGAATGGAATTCACTCTTTTCTATATAGGAAAATAGATGAGTAGTTCCCTTATGGACTGATTCGGTCTTGAACAGTGGGGCCCCACATTCCTCTAATCAAGGAAAAGGTAAAGACGAATAATGGAGATTATGTAAGGTTGTTCATTGGAGAATCAGTTGGGCTTAAGGAATAAGATGTATCATGGAGGTTAATACGATGCAAATACCTAGCCATGGATACGAACTAACTTGTGAAGGATCAAAGTGTAGTTAATGATATTAGCCAATAGACATAACTATGTCTATAGTACTAAGAGAGCAACTCTAGATATTTAGTGAAGTTATCTAGAAGTTAATGAATAAGAATTGATTGATTGAAGGAGTTCAATTAAGTCCTCTAAGCTAATGGTAGGAATAGTGTCCTAGAACTTGTAATTATTTAATAAGGATAATTTATTACGAATAAATTAAATAAATAAGCATAAGTTCTTTATATTATCTAGATTGATTCAATTAACGATATTAGGAATATATGGAAATATATTAATATCAAACATTCAAATAGTAAACCCTAAGTTACTCTTATGAAATCACGACTTAGTATGTGAGTCATACGAGAGGATTAAAGTCGAGATGAGTAACTTAAAAATGTCTACAGTAAATGGATAACGTTTGGGAACCTTATCCTGGTAACACTGTTGATAGCTTCGCATTTTGTTTTATGGACAAATGATCTAATCATGATCATTCATGTGGGAGACGTGAAATGGAAGTATCATATGCAATGTTGATTGTATAAGGCAGGACCACGATGTCCGATCAAATTTCTCATTAGTACCATTTACGAGAAATGATCGAATGTCAAACTAAGTTTATCAACCGTGATAGATCTCAATCCTGAGTGAAATGCGGACTCCTATTTGTGGAGTTATGTTCTTTGATTCACATAGTTGAGAGCGATCTGTAAGAACGCTCAATACACTCCTGTTTTGGGAACATGGCTAGATAAGTAGTTGGGAACTCATTTTCACGAGATGGAATTCATAACTTTCCTATGAATTAACGGTATCAGTGCGATACCTAAACATTTTAGGAACTTTAGGAAACTCCATTGATGTACTGATTCGAGACATGAACAAGTGGCGCCACGACTTCTATTGATCACAGAAGTATATTATCTCTAGTTTGACTAAGATAAAGTTCATTGGAGAATCAGCGGGAACACAAGGATAAAGCGGTACTTACAGGGGCAAAACGGTAAATTTATCCGCCTATAATTATGAGGGTTCCACATGAAGGATATATCATGGATATAAATAAAAGATAAACTAAATGGACATAACTCATCTATAGTGAGGGGAGTTCAGCTATGAATTTATAGTGGAATTATTCATAATTAAATAATAAATAATTAACTGATTATGAGTTAATCGCTTAATTGACTAATTATTAAGCCCATGATCTATAGGTCTATCGGGTCCCTATGCTAGCCCAAATATCGTTGTAGCATAACTAAATTATTAATTTAACTTACGAAGAACGAATAATTTAAGTAATTGAATTTACTTAAAATTAAGCAATATTAATTATTTGAATAATGAGATTATTTGAATGAAAATTAATATTAATATTATTAATATTGATACAATATTAATTGTTTAAATAAAGAGTTTATTTAAATAGAAATTAATATGACATTATCAATTATAATATTTTAAGGCAAAATTAATTGTTTAAATAAATAAATTATTTAAACGGGAATTAATGTTAATATTATTAATTATTTAAATAATGAGTTTATTTAAATGGAAATTAATAATTAATATTATTAATTAAATAATGAGTTAATTTAATTTAATAATTAGGGTAAAGTACTCATTTGGTCCCTGAGTTTTGGAGCTCGTGTCTATTTGGTCCTTACGTTTTCAATTTGTATCTAAGTGGTCCCTGAGTTTTGGATATTGTGTCTATTTGGTCCCTACGTTTCAATTTGTGTCTATTTAGTCCCTAAGTTTTAAATATATGTCTATTTGGTCATTGAGTTTTCAAGTTGAGTCTAAATGGTCCATAGATTATTAGAAATAAGTTTAATTCTTCCTTAATTTGTTAACTCATTAACATAATATCGACTTAATGGCGACGTAAAATGTTTAATTGATCAAAATATTGACAAGATATTAATAATTACGTCAAATTTTAGGCCTAAATTTATAAAAGATTTAATCCTATCTTCGTATTTTGACCAATTAAACATGTTATGTCAATAATCTTGTAAGAAGTTAATAAATACGTTAAATTAAGAACCAATTAAACTTATTTCTAATAGTTTTTAAAAATCTAGGGACCAAATAAACATAGTATCCAAAACCCAAGGACCACTTAGACACAAATTGAAAACGTAGGGACCAAATAGACACAACATCCAAAACTCAGGGACCACTTAGACACAAATTGAAAACGCAAGGACCAAATAGACACGACCTCCAAAACTCAGGGACTGAAAGGGTACTTTACCTTAATAATAAATACTAGAGAGAATTAAATTCAATTGGTTTAAGAAACAAATTGGTTTTGGCCCAAAATAATTAATTAATTGAATAAGATTCAATGGTAATTAATATATTAATTTTTGGCTAAATGTATTTAATTAGAAATTATTATTTGAATTTTTCTAATTTTAAATACACAAAAATAAATAATTATTAAATAAAGAAAAGTATAAATAAATAAATATATTGGTGGGCTTGTTATTGTCGTTGGTGGCGTCATTAATGTGCATATATATATATATATAATGTATATGTGGAATTGTTCAACATGGGAATTATATATAATGTATATATTTTCGTCCAGCGTGCCCCTGAAGAAATTTATATATATAATTTTTTTTTATTTTATTTAATAATTAGGAGATAAACTTTTCTAATTAGATTAGATATCATATTGTCCTATAAATATGACCATTGGGATTCATATTTTATACACTTTTCACTTTAATCAGAAAAGTGAAAATTCTCTCTAAAGTATTTGCCCAATTGCCGATTTTTCTTAGGGAAAAATTTAGAAGAAATTTCTTCTTCTTTTGTTCTTCCGGTTCGATTCCCACAAGTCTGTTTTGCTTTCGATCGGGATATAGCATAGAAGATCCGGTGTTGCTGAGGATTTGACGCTGTAAAGAAACCTCCAACCGATTCTCCATTTATTACTCAATGTAAGTAAAAGTCCTTTAATTTTAGAAATTAAGCATGAATCTACAAGTTTTTTTTATCACAAATTGCATGATGTTAATAGATCCGTTATTAAATGTTAATAAGTTTACTAAATAAAATTCTGCTAGTTTAGTAAATCATCCCTTTAGCTAATGCATGTAATTGAGAACATAAATTAATGATGATTAATTTCTTTGGAAAAATGATTTCAAGCATTTGATTTGAAGTTGTCAAATCAATTAAGGCAAATACAAATAGAGGAGTCTATTTGATTAATTAAATGAAATTAAATAGAGGAGTCTATTTAATTATTTAATTAATGGTGAAATTAAATAGAAGAGTCTATTTAATTATATAATAGAGAGATTAAATAGAGGAGTCTATTTAATTTAATTAATTTTGAAGTTGTCAAAAATTAATGAGGATTTAAATAGAGGAGTCTATTTAAATATTTGATTTGAAGAAGTCAAATTAAAGAGGAAATAAATAAAAGGAGCTTTATTTATTTATTTTATGGAATTGTTCTATTAAATAAAAAGAAAAATAAAATGCCCAATATTATCATGGAGATGACATGGTGGCCGTGTGACCCACGGGTAGGGTCACACGCCCCATTGGTTAAACATTAACTAATTATTTTCATTTTATTTTATTTAAAATATATGGCTTATCTTAATGATTAAGATATGGAATAATTATTTTAAATTAATAAAGATTAATTTAAATAAAAGATATGGGATTATCTTATTATGTAATAAGATATTATATCTTAATTATTCAAAATATATTTTAGAATATCTTTATAAATTATTTGATAATTAAAAAGATATTCAAAGATTTTCTGAGACCTTGGGTTTCCTATAAATAGGACCATTGGGGTGATCCCAAAATACACAACCAAGAGAGAAAAGAAAGGCTCCGAAAAAATTCCTCTCCTCCCCCTCTCTCTGCCGCCGCCGCCCATAGGGTAAGGGAAGAAAATTCTTCCCTCTTCCTTTTTCTAAAGAGGATAGTGCCCACGCATCGATTCTCTTTTGTGCTTAGTGAGGAAGAACTTCTTGGTGGTCCCAGGATTGTAACCAAGAAGAACGAGGAAGAGCCAGACACTTCTCGACAAAGGTTAGTTTTCTTTTATGCATTTAGTTTTTGATAATATTATACTGCAAGTAAAGATCCTTGGGAATTCTGCACTAGAACTCTTTTATAGAGGCCTCAATCCCAACGCCTTCTTGTGGCAGTAGTAACACTCAATCCCCTCGTTCCATGTACCTTTACCCTTACTTTTGTTACTTTGATTGCCTTTTCCTCTACCAGTATACAAAGCAGTACCACTGTTAGAGGCCATACTAGAACTCTTCAAGCGAATTTCTTCTGCAAGATCCGCATCTCTGATATTTGTAAAACAAAGCTTCCCTCTCCCCTGAGAATTAGCGATAGCCGTTTTCATAGTAAACCAACTATCAGGTAAAGATGCCAAGAATACAACAACAACCATAACTTTAGTCATTTGAAACTCTGAAGCAATTAACTATGAGAATGTTGAATTTATTCAGATGATCTGCTAATGGTTCATCATCAGCCATCTTTATATGAACAAGTTGAGTGTAGATGTATATCTTATTGTTGACGGTAGGTTGTTCATACATTTCAAACAAAGTTTTTATCAATCCCGTTGTAGTTGTCTGTTTTGCAACATTATGGGCAACATTCTTTGACAAGGTTAATCTCACAACTCCTATAACTTGCCTGTCTAATAGCTTCCATTCTTCATATCCTCTGACTTCTCTCCCAATGGCAGATGCAACTTCCTGCTAAACTGCTGGGGTTTTTGCCCTAAATCTTATGTAATCCAATGAAACTATAAATAAATAAAGGAATTATTAATTAGTAATATTTACATTGTCATTTATTATTAGTTTTATAAATGTAATCCATCATAAGATCCAGAGTTACTTATGATAACTTAAAGTAAGCATATGATGCGGGAAGATTCACTTAAGTGTAACTCAAATAGTCTGCGGTCATGAATAAAGGTTGGGTGCCTTATTTCTGGTAACACCACTAACACGGCCCACTTGTGAATTGGCACAAGTGATCTCATCTGGATCGCTCATGTAGAGAAATGTGAATGGGGGTGTTGCTGCATAGAGATTGTAGTAGACTGGACTAAGATAAACTTACTGTCTTCTGGTAAAGTCGTTACAGAAAGACAATTCCTTTATCAACCGGTTGATCATGTACAATTGATCTTAATTCTGAGTGGATTACGAACTCCTGTTCGCAAGTGATATGAATCATGGAACCTCACAAAAGCTCAAGGACCAATCACAAGTTCAAAGATCAAGAGAAGCATTGAACATCCATTTACAAGCCTACATTAGTAAAGTCAAGACAAGTTTTGAAGATCTAAGCATGGAAGCTATTAAAGAGGACTTGATGAACTTTAATCTATGGAAAATACATGTTGAAGAAGAGTATTGAAGACTTGTTCAATCAGAAATGAAGAGAAGAGCAAATTAGGAAAGTTGCATCACTTTTGCAAACTTTCCTTATTTGGACCACTTTCCATATTTGTTCCCGAACTTGCCATATATGATGTCCAAGAATTTACAATGTATTTGGACATGTTTTAGGCTTTATTTATCAGTTTTAATGCTTAGAATAGTTTAGGAATGATATAATATCTTCTAGGGCAAAACTTTCCTAAAATGCACCAAATGCACTTGAGGAAAGATTTGGCAGATTTTGTGCCTCCTTGTAATCCGAAATTCCTTGTTATTTTTAGGGTTTCTTTGCCTATTTAAAGGCTCATTTGTAACCCTAAACAAGAAGAATTAATATGATAGAAAATAGCTTTGTTTTGCTTATTGCTTGGTTGATTTTACCTTGCATTTTGTAGCCTTGTTCTAGGTTGCATATTTTAGAAACATTCAAGCATAACTTGATCTATTGTGTTTGTGGATTGTTTCGATCTTGAAATAAGAACAAGTTCTCTTATTTCAAGGTATTAGATCATTGGAATAATCTTTCTCTTCTTTGTTTCCAAGGGTTTTACCTTATTGTTCATTGGGGTTTTAGGATTTGCATTTAGGGGTTCTTTGTGTTTCAAAGGGTTTCTATTTCAATTTCTTAGGGTTTCATATCATTTGGTATCAGAGCTTAGGCTCAAGGGAAGATTTCTATCTTACTTGCTTTCTTGTTTATTGAATTTTTATTGTCTTGTTCTTCGTTCATCGAAAAAACACAAAAACAATTACAGTTCCAAAATTTGCTTTTTTAGCTACTGTTTTTATTATTTTTAGTATAGTTTCATTCCGATTCTGAGAAAATCAATAACTACAAAAGTCTTCATCTTTTTTTCTAGTTTATTTTGTATTTAGAAAAGTTTGTCAAAAAAAAATTGGAAGATCGAGAAAAAAATAGAACTTTCCGGACTGTCTGATTGTGCAGAAATTGAAGAAAAAAAAAGTTTGTTCTTGCTTGATTTGTTGAAATTTCTGGAAAATGTGGTTTGTGTTCGTATTGTTCTTGAAGAGTTCATCTTAAACTCATCCTATCTTCATCTTGAATCTGAAAATTACAAAGGATTTGTGCTAGAATTGTTTATTTCCTAAAAAGCTAGAACTTACCATAAATAGCCAAAACAGTTTTAGGAAAGTATCAATTTTGTCCCATATTTGAATATATGCATCTTTTTCTTTAGGAAAGTATTCTTTTCTGATCCAAAGTGCTTTAGGGAAGTCCAATTTCGAATTTTTCTCTTTTAGGAAAGTTTATTCTTGCTTGTTTTCTTTCTTATTCTTTCCTTGTTACAAAAATACACCATTTGAAAAATTTGTCCTTTTATTTCTCTAGCCACCCAAGCTGATTGTTTCTTATTTCTTTATTGATACTTTTTACAAATATCATTAGTATCTTATTTGTTTGATAGTTGCTAAAGTGTGCTAATAGTTCAAGGTTACATTTAGGCCCTAAAATCTGTTTTGAGTGCAAACACGAGAGAACAAACATCATCGAGTGTAAACACTTAGGGAGTGATTGAGAGGTCCTATTTTTTATTATTAACCTTTTTATTTGCAGCAATGTATCATGAAAAATATGATGAAAGGAGGAGCAATGGATGTCGAGATGTAGAGCATACTTGGAGGGAAAATGGAGAGGCTTATTATGAAAGGATGGTGCATAGGAGCTTTGGAGCACATAAGCTCAACTTATATACTTTCCATGGGAGTGTAGATCCAGAAGAGTACTTGCAATGGGAAAGTCAAATTGAGCATATCTTTGATTACAACAACTATAGTGAGGAAAGAAAGGTATTTCTTGCTAGTGCAAAATTCACTAATTATGCTTATGTTTGGTGGTCTCAATTGAAGGAAAAACTAAGGAGAGATAGACAACCACATATTGATACTTGGTATGAACTTAAATATCACATGAGGAAGAGGTTTGTGCCGAGCCAATGTCAGAGAGCTATTGTGAAAGAATTTCTAGATCTTACACAAGGTGAAAGGAGTGTTGAAGCTTATCACAAGGAGTTTGAAGTTCTCATGGCAAGGGCTGTCTTTTTTTGAAGATAATGAGTCTACAATGACACGGTTCTTAAAGGGTTTAAAAGAGGAGATTGCTTATCGTGTCGAAGGAAAAACATATGTAGAATTGGAACACATGGTTTACTATGCAATTACGGTGGAAAAGAGACTTGAAAGAAGGGCTGCAAAAAGGTATTCTACTAAACATCTTTCCAATCTGATTCCTTCTCAAGAAAATCAATTAAAGAGTGCATTAAAGAGAAAGGATGTGGCTGCCAATGGCTTGATTAAGAAAAAGGTAACATTTGCTTCACAAGACCACTTCCAATCAAATATTCATATGAGGGAAACTTATGATGCAAGTGAGTTAAAAAAGTGTTCTACATTTGAAAAGAATGAGAATTGTCAAAAAGAGAGTGAGCCAAAAGAAAGAGAGATGAGTTTTCAAAAAGAAAAGTGTGAAAAAGAAATTATTGAAATAAGTGAGCCAAAAGAAAGAGAGATGAGTGCTCAAAAAGAAATGAGTGACATGAGTGGGTCAAAAGAAAGAGATTTGAGTTCAAAAGAAAGAGTGTTTGAAAAGAATGAAAGGGAAATTGAAAAGACAGAGAGTTGTGAGTCAAAAATGAATGAGAGGAATGGTGAGAACATTGTGAGTTTTGTAGAAAGTGAGGCTAGGAAAACAATGTTTTCAAATAAAACCCACTTTGTACTTGTGTGCAAAGATTCTTTCTTTCTAACTTATGAACTTAACCTTGGCTTTTCTAGTGTTTTAGCTAATGTTTTGCAAAATTACATTGATCAATTCTCAATTGGAATGGAGCACAAAGTAGATGCATTTCAAGGGGCTGAAATACTTAAGGCACCACCATACTTCATGGAAAAAGATGTTGCCAACGGGATCCAAGGCCAGAAAAGGAAGTTTTTTACTTTTAATCCTTTTGCATCGGTTTGTTTAAATGATTATTTCTTGTTTTCCAATTCTAATTTTAAGACTAGAAATCATCCAAACCAATTATATTTTTATGATAAACATGCATTCTTTTCTAGAAAAATTCTTTTGGATGATCTTTACTTGTTCGACAGCTTATCACTTGCAAAACATGTTAAGCTAGCCTATCCATTTACTTGTGATGATATGCATAGTTCTTGTTTGTTTGCTAAATTTGATCTCAACTCTGATATATTACCACTTGATTTTCATTCTAATGATAAACATATGTTTTGTGCTATACGAGTTATCTTTGATATGACATATGATGCATTTAGGGAGAGCATAGAGTTTTCATATTTTCTAGTTTACCCCAACACATTAGACCTACTTGAGTTTGATTGTTCATTTTCTTTGGCTGATTTATTATCTTCACCATGTGATCATCTTGCGAGTATTGTTGAGTATGAGAAAATTTACGAGGTTGACTATGGTCCATATATTCTATTAGACTTGTTCCCACTATCCACCAACCATATTGTCAGTTTTGTGGTCTTTGATAAGCTCGATTGTTTTGCTGATTTAAAGGGAAGGAAACCAACAATATTTGACCCGGGAGGTATTAACTTGGAAGGAGAAGGAAGGGTACCATTGTTGCTCTCTTTGGTGCCAATTCACGATACTCGAGGTAGGTATGCTTTAAGTGTTTTTGTTTATGCTACTAACTTAAGATTTTGCAATGTAGGTAATGTTTTAGATTCGAGGACAAATCCTTTTCAAGAGGGAGGGGATGATATGAATCATGGAACCTCACAAAAGCTCAAGGACCAATCACAAGTTCAAAGATCAAGAGAAGCATTGAACATCCATTTACAAGCCTACATTAGTAAAGTCAAGACAAGTTTTGAAGATCTGAGCATGGAAGCTATTAAAGAGGACTTGATGAACTTTAATCTATGGAAAATACATGTTGAAGAAAAGTATTGAAGACTTGTTTTGTAACGACCCGATACCGTAAAATTCTTTAAATTCAAATGCACAGCGGAAGACTTGGTTTTAAAGAAAATCGGCATGGGTTCGTTTAAAACTCAGATAAACCAAAACCTGTTTACAATTACCCAATTCAGAGAAAGCAATAAAAATTGTGGAATGCGCATTCCAGCTTAAAAGTAACTTCGAAAAGAACTTTAAAACCATAAGACATTTACAATTTTAGACAATTGATCTACCGAGCTCAAATCACAAAATATGAAAAGTAGAAAGTATAAACAAAGCATTCCAAGAATTCTATTTAAAAGTGTTCCTGTTCTTGTCGTTTCATCGCCTCGAGAAGTCAAACAGCACCACCTCCTCTACCACAACTACTATGTCAAGAAGTACCTGAAAAAAATGTAAAAGTAGCAACATTAGCATAAAAATGCTAGTGAGAATAAAATGAAAGTCAGTAATCCCATGGACTAAATTCCATAAAAGAAATTGTGTCCAAAGGCCTAACTTTCTCTTTGCTAACCATTCTACACTTCCAAAGTCCAATTATAATCAACATACATAATATACTTTCTAAAAGTAACGATATCAAGACTTAAAGTAAAAGTACCTGTTATTACTAAGTCTTATTATACAAGTCTAAAGATTATGTAATTGCATTACTAACTATCTTTCATTGTATCATAATACCGTATGGACCGAAGTCAACATACCATCGTAACTCTCATCACATCGGATATCAGGAATTTCACCATATAGGTATCAGGAATTTCACCATATAGATATCAGGAATTTAAACATATAGATATCAGGAATTTCACCATATAGATATCAGAAATTTCACCATATAAGTCTCAGGAATTTCACCATATAACAAATCATCGCACCATGATACCGTATGGAGCGTATCACATACTATCATATGCCATAACACATATCATCACACCATGATACCGTATGGAGCGTATCACATACTATCACGTGTCATATCACATATCCTCGCACCATGATACCGTATGGAGCGTATCACATACTATCACGTGCCATAACACATATCCTCGCACCATGATACCGTATGGAGCGTATCACATACTATCACGTGCCATAACACATATCCTCGCACCATGATACCGTATGGAGCGTATCACATACTATCACGTGCCGTATCACATATCCTCGCACCATGATACCGTATGGAGCGTATCACATACTATCACGTGCCGTATCACATATCCTCGCACCATGATACCGTATGGAGCGTATCACATACTATCACGTGCCGTATCACATATCCTCGCACCATGATACCGTATGGAGCGTATCACATACTATCACGTGCCGTATCACATATCCTCGCACCATGATACCGTATGGAGCGTATCACATACTATCACGTGCCGTATCACATATCCTCGCACCATGATACCGTATGGAGCGTATCACATACTATCACGTGCCGTATCACATATCGTCGCACCATGATACCGTATGGAGCGTATCACATACTATCACGTGCCGTATCACATATCCTCGCACCATGATACCGTATGGAGCGTATCACATACTATCACGTGCCCTAACACATATCCTCGCACCATGATACCGTATGGAGCGTATCACATACTATCATGTATCATATGCCGTATCACATCTCGTCGCACCATGATACCGTATGGAGCGTATCACATACTATCACGTGCCATAACACATATCATCGCATGTGTAGTACTATAATAATGATAACAATAATAACGCATCCATACACGCTCAAATCTTCGAATGCCAACCTCACCACAGCGTGTATAGTGCTATAAGGTATAATGCATCTATAACGCTCATTTCGTAGAATGCCCACCTTACCACAGCGTGTATAGTGCTATATCACAAATCATAGTATCTATAAATCGGTTCATTACTTGAGCATCACAACACAAACAACTAACAAACAATACAATCATACTACAATTACACTCAATGACATGCTTATCTTTTGTACTTAAAGTGTTGCCTCTTACCAAAAGTCTTGAGTACATCAATAGTACTATCATCATGATTCCATACTTCCCAGTACTAACATAATCAACATCATTCCTTATTATCATATGAACTTTCATACTCCACATTATTACCATAATATAATACAATCCTTATTACTCACACAAGGTAATAAGTTCATAAAACATTAACCATTATCATCACTGATGAAATAATTCCACGAAGTCTTATAATTCCCAATAAACAAAACGAGGTTTAACATCATCATGTCACGAATGACAATAAATCACCTCAAATCACAAGAATACTTTCCAAACCATTACCATAAACCATGAGTTAACTTCCAAACATTTCCTTTGCTTTACTTTGGTCAAAACTACCTAAAGTAAATTCAATTCCCAACTTTGTCTCAGAATCTTTATAACCTTTCATACTTTTGAGAATAACATCTATGCTACTTTGATCTAAACTTCTCAAAGTACCTTAAACTTTCACTTTCATCTAAACTCTTCAATTTATCTAAACTCTTCAATTCATCTTACTAGACTTCCAAATCACTCATAACTCCTCTTTTACTTCCAAATTCATAAGAACACCAAAGCCACTCCACTCACATCCGAGTTTAAAGTCACCAACCAAGTATAACTTCCGAAAGTTAGTTCCCCTCTTAACCTCGATAAACAATATCGTAATGAAACATAATTCATAAAATTACTAACTTCCATTTTAAACTCACCTTAGATTGTGAAGTTCAAGCTCCAAAAGTGCCAAGGTCGAAAACCACACGAGCAGTCACAATCCTACAAATCAATTACACCTAACAATCATTAATTATCTGAAAATCAAGAAAACGACATCTAAGTGCATAAAACAACGAAAAACCCGGAATTTCCCCCTATGAGGCTCTCGGCCATACAAGGATAAAAAGGGCTCGAGTTCCGTTTTCCGGCTTTTAGGCATTTTAGAGGCGTTTCGGGTTGGTTTCAAACACTTTGTAAGTCGATATATCAATGGGAAACCGTATTTTAGGGTTTTACTCAATAATTGATTTCCGAAAAATTAAGTAAAATACAAAATCATAGCAAACTAAACACCCTAGCCATGGCCAAGTGAGAGAAAATCATACGGGACGGGTTTTCGATTCGACTCGGGTTTAGGTCCAAGACAACAACCTCATCCAAAGTGATTTTTCCTAACTAGAATTCACAAACAACACCCGGGAAAAACGAATCAAGGCTTACATGCAAGATTGGAAATAAAGGAAACACAAAAACCTATTTCTTACTCACCTTGTATCTCCTGGATCTTTAATGGATTGGCCCGATTGATGGGATGGGTAGAAATATCGTCTCGAGAGCTTTCCAATGAGCTAAGGCACGATGAAAACGGTTGAGAAACGAAGTCGGGGCGACAATTTCTTTCTCTTCTCTTTTCCTCCTCTCTAACTACGGGTTTGGTTTCTTTTTTTTCACTTCTCCTTTCTTTTTTTTTATCTTTATCCTTGCAAATTATGTATTAGATATATATAAAGATATTTTGGTAAAAGACCATATTGCCCCTCCTCTTATTTCCTTAAGAAAACTTATTCCGGGTGCTCGTTATTTCACGTTTCTAATTCCAATACAACTTCACCACTTCTAATCTATCTTAAAAGTATTTAACAATAAATAATGGGCCCGCTAAAAATTTTAATACGTTCAAATCTAATTTAAGCTAATAAAACGATTACAAAGCTTTCGAATGAAATTAACTACTAAATTCTAAATTACTAATTCTAAAATTAAACTAAATACTTTGATTAAAGTAAATGAATAAATAAATGAAATATTAAATAAATAAATAAAAATTTCACTCCAAAAAAAAAAAAACGGGACGTTACATGTTCAATCAGAAATGAAAAGAGCAAATTAGGAAAGTTGCATCACTTTTGCAAACTTTCTTTATTTGGACCACTTTCCATATTTGTTCCCGAACTTGCCATATATGATGTCCACGAATTTACAATGTATTTGGACATGTTTTAGGCCTTTATTTATCAGTTTTAATGCTTAGAATAGTTAAGGAATGATATAATATCTTCTAGGGCAAAACTTTCCTAAAATGCACCAAATGCACTTAAGGAAAGATTTGGCAGATTTTGTGCCTCCTTGTAATCCGAAATTCCTTGTTATTTTTAAGGTTTCTTTGCCTATTTAAAGGCTCATTTGTAACCCTAAACATGAAGAATTAATATGATAGAAAATAGCTTTGTTTTGCTTATTGCTTGGTTGATTTTACCTTGCATTTTGTAGCCTTGTTCTAGGTTGCATGTTTTAGAAACATTCAAGCATAACTTGATCTATTGTGTTTGTGGATTGTTTCGAAATAAGAACAAGTTCTCTTATTTCAAGGTATTAGATCATTGGAATAATCTTTCTCTTCTTTGTTTCCAAGGGTTTTACCTTATTGTTCATTGGGGTTTTAGGATTTGCATTTAGGGGTTCTTTGTGTTTCAAAGGGTTTCTATTTCAATTTCTTAGGGTTTCATATCAGCAAGAGACAAGCCTTTGATTTGCATAGGTGAGACTGATTGGAATAGTTCGCTCAATATGCCTCCCATTTTGGGGATTACATCTTGCTTATAGCTGGGAACGTAATTACACAAGAATTGGAATACACTCTTTTCCATATAGGAAAATAGATAAGTAGTTCCCTTATGGACTGATTCGGTCTTGAACAGCGGGGCCCCATATACCTCTGATCAAGGAAAAGGTTAAAGACGCATAATGGAGATTATGTAAGGTTGTTCATTGGAGAATCAGTTGGGCTTAAGGAACAAGATGTATCATGGAGGTTAATACGGTGTAAATACCTAGCTATGGATACGAACTAACTTGTGAAGGATCAAAGTGTAGTTAATGATTATAGCCAATGGACATAACTATGTCTATAGTACTAAGAGTGCAACTCTAGATATTTAGTGGAGTTATCTAGGAGTTAATGAATGAGAATTAATTGATTAAAAGGAGTTTTAATCAAAGGTAATTCTGGATCATTGGAGCTTAGTCCTATAGGTCTATTCAGTCCTCCGAGCTAACGCATGTAATCAAGAACATAAATTAATACGATTAATTTCTCTTTGGAAAATTGGAAATGAATAGAGGAGTCTATTCAATTAATTAAAGGAAATTAAATAGAGGAGTCTATTTAATTATTTAATTAATGGTGGAATTAAATAGAGGAGTCTATTTAATTATTAAATAGAAGAGTCTATTTAATTATAAGAGATTAAATAGAGGAGTCTATTTAATTAAATTAATTTTGTGTTGTCCAAAATTAATGGGGATTTAAATAGAAGAGTCTATTTAAATATTTAATTTGAAATTATCAAATTAAATGATGAAATAAATAAAAGGAGTTTTATTTATTAGAATAAATAAAAGGAGTTTTATTTATTAGAATAAATAAAAGGAGTTTTATTTATTTATTTATTTAAAGGAATTGTTCCATTAAATAAAAAGGAAAAATAAAATGCCCAATAATGTCATTGGTGGATGACATGGGCGTGTGACCCATTGCATTTTATTATTTGAAATATATCTTATTTAAATTAATATGATTAATTTAAATGGAAGATATGGAATAATATATTTAAATTGATATTGATTAATTTAAATAAAAGATATGGAATATTTTATTCTGGAATAAAATATAATATCTTTATCATTCAAATATATTTTAGAATATCTTACTTAATTATTTATTAATTAAAAGATATTCAAAAGATTTTATGAGGCCTTAGTTTTCCTATAAATAGGAACCTTGGGGTGACCCCAAAACACACAACTAAGAGAGTTAAAGTAAAGGCTCAAGAAATTCTTCTCCTCCCTCTCTCTTAGACGCCGCCCATAGGGTATTGGGAAGAAAATTTCTTCTTCCCAATTTACCTTTTTCCAAAGGAGATAGTGCCCACTCACCGATTCTCTTTTTTGCTTAGTGAGGAAGATCTTTTTGGTGGTCCCAGGATCGTAACCATCGAAGAATGAGGAAGAGTCAGACACTTCTCGACAAGGGTTAGTATTCTGTTTATGCATTTAGATTTTGTTAATATTATACTGCAAGGAAAGATCTGTGGGACTTCCGCTTGAGAACTCTTTTAGAGGCCTCAATCCGCAACATAAACAAGTAATCCTCAATCTACATCATCCAGAATGAAAAATCTGAACTATCAAATTTTCTGATCCTAATATCCTTTGTGCTATCCATCAATCTTTTTCACAAGTCCTTTGAACTTGACACTCTGATACCAGTTGTTAGGAATTTGAAGGGTTTGCAAATCCCTAAACTCCCTAAATCAAGAATGATAAATAGAAACACAAAGAATAAAATTGTAAACAAGAGAAAATGACACCATATAGAATTTTTATACAAGTTCTCAATTGGTACGTCTTGTCTTCTGCAAATTTGCAGGTTCAACTATGAAGATGAAGAATATAATTAAGATGAAAAATATAAGTTTACAATTGATTATATCTCTTTATTTTTTCTCAATAATGAACAAGCCTGAAATTAAACTCAAATTAATTTGGTCCCACAACCAACCACTGCCGTTCATGAAAGAAAAAGAAAGGCTGTTGAACTTTTTCTTCTCGTTAGGTCATTCACAAAGCCGCATAAAACACACACACACACACACACACACACATATATATAAATATATGTTAAAAAAACATTTGTCGCCTCAACAAATAAAGCACCACCTCTTGCTTTTCCAATTTTTGTTAGGTGATGACATGACCATTGAATTTTAGTCAAAACCTAATAAAACCTTGGTCAAAGAAAAGGGCTGGAGCTAGGAAATGGGCTTTCACAAAAAACAATTCAATTTTGGGCTTTCTTATTTGAGCTTAAATAACTTTGATTGGCTTGGCCCAAATTGGGCTTTAATTAAATTTGATTTGGATCCATCCAAACTCAATAGTATCATAAAAGAACCATGAACCTTGGGTTACATTATCATAAGTTTTCCGCTGTCCTTGAAGGATATAGCTATACTGACTGGAAAAACCTTGTCAAATGACTCCAAGGCTACCTGTAGCTATATTTTTAGCATAGCTAGTGGAGCCATTTCTTGGAAGTCTAAGAAACAAATTATATTAGCTCAATCTACTATGGAGTCAGAAATGATTGCATTAGCCTTGCTAGTTAATAAGCAGGCTGGTTGAGAGGCCTACTAATTGAGATCCTTTTATGGGAAAAATCGATTCCAGTTGTACTAATCCACTACGATAGTACCTTGGCTATTGCAAAAATTCAGAATCGTTATTACAATGGTACAAGACGACAAATACATCGTAAACAAAGTATTGTCAGAGAGTTTCTCTTTACAGCAGCACTAAAGTGGATCACGTACGCACTAATGAAAACTTAACTGATCCCTTGACGAAAGGATTAGCTAAAGAAAAATTTCTTAAAACATCGAAAGGAATGGGACTTTTGCCCTTGGAGTGAATAAGACACACATGATAGTAACCCGACCTGTAGACTGGAGATCCTAAGAAATAGGTTCAATGGAAAACAACAAGTCATGATGTTACATGAGTTAGATCATGCTATAATTATAATGAACATGAAGCATGAATTCCTTAAGCCATATAAGGCTGAGTTAATAGAAACTCTTAATGAGATCTATACTCTAATGGAAGTGGAGTACCTAGCTACAAGAGCACTCTTGATAGACCTCACCTTTGTGAATGTGGAAGTGGGGCCACTTCCTATGAAATTTTGGGCAAATTTCTAGAGCGTTCACTATACTGGGATAGACGTGCATGGCCATTAAAGCATAGGATTTTGAACTACTTGAAAAGGTTGTGCGTTGTATGATGTTAGAGATAGAGTTCAAGACTACAAGTCACTCTAGTATAATCTAAATTGTGATCACTGCGCAAAGGTTCAAGTCGAGAGATACATTTGTTTATGCTCCATCTCATAAATTGAAGGTTACTACTCAATGAATTTTTCTTTTATAATTCAAGTGGGGGATTGTTGAAAATTTAACTGATTTAATAAAAAAAATAAAAGGGAAATCTCATTATTTTATTAAATATCTTTAAAGTCAGTTAGAGGTGATTTGAAAAGGTAAACTCTTGACTTCTTCTTCTCCTATTTTTACTCAACTTTCCCACGATCTTTGAAACATCTTTTCTCTTCGTATTTTCTTTTGTAAAGTGGTTGGGTTCTCTATTTAAGAAACTGATCTAGTAAAAGAAGAAAGAGATATAGAAAAATAAAAAACGACAAAAATTTCTATAATTGTTCTCTAGTTTTTTCCTTTGAGCAGTAGCTTGTTGAGTGTGGTTATTTCCGTTCTTCTATAATGCTGTGGAGGTTCGAGACAGTATACTACTGGGCTGTTTTATCCTAGGGACGACGGGGCTGATAGTCTGCTTGCACAATTTTGGGCAGTGCCACGAAACATCTTAAAGAAAACGACTTAGTCCGCGAATCAACCCAGATTTCATTCAGTAAATTCATTCCTTTTATTTTTGCAGCAACAGTAATATATGAAAATGAATATCAATCGAAATTATAATCAAATTATTATTAAGGGAAAGACACTTTTGGTCCCTGAGCTTTGAGTTTGTTTACCATTTGGTCCCTGAGTTTTCAAAACCGACATTTTTACCCTCGAGTTTTCGTCTAGCTTTCATTTTGGTCTCTGCCGTGAAAACTCTGTTAAAAAACTTAACATAAAAATCTGACATGGCATTACCTTTTTTTTAATTGTTGACTAGTATATTATTAAATTAATTTAAAGGATGATGTGGCGATTAAACCATAAAGACAGCTTTCGTAAGTCATTTCCATCGAACCATAAAGGAAGCTTTCGTAAGTCATTTCCATCAAAGGTCTTCATTGTAGATTTTCTTTATTTTTTATTCTTAATGGATATCTCCAGATCAATGATGGAAGTAGATATGGGATGAATTATGAAGGTTTGATCTGTAACACGAACAAAGATCAAGCGAATCTGTGATTTTTGAACAACACAACAGTCGAAGATGAACAAAACAACGTCAAACAGAGAATCTTCGAAGATCACGATGTTGACTCTTTTGGTTTCCAGAGAATCTTCGAGACCAAGCGAATCTTAAAAATGGGTTTCTCTCGCCATAATTTTTTTAGACATGGATTTTTTCTTCTATCTGACTCAAGAAAAAGAAAAGAGTTGAGAATGAGGTTTATATATAACAAGATGAGATGAAGAAGAATGAACAAGATGAAGATGATTTTTTTTAAAACTTTTTCTATGAAGTAATCAAATCTTTTAGAGTGATATGAGTGGTGAGGAAAAGTTAACAAACAAGAATCAAAGAATTTTATAGGAAAATTGAAGCTCCTGCCCAAAATTGAGTTCATCTTTTCCAACCTCTCAATTTTTTTTTAATTCTCACCTCTTAAGTTGAAATCTCAAGCATTATCCTCCTTTTCTATTCATCTTCTCCATTGTCACCTTAATGTTCATCGCGCATGGAAACCCACAACACGAAATTAAGATCCATGACACTTTTGAACCACGCAACTTGAGTTTTCAAAACTATTTTGTCCCATTTTTACAGCCCATGTTCGAGACGACTTCAATCGAAGCTCCTATCTAAATTGAGATTCTTTTTTTTCTCAAGCTTGAAGATGAATTAAAATATATTTTAGGAAAAAGCAACAACAGTGAAAATTACATCTGAGTTTTCATTTTTCAAATGTTTAGAGCAAAACCCATATGTGTTTTTGTTTTTCTGGGCAAGAAAGTTTTGAGAAGAACAATTATTTTAGTTTGCAAGGCAGTTTGGAGAAGAACTTGAGATTTTTTATAAGGGGTGAAGTTAAAGTTTGACGTTAATGGCGGTGAGAGAGATCATGATTTGATGAGAGAGAGAGAGAGAGGTGAGAGAAAGAGATATAAACATGGAGGAGAGTCAAAGAGGGAAGAGAGAGAATGAAATAAATATAAAATAATATAATTGCCACAACATTTAAAATACACCTTATAAGCAATTTAATATTGTCATGCATCCTAAAAATTGATTAAAAATGCCACGTCAGAATTCTGTTAAATAGTTAACAGAGTTTTGACAGCAGTGACCAAATTGAAAGCTAAACGAAAACTCAGAGGTAAAAATGTCGGTTTTGAAAACTCATGGACCAAATGGTAAACAAACTCAAAACTCAGGGATAAAAAATGTCTTTTCCCTTATTATTAATAGAGTTATTAATTTCTGTACTTTACCACACTCAAATATTGAAAAAGAATTAGCGTAATCTTTTATACTAATAACATTCACATTTTATAATTAGTGTAAAATGAACACTGTTATTTGACATTCCTTGACATTCAATTACCCTATTATCAAGATAATTAGCATATGAGATTACATATTATTATACCAAATTATAAACTATTTTATATCAAAGTGAAAAAATAAAACTTTTATTCAAGGGATTTGTTTGTTTAAAACAGGGCAGTTTTGTAATAACAATTTTGAATTTTGTTGGGTGAAAGAAATGAAGCTGACATGACAACCTTATTTAACATTTTTTTTTTCCTTCTTTCAAATAATCCCATTTCACATAGCTCTCTCGCGTCTCTTCTTCTTCTTCTTCTTCTTCTTCTTCACGGCGTCTCTTCTCCTTTCTTCTTGTTCTTCTTCTTGTTCATTTTTTCTTTCCCAGGCCCTTGATTTCCTTTTTTTTTCTCCCTTTTGATTTCTCTTAGAAATCAGAATCTCGAATGTTTGAGTTTCACTGCCAAATTTTGTTTACAATTGGTCTCTGAAGAAATTAAGGTAAAGTTTTCGATCAAAATCTTACTCTCCATGCATATTAGGTTTTTAATTTCAAGAATAAATATTGTGTAATGCTCTTTTTTGTTCGAATCTTTAGATTAATACCTAGAAATTCATTCATCTGTTGAATTTTCAAGAAGCTAACAAGATTTAGAACATCCAGAATTTCCACTTGTTAAATCACCAACAAACCCATATGCATAAACTGTTTGATGGGTTTGTATATTCTCAACACCATTCTATATATTAAAGCTCTTTCCCCATTTCAATTTGTTTTGAACGATGGTTTCTCATTTCTTGCTTAATTTCATTCCCCTTCTTTACCCCTTTTCAATTTCTGTATCTTCCTCAAATTATTTGAATCTGTCTCTCTTTTTGGACAGATTTTTCTTCTTCGACGTGTAAAGTAAAGGGGTGAAGAAAAGGACGATGTTTTCCGATATACCAGAGGAATTGGTTGTAAACATCCTTATGAGGCTTTCAGTCAAGTCTCTGAAAATACTGAGCTGTGTAAACAAATGGTGGTACAATCTGATTCAAAGTCCTTATTTTATATCTCGACATTATTCCGTTCATTCTTCCTGTAATGCTAAGCTTCTTGTCAAGTACAATCTCATTGAAACACATTCTATCTCCATACTGTCTGAAACTGATGGAGATTGTTCACATCTATCCATTCCCTTCTTCGATGAAGATAGTTTCTCAACCATTGTTGGCCCTTCCATCAATGGCATTATTTGCCTGAAAAGTTTCACCGAGCATGAGTCTTATGAGGATGTTGCCTTGTTCAATGTTGTAACAGGAGAATACAATATACTCCCTAAATTGAATTTCTCTGCTCCACCGAAGGCCTATTTAGAAACCCTTATGGGAGGTATAGGATTTGGTTGGGTTCCTGAGACTAATGAGTACAAGGTGGTCATGGCTATTGAGTTTTGGCAGGAAACCATAGACCATGATGATTATATCTATTATGACCGCCCTACTGAAGTATTTGTGTATACTCTAAGTACGAATTCTTGGAAGCAACTTAGTTTTGAAATTCCATTTGTGGCTAGTACTCTAGAAAGCGATCCACCATTCAACTCGCAGATTTATGTTAATGGATTTTGTTATTGGGTAAATGAGAATGTTGATGGAATTTATAATCTCTTTTCATTTCACATGAGAGACGAGGTCTTTGGGAGCCTTCCATTGCCTGATTTCGATACTCATAATGGGGATTTTCTTCGGCTTACTATACATATGTTAGATGGCTGCATTGCATTGATAAATAATCACTCAGATGAGTCTCATTTTTCAGTTGAAATTTGGGTGATGGAGGAATCATGGATGAAGAAATTCACAATCGGGCCACTTATCAGTATTTGTGTGGGACTTGGACTTGTGAAAGATGAGTTGTTTTTGGCTGATGAAAATGGAGAGTTATTATCCATCAATATCTATTCTCATGATCTTAAAAATCTTGGCATTGTGGGGGGTAAATACTTATTTCAAGTTTTGGAATACGTGGAAAGCTTGGTTCCTTTAAAAAGGAGGCTGTAGTTTTTTTTATCTAGTCAAGTCTTTTTTTCTTCTTTAACAACAATTTAGACTTTTTACTCTTATTAGACTAGTTGAGCTATTGAGTTCGATTACATTCTTGCTTGATGACAGTTTGTCTACTATTCTTGTGTATTTGGTTAATGATAGTATTGGTTTTTGTAAGTCTTTATCTTTTCTAATTGATCATATAGAGCATGAGTTTCCTTGCCTCCTAACATGATATAGTAAATTGGTGCAGTTAAGTAATATTGAAATAATTTTCTTTACATAATGAAAATGACAAATCTGTGATATGAAGGTTTATGTAAATTCTATTCAGGAACAAAATCTAGTTTGATATGAAGATTTATGTAAATCCTAATCTAAGGAGGACTACTGTTTCTCTCTAACAGGTAATGAATCCATTTTATGGTGAGAAGGGGATTAGATTAGGGGCAATTAGTGCTGCTCTTTATGCTTTTGGAAGACCACAGTTATAATAATTAATTACGTCTCTTTCTATTGCCTGTGTAATTCTTCCTTAGGAGTAGTAAATATTTCTACATTAAAAAAAAAAAAAAGTATCCTTGTTAGTTCGGTCATAAATGAACCTCTCCTTTTTAAAAACCTTTCTGATAAAATCGTCTAAAGGGTTAGATTTGAAAATTTAGAAATTTATTGGGTAGTAAAGAAATAAATTAAAATGTGAGGCCACAATTGATAAACATCTAATATAATAAAGGGTAGATTTGATAATTTTTGAATTAACTATACTGAACATAGCTGATTGGGATACCCCCGGCCGTTTAGTTGCCAGGTTTGGGTAATGAGTTGGGAGTTACACTACTCTAACCCGTGTTTATTTCCTAGTTTTGAAACCCAATTTGATAGGTTTGTTAACCCTTAACAAACCTATTCATTTCAATATATTTTACACTTACTAAACTCATTGTACAAACCCAACACCGTGTTAACAACCCTTGCTTAATAACCTCATGCTTAACAATACCCTGCTTAACAACCCAAACATGATAACCAAATGACCCTAGTTATTAGTCTGACCAGTAATAAAGTGGGCCCATTTTAGAACCGAATTGGACCAGACGGACTGTTGACGTGGACTATAATAAAATTGATGTAAAGTACTTTTTTGGTCCATGAGTTTTCATTTTGTATGTATTTGGTCTCCAAGTTATTATAAACAGGTGAATTTGGTTCCTACCGTTAGTTTTTCCATCTATTATACTAATGTAATGCCGATTGTTATTATTATTTTTTTTAATCATTTTATTAATGCTTACATGGCAGAAAATATTATATTTAATTATATTTTAATGATGGCATATCAACTTCTCTTTTTTCCTATTCTTTATATTTGTTTAAAAATTCAATCTAAATTTATTAATTAAAGAAACATTTCTCATCCATCTCCTTCTCTC
The DNA here is from genome assembly GCA_028015215.1 of Gynostemma pentaphyllum. Lineage (NCBI taxonomy): Eukaryota > Viridiplantae > Streptophyta > Magnoliopsida > Cucurbitales > Cucurbitaceae > Gynostemma > Gynostemma pentaphyllum. The sequence continues at coordinate 15,847,277 of CM051350.1, read as the reverse complement.
TCCCTTATCACGATCTCTCTCTCTAGAAGCCATGAAAATCAAATGAAAAGGCTTGACTGATCTGGAAAACCACATGTCAAACTCAAACGAAATAAAACTCAAAATTAAACATATTTCTCTTTTCTTCTCAAATATGAAAAAAGAAATCCATCTTCTTCTTTTTTCCCTCAGATCTAATATGAAACTTTTTTTTAGATCTGAGATGTGTTAAGATAAGTGTTTTTTTTTTTTTTCCATATTTGTATAAGAGCTTATAGAGCTCTCGAAGTTGTACTATAAGAAAAAGGTCTTGCAAAAAGTATAGTGGCTATTGACTAAGATGCTTGTTATTGATGGGAAAAGCTTCGTGATATGCTTTTTCTTTTTACAGATCTGAGATGAGGATGATTTTTTTTTCTTCCAGATTTTAGAAGTTTAAGCAGAAGAAATAAATGTGTTTGATCAAAGTTGGGCATTGTTTAATTTGATTTTAATGTGTTTTTTAAAATATCTGCCATTTACAAAGATTATCTAAACTCGTTAACAAACATATGTCATTTCAGCAAATAATAATAATATATATGCCATGTCAGCATTAACAAAATGATAAAATTTAAAACAAATTAAACAATCAGTATTCCGTTAGTATAATGGATGGAAAACTAACGATAGGTACGAAACTAACATGTGTATTATAACTCGAGGACCAAGTAGACATAAAATGAAAATCCATGGACCAAATAGACGAAGCTAATAACTCAGGGATAAAAAAGTATTTTACCCATAAAGTTGTAGGAGTATATAATATGGGCTCCACAAAGCCCATTTTTTTTCAAAGTAAGTTTGCAGTATTAATTTATGGGTAAAAGGCAATAATGACTCTACACTTCTGACCAATTTTAAATTTGACTCATGCACTTTATTTTTTTCAATATACACCCTTGCACTTATCAAAAAACTTTCATTTATTAAAAAATCATTAATTTATAATTTTATTCTTTTTTTTTTAACATTTTAATAGAATATTAATATTTCTTAACCTTTTCAACTAATCTTGGGTCAAAAAATTAGGACCCACAATTTTCTAAAGTTTAGTACTGAAGTTTGTGCCTGATTCGTGGTTTGATTCTTACCTGATTCAATTTGTGGTCGAACGAAAGATATAGATCAGATGCTATTGTAAAAATCTAGATCGGGAGACTGTTATTTTCGAATGAGATAGTAATTTTTCGTAGGTAAACGATGACTGAATGCTAATGTAAACAATGGGGGTCCCGATTTTTTTTACCCAAGGTTAGTCATAAAGATTAAGAAATATTAATATTCTATTAAATGTTTAAAAAAAAGAATGAAATAATATTTCAATGTTAAAAAAGATGGTTTTTTAATAGATGATGGCTTCTTGATAAGTAGCAGGGGTGTATTTTGAAAAAATAAAATGCAGGGGTAATACTTGAAATTGGGTGAAAGTGCAGGGGTCATTCTTGCATTTTACTCTTAATTTATTTATAATAAATATACGTTCGATTATGATATATATATATATATATATATATATATATATATATATATATATATATTTAATATTATATCACAGAGAAGAAGCGGACTATATTTTAGGTTGACCGTATTCTATTTTATTTAATTATAATCTCAAACCAACTAATTTAGGGAAACTAATCTTTCATATTTAAAATAAATAACTTAAATAATAAAAAAAGAGAGCGATATATAAAAGATAATACTTTAAAATCATTGGCATTATCTCACACCCCCCTTTCCTTGTCTTTCTCGTTTTTTTTCTTGCTTCTTAGTAATCAAAATCTTGGCTCTATTTGTCTCTGAAGAAAAAAATTAAGGTAAAGTTTTCAGATCTTACTCTTTTGCATTAAGCTTTTTAATTTTATTTCTCTGTTTTTATCAATCTCTTATCTTCTACCACAATTTGTTTGGACAGAATTTTCATCTTCGTCCTATAAAGAGAGATGGATGGAACGAGATTGTCCGACATAGCAGATGAATTGGTGGAAAACATCCTTATGAGGTTTTTAGTCAAGTGTTTGAAACAATTAAGTTGTGCCAATAAATGTTGGTACAGTCTCATTCATAGTCCTTATTTTATATATCGACATTATTCTCATCATTCTTCCATTAACGTAAAACCTCTCGTCAAGCATATTCCAACCACCAGAAAACACGTTTTCTCTTTACCGTCTGAAAATGATGAAATAGAATGTTCACATCTATCCCCAATTTCGTTCTGCAACTTTAAAAATCACATAAACATCATTGGCCCTGCATCAATGGCATTATTTGCCTAAATATTTCTAAAATTGCAAGCATAGGTGGTTATTTTATAGCCTTGTGGAATATTGCAACGGGAGAATACACTAGACTCCCAAAATTGAACTTGGCCCATTTAGAACCTCGTATCAAAGGCATAGGATTTGGTCGGGTTCCTGAGACATATGATTTCAAGGTGTTCATAGTTATTGACTTTTGGCTTGATACCTGCAACGGCCATCATAAAACTATTTTTGATTATCATGTTAATGACGTTTTTGTGTATACTCTAAGTACAAATTCTTGGAAGCAACTTAGTTTTGAAACCTCATTTCCTGCCAGTTTTTTAAGAAGTGGACCACCATTTCGCTCGCAGATTTATGTTTAACGGGGTTTGGTACTGGCTACATGCACGTAATGGAATTTATAAGATCTTTTCGTTTCAAATGAGAGGCGAGGTCTTTGGGACTTTTCAATTGCCTGATATTCAAACTCATAATCATGATCATCTTCGACTTACATTACATATGTTAGATGGCTATATTGCACTGTTACATTATCGATTGGGTGTGATTAATTCTCATTATTTGATTGATATTTGGGTGATGGAGGAGTCATGGATCAAGAAATTCACAATTGGACCACTTCTCAATATTGAGACGACACTTGGATTAGTTAAAGACGAGTTGTTTTTAGTGGACAAAAGTGGACATTTGCTATCCATCAATATTTTTCTGGCAAAGTTAAAAATCTTACCATTTAAGGGAATGAACGTCATATTCAAGTTTTGGAATATGTAGAAAGCTTGGTTTCGTTGTTATAATTTTATTCTTTTGTCCAAATTATTTTTTCTACTATAATAATAATATTTTAGAGTTTATTTTTTGACCATCTGAGCTATTGAATGTAATTACATTCTAATTTGTCTACTTAATGAAGTAAAGAAAAATCTTTCAATATTACTTCTAAATATATGCATCTATTGAATATATCTTGTTAGCGGCATATCTCATGCTCTATATGATCAATTGGAAAGGTTGACGACTTACAAAAATCAATACCAATGTTGAGAAAATGACAAATATGAGATATGAAGATTTATGTAAAATCTTATTATGAATCACAGCAAAGAACTTTCAAGTATTTTTTTTAATAGGAAATTTGGGCTTATTTTTAGTACCCATTATTGAAGCTCCATCACCCATAAACCTATCATCCTCTCCCTCTCAAACTTAAGCATTTATAAAGTAATTTATTATTTTCCTCTTTGCTTGGATGTGCGTATTTTAAGCTCTCGACTATATATCAATGTTGTTAAGGGACACCGAGCCTCTATAACTCCACATTTGTGTGACATTATCCACTTTAGATCAAGGTCCACATGGCTATACATTTGTTTGCACTCTAACAAGTGTAAATTACAAAATGTTCTTGATTCAAAATCTTCTATATTTTAACCAACAAGTTGGCCTAGTGGTCAGGGGTTTTTTTTCTAACCTTGAGGTCATGGGTTCAAACCATATTAACCATCTACCTAGGATATTATCCTACAAGTTTACTGACGCCAAGTGTCGTAGGGTCGTGTGGTTGTCTCGTGAGATTAGTCGAGGTGCACTAAAGCTGGTCCGGACACTCACGGTATAAAAAAAAACTTATATATTTTGTTTTTCTTTTGGGACAATTACTACAATAATATATTTGTGTAAAAGGTACTCAAATAGAAACTGATTTAAAATTTTATTTAAATAGAAGATTTTAATTCCAAAAAATTTAGAAGCCTAAATTTAGATACTGTATGGGATATTTCTCACACACAGTTGAGCACGTGTAGGCACGTGCTGGATTCTTGCTAGCTTGACTACCTAAAACAGAATCAAAGACAATCAAAAAGACACCGGTGTTGTACCGACCAAGGACCCTCCGACTATCAAGTTAGGTGAGGTAGGCTGAGTGCGCCGCAAGACAATGTGTAGGGTTAGAAATTTGTACACTTACTTGATTTGATAGGTTAAAAAACCTTTTATAGTCTCTTGATCGTGAGCCTCTTGATTGGGCTAGTTCAGGACTAGACTTTATGGATCTTCTAATGGCTCGATGAGAAGTAGTTCCCCCAAACGATAATCCAGATGGGCATGAACTTGTGTGGACCGGCCTAATGTACTCGGTCCATAAGAGAGCTATTTTTACCCTTTATAGTTTTTCCCTATTTCCCGGATTGAAAAGTCCAGTGCGGGGAATAGAATGTGTTAGGATTGAAAATGTGGCAGTTCGCATGAATTGTCATCAACTCCTTTGCTCGGAGGGACACGACTATTTGAAAAATAGACCTTTTGGGCCTCTTAAACGGACCTGGTCCCAACGACCTCTTTCACGAATGCGGATCGTCGTGACTTCTCCCTCGTGTCGTAATTGTTTGACGTGTATTTACTCCTTTAAATAGCATGCCTTCACCGAACTGAAGTCATGTTTTCCATTTGAATTTTGAAAGCCGTTTGAGACTATTTGAATCATGAAAAAGTTCTCTGTTTGTGACGCTCTATTCTTCAAGGTTTTTCCCATTTTCGATTCAAGGTTAGTCCCTTCGCTTCCTCTTCTTCATTTTGTGTCATCTGTCATGGATAGTTCTAGAGAAATTCTTGTGGTTAAGGGTTGTAGAACCCTGCGGGTTTTGGTTTGCGACGATGATTTATATGGTAGGGTTTTTGAGAGAGATGAGACTGAATCTGGGGTCGCCGCCAATCCTCCTTCTCTTTCTGCTTTAGGGTCCGGTTCTGGTCCTTCGTCCAGGGGTGAGCCTGAGGGAAACGAACCCATTGTGGATTGTTGACTTTCTAAGCCAATTAATCTTATTTCTTATTTTGATGATAACAAATGTGTTTTTATTATTAATCAATTTTTGATAGTCCATTGTGTAGAGAAAATTACAACGAGTCCAACGCAATTGAAATCGACTCGATCGGACTTCAAACGAGCAAGATATTGATTTTAGAAGATTGGAATTAAATTAATTATTTTCATCCGGATCGTATATGGCGAGCTCATCTTATTTATTATGCGCTCACTTTTCCATCCATCAAATCAGAGAGTAGCTGAGATCAAAGGCCCAGATTAATTCATAATCTTGAATTAAATGAAAAGGAAAAGTCAGATTTATTCCAGCCGCAGATCTCCTTACTTTTTGAATCAGTGGCTCAGATCTTCTCTAATTTACAAATTATTATTCAGAAATAAATAAAAAAAATAAAAAAATAAAAGAAAATGAAAGAAAAACCGGAGCCGTTCGATCGCTCACCGCCTCGCATCCGACGCTCATCAGCTCGCCACGTAGCCGCGTGTGACCCCAGACGCTGACGCGCCCCTGCGCAAGCCTGCAGCTGCTATACGCATGGACCCCACCGACACTGTCTCCGCCTCTCACAACGCGACACGTGTCCAGCTACTTCCCAATAAAGCAGATTTGCTTTTTCTATGCGCAGTGAAAAGCCATTTTTGCCCCTTGTCTTTTGGTCTAATACCTTCTATGTCCTGACCAGCCTTTTATCATCTCCTGACCGAATTTCAAATTTCCTTCTCAACGGTCATCTGCCCAATTTGCTCCTGCTGCCCGGATTTTTATTAATAATATTATTATTATTAATTTCAAATCAGATTTGCTTCAGCCAACGAATGCTTGACACGTGGATCTCACTATTGACTTTTCTGAAGCCATTATTACACCAGTTTGAGAGATTACTACTTTGCCCCTCCTGATTTGAATTAATATGAAGACCTCAAAGGATATAAACGTCATTTCAAGCTCTTCTTCTTCAACTTCATTTCTGCAAATTTCTCATCCGAAAATGGCTATTTTCTACCTCCAATTTGTCAACAATGGAGCCATTTCTTTCCTCCATTCACACCATTAAAGTCAAAATTATTTATGAAGGTGGATGAAATAGTAACATTTCATTGGCTATAAAAGGAGCTCGAAAATGACAGATTTTACACACCAACGAAAATCATAAGCCTTCTTCTCATTGCTAAACCTCTTCTTTAATCTCTTTGTGAGCATTTTTGTGAGCAAAAATTTGTGTATTTCTAGCCATTCTTGAGGGCTAATTTGTTGAGATTATTATCTCATATTGTGAGCAAATTTCTTGTAATATCTATCCTTTGTGAGGATTTACCATTGAAAAGGTTTATTCTTAAACCTTAGTAAAAAGAGTGATAGATAACGGTTGTTCTTGCTCCGTGGAAAAGGTCATTGTTCGGGTTTGATCTTGATCCCGCTAAAAGGATTGGGTTGAACTTGCTCCTGCAAAAAGTGAATACAAATTCCCGAGAGGCGCTCGGGGAGTGGACTAGGCCGCATTTTTGGCCGAACCACTATAAATTTTGGTGTTACTTTCTCTAACCCTTACTCTTTAATTATTGCTTTACATATTCTTTCTTAAAATTTATCCAAGCATAATTAAATGGTTAGAATTCAATTGTGATAAAATACTTTCTATCATCATATCATCTTTGCTCACTTTGCTAGAATAAAGAATTCTAAGTATAAAATTCATTCATATTAATTGAACTTAAAAAGTCCAATTATTTTGTTAATCTAATTTTTTGAATTGATTGAAAAAGTTTTATAAATTTTTTAAAACCCTATTCACCCCCCCTCTAGGGTTGCCTTAGATCCTAACATGGATAACCCTTCCCCACCTGACAGTGATTCCCTTCCTTCTTTGAGTGGGATAAGATCTCTTTTAGAGTTTGATGCTGCGTAGGATGCCGAAAATATGGTCTCCTCCATCTCTTTTCCCTTGGAAGAGGGAGGTTCCACCCTTATGGGCACCATTAATTTGCAGGATTCCTCTGAGCCTCCTCCCTCTGAACCAATTGCTGCAGCAGCGAAGAAGAAGGAGAAGAAGAAGAAAACTTCCTCGAAAGGGAAGAAGGCCAAATCGAGGCCTACATCTTCCGTTTTTGTTTCCTTGGCAGAGGAAGGTTTTACTCCAATCGTTACTTCTAGTACGGTAGGTCCTTCCGATCCTCCTTCCCCTGAGCCCACTTCTGAAGAGGTAGGGAAGAAGAAAAAGAAGAAGCCTAAGTCAAAACCCGTCAGGGAGGAAGACAGTCCTGCCCACTGGGTGCCAACATTGACGTAGGAGCGTCTTAACAGATTGAGGGTAGAATGTGCAATCCCTCATGAGTTTGAGATGAGGCTTCCAACTGAATCGGAGCGGGTTTACCTTTCCCCGGGGGATGGGTGGACCACTATTTACCTGATGTTCTTTAAGTGCGGGGTTCGATTTCCCCTTCCTCCTTTATTAGCCGACCACTTTTATGTGTTTAAAATCACCACAGGTCAGCTTATGTCGAACACCTTGAGGACCATGGTTACTGTTTTGGTCTTTTGCTCGGGTCTAGACATTCAGCCAACCCACTATTGGATTATTCTTTCGAATTCCCAGGATAGGATGCGTTTCGTACTCTAGAGCCGATAGGATCTTTGTCTGGTTGACGAGCAAACCACGGGTGACAAGGATTGGAAGCCAGAAGGGTTCTTTATTTGTGGTCCCATTTTGCCTGGGGTCGGACTCTTCCTGCTTTTTGGGAGGACACCGATGAGGAGATAGATCCTCACCTTTTCTTTTTCGCGCTCTTAATTATTGTGTTTAGGTAGTAACTTTCGTGTTTTCTTTCCAGCTGTCAACTTTCTTCTCGACAGGTTGGGTCCCTTTGACTGGAAGGAATTTACTCAGGAATCTTGGATCTCTTTCGCCAAATTATGGACTCATCCGGAAGGATTTGTGCCTATTGCGCGTCGTAAGTATTTTTGCTTGAATCTTGCTCTTCACTACTTCTTTAGTGTCCTTTCTGCGGCTGATTCAGTTAGGTTTCCCTTTGAGGTTTAAGTAAAAGAATGTTCGAGAAGCAACTTCTCCTCGTTCGAACTCTACCTGATTAAATGCCGCTTCCTGGCCCTTCTCGAGGATGTGAGTAGGAAGAGGGATGAATCAGGGCCTCCGTAGAGTTGAAAGAGAAAATAGGTGGTTGAATCCGGCCGGGCTGCTCCGAAGCGTCCTCGCCCTTTGGAGAGTGGGCACGTCATGGAGGTTGATGCTCCGGGGCCTACTGCGGACCCTCCAGATCCGAAGCGAAAGAAGAGTGGGATGATCGAAGCGTACGAATGTACGGTAAGAGGTGCAGATGATTTCGTATGGAAGCACTCGGAGATGGACTAACAATCATTTTCTCTAGAGTCGAGTGCGTCCCTCTTAGATTATTCTGATATCTTATCTTCTGACTCTATGGGGCTCGAACAAGATGTTTCTTCGGTGCCTCGGGATTTGACAATTGATGAACCTATTCATCCTTTGGCTCTAGATCCCCTTGCCCGAGGCCAATCTGCTGACTGATGTTCCAGCGCTGGTGGACGAAGTTATCTCTCTGGGTGAACTGCTCCCGTTGCTTAGGAGATTCGTCACCCCGGGGACCGAGTATGACCTTCACTCCCTTTTTGAGGAGCATACCCTTCAGCAGGCTTTTGATGCGGTTGGGTACTCTCCAGATATGGGGGCTCTTCATTTGGCCCCTCTAATTGACAACGCAGATGGAGCGAAGACTTTGGTGAATATATGTCATCGTGTTTTGTTGGTGAGTGTGCCAAGCTTGCTTTTGCTCTTCTCTTCTTGTTTCTCCTTTTAGCCTTAATTTTCCAAAACATTGTTATGCTTGCTTTTTGCAGGGGACCTATGCTTCAGCCTAGTAAAAGACCAATTACAAATACAAACATAACAAATTGATAAAATATTGTTATAATTATACAACCATAACACACATAATATTAAAAATTCTTTCTATTTTTTTCTTCCTTTTATTAAGTTTTATTGATATTTAAAAATTCAAATATAGCATATATATCTTATATTATGTATTGGTTTGGATCGCAACAAAAATCTACCAAACTGAACCAAACCGTTATTAATTGGTTTGGATTGGCTTGGGTAAATGAACGTTTAAAAACCGAACCAAACCGGTTTGGTTTGGTTTAGTTTGGACAATTAGTTTGGTTTGGATTTGTTCACCCCTACTCACACCCCACTCATAAACATACAAATATTAAATAATAGAGATATAATTTTTTTTGGGTAAAGTACCCATTTGATCCCTGAGTTTTGGAGTTCGTGTCTATTTGGTCCCTACGTTTTCAATTTGTGTCTATGTGGTCCCTGAGTTTTGAATATTGTGTCTATTTGGTCCCTGTGTTTCAATTTGTGTCTATTTAGTCCCTAAGTTTTCAATATTGTGTCTATTTGGTCCCTGAATTTTCAAGTTGTGTCTAAATGGTCCCTGAATTATTAGAAATAAGTTTAATTCTTAAATAATTTGTTAACTCATTAACATAATATCAACTTAATGGTGACGTAAAACGTTTAATTGATCAAAATACTTATATGAGATTAATAATTATGTCAAATTTTAGGCTTAGATTTATGAAAGATTTAATCATATCTTCGTATTTTGACCAATTAAACATGTTATTGTTGACATTAAGTCAATAATCTGGTAAGAAGTTAACGAATAAGTTAAATTAAAAACCAATTAAACTTATTTCTAATAGTTCTTGAAAATTTAGGGACCAAATAGACATATTATCCAAAACTCAGGGATCACTTAGACACAAATTGAAAACGAGGGACCAAATAGACACAACATCCAAAACTCAGGGACCACTTAGACACATATTGAAAACGTAGGGACCAAATAGACATGACCTCCAAAACTTAGGGACTAAAAGGGTACTTCACCTTTTTTTTTTTTTTTTTAGTTAGGATAGGTGAATCATAACCATAAAAAATAGGGAATAATTAAGTTTTGACCCTTGAATTTGGGATAAGAATATATTTCTTTTTATTTCATTTAATTTAAAGAAATTAAATAATTAATATTTCATTAATATTATATATTATATATTATCAATTTCTTATTGGAACTTGATATAACACTTAAAACTTAAAAATGTATATATCTATCCTCTTTATTATAATCATTTCATTTCAAATAACCTGAAAATGCAATAATTTATATAAGTGGAAAAAATAGCTTTATTTTCTGTTGGTTCTATAAGAATCTCATCCTTTTCTAGAAACCCATCAAATTGTTGCATACCGACATGAATATGTGAAAAAACATAATGGGCCAATTTTACATAATGATTAAAAAACAATGAAGATGATGAGAAGATGATGAGAAGATGAAATAAATTAATCTTGTTTGATGAGATCTCCACATGCGTAGTAAAGGAAAATAAATAGTTTTTTTTTTATTTTTTTTATAAGAAATTCATATAGTAATCTAAAACAATAAATTGCATACAAATTGGTAGCTTAGATACATTTTTAAGCTCTAATATTTATGTCATTTTTATCATTTGAGCAGGGACGAGGCCACTTGAGAGTTAGGGGGCAATTGCCCCCCTTGATTTTCTAAATTTTTAATTTTCTATAGGTAAAAATTTCTAATGTAACAATAAAAATAGTCATTTTAATGGGTTTTTTTTTTTAATAAAATTACCCCTCTTAAGATATTTTTTTTTTAAATTTCCCCCTCATGTAATTTTTTATTAAATTCTCCCTTATTAAAAATGATCTCTAATTAAATTAAAAATCTTGTTTAGTAAAGTATTCTTTTATTTTCTTTAATTTTTTTTTAATATTACTCACTTAAAATAAGTTTACTTATTATAATTAAAAGTGAAATTGAAAATTATTTATTACAAAATTAATTCTTCACTCATATAATTAAACATAAGCTAAATTGAAAAAATGTTGGGGTTTTGTTGTTTTATACTTTTTAATTGTTACAAAAATTATTCAAATAATTATATGATAAAATAATATATTTATTTATAAATATTGAAATTAGAAATTTGTTTGAACTATTTTTTAATTACATAAACTTTTTCTTCTTTTCTTTCGTTGGCTCAACATAAAAAATTGTAATATGTGTAATTTATTTTAAAGTTGAACAAAACTAAATCAAAAGGAGTTAATAAAATGATTTATGTAAACATTTTATGACATAAAAAATATCAAAATAAACAAGAAACATAAAAAAAATCATAATATCAAAAAATAACTAAATAAATAAACAGAATTACTTTGTAATTTGGCTATATTCTAAAAACATATTTTAATAATTAATAGAAAATATTTAGTGTAAAATTATTTCATATTTAGGAACAAGTAAAAAACTATATAAAAAAAAATCCAATAATCAACTTTATTAAGAAAAGATGGTTCACGTTCACTTTCGATTGGTTTACAATTTATCACACATATATTGAATCGACCTGCTCACACCACTCTCTCCATATAAAATATTGGTGCCCCCCTTAACAAATTTTCTGGCCTTATCCCTGCATTTGAGATGACGATTTTGGGAGAGAGTTCTGATTAGGTGAGAAAACTAGCTAATTTAATAATTTGCTTCTACTGATCATAAAATTTTATAACACATTTTATTTTATGATAATCTATGTTTATTATATTTAGTTTTGTGATTGACTCTAATTTACTTGTTTAATCTTTTTTATCATATTTATATAAGTTGTTGTGGGGTGAAATATCAGTAAACGTGGAATTTCTTAACTTGTTCAAAGAATGGACAATCAACATGTCTACGTCACCTGGAAGGATAAAGCTACGTCACCTAAGAGGCTATGTCTACGTCATCTAGGAGGCTACGTGTCTACGTCATCTTGGAGGCTACGTCTACGTCGTCTGGGAGGGTACGTCTACGTCGTTTGGGGGCCTAACATCTACGTTGCCTTGAGGAGTCTAGCGCTCACGCCACCGAGAGTCTACGCTCACGCCATCTAATAAGGCTACATATCTAAGACCAAGAAAACTACATTATACTAGTATCCAATCAAAAGATGACACGTGACATATCCAACATGAGACACGTCGTTGGGAAGCAATATGCGACACGTCATTGGGAAGCAACATGTGGCCCAATCCCGACACGACAAATGGCATGATGATGCCATCAACCTCCTCTCATATAAATAGGAGATGAAACTCATTCATTAGGGAAAAAATTTCTACTACAATTCTCTCTGACACACTAGCTCTGCTTGCTCTGACTTTAACATTGGAGGGTGTTAGGCCAGCACCACACCGGTGTTCTCTTTGTTTCCTGTACAGGTAAATACAGTGCTCGTCAACTATTCAACACATCGCCTACGCAACACCTCCAGTGCAGTGCACTACCTCCGATTCATCTCATACTCTAAGTTCGTTGTTTACGTGGAAGCTTTCCATTTTTACGCAACAACATAAGTTCATCTTTTCGATATAAATCATATAATACTGTTACACATATACACAAACTAATACAATATAGTCTTTTTACTAACAGAAGTGTTATTACAATAACTGTAAGCGTGAAAAGTTTTTAATTAAAGAAATATTCGTAATTAAATGCTTGAGCAAATGATTGATTCTCCTAAAGACATTGAAATACGAATAGAAAATTATTTATTCTATAGAAAATAAAAATTAGTCGATTTAATATATTTTGATAACTCACATAGACTTATATTTTTATTATAAAATTAAAAGTTTGAATCACCTCTTAAAAAAAACCTATTATATTTATTGATATCCATGTTCGTGGGAGTGACAAAGTATCATTAAAAATTTCTTTAAAATAACGTCATTGAAATAAAAGGGGGTCCCATAACTCCACAAATACTACCCTAAAAGGGGGCCCTAAAGTGGGCATCAACTGCACAAGGGATTCATCATTCATTTTGAGAAAAATGGAAATGGAATCTCTTTGTATAAAAAGTATTTTGGGCTGTATAAACCCTCAAAAGCTGACAAAGAAGATTCCATGTTGCTCATTTTTATAATTTATGAGAGATTTTAATTTTGAGTAAAATATTATTTTGGTCTCGGAATTTTCATTTCAATTTTATTTTCGTCCTTAGACTTTTAAAAGTTACATTTTTCGTCATTGAATTTTAAGATTCGTTTCATTTTGTTCATTCAGTCCGTGTTTTTCCACCTATGACACTAATGAAGGACTTATGTGGCGTGTAATTGATGATATGACATTATAGAAATATGTATTGAGGTTAAATGCCATGAAAAAAATGAATATAGAGTGAGATTAATCTAATACTTTTTTTTCCTTTAATTGCAGTGTTAAACCTCGTTGTATATTCGTTTTTCCACGTTATTTTACTACATTGTATATTTATATAATGTTACATCATCAATTACATGCCACATAAACCCTTTGGTATTGTCCCAGACGGAAAAACACAGACAGAAAGACTAAAATGAAACAAATCGTAAAGTTTAGGGACGAAAAATGTAATTTTTAAAAGTTTAGGGAGGAAAATGAAACCTGGGCCGAAAGTTCAGGATTAAAACAATATTTTACCCTTTTATTTTATAGAAAAATATTAATCAATTCTCAATAGAATAATTGGTATTCACAAACATAAAATTATTAAATAAATAAAAAATTAAAATGGGTAAAACACACCATCTTCATGAAAACTGTCATTAAGTATAGGTTTTGAAATTAATTTTAAGACAAATATTTTTAGTAAAACAATTTTTCTATAAACACTTAAAGAAAAAATTGCATATGAAATTTAGAAGGAAAAAATATTTTTATGATATAATCAATTATCATTAAAAAAATTAAAAAGTATTTATAATGAATCGAAAATAATACAGAATGTATCATAAACTCATCCTACCCTGAATATTTACTACCACAAAAAGGGTCCCATAAACACAAATTCAAGAAAACATCCAATAAATTTCTAAACTTTAAAGATGGCTATGAATGGTTAATTAAAGTCCAGTTTGGTAACATTTCTCGTTTCTATTTCTTGTTTTTTTATTTTTATTTCTTGTTTCTTGTTCCTATTTTTTTAAAAGAGAAATAGAAACATGTTTGATAACTATTTCTTATTTCTTGTTTCTGGAAGAAAAAAGAAACAGAAATGTGTTTGGTAACTATTTCTTGTTCCTGTTTTTCATTTTAAAAAAATAAAAATATTTTGAAAATATTACAATTTTAAATGACATATTTAAAACTATTATATCAATATAATTTTTATATATTTATAATATATTTTATAAGTCAAAACGAGACAACGTAATAATTTATCAATTTGTTGAAAATTTTGGAAACAAGAAAGATAAATAAGAAACTAGAATTTGTTGTTTCTAAAATTTCTACACAATTTTAAGAAGTGTTTCTAAAAAAATAAAAATAAAATAAGAAACAAGAAAAATTACCAAACAACTCAATTTTTTAAAAAAAAAAAAGAGAAATAGAAACGGATATTGGGAAGATTAGCAAACGGGCCCTTAATATAAGAGTAAAATTGTACTTAGGAGTAGCTATTTTTATTTTCTAAAAAAATTTATCCTCGGTAATTTACCTACTTATAAAAAATTTTCTCAAATTTTCATAACTACCCTTTTTATAATTTAAGTTATTAAAAATACTCTAATGTCAGAGTTTTTAAAACCATCCTAAAATTAATAAGTGGCTACAATTGATTGGTGAGATACTACTACAAACTATGTAAAAATTATAAATTAAGGTAGAAAAGAAACTAATTTTTTTATTAGGGTAGTTTTGAAAACCATATTTAATTAAATATTTAGAAAATATAGGCAACAAATGAACCGGTGGGCCTATCCAAGCCTCAAGCCCATTGGGTCCTTCAGTTCTCTAGACGACAGTGAAGCCCATTTAGCTTGTCAGCGGCCCAGTCAAAGGTTGCTCCGATTTGCAAAACACAACTCCCACTATATTGAGGGGTACTTTAGCAAAATAGTTTTCGGTCTCCTAGTTTATTACAAACATAACCATTTTATATAAAATTACACCGAATTATATTGTGTATTCAAATGGTTAGACACATAAATCTCTTATATTAATTTAGATGAGTTTGAGAGGTTTTCATTCATTAAAATCATTTAATTATTTTCTTTTTATAATATTTATTCTTTGGTTTCATCATAAAAACATCTTTAAAAACACTCAATTTTTTAAAAAATCACTATAATTTTGTTTTCACTCTCGCATTGTATTTTATCATCATGAATAAAAATAGCAAAGAATGAAAGTTAATATCAATCGAGATTATAATCAAATTATTATTGATAGAGTTATTAATTTCATTACTTTATCACTATCAAATAATGAAAAGAATTATCGTAATCTTTTATATTAATAACATTCACATTTTATAATTAGTGTAAAATGAACACTGTTATTTGACATTCCTTGACATTCAATTACCCTATTATCAAGATAATAAGCATATGAGATTATATTATTATTTATACCGAATCATAAAGTATTTTATATCAAGTTGAAAAAGCAAAAATTTTATTCAAGGGATTTGTTTTTTTAAAACAGGGCAGTTTTGTAATAACAATTTTGAATTTTGTTGGGTGAAAGAAATGAAGCTGACATGACAACCTTATTAAACGGTTTTTTTTTTTTCTTCTTTCAAATAATCCCATTTCACATAGCTCTCTCGCGTCTCTTCTTCTTCTTCTTCTTCTTCTTCACCGCGTCTCTTCTCCTTTCTTCTTGTTCTTGTTCATTTTTTCTTTCCCCCAGGCCCTTGATTTCCTTGTTTTTTCTCCCTTTTGATTTCTCTTAGAAATCAGAATATCGAATGTTAGAGTTTCACTCCCAAATTTTGATTACAATTGGTCTCTGAAGAAATTAAGGTAAAGTTTTCGATAAAATCTTACTCTCCATGCATATTAGGTTTTTAATTTCAGGAATTAAATATGGTGTAATGCTCTTTTTTGTTCGAATCTTTAGATTAACACCTAGAAATTCATTCATCTGTTGAATTTTCAAGAAGCTATCAAGATTTAGAAATCACCAACAAATCCATATGCATAAACTGATTGATGGGCGAACACAAATTTAATAACTTATATTTGGTTTATCATTTCTTGCTTAATTTCATTCCCCTTCTTTACCCCTTTTCAATTTTCTGTATCTTCCTCACATTATTTGAATCTGTCTCTCTCTTTTTGGACAGATTTTTTCTTCTTCGTCGTGTAAAGTAAAGGGGTAAAGAAAAGGACGATGTTTTCCGATATACCAGAGGAATTGGTTGTAAACATCCTTATGAGGCTTTCAGTCAAGTCTCTGAAAATATTGAGCTGTGTAAACAAATGGTGGTACAATCTGATTCAAAGTCCTTATTTTATATCTCGACATTATTCCTATCATTCTTCCTGTAATGCTAAGCTTCTTGTCAAGTACAATCTCATTGAAACACATTCTATCTCCATACTGTCTGAAACTGATGGAGATTGTTCACATCTATCCATTCCCTTCTTCGATGAAGATAGTTTCTCAAGCATTATTGGCCCTTGCATCAATGGCATTATCTGCCTGAAAAATTTCACCGAGGAGGAGTCTTACGAGGATATTGCCTTGTGGAATATTGCAACGGGAGAATACAATATACTCCCTAAATTGCATTTCTCTGATGGGGCCTATTTTGAAATCCTTATGGAAGGTATAGGATTTGGTTGGGTTCCTGAGGCTAATGAGTACAAGGTGGTAATGGCTATTGTGTTTTGGCAGGAAATCAGCAAACGGGTTGATCATGTCGATTATGGCCGCCCTAATGAAGTTTTTGTCTATACTCTAAGTACAAATTCTTGGAAGCAACTTAGTTTTGAAACCCGATTTATGGCTAGTACTCTTGAAAGTGATCCGCCATTCAACTCGCAGATTTATGTTAACGGAGTTTGTTATTGGGTAAATGAGAATATTGATGGAATTTATACTCTCTTTTCATTTCACTTGGGAGATGAGGTATTTGGGAGCCTTCCATTGCCCGAATTGGATACTTGTGATGGTGATTTTCGGCCTACTTTACATATGTTAGATGGCTGCATTGCATTGATAAATAATCACTCAGATGAGGTAAATTCTCATTTTTCGTTTGAAATTTGGGTGATGGAGGAATCATGGGTCAAGAAATTCACAATAGGACCACTTATCAATATTTGTGTGGGAGTTGGACTTGTGAAAGATGAGTTGTTTTTGTCTGATGAAAATGGACAGTTATTATCCATCAACATCTATTCTCATGATCTTAAAAATCTTGGCATTGAGGGGGGAAAATACTTATTTCAAGTTTTGGAATACGTGGAAAGCTTGGTTCCTTTAAAAAGGAGGCTATAGTTTTAATCTCTTGTCAAGTCTTTTTTTGTTCTTTAACAACAATTTTGACTTTTTACTCTGACTAGTTGAGCTATTGAATTCAGTTACATTCCTGCTTGATAACAATTTGTCTACTATACTTGTGTATTTGGTTAATGATAGTATTGGTTTTTGTAAGTCATCATCCTTTCTGATTGATCATATAAACAGAGTATGATTTGCCTTGCTTCTAACATGATAAAGTATACTGGTGGAGTTAAGTAATATTGAAATAATTTTCTTTACATAATGAAAATGACAAATCTGTGATATTCAATTATAATAACTTATTAGGTCTCTTTCAATTGCCTCTGTAATTACTTCCTTAGTAGTAGTAACTATTTCTACATTCTAATAGGGTTATAATTTAACCACATATTTATTTTGGGCCGTTCTTCTGATTTTTTTTAATCTCTTATTTGTTTAATAATTTTTTATTTGCAAGTAAGGAGGTAGGGAAAGCTATACCATGAAGATGAAAGTGGTTAAATATCATCCATCATAAATTTGAAAAGTTTCAGTTAAGAAAAGCAGTAGGTAAAATTACAAGTGAAATTAATAAAATTAAATGAACTGTAGATTTCGATAGTCTGTTTTTTTTTTTTTTTTTTTAAATTCAAATTATATGGCAACGTTTTATTGAAAATAATTTTTGTGCTGCTTTCAACAGCTCAAGTGATTATTCATGAATACTTCTTCCAGCTGAGGTTGAAAATTCAATCCCCCCCCCGCCCGGTTACATTAAAAAGAATCACATAAACATTTAATATAAGGGTAGATTTGATAATTTTTGAATTAACTGTGCTTGAATATAGCTGATTAGGATACCTCCTTAGTTATAGCCTGACGAGTAATAAAAAGGGGCCCCATTTTAGAACCATAATGGACTAACGGTATATAATTTGGACTCCACAAAGGCCCATTTTTTTTTTCCAAACTGAGAGAAAGTCGGCTATATTAATTTATGGGATAAATGTAAAATAGACCAGTGCATATTAAGTTATTGTCAAATCATACCACTGGATTTTATTTTGTTTTGAAATACACCTGCACTTAAAAAAATACTAATCACACCCTTCTATCGATTAGTTTAAACGAAATTTAGACACATAAATTTAGACACGTATGCCTATTACGTGTTCCAAAACCATAAAAAAATTTAAATTTTTTTATGGTTTTGAGTGTGATTTATAGATTTTACATCTTATTAGCATAAAAGTTTATTATAAAATCCCACACATTTGTCAATTTTTTTTTAATTAAATCAGAATACATGACATACATAGAATATAAATTGATTGAAGGGTGTGATTTACAATTTTACTAAAGTGAAGAGGTATTTTAAAAAAAAAAAGTGCAGGCGTATGATTTTACAATAATCTAAAGTGTAAGGGTGTATTTTACATTTATTTCTTAATTTATTATAATAATTATATGTTCGATTATGATATATACATATATATATTAATATTGTATCAAACAGATATTTTTGGTTGACGGTATCCTATTTTATGGAATTATAATCTTAAACCAACTAATATAGGGAAACGAATCTTTTATATTTAGAATAAAATAAATAACTTAAATAATAATTAAAAAGAAAAGAGAGAGAGAGTAGATTGGCAATAAAATCATTGGCCACATCTCTCTCGCTCCCTTCCTTGTCTTTCACGCTTTTTCTCCCTTTGCTTTCTCTTAGAAATCAAAATCTGGACTCTATTTGTCTGTCTCTCACAATTTTTTACTCTAATTGGTCTCTGAAAAAGAAATTTAAGGTAAAGTTTTCAGATCTTACTCTTTATGCATTAAGATTTTTAATTTTATTTCTCTATTTTTCTCAATCAAATATCTTCTACCACAATTTGTTTGGACATATTTTTTAATTCTATTTCCCAAAACGATTAAGTTGCGTCAACAAATGGTGGTAGTGTGTCATTCAAAGTTCATACTTTATTTCTCGACATTATTTCCATCATTCTTCCACTAACGTAAAACCTCTTGTCAAGTTTAGCAAGCATATTCCAACCACAAGAAAATATGTTTTCTCCATACTGTCTGAAAATGATAAAATAGAATGTTCACATCTATCCCGAATTTCGTTCCGCAACTTCAAAAACATTATTGGCCCTTTCATTTTGTTGGCTTCCTGAGACAAATGATTTTAGGTGTTCATAATTATTGACTTTTAGGCTTGATACCTGCAACGGCCATCATAAATCTATTCTTGAATTTCACGTTAATGATGTTTTTGTGTATAAAGTATAAATTCTTGGAAACAACTTGGTTTTGAAACCCTTTTCTTCCTAGTTTTTTAAAAAGTGGACCACCATTTTGTTGCAGATTTATGTTAACAAGAGTTTGTTTTTGGCTAATTCATGTACTTTAAGATCTTTTCTTTCACATGAGAGACAAGGTTTTTGGGACTCTTCAATTTCCTGATATTTAAACTCATAATCATGATCATCTTTAGCTTACAATACACATGTTAGATGGTTATATATTGCACTGTTACATTATCGATTGGATGTGATTAATTCTCATTATTTGATTGATATTTGGGTGATGGATGGGTCATGGATCAAGAAATTCACAATTAGATTACTTCTCAATATTGAGGTAACACTTGGATTTGTTAAAGAAGAGTTGTTTTCAGTGGACATAAGTGAACAGTTGTTATCCATCAATATTTTTTCTGGCAACGTTAAAAATCTTAACATTCAAGGGAATGAACGTCATTGGTAGGTTTTGAAATATGTGGAAAGCTTGGTTTTATTGTAATATTTTATTCTTTTGTCCAAATCATTTTTTCTTCCATAATAATAATAATTTAGAGTTTACTTTTTTGACAACTTGAGCTATTGGATGCAATTACATTCAACTAATATAGGTTGGCCTAGTGGTCAAGAGGTTGTTTTCCAGCCTGGCGCTATAAGTTCAAACCATGTTGATCACCTACCCTATGATATTTCTTACGATTAAACCGACACTAAGTGTTGTAGGGTCATGAAGTTGTCCTGTGAGATCGGGTGGTGCGAAGACGCTAGCCCAGGATCATCAAGTTTTTTTTTTTTAATTACGAAATTTTAGCTTAATTTTAATATGCATTGTTGAAGCTTCATCACACATAAACCCATCATCCCCTCCCTCTCAAACTTAAGCATTTATAAAGATCATTTGTTATTTTCCTCTTTGCTTGATGTGGTTATCTTAAACTCTTGACTATATATCAATGTAAATTACATAATGTTCTTGATTGGCATGGTTTAATTGGTCGGCCCCCAAATCTAGAAAGAGCAGTGTATACAAATGAGAAATTATTATTAAAGTAATTTGTGACATGTTGGCTTGTTTGATTCCTTTATTTACCCAAATCTTCTAGCCCCGAGTTTAAATTCGATTGATGGTAGAAAATTTATTTTGTTATATTTTTTATACTATTTTTGTATTTGTTATTTGAGGGTTATGATTTAACATTAATAACCCAAAGTGTTAGGGTGCATTTTACATTTATCATTTTTTAATTTTATTATTAGATTGTTTACATAGTGTTTTTTTTTTAATTGGATAGATTTTTTATCTTGGTCGTGTAAAGAGAGATGGATGAGACGATGTTTTCTGACATAGCAGAGGATTTGGTGGAAAACATCCTTATGAGACTTCCAGTGAAATCTCTTAAAAGATTAAGTTGTGTCAATAAATGGTGGTACAATCTGATTCATAATCCATATTTTATTTCACGACATTATTCCTATCATTCTTCTTTTAATGTCAAGCTTTTCGTCAAGTTTAAGAAGCTTTTCAATGGTCCCATCACTAGAAAGTATGTTCTCACTATACTGTCTGAAAATGATGAAGAGTGTTCACATCAACAACTATCCTCAATTCCATTCCTCAATCAAAATAATTACAACATAAGGATTATTCGCCCTTGCATTAATGGTATTATTTGCTTTCGAATTATAGATGCATACAAGCCTTGTCAAGATATTGCCTTGTGGAATGTTGCGACGGGAGAACACAATATACTCCCTAAATTTGACTTGTGTATTCCACCTACATCCCATAGAGTTTCCTATTTCGTAGGTTAAGGATTTGGTTGGGTTCTCGACACAAATGAGTTTAAGGTGGTCATGATTATTTACTATGATTTTATCTGCAATCTTGAAGTTTTTGTGTATACTCTAAGTACAAATTCTTGGAAGCAACTTAGTTTTCAAACCCCATTTGAGTTTGGTTCTCGAAATAGTGAAATTTATGTTAATGGAGTTTGTTATTGGGTAGATTTTACATATGATGAAACTCCCAAGATAATTTCGTTTCATTTGAGAGATGAGGTCTTTGGAAGCCTTCCGTTGCCCGATCTTGAAACTCCAAATCATGATGTTGTTCTTGATCTTACTTTACATACATTAGATGGTTGCATTGCATTGATAAAATGCAAATCAGGATGTGATTAATTCTCAATTTTTGGTTGATATTTGGGTGTTGGAGGAATCACGGATCAAGAAATTCACCATTGGAGAACTTCTCAATATTGACGTGGGACTTAGACTTGTGAAAGATGAGTTCTTTTTGCAAGAGGAAAATGGACAATTATTATCCATCAATGTCAATTCCTGGTAATATTAAAAAAGTTGGCATTCAAGGGCAAAGATACTTATTTCAAGTTTTGGAATATGTGGAAAGCTTGGTTCCAATAAAAAGGTAGATGTAATTTTTATTTTTATTTTCCTCTTATGTTAATAATTTATATTTTTTTACTTTTAGACTATTATTGAATTCAATTACATTCTGAATTGATCATAATTTGTCTACTTAATATATATTTGTATTTGGTTAATATGTTGGTATTGTTTTATGTGAGTACTTTCTAATTCATCTAGTATGATATATTAAATAGGTGCAGATTTTAAGAAGTACTCTAACTTGGAATAAAAAGTCAATAATTCCATATCTAATAATAATAATAATAAAAAGATCTTTTAAGATTCTAAATTTAAATTATTCGCTATGTAAAACGTACTAGAAAATATACAAACGATAATGTACAAGGAAATATACAAATAAAAATGTACAAGGAAATAGTTGTTGGTTGATATAATGGTGGAAATGAAATCAAAATTGATTTTAGAAATTTTCCAGTTTTGATTGGTCTCTTACCACCTGCCAGCACGTAGCCTACTCATAGAAAGTTGTTTTTCCATTTTTGATCCATACCATAGAATAAATGTCCCCTCCGTTTTAAGTTTTAACTATGGTTTTGAATAATAATTATAAATACCATAGCCTATATTTCAGTCAGGAAGGAGGGTCCTCTTTCTTGTTTCTGATCTTCTTGATGCAAGTCAAAGATTTTGGAATTTGCAAAACGTTTTTGGTTAGGCAGCCCCATTCAGCTGGATTCCAGTGTTTTTGAAGGAGGTAACTTCTTTGAGAGTTGGATGTTCATCACGAAGAAACTTCGTCAGGCGGATGAAGAGGGATTTAAAGCGCTTGAGTTCTTTTTCTTTTGGCTATGGAGATTGTGGAAATTTCGAAATAGTAGAGTCCATTCGAACTCTTTTTCGTGTATTGAAGATGAAATTTCTAGAGCTTTGGAGGATTTCATGGAGTTTGATCCCTCACTGTTCAACCTCTTCATCCCCTTACGCCTCTTATCCTTGTTATTCCATCCCAAATCTAGAGGTTTTTCTTGTTTTGTACTGCGTCTTGGTCTGCAAAATCCTTTGATTGTGGCTTCGGTTGTTTGAAAAATTCTTCAGGCGTTGAAGCTTCAGCCATGGGTGTCTATGGAGGGAGTTCATTACCAGCTCTTCTTGCAGAGACCAAAGCAATTATTAATGGTCTCCAAGATGTCCTCCTTCATAGTGTTAGTGTGTTTCAGTCTTCTCTAATGCGAAGTCTCTGATTGATTGCATCAATGGAACCTCCGAGTGCTCGAGTCATTTAGATTGTCTCATGGAAGAGATTTTTCTACTAAAATCTTCCTTTTCTTCCTTTTCTTTCATATCTTTTTGCTTTATTGTTATGAAAATGCAGAAAAAGAAAAGAAAGAGAAGAGAGAAATGGAGGACATAGGAGCTGAATTCAATATTCTCCACACTTTGGCAGAGGAGGTGACTGATTGTATTTAAAGTAAATAAACTTTACACGTGGCTAGATATTACAGGAGAAGAGATAATAAAAAGAAAAGAGAGAAAGACCAAAGGAAATAAAGCATAAAACGAAAACCTTTTAAACATTTCCTAAAATTTCCTTCTCAATATCTGATTGCTTGACATCCCTCCACAAGCGAATGGAACAAGGATGGACAGTGAGCTTGGTCTTAAGGTTGTTGAAACGTTGAGAAGACAGTGGTTTTTTTTAAAATATCTGTAAGCTGGTCCTCTGAGCTGACAAAACGTACCAAGAGCTGTTTGGAAATGACCTTTTCACGGACAAAATGAAGATCTATTTCCACGTGCTTGCTTCTATTATGCATGATAGGATTCTAAGCCAAATAAATAGCACTCATGTTGTCACAAAGAAGGAGAGGAGTAATATGTTGATAGAAACCAATTTTAGTAAGCAAAGATTGAAGCCAAATCACCTCAGCGGCTGCATTGGAGAGTCCAAAATATTCTGATTCTGTGCTTGAACATGAGACTACCCTCTGTTTTGTGCTTGACCAAGAAATCAGATTATGCCCAAGAAAAGTACAGAAACCAGAGGTACTTCGCCTATCATCTGGGCATGATGTCGAATCAACATCCGTGTAACAAGTTATGAACAGTATAGGAGATGGAGAAAAGGTGAGGCCATGTGATATAGTATGCTTTAGATATCGTATGATCCTCTTTACAGCAAGACAATGTGTGGAAGAGGGTTTATGCATAAACTGACATACTTTGTAGACAACATAACTAAGATCAAGCCTTGTGATGGTGCAATATTGTAATGCTCCAACCACACTTCTATACACTGTGGGGTCTTCAAGTGGTTCTCCATCTATGATTGAAAGAGGGAAATTAATTGCCATTGGTGTAGGTGAAGGTTTGCAATCGGACATAGAAGTCCTTACTAGCAGATTAGTGATATATTTGGCCTGAGAGAGATGTAATTGGTCACTGACAAATGTGACCTGAATGCCAAGAAAATAATGTAAGGGTCCCAAATCTTTTAGTTTAAAGAGCGAATTAAGAGATGTAATGCAGTGTTTGATGTGGGAGGGAGATGAACCAGTGATGATTATGTCATCCACATATATCAAAAGAGCAATAAACACAGTGTTATTTTTGTAAGAGAAAAGGGAGGAATCAGACTTGGAGGATGTAAAGCCCCATGATGTTAAACATGAACTAAGTTTTGTGAACCAGGCTCGTGGACTCTTCTTTAGACCATATAAAGCCTTTTTGAGTTTGCAGACATGAGTAGGCTGTTGAGAGTCAAGAAATCCTGGTGGTTGACTCATGTAGACATCTTCAAGCAAGCCACCATTAAGGAAGGCATTATGAACATCCAATTGTTGGATTTTCCATTGTTTTAAGACAGCCAAGGCAAGAATGATTCAGATAGTAGCAGGCTTTACAACTGGACTGAATGTTTCAAAGAGGTCTATGTCATATGATTGGTTATAACCCTGTGCAACCAGACTGGCTTTGTATCTCTCTACCTCCCCATTTGATTTTAGTTTAGTCTTGTAGACCTATTTACAACCAATAAGCTTGCAGTTCAGAGGTGGTGAAGTGAGAGTCCAGGTGTTATTTTGGAGAAGAACATAATATTCTTCTTGCATTGATTTTTTTCAAATAGGTAATTGAGATGCAATCTTAAAATTGGTAGGTTCTGTGATAGAGGGTGATAATGGAGAAGTTTTGCAAAGCCATACCTTCGGTTTGAAGATTCTATATTTGGATCTTATTATCATTGGATGATGATGTATAGGAGGAGTTAATGGCTCATCTATGGTAATTGGGGAGATTGGAGAAGGGGAAACAGGAAAATTGTTGATTGGGGAATCATGTTGATTACTAATGGAATCAGGTAGGATGTTTAGAGGTGAGGGAGGGTGGGATAAGGTACAAGTGGAATGTATAGTTGGGTTTTGTAGAGAAGTGGATAAGGGTGCTGATGGAGAAGTATGTGGCCGAGAATTTGAAGAAGTAGGAGCAGAATTAATGATAGGATGTGACGACCCGGCATGTTAAACAAGCCTAGAGCGAGTACGCATACTGACGAAGAACTTAAGCATAAAACAATTGATTTAGTAAAATATTAAAAATTTCAGCATGTAGTATTTGTAAATTCCAAATCTCACATACATTATAAACCTGTTTCTCGAAAACATTGACTCGTCGGCGGTTCAAAATATCACATAAGTTCAAACCAAAGTAGAGTTCGGTGCACCGAGTTAAAACCGTTATACAACATAATATACACATAAAAGTTTTAAAGTTTCGATCCTAAGACAAAGAAACAACATTTCAAAGAAAAAAAACTTTCCAGGAAGCATGGCTCTAATATTATTCCCTTCCCCCTTTTCAATTTCTGTCTCTCTGTTTAACTCTTTCCCCCAAATTTTTAGCAGATTTTTCCATATTCAACTTATAAAGAGAGATGGATGGGACGGGGTTTTCCGACATAACAGAGGATTTGGTGGAAAACATCCTTACGAGGCTTCCAGTCAAGTCTCTGAAACGATTTAGTTGTGTCAACAAATGGTGGTATAATCTCATTCATAGTCCTTATTTCATTTCACAACATTATTCCCATCATTCTTCCTTTAATCATAAGCTTCTTGTCAAATTTTGCAAGCTTTCCATTTTCATAGTGTCTGAAAATGATCAAGATTGTTCAAATCCATCCCTTCCCTTCCTAAATCAAGATAATTCCATTCGCACTGTTGGACCTTGCATTATTGGCATTATTTGCCTTAGAATTGAAACCGCATATATCGGTCTTACCATAGAAGATATTGCCTTGTGGAATGTTGCAACCAGAGAGTACCATATATTCCCTAAATTACAAAAATCTCTTCCACCCGAGGGCTATTTAATACCTTATCTCGACGGTATAGGATTTGGTTGGGTTCCTGAGACTAATGAGTATAAAGTGGTCATGGCTATTGAATTTTGGGAATGGGACACCAACAACCATCTTGATTACACACCTTATCGCCCTTCTGAATTCTTTGTGTATACTCTAAGTACAGATTCTTGGAAGACTCTTAGTTTAGAAATCTCATTGTGTCCTTGTTTTATTGATAGTGCACCACCAAACAGCTCACAAATTTATGTTGATGGAGTTTGTTATTGGGTAAGTACAATGCTTGGATGAATGCATGAGATTTTTTCGTTTCACGTAAGAGATGAGGTCTTTGGGAGCTTTCCATTGCCTGATATTGAAAATCCGAATCGTGTTTCTCTTTGTCTTACTTTACATATGTTAAATGGCTACATTGCATTGCTACATAATCGATTGTATGCGGAAAATTCTCCTTTTTTGTTTGATATTTAGGTGATGGAGGAATCATGGACCAAGAAATTCACAATTGAAACACTCAATATTCGTGCGGGACTCGGAATTGTGAAAGATGAGTTGTTTTTGGAGGATAAAAGTGGACATTTATTATCCATCAACATCTATTCTCAAGAAATAAAAGATCTTGGTAAAAAAGGAAGTGAATTCGAAATTCAAGTTCTAGAATATGTGGAAAGCTTGGTTCTGCTAAAAAGACGATTATAATTTTATTGTATTGTCCAATTAATTTTGTTCAATAATAATATTTTAGAGTATTTTGCTTTGGAAGATCTTGGTAATTGAATGCAATTATATTCAGCAGAATCACTTGTCTATTGATATATTTTGCATTTGGTTAATGTTGGAATTGGTTTTTGTAAGTCGTCATTCTTTTCTATTATTGATGCCTCTAACATGATATATTAAATAGGTGCATATATTTAGAATTAATCATCGAGAAAATGACGAATTCGAGATGACGGTTCTTTTAGAGTCTAAATTTAAATTCTCGCCTATTTAAAATGTTCAAGGAAATAAACAAATAAAAATGTAGGTGATATAATGGAATGAAAATGTACAAGGCACCAAATAGAAAGGAAATGATGGTTGATATACTTGATATGTATAAAATATGCAACTCCATTAAGAAATGTTACAAGGCATACATTGTTAAGATAAATTCTTATTTATTTACAAAAGGAGTGAAACAAACTCTCACGAACTTCCCTTATAAAATGGATTGGTGGTTTCTTTTCCTAATTAAAATTGATCAATAAAAATAATATCTTTTGTGAACTTAGCTCTCATTCTTTGTTCTCTTTATATATTTCATACATTTTTCTCTCATCTTTATACATTTTCTCAGTAATATTTTTCTTCGAGAATTTTCTTTACTTTTCAAATCACATAAGAAAATAAAGACTTTTCTCTCGATACGGATAAAAAAACTGTTAAATACCATATAATTATTGACACGATTTTACTACTATACATTCTTCTCAACAAAACGAACAAATCATTTATTGATTATTTAATATACAAATGACATAAAATTATGTGTTTGAGAATTATGCAATTAGTCAAACAACCTCTCACCAACTTTCCTATATAAAAAAATTGATCTATAAAAATGATATCTTTGATAAACATACTTATTGAGAACTCATTTTCTTTCTTTATGTATTCCGAAACTTTTCTCTCATTTTTATATAGTTTCCCAATTCCATTTTTCTTCAAGATATTTTGTTAGAGCATACAAAATAATCAATAAAGACTTTTTTCCCACCTTAAAATTTATAACAACATTAGAAAGACCGTATAATTATTAACGTGATTTTACCATCATACAATCTTCTAAAAAAAGCGAACAAATTATTTATTTATTATTTAATAATATATAAATGAGATTAAATCATAGAATAATTTAATTGTCAAACGACCTCTCACCAACTTCCCTATATAAAAGATTGATCCATAAAAATTGTATCTTTCGTTAACAAAACTTATAGAGAACTCATTTTATTTCTCTTTATAAACCCAGACTTTTGTTTCATTTTAGTACCGTTTCTCAATTCAATTTTTTCAATATTCCATTTTTAAAGCATACTAAAGCAACCAATTAAAGACTTTTCTTGCATTTATTTTGACAACAAACGTGTTAAAGACCATAATCATTCTTCTCATCAAAATTAACAATTGCTGACAATAGTTTCTAGGTGACAACAAGCTGAATTGCAAAAGCATGAACAATTTTGACAACAAGCTGAATTACAAAAGCATATAACAAGTATTAAAATTTCAAGGTATGCACCATCTCTTACTCACCTCCTTTTTGCTGATGATAGTCTTTTTTTTTTTTCAAAGCCTCAGTTGCGGAATGTTGCGAATTCAAGATATCTTAAAACTTAATGAAAAAGCTTCAGGACAGGTGATCAATATCAACAAATCAACTATTTGAACAAGAGCCGATGGCTCAGATGGCCTAAGCACTACATTGGCTAATATCCTCCAAGTTGAGTTAGTTATGGATCATGGAAGGTATTTAGGGGTTCCCTACTCGTTTTTCAGAAACAAGAGCAAGCCCTTCAGTTACATTAAAGAAAAGCTTCAAAAAGTTCTGAATAGTTGGAAGGAAAAACTCTTTTCGTCTGCGAGAAAATAAATTCTGATTAAAGCTATTGGTCAAGCTATTCCCACTTATACTACGAGCTGTTTTCGACTCCCAATGAAATGTTGCAAGGAACTTAATAAAATCATTTCTGGCTTTTGGTGGGGATCCTCCCAAAAAGGTCACAAAATTCATTGGAAGAGCTGGAAATTCATGACTTCTACTAAGCGTAAGGGAGGTATGGGTTTCAGGGACATTGAATGTCTCAACCAAGCCATGCTTGCTAAGCACACATGGAGGATCCTTAACAACCCTTCCTCTTTGCTAGCAAAAGTCTTTCGGGAACGATATTTCCCAGATTCTTCCTTCTTGAATGCTAACCTGGGCAACTCCCCGTCTTTTTCTTGGAGAAGTTTATTGTCGGGTAGAGATTTGGCAATGAAAGGGTCAAGGTGGAGAATTGGAGATGGGCATGATGTTGACATCTATGCTGATAAATGGCTTCCTAGAGAAAGATCTTTCAAGATTATATCCCCTCCATCTCCTCTTCTAAATAAAAAGGTTTTTTTTTTCCTTATTGATGAAAATCAGAGATGGAAAGAGAATCTTATTAGTGATAACTTCCTCGAAGCAAATACGTATCTTTTTCTGAATATCCCTCTTAGTTTGACAAAAAGGAAAGACTGGTTAATTTGGCACTATGATAGTTCTGGAATTTACTCAATGAAAAGTAGGTATAGGCTAGCTATTGGGTGTCCATATAAGGCAAGTTCTTCCTCTAGTGTTCTCAAAGATTGGTGGGCTAAATTCTGGAGAATGAAGGCCCCCTCAAAATTCAACATATTTTGGTGGAGAGTTTGTCTAAACATTCTTCCCGTCAAATCGAACCTAGTGAGGAGGAAAATTATTAAAGACAGCAAATGCATCATGTGTGGTATTTTTGAAGAAAGTACATGCCATGCTTTGTGGAATTGTAAACAAGCCTCAACAGAATGGAAAATCTGGGAACCTGGCTCTTGCCTCAGAAAGCTTAAGTTCTCTTCTGGTTTTATTTGGCTTTTCTTTTCTCTGAACAACATGAAAGAAGAGGATTTCAGAATTTTGTTAATTGTAGCATGGAGTTTTTGGCATAGATGGAATTTAATATTTAAAGACCAAACCATTCACAATAACTTTGGTTTGATCGATTGGGCCTACAATTACCTTGAGGAATTTGACCTCATTACTACTGGAAATTCAATACAGACTGGCCATGGAAGAAGCGCTCCTCATAACCCCAGTCGAAGCTGCTGGATCCCACCTCCATCTTTCTTCAAGTTAAATGTGGATGCAGCTATTAGTCACTTTTGCTCAAGCTTCTCGAAAAGTTGTACTACTTTTCTGATCGTCCCACCCCTGGAAAAAGATCGATGGATAGCAGAAAGGATATTGGGATCGAAAAATTTGACGGTTCAGATTTTTCATTCTGGATGATGCAAATTGAGGACTACTTGTTTAGCAGGAAGTTGCATTTGCCATTGGGAGAAAAGCCAGAGGGTATGAACGATGAAGAATGGAAGCTATTAGACAGTCAAGTGCTAGGAGTTGTGAGATTGACCTTGTCAAAGAATGTTGCCCATAATGTGGCAAAAGAGACAACTATTATAACGTCCCGACTTTTCAGAGTTTAAAACAAGTATATTAAATACAGCGTAAGACTCAATAATTAATCTTTTTGAAAAAAATATGAAAATCCATTAACTCAAATAATCATTAAATTAAAAACAACAACTTCGGAGTTATAAAGTTTAAACAAAAATCATACGGAAACAAATAACATTGTCTTAACAATCAAAAACGAATAGAGAATGATAAATCCTCACAATCCAAATAACTCAACTAAAATCTAATAAAACTCAACATTTTCTTCATTAATAAAAATTAATGACAGAGATGGTCACCATTCAACATGGAACCCTTCATCTTCGTCACTTCATTAACCGCCACCTCTCGGTCCATTGTTACCTGAAAAAAAATATAGCACTGTGAGGCTAAAGCTAGTGAGAAAACAATTCAATCAACAGGTAAAATTTAAATAGTCTCTAAACGATTCATACCGAGTCCCAAGCACTCAACACTCTCCAATATCTCTTAAGCTCAAAGCGTCACTTAAACTCAATTTCATTCAACTTACATGAATAGGCAATTGATCTCTACTTCCATATCCAAGACTTTTCAATAAACATCCTCTTACATGGATAGAAAACTCTCACTAGTTTCATATCCAAGACCATCACCCATAATTTCTTATAATCTCATACTCAAACACTTAATGATCCCAGAACATCAATTAACCCTAATTTAACACACAATTAGAGTTAGCATGCAACACTAGAAAGGCGGTCTCTCGGGACTACTATCACTTTCTAGTAACCTGGTTATAGCTGCAACTATAACTAAACATCTAGTAAATCATTCATATGAGCAGCGATTACTAGCACCTGGTTATGTGCTTACCCATAACTGAATAAAACTAAGTATTAAGCTCGTGACCTTAATACTAGTTATCACAACCTGTCAAGCCATCAATCTCAAACTTTCTCAAAATCATACACACGATAATGTTCATAATAAATCAGTCGTAAACAGTAAAATACAGCAGCCCAATCAGTTTAACAATTAATTAACAAATCTGCCGAAAACTGTAAAAACTGCTGAAAAGTCGAAATTCTATTTTAACACTTCTCATATCAAATCTCATAGCTAAGGGTCATATTAAACTCCCAAATATTCCACAAATAAGATTAATAATATTCAGAATTGATTCAAACTACGAAACTACAATTTTTGCCGAAAAATAGAAAAACTAGTTCTAACCGAAAATAATTTCTCCCAAGTAATTTTCGGACATTCCCAATTTTAATTCTCTTCTTAAATTTTCAGAATAATATATTTAAATATTTAGGAACAAACAAGCTACGGTTTGAGCTTTAGGTTTCCCTAAAAACCCACCGTTGATCAAACCGTTAACTCACCTCGATTACGATAAAAATCCAAATTACCAAGCTAACTTCCACCACGAACCAGACCTAAAACGATGGTGTAAAGAAATTAAAATCTATGTTAAAACAGTATTAAATGATACTAAAAGGATTGGGGTTCAACGGCTCAAAGATCGGGACAACCAAACGATGAAAAAGTCACCGTTTACAAAGAGACAGCAGCCTTGACGCTATTGCCCTTGTCGCGGCTGAACCGGGGCCTTCGGGTCTCGGTTTGGTCGTGGATTCAAGTTCTGGGAGATCGATTTTGAAGGGTTTTCAAGTTTAGACAAGGTGAATCAAATTCGATTGGGTAAAAGGCTTTAGATAAAGAATTGGAAAGTGACGGAGGGTGTTTTCAAGGATGGGTGAATTTCATAACTTAAATACTAACACAAAATTCCAGAATTTAAAAGATTGATAAATTGATCCAAGAAGCTTACCCAACGTTAGAAATTCAAGGATTCAACCTTCAATCTCCACCTTACTCCAACCACACACCTCAAATCAATCATCTACCAAGCGAAAACGACGAACGAAACATCAATATCAAAACCCTAGGGGCGGCAGCTTAGGGAAAAATAAAGAGGAGAAGAAGATTTACCTATTTGATTAATGGAAGATCCTCCTAACACTTCTAAAATGAGATCGCAACTCAAATCGTCACCCAAACGATCAAGAATCGAACAAAAATCTTCCGGGCTTTCTCCAATGGGCGGCGACAGCGTGAGAGGGAGAGAAGAGAGTGAAATAATTTTTTCCTTGGTTTTCTTTTCTGACAAATGAAGCAAAACCCTAGCCATCTCACTCAACCTTTCCCTTAATTACTAAATCATCCGTCCATTCAACAAATTGCTAATAAAACCTTCCCTTGCAATTTATCACCAAACAAGCCTATGGATACAATTTAGGAATTTTAAATGAAATTCCAAAACTCGATATTAATAATTAAAATTAATATTTTTAATCGAAATTTTAAATTTAACTTGTAACGAGGCGTTACAACTACAGCAGGATTGATCAAGACCTTGTCTGATATATATGAACAGCCCACTGTCAACAATAAGATATACATTTACACTCAACTCATGCATATGAAGATGGTTGATGATGAACCATTAGTAGATCATGTGAATAAATTCAACATTCTCATAAATCAGTTAATTGCTTCAGAGTTTCAAATGACTGATGATATGGTTGTTGTTGCATTCTTGGCATTTTTACCTGATAGTTGGTCTACTATGAAATTGCTAATTCTCTAGGAAGAGGGAAGCTTTGTTTTACAAATATCAGAGATGCTGCTCTTGCAGAAGAAATTCGTTTGAAGAGTTCTGGTATGGCCTCTAAGAGTGGTACTGCTTTTAATAAAAGTAACAAAAGTAAGGGTAAAGGTACATGGAATGAGGGGATTGAGTGTTACTACTACCACATGAAGGGTCACAAGAAATCAGACTGTAGAAAATTGAAACAAGATTACGACAATAACTCATAGGCTAATATGGTCACACATGCTTTTTGTTGTGTTGATGAGAGTTTTAATGTCGATGAGTCGATGGCAGACTGGGTTGTGGATAGTGCCTCTTCTTTTCATATTACTTCAAACAAACAATTGTTCTCATCTTTTATTTCAAGCGAGTTTGGCTTAGTGAAAATTGGGGAAGAAAATATCTCTAAAGTAGTTGGCATTGGAGATGTAAGTTTGGAGACTGATACAAGATGCAGGCTACTATTGAGAAATGTCAGGTATGTTCCTCATTACAAGTTTAATATTATTTTTGTTGATCAACTTAATAATGTTGGTTATCGAAGTGAGTTTAGCAGAGGGATATGGAAACTCACAAGGGGATCTTTATTGGTGGCGAAAGGCCACAAGCATTCTACTTTGTACGTGACAAATTGAATGTTGTTAAAGTTAAGGGTGCTACACGTAAAGTGTAAATTTGGAGAGCTGATGATGTTCCCTCAAATGGGAAGGGAAAGCTGACAGCGCGCAAAGGACAGTTAGATCCTAATCCATTAGTTCACGAGGAGGAACAGTTGGGAGAATCTGGAAGCGCTAAGAAAATAGCCTCAATTGAAAAGCAAGGTAACGAACTGGTGAAGTTTTCAGAGGGAAATAGGGCACTTTTGACTAGTTTTAGAGTCCAAGGGGGTGTCAGCATTAGAGACAAAGTCTCTATTCTAGCAACTGGTTTGAATTATAATGTCAAGCACATGATGGTATATTTTTTTTACTAATGTTCGTTGGAGGTGAATAGTGGGTAAAGTGGTTGATCCCGCCACATAGATGGGGTGGGAGTGGCTGGAGTATCTTTTCATGTCTGGGAGATAGCTCACAGTGGTGGCCTTACAGGGGCCAATTATGTTAATGGATTCTAATAGGTATATGGTTTTGCAAAATGTTTTGAGTTTGCAAGTTGAAGCCTTGGTTTTCCAAGCGAGTGGTAAATTGCTAATGAAGTGGGAGTTGAAGATGATTGATTTGTCTCCAAGTGAGAGATTGTTGAGTTTTGGTTGTGAAGCCAAATCAATTGAAAGCCCAAATATTAATCCAAGCTCATTTACATATGAAAGCCAAAAACATATTACACAAAATTTATATTGAATTGTTTTTTCTTTTGGGCTTCAGGCGTGGACTTCCATCTATTGTGAGGCGGTGGCTTTATATATAAGCCGAGGAGTTGTTTCATCTTTACCTTGAGCAGCGTGAGGATTAAAAAGAAAAAAAAAAGGGTGACTTTTCTTTCTTTCACCGAGAGCAATGCAGCAGTAGAGGATTTAGACTAAATCCAATTCGCGTTTTATTTGAGGCTGTTCATTATTGAGAGAAAATAGAGAGTTCGTGATCGATTGTAAACTTTTGTTTCTTCTCAAATTTTCACTTTCAACTAGCCTTATCCATATTTTGCCTTGTGGAATGTTGCGACAGGAGAACACAATATACTCTCTAAAGTACGCTTTTGTTTTCTAGCTACAACACATTCATTTCCTGGTATATCCTAGGTCTAGGATTTCGTTGGGTTCCAAACACAAATGAGTTTAAGATGGTCTTGACTATTTATTATTGGTTAAACCCCGTCGTGATCCTGAAGTCTTTGTGCGTACTCAAAATTCAAATTTTTAGAAACAACTTAGTTTTGAAACCCCATTTCAGTCTTGTTTTCTAAATAGTGAAATTTATGTTAATGGAGTTTGTTATGGGATTACAAATGGTGAAACTCGTAAGATCATTTCGTTTCATTTGAGAGATGAGATATTTGGAAGCCTTAAATTGCCTGATCTAGAAACTCCGAATCATGATGGTCTTGATCTTACTTTACATATATTAGATGGTTGCATTGCATTGATAAATTGTTGATCAAATGAGATTAAATTCTCATTTTTTCGGTTGATATCTAAGTCATAAAGGAATCATAGATCAAGAAATTCACAATTGGAGAACTTCTCAATATTGATATGGGACTTGGACTCGTAAAAGATGAGTTCTTTTTGAAGGAGAAAAATGGACAATTATTATCCGTCAATGTCAATTTCAGTAATGTTAAAAAAATTGCATTCAAGGGCAAAGATGCTTATTTCAAGTTTTAGAATATGTCGAAATCATGGTTCTATTTAAAAAGATTTTTTTTGCTTTAATAATAATAATTCAATTTTTTTGGTTTTAGCATATTTTTTAATTCAATTTACATTCCGAATTGATCACAATTTGTCTACTTAATATATATTTGTATTAGGTTTATATGTTGGTATTGTTTTCTAATTGATCCTCTAACATGATAATATATTAAATAGGTGCATGTTTTAAGAAGTAATATTGAAAACACTTTCTTTACATCATTGAGATAATGAAGAGTATGTATCTAATATAACTTGGAATAAAAGGTCAATAATTCTACAAGGAAATAGTTGTTGGTTGATATAATAATGGACTGAAAATAAAATTGTTTTTTTAGAAATTTTCCATTTTTGATATAAAACGTTAAATGGCCTCTTACTACATTTCTATTCGAATCAAAACCAACCGCATCGCCAAGCCAGCACTGCACGTAGCCTCCTCATAGATAGAAACTTGTTTTTTCCATTTTGATCCATACCATAGAATAATAAAATTATAATAATAAACTATGGTTTTGAATAATAATAATAAAATAAAATATATTTAATTTTAGTTTAATTAAAATTGTAACAACCCGAAAAACTCCCAAATACATTGAAATACATAAACACAGCGGAAGCAAATAAATTTCAACATTTAATTCTCTTTATTGAATTCAAAATCATAAACAGTTTTCAACCGATCGGTTTGTTCAAAACAAATAACAATTCAATGAAAGGTAAACTTAACCATTGCCTAAGAATTCTCAAACAAAAGTTTAACTATTATTTTTTTATTCAAAACGAAACAAAACATGAATCATAAAAGTTTTTCCCCAACACAAAAAAAAAAGAAAAGACAGATTCGCTAGCGTGTAAATCCGTGCCAACCGGTCACCACATCGAACCACATCATCCACCGAGCTTCTTCTTCCCTTTACCTGAAAAAAATTAAATGTAGCATCATGAGGCTACGCCCAATGAGTAGAAAAATGTTAAATTAAAAATCACGCCATGAGAGATTTTTCTAAGACTTTAAGTCCTTTATCGGTTTCACAACTTTCGAAAACACTCTTTCACCCAAAGCTCTCATAACTAATAAATCCCTCCACATTATCTTTTAATCCTCAAATTAAAAGATTATAAACTTTCGAAACAGTTCTAATCTCCCGTTCTCAATTTAAAACTTTTCGATCATTAACTTTCCTAATACCTCTAATCTCCTTTTTGTCCGCAAACAAAAAGAGACTATACTCAACAAGGCATTTAAAAACTATTTTCACATATTTAAATCCTTAAGAGTTTTAAAATATTCTTTTCCATTGTACATATGGAATGAACCTACCCCGTTAAGTGCTATAAAGTCGTGCACAACCGTATAATCTCCCTTAACGGTAAATATTCTTCTTTAAGCAAGGCCTTTGCTTAAAGCGAACCTACTACCATATTACTCAAGGTATTTAAGTAATATGATCCTATACATCACTACTATGATGTTCATACGAGTCTAAACTCACACTATTCGAGAATCACTCGTTCTAGGCCAGAAATTCCTTGAAATTAAATTCTGGAAATTCCCCCTTAAAACCGCTCTAAAACGTCCCAAAATCACCCAACAAAGCATCCTTGGGTCACTTCCAACAACTCACAACAGATTACAAGTCTAGAAGCGAAACTAGCCTAAACTAGTGTAGTTTCGCTCCTTTTTCGGGCAATTTAAGGCTACTAATAATCTAATTAAAATTCGGCGGAGTAACGCCTATAAACCGACTCCCAAAACAGTCCTAAAACATAGGGAAATAGATTCCAAAAGTCCAGAGCAACGTAAAAGTAATTATCTAGCCACCTAGGCTTAATTGTTGGCTTAAAGGGCACTAATTCATCAATAAGGCATTCATGGACAGCAACTTAGAAACATCTTAAAAACATCCAAAATATGCATAAGAGTTTAGTTTCAAGCCAAAGATTACAATGAAACGTCTTATATAGATACCGATACCAAAAGTCTCCTAAAAGCATGCTTTAAAATCCAATTTTATCATACTTAATCCCCAACAAATCAATTCTTTAAAACAGCCCCTAAACATCCTTAATATACTTTTAATCACCCAACGTCATGCTTAAAATTCAGAGGTTACTTGTAAAGAAAAAGAAAAACGCAAACATACATAATTTAAAACTTAACAAATTTCTACTTACCTTTTCCAAATTTAGTTTTCTTCCAAACTTGAACTCCTTTCCAAATTAAATTAAGAACCTGAAAAGGCATCTAAAACACTTAGAAACTATCCTAAAAACCTAAAATTACAAAGGAATGAAAAACCATGAAGCGCCGGGCCGAAACCGCGCAAAGCAGCCCCATTATGGGGCTGCCTTGCCACGGCAGCAGCAGTAGCAGCGGCACGGCGGCCCCCCTTCGTGGTGTCCCGGCACGTCGTTTGGCGGTAAAGGTGTGATGTAAAGGGCCTTTTCAAAAGATCTAGGTTAGGGTTTTTCCTAGGGTTTCAAAGTTTAAGAACAAGGATGGAGAAATTTAGAAAATATGAAAGTGATTTGTATTGAGTGGGTTTCAATTTCATTAAACATAGAAGGAAAATTTCGAAATCAAAAGGGGAAATCACATTACCTTGAAGCTTCTCTTGAAACGAAAACCCTAGCTTCCCTTCAATTCCACCACCACCACAATAACCTATTTCAACAAAAGGAAGAGAATGGGTGATTAGAATTAAATCCCCGGGATCTCCATTAACGGATTTTGAGAAGAGAAGAAGAAGAAGAAGAAGAAATCCCCCTACCTTGTCTCTGCCTTGTTTTCACGTGAAAAAGAAGAATGAATGACCTAACTTTTCTTTTCCCTTCCCCCCTTGCTTTCACGCCACCTTTCCCCCCTCTTTTTTTTAATTTCCTTTTCCTTTATTTCCAAATTGAAAATAGTAATTATATTTATTCCTGAAAAAGAATAATTAAATATAATTACTAAAGCTTATCCAAAAAAAATTAAATAAACATTAAAAGGAAAAATTAATATTTATTTATTTACTTACTAGAAATACGGTACGTTACAAAAATATTTAGTTTAATTAAAATATATATTTTTTAATTATATATATATATATACTATGTAATTAAGTAATAACCTTCAAAAATATAATATTTAAAAAATAATAGATTGATTTTGCTGCTAAATCCGATCTATTTTTTTTAAATCACTAAATCTAAAATATCTTCTAATACTAGTTTAAAAAAACGGATTTAATAGCACACATTAAAATAAAAAGAAATCATCTCAAATAGCATATTTTTGCATACTATTTACTTCAAATTCAATGTCAAAACCTTTTAGAAATTACTCAAATAGCATGATTGAACTACTGTTTTGTTACTTTTCATGGTTATTTTTATTGATTTTTTTAGGTTTTTGACCTTTTTTAGTTCAATAAACTATTTTCAAAGAATTTATTGAAATTTTTTGTTATTTTTCAATGAGTTTATTTCTTTTTTGGCCCACTTAAGTTCAATAAATTACGCTATTTGAGTAATTTTTATAAAGTTCCAACATTTCAATAATTAGTATTTAAAAATATGCTATTTCAATAACTGCCCCTAAAATAAATGCCTGACAAGTAAATTATATTAAAATTATTAATTTTTTAAAATAAAATTTTTATAATTTGGAGAAGAATTTCTTGCTTGCCCAAATTCTTCCATTCTTTATAGATTTTTTTTTGTAATAATTTTTTTTTAATTTGTAATTAAAAAAAGGGCTTTTATTTAGTTAAATGTATATTTACAAATATTTTTAAACCGTGATATTTTTATTAACATCACAAAAAAAATTTGCTAGATTTTCAACCATTCCAAACTCTGAATTTTGTTCTCTTTCTTTAATTTGTCATTAAAAAAGAGCATTTGTTTATGCTTCCAAATATTTTAAAACCGTGATATTTTTATTAATTAATATTATAAAATAAAAATTACTAAATTTATAATCATCCCAAATTCTAAATTTTGTTCGCTCTTACCCCTAATTTTTTTTAAATATCCCTTTATATAAACAAATTTTACATAGTTCAACTTTAAATTTTAACAATTATGAATTAAAATGGATCTTATTTATTTTGAACAAAAGGTTTCATTGAACAAAAAGAAAAAGCCAAGAAAGGGTACAGAGATGCCTTTTGATTATGTCCTTTTTTGTTTTTGTTTTAATTTCTTACCATATATATAAATATCTTTTGCTTTTTCTTCACGCCCTCTTCACCATTTCCTTGCTTCTTTTTCGTTTCTCCTTTAAACTTCTCGAAAAAATGAGAATCCACATTTCTGTCTACAATTGGTCTCTCAAGAAATTAAGGTAAAGTTTTTAATCATAAAATTACTATCGATTCATACATTAGTTTTTATTTTTTCAATTGTAAGAAGAAATATTGTAGAAAGATCATTTTATCCGTGTTTAATTTTATGCCCTTCCCCCTTTTCATTTCTGTCTCTCTGTTTAAATATCTCCCCTCATTATCATTATTATTTTACAGATTTTTAATCTTCGTCTTATAAGGAGAGAGATGGACGTGACGAGGTTTTCTGACATAGTAGATGAATTGGTGGAAAACATCCTAATGAAGCTTCCAGTCAAGTCTCTTAAAAGATTCAGCTATCAACAAATGGTGGTACAATCTCATTCATAGTCCTTATTTCATTTCACGACATTATTCCCACCATTCTTCCTTCAATCAAAAGCTTCTTGTCAAATTTTGCAATCCCATTCCCACCTCTGATAAATATGTTGACTCCATAGTGTCTGTAAATGATGGAGATTGTTCATATCTATCCCTTCCCTTCCTCAATGTAACGTCCCGTTATTTTGAATTGAAATTTTTTTTTTATTATTTATTTATTTTATTTATTTCAATTTAAGTATTTAGATTAATTATTATTTTTGTAATTTCGATTTTAGTTGTTAATTTCGCCCGAAATCCTTTTTAATCTTTTTAATGCTCTAAATTCGTTTCGGTGAAATTAATAATTATTAATAGGCCAATTAATAATTATTAACCACCTTTAGATTTATTTAAGAGCTTCGGGTTTCGATTCATAAGTCAAAAGTCATAAAAGGACGTAACCGTCATTTCCAATTTCTTAAAATATCTAAAATTACTATTAATTTATTCTTTAAATATAACCAATTTGACAAAGTTGACATCTTTCTTCTCCTCCATTCTTCCATGGCCGTAGCCTTCACTTCCACCATGGATGTGGTTTTCTTTTCTTCGTTTCTCATTCGTTTTTCGACGGATCGGCTTGTTTTCGGTTGCGTTGGATTGGTAGGGACGAGGGCTACCTATCCAACCTACCTTTTTGAAGTTTCCCGTTCTCTAAGGGAAGTCCCAAAAAGTAAGTTTTCAAAACTTTTTAGGTGGTTTTGTTCGTTTTAGATTATAAATGAGTTTTGAAGTTGAAATCATGAATTTCTATCATGGAATTTGACGATTTTGAGCCCGGATTTTTGAAAAACACTATTCACCCGAAAACACTATTCATCCGAAATCACTATTCACCAGAAAATGCACACTTGTTCTCATCTTAGTTATGAGTTGCAATATGTTGTGCAATTGGTGAATTGTAGGTGTGATTGCTCGGTTGTTGTTTCGTGGGAATTGGAGACTTGGAGCAAATATTATTTGGCTAAGGTGAGAGTAGTTAGGATTTAAACTAATTTTAGAAAGCAAATAAGTATGATGGTTTGTAGAATTGGAAACTAAGACTAGGATTCGAATCTAAGATAGAGGGTAGTGAGTTAGTGCCCTTAGGATTAGAGGTTAATCCTTTAAGTGAAAACTTAGGAGTTCTCGAGGAAAGTATTGAATCTTAGAAGATTCTAAGTTAGATTCGTTTCGAAGCTTAGGTTGGATCATTGGAAGTTAAAAGATCCAAACTTTTATATAGAACGGTTAGTAGAACCTCGGAATATATTGGAAGTTTAGAATCCTGGGAGGTATAGGTTAATCGTTAAGATAGAATGTACTTGTATTAATGTAGCGGAGTTCGATTTACATATCGTTCGTCCGAGATGCTTATCTATTTTATTTTATGTCATTTACTTTATATCTTTTACTTTATGCCCCTTTACTTTATGCTTGCATCAACTACTTGAATTCCGCACTTTATTTATTTACACTAAAACATATCATATTGCATCATGACATCTCGCATCATGGAAAAAAAGTGAGAATGAGAAAGATATGAATGGGAGAATGATGGGTCCTACGGGATAGACCACATTACCTTCATAGAAAAAGAAGAGAGAATGAGAAAGATGTGAATGGGAGAATGATGGATCCTACGGGATAGACCACATTACCTTCACAGAAAGAAAAGAGAAAGTGAGAAAGAAAAGGAGGGAGAACGATGGATCATACGGGATAGACCACGTTACCTTCTTCATGCATAAGGGCGTATGCGAATCCTACGGGATGCTCTCATGCATTCATGCTTATGATCAATGAGAAAGAGAATCGAGATGTTATATTATATGCAAAGTTATTTATTTTTCTTATTTTATGTCATAACAAGTTAATTGGATGAGGATTGACTACGAGAGTTAGTAATATCATCCTTTAGAGAGTATAAAATGAATTACCTAGAGTTGGAGGACTTTAGGAGTAGATTGTGTCAGATTATTTGGACACGAATCGGAAATACGAGTTTGAGGTCTATCCTTACTTTTTATTCTTATTATTCTCACTGGGCTTAAGTTGTTAGCTCATGATATTACAAAAATTTCAGGTAATGCCCTGGCTAGAGGTCGAGGGAGAGGAGATGGTGCTGCATGATCGAGGGATGAAGACATTGAGATGGACTAGGTGGTTGTAAAAATCCATGTACATGGTTTCGTGAATTTTATATAATTTTGGAGTTGTATATTTGTAAATGGCTCTTAAGGGCTTTTGTCTTTACTTTTATGTTTATAAATCATTTTGAACTCCTGATAGGAACTTAATGTTCCTTGTGTATTTTAGATTTTGAAATTAAGATGTAAACAGGTTTTGGCTAGCCAATTTTTAAACATAACCACGCCATTTTTCTTAAAATATAAAGACTTCCGTTGTGTTTTCTACTTTAAATTATTTAAAAGTGACAGGTCGTCACAGTTGGTATCAGAGCCTTAAGGTTCTGTAGACTACATGCGATGCATGTTTGTTTTCATGTTTTGTTTTCATGTTTTGTTTTAAGTTCATTCTCAAGTCATCATCTGAGATCAGCAGCACCAGCTATACCTTTAACTTCTATTCTCATGCTTTATTTCCTTTGTATTAGAAGTGTTATGAGAATATTGTTAGAAGTTAATGAGGTTTGTGATATTTCACATCCTTGTAAAACCACTATGTGGTTATGTTTATTAGACCCATTTTGAGATTTGGGTAAGGATGCAAAAAAATGTAAATGGCCTCGTACAGTTTTGGAGGTTATACACCTCATTAAGACTATTGACATAATGTCAAAGTAAAGGAGATGAGATACTCCGAGAGATCAATCGTTTGATCCTTAAAGCTAATTAAAGTGTTATTGTCACACAATTGCTAAGTAGTGGTCTTAGTAGATGTGTGTGGACATTTATGTGTAAAAAGGGGACATCTTTGTCTGGAACCCAGTATTAAGAGATGAAACACCTGTTTGAGGTGAGAAATTATTGAAAAGAAATCGGTCTGGCTCGAGTCCAGTAACTTAGATTCAACTTAATGGACAAGTTCCTGGTTTGAGTTGAGAAAGTTGAATTATGGTAAGTGGTAAATCCTTATAGTAGCATTGTGCTAAAAGGAAAGTGTGTTGCCACTCAAAAGAGGAAGTAAGGACTTTACGTGATAAGTCTCAATGAGGACCATTAACGATAATGTTAATTGGTGAATGGTCTAGTTTGGTTGCTTTTACACCATGGTGTAGCATTCTGAATTGAAAATACTCGAGGTCGAGTAATGAAGATCCATATTCAGTAAATTGCCAAGATTGACTAACACTAAGTTGAGTGTTGGTATTTGATTGAAATATAGAAGGAAGTTGATGGACCGTGATATAGGTAACTTCTATAAGGCAATGAGATGGTTTGGTGAACATTAATTCACATTGAGTTTGACCATCTAATTGGACGGTGAACTTTGAGAAACTTGTAGGTCATAGTTTGGACCTACTGAGTCTTTTAAGATAGACTCTAAAGTAAAACCTATGTTGTAAGATTAGAATGATATTGAACTAAGGTGTTTGACAGGCACCAGTTTTGCTTTACAAGCAAACAAATGATCTCTGAGGTCGAGTTCATTCAAGATTTGAATAAGGAAGCTTAGAAGTTATCCTTATCTTGGATTTTTACATCTTCTGAAAAGAAGAGAAAATTAACTACTACGGGAACAGATTACCTCTCAGAAGAAGAAAGCAAAGGATGACGACGCCAGTCAAGGGATACCGCAGCAGCAACAATAGCAACAGCAACAACATCAACAACAACATCATCAACATCAACAGCAACAACAGCAGCGGCAACAACAACAACTGGTTCGAGGTGGAGCTCAACAAGGATTGGATCATCCTTACAACAATAGTTGTGCCAGTTTCCATCAGGGAGATGCACACTTCCATCAAGATGCTATGTTGTGATCAAACTTGGATTCACGCCACTTTTATAGGGCGTATGAGATACAACCATCACAACATAGTAGCAAAGTTAGGATTATCAAGAAAAGCTACCAGTATGGTAGTGATTTATACTTTATTATTTTCAGGCCGTTTGGCTTTTATTCTGTTTAATTCTAGAGCTAGCCACTCTTTTATTTTATCTGGTTATGATGAGCTTGCAGCTTTTGAGTCGAGACTGTT
Organism: Gynostemma pentaphyllum; assembly: GCA_028015215.1. Taxonomy (NCBI): domain Eukaryota; kingdom Viridiplantae; phylum Streptophyta; class Magnoliopsida; order Cucurbitales; family Cucurbitaceae; genus Gynostemma; species Gynostemma pentaphyllum. The sequence continues at coordinate 15,802,673 of CM051350.1, read as the reverse complement.
GAGTTTCGAGATATGTGCTTTTACCCCAATGGGGAAGTTTATTATTGTGATAGTGCGTATGACACTTATGACATATGCATTATGAGTAGATGCTCACATTTTACTTTGATTGTTATGCATATGTCTGATTTTGATGTGATATTGGGTATGGGTTGGCTATCAGCTAACCGTACCACCAATATCGATTGTACTGAGAAAGTTTTGATTTTATGAGTCCTTGTGGGACTAGTTTAAGTTTTCGTGGGTTTAGTAGCCGAGTAGCACCCACTTTGAAATCTATGATAGAAGCTAGAATGCTTCTAAGTGATATAGCTTGAGTTCTATCTCAGTAGTGAGGGATTTCGTTGATGTTTTCCCTGATGAGTTACCCGGTTTGCCACCGGTGAGACAGTTAGATTTTCAGATTGAGGTTGCTCCTAGGACAGCTCCATTGTCCAAAGCACCCTATCGTATGACACCGGTTGAGTTGAAAGAACTCAAGAGCCAGTTACAGTGACTTTTAGACTTGGGGTTTATAAGCCTGAGTGTTTCACCGTGGGGAGCCCCGGTGTTGTTTGTGAAAAAGAAAGATGGCTCTATGCGATTGTGTATCGATTATAGAGAGTTGAACAGTGTTACGGTGAAAAAGAAGTATCCTTTGCCCAGGATAGAAGACTTGTTTGATCAGTTGAAGGGAGCCACTATCTTTTCGAAGATAGATTTGAGATCTGACTATCATCGGTTGAGAATTCGAGATGAGGATATTCCCAAGACTACTTTCAGGACGTGTTATGGACATTATGAGTTTGTAGTTATGTCCTTTGGCTTGACCAACGCGCCTGCAGCTTTTATGGACCTTATGCACACAGTGTTCAGAAGGTTCATTGATTCATTTGTGATTGTATTCTTTGATGATATCTTGGTATATTCCAAGACAGAGAAGTTGCATGCTATGCACTTACGGGAAGTTTTGACGGTACTACGAGATCAGAAATTGTATGCCAAGTTCTCAAAGTGTGAGTTTTGGCTGAGAGAAGTGGAATTTTTAGGCCATGTAGTATCGAGTAGAGGAGTATCAGTTAATCCCTCTAAGATTGAGGCAGTTAGTAACTGGCCTAGACCGACTAGTGTGGCTGATATTCGAAGTTTTCTGGGACTTGCAGGTTATTATAGACGGTTTGTACAAGATTTCTCCAAAATTGCTTCAGCCTTGACACGTTTGACTCGGAAGGGAGTTTATTTTGTATGGTCTGAGGAATGTGAAACGAGTTTTGAGGAGCTTAAGAGGAGGCTTGTGACAGTACCTGTTCTAGTGTCGCCTGATAGAACCGGTGGTCTGACTATGTACACAGATGCTTCCCAGAGTGGTTTGGGATGTGTGTTGATGCAACACTGGAAAGTTATTGCTTATGCTTCCCGTCAGTTGAAAGAGCATGAGAAGAAGTATCCGACTCACGATTTAGAGTTGGCAGCTGTTGTTCATGCATTGAAATTATGGAGGCATTATTTGTATGGTGAGAAGATCCTAATATTTACTGACCATAAAAGTCTCAAGTATTTCTTCACTCAGAAGGAATTGAATATGAGACAGCGGAGATGGTTAGAGCTCATAAAGGATTATGACTGTGACATTCAGTATCACCCTGAGAAAGCCAATGTAGTGGCTGACGCGCTCAGTAGAAAGTCTTCTCATTCATCAGCTTTGTTAGCCATACCCTTGAGATTGAGGTGGGATATGGAACGAGTTGAGATAGCATTTCTTATTGCCGAGGTCACTGTGAGTTTGGCTAGTTTAACAGTGGGACCTACTTTGAGGTAGAGGATGATTGATGCACAAAGAGGAGAGACCCTTTTGCAGGCCGGTTTTAGAAAGGCTGAGTCATATTTTCCTAGCCATTTTACCTTCTCAATAGATCGTGCTCTGATGTATCTTAAGAGGCTATGTGTGCCTTTAGGATCGACTTTTAGAAGGGAACTGTTGGAGGAGGCTCACAGTTCTATCTTCTCTATTCATCCAGGTAGTACGAAGATGTACTGGGACTGAGAGAGCTGTATCGATAACCTGGGATGAAACATAAGATTGTAAAGTATGTGAGTAGGTGCTTGATTTGTTAGCAAGTCAAGGCCCTAAGGATCCACCGGGTTATCTTAACCTTTGAAAGTTCTTGAATGGAAATGGGGGAAGGTTTTCATAGGTTTTACCAGGGTTGGCTGAAGGTGACAAGGAATTATGATACCATTTGGGTGATTGTAGACCGTTTGACGAAGACCACACACTTTACTCTTGGAAGGATCATCTATCCAGTTAAGACTAGGGTACAGTTGTACCTAAGAAAGATTGATAGATTGTAGTGTGCAGGTGAAGATTTTATCAGATTGAGACACTCGCTTTGTCTCAAAGTTTTGGCAGTGTTTAGACACTTTGTGGTAGAAAGTGTTGTTCTTCCACTCATTAAGATGAGGTTGGAGAAAAGAGACATTTGGTACTCAAGTTGTAACAAATGACTAGCGAGTCTATCATTTGTTTAAAGAAAGGTTAAAGGTTAACCAAAGTTGACAGTTGTAGAAGTGGATCTCGTATACTTCAAGTGGCACCAATGAAGGGTGCTATGAAAGTTGGAAATAAGGGTCAGTTGAACCCTGGGTTTATTGGCCTACTGAGTTACTCAATCGAGTAGAAGTGGTAGCTTATTGTTTAGCCTTACCACTTTCGTTATCGGCCGATTGTAATGTTTTCCATGTATTGATGCTTCGGAAATACATGGTGAATCCGTTCCACGTGATTGATTATGAACAGGTTGTTTTGAATGCTACTAAGTCTTATGAGAAGACACCAGTTAAGATAAGAGCATTCGAACAAAAGTTGATGAGAAATAAAAAGGAATTCACCTGGTTAAGGTTCTTTGGGAGAACCAAGTGTCAAAAGAAGCAATGTGGGAACGTGAAGATGAGATACAGTCTAAGTAACCTCGCTTTATTCACTTAGTGGACGTACTTTTTGAGGACGAAAAGTCTTTTAAGGAGGGTACACTGTAACGTCCCGTTATTTTGAAGTGAAATTTTTTTTATTATTTATTTATTTATTTATTATTTATTTAATGTTATTTATTTATTTATTTATTTCAATTTAAGTATTTAGATTAATTATTATTTTTGTAATTTCGATTTTAGTTGTTAATTTCGCCCGAAATCCTTTTTAATCGTTTTAATGCTCTAAATTCGTTTCGGTGACATTAATAATTATTAATAGGCCAATTAATAATTATTAACCACCTTTAGATTTATTTAAGAGCTTCGGGTTTCGATTCATAAGTCAAAAGTCATAAAAGGACGTAACCGTTTACAATTTCTTAAAATATCTAAAATTACTATTCATTTATTCTTTAAATATCACCAATTTGACAAAGTTGACATCTTTCTTCTCCTCCATTCTTCCATGGCCGTAGCCTTCACTTCCACCATGGATGTGGTTTTCTTTTCTTCGTTTCTCGACGGATCGGCTTGATTTCGGTTGCGTTGGATTGGTAGGGACGAGGGCTACCTATCCAACCTACCTTTTTGAAGTTTCCCGTTCTCTAAGGGAAGTCCAAAAAAGTAAGTTTTCAAAACTTTTTAGGTGGTTTTGTTCGTTTTAGATTATAAATGAGTTTTGAAGTTGAAATCATGAATTTCTATCATGGAATTTGACGATTTTGAGCCCGGATTTTTGAAAAACACTATTCACCCGAAAACACTATTCATCCGAAATCACTATTCACCCGAAAATGCACACTTGTTCTCACCTTAGTTATGAGTTGTAATATGTTGTGCAATTGGTGAATTGTAGGTGCGATTGCTCGGTTGTTGTTTCGTGGGAATTGGAGACTTGTAGCAAATATTATTTGGCTAAGGTGAGAAAAGTTAGGATTTAAAGTAATTTTAGAAAGCAAATAAGTATGATGGTTTGTAGAATTGGAAACTAAGACTAGGATTCGAATCTAAGATAGAGGGTAGTGAGTTAGTGCCTTTAGGATTAGAGGTTAATCCTTTAAGTGAGAACTTAGGAGTTCTCAAGGAAAGTATTGAATCTTAGAAGATTCTAAGTTAGATTCGTTTCGAAGCTTAGGTTGGATAATTGGAAGTTAAAAGATCCAAACTTTTATATAGAACGGTTAATAGAACCTCGGATTATATTGGAAGTTTAGAATCCTGGGAGGTATAGGTTAATCGTTAAGATAGAATGTACTTGTATTAATGTAGCGGAGTTCGATTTACATATCGTTCGTCCGAGATGCTTATCTATTTTATTTTATGTCATTTACTTTATATCTTTTACTTTATGCTTGCATCAACTACTTGAATTCCGCACTTTATTTATTTACACTAAAACATATCATATTGCATCATGACATCTTGCATCATGGAAAAAAAGTGAGAATGAGAAAGATATGAATGGGAGAATGATGGGTCCTACGGGATAGACCACATTACCTTCATAGAAAAAGAATAGAGAATGAGAAAGATGTGAATGGGAGAATGATGGATCCTATGGGATAGACCACATTACCTTCACAGAAAGAAAAGAGAAAGTGAGAAAGAAAAGGAGGGAGAACGATGGATCCTACGGGATAGACCACGTTACCTTCTTCATGTATAAGGGCGTATGCGAATCCTACGGGATGCTCTCATGCATTCATGCTTATGATCAATGAGAAAGAGAATCGAGATGTTATATTATATGCAAAGTTATTTATTTTTCTTATTTTATGTCATAACAAGTTAATTGGATGAGGATTGACTACGAGAGTTAGTAATATCATCCTTTAGAGAGTATAAAATGAATTACCTAGAGTTGGAGGACTTTAGGAGTAGATTGTGTCAGATTATTTGGACACGAATCGGAAATACGAGTTTGAGGTCTATCCTTACTTTTTATTCTTATTATTCTCACTGGGCTTAAGTTGTTAGCTCATGATATTACAAAAATTTCAGGTAATGCCCTGGCTAGAGGTCGAAGGAGAGGAGATGGTGCTGCATGATCGAGGGATGAAGACTTTGAGATGGACTAGGTGGTTGTAAAAATCCATGTACATGGTTTCGTGAATTTTATATAATTTTGGAGTTGCATATTTGTAAATGGCTCTTAAGAGCTTTTGTCTTTACTTTTATGTTTATAAATCATTTTGAACTCCTGATAGGAACTTAATGTTCCTTGTGTATTTTAGATTTTGAAATTAAGATGTAAACATGGTTTGGCTAGCCAATTTTTAAACATAAACACGCCATTTTTCTTAAAATATGAAGACTTCCGCTGTGTTTTCTACTTTAAATTATTTAAAAGTGACGGGTCGTCACACTCAGTCAAGATAATTTCATATACATTATTTGACCTTGCATCAATGGCATTATTTGCCTTGGAATTAGCACCGGAAATCATGTCTTAGATGATATTGCCTTATGGAATGTTGCAACTGGAGAGTACCATATATTCCCTAAATTGCAATTATCTATTCCACCAAAGGCCTATTTAACAACTTGTACCGCAGGTATAGGATTTGGTTGGGTTCCTGAGACTAATGAGTACAAAGTGGTCATGTCTATTGACTTTTGGGAGGATAACAACTACCATCATGATTGCATCCCTTATTATGGTGATCGACCACTATTCTTTGTGTATACTCTAGGTACAGATTCTTGGAAGACTCTTAATTTAGAAATCCAATATTATGCTTGTCATATAGAAAGTGCACCACCAAACAGCTCACAAATTTATGTTAATGGAGTTTGTTATTGGGTACATGAAGCACTTGATGGAATGTATTACATCCTTTCATTTCACGTAAGAGATGAGGTTTTTAGGAGCCTTCCAATGCCTGATATTGAAAATCCGAATCGTGGTTATCTTTGTCTTACTTTACATATGCTAGATATGGCTACATTGCATTGCTACATACACAATTCGATGCTGAAAGTTCTCCTTTTTTGTTTGATATTTGGGTGATGGACGAATCATGGACCAAGAATTTCACGATTGAACCACTCAATATTTGTGACAGACTCGGAATTGTGAAAGATGAGTTGTTTTTGAAGGATAAAAGTGGACATTTATTATCCATCAATATATATTTTCAAGAATAAAAGATCTTGGTAAAAAAAGGGAGTGAATCCCTTATTCAAGTTATATAATATGTGGAAAGCTTGGTCCCGTTAAAAATACTATAATAATTTTAGTGTATTGTCCAAATATTTTTCTTCAATAATATTTTTGAGTATTTTGTTTTGGAAGATAGTGACAATTGAATGTAATTATATTCTGGCATAATAACTTGTACTCGATATATATTTTGGTATTTGGTTAATGTTGAAATTGGTTTTTGTAAGTTGTCATTCCTTTCTATTGTTGATTGATGTCTCTAACATCATATATTAAATAGGTGAATACATTTAGAATTAATTTTGAAAGAATGTTCTTTACATCATCGAGACAATGACAAATTTGAGATATCAGATCTTTTAGAGTCTAAATTTAAATTCTCACATATTTAAAATATTCAAGGAAATATACATATAAAAATGTAGGTGATATAATGGAATGAAAATATACAAGGTACCAAGTAGAAAGGAATATATATAGGGATAAAATATGCAACTCCATTAAGAAATGTTACAAGGCATAACTTGTTAAGATTCTTATTTATTTACAAAAGGAATGAAACAAACTCACACAATCTTTCCTTATGAAATGGAGTGGTGGCTTATTTTCCTACATTTTTCTTCAAGAATTTTCTTTGTTTTTCAGATCACGCGTGCAATTGACTTTTCTCTAATCTTTAATATGAATAATAAAAAAAAAGCTAAATATCATATTATTATTTACATGATTTTATTACCATATATTCTTTTCATAAAAAAGAAAAAAAATATTTATTAATTTTTTGATATTGCAGTATACAATAATGATAATGAATAGATTATAAAAAAATTCATTCAAAATAAATTTTAAAAAAAAATGTTTAATTTACTTAGATTCATTGATGATGGAGAACATATATATGTTTAACACAAAATTGAAGTTTGAACAAAACGAAGGGCATTCAAAAAGTGAAACGTTCGGTTAGGGCCAACCTTTAATATTTTGTAGTATCAATATTTTTTGTATTATTCTTTAATTTGATTTGTTAATCAGTTTCTTACAAAAGAATGTTATTTTTTTTTATATATATAATATAAATTTTTTATGATGAATACCTCAAAATAAGAGTATTTTTTTTACATACCTAATAGTTATTTAAAAAAATATGTATATTCTTAAATTAATTAACTTTTTTTAATCTATTTTATGTACAAAGAATTGTACCTCTCACATAGTTTTTTGTTATAAAAAATTCTAACATAAATTGTAAATGTTGCATGCCACGCTAAAATTAAGTATGGGTCCACCAATTTATATAGCTACTAAATTTAAGTATAATTGATATAAATTTGGGTAAAATACCATTTTGGTCCCTGGTCTTTCACTCAGATTTTATTTTCGTCCCTAAACTTTCAAAAGTTACATTTTTCATCCCTAAACTTTACGATTCGTTCCATATGACATATAATAGATGACGTGACATCATAATAAATATACAATAAGGTTAAATGACGTGAAAAAACGAATATACAATGAGATTTAAGACTGGAATTACGGAGAAAAAGATGAGATTAACCTTCCTTTATATCGGGCAGTTCATAAATTTCTTTACTTTTAGTATTTCGGTTTTTTGTCACTCACAAAATTTTTTATAGTTTTTTTTTCTTGTAATTTTTATTTATTTATTTTTCAACTAAGGATTATTTTATAGAAGGGCCAAAACTATTCTCACCTGATCTTTATTTTCTTAGGAACGACCCTGCTAAGGTTTAAATTGAAGTTATTAGAGGAAAAAAAAAGAGAAGCATAAAGACATCCATAAAAATCAAGAAATAGAATATAGAAAGACAAAAATATTTAAAATGATATTTCTCACTTATTATTTTTTTAATATGATATTAGAGGAGAGAAGAACAATAATATGATCCTCTCATTGTCATTATGATAAAAAAATTTATTGATTTATATATAGTAGAAATACCGATAGCATGAGGATAATTGTGAGGGGCAGTTTGTCAGGTGGTGACCTACTTGATCTAGGCACACACTTATCTCAGTCAGTAACTTATTATGCTTTTGAAGATCAGCTTTACAACGTAAGCTGACATCAAATCCAAAAGCTTTTCTAATATCTTTGTAAATGCTGATAGCTTATTGTTTTAGTTGCTAATAAGTAGTTAGTTAGTTAATTTTACAAATTAAGCTTCTTGTATAAAGGTTGTTTTAGACCTTGTAAGATAGATGTAACGTCCCGTTACTTTTAGAGGTAAAATTTTTATTTTATTTTATTAATTTATTATTATTTTTATTTATTTAAAGCTTTTAAAATTAGTTAAAATTAGTAATTTCAGTTTTATTAGTTATTTCCGTCCGAAAATCCTTTTTATCTTTTTAATTCGTTTCGGTGACTCTAATAATTATTAACGGGCCAATTAATAATTATTAGACACCTTTAAATTTATTTAAGACCGTCGGTTTTCATTTTATAAGCAAAAGGTCGAAAAGGGCAAAACCGTAATTTCGCAAACCCTAAAATATCTAGATATTTCTTTTGTAAATATCTTCTTTATCTTAACACTTAAGCAAAATTCATCTTCATCTTCTTCTCCTTCTCCTTCCTTTTCTTCCACACATGGGCATCCATGGATGAGAAGAAAAATTCTTGCTTTTCTTCGTTTCTCATTCGTTTCTCGATGGATCGGCTTTATTTTGGTTGCGTTGGATTGTTTGGGATGAGGCCTATCTACCCCACCTAACCTTTTGGCGTTTCCCGTTCTCTAAACAAAACCCTAAAAAGTAAGTTTTCAAGACTTTTTAATATGGTTTTGTTCGTTTTTTATTGTAAATGAGTTTTGAAGTTGAAATCATGAATGGTTATCATGGAATTTGACGATTTTGAACCCGGATTTTCGAAAAACACTATTCACGTGAAATCACTATTCATCCGAAATAACTATTCATCCGAAAATGCAAACTTGTTCTCATATTAGATATGAGTTGTAATATGTTGTGCAATTGATGAATTGTAGGTGCGATTGCTCGGTTGTTGAATTGTGGGAAATCGGAGTTTTGGACCAAAACTAATTTGGATAAGGTGAGTTTAAAATGGTTGTGATTACTTTTATGCTTTCAAATTACTTGACGATTATGTTCGATCGAAGTTAAGAGGGTTATTAGATTTTAGAACTTTTCCAAGAATGCTTGTTATTTGGGAGTTAAGGAAAGTGCATAAGGAATTTAGTTAAGTTTGGTTGTTGTTTAAAGTAAGATGTTATTGGTGAAATTCCTGATAACCGATATGGTGAAATTCCGATAACCGATATGGTGAAATTCCTGATAACCGATATGGTGAAATTCCTGATAACCGATATGGTGAAATTCCTGATAAGCGATATGGTGAAATTCCTGATAACCGATATGGTGAAATTCCTGATAACCGATATGGTGAAATTCCTGATAACCGATATGGTGAAATTCCTGATAACCGATATGGTGAAAGTCCTGATAACCGATGTGGTGAAAGTTACGAGATTAGACTACTTGAAAGAAATGGAATGGTTTGTGATTGGTGACTTGCATATTATCGTTATGCACGGATGTCACCAGAATGATTATGATTGGTGACAAGTGGTCACCAGGATGAAATGAGAAATTTACTTTGTCATTTACTTTGTTATTTACTTTGTTATTTACTTTGTTATTTACTTTGTTATTTACTTTGTTATTTACTTTGTCATTTACTTTGTTATTTACTTTGTTAATTACTTTGTCAATTACTTTGTTATTTACTTTGTTATTTACTTTGTTATTTACTTTGTCATTTACTTTGTTAAGCACTAGTACCTACTTTATTTTACGAGCTTGAATATTTACTTTCCGAATTTACGAGTTAGTAGAATGGTTTGATCTATTTATGAAAAGTACTTCGGAATATTGAATGGTTAGTGCAAGAGTACTTAGATTTATTTGGACACATTCTCCGATATGGAATTTGGTTCATAAAAGTGCTTGCATCCATCTTATTCTCACTAGCATTGTTTGCTAATGGTGCTACACCACTTTATTTTCAGGTAATACTCGTGGTAGAGACGAGGTCGTGGAGGTGGTGCTGCGTGATCTCGAGTGAATGCTTATGGACATTTGTTATTTACATTTTGGGAATGCTATATATACATATAAACTTGAAATAAAGTCTTAAAACTTGTATTTTGTGGCTCATGAGAGCCTAAAGTCGGTTGTATGTATATTTTGAGTTTACTTTCTCTGATTTGAGTATATTCTAGAGTAGGAATATATGTGATTAAAATTCTCTGAGATGTGTTCTTAAAAAACAGGTTTAGGGAGTTCGTATTTTAAACGGATCCACGCCAAATTTTTGTAAAAAAATAAGTCTTCCGCTGTTTTACTTCTGATTTAAAGATTTGTGAAAATTCGAGTCTTTACAATAGATTTCTTCAATTCAAATAAAAGTTTGTTTTTCTCTCAGTTTTTTTCGTTTCTTGTTCTTCTCTGTGATTTTTGCAAGATTGAGCTAGAGTCTTTAATTCAATTTGCTTAGTTGTAGTAGAGGTGTATGATAGAAGAGAGGTTCCTATTGTTAACAAATGGTATAAGAGCTGTGTTTGAATTAAGAAGAATCTATTACTCAAGTTTATGCGATATTTTCTTGATTGCCCGTGATCCAAGAAGAGAATCAGAGAATTTGGAAGAGTGCTTTAATGGCTGCCAAGTTCAAAATTGAACATTTCAATGGGAAATGAGATTTTGGTTCGTGGAAGAAGAAAATAAGGGCGTTAATTGTTCAGAAAAAGGTAGTTAAAGCCTTAGACGATCCAATGACTGAAACTGCATATAGTTTGATTATACTATATCTCTTAGATAATGTTCTCAGACAAGTCAATGATGAAGATACTGTTTCAAAGCTGTGGGAGAAATTAAAGAACCCGTGTCAGGCCAAAACTTTATCAAACAAAATTTACTTGAATGAGCAATTCTTTGGTTTTCGTATGGATTCATTCAAAGGTTTGGAGGATAATCTGGATGAATTCAATAGAATCTGTATGGATCTTGTAAATATTGGTGAAAAATTGGATGACGAAAACAACGTTGTTATTCTTCTCAATTCTTTACCAAAAGGTTTGAAAGAAATCAAGACTGCCATTAAATCTAACAGAGACAATCTCACATTTGAATTAGTGTTGGATCCTTTGAGATCAAAGGAACTAGAGATGAAGAGTGAAAAGAAAGAATCGGAAGCTTTAATGGTTCAAGGAAGACAAGAATCAAGAATTGGCAAGAATGATAAGCAAAACAAAGCACAATCTAAATCAAAGGGAAAAAACTATAAATATTTTCACTGCAAAAAGGAAGGCCACCTGAGAAGGAATTGTTTTCTTCTAAAGAAGCAAGGCAACAATGGTGGAAAGAAGCAGCAGAAAGAAGAAGACCAAGATTCAGCTAATGTTCTTGAAGGGTATGACTCAGCTGAAGTGTTAATGGTCTTATAATCCAATCTGGATGATGAAAGGGTGTTAGATTTTGGCTATTTGTACCATATGACTTCACATTCACAATATTTGACAGATCTTAAGCCTCTAGATGGTGGAAACATGAAGGTGGGAAATAATCAACCTTGCAGTGTAAAGAGGATAGGTTCAATTTGATTGAAACTCAACGATGGAATGGAACGAATTCTCCCATATGTGAGATATGTTAAGCCTATCACGAAATCTGATCTCCCTAGGGACCCTTGATTCTGCTGCCTACACAGGAATTATGAAAGTGTACAAAGGCTCATTACTGAAATTGAAATGAACAATGAGAAATGGCTTTTATTTTCTTTAGGGAAGTACTGTAATAGGAGAATCAAATGTTGTTTATGAGAAGAGTCTAAAAGAAACTGATTTATGGTATAAAAGAATGGCTTATATCAATGAAAGAGGGCTCGAACAACTACACAATCAAAGGCTGCTAGGAAAAGAAAGGATGTCTGATTTACCTTTCTGTGAACATTGCACCTTTGGGAAATCTACGAGAGTGCGGTTTGGCAAAGGTGTTCATAATACTGATGGCATCTTGGAATACATTCACTGAGACATATGGGGACCAGTAAAAATAGAGACTCATGGAGGCAGTAGGTACTTCTTATCCATTGTTGATGACTATTCCAAACAATTATGGGTGAATTTATTGAAGAACAAAGCTGAAGTTTTCCCAGAATTCTTAAAGTGGAAGAAACTGATTGAGAATCAGAAAGGGAAGTGTATAAAGACTTTGAGGACTGACAAGAGTTTAGAATTTCTAAGTAAGGAATTCAAGAAGATGTGTAGTGTGAAGCTGGAATTCGAAGACATCTTACAAGGACTCACACCCCACATCAAAACAGTTTGGCTGAGAGGTTCAATAAAACACTTTTGGATAGGATGAGAGCTATGTTATCTGATGATAATCTACCTAAGTCTTTCTTGGGTGAATCTCTCTACACAACAACTTATGTCATTAACAGAAGCCCTTCATCAGCCTTGAAATTCAAAACACCTGGGAGCTGCAACAATTAGATGTCAACACTGCATTTCTAAATGGAACTTTGGAGAAATAAATTTAAATGATCAGCCAGTAAATTTTGAAAAACCTAGAAAAGAAGATCCATTATGTCATCTAAACAAATCTATATATCGTTTGAAGAGATCCCCCAGGTAATGGAACAGAAGGTTTGATGTGTTTGTTGTGAACAAGGGATTTAAAAGAAGTAAATTTGATAGTTGTGTGTATGTTAAGAGTGTGTCTGAAAACATATCAGTCCTATTATTACTTGATGTGGATGATATGTTACTAGCCTCATTTGATTTGGGTAAAATTGAAAGGACAAAAGAAATTTTGAACAGTGAGTTTCAAATGAAAGATCTTGGCAATGCTAGCAAGATACTTGGGATAGAAATCTTCAGAGATAGAAGGAAGGGAAAAATGATGATAACTCAGAAGGGTTATTTTAGGGGTCTGATTTGAAGATTCAACATGTTAACCTCTAGACCAGTCAAAACCCCGTTAGCATCACATTTCAAGCTATCTGCTAAACAAGCTCCTGAAAATGATGAAGAAAGGGAGGTAATGAAGCACACATCATACTCCAATGTTGTAGATTGCTTGATGTATGGCATGATATGTACTCGACCTCACCTTACTCATGCAGCTAGTGTAGTTAGTCGATTTATGTGAAATCCAGCCAAAGCTCACTAGGAAGCTATGAAATGATTGTTGAGGTATGTGAAGGGTACAATTAATAAGGGTCTAGAATTTACCTCTTCAAATGTCGATTTAGAGTGGCTAGTTGGCTATACTAATTCTGACTATCCTGGTGACTTAGACAAGAGGATATCTTTAATAGGATATGTGTTTGGAAATACCATCAGTTGGAGATCAAGTTTACGGACAGTTGTAGCTTTGTCAAGTACTGAAGCTGAATATATGGCTTTATATGATTCAGTAAAAGAGGTTGTATAGTTAAAGGGCATCACTAAAGACATGTTGTCTAAAAATGGTATTGCCAAAGTGCCTTAGCACTATCGAATAATCCCACTTTCCATGATAGCATAAAGCACATAGATGTGAGATTCCATTATGTGCGTGAGATGATCAAATAAGAGAATGTAAATGTTGAGATGATCAAATAAGAGAATGTAAATGTTGAGAAGATCAAGACAGACGTAAATCCTCCTGATATGCTGACCAAATCTCTTCTAAACAAGCGTTTTGATCTGCTATGTGATTTGCTGAAGCTTGGAATTGGTTAAGTATAAATGATAATAAGAGTTTGAAGCTTGAAACCTTGATTGTTCAGATTGTATTGTTAAATCAATAAGTGTCAAGAGGGTGATTTGTAAATGCTGACATCTTATTGTTTTAGTTGTTAATAAGAAGTTAGTTTGTTAGTTTTGCAAATTAAGTTTCTTGTATAAAGGTTGTTTTAGACCTTGTAAGAGTGACTTCTTCAATTCAAATAAAAGTTCGTTTTTCTCTCAGCTATTTTCGTTTCTTGTTCCTCTCTGTGATTCTTGCACAATTGAGCTAGATTCTTTGATTCAATTTGCTTAGTTATAGTAGAGGTGTTGTAACAACCCAGTTTTTTCGCTAAGAGCATTTTTTCCTTTTCACCAATTTTGATCCAAACAACGTTATTTTTAGTTCATATTAATCGTCACGTCGTTACAAGTTCAATGCAATTGACCGTTTTTAAATCCGAGTCCTGAGTAAAAAGTTACGATCTGATTACCTATTTTACCCTTTTTATTGTTGTTTTCTTAAGGGGCATTGTGGTCTTTCGGGCAAGCTATCATATGTATATTTTATGCTCAAAACTCTAGACTCAATTTTTTTTTCTCCAAATTTTTTAACATATCTCTCTTCAACAGCCGTGAACAACTTTCTTCATCGGAGTTGTCGATTCAATCATCTATTTTCCTTCATTCCTTCGAGGTAATTGGAGTTTCCTCAGTACTACTTTGTTTACATCGATCCAAGATCAAGAATATACTTTCTTTCGCTATCGTTTCTTTCGATTTCAGAGTCGCCAGAGTTCGTGTTTATCTCAACAGAAAATCACGGAAAAATACCATTCAACCCCATTGTTTCTTAGGTATTTTTTCATTTGAATTGTTTTAAGATCGTTTCATTGTCAACCTCGAGTAAATTTCAAGCTAAACTCTACTTGTTTTCATTGTTTTTGTTGGATTTTCTTCTCGCCGGAAACTAAAATTCCTCGCCAGTTTCTAGAACTTGTGGCCGCCGCATCTTCGAGTTTCAGGTCGTTATTGATTGAGTTTTTCATCACACTTTGATCTCTAGCACATTTCAATCTTAACCCATGAGTTTCCTCGTCGTTTCGTGCTCAGATTACATCGTCAGGTTGATAGGTAAATGAAGAACATTGAATTTTTTTTTAAAAGCCTACTGCGTCTTGTTGGAGAAGAAGTGGTCCAGTTCGACCGGCTGGGCTGGTTCAATTGAACCAATTCAGCTGGTCCAACTGGTTCAGGGGCTAATTTGGCTTAATTTGAATCTGTTTTCATCCTTTAGTCCGGTTCTCATTAAATTAACTTCAAATTAATATTATTACAGGCCCCGGGCATTTTAGGATTATTCTTGGGTTTGTTTTGAGGTCGTTTGCTAGTTCGATTTGCAATTAAGGTAAGTTAATTCCTACTTAGAAGTTTAAATTGAATTATTTGGTTTGCTTGTTTTATAGTAGAATTATTTGGGTGATTTTGGGAGATGTTTTATTGACTTAAAATATTATTATATGTTTAGTATGACTTGTTTGTACGTGACTTTTATATTATTTATTTATTATGTTTGAGAATTTGATAGGTGAATAGTTAGTTCCCCTAGATGTTATAACTCGAGATAAACATAATAAACACCTATTAAATTTGTAGAGTGGGATGCTATGACACGTATCATGAGTGGCCTTATACCCCACTATGATCATATTTTCAAGCGCATATCATGTCATGCAAATTTAATAACGAGTGCTATGGCACGTATCATGAGTTGCCTTATACCCCACTATGATCATATTTTCAAGCGCATAGCATGGCACGAATTACAAATTTAATAATGGTTGCTATGACATGTATCATGAGTGGCCTTACACCCCACTATGATAATATTTTCAAGCGCATAGTGTGCATGCATCACTTGTAGTCGCATATTCTGCGGTGATACCTATATACAAGTTTAATAATAACAAAGAGATGACATAGGCTAAGTACCTACTAATTATTGATAAATGGTGGAATTGGACGAGTATCCATAAGTTATTATAATTCTAAGATGATTTTGAATTTGATTTACTTATTTGAGTTGAGATTTAATCTACTGAGCTAAAAACTCACGGTATTCGAATGCCTTGCAAATTTTTATTTTGCAGGTAACATTATTAATGATGGTGTTTATGGCAAGTGACGAGGATGACGCTACACTTGGAGTCCCTTAGGATATGTCATTCATTCATTTTATTTTATTTTGGGATATTTTATTTAAATGACTAGTTTGTCAATTTATTTATGGATTATCATTTTTGTTTATTTTATATGTTTTATTCTTTAAATTGGCGCCATAAACAAATGTTTTTTTTTATCATTTGAATAAACGCTTCCGCATTTAATTTGTTTTCACTCTGATTTAATTATGTTTTAAATGAGTCATAATTTATTTATGGTTGTTTTGTGGTCGTTACAAGTGTATGATAGAAGAGAGGTTCATGTTTTAACAATATTTGAACGCGGGTTTCAGAGACTGTGGTGTGACGGTAGGTTAACGAATATTGGCTAGTTCGAGAAACACTTAACAAATAAACATGATCCTTTTTTAAGATGAGTGATATGTTGAAGTATTGATATTGGTTACACTACAAGAAAACTATCAATTTGCGACTATAATTTTGCGACCAGAACATGAGGTAGCTTTTTTCGACTTAACGAGTCGCAAAAGTAAGCGTTGACCAAAAGCTACCATTTGGTCAAAAAAATTGTGACCAAAATGCGACCGGAGTATTTAAATAGACGTAAAAAAACGCGCGAATTATGGCGTCAAGTTTAAGACCGTATGGTCGTAAATATTTACGACCATCCGGTTATAAAAAAATGACCCACACATTATTAGTCACAACATTTGGCGCGAATGTAGAATTACGACCAGTTGGTTGTAAATATATTTCGACTAGGAGGTCGCATTAAAGCGACTCTCCATTATCCCAGTCACTTTTTTTTGGAGGGAAATACCATGAGATCAATTACGACCAAGTGGTCGTAAATAGGCCACTATTTGGTCTCAAGAAATGGAGGGAATATTACTTACCTTCCCGCTAATTTTTGTGATGACTTGGTCGCAAAATGACAGATTAACCCTCTATAAAAGGCACTTCCATACATAGTTTATCAACACAAAAAAATGACAGAGTAGATGTACATTTGTTTAATTGAGGGTTTTTTTGAACGATGAATTCGTTGCAGGGGTTCATCAATTTATTGAGCTCTGCATGGAAACTGGGTATTATGAAAAAGATGGTCAGAAACTACGATGTCCATGCAGAAAATGTGACAACATAAAAATCATATCGGTTCTTGATTTGAAAAAGCATCTTTATAGTCAGGGTTTTGTGCCAAATTATTATCATTGGGTGTACTAAGGTGAAACGAAGGAAATGTTTGACGCTGCTATACAGGAATCTCGACAGTACGAAGGAAGCGGCTCGAATGTTAACAGTGCAGTCCATATTGAAGAAAACCAGTTCGATCAAATGCAGCAGATGATAATGGATGGTGCAGGGTATGATAATGAAATTAATCGCGAAAGAGAAGATGAAGAACAAACTTTCGTTGAGGAGGAAATGAATCCAGAAGCACGTAAGATGCATGAGATGCTGACCACAGCTAGTCGACCGTTGTATGAAGGATATGGGGTTAGCCAACTTGCTGCAACTACGAAACTTTTAAATATAAAAGCGCAGTACCATATACCAGTTAGAGGATTTGATTCAATTGCATCATGGTTTCGTCGATGTGCTCCTCCAAAAAACACACTGCTAGAGAGTTTGTACAACACGAAGAAGCTAGTGGAGGGTCTCGGTTTCTTTGTTTATTAGTTTTCGTAATTGCTTACTTATTCATAATCTATAGTTAAGTAAACTATACATTCTCTCATCCTCTTAAAGGATGGAGTACGACCGGAAAATATGCATGTCCACATTGCATGCTTGACACAAAGGCATTTTCTCTAAGACACAGTCGAAAAACTTGTTGGTTCGATTGTCACAGAAGATTTCTACCTTAGAATTATTCATTTTGTGCTAAAAATAGTGACTGAAAGAAAGGTCGACGTGAAGGAAAAGAGATACCACCGAAAATGTTTAGCAGGTGACAAATTCTTCACGATATAGATGCCCTAGGCATGCAGAAGATTACATGTGAAGGTGCAGAGAATGCAAACAAGTTTGCTGGGAAAAACACCGGATGGAAGAAACGGGGTATTTTTTGGGATCTACCATATTAGGAAGATCTATTAATCAGACATAACTTGGATGTAATGCATATTGAGAAGAATTTCTTTGACAATGTTTTCAATACTATTCTGAACGTTTCGGGAAAAACAAAGGACAATCTGAAGGCACGTTATGATATCCGAGAGATATGTCATCGCCCTGAGTTGGAGCCTGATGCTAATGATCATTACGCTAAAACGAAATACATGTTGACCATGGAGGAAAAAAAGACATTATTTGAGTGGATAGGATCAATTAAATTCCTAGACGGATACGTTTCCAATCTCAGTCGATGTATAGACAGCCAGAAACATATAATGTTCGGGATGAAAAGTCACGATTGTCATGTATTCATGCAACGATTGATGTCGGTCGTGTTCAGGACATTTCTAGAGCATAAACATTGGGAGCCGCTAGCGCAGTTGAGTGTTTTTTTAGGGACTTGACTTGTACTGAATTGACCGACGCAACTGTTGCATCAATGAGTTCGGAGATTACTGTTATCAATTGTAAGTTAGAGCGAATGTTCCCACCTGCCTTTTTTTGACTCAGTGGAGCATCTTCCAGTGCATCTTCCATATGAGGCATTCTTAGGAGGTCCAGTGCATTATTGTTGGATGTACCCATTTGAGAGGTAAAACACTCATAATATTAGTTACATACGCAATCAACCCATTAAATATTTAACGTATGTAATACACCGTATCGACAGGTACTTACGTCGGTTGAAGAAGATGATCGGAAATAGATCACGAGTAGAAGGATCTATCAATAATACGTACCTTACGCAAGAGACTACCACATTTTGCTCCTACTATTTTGATCAACATATTGCACAACAGTATCGATCGATGAAGCGAAATGTTGTTGAAAATTTACTAGAAGGTGTTGATGTAAATGACTTGTCCATATTTACAGAGGCTGGCATGACTGTTGGTAAAAGTGTGCGGAGGCCGTTGACCGAACGTACGTGTTATGCAACTGCACCGAAGTGGAGCCATACATAGAGTACGTTTTTTTTATGATGTTCATAGTTTAAAAAAATTTGAACTATTTCAAACAGTTGTTAACTTACGTATATCATATAGATTGTTTCTAAACCTATATGTTTGAATGGTTCGGCCTGATCTTACATCCGCTGATGAGGGATCAATGATTGAAAAAGAGTTTCGTTCTTGGTTCTCTACATACGTGTGTTTTTGGGTAATGTATCAAATTTATTTTGTAATATATATTGCACTTATTGAATTTACCTTTTACAATATATGTGATTACAGGTTGACTCACCTACATTACCAGTATCTGATCCTCGCATTATTTATTTGGCAAAAGGACCTGCACGAGTTGCAAGATCATATACTGGCTATGTTGGTAATGGGTACAGATTTCAAACGAAGGTGCATTCAGCTAACAGAGCAACGAACAATAGTGGGGTCTGCATAAAGGGTCAAGTGTTTGTCACCAATGAAGACGATTATTTCGGAGTAATAGACGAGATTATTGAGATTCAATACGCAAGTCCAACTCTAAAACGCATTATTCTGTTTAACTGCATGTGGTTCGAGACAACGAGATGAGGCGAAATTTGTAAACTGTCTCATTTACAGATCGTGGAGGTTAATAAGTCTAAACATATGCGCACAGATGATAGGTTTTCATTGGCTTCACAAGCGATTCAAGTTTATTATCTAAACTATCCATGTAATAGACGTGATCTGACAGATTGGTTAGTTTTTTGTAAAGTAAATCCGTCCCATGTAGAAGAAGGTATCTTTAATAAGAACATTACAGAGTACAGTGCTTTCCAGGAAGACGATATAAGATTGCGTGCAATTGACTACGGTCAGAACGCTAGTACTGTTAGACCACTGAATGATGGAACGATGACATTGCAGGATAATACAAATATTCCAAATGATCGTGATCATGATACTTCACAAGATGAAACAATTGAAGAAACTGAAGTAGAATCTAAGGATGCGCTTGAAGGAGGACGAGAAGACACAGCGGATTAATTATTTTTCTTTTAATTGCTGCATTAAAAAAAATAGTTATAAATACGACCATATGGTCGTAAAGAAATTAGTTTAAATGCGACCAGCTGGTCGTAATATTCAATTAAAAAACATTTTAAAAAAATCAGTTATAAATACGACCATATGGTCGTAAAAAATTACAGTTGTTATATTTTTTTATTTTCCCCGTGGAAATTGCAACCGAATGGTCGTAATGTTAACCCAGGAAAGTAAAAAAAAATTAAAATATAATACGACTAGATGGTCGCATTTGTATATATTTGCGACCATCTAGTCGTAATATTTAGCGGCAATTTTGAATTTTTACCAAATTTATGGCGGTGATTTTGACTATTACGACCCTGTGGTCGCAATTTGCAATAATTACATATTCATATTTACTACCCGGATGGTCGTAATTGACTGCACGCACGACTCCCTAGATTCAATCATAATTACTATTTGCGACCATCTGGTCGGAAAATATTAAATTAAAAGGGCAAAACGGATTCTCCCCCTCCTCATTCTCTTTTTCCTTTCTTTTCTTTCCTTTTCCTTTCTTTTCTTAACTATTCTGTTCCGTTTTTCCCCTCCCCCGTTCCCTTATATCTCGTTCCCTCGAATACCGTTTCTTTATATTCCATTCCCTCAACGCTCGTTTTCTCAAATCCCGCGATTTCCTTTCGTCCATAAAAGAAACGGTTAGTTATCTAAACTTTCTTTTTAAAAGTTCGTTTAAATTTTTAATTCGGTGAATTAGGCTCGGTTAGGTTATGTTCTTAGTTTGTCTAATTAGTTTAGTTGATTAGTTTAGTTAAATTAGTTTAGTTAATTAGTTTAAATTAGATTAGTTTATAATTTAGGGTTTAAATTATATTAATATTATTAGATTAGTTTTAATTTAGGGTTTATATTATATTAATATTGTTAGTGTTAATGTATATACTTTAATTTATCTACATTAGTTTAGTTTAGTTCATTTAGTTTAATTAGTAATTTAATTATAGTTTTGTTAGAATTTATGTATTTAGAATAGTTTACATAAATTTTAATTAGTATAATTTAATTTAGTTAGATTAGATTAGTTTACTCAAATTATATTACATTAGTTTTAGTTAGATTAATTTTAATTAGATTAGTTTAATTATATTAGTTTTAGTTTAGGGTTTATTATAGTTTAAATTATTTAAGTTAGTGTGTAATTATAGATTAAAATTTACAATATTTTTAGATTAATGCAAATAGAATTATATTAGTTTACGTAGATATTTGAATACATGTAGTATTATTTTTACAACTGAGCAGACAAAAAAATGACGGGTGCACGACATCCTCCGCAATGGCGATGATGATGCGTTTGTTACTCGCACACCCACAGCGGAGGAGTTAGACGAGCTGCTCGTACAGCACGAGGCCCCAGCTCCATATACAATAGTACCCGAGACACAGCTCGGGACTCCGCCTGCAGCACATGACACACCTGAGACATCTTGAGGTGCTTCCAGTTCAGCTTCGGGATCAGCTTCAAGGTCTAGTTCTGGTCCAGCAGTCCCGCCACCCACCCATGCTCGTGATCCATCATTACTTCGAATCAAGGGAGATGAGTAAGTAACCCGTATGCGTAAACTTATATTCTTTTATATGAAATCTAATTATATTTCTCATTATTGTTTTTTTTTATGAGTATCAGATTACAGCCGCATAAAACCATTTCGAAACGATTTTGAGAGGTGCTTCAAAGTGGTCCTCTTCCCAGCAAGTTTTGCTGGACGAAGATTCCATACCCTGAGAAGACAAGGTTGTATGACAATTGGAAGGTAAAGAATATTTCGTTATGTATCTTATATCTTTGTTTGTTTTCACAACTTATTAATGTAAATTTTGTTTTACGTATTTTATATATTTGTAGGGTTTAGATGTGACGGATCATAGGTTGTTTCCCCTATGGGATAAACACATGCAAACCCGATATAAAGACATTCTCTATCTGGCGCAGAAGAAGAACGCAGTGAATCGCCCCGTCTAGATGAGTGAGGAGGAACACGCCCGGCTTCTGACGAGCATGCTCAGTGAGGCTGCAGTCAGACTATCTTCAAGGAACCGGTGTAACCGTTTGGTCAACCCTACTCTCCACACTGCCGAGGCCCGTCCTCACGATGAGCACCATCATCTTTTGGTAAGTCCGCTATGTACAATTTCTTTTCTTATTCTAATTAATTAATAATTTTAGTTTAAATCTTTTACAATAATATACATTTGTTTCTTTTATGTTTTTTTAGGAAGAAAAGCTTGGATGTCCAGTCACACCCAATGAGTTACACTTAGTCCTTCACATAAAGAAGGACGGGACTATTGTGGACGACAAGACGCAAGCGTTTCAGGTAATGTTTACATTGTAATTTTCTATTTACTAAAATATATATTCTATCTAAAGTGTTTATGTTTTACTTCTAATTTGAACATAACTGCTTTAGGGACACATTGTCCCAGCGCTTGCCTTCTGAAGACTCCCAATCGACACAGGAGGATCGACATGAAGCATTTTTGGAAGCGGCAGGAGGCGTTCGGCCAGATGGATCTGTTCCTGGCCTTGGAACTTACGAGAAGCGTCTATACGCAGACGTACCTCGACTTGAGAGCAGCTCGCAGCTGCGTGAGGACGTCCAGCAGCTTCAATCATAGGTCTAGGAGATGCGTACTTCGGTCAGCAAGCAGGTCCAGCGCAAGTTGCAGCTGCTTTGGCTGCATTCTTTGCTTCCCATGGACTGAATGACCCCGACCCTTCATCTTCAGCGCCCCCTCCCCCGACCACCGCAGTAGTTTTTTCATTTACTTCCTTTTTTTGGTTGTATACGAATTATTTTGGTTTTTTTTATATATTTTATTCCTTTTTTTATAATAAATTATAATTCATAAATAATAATTAATTAAAATATAATAAAATAACTTTTAATTAATAATAATAAAAAAATTGAAATACTTACTACCCACGGGATCAGAAATATATAAATATTATTTTAAAAAAATAAAAAATACTAACATTTACGACCCTAGAGTAGCAAATATTGATACCCTAGGGTCGTAATGATGGGCCCAATTAAACGACCCCATGGAAGCAATATTTGCTACTCTATGGTCGTTTTATCTTGTCCATAATTACGACCAGAAGGTCGAAAATATTGCTACCATCTGGTCGTAATTATGGGCAATATAAAACGACCACAGAGTAGCAAATATTGCTACCATGGGGTCGTAATATTTATGGTTGACTTTTTTACAACCAAAAATAGTCTGGTCGTAATTTTATGACTTCGGGTTGCAAATTTTTCATAACGACCCACTTTTTGGCTACTATAGTTCTGGTCGCATTTGGGGTCATATTTTGGTCAATTACGACCAGCTGGATGGTCGTAATTTTCTGGTCGCAAATAGGCAGTTTTTTTATAGTGTTAGTTCTATGTACAGAAAGTCAGCTGTGAGCTTCCCATTCATGTTTTCAAAATCCAGTATTGGTTTCTTTGCAACCAAATTTAGCCAATATATGTTCATTGTCGGTTAGAGCTCAGTAATATGTGTTTTTTTTTTAATTAATGAAAAAGTTAAAATTTATAATAAATAAACAAGTATAGGATAAAATGATATTCTTTTTTGAAAAACTTACCAGGTTTAGATCGATTACGTTTGATCCAGGTGAACCAACGTACTTATTAGAGTTTCTATCCTATTGGATGGCCACAATCCATGGATTTGGGGATTATGATTGATCCAGAAGCAGACGTACTACTCAATGCTGGAGTGTTGGGAATTTAAAAGGTTTGTTAAATCCCTAAACTACCTAATTCCAAGAATGATGAATATTATTACAACGAAAAATAAATAAATAGGGCAGAAATAAACGACACCAGAGATTTATATAGGTTCCCAATTAGTACGTCCCGTCTTCTGCAGATTCCACTATGAAGTGGAAGATCACATCAATAAGACGAATAATAAAATTGTATAATTGCTCACAATTATATATAATCCCGAGAATCACTCAAACGGTTGCATACTCTCTATTTTCTCTCAATATGAACAAACCTCAAAAGAAAAAATTAAAAAGTCTTCTTTTTCCAACCCTTAAACCATCCACGTGTTGGGAATTTGAAGGGTTTGAAAATCCCTAAATACCCTAATTCAAGAACGATAAATAGAAACACAAAAAATAAAATAGTACAAGAGAAAACGACACCAGAGAATTTTTATCAGGTTCCTAATCTTTTCGTTCTATATTCTGCAAATTTGTAGGTTCTGCTATGAAGATGAAGAATATAATTGAGACGAAAAATAGAAGTTTACAATTGATATATATCTCCTTATTTTCTCTGAATAATAAAGAACAACCCAAATAAACTCAATATGATTTTTGTCCCAAAAACACCTATTGCCGCTCACGAAGAAGAAGAAAAAGCGCCTCAACCCTTATTTTTCTTTTCTCTCGCTTGACCAAATCACCAGCCGCATAAACATATTTATATAACGTTAAAAAGGAACATTCCACCGCCTCATCCATTTGATGAAATCCACTCCTGAAGCCCACAAAAAAACAATTACATATTTTATATATATATATATATATATATATATATATATATATATATATATTTGTCTTATTATATATTTTGGCTTTCATATATAAATGGGCTCAGTAGGCAAATAAGTATGGTTAATAATCATGGCCCAAAAAGCCAAAGTCTTCATTAAGCTTATAATTTGATTTGGATCCACCCAAACTTAACAATCTCCCACTTGGAGACAAATCAAACATCTTCAACTCCCATGCATGAGCAGCTTACCACTTGCTTGGAACACTAAGATTTCAAATTACAAACTCAAACTTATTTTCCAAACCATATACCTATTAGAATCCACTAACATAATTGGCCACTGCAATGCCACCGCTGTGAGCTATCTCCCAGGCATTGAAAGATACTCCAATCATTCCCACTCCATCTATGTGGCGGGGTCAACCACTTTACCAACTATCCGCCTCCAACAAACATTAGTAAAGAAATATTTCATAATATGCTTGACATTAGAATTCAAGCTAATTGCTTGATTAGAGATTCTATCTTTGATGCTTACACCCCATTTGACTCTTAAACTAGTCAAAAGTACCCTTAGGCAACATTACTAGTTCGCTATCTTGCTTGTCAATTGAGGCTATTTTCTGAGCGCTTCTAGATTCCCCCAACTGTTCGTCCTTGTGAACTGGTGGATTAGGATTTGACTGTCCTTTCCGCACTGTCGGCTTACCCCTCCCATTTGAGGAAACATGAACAGCTCTCCAAATTTGCACTTTACGTGTAGCAACCTTAACTTTGACAACATTCAAACGTGTCACATACAGAGTAAAGTGCTTGTAGCCTCTCGCCACTAATAAATATCCTCTAGTGAGTTTCCAAACCCCTCTGCTAAACTCACTTCGATAACCAGCCTTATCAAGTTGACCAGTAGAAATAATATTCAACTTGTAATTAAGAATTAACATGATGTTCCTCAATAGTAGCCTGCATTCTGTACCAGTTTCCAAACTTACATCTCTAATGCCAACTGCTTTAGAGAAATTTTTGTGCCACATTTTCACTAAGCCAAACTCGTTTGAAGTAAAAGATGAGAACAATTGTTTGTTTGAAGTAATATGAAAAGAAGAGACACTATCTACAACCCAGTCTCTCATCGACATTAAAACTCTCATCAACACAGAAAAGAGCATGTGTGACCATTGTTTCAGTTTTCTATAATCTTTTTTTTGTGACCCCTTCCTGTGGCAATAGTAACACTAAACCCCCTCGTTCCATGTACCTTTACCCTTGCATATATTACTTTGATTGCCTTTTCCTCTACCAGTATACAAAGCAGTACCACTGTCAAAGGTTATACTAGAACTCTTCAAGTGAATTTCTTCTGTAAGAGCAGCATCTATGATATTTGCAAAACAAAACTTCCCTCTTCCCTCAGAATTAGTGATAGTAGTGTTCATTGTAGACCAACTATCAAGATAAAGATGCTAAGAGTGTAACATCAACCATATCATCAGTCATTTGAAACTCTAAATCAATTAACTGATTTATTAGAATGTTGAATTTATTCTGATGATCATCTGCTAATGGTTCATCATCAGCCATCTTCATATGCACGAGTTGAGTGTAGATATATATCTTGTTGTTGACGATGGGCTAGGTCTTGATCAATCCCACTGTAGTTGACTTTTTTGCCACATTATGGGCAACATTTTTTGACAAGGTCAATCTCACAACTCCCAGCACTTGCTTGTCTAATAGATTCCATTCTTCATCGTTCATATCCTCTGGCTTCTCTCCTAATGGCAGATGCAACTTCCTGCTAAATAAGTAGTCCTCAATCTGAATCATCCAGAATGAAAAATCTGAACCATTAAAATTTTCAATCCTAATATCCTTTGTGCTATCCATCGATCTCTACCACAAGTGCTCTGAACCTGGATCTGATACCAGTTGTTGGGAATTTGAAGGGTTTGCAAATCTTTAAACTCCCTAATTCAAGAACAATAGATAGAAACACAAAAAATAAATAAGTAAACAAGAGAAAACGACACCAGAGAATTTTTATACAGGTTCTCAATTGGTTCGTCAGGTATTCTGCAAATTTGCAGGTTCCACTATGAAGATGAAGAATATAATTGAGACGAAAAATAAAAGTTTACAATTGATATATCTCTCAATAATCAATATGAATTTTGTCCCAAAAACGCCTACTGCCGCTCACGAAGAAGAAGAAAAAGCGCCGCAACCCTTATTTTTCTTTTCTCTCGCTTGACCAAATCACCAGCCGCATAATAGATATATATATATAGATATATCTATATATGTTAAAAGAGGAACATTCCACCTCCTCAACCATTTGATGAAATCCACGCCTGAAGCCCACAAATAAACAATTACATATATAATATATATATATATATATATATATATATATATATATATATATTTTTTTTTTTTTTTTTTTTTTTTTTTTTTTTTTTTGGTCTTATTATATATTTTGGCTTTTATAGTAGGCGAATAGGTATTGTTAATAATCATGGCACAAATAGCCAAAGTCTTCATAAACTTATAATTTGATATGAATCCACACCAACTCAACCCTAGGTGGGAGGCAAAGCCACCACACAAAAACTATCACAAATTACCTTATATTTATAATAGTTATCTCTGCTTGCAAAGAAAGGAACCACCGCCATAACACTTTCCTTCATGCATATGAATTCCTAATATATATTATATTGTATATATTAATATAGTATATTTTTACCTTTCATGTATACTAAGGCAGCCACACATTTGATCAAACAAAATTCATTCCGTCAAATGTCTATTATGGGTTAATGGGCTTCATTAATTTAACGGCCAATGTAAAATTGATTTGGGTCCATTTACCAAACATGGAGGCCATTGAAGCACAAGATGTAAGATATCGTAATCGCCGGTGATTTGAACAAAAAACAAAACAATGATTAATAATTTCATTTTTAAGAATGTAAAACTAAAATGTATTGTAAGATTGAATTAAATCGAAATGAAATAATTATATAGGAAGATTCAATGCTAAAAACAATCTATATGATTATTTACTAAGAAAGTTCTAATGTGGAATTATTTATCTTAAGAAATTGAGAAATGAGCGATTATCAGTCTCTGTTTTAGAGAGAAAATGAGACAAAAGATTGTGTTACACAGTTTTGAAATAATTTATATTTCAATCCAAAGTTAAAACGCGTTCGAACTGAGTCCTACTCAAAATAAGTTACCATATCTTTTTGTTTCCATATAAAATTATAACACGTATAATTTAAAAGAAACTGGCGCATTAAATAGCTGCTTTTTGGTTATGTGTGTATGCTTTTTTTTTAAATCACTAAATCTAAAGTATCTTCTAATACAAGTTTGGAAAAAAGAAACAGAGTTTTAATAACACAGATTAAAATAAATAAAAGACAAACAAATTATAATTAGAGGAGAGGAGAACAATAAATATGATCCTCTCATTGTCATCATGATATAAAAGTCTACTAATTTATATATAGTAGAATGAATCGTAGCATGAAGATACTTGTGAGGGGTAGTTAGTCAGGTGGTGACCTAATTGACCTAGGCATACACCTATCTCAGTTAGTAAATTCTTCCAGTTTTGAAGATCAGGTTTACAACATAAACAAACATCAAATCCAAAAGTTGTTCTAATATCTTGGAATGCCTTTTCTAGGTGTGGCGGTAGACCGATGAATACAGACGAGTTGGAGAACACTCAACAAATAACCATGATCCTTCTTGAAGGAGAGTGATATGTTGAAGTATTGATATTGGTTAATCCTATGTAGAGAAAGTAGGTCGTGAGCTTCCCATTCATGTTTCCAAAAATAAGTGTTTGGTTTGTTTGCAACCAAATTTGGCCAATATATGTTCAATGCCGATTCGAGCTGAGTTATCTGTGTGTTGTTTTTTAAATCAAGGAAAAAGTTAAAAATTATAATAAATAAACAAGTATAAGATAAAATGATAATCTTTTTTGAAAAATTTACCAGATTTAGATCGAATGCGTTTGATCCCGGTGCACCAACGTACGTATTAGAGTTTCCATCCCTATTCGATGGCCACAATCCATGGATTGTGAAATTGAGAGGTTTTGGGACAACGATTGATCCAAGAGCATACATTCTACTCAATGTTGGAGGGCATTGAAGCATGAGGTGTAGGATATCGTAATTGCCGGCCACTTGAACGAAAAACAAAACAATGATTAATATTTTCATTTTTAAGAATGTAAAACTAAAATGTATTGTAAGATTGAATTAAATCGAAATGAAACAAATATATAAGCAGATTTATGCCAAAAATAATCTATATGATCATTGTTGAAAAAAAATGGAGTACACAAAAAAATAGATGAAGAAGAACAACTCGTATATATTCGGTACTGATTACACCAATAGAAAAACATATTAGCATAATAAGAATTAGACTGAAAGGATAGTAAACAAACACTTCCTGAAGAACATCCAATCCCACAATTGTACTATCCTTAAGACGATAGTCGCATGCACCTGGTTGCTTGCAATTAGTGGCCATATGTCTCACAGGATAAGACGAAGTGATGAGTGAACACCGTGACAGAACTCTCAAGAACGGACTTTCATGAACCAATTCTGTTAATCACCAGACATAATTAATTCACAAATTAATTCTGTAATAAAATCTGGAATTAAGGCGTTGAAAACGGCTAGTAACACCGTCAAAAAAATAAACGCACGTCAAAAACTGTTGGTCATCGCGTGAAACATTTATCTGTAATAAATCTGCGCATAAATGACGACCATTACTGTTTGTTTCAAATAACAGTAACTGAAACTAAAAATTATTCTTTTTAATAAAAGAATATACTTTACTATCAAAGAAATTGAACTGGAAAGGACGGGCGACGGCGCGCGCGTGTAGATCGAAACCGAACCCATGAATAGGTAGGTACTCGGTCCTCGCAAATTTATTGGTAACCCAAACGGTCCAACCCTTTACACCAAGTTTTTGGTATATATGGTATTGGAAGAAATGAGTTATTTCCAATGTGGGACAAACTCATTTTTCTCTTTTCCCACAAGTTTTAAACTCTTCTCATTTTCTCATTTCTTTACCATTTCCCTTACTTTTAAAACTCAAATTTTACTCTTTCAAAGATGTAAAATCCAACAATCCACCACATGAAAGTAAGTTACCCAGAAAACATGAAACAGGAAAAACTAAATTTGTTGGAGACCACACAATTAAGTTATGCAGCAGGAAAATGTGTCTTTTGAACTTGAACCTCCCTTTGTGAATGAGTATCGAAATTACCGAAGAAATAGTGAAATGTTTTTCTTGAACTTTTCTTCTTATTGATTAATTGGGACAAAAGTCTTCACACATAACTTACCTTATTCTATTGAATTCTATACGTTTTAATCCATTTTGGTCCTGGATTACATCCCGTATTCATGAGAGTTTTAAGAGAATACAAGCATTCATTATTCTCAGTGAACCGACCCAATTCAACTCTCATATAGATAATTCATTGATTTAAAGTATTCTAAAAATACTTGTTTATCAATACTATCTTAATGTTTACACATTTACACATTGTTCATGGAAACGAGCCATGACTAGATGTCCTTGTGTGTTACTATGAACTATTCCGATTTAGTTTTCTTATTTAACCTAGATCTTGGTATCTCCAGTCAAAAAGGTTAGGTTACCACCAGACAGTTCATTTAATAAGTTTTAATCTCATTTCCCTCGATGTATATACCACCGTCTCTTTTGTCACTTCTTTAGTTAAACGATCAGCTATATTTTCTTTTGACTTCACATAGTCAATTGAAATTACTAAATTAGTGAGCAATTGTCTAATAGAATTATGCCCACACCTAAGATGTCTTGAATTTCCTTTGTAGACGGTATTTTTAGCTCTCATTGAAGCAGCTAAATTGTCATAGTGAATACATATGGCATTTATAGGCTTTGGCCACAAAGGAATATCTTCTAGGAAATTCCTAAGCCACTCAGCTTCTGCACTAGCCTTATCTAGTGCAATGAAGTCAGATTCCATCGTGGAACGTGCTATACATGTCTGTTTCGGGGATTGCCAAGAACTAGCTACTCCACCTAAAGTAAAGATGTATCCACTTGTTGATTTAGTCTATGTGCTATCTGATATCCAGTTAGCATCACTATATCCTTCCAAAACTGATGGATATTGAGTATAATGTAATCCATCATTCAAAATATAATTAAGATACTTTAGAACTCTAACAAGTGCATTCCAATGATCATTTCTAGTATTACTTGGTGTATCTAGCCAATCTACTTACTGAGTAGGCTATATCGGTCTAGTACGATTCATTATGTACATAAGACTTCCTATTACTCTAGAATATTCCAAATATGATACTGTTGGGATCCAGGCCTCTATAAACGAGTTCTCAAATGAAAGTGCCAAGGATCTTTCCTTACAGTATAATATTATCAAAACAAATGCATAAAAGAATTGCTAACCCTTGTAGAGAAAAGCCTGGCTCTTCCCTCCTCGTTCTTGGTTACGATTCTGGGAGCACCAAAAAATTCTTCCTCATTAAGCACAAAAAAGAATCGGTGTGTGGGCACTATCTTCTTTGGAAAAAGGAAGAGGGAAGAAAATTTTCTTCCCTTACCCTATGGGCGGCGGCGGCAGAGAGAGAGGGAGGAGAAAATTTTTCCTAGGCATTTTCTTTTGCTCTCTTAATTGTGTGTTTTGGGGTGACCCCAAGGTTCCTATTTATAGGAAAACTAAGGTCTCAGAAAATCTTTGAATATCTTTTTAATTATCAAATAATTAATAAAGATATTATAAAATATATTTTGAATAATTAAGATATAATATCTTATTCCATTATAAGATATTCCATATCACTATTTAAATTAATCATTATTAATTTAAAATAATTATTACATATCTTACTCATTTAAATTAATCATATTAATTTAAATTAAAATATTCCATATCTCACTCATTTAAATTAATCATATTAATTTAAATTAAGATATTCCATATATTTTTAAAAAAATACAAATAATTGGTTAAATAATAACCAATGTGGTGTGTGACCCTACCCATGGGTCACACGCCTACCTCATCATCTCCATGACAATATTGGGCATTTTATTTTCCTTTTTATTTAATAGAACAATTCCATTAAATATATAAATAAATAAAAATCCTTTTATTTATTTCCTCTTTAATTTGACTTCCTCAAATTAAATATTTAAATAGACTCCTCAATTTAAATCCCCATCAATTTTGGACAACTGCAAAATTAATTTAATTAAATAGAAAATCTTCTATTTAATCTCTCTATTATATAATTAAATAGACTCCTATATTTAATAAAGAGTTAAATGCGCCAATGACCCCTACACTTTGAAGCTTTTTTAATTTACACCCCCTCGATTATCAATTTAGTTTTTTTCACCCCTACACTTTCTATTGTCCAATTTCTGTTAAAAAAAAAACCATCCAAATCTGTTAGATCCTGTTTTTTTAATAGGGGCTCTTGCAAAAATAGCAAAATTAGATCCAATATTTATAAAAATAGCAGTAAAAAAACTTATTTATAAAAATAGCAAAAAACTCAAATTCGCCACTAAAATATTGCAAAATTGCCACTAGTTTTGCATGAGTAATCAGTGATTTCCTCACAAGTAATCACCGATTTCCACAAAAGTTATAATTGATTTTACTGATATCCTGATATTTTGTGCATGAATCACTGATTACCTAATAGTTATCACTGATTATCTTATAAGTTATCACTGATTTCTCTGATACACATAAATGAGAGTTTTTAAAAAATTGCTATATTTGCAAATACCTTTTAAAAATGTTATATTTATAAATATTACAGAAAATTTTGCTACCCAATGAAATTTCCCTTTTTAATATCATGTGAAAAGACATTTTTGTCTCTCCTCTTTGTCTTCTTCCCTTGCTCTTCTACTAAACCGTAACTTAGAAACTGTCATCCAATTGAAGCTCAAAATATACTCATCCAAGCTTCAATCTACATCTAATTGATGAGTTCGATGACATTTTAGCTATATTCAAATAAATTTTCTCCTCTATTATTTGTTGCCTACAGACTATATTAATGGGTTTTCAAAACTACCTGCTATGAATGGGTTTCAATTGAACATTTGCCGCCAAATTCAGAGAATGGGTGATTTGTTCAATATAAATGGATTGCTACTAGAGGTGTAGATGGAAAATCACTCTTGCGCTCTTACCATTGGACATTCGCTGTCAAATTCATAGACACCTTTCTATACTTTTTCAAATGTTCTAATTCCACCATCAGAGATCAAAACAATCGGCAATTGCTTTACTTTTCAAGAAACATGTTTACTCTTGTCAACTGAATACCACTCAAAATGAATCCTTGACATTTAAAAGACGGTTCTATATTATTTTCAGGTCTCGCACAAATGGATGCTCTACTATTGGACGCCATTTACATCTCTAGTAGCAAATTCTAAGCGTTTCCCTAATAGAATCATACCCATCAGTTAAAATCAAGATCTATAACCTATCTTGAGAATAAATTAACTGCCCCATGAGGGTTCCATGTGAAGAATATATCACATACATAAATAAGAGATAAACTAAATGGACATAACTCATCTATAGTGAGGGGAGTTCAACTATGAATCTATAGTGGAATTATTCATAGTTAGATAATAAGTAATTGACTGATTATGAGTTAATCACTTAATTGACTAATTATTAAGCCCATGATCTATAGGTCCATCAGGTCCCTATGCTAACCCAAATATCGTTGTCTCAAAATCAAATTGAATAAATGAAAATATTAAGTAAGGTGAATTATTTAAATAGGTAATATTAATTTTTTAAATATTAAGTATATTTAAACGGAAATTAATAGAAATATTATTAATTGTTTAAATAATGATTTTATTTAAACAGTGAATTAATAATCAAATATTATTAATTAAACATTATTAATTATTTAAATATTGAGCATATTTAAATGGTAATTAATAATTTGAAATTAATTGGTAATTATTAATTGTTTAAATAATTAATTTTATTTAAATGGAAATTAATATTATTAATTAATAATAAAGTATTGTCAATTAAAATATTTATTATTAATTGTTTAAATAATGAAAATTATTTAAAGGGAAATTAATAATTAAAAATATAATTTGATAATATTTAGTCAGGAGAAAATATTAATATTATTAATTATTTAAATAACGTATTTTATTTAAATGGTAATTAATAAATGAATTAATTAAGTTGGACTTATTAATTAAAGAGAGAGTTTCTAGCTCAATTGGATGAATGAAGCCAATTGAAATTGGCCCAAAATAATGAATTAAATAAATTTGATTATTAATTATTTATCATGTAAAATTCGGCCATTTAAGAAAATAATTATTTGAATTATATCGTAAAATAATTATATAGATTTATTTACCCAAGATAAATAAAATAAAACAAAATAAAATATTCTCTTATTTATCTACGGTATTTTTTAAAATACCAAGATAAAAGAAAGATAAAAATTTCTTTTGTATTTATCTCTATGGCATATCCTAATATGATTAGATTTTCCATTATCCTATAAATAGGAGGCTTGAGTCATTCATAAAACACACAATTTAATTCCTTAGAAATTGAAAGTTCTATCTTCTCCTCTCCCATTGAGTTTGCCGATTTTTGCTATTATTTAGGAAGAAAAATATGTTTTCTTCTTCCTAAATTCTTCTAAAGTTCGATCCTACAATCGGGTTTTGCTTGATTGATCGGGAGGATTGATGTTGTAAAGAAGTCTCCTATCAATTCTTCATTTATTACTCAATGTCAGTAAAAGACCTTTAATTTTCGAAAATTAAGCATGAATTTATGTAAGGCCCCTGGTTTTAAAAGAAGTTAATTGAAATTTTATTCAATAATAGTATGCTTGTGATTAATGTTAAGCAGTTTAGAAAATATTTTCTATTTGTAATTTGGTTATTTATTGATTAACCATAGTTAAAAACTAACTAAGGGTGGAAGATTTCATTAGAAGTGAACTTTTAACCATGGTTGGTTAATTAGAAAGGGCTAGTTAGCAATTAAAAGTTTGAGCAAGGATTGAATAGCAAAGGGAAAGTAAGGAGGGACGTTGGGGATATAAGAGGAGGTGGAGGGACTTGGAAAAAAGGTGAAGAGGTGGAGGGAGCTATTTTCAATTTCACCACCCCCCCCAAAATTCTCCCCTTTTGAGCAATTTGTCTCCTCCATCAATTCATTGAGTTTTGGTTGAATCAAGGTGGGTTTGAGTTGATTTATGATATAATCACCATCTTAGGAAGGGTCAAGCAAGAATCCTTTAGTTCCAACAAGATTCAAAGAAAGAATTTGTTCTCACAATTCGAGTTTTTTCTAGGTTTTCCACGGAGGTTGTTTGGGTGATCTTGGTTAATGTTTTAGGTTACTTTTGTATTGAGTTTCTTCCACTTGTAAATTCTGGAAATTTTTTTCAAGTGATGTTTAAAAACCCTAGGAACCATTATTTTATAATTCATTAGAAGTTGGAAGCCACAGATATGTTCAAGCTCTTAAACTCCATTAATGGTGATTTTCCAAGCTTCTAGCTTTTGCAATTTTGGGTTTTCTTGGATTTTATTTAGGAACTCTCAATTTTGAAAATTATGGGTGGATAAATATATGTAATATACATGAAAAATATTTTAGAAGATCAACCCAATGAATTTTTGATAATTTTCCATTTGGCCGAGAATTACACCTTAAATTTGACTAGTTTTGGGATTTTTCTACTAACCGGGTATGAGTTTGTGTTTGATTGAATTGGGCTGAGGTAATTGTGTTATTATGTATGTTAATATGTTTGGGATGGTTTGATGTAGGATAAGGGCAAGCTCAAGCAAATTGGGAGCCTATTTGTGAAGATAAGAACATAAAGAATCAGAACGGTGACGGCGATGTTGTTTACGGTTCTTGGAGGAATGTTGTGGGTTGAAATTATAATTGGTCATGGCTGGTTTGGAAACTCCCTGGTGTATGAATTGAAAAGGAATCGAAGTTTGAGAAAGTAACAAAAGACGAGAGCTAGGCTTGGCTCGTTATTGAGAGTTCGAAATGAGCAGGATTGCTTGACCAACTTGCTTTTACATACATGTTTAGCTTGTCTTACATGATTGCTTATTATTATTGGCATCTCAAGTCAAAGATCGAGTCATATACTGATATGGGGTTTATTTTCATTTATGCTCGATATACTTTCAGTTATTGCTTGGTGAATAATGCATAGTCGAGATGTTAAGATATAATACTTGAAGTGTGACTTTATATGCTTAATGTACACTTTGAGGAAGTCAAGTGGTATGATTGAGTCATATGCTGATTGGAGGTTTGTCCTACTTGTGCTCGTAATGCCAAAGATATTTTTTCGATGAGAATTGTAAAGAGAGCATGTTTAGTTACATTACATTTCATTTCATTCATGCATATCACGTGTTTGCTGAAATGCCATGGGGTCATAACCCATGTAATGGTGAGTGGATGTTGGACGTTACATGTGGTTACCGTGGCGGATGGTGTGTAGCTCCGAGACGTTGTGTGGTGGATGGCCTGGATGCTAGAGTGGTTATTACGATAACCTAGAAGAGTATAAGGAGCTACGGCTCGAGTGATAATTGCGATGATATGTGTAAAGTGCGTAGTGAGACGCGGAAATTATTGTGTATGAATGGATATATTGATTGAAAGGAATAAGTGGGATGTGGTAATGAAATGGTTGATGTTTACTCAACATGGTTATGAGTTTTAAATGCCACGGTTTGATCAAACATACATGTTTATATTACATAGCACGTTTTATGCATTCATTAGTGTTTGATTCCGCTTGAGCTCAACATTCTGAGCATCGCATAATACCATTTTAATTCTTTTGTTTTCACTGAGTGTCATGCTCAAAGGTGCTTTATATCACCTTTCAGGTACCGATAGGGGACGAGGCCAAGGCGCGGCAGGTGGTGCTCGTTGAAGTATCAGGATGGAAGCTTTTGGGTTAGGCCACCGGTTACGCGAGCTTGGAATATGGAAGTGGTGTTCGGTCATTTTGTGTTTCCGGTTGTGAAGTGTCTTTTGATATGTCTTGTATATAGTTTTGTTTGTTTTAAAAGGGTTGTAAAACTATGATTTCGGCCTGCCACGTATTTTATATATTTTGAACTTACTTGTCACTTTGAAACGGCCGTCGTGCCGAGTGAGAATGTTAAACAGGATTTACTAAGCTTTATACAAACTCAATGCCAAATTTTTGTTTTATTGTAATTATTTTAAAATAGACACGAGAGTCTACACTTCCGCTTTGCATACTCGCGTCCTAGGCTTGTTTATCGAGCCGGGTCGTTACAATTTACATGATCTTCATATTTTTATCACAAATTGCATGATGTTAATAGATCATAAATTAATTGTTGATTTGTTTACTAAAGATATTCCACTAATTTCGTAAAGTAGTCCCTTCATGAATTGCTTTGTTTGTAACCAAAGCTTTTCTTAAATTTGGTGAATCGTTCGAACCACGCTCTAGGGGAGTGATTTAAGCCATATAATTATTTTTCAGCCTACACACCTTCTAACTGCCACTTCTGTTAACATGCTTCCAGGTGGAAGATCCATGTAAACTTCTTCTAATAGTTCACTATGTAAGAATGCATTCTTCACATCAAATTGTTGTAACGCCCAATCAAAATTTGCAGCTAAGGACAACAAGACACAAACTGTGTTGGTTTTGGCAATAGTTGCAAATGTTTTAGTTGTAGGAATCGATGACAATCCTAGAGGGGGGGGTGAATAGGGTGTAATTAAAATTTAATAAATTTTTCAAAGGTGGTTTCTAATTAGCATGTTAATTATACTTTTTTTAAACTCAAAAGAATTATGTGAATTTTATACTAAAATTCTCTTTAACAAAATAAGCTATATTTTAATAAGATTGGGAAGAATTAAGTCACGATCAATTTCTAACAACCTAAATTCCTTTAATTTAATTCATACAATAAATATGCAAAGACACATAAAATTATAATAATTACTTAGCAATAACAATTAATGCAACAAATAAAAGAGTAAGGGTTAGAGAGTGTGACACCGAAATTTATAGTGGTTCGGCCAAAAACACGGCCTAGTCCACTCCCCGAGCGCCTCTCGAGAATTTATACTAGCACCTTTTTTAGGAACAAGTGAAACACAATCCTTTTCACGGGATCAAGATCCCCCCAATAAACGTTCATTTTTCCGGGCTCAAGAACAAACCCAAATAATTGTTCCTATTTTTATAGGCTAGGAAACCATATCGTATCACACAAATTATAAACTCCCTCAAAATAGTAGATTTACAAGTTTAAACCTCACAACAAAATGGAGAAGACACTCCCCAATAAAACCCTTACAATGGCTTAATAAATTACACTTTAAAGCTCACAAAAATTGCTCAAAATGATTGAAAATTTTCTAGACTTGAGAGCAAGAAGATGATGATTTTTCCCAATATTTTTCTTGTATTTTTCTATCCATTTTCGGCCATTTAGAGAGGGAGGAGAGGCTTACTAGCCGTTGGGCAACGTGTTAGTGTAGGAGAGGATGACTTTTCTTTTAATATTTCAATTGAAAATAATTCAAAGACCATCATTGATACTCCTTGAAATTTGGACAATTTTCTTCATATTTTAATGTAATTTTTTAGCTGAACCAAGGAAAGATGAGAGAGAGTGCAGACTTGAATTTAATGCTGATTGGAGAGATGATAGGAGTTGGTGTGCCAGATGGGACCCACGCGGAGAAGGGAAGGAAAAATTGACAAGCTGGCTTGATCTGGACCATTTGATGGGGATTCAATCGAACGGACATAGAGACACAAATACGTGGACGCTTTAGGACGGTTGGATGGACAAAGACGAATGGCTAGGATGAACGCCAATGTCACGCTGACGTCATCATACACTGGAAATCTGAAGATGACTGTTGCGTCCCCTTTTTGTTTTTATTCAAAATAATCTCGACCGTCCATTACTCAATCTGACGGTATGGATGATGCACACTCAAACATTATAATAAGCATGAAGCAACGGGTAAATATCTGGACCAGTTATTTTAAAACTTCTTTCATCTGACGAATGAACACAATAACACACAGTATTTACGATAGACACACCACACTAGATCTGAAATATATTAATTAATTTCCAATATTATAAACTTAATATCTTGAGCGTTCGACATCTGATTAAAGCGATTCAAATTGCATCGGATCCATAAAATTATGCTCTATAAAATAAGATACTTAAAAACAAAAATTTATTAGTATTTAAGTATGTTTGTTATCATCAAAACAAAGTTAATTAAGATTAATTGACTACAAAAAGTCAACAATCTTCCCCTTTTTAATGATGACAAACCATCAAAGAAAATTAAAGCACATAAGAAATAGGGCTAATAACACCAATATTCATATAAGCCATCTTAATTACAAAACAAACAGGATGTGATAATTAATTACAAGTTTGGACTCCTGCCACCTGCCAGATTAAGCAAAAGACACCCATGCCCCTGCATGTGTAAAGAAAAAAATGGAAAAAGAATTGAAAACTACCTCCCACGATTTTAGCTCATTAATTAAGGATTTTTTTAAAAAAAGAGGCGGATAGATTTGGTATTTTCGAAATCGAGGGAAATTCAAAAACAAAAAGTAAACTCCAAATCAAAAACTGATTTGGTTATGGTGAGAAACCCTAGAGAAAACGGTAGCTTGACAAAGCACAATGATAACGAAGAAGGAGATAATGGAGGCGGGGAAGAAATTATTTGAAGATTCGAAAAAAGGAGAACTGGGAAATCTGGAGAGAAAGGAGGGAGCTAGAGAATACAAAGAAAATCAAGAAATCGGACAAGGAAGTAAAGAGAAGAGAGATGATCGACATGCAAACGTATTAAATTCATCCCATCAATTCAATATAAAAATAAAAAAAAATTTAACTTTTCTAATTAGTTGTGTAAAAATAAATAGGGACCAAATCCGATTGATGATCATCAAGAAGAAGAAGAATATACCGAAGAAGATGTTGATAGTGAAAATGAAGAAGAAATCGAGGAGGAAAATTTGGAAAAATATGAATTTTTGAAAGAAAACGAAGAAATTGAAGAAGAAACGAAAAGCAAAAAGGAAGTTTCAACAAGTAAACAGGGAAAAACAGAGGAAGGACAAAGAAAGCAGAAGAAAAGTTCGATGATGAAGAAAGTGAACAATACAACACTAAAAAGACATCAAAAGGTAAATATGGATCTGAACAAAAAAAACATTTAATAATATGCAATATGTAAATCTTCCTGAATAATGAATCGGAACCAAAAGAGCATTTGATAATATCCAATATATATGTTTAAATTCCATGATGTTAAATATTTCTAAATAGTGGATCTGAACAAAAAAAGCATTTGATAATATGCAATATGTATGTTTAAATTTCATGATGTTAAATATTCCTGAATAATGGATCTGAACAAAAAAAGCATTTGATAATATGCAATATGTATATTTAAATTGCACAATGTTAAAAATTCCTAAATATTGATAAAACACTGGGGCAAGTAAAATGGCAAAGGGATAAAAAGACAAATCCCTACATAAAACAGACCAAAATAATGGAGGAACTTGGAAGTAAACAAGAAGATGATGAAATAAACAATGACCATGAGGAGACATTAGGAAGCAAATCTGAAGAACATGGCAACTTCATTTATCAAAAAAGAGTTTATGAATGAACCGATTGGAGCAGTTGCTGAAGGATCTGATAAAGAGAAATGTAAAAATAAAGTGCAAAATGAAACTATGAAAGACTTCAATAAAGAAATTGAGGATGAAGTAAGATTCTGATAAACTATATAACAGTGTTAAATTGATTGTTAATTAAATATGTGACAATATATGTATAATCTATATTGTGTTAGATTATCGAACCATTGGTGAGAAAAAAACTCAAGAAAGAGGAAGGTGATAGAAGTAATGGAAGTCAATAAAGAAAAGGAACAAGCTGATACTGGAAATAAGAAAAACAAGAAGAAACAGACAAGAGTAATATGTATATTAAAAATTTAATAATGTTAAATTTTCTGAAATATTTAATTTTATACAATATTAACAAATAATGAAAAAACAGGTCATGACTACAAGAGCAAAGTCACTGAGGCCTAGGATAAAATCAAGATCAACCAAAGATCCTTACACAAAGGAATTTGGATCGAAGGAATAACCGATTACATTGACTCAAGAATTGAAAAAATCAACACCAACATTTCACATCCTCACTCAAGAGTGAAATAAGGATTCGATGTAACTGTTTGATTCATGTTAAAGTTTAACTTTTGAATTCTGTATTTGGCAAGGATTATATGTTTTGTTTTAGTTATATTTGAAATTTATAGATAGGAAGGAATTATATATTTTTGCAAGATCTAGCAATGATCAAATTGATCTTTTTTAAAGTTTGACAACTCTAAATGATATACATATTGACGACTATAAATGGTATACATATTAACAACTCTAAATGTTGGACAAAAATATAAAAGAGAACAATTTGATTTTATACAACTAACATCAGAACATAGTTAGTTCAAAATAAACATGAGTTTAAAAAAAATAGAGAATCTATGTAACTTAAACAGTTGGACAAAATTAAATTATCGAACTATTTGACAATATACAATAGATAAATATAAAGTAGCTATATAATTAAAAATGTTGGACAAAATTAAATTATCAAAATATGGATAGCAAAACCCTAACTCTACAAAAAAAAAAAAAAAAGGAGGAAGAAACGTAACAAAACAAGGAAGAAAGAGAAAAAAAAAAGGAATCAATACGTAACTTAATGAGAAGATATGGAAATTTATAAAATAAAAATTTTAATTTTTAAAAAAAAAATACCAAATCTAAAACGATTTGAAAAAACAAATTAATAATATTAATTGAAAATTATTGATCAAGATTTGGAAACAATAATTAAAACGAAATCATAAATAAAAAACAACAAATCAGGATAAATCAATGTCAAATTCATTTATTATTCAAATAATTAGAGAGAGAAAACAAAGGGTAAACTAGGAAGTAAAAATTGAAAAACCACCAAAAGTGACCTACAATGGATATTGTCGTAATTAAAATTGAAACACTAATATTTTTGTAAATATGTGCTCCGATTTGATTTAATGAGTAAATATTCCTAAGAAATAAGTCAACAAAATATTTTCAATATAGCTCAATTCAATAAGTATTCAAGAATCATACAATAATCAAAGCTCCCCCTAAATAGGTTCTCTCCTATGTAGTAAATTTTCTCTCATAATATTATTAATAAGCAATTGAATATCAACAATTTAATCATTTTCCATCCTCAAACTTTCTCCCCCTTTTGGAATCAATGAAAAAGGATAATCAAATAAGCATATAAGATTCCAAGAGATTAATAATTCTAACAATCCTTTATTTAACATTTCTTATCATTTTGTAAATAAAGACTGTAAAACATAAGCTAACTTTAAATACTTCTCCCCTCAAGATTTTCATCAAAACTAGTTAGGGATTCATAATTTTCATACAAACCTCCCCCTAAAACATAGCATCATCAAATTTCATATTGTAATGGCCCAAAATTTTAAAAATAAATATTTAAGTGAGAAATAACGATAGTTTGTGAAGTTGTTTGGGTTTTCTGAAAAATAATAGAAAGTAGTTATTTTTTTAAA
The DNA here is from genome assembly GCA_028015215.1 of Gynostemma pentaphyllum. Taxonomy (NCBI): domain Eukaryota; kingdom Viridiplantae; phylum Streptophyta; class Magnoliopsida; order Cucurbitales; family Cucurbitaceae; genus Gynostemma; species Gynostemma pentaphyllum. The sequence goes on along the minus strand of CM051350.1, from coordinate 15,760,111 downwards.
TGACCTAACTTGAAATAAAATGATATTTTATTTATAATATAAAGTTATTTAATTATTTTGGGATGTTTAACCAAGGTTAAACGAGTTAACCAAGGTTGGGTAAGAAACTAACCATGGTTAGTTGTATGGTTAAAGAATAAGAATAGAGTTTAGTTAATAAAATTAACTATGGTTAATTGTGTGGCTAAATTCAATAGTAAAATAAGGAAAATGGCCTAAATACAAGAGGTGAGATCATTATAATGAATACTTGTTGCATATGGATTATTGTGCAATTAGGCAAAACTTATAAAAACCTTTAAATATTATTTTTCTTTAATTAAAACATGAAAAAACTGCTCTATTCCTCTTCTTCTCCCTACCATTCTCGGCCAACCAAGAAAACTCAAGACCGAAATATTGAAAACCTTGTAACTTTTTCATTTCTTCATCAAATCAAGTGAAATCAAGGTCTAATTTCATTAGATTTTTTAGTAGAAACTAATTTTAGAAGAATCCCCATCAATTTCCAGAGGTTTTGGTGAGTTTTCTTTTCTAGGTTTTGGGTTCAAAGTTGTGGGTTTTTATTTTATGGGTTGGGGTTAGTTTGGATATTTAAAATTTGTAGAAATATAAGTAAGATAACATGTTTTGAGTCTTAATTTTATGATCTAAAATGAATTGAGTTTGGGAAGAATAAATTTAAAGAAAGTGTACTAAACCATGAAAATTAACATTAATGTCCATGGATGACTTTTTGAAGTTTTCTCTAGGATTGTAAAACTTACATCATTTTTAAGTTGTTTATGGTTTTAAACTTATGTTGAATTAAATTTGAATCTAAGAGGCAACAACTCAATATTTGGACTTGAAATAATCTTTGGTTTATCTTTAAGCCACTATTTTTAACATAAAATTTATGGGGGTTGTTTTGTATGTGCGATTTACGGGGCTGTTTTGGGGTCCGGGATAGTGCCTAATCATTTTTAAAATGTTTATAAGTGATACTAAGAAAATAAATGAACGTGTTGGGCTGTTTTGGAATAAGTTTAGATATATTATTGCTATGTAATGTTAAAGACTAAGAGTAGTTTGAAATAGTTTATATGTTGTAGGTAAAAGAAGAGCAACTTCAAGCTAGTTTTATTGAGCTCAAGGTGGGAATAAAAAGAATTTAAAGTACTTTTATGTTTGATTTCTATATGATGAATTTCTATGCATTTTGATGTTTAAGTTTTGGGTAGAATTGTCAAGCTTTAATAGTTAGTTGAGGGAACTACTCATGAACTAGAAGTTGGAAGTACGTAAGAGAAGAACGAGGTTTTGGGAAGTGTGCTTTCTAGGGTGTTGGGAGTTACTTTGGTAAGTTTAAGATGATATTGTTTGGCTTGAATAAATGGTTATGAATGAGAATATGTGATAGAGACTTAGTACTTTGGTGGAAGGTGCTATGGTTATGTAGGTTTGGAATATGATTTTGGAGTATGATGAATTAGGCTTTTAGTTACGATTTAACTAAGAGGTTTATGTGCTAACTTTCAATGGAATATGTAATTCCCAAGATGGTCGTTTTTGAAATCTTCATCACGTAAGGGTAGGAAACCATGGATGGAACTCAAGCTCAAAACCTCCATTGTTGGCCATTGAAGTTTTCCTAGTTTCCCTAATTTTGGAGTTTTCTTAGCTTGCTCTTAACGTCTTTCAATTCTGATATATTTGAGTGTCCAAATACATATTTTACATTAGTAAATCAAATTAGGAACTCCAACCAATGATTTTTCAAAAACCCCTCAAATGGCCAAAATTGCCGCTTTTCCATTTAGCTAGTTTAGAAACTTTTTGGAGCAAACCGGGTTCCTGGGTTTAGTTTATTGTTCTTATCAAATTTTTTATGATATTTCAAGCTTAAGGTTAGTTGTTAAAATGTTCGTGATTGATGAGGAAAGAAAAGCCACAATCAAATATACTCTCCAAACAATTAAGCTTTTAATTTATAGTTTAACATCATCCATAAATGCTCACACCAAATTATTTCTTGATTATGAATCTCATTCAAGCAAAGGCCAATACATGTCTTCTCAATTCAATTGATAGTTTAAATTAACTCTACTTTTTCACTATACCTTTATAATCATCAAACTATTTCACAATCCCTGCAAACACAATCGATTTTGAGCAAACAACATGAAACACATGCAACATAATCAAGGTCATGCATTCACACCAAACTTGAATCAAGCAATTTCAGCACATAGAAAAGTAAGCACAAAACGGAATAAAGTGACGGTAAGGGTGTTTGAACGTTGTTGCTATTGTGAGAATGTGGAATGGTGTGTAATATTATATGAGGCTGATTTGAGAACACTTCTTGGTGTTTGAAAGTAAGGGGAAAAGGAAGTTGAAAAAGGAACGAAAATCGTTGACCGAACTTATCATGTTGTTGGGAAAGCGGAATGAGTGGAAATACCCTTGATATATCTTTGCTTTTATTTAAAATCTTTGAGTGTGCTCTTGCACGTTTATGTGAGTTTATATATGTTTCGAGATGATGATCGAGTCATATACTGAATGGGGTTTATTTTTCATATATGCTCGATGTGTTAAAGATTGATGTTCGATGAGTTGCTTACATGTTTGAGATGTTACAAGATAGTATTCGAAGAGTTGCTTTATATGCTCGTTTGTGTACTTGAAAGTGTCAAGTGAAAGATTTATTCATATTCGAATGGGGATTCATTCTTATATGTGTTCGGTATGCTAAAGGTTGATACTTCATAAATATTATAATGAAAGCATGGCTATTTATATCTCATTGCATTCATTCATTTTATGTGTTATGTTTGATGGCCATGGGGTCGTACCTTGTGTAATGGTGTCTGGATATTGGACGTTACATATGGTTACCGTGGCTAGTTTCATGTAGCTCCGAGGTGCTGTGTGGTGGATGGCCTGGATGCTAGATTGGCTATTACGATAGCCTGGAAGAATAAAATGAGCTACGGCTCAAGTGATTATTGGGATAGTTTTTGAGAAATGTGAAATGGGAAATGGCTCAAGTAGCTACTGAGATAGCCTAGTACGTATGAGTAGCTACCGAGATGGTTTCTGAGATGTGCGTAGTAAGACGCGAGAGAATAGTATTGGTTTGATTACAAGTTTTGTGACATTTTCATCAAACAGTTTCGTTGTTTATGTTACTTTGTTTAGCATATATAATTATGCATTTTAGCCATTACACCTACATCATTTCTTTGTGCATTTTGCCATTACAAACACACCATTCCCTTATGCCATTAGCTCATTTCGAGATAGGCCCAAGACATTGGTGCATGGGTGGTAAGATGTGTAGGATGTGAAAGTATTGATACTTTAATTTGTGGAGTGGGATATCGAGATAACCTCTGAGACCATCGGTGCACGGTAAGGTGCGTGGAAAGTGAAGGTACTAATTGATGCTCGGGTTGCTATAGATTGATGACACTTTGATTATATCACAATGTTTAGCCTTATTGTTTACTCACTTGGTTCTTTTAAATGTACCATAACATTACTTTATCTTCATGTACTTCCATACATGTTTATTTTTCGATCGGCTGAGATGTGATTACCTTCAGGTTAGCCGACGTAAGTGGAGCGGGTTTAGAGAAAGTGTATGTGTAAAAGAGGTAGAGTGGCTTAGTTATGTTAGAAATGATGACAAAAAGAGTGTTAATCTTAAGCGTATTAAAAGGTTACTGATAGATAGTTACAATGATCAGTGTGATGTTAAAGCGAGATGTAATGAGTATCGAGTGGAGGTAGGCACGTGATGGGATGAAGGAGGATGAATAGATTTGAGATAAAGGGTTAGATGTGAGTTTAATTGTAGTGAGGATATCTAGAAAGTTGGTTTTGAATAGATTGTAATGGTTTAGAAGTTAACTTAGTTGTTAATCATTTGTTTTAAACCAAGAATGTGAGACGTTTAGTTTGGGTAAAGGATTAAGAATAGGAGGTAGACTCTCTAGTGAAAGCAAAGACTCAGTGAAGGGTGAGAGACTTGAGTACTTGGACTCTTTTCTGACTATGAACTTCATGTATAAATTTACTTTCTTTTCTTTTTACTTCTCACTGAGTGTCATGCTAACACCTTTCAGGATTGGAAGCAATCGAGGTCGTGGCGAGGAAGCCGGTATGCGTTGAAGCTTGGATGCCGGACTTGGGAAGAGGACTAGTCGTCGTACCTCGAGCTCGAGATGTAATAGTTGCATAAGAGATAAATTATGTAAACTATTTTTTGTTATGTAATCTTTAAAGTATAATGAGTTTGGTTTCAAGATAATATGAAACAATATTATAAACATTTTAGTCATTTATACTTTCTTAATGCTTGACATTTCAAATGTTTTGTTTTTTAAATCTGGGAGATCTGTACTCCCATGATGTTTTTTTTTATGGTTTATCTGGCTGGAAAAAGGTATTACAGGTTTTGGCTTAGTCCAAGTTTCAAACGGCACCATGCCAAATTTTTATTTAAATTTCACGTTTTACACGCTTCCGCTGAGTGTACCCGAGGCCTAGCCTTTGTTTTGGGTCAGGTCGTTACACATATATATGACCAATATTCTCAAAACCATATATCATAAGTTCTTTAAAAAAATTTATAACTTCATATATCAATGAATAGCATAGTCCATCAATTTTCAAAAATGAAGATTTAATATTTTAAAAATTCAAAGGACAAGGCTCCCCCTAAATCCATGGGACATAGCCGATATTTCAAGAATTTTAAGCTTTTCAAATTTTCAAAGTAATATCATCAAAATATAATTTCTCAAAATAAATATTTTTCAATCAAAGTTCATGGAGATAAATAGTACAAGAATGAAATAATCTATATTAAAAATACTATGTATTTTTCTCCATATTAAACAGCATTCTCTATCAAAAAGATAATTTTATCATTGATAGCAAAGAGATAATATTTTTCAAGAAGTAACGAAAAATATTTTCAATTTGATATCAATGGAACCCAAAGTTTAAAAATAATTTACTTTCAATCATCAATAAAATTTCAAATTCTTTCATTTTGAAATTAATCATTAATTTTATCAAAAAATAATTTTGATTAACTCTCTTTAACCAATGGAATAAGAATACATTATCAATTTAAGGTACTTAACTTCTCAATTCAAAGAAGCATTTCTAACAATTAAGCTCATATCATTTGTAGTTTTTCATTAACAAAATCTCAATTGATGTCTCCCCAAAATTTAAAAAAAAATAAAAGTCTTTGGCATATAGTATATATAATAAGCAAATCAATTCAAGTAAGGTCAAAATTTGTTAGACCAAAATGGTGCAATATTAAACTTCTTTATCTCATCAAAATAATTCAATTTTGAAACTTATGTACTTTGCATAAATCCACCAACTCTTAAAAATTGTATTTTCAAAACAAATAAGATTTCAAGCGTTTAAAAAAAAAACAAAAGTTGAAAGATGCCAATCTAGGATAAATCAATTAAATATGCTCAATAATATAAATCAATAAGTTCCATAATAACTCCCCCTATGAAAAAGAAATTAACTCTTTTCCAATATTATTTTTAAAACCAAATTATTTTCAAAAAGAATAATCAATAATCTCAAAATAATTTTTCATCTAACAAAAACATTTTGTTCCATGAAAAAAAATAAAATTAATTAAAAAAATATAGAACAATTTTCTTTCAGAAGCGTAAATGTGACGACCCGACTTCTTTTAAATAATTTAAAATCAGATTTCAGCGGAAGACTATGTATTTAATAAAAATTTGGCATGGATATGTTTGAAACTTAGACTATCCAAAACCTGTATACATTTTTCACATCAGGAAATTTAAAAGCAAGGAAATGCAATTCCTTTTCCAGAGTTTAAAGAAGTTTATAATCATAAAAGTTAAGACGAAAAGCTCCTATGAGCTTATATACAAATTTACATCTAAAAAGACAGAAAATAAAACAAAATGAGTCCATGGACTTTTTAAAATGTATCTAGTCCATCTCTGTATCATCATCCTCTCGATCAAGTCGCACCAGCTCCTCTTCCACGACCCCGAACATTACCTGAAAATGTTTGTAATATCATGAGCTAACAACAAGCCCAGTGAAAATAAATAGAATATATAGTAACAATAGACTCCAAACCCGCATCTGGATTTGTGTCCAAGTAAAACTCACATACCCTTACCTTTCAACCACCAAGAAGGGTTTGTATCAAGTATTTCACTTTTACTTACCAATTCTTCCAAATAATTGAAGAACTATCTTCCAAACCTTTAGGATGATGTGTTTCATAACATACATAACATTTAGGGTAAAATACATTTTTAGTCCCTATAGTTTGAGTTTGGTGTCTATTTAGTCACTATACTTTAAAACTATACATTTTAACCCCTACTGTTTGTAAAATTGTATCATTTTGGTCCCTGGTAGTCAATGACTTGAAGAAAAAATGATGTGACATTGATGATGTGGGTATTTTTAATGATGTGGTATTTAATATTATTTTTTTACTATTTTACAAATAACCTTCTTTCTTTCTCTCCCCTTCCATCCACTGTTTATCTTCTTCAATATGTCCACTTGTTTCTCTCTCCTCATCTCCACCATCGGTGCATCTCCTTACCTTTCTCCTAAAGTTACTGAAAAAGTGTAAAAAAAATCTAAAGATTTTCATCCACTCTCTAAGCAAACCATTTACCTTCGATTCTCAAGTCGGATCTCTCTTTTACACTTCATTCCATTTCATCTAAAGATTTTGGTCCATCCCCTTACCTTTCTCAGCTAATTTTTCTTCATTCTTTTCTCTCCTAATCTATCCCTTCATGCCATTTCTTGTCTCACTTGTGAACTTCCTTTCTGGAACAGATCTCTTGGTTCCCATCATTTCTTCCTCTCTTAACTCCTGGCATCGATTCTCGTCGATTGAAAAATTGATTAGTTAAAAGAAAATATCCATTCTTGCTTCTCGCATCCCTTCAAATGCCAGGAAAATTAACTTCCCCTAAGCATTTGACATTATTTTCCTTTAAACCCAAATTCTAATAAAAAAATGTTCAAACAAATCTGTTGATTTGTTAAGGAAAATGGTTTGGATAAAAAAACATAGATATGAGGAAGGGAAAGAGGGGTTAAAATTGATAAAAGAGAGAAGGTTATTTGTAAAATAGTAAAAAAAAATATTAAATGCCACATCATTAAAAATACCCACATCACCAGTGCCACATCATCCATTTAATTGAATAATTGACTATCAGGGAACAATATGGGGTTAAAATGTATGGTTTTAAAGTATAGGGACTAAATAGACACCAAACTCAAATTATAGGGACTAAAAATGTAATTTACCCTAACATTTATTTCATTCTCTTCAATACCTTATACTATACATAAGGTTTACGTTCAAGTATAAATCTCCAAATTCAGGATATTCTAATTTATTGAGAATCTAGTTCTCTTACATATAACATAATAAATATACAAGGTTCAATACACCCTTGTATTATCTCATTATACAATTCAAATTCCTTCCTCTTCCTTATAGCACTCGGCTAATCATCATATTTTATTCTTTTTCTTTATAGAAATGTATGTTAGACATAATGTTTCAATTCTTTTCTCTATAGCAACTTAAGCTATCAAAAGTTTATATAACCTTTACCAAAGCTCCCGAACTCAAGAAACCAACTCTCAAATATTTGGAACAATGTTTTCATATCCCATAATCTCTTCCTGGTTCATCCTTTTGATATCTCATACTATATATAAGATTTACCTTTCCTTTATGTTCGATAACATAATGTTAATCTCATTCGAACTTAACATAATTCACAATCACAATGTACGATACAAGATGATATTACTAGCATACGTAGTCTAATCCTCATCCATTATCTCATTAAAACAAGTATTAAAATGAGTAAATAATCTTTACATAAGCATACCATCTCAATCAAATAATGTTAAGTAATGGTAGCTCCCGCAGGACTAACATTCACCTTGTCATCTTACTTTCCATAATAGAATATACAATTCCTTCTCAATGATATAATTCCACCGATAATATGAATGAAGGTAATGAAAACTCCCGTAGGATTCGCATTCACCTTTTATGAATGAAGGTAATGAAAACACCCTTAGGTTTCGCATTCACCTTTTATGAATGAAGGTAATGAAAACACCCGTAGGTTTCACATTCACCTTTTTTCTCACTTTCCTCTCAATTCAATGATGCAAGATGTTATGCATATGCTTTCAAAAGTAAATAAACATAAATATAAATGTTAAAGTAACCGAAAGGCATGAAGTAAATTGTGGCGACCCGACATTTTTAAATAAATTAAATTAAATTACACAACGGAAGTCTTGTATTTTAAGAAAATTGGCGTGATTATGTTTGAAAATAGGCTAGCCAAAACCTGTTTACATCTTAAATTGAGACATCTAAAAATACAAGGAACATTAAGTTCCTATCAAGAGTTTCAAAATGATCATAATCATAAAACAACGACAATAAGCTCTTATGAGCTAATTACAAAGTACAAATCATCAATATGATATAAATTTCACAAAAACATGTACATGGATTTTTACATAACACATAGTCCATCTCAAAGTCATCATCCTCTCGATCAAGCGCGCACCAGCTCCTCTTCCACGATCCCAAACATTACCTGAAATGTTTGTAATATCATGAGCTAACAAACTAAGCCCAGTGAGAATAATAAGAATAAAAAGTAAGAATAGACCTCAAACTCGCATTTCGATTTGAGTCCAAGAACACACTTACTCTTTACTATCCATCCATTCAAAGAGTTTATAACAAAGTGTTCCACTTTTACTTACCAATTCTCCAATAATATTGTGGAACTACATTCCAAATATTCCTGGTATGGTTTTGTAAATGCGTATAGCATTTATATCTCATTTTCCATATATACCTTATACTATATATAAGGTTTACTTTAAATTCTTATTCTCCCAAAGGATGATATTAATTAGCACACTTAGTCTAATTATTCATCCATAAACTTGTTATAACATAAATGAGAAAAATAAATAAACTTTGCATAATTATAACATCTCGACTCTCTTTCTCATCTATCATATGCATAAAAGTAATGAGTACATCCCGTAGGATACGCATTCGCCATTTATGCATGAAATGAAGGTAATGTGGATTTTTACATACTATCCACCCTTATCCTTATGTATGAAGTAGTGTGGACAATTATCGTATTCCACCAGTACTTATGTATGGAAGTAGTGTGGGCAAATTAACATATCCCACCAGATTTATGCATGGAAGTAGTGTGGGCAAATTAACATATCCCACCAGTACTTATGCATGGAAGTAGTGTGGGCAAATTAACATATCCCACCAGTACTTATGCATGAAGGAAATGTGGACTTTCTCGTATTCCACCATTAATCTTTCGTTTTTCTTTCTCACCTTCTTTTCTTTTCAATAATGCGAGATGTTATGCATATGCTTACATATGCTTGCATAAGTAAATAATGTAAATGTAAATGATAAAGTAACCGATATATGCATAAAGTAAATGAGCAAAAGTAAAGATATAAAGTAAAGGACATAAGTAAAAATAGATAAAATTCCGGACGAACGATATATCGATCGAACTCTGCTAAATAAAGTAAAGAATCAAAACATAACGATTAACCTAAACCTTCAAGGATTCTAAACTTCCAATGATCCGAGGTTCTATCAACCGTTCTTTATCAAAGTCTTGGATCCTTTAACTTCCAATGATTCATTCTAACTCCGAAACTAATCTAACTTAGAATCTTCTAAGATTCGAGGCTTTCATCGAGAAATCCTAAGTTTCTCGCTTAAAGGATTAACTACAAATCCTAAGGCACTAACTCACTCCCTCTAATCTTAGTTTGGATTCTAATCTTAGTTTCCGATTCTACAAACCATTACACTTATTCGATTTCTATAATTACTTTAAATCCTAACTATTCTCACCTTTGTAAGAGGAGAACTCGCTCTCAACCTCCGATAGAGTGCTCAAGCAAAGTTCAAAAACACCTACAATTGAAATTATAACTCAAAATTTAAATAAATTACCAATTAACGATTAAACAATCACTAAACATACAAAATGACGAAAATCCATCAAACTCCCCCACATGGAGGCTCTCGGCCCTCCCATGAAATGGGTCTCGGGTTTGGTTTTTTTGACTTTTTGGCAATTTAAATACGTTTTGAGTTGTTTTTAAGCAAATTCGATAATCCCGATTTCAATGGGTATCGATAATTAGGGTTTTTGAACATTAATCTCTTTCCCGAATTAAACTTAAATAAACATTTATTCATTAATCAATAACCCAAATTCAAATCCCAAAAGGTAAATTTCAAACGGGAAGAGTTTCGACTGAAACTCGGTTTTAGGGTTATGGGAAATCAAGTAATAGTTACACAATAAGTTTTCCACCAACATTCATCAACAAAGGTTGAAGGGGATGAGAGTTTTGGCCAAGAACACAAAAGCTTGAATCAATTTCCATGGAAGTTCAATGAGAATTCGAAATCTAGGGCTTACCTTAGAGAGTTGGAAACGTTCCAAGAGTGGAATGGGTAGAAAGGTCTCGGCAAGAGCTTTCCAACGCATCCGAAATCATGCAAAACGGTCAAGAAACGAAGCCGGGGCGACACTTTCTTCCTCTTCTCTTTTCTTCCTCTTGTTGCTCGGGTTTGGAGAGAAAAATGGATGAAATATGAAGACTTTTGGTCAAATGATTATTTAAAGAAGATTATGAATAGTGTTTAGATATTTAGGAAATTTGGAAATGACGGTTGCGTCCTTTCATGACTTTTGACTTACGAATCGAAACCCGATGCTCTTAAATAAATCTAAAGGTGATTAATAATTATTAATTGGCCTATTAATAATTATTAATGTCACCGAAACAAAAAATAAACATTAAGACGATTAAAATGAATTTCGGGCAAGATTAAGTACTAATATCAAAATTACAAAATAATAATTAAATTAAATACTTGAATTGAAATAAATAAATAAAATAAAATAAAAATTTCACTTCAAAAATAACGGGACGTTACATAAATGGATCATAGATTTCTTTATACATAAAATAAATAAATAGGAATTTCGGAAAAACAATAAGTAAATTGAACCAACGATACTTTAATAAAAGTAAGATCTTAACTTAAACAAATAAGTCTCCATTTCCAAGGATTCTAAACTTTTCAAATAAAAGCGAAAGTTCTACATTCAAGTTCCTTAACCATTCTATTAAACTTGGATCCTTCAACTTCCAATAATCCATCTCAATCTCCGAAACGATTCTAACTTAGAACTTCAAAAAGTTCAATGTTCCTCTCGAGAAAATCCAAAAGTATTCTCACTCAAAAAAACTAGCTCCTAACCTAAGAATACTAGCTCACTTTCCTTTAATCTTTGATTCGAATCTTAATCTCAACTTCCAATCCTACAAATGATCAACTTATTCGGTTTCTAAAGCTACTTTAAATTCTATTTATTCTCACCTTAGCAAGTCAAAGTATAGTCCAACGGTCCAACGAGACTTCAACGTACACCTGACACCTGCAATTCATCAATCGATCAATGAATTACAATTCAAATCTAATAAGAGAAAAAGTATGATTTTCGGGTGAATAGTGATTTCGGATGAATAGTGTTTTCTGGTGAATAGTGATTTTCGAAAATCCGGGCTCAAAATCGTCAAATTCCTTGATAGAAATTCATGATTTCAACTTCAAAACTCATTTATAATAAAAAACGAACAAAACCATGTAAAAAATTTTAAAAACCTACTTTTTAGGGCTTCCCCTAGAGAACAAGAAACGCCAAAAGGTTAGGTGGGATAGATAGCCCACGTCCCAAGCAATCCAACGCAACTGACCTCATCGAAAACGATCAAGAATTGATGAAAACCCAAGAGCTCATAAAGCTTGAGCTTGGCATCCGTGGAGGAGAGAAAGAAGAGAAGGAAAGAATGGATATTCTTGGTCAAAGTTGGTCAATTTGAGATTTTTAAAGAAGAATGAATAGTGTTTTGGGATACTTTAAGAATTTAGAAATTACGGATACGTCCTTTTAATGATTTTAACTCATAAATCGAAACCCGAAGTTCTTAAGCTAGCCCAATGGTGATTAATAATTATTAATTGGGCCGTAAATAATTATTAATACCACCAAAACTAATTTAAGCTGATAAAACGATTAAAAAGGTTTAAACAAAATAAATTACTAAATTCTAAATTACAAAAATAAAAATTAAACTAAATACTTTAATTGAAATAAATAAATAAATAACATATTAAATAAAAAAAATCAATTCAAAAGTAACGGGACGCTACAGTAAATCTTTAAATAAGATATCATCAAAACAAGTCAAAAGACATTTAAGAAATCTTAACCAAATTCATCTCAAAGGGGTTTCCAAAAAAAAATCAAATGACATAATCAAAACCTAAAAGGCATTTGGATAAACTCAATTTATTTGTCCACCAAATTTTATTGTATCACACCAACATAATTTTCTTTCTTTAAAAAAAATAAGTATCAAAGCTCAAATAAATTATTATCAAATTTCAATAATCCTACACATCAATGATAATCCTCAAATCAAATAAGATAAATGAAGGTTTAAATGAATTATCAAGATCAATAGTTCAACTTCAAAAACATCAAATCTCTAAACTCCATCTTGGAGCCATAATCTCAATTAATCAAAACTTTAATCTCCAAAAAAATTTAACAAGCAAAGCTCCAATTTCAATTCCTCATCAAGCAACAAATATAAATAAAAAATGAATAATGATATATATCTCCTGGGTATTTATCCAAAAAAAATATCAAAGAATAATTGATAAAATGTCAATGGTATATTCTCAAATTTCTCAAGTGAATCAACAAAGCAAGATGCTTAAGTGTCAATTAAGGTGGATAAATATCAAATATAATTTCCATAAAGAAATATCCATAAAATTACAAAGTTACCGAACGAGCTATTTTTCTTTTCTCTTAGAGATCCCAAACTAGCCACCATTAAGTTGCTTTAATTGAGTTAATTCCCATTTTAAAGTCCAAGCAACAATAGGCTTCAAACACACCTATAAAATATTCAATTAAAGGATTTTGGTACCCATTTCTTGGGTCCTTCATGGCTAGTAGGCATAAACTTTGGAACCCATTTCAATGTTGTTCCAACTTTTCTTTCATTTAATTTTGACATATTGCAAGTATTAACTTTATGACCAATTATGCCACAATTATAACAAACAACATTAGGCATGAATTTCTTCTTCACAAAATTATTAAGCAAATTATTTCTTATTATAGAAATTCTCCCGTTTTGGAGTATTTTTTAATTTAAAGCAATTAGGCCTAGTATGACCGTTAACTCCACAATGATGACATGTAGGCACAAATTTAGATTTTACATGCATAACTCTAGCATTTTCATTACTTAGGTTCAAATTTAGATTTATCTTAATCTTTTTGACATTATGCACAAACGATTTAGCTTTATCAAGATTAGGCATAATAAGCATGTCATCATTAATTACACTAGGAGACTCTTCAATAAATGTGGTTTTAGAAGTAGAAGCAATTGAAGGCTCATCCATATAAACCCAAATTATTCTTATCATTAAAAGATTTGTCAAGGTCAATGATTTTATCTGACTTTTTAGTACCAATTGACAAATTCTTAATAGACTCTTTTGCAATATCACGCTCTTTAATAGCAAGCAATTCTTTTTCTTTAAGCACATGTAAAAGATCATTCTTCTCACAAGCATCATGTTCAATAAATTTGATTTTATCAAGAGAAGCCCATTTCTCTTTTTCTAAGATCATATATTCATTTTCCAATTGAACATGTTTTTCTTTCAAGCAAGCATTTTCATTCTTTAATTCTAATGAAAATAATTCAATCTCTTCATTTTTGTTTTTCAAAATATTTAGCTCTTTTCAAGAGAATTAATTTTATCAATCAAGACAGTTTTCTCATCGCAACAATCATCATGCAAAGATGCATCATTAGCTATATTTTTCAAATAATTATTCTCACCTATCAAGGATTCATTCTTGATTTAAGACTTTATATTTCTTTGAAAGTAAAAGATATTTCAAGCTAACTTTTTCAAAATTATGTTGCATGCATTCAAGATCATTTAATAATTTATCATATGAGTGTTTATTAACTACCTCATCATCACTAGCTTCATAACTATCACCATCACTCTCATCATCGGAATGAGCCATTAAATATATTGAGGATTCAACACTTTTCACCTTCTCTTTCTCATGGAAATTTTCTTAATTTTGAGACCTATAACTCTCCTTCACATCAATTAAATCATTAGTAATACAAGGAGGGTTATCTAAACCATAAACATTGTCAAGAAAATTTCAAATCTCATAAGCATATAGGAAATGTGAAATTTTATCAAGTATTTTTCTATCTAAAGCTCTATAAAGAAGTAGAATTGCTTTTATATTAAAAGAATACGATTCTTTTTCATTTAAAGACCATTCTTTCTTGAGTTTAGCACAACTAACACCATTAACAACTTTAGTAGGGATTTTAAATCCTACTTCAACAATATCCCACAATTTATAATCAATAGATAGTATGAAAATTTTCAGTCTAATTTTCCAATAATTAAAATCTTTACCTTCAAATAAAGGAGGTATATGGTAAGGACCCGAGAATTTTAGTAGAATTCTTATGTTTGGTATAAATTAAATGGTATTTAACATTTGGGGAAAATAATTTTGTTATGTTAATTTTGGTTATTTTTGTGACTAACCATAGTTAATTTAGGGAAGAGGACTAGTTAGCAAGTATTTTGTGTTCAAGGGTTATTTTAGCAAAGGAAAATTGAGAGGGGTTTGGTTTTTATTTTAGGAGGTGGAGGGATGGATGGGCAATTACATTTTAGTTGATTTATTAATTTAGGATTTGGTTTGTGTTTAAGATATAAGGAAAGGAAAATTTTAAAAAAAAAACAAAAAACATTCCCTTCCTTCTTCTCCAACCCGTCGGCCACCCCCCCTTCCCTCCATTTTTTATTTCTTGCTTCCTCCTTCATTTTCTCTCAAATTACTTGAGTAATTGAGTGGGATTTGGTTGTTTTGTGTTAGAATTAGCATCCAAGGAAGGATTTTACAAGAACAATTGGAGTTCAAGCAAGTTCTAGGTAAGATTTTAAAAGGGGAATTTCTAGGTTTTTTTTCAAAAATGATGTGTTGTTCTTGCTTGCTCTAAGTCTCTATGAGAGTTGTTTTTCCTTCACTTTGAAATCTGATTTTGGCTATTCAATCATGATTACCAACCCTAGGAAGTATTGTTTTAGTTTTCTTTAATAATTGAGAACCATGGATGCTTTTCAAGCTTTAAGAAAACTCCATTAATGAAGTCCAAGCTTCTAGTATTTACAAATTTGAGTTTTCTTGATTTATATTTAGAGGGTTCCAATTCTGGAATTTTTGGGTGTTTATGAACATATTTTACACATGGAAAACATCCTAGGAAGACAAACCAATGAAATTATGATAATTCTCCTCTTTGCAAAAAACTACACTTTAAACTAGCTAGTTTTGGAACTTTTTTCCTCCAACCGGGCTGAATTTCATTTTTGTTCCTAATGGGCTGAGATATTTACTTTCTGTTAAGTTTAAACATGTTTGGAATGGTTTAATGTAGGGGACGGCCAAGCACGAGCACGTTTAAAGAATAATTGTAGAGATGAGAACAAAAAGAATCAAAACGATGACGAAGATGGTTTGTAATTTGTTAGAGGAACGTGTGGGATTCAAATGGTCATTGCTGATCCGTAAGTGTTTGGTGGTGTGTTTTAAAAGAAAAATGGAGTTGTGAAAGTAATAAAACACGAGATCCAAGCTTGGTTCGCTCTTAAGCATCGAGAAGAGCGGAATTACTATAACACACTTGCCTTTGGATTTAACTTGGGTTATTTAGACATGTTTACTTGCTTTCATATACCTAAATTGGGATATACACATATGTTTCTTAGCCTTATATGCAACATGGGTTAGATATTTATTTGTTAACCTTACTTGACTTTTGCTTTACATACAGTCATGTTTTTGCATACCATGTGAGCTAGTCTTACACATATCTTTGTTTTTACTCGCATTTCAAGTTAACATCGAGTCATATGCTGAATTGGGGCTTATGATACACATGCTCGATATGTTTTAGATTGTTATTTGATGAGTAAAGTTTGGTGAAACTCTACAGTATCATGCTTGAAGTTGATGTTCTTATTGGACACTTTGAAAGTGTTGAGTGACAGTTTGAATTTGAGTTGTATGTCGTTTGAGAACTCTTCTTATTTGCATTGTTGTACTCGAATATTATTTCTGATGCTAATAGTAAAGAAAGCGTGATTTGTGCATTTCATTCCATTTCACTCCGTTCATGCGTTCTAAGTGTTTGACAATTGGCCATGGGGTCGTAGCTCGTGTAATGGTGAGTGGTTGTTAGATGTTACACGTCGCTACCTTGGCAGAAGTGGTGTAGCTCAGAGGCGCTGTGTGGTGGATGGCCTGGATGCTAGAGTGGTTATAATAATAACTTGGAAGAATATATGAGATACGGCTCGAGAGTTTCATGAAATAAAGTATGTAATGTGTGTAGAATGACACGGAAAGTTGCATAAGCTATATGGTTGGAACGTAGTTAAGAAAGTGATATTAGCTGAATGATTGATGTCTCGGTTTTGTCTCGAACTTGGAATATAAATGGTTTTGCCTACCTTATATGTGTACTCCTTCCATATGTTTTAAGTATACTTTGATATCCTATCACATTGTGCATAATAACCCGTTCTTTGCATAACATCGTTTTCATTCATTTTGTTTTTACTGACTGTCATGCTTAGAGGTGCTCTAAATCACCTTTCAGGTCTCGGACGTGGACGTGGACGAGGCGCGGCAGGTGGTGCTCATTGATGCATCAAGATAAAGTTTTTGGGATTATGTCTCCAGCTACGCGAGCCACAGATTCCTGGGAAAGTGTTGTCATCTTTTGTTTTGTTGCGTCCTTTACTTTTGAAATGAAATGTATCTTTTATGTATACACTACGTTTGTGTAACGTTTTCTCTGGTGCACCAAGCTATTCTTTGGTTTTAAACTTATGTGATATTTTAAACCGGCAGACGAGCCGATGCTACTGAAAACGGGTTTATTTTGTATATGGGATATGAAACATACGAATACTTCATGCCGAAATTTCGAATATTTTGTAAAACAAATTGTTTAAAGTTTAAGTTCTTTTCCGCTTCCATTTGCATGCCCACGTCCTGGCTTTTAGCTTAGTCGGGTCGTCACATATATCAATACTTTGACTATCACAAAAATTTATGGTTGCCAATAGCTCTAGCAATTAAGCTTTTAAAAATATTTTTTCAAAAATTAGAAACCTTTTAATCACAAGTAAAATAGTTTTTGAAAAATAATTTTTCGATTAAAAAGAAGAGCAAACCTCGCTCTGATACCAATTGTAGGAATCGATGGCAACCCTAGAGGGGGGTGAATAGGGTTTAATTAAAATTTAATAAATCTTTTTCAAAGGTGGTTTCTAATTAGCATGTTAATTATACTTTTTAAACTCAAAAGAATTAAGTGAATTTTATACTAAAATTATCTTTAACAAAATAAGCTATATTTTAATAAGGTTGGGAAGAATTAAGTCACAGTCAATTTTTAACAACCTAAATTCCTTTAATTTAATTCACACAATAAATATGCAATGCAACATAAAATTATAATAATTACTTAGTAATAATAATGAGTGCAATAAATAAAAGAGTAAGTGTTAGAGAATGTGACACCGAAATTTATAGTGGTTCGGCCAAAAACACTGCCTAGTCCACTCCCCGAGCGCCTCTTGGGAATTTGTATTAGCACCTTTTTCGAGAGCAAGATAAACCCAATACTTTTCGCGGGATCAAGATCAAACCCCAACAAACGTTCCTTTTTCCGGGCTCAAGAACAAACCCAAACAATTGTTCCTATTTTTACAGGCTAGGAAACCGACCCCAAACTATGAAATGATAATGTATCACACAAATTACAAACTCTCTCAAAAAAGTAGATTTACAAATTTAAACCTCACAACAAAATGGAGAAGTCACTCCCCAATAAAACACTTACAATGGCTTAATAAATTACACTTAAAAGCTCACAAAAATTGCTCAAAAATGATGGAAATTTTGCTAGACCCAGGGAGCAAGAAGATGATGATTTTTCCCAATATTTTTCTTGTATTTTTCAGTCCATTTTCGGCCATTTAGAGAGGGAGGAAAGGCTTACTAGTCATTGGGCCACATGTCAGCGTAGGAGAGGATGCCTTTTATTTTAATATTTGAATTAAAAATAATTCAAAGACCACCATTAATACTCCTTGAAAGTTGGACAATTTTCTTCATATTTTAATGTAATTTTTCGAATGAAACAAGGAAAGATGAGAGAGTGTGCTAATTTGAATTTAATGCTGATTGGAGAGATGTAAAAATTGGTGTGCCAGATAGGACCAACGCGAAGAGAGGAAGGAAAAATTGACAAGTTGGCTTGATCTGGACCGCTTAATGGCGATTCAATCGAACGAATATAGAGACACGAATACGTGGAAGCTTTAGGACGGTTGGATGGACGAAGACGAACGGCTGGGATGAACGCCAAAGTCCCATTGACATCATCATACACTGAAAATCTGAAAATGACCATTGCGTCCCATTTTTGTTTTTATTCAAAATAATATCGGCCATCCATTAATAAATCTGACGATATGGATGATGCACTCACAAACATTATAGTAGGCATGAAGCAACAGATAAAAATTCAAAATAAAATATGGACCGCTTATTTTAAAACTCCTTTCATCTTACGGATGAACACACAAGCACATGAT
Source organism: Gynostemma pentaphyllum (assembly GCA_028015215.1). Taxonomy (NCBI): domain Eukaryota; kingdom Viridiplantae; phylum Streptophyta; class Magnoliopsida; order Cucurbitales; family Cucurbitaceae; genus Gynostemma; species Gynostemma pentaphyllum. Next base: position 15,741,153 of record CM051350.1, on the reverse strand, counting down.
ATTTACGATAGACACACCACACTGGATCCGAAATATATTAATTAATTTCCAATATTGTAAAATTAATATCTTGAGCGTTTGACTTCTGATTGAAGCGATTCAAATTGTATCGAATTTGTAAAATTATGCTCTATAAAATAAGATAGTTTAAAAACAAAAATTGATTAGTATTTAAGTATGTTTGTTATCATCAAAACAAGGTTAATTAAGATTAATTGACTATAAAGAGTCAACATCAGTATAGTCATTTCCATATATTTGAGCATATCATTTTGCCACTAATCTCGCTTTAAAACGTTCTATCTCACCATCAGCTTTGTATTTCACAGTATATATCCATCAACACCCAAATGTTTTTTTTCCTGTGGGACGACTAACTAGCTCCGATGTTTGGTACTTATGTAAGGATCTCATCTTCTCATTAATTGTAGTCTTCCATCTTGGATCATTTAAAGTTTCCTGCACACTGTTAGGTATAGATACAGAAGATAATTGATTGACAGATGATTGATGTTTTTTTTTACAAGCGGTGTATAGACATATAATGGCTCATTAAATATTTTACTTTACTTGACAAATTGAGCTCATATGTAGTGTTTGGGATACCTCTAGTGAGACGTTGCGTCAACTTTCTTTTGAGTAACTCAGGAACTGTATTAGGATTTTCCTCAGGAAATGATTGGTTAGATGTATCCATTGAAAGCTCCATGTTGGATGATACTTGAGATTCTGAGTTTTCTATATGAGATTCCAACTCTGACAATTCCATATTTACTATATCATTATTGAATTATCACCAACTAAATCAAAATTTTCATTATTAGGATTAAAATTATATGCATGTGGATCATATACTTCCACACAATTTTCCTCATCTTAATGCATAAAATTCTGAATTTCTTTAACATGTCCCCTCCCCATGTGGATCATATACATGTGTTTGGTAGGGGAATGATAACATTTATGTCCTTTTTGGTGAAGAGCATATCCAACAAAGACACATTTAAAGGGTCGAGGCATTAACTTACTATGTTGGTGTTTTGGAAGATGGACATATGCAACACATCCAAAGATATGAGGTAGTAGATTTGGAACAGTTGGGGCGACATGGCTTTAGTAAGTGTTTGGAATGGAGTTTTGTAGTCTAAGGATCTAGATGGAACACAATTGATGAGGTATGAGGCAGATAGGAGAGCTTCACCCCAATAATATAAAGGCATGTTAGCTACAATTAGGGAAGCACGAACAACCTCAAATAAGTGTATTCTTGCATTTCGCCACACCATTTTATTGAGATGTATGTTGACAATTGGTTTGATGAATAGAGCCATGAGAATCCAAAAATTATTGAAGTTCAGAATTATAGTATTCCCCACCATCATCACTCCGTAAAATTTGTATTTTGGCTTTATATTGTGTTTGAATGGTATTATAAAACTTCTGAAACAATATATTAACTTTTTATTTGGATTCCATCAAACAAACCAAGTAATTCTGAGTACAATCATCTATGAAGGTAACAAACCAATATGAACCCCTAAGTAGAAACTTTAGATGGTCCCCAAACATCAAAGTGAATTACAATGAAAGGAACTGAACTTTTATTTAAAAATTAAAGGAAATGATGTACGATGACTTTTTGCAAGCTCACAAACATCACATCTGAAATAAGAAATATCTAACTTGGTAAATAAACTGGGAAACAACCTTTTTAAATAATTAAATAAGGCATGTCCTAAACGTTGATGCCAAAGCAAAATCTCAGCTATCTTCTTCGGTGAACTAGTGCTTTGTATTGCTAAAGTGTGCTCTAATATGTTTGAAGATGTTGAATTCAAATCCAAGTTATATAGTTGCCCTCTCTTAACACCATAACCAATCGTTTCTCAAGTCTGAATGTCCTTAAAAACACAATAATTAGGTCAAAAATAACAACACAAGACAATGTAGCAGTTTTTGAGAGACAGATAAAAGGTTATAATCTAACGAGGGAACACCTACCATAGAATCAAGATGTAAAGTACTAGTTAGATGTGATGATCATTCACCAATAATTTGGGTGGCATTACCGTTGGCCTTAAAGACACATTTTTTTAGAGGATGGATTAAGACTGGAGACTTGTCTAACATCAAAAGTCATATGGTCAATAACACCAAAATCAATTATCCACGCACTATTCAAAACAGGTGTAGACGTGAGAAAGGTTTTACCTTCAGAATTTGCAGTATTCACCAAAGATGAGGATGTGTAAGTCACATCATCTTCATTTGATTGAGCAATTGATGCAATTGAAGGGCGCTTGGAATTTTGATTATGTTGTGGATCTCACCATTCAGGATATCCAACATGTTCAAAACAATGACTTTTTGAATGACCTTTTTTTATTGCAATGAGTGCATTTGTATGTAGATTTGTCTGAAATATTATAATTTTTCACATTTACAGGTTTGAACTGTGACGTCTGATTGGGTTAGTGATGAGACATCATAGCAGAAGCTTCAGATGATTTCTCAACGTCGTCAATCAAAGAAATTGATCGTATGGAATTTCAATCAACTAAGGAATGACATTCTTCAAGACTTGGAAGTGAGTCATGACGCAAAATTTCTCGTCTAACTAAGATGATCGAAAAACTTATCCAAAATTTCTCATCTAATGTGCTCAATGGATCTTCGTTATGCTACAACATCATCAGGATCTTTCATGACCACTTTATCACGATTGTCAAGTTGCTGAAAAATTTTTAACTTTCCAAAATATATTGAGAGTGATATAGCATTTTATTTGGTAGAGAAGGCTTTTTTATGCAACGAATAGACGTGCATCTCATCATTACCATCAAAAAAGACTTTAGAAAGGGCACTACAAATTTCACGAGCTGTAAGTATACGAAGATAATGTTGCATTATATCGGGAGACATAGACATCAAAAGCCAGCGTTTTACCTTTTGATTTTCAGCATACCATCTTTCATAGCCCCTGTCTGTCACTTTTGGTGGATCATTTTTGCCTATGATAATGGATAGTTTTTCCCATTCAGCAATATGCATCTTCATTAGTTGAGACTATACATCATAATTTGTCTTTGTAAGAAGAATACCTGCATTAAAGACGCCTTCAATTTGCAAGAATAGGAACTGATTTGGTTCTTGAGGATTCAAGAAGGTCACTCATATTTCTTGAATAAAAATACAGTCAAACTTGGGGATGCAAAATAGGAGGAACAATTTTATTTTATGTTAAATAGGGCAGACGTGAATTCCAAATTGGTTTGGCCACCAAACACTTGTGAAGAAGAAAATAACTTTCGTGGGTTTGATTGGTGAAGTTTATTTATTTAATTTTTTTTTGTTAAGGATTTTTTGGTTAAATGGTTTGAAAGCGATGAGTTTAGATGGTAAAAAATCACAGAACCTTGGTAAGCTTTAATACCATGGAATCAAGAAGAAACTAGCTTTTTTTTTTTTGTATTATGATATATAACATGTGATCAAATACAAGGATTATATATGTCTAGCCTTACCAATTATCACCCATAAAATATGCCTATAAAATCTCTTATATAAGGTAAGAGATAAGGTAAAAGATAATTTTATATTTTTCAACAATTTGAAAATCATTGGCAAAGAAGAAACGTTTATAAAAGAAGAGTAATAGAGGAGATAATGTTCCAAGTAGCCACTTTTTATGGTCTTGTATCAAAATATAGCCACTAGTTATTATATTTTAAAATATAGCCACCAACTGCATTTTCCATACTTTGCATTCCTGTTATACCCCTAATGTTAATCATGACCTCTGATTTCTGTTTTTTTTAGACAAATAGTAACCAAAAGTAAAAGCATGTAAATATAATGAATATTGTCCTTTTAATTTTGAATTTCAAGAGAAAATCAGAACCTTCTATGTAAGATATCAATCCATCCCATCCCACTTTCTCTTTCTTTTGTTCAGACCTTTTGAAATTCCAATTTCCCTCCCTTCTTTTTTTTATTATTATTTTTTTTCAGATTTCAACCTCATACATATTAAGCCATTTTCTCCTTTGTAAAACTTTTGTCCTTCAAGTATCAGGGTTACTTTATAACATTTCAGCATCATTTTTTTTTTTTTTTTTGTCTTGGATTCGAATGGTTATTAATGGTTCTATTTGTACCCTAACTTGTTTGGTTTTCTATTTTTCTTTACTTTTTTTTTTTGAATGTCTGTTCTATTTTTCATTTATTCTATTGATTTTGTATCTTTGTAGGTTCAGAAACAAGTATTGATCCTGTTAAGTACAGTGGTTATGGGAATTTTGACAAAGAGTTCGTTGTTTTTTCATAGAAGCATCCATGGTATTATTGATTATATGAGTTTTATGGATTCATAGAAGAAAAGATTGGCATTCGTTTTTTGTATGTTCATCGAGTTAGTATTTAAATGAAACGTTAAGAAGTATGTAGCTTTGGATAAATCTAAAGATTTTACATATCTTGTAGATTGTCTAATGCAAATATCTTAACTTTTTCCATTATTATTGAGTATTAGACTAGTGAAATGGAGCTTGAAGAAAATATGGATATTCATGTTGATATTGTACGATCTATACCAAATATTGTACCCAATATAGATGACGGAAATGACATAGTACAAGATACGATAGGAATCTTATACCAATTTCATATTACGTTAAGTGATATATGATATAACGCAATTGTGTAATTAGTACCACGTATACTTTCAACTATACATAAAGTACATATTTTACCAATGTTTGCTACATTTTTGTATATTAATGTTTGATCAAATTATCAAGTACCTATGTGTACTTTGTTGGTTGGCAAGTGTACTAGTTGTGATATTGTGTATACACAAAGTACTAATCGTACCATGCTCTTTATGGTTCATAAATTTTAATCAATACATAAATGTATCTTTGTTAATATATCATGTGGTACTTTAGGTACGATGTATCTTAACATACACATAGTACTTTAAGTACCACATGATTTACGATTGACATGAATGAATTGTAGAGCGATTCGTCAATGTTTAGTTTAGGTAAAAAAAAAGTTTTTCAAGGGCAACCGTTAATTCTTCATCAACACCTGGTCTTATATTTATTCTTCATCTTCTTTATTAGTGATTGTATCTTTATAACACAATATCATCAAGACTACAACTCGTACAAATGTACCATGTCTGATTAAAACATATAGTACACAATGTACTTGTAATACGATGAGATACATAATATGTGTGTATACTAAACAGTCGTTCATTAAGTACTTCCCTTCATCTTTCTTTTCATAATAATCTTTTTTCCAACACTATTTTCTGTCTTTCCTATCATCGTTTTTCTTGGTGTCTGTAATGGAGATCAGACAATAGGTATTATGTCTATGTAACAGACTATACACAATATTTCAATAATCAGTTGCCTACCTCACTTTCACCATTATGATCATTTGAAGACTCTAAACCCTTGCTTCTTATAAGAGACAGTCATGTTGAGATATGTGTGGACAAAAGACATTTAACAGAGGAACGTAGAAACAAATATATTCAGTACAATAAGAAATATGATACTACACATACAACAAGTACGAACTTTAAGTTTTTGAGCAACATCATTAATACGATAGCCGTGAAAATGTACATTATGTACTGAATATAATTGTAACGTCCCGTTATTTTGAAGTGAAATTTATTTATTTATTTATTTTATTCTATTATTTATTTAATTTTATTTATTTGTTTATTTCAATTTAAGTATTTAGATTAATTATTATTTTTCTAATTTCGATTTTAGTAGTTAATTTCCCCAGAAATCCTTTTTAATCGTTTTAATACTTTAAATTCGTTTCGGTGACATTAATAATTATTAATAGGCCAATTAATAATTATTAATAGGCCAATTAATAATTATTAATCACCTTTAGATTTATTTAAGAGTATCGGGTTTCGATTCATAAGTCAAAAGTCATAAAAGGACACAACCGTCATTTCCAATTTCTTAAAAATATCCAAATTACTATTCACCTCTTATTAAATACTCATTCTTTGACCAAAAACAAGACAAGTCTTCATTCTTCTTCCTTTCTTCTTCCTCCTTAACCGTAGCCATCATTCTCCCATGGATGAGAAGGAAAAGCTCTTGGCTTTTTTTCGTTTCTCGGCGGATCGTCGTGTTTTCGGTTGTGTTGGATTGGTAGGGACGAGGGCTACCTATCCAACCTACCTTTTCGGAGTTTCCCGTCCTTTAAGGGAAGTCCCAAAAAGTAAGTTTTCAAAACTTTTTAGGTGGTTTTGTTCGTTTTTTATTATAAATGAGTTTTGAAGTTGAAATCATGAATTTCTATAATGGAATTTGATGATTTTGAGCCCGGATTTTCGAAAAACACTATTCACCCGAAAACACTATTCATCCGAAATCACTATTCACCCAAAAATGCACACTTGTTCTCATCTTAGTTATGAGTTGTAATATGTTGTACAATTGGTGAATTGTAGGTGCGATTGCTCGGTTGATGATTCGTGGGAAATTGGAGAAAATCTTGTTTGGCTAAGGTGAGAATAGTTAGGATTTAAAGTAACTATAGAAAGCGAATGAGTATGAAGGTTTGTAGAATTTGGAACTAAGACTAGAAACCGAATCTAAGATTAGAGGGATGTGAGTTAGTGCCCTTAGGATTAGGAGTTAATCCTTTAAGTGAGAACTTAGGAGTTCTCGAGGAAAGTATTGAATCTTAGAAGATTCTAAGTTAGATTCGTTTCAAAGCTTAGGTTGGATCATTGGAAGTTAAAAGATCCAAACTTGTATTTTAGAACGATTAATAGAACCTCGGATTATGTTGGAAGTTTAGAATCCTTGAAGGTATAGGTTAATCGTTTAAGCTATGATTTTACTTTTATTATTGTTAGCGGAGTTCGATTGACATATCGTTCGTCCGGAGTTTCCTATTTATTTACTTTATGTCCTTTACTTTATGCCTTTTTACTTTATGTTTGTATCGGCTACTTTAATTCCGCACTTTATTTATTTACTCCAAAACATATCATATTGTATCATAACATCTCGCATCATGGAAAAGAAAGTGAGAAAGAAAAGAAGGGGGAAGAATGTTGGAGCCTACGGGTAGTGTCCGCATCACCTTCAGAAAAAGAAAAGAAAGTGAGAAAGAAATGAAGGGGGAAGAATGTTGGAGCCTACGGGTAGTGTCCGCATCACCTTCAGAAAAAGAAGAGAAAGTGAGAAAGAAAAGGAGGGAGAACGATGGATCCTACGGGATAGACCACGTTACCTTCTTCATGCATAAGGGCGTATGCGAATCCTACGGGATGCTCTCATGCATTCATGTTTATGATCGATGAGAAAGAGAATCGAGATGTTATATTATATGCAAAGTTATTTACTTTTCTTATTTTATGTCATAACAAGATAATGGATGAGGATTGACTACTAGTGTTAGTAATATCATCATTTGGAAAGTTTAGAATGAAATTACCTAAAGTTTGGAGAACTTTAGGATTGATTGTGTCAGGTAAATTGGACACAAATCGGAACACCTGTTTGAGATCTATCCTTACTTTTTATTCTTATTATTCTCACTGGGCTTAAGTTGTTAGCTCATGATATTACAAACATTTCAGGTAATGTTTGGGATCGTGGAAGAGGAGCTGGTGCGCGCTTGATCGAGAGGATGATGATTTTGAGATGGACTAGGTGGTTGTAAAAATCCATGTACATGGTTTTGTGAATTTTATATAATTTTGAGAGTTGTATATTGTATATAGCTCTTAAGAGCTTTTGTCTTTACTTTTATGTTATAAATCATTTTGAACTCCTGATAGGAACTTAATGTTCCTTGTGTTTTTAGATGTCTGAATTTAAGATGTAAACAGGTTTTGGCTAGCCTATTTTCAAACATAATCACGCCAAATTTTCTTAAAATAAAATATTTCCATTGTGTTTTCTTATTTAAATTATTTTAAAGTGACGGGTCGTCACAATAATATTGTTCATAATACTTACACACTACAAATTTATTAGTATAATTATAACATGTCAATGCACAACTTAATTATGTGTGTCCTTCACCCCTGTTTAGAAGCATTTCCTCTTTTCTTGTCTATCGTCCCTACATTCCTCCCAACACTCTATTATGTTCTCTTTGACACCATCATACTTGGTGTCTAAAAAAGAAAAAGAAGGTATTGTTTGTATCATACAAAATATAATACACACATTATTTCGTATACTTGAAAAGGTAGGTATCAAAACAAATGGTTACCTCATCCCCATGCTTTCCTGGAGAATCCTAACCCTTTCCCAATGTATTCGTTATCTGTTATAACAAACAACAACAACAAAACAAAAACAATATCAACATCAAAAAAACAAATCAAAATATACAAGATTTTAAAACAAATATGTAAAGATATTTAAAAAATATGCAAAATTTGTGGGATAACAACAACAACAATAGACAATAATAAAAACTTTAAAAAAAAACTTAGCAAAACAAGATCTAACATAAAAAATGGTGACTTTTTTAATTCTATCAAAAACAAAAATAAATATACCAAGATATTTAAAAAAAAACAAGCAAATTTTGAAATAAAAAACAACACAAAAGACAAATATAAAACATAAAAAAGCAGCAAAACAAGAAGAAGAAAAAAAAACAATGGCTGGGCCAATCTTTTCACTTTCATGTTTTTGTATAAAAATAATGTAAATGGCCATATGCAAGAACATAAAAAGCTGAAGAGGCCAAAAAAACTAAATTTGAAAATCTTCAAAACTTAAAAAAAACAACCAAAATTACAAAACTACAACTGTTATTACAAAATTACAAAGCAACAAACAAAATAGCTTACTTTTTCAAAGAGAAAAAAGGAAAAAAAATAAAGATCAGGAAAGATGAGAGAGAAGAGGAAGATATAAAATGGAAAATAAGGGAAAAAGTAGAAATTAAGATGAAGGGGGAAATGCAATCTTAAAACCATAATAATGAAAAAGAAATTGTTGACAATTCACTTCCCCATAATCAAAATGATGTGTCTGACGTGAATAGTTTCTAGAGTAGGGCTTCTTCGATTTGATAGTTGATTTTTAGACCATAAAGGGCATATATGGTATGCAACATCAATTTCTCTTACCTGATGCAATAAATGTGGCCATCCACATTAATTTTTTTAAGCATGGCTAGCTACTCTTATTTACACTTAAAAGAGGCTATTTGGATGGTTAACCCGTAATAGAGCTTATATTTCTATTTTAAGGATAACACTTACCGTGATATTTCTCATTATGCGTAATATAGCTTATATTTCTCTTCTCATACAAGATTTGTTTCTTCTTCTATTTATTAAAAAGTACATTTACAAATATTTTTAAACCAGGTGGTATTTTTATAAATATTACGGCCATTCCATGTGTCTTGGGACGTTTAATTTACACAAATTTATAAAATAATTTTTTTAGGATAAATGAATTGATTGAAACTAAGTTTACTATAATAAATTATTTGAATTTAACAAGCTTAACATATCTTAAATTTTATTTTAAGTTAATAAACTATTTGAAATATCATACACTAAATTCTTATAGATTAGTGTATGAGTTTTAATTATCATCTTAAATATGATACACTAAATGCTTATAGATTAGTGCATGAGTTTTAATTATCATCTTAAATATCATACACTAAATGCCGGACTTTTTTGCAACTTAGCCTCTTTTTTTAAAGTATATAAGTATATGTCCAAACGTTTGAAGTATTTGGTGAAATGTCCTTTTTTTTTTTAAGTCCGGTGTAACGACCCGTTTTCCGTTAAATTCTTTAAATTCAAATGCACAGCGGAAGACTCAATTTCTAAAGAAAAACGGCATGGTTTCGTTTAAAAATCGAATAACCAAAACCTGTTTACAACCCAAATTCCAGAAAAAGCGATAAATCGGGAATTTCGCATTCCAAAAGATATTTAGACCATAAAACATAGACATATTTTACACAAATACCCTTTCGGGCTCAAAAAGACACAAGTTATGTAAAGATGGAATAATTACAAGCATTTCAATGAATGCTAAACAAAATGAGTTGTTAGTATTGTCCATACACCCTCTCGATCAGTCACGCGGGTCCACCTCCTCTACCACGCTTCTTAGCTCGAGGTTTACCTGAAAATTTTAAGTGTAGCACCATTAGCATAACATGCTAGTGATAGTAAAACGAAAGCAAGTAATCCTATGAACAAAATCTCATAACCGAAATCGTGTCCAAAGGCCTATAATGCCCAATACTACTCACATCCACACTTCCAAATTTCCATACTATCAATCGATAGTAGAATGCCACCCATACATGTCAATCAATACCATGAGATAGAAAATAAAGACTTAAAGTAAAATTAACATTCACAACTAAGTCTCACTACACGTTTCTAAAGAATCGGTAAAAATAACATTAACTATCCTTATTACCAAACAAGTTTCATCGTATCGTGCTATTGTATGGATCGAAATCAACATACCACGTACCATATCACAACCATCGCACCATGATACGTATGGAACCGAATCAACATACTATCATGTGCCGTATCATAGATCATAATACCATGGTACGTACGGATCCGAATCCACGTACTACCATGTACCATATCTCAATCATCGGATATCAGGACTTTCACCATTTCGGTATCAGGAATTTCACCATTTCGTATCAGGAATTTCACCATTTCGGATATCGGGAATTTCACCATTTCAGGTATCAGGAATTTCACCATTTCGGATATCAGGAATTTCACCATTTCAGGTATCAGGAATTTCACCATTTCAGGTATCAGTCATTTCACCATTTCACAACATGATACGTATGGAACCGAATCAACATACTATCATGGGCCACTTACAACTTGTTAAGCTTCCTAAAAGTTAGTTAATCTCAAAGAATCCTACTAAGCTATTACGAAGCCTAACTATCTAGATTACACGAGTTAACACTCAAGTGTATCACTTTAGCTACATTAACTGTCAACCACTCAAGTAACTCTCAATCCACTTTCCTCTATCATCTCCAATTCGCTTTGTAACACTTTCAAACCACTTCGATGTTTCCTTTTCATCGAACTAATTATAGTTCCAAAATTCCTCCACTAACTTCCGAATTAAAGTCTCTAACCAAACTTAACTTCTAAGAAGCTAAATCCCGCTTAACTTCGATAAACAATAACATAACGAAACTTAATTCATAAAAACAACTAACTTTCATTTTAAACTCACCTTGTAAACAAAGTCAACTCCGAAACACCGGTTGACCAAGAATCACGATCGATGCACGAAACCTATAATTAAATACACCTAAAGTATATTAATTAACCGAATCGAAGAACGATCGTCACGATACTAAAATAAAAGACAAAACAACCCGAAACTTATGCCAAGAGGCCCACGGCCCAAGGGAAAGGAAGAAAAGGAATTGTTTTCCGGATTTTAAGCACTTTAAAGACATTTTGATTTGGTTTCGGGTACTTTGGAGATTGGTAACCTTAATGGGTATTCGCAATTTAGGGTTTTGAGCATTAAACAATTTCCGAAACAATTAGAAAATAGCAAAAACATAGTAAACTAAACATCCTAAACAAAGCCCAAAGAGGGAAAATTACAAGGGACGGGTTTCTGGCTCAAACTCGGTTTTAGGGTTTAGGGAAAGTTTCTAAAATTGACCATAAAGACTTTCCCGATTGAAACCTTCAAGCTTCGGTGAACGAATTCGAAGATCCCAACTCAATTCCACCATTAAAACACTATTCACAACAAAAATAAGAAACTTTAACATACCTTTAAGTCTCGATAAAACGAGCGAAAATTACGTTCGGTAGGTTGGAAAAGATCTACGGGCCAAGGGCTTTCCAACGGTAGTAGAATCGATACGATCCCCCGAGAAATAAAGAAAATAAAAAAAAAAAGGAAAGGGTTTTGTGGTTCACGGCAGCAAGGAGAAGAAGGAGCAGAATTTTTTCTAATTTTTGGCTAAGTGTTGATATTTAAAGATGATGAATAGTGATTTTTTAGATATTTAAGAAATCGGGTAATGACGCCTACGTCCTTCTTTTACTTTTACTTTAAAAACGATACCCGAAGCTCGTAAATAACTCTAAAGGTGATTAATAATTATTAATTGGCCCGTTAATAATTATTAATATCACCGAAACAAATATAAAGTATTAAAACGATTAAAAACAAATTCGGACGAAAATAGCTACTAAAATCGAAGTTACTGAATTAAAACTAATCTTTAAAAGCTTTAATAAAAAAAAAAAAAATTACCTCTAAAAGTAACGGGACGTTACATCCGGGGTTCAAGACCCGTCTTTAAATATGTGGCAACTTAAAATCCAGTGTTTAAAAATTGTTTTTACATGTCAGGTGAAGTCCGGTCTTCAAGACCGGACTTTAGGGGAAAAAATCAATTTCTAAGTTTTGCCTGTTCATCACTGTGGCACCGTCTCCTTCGTCCCTTTTTTTTTTCTTTTCCAATATTATTAATTGATTAATTTTTATTTTATTAATAAAATAATATAATTATTTTTTTGTTAGTAAGTATTGCATTTACTCTCTCTACTGTTTTTTACAATGGAAATTTGGTTTATATATGAATGAATCAATACTAATAGTTCCTCAATCGTTTTTTCTTTTAATCCAAACAAAGTTTAGAATTTGGATCTTGATTGTAATGATATTCTCTCTCTAAACAAACCCTTTTAACAAATCCCTCCATCACCACCATTTCTACCATTATTATACTCTTTCTCTCTCTCTAAGTAATGCGTTGCAGAAAAGTAGAGAGAGGAAGAAGAATATGATGCAAGAAATGAGGTCGTTAAGATCAACTTGAGATGCAAGCCCTGATTCAGTAATTTACAATATCGAATTAAGTTTTAGTCTTGTTGATCTTTTGCTTCTGAAGCTCATCTTTTTTTGCAGAAAAGTAGAGTGAGAAAGAAGACGATGAGCAGGCGTAACTTAAAAATTGATTTTTTTTCTTTCTAAAGTCCGGTCTTGAAGACCGGACTTCACCTGACGTGTCAAAACAGTTTTTAAACACCGGATTTTTAGTTGCCACATGTCTAAAGACGGGTCTTGAACCCCGGACTTAAAAAAAAAGGACATTTCACCAAATACTTCAAACGTTTGGACATATACTTATATACTTTAAAAAAAGAGGCTAAGTTGCAAAAAAGTCCCTAAATGCCTTTTAATCCCTTACTATATATATATATATATATATATATAACATATCTTTTGCTTTGCTTTTTTCTTCACGCCCTTGACCATTTCCTTGTTTTTTTTTTCTTTCAATTTCTCTCAGAATCAGAATCTCGATTCTATTTATCTCTCTTTCCTATTGTCAAGGGTTTCTCACATGGGGAAAAAGTTGGAAACATATCAACCACGATCTCTCTCTTTCTTTTAAATATTCATAGTCAATTTCTTTCTAATAGGAAACACCATCAATAAGATTCTAGATTAAACCACCGATTAATCTACCAAATAAAAAATAACCAAACAAATAACTTATAAAAATTATATGAAATTTGAGAGGGAGAAAAAATAACACTTTGATTTTAGGCCACTTTGAACGATAACTCAAATAGTAATGCACATTTCATCTCCCTTTTCAGGGATAATTTTCATAACTATCATTTTAATAATTCAAGATAAATACCCTCATATTATTAAAAGTTTCAAAACTACCCTAAACCTGTTTATTTCTTGCTAATTAATTGATGCAACACAAGTGAACACTATCGATCCATACATTAGTTTTATTTTTTTAATCTTGATTCTAATTATCTCTCTTTCAAATGTTAAGAGTTTAAGGTAAAGCTTTCAGTCAAAATCTTACTATCGATCCATATATTAGTTTTTTTTTTTTTTGAGAATACTTGCATACTGACAAGTCAGGAGGATCTTCTCCTAATCTCTATTTCTATTGGTTAAAAAATAATAAAAGATAATTAATATATATTTTTATTAATTATATGGGACCCATTGATTTACTTTTAACCAACAGAAAATGAACACGTAAGGAGATCATAAGTAGCTCCTCCTGAAAAGTCAGGAGGCAAGTATTTTTTTTTTAATTTGAATAAGAAATATTGTTGAATGCTCGTTTTTGTTGGAATCTTCTCTTGAATTGATCTCCAGAACGATCGTTTATTGCTTTAATATTTTCCCTCCTCCCTTTTCAATTGTTGTCAATCTGTTTAACTCTCTACCCCCATTTTTTTAACAGATTTTTTCATTTTCACTGTATAAAGAGAGAGATGGATGGAACGAGGTTTTCCAACATAATAGATGAATTGGTGTAAAACATCCTTATAATGCTTCCAGTCAAGTCTTTGAAATGATTTAGTTGTGTCAACAAATGGTGATATAATCTCATTCATAGTCCTTATTTCATTTCACAACATTATTCTCATCATTCTTCCTTTAATCCAAAGCTTCTTGCAGTCATAACGAGATAGTAGCCGGGAAAACAATATTTCATTAGTACCGGTTTATGAGAAATAATCGAATATCAAACTAAGTTTATCAACCGTGATAAATCTCAATCCTGAGTGAAATGTGGACTCCTATTTATGGAGTTATGTTCTTTGATTCACATAGTTGAGAGCGATCTGATATGAACGTTCAATACACTTATGTTTTGGGAACATAACGAGATAGTAGCTGGAAACACATTTACACGAGATGGAATTCATAATTTTTCTCTAAATTAACGGTATCAGTGCGATACTAAAACATTTTAGGAACTTTAGGAAACTCTCTTGATATACGGATTCAAGATATGAACAATGGGCGTCACGACTTCTATTGATCACGTAGTATATTATCCGTAGTTTGACTACAAATAATGTTCATTAGAGAATCAGCGGAACACAAAGATAAAGAGATAATTACAAGGAGCAAATATCCGCTTGTAATTATGAGGTTCCACGTGAAGGATATATCACATAGATAAATAAAAGATAAACTAAATGGACATAACTCATCTATAATGAGGGGAGTTCAGCTATGAATCTATAGTGGAATTATTCATAGTTAAATAATAAGTAATTAAATGATTATGCGTTAATCACTTAATTGACTAATTATTAAGCCCATGATCTATAGGTCCATCGGGTCCCTATGCTAGGCCAAATATCGTTGTAGAAAAACTAAGTTATTAATTTAATTTAGAAAGAACAAATAATTTAAATAATTGATTTTACTTAAAATTAGGCAATATTAATTATTTGAATAATGAGATTATTTAAATGAAAATTAATATTAATATTGATACAATATTAATTGTTTAAATAAAGAGTTTATTTAAATGGAAATTAATATAACATTATCAATTATAATATTTTAAGGCAAAATTAATTGTTTAAATAAATAAATTATTTAAACTGGAATTAATGTTAATATTATTAATTATTTAAATAATGAGTTTATTTAAATGGAAATTAATAATTAACATTTTTAATTAAATAATGAGTTTATTTAATTTAATAATAAATATTAGAGAGAATTATATACAATTGGTTTAAGAAATAAATTGGTTTTGGCCCAAAATAATTAATTAGTTGGATAGGATCCAATGATAAATAATATATTAATTTTTGGCTAAATATATTTAATTAGAAATTACTATTGAATTAATTACACTAATATCCTGATCAATTCACCTAATTTCAATTAAGTTGGTTGTTATGATTCTATTTCACTTTTACCCAAAAAAACACAATTCTTGGCGGTGATCTGGTGGTTATCATTTTTAATGTTGTCTTTTTTACCCTTTTATCTCTCGTAATAAATATATCTTTATTATTTCATATCATTTAATTTATTTTATTTTATTTTGAATTCAAATCAAATCAATTTTTTTTTTAATGATAGGAAATTTATTTTATTTTGAATTCAAATCAAATCAAACCTAAATTTCATTTTATAAGAAAAACCTCATGTCGAGATCAAGAAGACGAACGAGTTTATCAACGGATGAAATGAAGGTCTAGAAATCGTAGTTCGATGAAATCTCCGTTCACTCCTTTTACCTCCCCGACATCGCTCCTTTTACCTCCCCAACGTCGTTCCTCGAGAATCAAGCAACCCATTTTCAGAAAGAGAGAAATTTGAATAAGTTTCTTCCCTTTTTCCTTCTTCTTCCATGAATCAAAGAAAAGCGACAGATCCAACAATGAAAACAACCCATGAATTCAAAATCATCCCATTTCAAGAAACCAAATTCGGAGGCGTGAGAAAACGTTTTTTCTTTCAATTTCTATTGTTATTTCCTTCTGGAGTATAGGAAGATATAAGATCCTACTTATCTCCTCCTTATTCGTCGTCACAATCAAAGAAATATACTCGAAATCAATGGAGTTGTGATTGTGATTTTGCTGTATTCTTCACAATCTCCTTCTCTAGTCAGATCCTCGTTTTCCTTCTTCGATTTTGTCAATTCCGAAATGAAATCGGTCTTCTCTGTATCTGAGAAATCGACGAAGGCGATAGTTGTTATCGATCGTGTTGTTGTTCAATCGATGAAGAAAGCAGCAGCAGAAGGTACTTTTAAGTAAATGTTTATTTTTGTTCAACATTTATTTTTATTTTCTATTTACATATCTATAGAAACTTTGACCTTTTTTCATCTTCAATTTTGTGCCTTCGCTCTATCTCTGAATGAATTGTTTTTCTCTTTCGTTTTTACTTTCAGTTTCTATTTTTTTTTCCGATCTTGCTAGTGATTTTTCATGCGGATGAGTCGGATCTAGGGTTCTAGTGATAGATCTATTGTTTATTCGCTTATATATTTGATGATTTTTTTTTATTTTTTTTATCCAGATTTGAAGGATTTTATTAAAATGTTTATTTTTGTTCAATATTTATTTTAATTTTCTATATACATATTTTTAAAAACGGTTACCTTTTTTTATCTTCAATTTTGTGCCTTCTATCAATTTTGAGTACACATCAATAAATGTTTACTAAAAGTAAACAATTTATAAAAATTTGTACCTTTCAATTCTCCGGCGAACTCGTTTTCTCTGTATTTTTGTAGAATAAGTTACTTTTAATTAAATGTTTACTTTTTATCTCTGTATTTTGTAGGAGGACGAACAAGAAAGACATTCAAATTTTTCTGAAAGAAGAAGTCAGAAGTTTGAAGATTTTTCTTTTATTTTTTGTTATAGTTTAGTTTTTGTTTTGATTTGATTTTTCCATTAATTTTGTAAAATTTAAGGGATTTTTATAAATTTCCTTAAATTTTGCACAAATTAAGGAGAAATTAAATAGTGGGTATGTTTTGTCTTTTCACAATGAAATTTAATTTGGCGGCGGTTTTTGGGTAGTTTTGATATATATATATATATATATATATATAAAATATACGGTTTTCTTAAAATTTCCGAAACTTTTCTCTCACTGTAAAGGTTATAACAGCCTTTAAAAGACGACCGTATAATTATTGACATGGTTTTACTACCATATATTCTTATTAACAAAACGAATAATTTATTTATTTATTATTTAATAATATATAAATGAGATAAAATCATTGAATAATTTAATTAGTCAAATAACTTCTCACCAACTTTCCAAAATGAAGGTTTGATCCAAAAACTTGTATATTTTGTGAACAAAACTTATAGAGAACTTATTTTGTTTCTCTATAAACTGATATTTTTCTCTTCTTTGTACAGTTTCTCAATTCTATTTTTCACCAAGATTTCTTATTTTCATTTTCTAAGCGCCATACAAAACAATTAATCTCACTTTAATTTGATAATATTTTGTGAAAGACTGTATAATTATTGACATGATTTTACTACCATACATTCTTCTCATAAAAAGGAAACAAATATTTATTATTTATTATTTCGTATTGCAATATATCGTAGTGATTAAGAATACATTATAAAAAAATTCATTGAAAATAAATTTAAATTTTTGTTTTTTACTTAAAGCAGATTCATTGAAGACGGAAAACAAATATTTGCTATCACAAAATTGGAGTTTGAACAAAACTAATGGCCACATAATATTTTTCTTAAATTAATAAATATTTTTATCTATTTTATATACAAAGAATTTACCTTTCACATAATTATTATTTTTAAATTTTAACATAAACGATAAATGTAACATACCGCGCTAAAATTAAGTATTGGTTCACCAATTTTATATAGCTATTAAATTTAATAATAATTAATATAAATTTTCATCCCCTTTTAACAAAAATCAATCTTATGGTCATAGGGTCAATGCTCTCTACTTTGTTTGATGGGCTTCATCAAACTTTCCATAGGCCTAAGATTTGACTTTGGTCTTCTGCCTATTAATATATGTGGACTTGATTTGGAGAAATTCTTCGGTGGTCCGGCCACATTGAGGCTCTTTCCATATTTGTATTTTTTTGTTTTTTGACTGACAGATTTTTGACGGACGGACAATAGACAACGGGCAGCCTCTATTAAAAACTTTTTTTTTAGCTTACACTATGGGCAGCAATAATTAAAATTCTATCACTTTTTTTTTATATTTTACATATTATTTTTTTTTTAATTTTACAGGAATTAAATTTTGTCAATCTATATAATTTTCAAGGCGGGGAATGCAATCATCAGCAAGAAGAGACTTCTTAATTCTACCCCATGTTTTGGATATTGTATTCTTGGAATTGACTTGGTTTTTTTTTTTTTTTTTTTTTTTTTTTTTAATTTTAGCTTTTAAAGGGTTTATATGTATGCATCTAAATCTTTTTAATTTTTAGTATTAACAAAAAAATTGGGTTTAAATCTTATATAATTTTTAATTATGTTTAAATAAGTTTTAAATCACAAATTTTGTAGAGGAAATTCAATCATTTTTTTAAATGCTCATCAACTAAAAAAGAGAATAAAAACGTAAGAAAAATAAATTATTGATTAGAAAATTTATAAAAACACTAGTTGCACTATTAAATTTAGAGGCATTTGCAAGAATTTCAGTAATGGACACATTAATTTTGTTTATTTCAAAAAAACACAAGCTTTTATATATAAATCAAAACTACCAAAAACCACCACTAGAAAAATTAAATTACATTGTGAAAAGACTAAACATACCCCTGATCTATTAAATGATATGTAATTAATGAGACATAGTTATTAGGAGAGATAAAAGGGTAATAAGGTAACACTCAAATCGGAATCCACCAGAATCGCCACCATAAATGTTGTTTTATGGGTAAATATGATATTAATATGAAACAACCATTAAAACTGAAATTAGGTGAATTAAATTGGTTATTAGTGTAATTAATTTCATTTGCAAATCTAATAAATTTTTTAGTAATATTTGTAAAAATAAAAGCTCAAATTTTTTAGTAATATTTGATTTCACTAGTTTTTTTTTTCATTTATATTTAACGTTTTAAAGATTCTTTTTCTCTTAAATTTGGTTGTTTTGATTTTAGTTTATGTTTTCCAAATATGACCTATACATATGTTATTTATGGGGCAATATTGCTGCCCATAGTGTAAGCTAAAAGAAAAGTTTTTAATAGAGGCTGCTCGTTGTTTATTGTCCGTCCGTCAAAAATCCATCAGTCAAAAAGCAAAAAATACAAATATGGAATGAGCCTCAATGTGGCCGGACTACCGAAGAATTTCTCCTTGATTTGGGCTTCAATTTCCTAACAATTTATACTAATATATATATTCAAATTCTGAGACTAAAAAAATAATAATTCGGGACAAGAATTTAATTTGTGATTTTTTTTTTCGAGTTTTGCTTATAAACGTAGAAAACACGTATAATACCCCTTACCATATCTGTTTTTCACCCCTTTTTCAATGAAACTGACGCTTTAAATAGATGCCGTTTGATTCTGTTTTTTTATTTAATCCCTTACCATTTATATCTCTCTTTTGCTTTACTTTGCTTTTTCTTCACGCCCTCTTCACCATTTCCTTACTTCTTGTTTTTATTTTAGTTTTCTTTCAATTTCTCTCAGAAATCAGAATCACTACCAGATTTTCAATAAAATAAGGTGAAGTTTTCAATCAACATCTTACTATCTATGAATTATTTTTTAATTCGAAGAAGAAATATTATTGAAAGCTCGTTTTTGTTCGAATCTTCTCTTGAATTTATCTCAATGATCATTTACCGTTCTGTACTGTTTAATATTATTCGCTCCCCTCCTTTTCAATTTCTCTCTACCCCACCCCATTTTTTTAACAGATTTTCATTTTCAGCGTATAACGGGAGAGATGGATGGGACGAGTTTTTCGGACATAACAGATGAATTGGTGGAAAACATCCTTACGAGACTTCCAATCAAGTCTTTGAAACGATTTAGTTGTGTCAACAAATGGTGGTATAATCTCATTCGTAGTCCTTATTTCATTTCACGACATTATTCCCATCATTCTTCCTTTAATCCAAAACTTCTCGTCAGTCATAGACTTTCATTTCACGGCATAAAAGACGATGTTATCTCCATACTGTCTGAAAATGAAGAAGATTGTTCACATCCATCCATTCCATTCTATAATGAAAACAATTATGACATAAACATTATCGGGTCTTGCATTAATGGTATTATTTGCCTTAAAATTTACATTATCGATGGAAAGTATATGAATGACGTTGCATTGTGGAATATTGCAACTGGAGAATACTATATACTCCCTAGATTACAATTCTCTTCTCCACCGAAGGCCTATTTAGAACCTCTTATCGATGGTTTAGGATTTGGTTGGGTTTCTAAGACTAATGAGTATAAGGTGATCATGGTTATTGTGTTTAAGCATGATATCGAGGACCGTGATGATTATATTCATCATGATCGCCTTGCCGAAGTTTATGTGTATACTCTAAGTACAAATTCTTGGAATCAACTTAGTTTTGAAGTCCCATTTCCGTATATTTCTCTACATAGTGATCTACCATTAGAGTCGCAGATTTGTGTTAACGGAGTTTGTTATTGGATAAATCAGATATATTGTGAACGAGATTATAAGATCGTTTCATTTCACGTGAGAGATGAGGTTTTTGGAACTCTTCATTTGCCTGAAACTCAAAACCATGACCATGACTTTCATCGGCCTAGGTTATATGTGTTAGATGGTTGCATCGCATTAATACTTGAGTATTTTTCTAATAAGAAAAAATCTATTTTTTTGGCTGATATTTGGGTGATGGAAGAATCATGGATCAAGAAAGTAACAATCGGACCACTTTTCAATGTTTATTTTGGACTTGGACTTGTGAGAGATGAGTATTTTTTTAGGGACCAAAGTGATCAATTATTATCCATCGATATCAATTCTCATGAAGTTAAAATTATTGACATCCCAGGGGTTGTAATCTATGATCATGTTTTGGAATATGTTGAAAGCTTAGTTATACTAAAAAGGTGATTGTAATTTTATAATCTTGTGCAAATCTTTTCTTCTTCTATAATAAACATTTAGAGTATTTACTTTTTGACTATTTGAGCTAATGAATTTAATACTGGCTTGATAAAAATTTGTCTATTCAATATACTTGTGTATTCTATTAAGGGTAAAATACAAATAAGACTCTTGTGATTTTGATCAAATGCATAAACAAATTACATTCACATAGTTTTAAAATTACGTTAATAAGACTCATTCAACCTTGTTAAATGTAAGAATGTTTCGGGTATCATGAGAAAAACTAAGAACAGGACAAATGAGGAAGAATAAAAGAGAAGAGGGGTTTAAAGGTTATGGGAGTACTTTCACGTTAAAAATATAAAAAATATCATTTGTTTAATTTTGTTCCTTTCTCCCTTCACAATTTTTGTCTCTCTTATTTCTCAGTTTCATATCATTATATAATAATTCATCAATTTAACGGCCCATTTTCTCATGATCTCCTAATTTGAACTTTCAAAATTTCAATCGTTCCTCAATTATCATATCTATTATTCGCATCAATTTCTATCTCTATCTCTACAATATTAAAAGGGCTTAAAGGGAGAAATTTTTTTGGACCATCATACCCTTCATCAATTTCTAAAACCACAAACTATGTCATTATATATACTCCTTTCATATATTAAAATTAGTTAACATGTCATTAGATATTTATAACTCACCTTAAATTAAATGACCATTCATTTAATTCTTTTTTATCTCTTAAATTTTAATTCATTGTAACACTCTCTATATTTTATTTCTTATTATTATTTCATTTCTTAAATATAAATAAAAGTTTCTCTATTCATTTTAATTTTATTTTATCTTAATATGATAAGTTTTTATTATCTAACAAAATACATATTTTTAAATTTTATTTTTTTTCCCAAAAATTGATTACTATTGTCAATTAACTATTTAAAAATCTTAGATATTTTATATCTTATATTCAATATGATAAGTTTAAAATTTTATTTTCTAACAAAAATATATTTTTTGAATTTAATTTTTTTTTCTTAGTGTAAATTATAGCACAATAAATAAAAATAGTATTTTATTTAAACTTCACTTTATTAATTGTCCAAAATATAAATTCAATTTTTAATCTTATATATTAATTTTTTTTTAATCATTTAAAAACTATAAATTAAATTATGCCCAAGATCATGATATCGTTTACCAATTCTTAATTTTACAAACAAAGTATTTTTTTTATCATTAAATATTTAAACATTGACTTGTTAAATTCAAAACAAATAAAGTATATTTGTTTAATATTTCATTATAAGAAAATTTTATAAATTATTTTAATGATAAAAATTTATAAATTAATAAATTCTAATAATTATTATAATTTAAAAATCAACTCATTCACCTTCTAATTGAATGATTAATTTAAAACAAAAGAAAAAAAACACATGTTAAGTTTAGATAATGAATTTTTACGCAGATTGTTATTTTATTTAATTCATTTGATTTGATCCACGTTCTATCTTCCTTGATGATTTAAATATAATTTTTTTTTCAATTATTAATTTTATTTTCTTAAGAATAGGAAAAAGAAAGGACAAATTAATTGTTAATTGTTAGTGTTTTTATAAATTATAAATTATTAATTAAAGAAAAGTTTAAATACAATCATCAATGTCCATTACAAAACGTTGGTGAGTTTTAATATTTTTTTTAAGAAAGACTTTTAGTATTCTTACATGGCTAATAAAAATGTAATTTTCATAATTAAATAATAATAATTGTCATTTATAGGTTTTTAAAACATGTTGGGCACATATGGTTACTATAAATTGAGAAAATAAGTTGGTTTGGAATTGTGAATTTGCGATGAAAAGGAAGAGAGGGTTGAAAAGATATGTATGGCAAGGAAGATCCAGGAATTTTTTCTTGGAGGAGAGACATGGAAGACCATATTAAGATACAAATAAGAAGATGGCAAAATGATTATTTAGATGCTGAGTAATTCCTAACGACAAGTTCGCAGTGGGAACATAATTGTCAATCTCAAGGAAGAACTGGTCTTGATTATTAGAATGTTGAAAGGAGAGAACGGTCCCTTAACCTTTCTGTCCATATTTATGTTTGATGTTAACAATATGTCATCAAAATATCCCCCTCTATTTGGAATGGGTTCTAATGAAATTCAAATTGTTTCTTTGTAAGGTAAAAATATGAGAATGAAGCAGTAAGAGTCCCTTTTGATAAGGTAAAATTTCATTTTATAAGTAGAAATATGAACGATGAATCTTTTGAGGAAGAAAAGCTTTTAAGCTGACAATTTCATCATTTACTTATTAAAATTAGTAACTTTATCATATAGCTTCGGGAAAAAAAAACTTTTATCAGAATGCATTTTTTATGGTTAAAAAATCTAAATTATAATTTTAGAAAGAGAGAAAAAAAACTATATATAAAAGATATTTTAATACTATCATTTAGTGATTATTTGTTTTATTTTAATTAATATTTTTTCTATTAAAATAATAAAATAAATTTGCAATTTTTTATTACCTAGATAACTTAATTTGCAATTATGAATCGTTGTTATAAAAATTTTCAAAAGATAGTTTAAAAAATACATTTACCATTTAATGATTTTTTTTCAAATTTTTTAATCAATATCTTATTTCTATTAAAAATAATAAAATAAATTTGAAATTTTTTTATAGATAAATTAATTTACAAATATTAATAGTTTTTATATAAAAAAAATTTTCAATAAATATAATACAAATATTTTGTCATTATTGAAGAAACTAAAAATCTCTAAAACCCTATCATACGTCAAATTCATAGCCATAAATAGATTTACAACAATTAATTAAAATAAATTACATATTGTAAAGGGTAAAAATAGCCCTCTTATGGGTCACGTTCACGCCGGACCGGTTCACATGGGGACAGGCCCATCCATACCATCATTTGAAGGAGCCTACCCTTCACGAGTGAAAGCCCATTGAGCCTAGTCCCAGACTAGCCCAGTCGACGAGCCCACGATCAAGGAGACTATAAAAGGCGACCTAACCTATCAAATCAGGTATGTTAAAACCTAAAACCATCAGTCATACACTTTTGACCTAATCTTCCTTGCGGCGCAAGGCATACTCCCACCTACCACCACCTAACTTGATCGTCAGAGGGTTCTCGGCCGGTACCACACCGGTGCCCTTCTGACCGTCGTTCTTTGAAGTGTTTCAGGTAGCTTCGCCGCGAGGGACTAACACGTGACGCATCGTGTTCAACCATGTGAAGGAAACCCTCAACCAGAAATACCCCACACAGTTTGGCACCCACCGTGGGGCCGTTCATCTTCGATTTCCAGCTAAATCCAGATACTCACGCGGTACCCACAAGTCGAGACAATGACCACTCGTTCAACCAGACAACGAGCTCTCAATGAAAACGCAGCCAAAGAGAAAGGAGTAACCGACGATGATCAGAACCTCGATGCGGCACCAGGAACCATCACCATCACACTGGAAAAACACCGAGAGATGGTAGAAGCGCACAAAGCTTTGAGAGAAGAAGTACGGGAAATGAGAGCCTTACTGGGGAAAGGCTTGGCAGCAGTCCACGTTAACATCCAAAACATCATGAACGTAGATGAGGGAGGCCCTTCAAAGCCACGAACTGCAAATCCCAAGCCAGGAGGCAGCGTCGAAGGGCCACCACGTCCGATAAGGGAAAGAATGTGTCTGAAGACGACCTACGAACCAGGCTGATAGCTCGTCGATGAGGGGAAAACGCTAGCCCGGAGATCTCCTCAACGAAAGAAAAAGATGCCCCAAGCAGAACAGGCCCCGCCCGACAGACTCGAGACAAGGTGCTATCCCAGAGGGATGCTGAAGGACATCAGGACTCGAGTTACACAGGAAGTGACGAAGGAAGCTCGGCGTCCACCGGCAAGGACAAAAGCCAAGAAAAGCAGCAGAACTACACTGACGCGTGGCAAATCCTCGAAGAAAAGTTGGCAAGGAAAACGTCCGAGAAAAGAGCCAAACCTAACTCCAGGCGCCCGAGAGCCGGGGATTCCCCTTTTTACGAGAGGAGTCATGTCCATTCTGAAGGGATGATTTACTAAATTAGCGGAATTTATTTAGTAACACAAATTAACACTTAATTTAGGATCTATTAATATCATGCAATTTGTGATAAAAACACGAAGAACATATAGATTCATGCTTTATTTTCGAAAATTAAAACCGGAACTTACATTGACTGATTAATGGAGAATCGGTTGGAGGTTTCTTTACAGCATCAAATCCTTAGCAACACCGGATCTTCTACGCTATATCCCGATCGATCAAACGAAATCCGATTGTGGGATCAAACTTAAGAAGAAATTGGGAAGAAGAAAAATATTTTCTTCCCAATAATGACTAGGGAATTTCGGCTATGGGGGGAGAAGAAGGGAAGAGAGAGTTCCAACTTTCTATGGAATTAAATTGTCTGATTTATGAATGACCCAACCCTCCTATTTATAGAAAAATAGGAATCCTAATCACATTAGGATTAATCTATAGAGATAAATACAAAAAGAAAAAAGATTATCTCTTTCCTTTATCTAGCAATTTCGAAAATGCTATGGATAAATAGGAGATTATTTTATTTTCTTTATTTTTTATTTATCTTGGGCAAATAAATCTATGTAATTATTTTAGGATATAATTCAAACAATTATGTCCTCAAAATACATGTCATGGCCGATTTTATCATCATAAAATAATAAATAAATACAATTTATTTAATTAATTATTTTGGGCCAATTCCAATTGGGTTCATTAACCAATTGGGCTTGAAATTCTCTCTTAAATTAATAAGTCCAACTTAATTAATTTATTTATTAATTACCATTTAAATAAAATATTTTATTTAAACAATTAATAATATTAATATTTTCTCCCGACTAAATATTATCCAATTTATATTTAATTATTAATTTCCATTTAAATAATTTTCATTATTTAAATAATTAATAATAAATATTATAATTATTAATTTCCATAAACTCATTATTTAATTAATAATTTTATTGACAATATTTTATTATTAATTTAATTAATTTTAATTATTAATTTCCGTTTAAATATAATTAATTATTTAAACAATTAATAATTGTTAATTAATTTCAAATTATTAATTACCATTTAAATATACTCAATATTTAAATAATTAATAATGTATAATTAATAATATTTCATTATTAATTTCATGTTTAAATAAACTCATTATTTAAACAATTAATAATGTTTATATTAATTACCGTTTAAATATACTCAATATTTAAACAATTAATATTGCCTATTTTAAGTAATTCACTTTACTTAAAATTTCCATTTCTTCTACTTGATTTCGCGACTACGATATTTGGGCTAGCATAGGAACCCGATGGACCTATAGATCATGAGCTTAATAATTAGTCAATTAAGTGATTAACACATAATCAGTTAATTACTTATTATCTAACTATGAATAATTCCACTATAGATTCATAGTTGAACTCCCCTCACTATAGATGAGTTATGTCCATTTAGTTTATCTTTTATTTATATCTGTGATATTATCCTTCACGTGTAACCCTCATAATTACAAGTGGATAATTTATCGGAAAGTTATGAATTCCATCTCGTGAAAATGAGTTCCCAGCTACTTATCTAGTCATGTTCCCAAAACAGGAGTGTATTGAGCGTTCTTACTGATCGCTCTCAACTATGTGAATCAAATAACATAACTCCACAAATAGGAGTCCGCATTTCACTCATGATTGAGATCTATCACGGTTGATAAACTTAGTTTGATATTCGATCATTTCTCGTAAATGGTACTAATGAGAAATTTGATCGAACATCGTGGTCCTGTCTTATACAATCAACATTGCATATGATACTTCCATTTCATGTCTCCCACATGAATGATCAGGATTATATCATTTGTCTATAAACAAAATGCGAAGCTATCAACAATGTTACCAGGATAAGGTTCCCAAATGTTATCCATTTACTGTAGACACTTTTAAGTTACTCATCTCGACTTTAATCCTCTCGTATGACTCACATACTAAGTCGTGATTTCATTAGAGTGACTTAGGGTTTTACTATTTGAATGTTTGATATTTATATATTTCCATATATTCCTAATATCTTCAATTGAATCAATCTAGATAATATAAAGAACTTATGTTTATTTATTTAATTTATTCAAAATAAATTATTATACTTAAATAATTACAAGTTCTAGGACACCATTCCTAACACATTCCACAGCTGAGGCACTTCACCCTCCCCAAGTTCGAAATGTACGACGGAACTGGGGACCCGATGGAACATGTAGCCCACTTTGTCAACATGATGGAATCCTCGTGCGTAATCGGTCCTGATCTAGACACCTTAACATGCAGATTCTTTCCCACGAGCTTGAAAGGTTTGCCCCTGTTATGGTTCAACAGCCTCCCTAACAGGTTCATTAAAACCTTTTCGGACCTATCATCAGCTTTCCTCAGTGAATATAGCGTGAGTCGGAAATTCGCCAAAACGAACCACGACCTTTATGATGTGCTAATGGGGGAAAAGGAAGCCTTTCGGGACTTCATTGTCAGGTTCTGACAAGTCAAGCTAGAGGTCAAAGACTGCAATGACCTAGAGGAAGCGACCGCATTCCCACGGGCTATACACCCGAACCACCCCCTCTAGAGGTCTTTCAACAAGCGAAGGCCAACAACCATGAAAGAAGCATTGGACAGAGCGATGGCAAAGATATCGCAAGACGAATCCGAAAGGGTAGCCCGAGAAATGCAGAGAACAGGATCGAAATCCAAAAAGAACAAGGAAGAAGAGCGAACCCCCTACTGAGGAAAGAAAAGGAAGAGAGCACGGGCGCTCGGAAAGAAGAAAAGAAGAAAAAAGAGACAAGGTGGAAAGAAAGTCCTTATAGGATCAGAGATCTGAAGAAGCGTAGTCTGGAATGGATCCTGCACGCGGAAACGGCGAGAAACTCTTTTCGAAAGGAAGAGAGAGAGAAGAGGCCGCGCTATGCCCAAAAAAGTCCTGGAAAGAAAAGAACCCTCTGCAGGTTCCACAAATCCAACGGGCATGCCACAAAAAACTACAAGATCCTTGCCCGAGAAATAGATCGTGCGTGCGAACAAGGTCCGGTCCGAAAGATCAAAAGGTAAGATCCAAGGGACACAGATGAGAGGCTCGTCGTGCCCGTGGAAGCTCCAGGGGACGGTCAAATTAGTTCTGTCCACTGCACTGGAGAGTCTATCAACGCTCATCAAAGGTCTCATCGCGAAGTTGGACTCCCCGTCTATCGTGTCGAGCACGCTTCTGAGGATCTGATTAAATACTCCAGGAAAGATCTAGAAGACGTACACCTGCCCCATAACGACGTACTGGTGGGTAGCAATATCCATCGGATCTCATACAGTTAGCACGGTTCTAGTGGATCCAGGTTTTTCCATCAATATACTCTACATGTCCGCGTTCCGGAGCATGAAGCTAAGAGAATCAGATCTCACCTCAAACTCCCAGGACCTGATGGGATTCAACGGAACAGTGACGAGATCCAACGAAACTATCAAACTGCCAGTCCGAGTCGAAGGCGCAAACCCAATGGCCCTCTTTCATGTCATAGACGCCCGCTCAGGATACAATGCCCTACTCGGAAGGTCGTGGATTCATGACATGGGGGCACACCCTTCAACTCTTCACCAGAAGCTGAAATACCCCACTGAAAAGGGGATTAGGGTTATAAAAGGGGACCAACAGGTTGCAAGATCATGCTTGGTTGAAATCGTCAAGCTAAAGTCTCAATGCCAAGCATAGCAGCTACAAAATTGGGGCCCCGAAAGAGGGCCGCCCTTTGCTCGACCAAGAATTGAAGCACCTGAGGACGGATCGGTGAAAATCAAGATCCATCCAGAAGATCAGAAGAAAACAACAAGCATTGGGAAAGATCTGAAAGAAAATCTGAGAGACGGACTGGTAAATCTTCTAAGAAAAAGTTGGAAAACGTTCGCATGGGATCACACGGACATGCCCGGTATAAACCCAGATATCATAACTCATAACCTCGAAGTTGATATGAACCAACCTCCCGTGAAACAGAAGAGGCGCAAATTTACACCCAAGCGAAATGACATCATCAACAAGGAGGTTCGGAAACTTCTGGAGGCGGGTTTCATCCGAGAGGTAAAATACCCTGAGTGGCTGGCCAATGTAGTGGTCGTGAAGAAAAAGAATGGGAAATGGAGGGCATGCATTGACTTCACGGATCTTAACAAAGCTTGCCCAAAAGACTCTTTCTCACTGCCCAAAATTGATCAACTAGTAGACGCCACAGCCGGTTATGAACTGCTCAGTTTCATGGACGCCTTCTCCGGATACAACCAAATCAAGATGAACCCAAAAGATCAAGAAAAAACCTCGTTCATAACAAATGTGGGCACGTATTGCTACACTGTGATGCCCTTTGGTTTGAAGAACGCAGGAGCCATCTATCAGCGCCTGATGAACCGAATGTTCAAAGATCTTTTAGGAAAGACAGTGGAGGTGTACATCGACGATATGTTGATCAAGTCACAGAAGGCAGAGGACCATCTAGCTCACATGAAACAAGCATTCAAAGTGTTGAACTGATACGGGATGAAACTAAACCCCGATAAATGCACATTCGGTGTCCCGACAAGCAAGTTCTTGGGTCACCTGGTGACCATCCACGGGATCGAGGCAAACCCTGACTAGATTCAAGCGATAATAGACATGCAAGTGCCCACGAGCGTGAAGGGTGTACAAAAACTAACTGGGTGTTTGGCGGCATTGAACAGGTTCATATCTCGATCATCAGATAAGTGTCTACCCTTCTTCAAAGGGCTAAAAATGAGCAAAGAATTCGGTTGGGGAGTTGAGTGCCAGAAAGCATTCAAGGAACTCAAGGTTTACTTGTCTTCGCCCCCGCTACAGGCCAAGCCCTCAGATAGCGAAAAACTATTCTTATACTTAGCGGTATTTGATGCGGCGGTTAGCTCGGCGCTAGTGCACCAAGATGGGCAGACACAACACCCAATCTACTACGTGAGTAAAGCGATGATCGACGCCGAAACACAATACTCAAAGATGGAGAAGCTGGCGTTAGCCTTGATAGTCGTTTCGCGCAAACTAAAGCACTATTTTTCAGGGTCATTAGATAGTAGTGAGAACCACCTTCCCACTCAAAGCCATTCATCACAAGCCAGATGTTTTGGGACGCTTAACTCGGTGGATATGACATCACTTACGAACCGCGGACAGCCATCAAATGGCAGGTCCTTGCAGACTTCGTCACAGAGATGACTCCAGACAGCTTGAATGAGACTGAGATGAGATCGCCGTTACCGGAAGGCCTCGGGATGGAATCTTGGACCCTAAGCATTGATGGATCCTCGAATTCAAGAGGATCCGCCGCAAGGTTAGTCTTGTCGACCCCCGAGGGATACCTCTTGGAACAGTCAATCCGATTCGGATTTGTAGCTTCAAACAATGAAGTCGAATACGAAGCGTTGATAGCTGGATTGCAAAGAACAAAAGAACTGGGAGTCGAGAACCTAAACATCAGAAGTGATTCTCAACTCGTGATAAATCAGGTAAAATGACTATTTGAAGCAAAGGATCCTAGAATGGCGAGATATCTGGAAAGAGTTATGTCTATCTTGTCTCAGTTCTCCGAGTACACCATCAACCAAGTGCCTAGGGCTGAAAACGGACATGCTGACGCTCTGGCTAGCCTCAGTTCGGCAGTCCAAACGGATACGAAAAGAATTATCCCTGTCGATTATTTGTCCGAACCAAGCATTACCCTTGATTCGAACATGGGGAGTGGAGACGATGGAGGGATCGGGCAAGTAATGCCGGTAGAGCAGGATCTGGAGCCCGAGCCAGACTGGAGGAACCAAATCCTCGAGTATTTATAATCGGGACTTCTACCCGAAGAGAAACTGGAAGAGCGGAAAATCCGATCCAAAGCGGCCAGGTACTCGATCATCCAAGGAGAATTATACAGGAGGTCCTTTAGTGGACCCTATCTAAAATGCCTGGGAAAGTCAGAAAGCTATTACGTACTGAAAGAGTTGCACCTTGGACACTGCGGAAATCATGCAGGACCAAGGTCCTTAAGTCACAGGGCATTAACACAAGGGTATTACTGGCCCACCATGGTCAAAGATTCCAAAGACTTTGTCGCCCGGTGCGACAAATGCCAAAGGTTTGCAAAGACGATTCACGCACCACCAACGACGCTAACTACAATCTCAGCGCCTTGGCCCTTCATGCAATGGGGTCTAGATATAGTGGGAAAACTGCCATTAGCCCTGGGACAGAAGTTCTATCTGATTATAGCAACAGACTACTTTTCCAAATGGATTGAAGCCGAGTCGCTGGCAAAGATTACGAAACGGAAAATCGAAATGTTCCTCTGGAAGAACATATTTACCCGCTTCAGAATCCCCAAGATCATCATCACCGATAACGGAACTCAGTTCACAGGAAGGTCCATCCGGAAGTATTGAGCAGACAAGAAAGTGAACTTCGATATTCGACACCCCACTACCCACAGGCTAACGGACAGGGAGAAGCGTCGAACAAAACCATCATGGATTCTCTAAAAAAGAGATTGGAATGAACGGGGAAGATGGGTGGACGAACTGCCGGGAGTCCTTTGGACGTATCGGACCACCCCTATAATCCTAACCGGCGAAACCCCATTCGCCATGGCTTTCAAGGCAGAGGTCGTTACGGAAATGATCATCCCCACGACCCGGAGTTCGATCCCAAAAGCAGAAAATGACACCATGATGGCGGAAGCGCTGGACTTAGCCAAAGAAAAAAGGGAGCAGGCTCTAATCCGTCTGGCCAATTACTAGCATAACTTGGCAAAGTACTTCGAGAAGAAAGTAAAACAGTGCAGCTTCAAAGTAAATGACTTTATCCTGAGAAAAGTATTCAAGAACACGCAAGAGCCCGGAGCGGGAAAACTAAGAAGGTCCGTATAAGGTGATTGAAGAAGTCAAGTCAGGAACCTATCGCCTTGAAGACCAAAGAGGCGA
The DNA here is from genome assembly GCA_028015215.1 of Gynostemma pentaphyllum. Lineage (NCBI taxonomy): Eukaryota > Viridiplantae > Streptophyta > Magnoliopsida > Cucurbitales > Cucurbitaceae > Gynostemma > Gynostemma pentaphyllum. Next base: position 15,708,589 of record CM051350.1, on the reverse strand, counting down.
ACGAATTCCGAGGGCTTGGAACGCCACGCATTTGAGGATTTATCGTGTGTGAGTATGAGAGAACCCTGTAAGTACTTGGCCGAAGAGGCCCAATTTCAAATTAATATACAAGTATTACATGTTTTCTTCCACACGATCAGTCGACGCCTTTACAATAAAAAGCCCTAATCCGTTAGGCAAATTGCTAAGTACCCCGCGGACTAAAAGCCCTAACCCGTTGGGAAAGCTGCTAAGTTCCCCGCGGACTAAAGATCCTAATCCGTTAGGTAAACCACCGAATCTCTCTAAAAAAAAAGGAAGGGGCTACTCTGATGGTCGAGCATTCGGAACTATGGAAAAGTAACTTGCACAGAAAGTGAAACAAGGAAATAGCAAGTAAATAAAATGCCAAGTTTTATTTCACAACAAACAAGTAAGGCTCGGACCCACATGTCGGGAACTCGACCGAAGAAAATTACAAGATTCGTACAAAATAAACTAGATCCAAGGAATCTGCCACAACTCCGGGTCAAAACTTTCGAAGGAGTAAATTTGGACGGATCGAAGCAACCTCCGAGGTAAAGATGATGATTCTGTCCAAAGAGAAGGGTAGCCACCCGACTAGCCGTGCTTTGCGCCTTAACGGATATTGGAAAGTAGCCGAGCGTTCACCGGAAGAAGAAAAAGTAAGTATGGTATCACTCTCAAGGAGAGCCGGAGAGACACCATTCCTACTACCTTCTAACTGGGCGGAAAAACGCTTCTTTTATCAAGTCAAGGCAGGCCAAGGTGCGGAGAACCGGAGGACCACCGTTTTCATCTGACATCGTTTCGAGCTCGTCTCAGAGGGAAGCACATTTCTCAATTCCTTAAACACCAAATGAGATGCCACCTCCCATGCTGAAGTCCCCGATGATGTCATGATGAAGAAAATCATCGAGGGTAGACAAGGGAGTTGCCCCCCCCCATCGCTTGCTACAATTCCCAAGTACTGCAGGAACAAACTCTGGAGTCGCGGTGGGGAGTGGCGAAGCGACTGATTGGCCCAAACAACTTGAACCCTAATGTGAGGACCCGACATATTTAAAAAGTCGGTCGTGGTTACGTAAGCGGAAGCAAAGAATTTTGAACTCAAAATAATTACTTTCATTAAAAACAAACGGAAATTTCGGCATGTAGTATTCGTAAAGTCCATGCCTCACATACAAAATAAAGTAAACCTGTTTTATTTCCAGAATCATCGGCACGTCGGCCGGTTCAGGGTTTCATAAAAACCATAATCAAAATAAAGTTCGGTGCACCGGTTTAAAAGTCTTATACAAACATAATATACATAGATGTTTGACTCAAAATCAAAAGAAAACATAAGTCAAAACAAGACTCCTATACTCCCAAAATATACAGCTCACGTGACCGGAGACCAATCCAAAAGCTCCATCTCGGCATGATCAACGAGCACCACCTGCCGGTCCACGCCCTCGTCCCCGAGCGTTATCTGAAAGGTGATGTAGAGCACCTTTGAGCATGACACTCAGTGAAAACAAAAGAATATGAACAGTGATGCGGAATGACCGTGACATAATGTGAAAGTACATAACAACATGCTAAAAATACGAATGAAGTACAAATGCTTTGTGTTTGGATGATGGCAACTAGTCATAACTCTTTGATACTACAAACATTACCAATACAAACTCGGCGTCTCACTATGCCCATATTACAAAACCAATCAACCTTCGAGCCGTAGCTCATCTCAGTTTCAAAATATTTCAATTCACTAGCACCCGGGTCATTCTAACATAGCACACTGGGGCTCCATCACCTCTCTGCCACGGTAACTATGTGTAACGTCCAACACCCATACACCGTTACACGGGTTACAATCACATGGCCACATAACGATCACATGATATGCATGAGTGGAATGTATGACATGAAATGGGTTAACATACTTTTTCATAACATGATTATATAACGAGATATCGAATCAACAAATATAATTAGATCAACTTTTCCAAAATAGGCATATGACTCAATCTTTACTCATAAAGTGTTCATATTTCACATATTCAAATGGTTCGTGACCACAACTAGTTTTTCGAGCATAATCAAAAAAAATATCGAAGTATGCATAATCATAGCCCCAAATCCAGTATATGACTTGTTCATGGACTATGAACATAAGAATAAAGCAATAGGCATGTTTATATAATCAACTAGCCAAAACAATAACTCTATTTTAGGCTATCTAGCATTTCGACTCTTTAACCCAATGCCGGAATCGATATCTCTTCTCGTTACTTCACTTTCTTTCAATCTTTACCACCCATACCACAATTCATTATTATTCACAACCACAAACTCTATTCTCGACATAGTCCGAAGAGAAACGGGAATGCCACACCAATCACCCTTCCGATTCTTTTTGTTCTCACCTTCAACGTTAGCTCCGTTTGTAATTGCTCGCCTTTAGCCTACAACAAGTTAATCCATATATGTTTAGGCTAATATAAACATTACAAATCAGCCATAACAACCACAAATAACCCCGAACCCGGTTAGTGACACAAGTGCCAAAACTAGTTGATTCGGGATGCAATTTTCGGTCAAACAAGGAGTACTTATGAAATTTTCATTGGATTGATGCTCTAAGGTGGTTTCCTTGTTAAATATATCCATTTAAACACCAAATTCTCCAGAATTGATAATCTTTCACTAAAAGTCAAGGAATACTCAAAAACAAGAAAACTGGTCCAACTAAAGTGCAATTTTTTATCAAAAATGGAAATTTACAAAAAATTCACTAAATTGATCTTCCAAAGTATTTTCCATGTATAAAATATACATACAAACATCCAAACTTTCTAGAATTGATAACCTTTAAGATTAAACAAAGAAACATCCAAAACTAGCTAAGTTTAAAACTGTCATTTTGGCCAATTTTGAGATTCTATCAAAATTCATTTCCCTTCCTTTCCAAGTTATTTTTCATACATCTTGAACACTCTTAAAAAACCCTAAACCCTAATCATATGAGCCCTCTTAAAAACCAGAATTGAGAAACTTAAAATGATGGTCAAGAAATCCTAAAAATCAAAGAACACCAAAAGCTTAAAAAAAACCTCCATTAATGGAGTTTTGTAAAAGCTTGAACCCACTCATGTCTTTTACCTTTTAAAGAAGCTTAAGAGGTGAAAATTAAAGTTCATATACATCAATTACACCACCATTTCCAGAATTTAAAGATAAAAAAGAACCTTCATATAAACATCCTTGAAGAAACCCCAATCAAAACCAAAGAAAACTAGCCAAAAATGAAAATCTAGGTTAGTCAATACCTTGAGTGTTTGCTCAAATCTTCTTCCAAGACTTGTTTGGATCTTCCTAAGATGGTGATTCATACATGAATCACTCAAAAACCCTTCAAATTGATCCAAGATCCAATAGCAAAGTGAGTGAAATTGGTTGAAGAGAATTGAGAGAGAAGGGGGGGGGGGGGGTCTACGGTTTTGAAGAAGAAGAAAAGGATGGAATTTTTGTATTTTTTTTCTTTTCTTTTCTTGTTTTCCTTTTATATTTTTGTTTTTCTTAATTAAAAATGACAACTAAAATCAATTTATTTCCAAGTCCCTCCACCTCTTCCATTTAGCACCAAGCCCTTCCATCTCCTAAATTTATTTCATACCCCTTCTCTTCTTTCTTTTGCTAACTAGCCCTCACTCAAAGAAATTAACTATGGTTAACTTTGCTCTTCAAATAAACTCCCACCCAAAGTTAAACTAACCATGGTTAAATACTAATTTACCAAAATACTTATAATAATCAAATAAAACAAGTCAAAATAAGGAAAATTCTCAATTATCCTACAAAAGTTCTCGGGTCCTTACACCTAAGGTCTATCCTCACAGGCGTAGAGGATGACGACCAAGAGGTTTCAGTCCCTCGAGACCAACTAAACAGACGTAAAAGATCATGACCAAACACTCTTAACGCAGGCCATGACTAAGGAGGGCCAAACGTGAAAGAGAAACAGAAAGAAATGGGAGAACCCCATAGTGTGAAACTTTGAATTCTGTCAAGAAGTTTGAAAATCTGGGATTGAAGGAGCAGTCGTTTCAGAAAAAAGGATCCAAATGTGCGAATGGGAAACTCCCAGAGGCCTATTTAAAGGATCGAGTAACGGTCACGATCACGACACCTGTCATAAATCAGGCGCCATTAGGCGAATAATCAGGCATGTGAAACGACGTGTGCATTAACCCATCATTAAGACGGTTAACTCCCCCAATTAACCGCATTTAAAGCAATTTGATTGGAATGACAGACGTTAGACACGACTAATCACTACTTGGCATCATCGCCTCGAAAGACGAAACGACTCAATGCATCGAATGGCTCCGAATTAATGGCAAGCCTCTTCGACTCCCAGACAAAACGTCACCTCCCCCGCTATAAAAGGATAAGGATCACGAACATATCCTACAATATACTCTAGTTTCTGACTAAGGATATGGATAACTCAACAGCAACTTCAAAGGTGACTAAAAGAGTTCTAAAGTGGGAAAACCAACAGTTGCATGCGGAAAACGCAAGACTCGAACTTGCCCTCCTGAACAAGGAGGAGAGAGAAGGGGACACAGAAGCTCTGAGGCACGAGCTCAACAGCGTCCGAGAAGCCCTAGAAGTGGCAAATAATCGGACGGACCAACTTGCACTACAAAAAAACTGTTAAATTGCGACCAGAAATTTGCGACCAAAGTATTGGGTAGTTTTTTTGGTGACCACTCTGGTAGTAAATATGAAGTTTGACTTAAAACAACCATTTGGTTACTTTTTTGCGACCAAATTGCGACCAAGTAAAGAATTAGTCATAAAAAATGGCGCGAATTTTTGGCGGGAAGAAAGTGACCATATGGTCACTACAAAATTACGACCATATAGTCGCAATTTTGTGACACGAGTTATCATTTAGTAGCAAAAAAAGGCGAGTAAATTTGGCAGGAGAAAGGCTACCAAGTGGTCACAATTAAAAGTGACTATATGGTCGCAATTTTGGTGACTTTTAGTGACCAGTGGTAGCTTAAACATTTGGCGGGAAATAAGCTACCATGTAGTCACATTTTGAAGTGACCAGATGGTCGCACTTTTGGTGACCTTTAGTGACCAGTGGTAGCTTAGAAATTTGGCGGGAAATAAGCTACCAGGTGATCACATTGTTAAGTGACCAGATGGTCGCAAATGTTGTGATTTTAAATGACCAGTGGTAGATAAACAATTTGGTGGGAGAAAAGCTACCAAGTGGTCACCAAAACAAGTGACCATATGGTCGTAAATGCTGTGACTTGATGTCACCCGGGGCAGTGAGGAAAATGGCTGGAAATTTTGGCGGGAAAATGTGACCAGTTGGTAGCAAAAATACTACCATCTGGTCGCAAATGAGCAGAGGAGTCCATTATAAAATCCCCTCCTCCCATTGTTTGTTAGCATTAAGAAAAAAGAAAATGAGAGAGTGGATGTATGTTCGTTTGATAGACGGGTATTTGACAATGAGTTCGTGGCCGGGGTTGAACAGTTTGTTGAGTTTTGCATGACAACTATGTATTATGAAAAGTATGGTGGAAAGCTACGTTGCCCGTGCAGGAAATGTGACAATAGGAGAATCATACAGGTTACAGATTTGAAAGTTCATCTTTATAGTCGGGGATTTGTGCAGAATTATTACCACTGGGTGTTTCAGGGGGAAACAAAGGTAATTTTCGACGCTGCGTTACATGAATCGAGACGATAAGAAGGTAGCCGCGCAAATGTAAAGGTTGTTGCCGAAGAACGAAATGATGAACAACAGAATAGTCAGATGCAGCAAATGATACTTGATGGTGTGGGGTATGGGGGCAATGAAAATTTTCGTGAAAATTTAAACGTAGACGAAGATGAACGGGTTGTTGAAGAGGAAATGAATCCGGAAGCACGTAAGATGCACGAGATTCTAAAGACAGCCAGCCGACCATTGTATGATGGGTGTCAGGTAAGTCAACTTACAGCTGTTACAGAACTTTTAAATATAAAGGCGCAGTACAACATACCTGGTAGATGATTTAATTCGATTGCATCGTGGTTTCGTCAATGCGCTCCAGAAGAAAATATTATGCCCAACAGTTTGTACGACACGAAAAAGCTAGTGGAGGGACTTGGATTACCCGTGGAGAAAATAGATTCGTGTCGGAACGGATGCATGCTGTACTGGGATATGGATGAGGACCTGCATCACTGCAAATTTTGTTTTCTTCCAAGATATAAACAAGGTAAACGCAACCTCATTCCGTACACCCGCATGTTCTATTTACCGCTGACCCCACGTCTGCAAGGTTGTATGCATCGGATGTGACAGCCTCGCACATATGGCATCACGACCATTCACAGGATGAAGGTGTTATGAGACATCCCTCAGATGCTACGGCATGGAAGCATTTAAATAATTGTCATCCAGATGCGCACCGCTAATAGGTTTGTCCTGGCTTCACAGGCGATTCAAGTTTATTACCTGAACTATCCAATTAATAGACGAGGTCTAACAGTTGGTTAGTTGTTTGTAAAGTTAAACAACGCCAGGTAGAAGAAAACTTGTCCGAGAAAGACGACCATGCAGAGGAAGCTGTTGCTTTTCAAGAAGATGAGATAAGATGTCGTGCAATCGACGATGGTCAGAATGCAAGTACTGTTCGTCCTTTGAACGATGGAACGATAACATTGCATGATGATGATACAAATGCTTCCACTTCTCACGCACGTGACATTGATGCTGAATTTATTCGAGACGATGAATCCGATGAAGAAACAAAAGAAGAAGAAGAAGACTTTATGTGAGGGACTTCTTTGAGACGATGAATCCGACGAAGAAATAGAAGAAGAAGAAGCGACGACCGAAGAAACTAAGGATGATGAATGAGACATTTTGTAACTTTATGATTCATTGTGTATGTGTTTATTAAAACTATTTCATTAATGAATGATAAATATATATATATATATATATATATATATATATATTAATATTTGCAACCATATGGTCGCATGTTAACACAAAAGGTGACCACATGGTAGTAATTTAGAAGTGAAATGCGACCAGTTGGTCGCTTTTGTGGAAAAGTAGAATTATGTTTTTCAAAATATATAAGTTAAATTACGACCAGTTGGTCGCAAAACTCAAAGGGTATTCTAAAACGTTCATGAAATTTTTGGCGGTTAATTTCATAAGTGCGACCATCTGGTCGCAAATCTGAGCGGTAAATTCAAATTTTCATGAAATTTATGGCGGTGAATTTAAAGATTACGACCATCTGGTCGCAATCCTTGGCGGTGAATTTCATTATTGCTACCAGATAGTCGCAATTTTTGATGGGACGCGTGATATGACAGTGTTGTGGATAATCGCAAATTGGCGACCAGATGGTCAGTTTTTCAATAAACGCGACTAGGTGGTCGCAAATATGTATAAAAATACGACCAGGTGGTCGTAATTTACCCAACACGCGCGATCTTTTGTTTCTAGTCATGATTATATATTTACGACCAGTTGGTCGCAAAATCTGATTTAAATTCATATCCGTTTTCCTTTCCTTCATTTCCTTTTTTCCTTTCTCTTTTTCTTTCTCTCTTTTCTTTCTTTTCTCTCTTTCCCCCGTTCCGTTCCCCGTTATTTTTTCCCCGTTACCATTCCCCGTTCCTGCTCTAAACCTAAAAACCCTAAACCTCCAATCCTGGTTTCTATTACGAGGTTAGTTTTCGTATAGGTTTTAAGTTTTAAGTTAGTTTTAGTTTTTAGTTAGTTTTAGTTTAAGTTTAAATTTAGTTTACTTAGTTTTAGTTTTTAGTTTTAATTAATTAGTTTCGTTTAATTTTGTTAATTTAATTAATTTTAGTTTAATGAATCTAATTTAGTGTAATTAATTACTTTAGTTTAATTCATCTAATTTTAGTTTACTTTAATTAATTAATTAGTTTAGTTTAATTTTGTTAATTTAATTAATTTTAGTTTAATTAATGTAATTTAGTTTAATTAAGTACTTAGTTTACTTAAGATTAATTAATCTAATTTCGTTTTCTTTAATTAATTATTAAATTTTAGTTCAATTAATCTAATTTTAATTTAGTTTAATTTAATTAATTAGTTTAGTTTAGTTTAGTTTTTATTAATTAATGTTAGTTAAATTTAATTAATTTTAGTTTAAATTAATCTAATAGTTGAAATATTCATTACTTAGTTTACTTTAATTAATTACTTAGTTCACTTAATCTAATTTTAGCTTACTTTAATTTAATTAATTAGTTTAAGTTTATTTTAGTTTTAATTAATTAATGTTAGTTTAATTTAATTAATTTTAGTTCAATTAATCTAATTTAGTTTAATTCTTCATTACTTAATTTACTTTAATTTAATTAATTTTAGTTTAATTAATCTAATAGTTTAATTCTTCAGTACTTAATTTACTTTAATTACTTCATTTTTAGTTCAACTAATCTAATTTTAATTTACTTTAATTCAATTTAATTAATTAGTTTAGTTTAAATTAGTTAATTAATTTATGTTAGTTTAATTTACATTATTTAATCAATTTAATTTAGATTATTTCATTAATTAATTTAATTCAGATTATTTCATTAATTAATTAATTTACTTTATTTCATTATTTTAATTACTTAGTATTAAATTAGTTTAGTTTAGTTGTAGGATTATGACGGGCAGATGACGTCCTCCCAAGTCAGACGAGCCTGACGACGAGATTGACGAGGCGACTCATGGCCGCCCTCTGCGCCGCGCCTCCGATGCGGACCGACTACAGAGGAGTTGGACGGCCTCATCTTGATTCTGGCCCGGGAGTTCTGGCACTCTCGATGATGCAGTCCCTGAGACACAGCTTGCGACACCACGCTTGGCGCAAGACTCCCAGGCCACGACTTCCGCGGGAGCATCAGGGTCTGCATCACAGCCCGATCCAGCGGGACCCTCCACTTCAGACACGCAACCTCCTCGGGCCGCAGACTCTACCCTTCGGATTGAAGGGGATATGTAAGTAATTTTGTTTATTGTTTTAATTACTTAATTTTTAAATCGTTAAACATTTTTAAAAGTGTTTTTTTTAAACTAATAGTTTCTAGCTAATAGCACAATAATTTTTATGTTTTTGTATAGTACAGCTGCATACAACCGTTTCAAAACGGTTTCGCGAGGTCCTCCAGAGCATGCCTCTACCCAGCGATCTTCGCAGGCAGAAGATTCGGACGACGGAGAAACGTGGAATGTACGATAATTGGAAGGTAAAAAATATCATTTATTTTTATAATTAATTAATTTTGAAATTTTTAAAAATAAATTTATTACTTTAACAATTTTTTATTTCAATTTTTTCAGGGCAAGTTTCCTGTTATCGATCCCGATATCACGGACGGTAGATTGTTCCCTCTATGGGACAATCACGTCAAGGATCGATTCAAGGACCTCATTTACTGGGCGCGCAGAAAGCAAGCAGCAAACCGTCCCGTGTGGATGTGCGAAGAGGACCACGCGCGGCTTATTGCGAGCTTGAACACTCCCGAGGGCAAGGAAGTGTCAAGGAAGAATAAGGCCAACCGCGAAAAGAATCCCACGAAACACACAGGCGGGGCCTGGACCCACGACGACCACCATCGTCGATTGGTAAGTTTTTTTTTTTACGTACTTTTTTTTGTTTGTTTTTTTTTTTAATATTTTTAGGAAGCGAAGCACGGTCGTCTGTCCTGCCCGATGAGCTGCACCTCGTTCGTCACACAAAGAAGGACGGGACGATCATCGACGGGAAGGCGAAAGAAGTTCAGGTATTTAATAATTTTTTCAATTATTATTTTTTCTAACTTATATATTAACTATTTTATTTTCTGAATTTTAAATGTTTATGAACGTTTCAAGGAGTCGTTGAGTCAAGGTTTGCCTACACCGGACTCGCAACCGACTCAAGATGGCCATAGAGAGGCGTTCTTGGAGGTCGCTGGAGGGGTTCAACTGATGGAACAGTTCCTGGGCTCGGCTCGTACGGGCGACGCCTTTACGCGGATGTGCCTCGGCCTCAGCGGAGCCGAGCGACCACTAGCTCCGGCCCTTCTCCAGTTGAGTAGCAGCTGCGCGAAGAGGTTCAGCAGCTTCACACCGACATGGACGCTATGCGCAACGACTTCGTTTCTCGAGTCGCTGCGATTGAGGCTGATATACATGCACGGGTCGAGGCCCAGGTCGCAGCATCTTTGGCAGCGTACTTCATATCCCGAGACGGCGATCATTCATCATCGACGCCGCCTCCGCCACCCCGCCCCTCCAGTAGTTCTAGGATGATTTCTTTTGTATAGAACATTTTTTGAATATTTGATTTATATATATTTTATTTTAATTCCAATTTTTTATTATTAAATTTTAATATTAATTAAATAATTAATTAATAATGAATTAACCAATTATTGTAATTTAAATAAATAAATAAAATTTTTATTAAATACGACCAAATGGTCAGATTTACCCTAGAATATAAACGACCAGATGGTCGTATTTTATCCCTAAACAAAAGACCATCTGGTCGCATTTTGTCTGAGTCAAAAAGTGACCATTTGGTTGCTTATAAAAACGACCACGTGGTCACTATTGCATGTGACCAACTGGTCACTTATCTTCAACTTAAATTACGACCAGATGGTCACTTTTTTAAGCGACCATCTGGTCGTTTTTTTAAAATGTTGACTTTTTTGTGACCAACCATGCTTGGTCGTATATTTGTGATTATCCGGTCGCACAAAATTCTGGAACGACCAGCTTTTTTGCCACCACCATGTTGGTCACTTTTTTGGTCGCATTCTGTAATATAAACCACCTTTTGGTCGCAAATTGACTTTTTTTTTGTAGTGTTGAACGAGAAAACTGTTCCCTCCAAGAAAATCTTGAGATCGCAGAGATGGTGGAGGATTACAAACCATCTGATCGCTATTACGCGATCAAAGACAGCCTCCAGGCAGCAAAAAACCTCACGGACTACTACGAGAGGGAGAACGAGTCCCTGAAAGAGGAACTAGCCTCTATAAAGCGGCGAAGGAGATTAACTCTGACAGTCATCATCGACAGCGATGAAGACTAGGAGAATTGCCCAAGAGGTCGAGAAATTGTGAATTACGTTGTTTTCTTTCTTCTTTTTTGTGATGCTGCTGTTTTACTCAATGTACAAGCAAAGAAAAAAGGAATTATATAATTTTGCTTCGCATGGTTTGCATACATTTTCCGCCTAAAGCCTCAAAAGCCTACTTCGGTAGCGAAAACCTCGGTCTGTCGGAGTAATCAAAAGCCTTGGTCCATCCAAGCACTCAAAAACCTTCTCCGGAAGCAAAAGCTTTGGTCCGTCCAAGCACTCAAAAGCCTTCTTCGGAATCGAAAACCTCGGTCCGTCTGAGTAATCAAAAGCCTTGGTCCGTCCAAGCACTCAAAAGCCTTCTCCAGAAGCGAAAGCCTTGGTTCATCCAAGCACTCAAAAGCCTTGGTCCGTCCAAGAACTCAAAAGACTTGGCCCGTCCAAGCAGTAAAAGCCTTCTCAGGAAGCAAAAATCTCGGTCCGTCCGAGAATCCCTATTGATAAAAAAAGAAGACGTTGGAGTATTAGAAAGTAGAAAACCTCGATCCGTCGGAGTATCAAAAGCCTTCTCCGGAAGCAAAAACCTCGGTCCGTCCGAGTATCAAAAGCCTTCTCCGGAAGCAAAAACCTCAGTCCGTCCGAGTATCAAAAGCCTTCTCCGGAAGCAAAAACCTCAGTTTGTCCGAGTATTCCAAACCTTCTTTGGAAGCGAAAAACTTTGGTCCATCCGAGTATCACAAGACTTCTCCATAAGCGAAAATCTCAGTCCTTCCGAGTATTCTAAGCCTTACCAAAAAGTGGGACCTTCGGATGAGCGAAGCCGCCGAAGGTTTTAAGCATGAGGAAGAATGTTTGCAATCTTACGACTAAGTCAAAAGTATTTCGTAAGCAAACAAGAAAACAAGCCAAGCAGACGTAAAGAAGGAGCATATATTTAAGTCTTCATAGGCGAAATTTATCTGCGCTTTGACCGAGCTCGCCCAACGGCGAGGCCAACAAGAGTAGATTTGACAGAGGACTTAGTTGCCCAAGCCAGCTTTCGGTGGAGGTCGCTCACAGCATCTCAAAGGGCTGGAAGTTCAGACACCTGGGATTTCAATGAGTCGTTCTCTAGGATGGTCGTGTCCAAGTCCTTTTTAAGGGATTCGGCCCCCCGGTCGAAGTCATCCGCGGTTTTGGACCCCTCCTCCCAAGAAACATCCAAGTCCTCCAACGCCTTGTCCCGAGTAGCTACGGCTTCATCGAGCATCTACCTACTATCCTCGTTGAGTTTTCAGTGATCCTCACACTCTTTCCGGACGTGCTCAAGCTTGGCAGACCGTTACAACCCCTCAGCTTTCAGTGAAGAAATTCTTTTCTCAGCCTCCTCCAGATCATAGTTCAATTGGAGACCCTCGGTCAGTGCCGTGTCAAGGATGTGAGATTGCCGACCGCTGGCCGTTGCCTCCACCAACTTCTGCTTAAGCTCCCGATGCTTAATAAGCAAACTCTCTAAATTGAGAGCTATCTGGGTCGAATCTTGGGTCCCCTCCAAGAGCAGATACAGTTAAAGACGTAAAAATCAACTGAAGACGACCAGAAAAATGAGGACAAAGGAGTAAACGACTAACCAGCCAACTACGGTGGCACATACGGTTGAAAGTCTCATCTTCACTGTCGTAGTCGATGAGAGGTTTTAACTGCACGTCCCCCAAGTTGTGGGAGAATCTGACCGAATTCATAGCTCGACGGAGGTAATAGTGGCTGGAAAGGGACCCCTTATCGAAGTCTGCATCGAGGGGAACGAATAGACGAAGCAAAGAAGAACCACCGCCCACGGCGTCCGATCCACTGGCCACAGATGGAGCCGCTTCTGCTGGAGGGAGGATAACTTACACTGGCTGATCGAGTAGGAACGAGGTTCCGGCATCGAGAGGCCCTTCAATCTTCTGATTGTCCTCCTATTCAAAGTCCGTATCAGAAGACAAAACATAGGAATGATCAGAAGAAGAGGGCGAATCCGCCTCGGAAGGAAATGACCGATAAGCCATCTCAGGATGCTTAAAAATATACGCATCCGCGCCCTTTACCTCCCGGTCGAGTGCCCCGATAACTCCACCCCTTCTTCATTTCAGAGAAGGAGAATCCGTAGAGAGATCCGCAGGGGAACCCAAGGGAGGGTCTGCGGGAGGATCCACAGAAAGAGCCACTGCACCCTCTGTAGAGGCTTCCGCGGTGCCGATCGTCACGGATTTCCCACTTCCGAAAGGACGGGGACACTTAAGAGCAGCCACCTCTTTTCCCTTTCTATCAGATGAAGACGCCGTTGCAGACCTTTTCTTTCCCATGTCCTGAAGAAGGGCAAAGAAAGCGTTGGGGTCCTCGAAATTAGGAACCGGGGTGAGCGTGACACTAGACATTCTTGTGCTGAGACCTACATTGCAACTAACCCAAATTAGCCACACGCCGAGATGAGCACATAAACGTGTAAAAGAGGCAGAAGAACGAAACAAAACACTTACGGGGAGCAACGGGCACGAAACCTGGAGGTGGAGTCCAAATTTTGGCGAAGATTAGCCAAGGGTGCTGGTTAAACTCCTCACAGTTGAAAGGGCCCGGCTGGCTGAGAACCTTGCAATGACCAAGAACCTCCCGAGAGGCACTCTTTGGAAGCTGATTTTTCACGGCAACACAAAATTGAAAATGGTCAACGTGGCTACGGATAAGCAAGACACAAAGTAGTACAGAACTTGTTTTCTCACCCTCGTCTTTCCACGAGACAGAATGGTCCCGCTCCCCAGAAAGAAAGGGGCCACGGATGAAGAACCACTTGATTTTTTATGGGTCTGAAAGATGAAACGCATCTGATCTTGGACGTTCAAGCGAAGGGACCAGAAATGGGAACCCATGCCTAGAGTGGGCCGAAAGCCCAACCTAGAACACACCACTGAGAAGGCGATCAAAGATCTCAGGGTGTTCGGCATTAATTGACCCAACGCAAGGCCAGTACTCCTAAGTAACTCGGCCATCAAGGGAGGAAGGGGAAGTCGAACCCCCCATTGGAAAAACTGTGGATAAAGAGCGGTCCAACCCTCCCCCGTTGAAAGATAGACTCACTCTGATTCCTCTGGGAGCCTCATCTCAAAATACGAAGAGATCCCATACTCGGCCCTCAATCTATCAAGTTTTGATTGCGTCATTTTTGAAAAATGATGATAGGGACCTCTATCCTCCTTGATGCCCTTCAGTAGAGACTCTTTCTTCCTCTTGCTCAAAGTCTTTGCCCCGGTCAAATCAGCATTAGGAGACCCAAGAGGGCTAGAGATAACAGCCTCATTAGCCAAGGAGAAACCCTCTCCCCCCAACAACGTACGAACGGATGGGGGTAACCTGAGATGCGGCCTTACTGCCCTTAGAGCGACTTTTCTTTTTCTTCTTTTTCTTTTGAGCCGCCTCCACGGAAGGAACAGGAGGAAGAGGATGGGAAAGATTGGGAACAGCGGCTGGGAACAGCGAAATGGAATCCATTCCCCTCGAAGGGTGAGAAGTAGGAGAAGGGACGGGATCTATATCTAGACTCACCTAAATCTCGAGAGGCAACCCAAGCTCACTCACGAAGGGAGGGAATCCTCACCAATCAGTAAACGGGGGTCAATCACAGGATCATTCCCCTCATGCTGACCCCAAGATGAGAGGATAGTGTTAACCCCACTGATACAAGCAAAGGAAGGGGAAGCCCCAAACTCAATCCTCTCAAAAACCAAACTGTCATAGTCATCGTCCCCTATGGCAATCCTCGGAGTTCTATGACCTCTAACTACAGAGTTTCTCTCAAAATTATCCATTACAGAAAGAATGGGAAGGAAAAGAGAGGAAAGACTAACCTTCGGAGGAGAACAGTGAAAGCTTCGAGGAAGCAGCGTGAAGACGGCGAAGAATCGTTCGAAAGAGGATGATTTACAGACGACTTCGAGAATTCGAAAAGCAAACGAGCTTTAATTCTGAAGAAAAACCCTATATAAAGGAGGGGAAACACGCGTCCAACCATCGAGACACGTGGAGAGGGACGCGACGATCCGAGTCTCCCAAAGCCCGTTGGAGCCCAATATTCGAAAGCCCAACGGGTTAATTTCAGTAATAACCGCATCTCTTGGAACGGATAGGTCCACGAAGGGGCGCGACGCCCGCGAAAAGAAGCCGTCGAGGGTCTGAATCGCAACGAGGCCAAAATGGCGTATTTTTCAAGGAGTCACGACCCCCGACTATTCCGTAATGATACAAGGATTAGAACGAGCATCACACCTCCGATTCGAATATCTACTATTTCCTACACCGGACTTTCCGACCCAGGAAATAGGGGAAAACTGTAAAGGGTAAAAATAGCCCTCTTACGGGCCACGTTCACGTCGGACCAGTTCACATGGAGACAGACCCATCCGAACCATCATTTGAAGGAGCCTACCCTTCACAGGCCGAGTGAAAGCCCATTGAGCCTAGTCCCAGATTAGCCCAGTCGACGAGCCCACGATCAAGAAGACTATAAAAGGTGACCTGACCTATTAAATTAGGTATGTGAAAATCTAAAACCATCAGTCATACACTTTTGACCTAATCTTCCTTGCGGCGCAAGGCATTTTACCACCTACCACCACCTAACTTGATCGTCGGAAGGTTCTCGACCGGTACCACACCGGTGCCCTTCTGACCGTCGTTCTTTGAAGTGTTTTAGGTAGCTTCGCCGCGAGGGACTAACACGTGACGCAGCGTGTTCAACCGTGTGGAGGAAACCTTCAACGAGAAATACCCCACACACATATGATATTTATTAATAGTTTTTTTTTTTTTTTGATAGGATATTTATTAATAGTTAGATAAGTCTTATCAACTTACTTTCACAAATCAGTAAAGTCTTTTCATTTTCCACAAGTGTTACAAAATAATTAATTAAAACCTATATAAATCTTACATTATTACAATAACCATTGCAAAAACACAAATTGAAATAAGAAGGGTTAACTTTAAATTACAAAAGAATATTAGAAAGGAATTAGATGTATTTAGCTAATACTATTTTAAAATTACTTTTATATTTACATATACATAAAATAAATACAAGAGATATTAGAAAACCTTTTAAATAATATATGAAAAATCCATCATTTATCTAATACCAAAAAAAATTAAATTTAAAGTGTTTGTTATTTTATAAAATAATTACTCTTTAGTATGAAATAAAACATGTAATTATAATATAAACTTTAATTTCTTTTATGCACGTGGTAAAAAATCTAGTTATATTATGTTGCAATTTGTTTCTATTTTAATCAGTCACGATTAAATTTAACCTTGGCTTAATAAAAGGGTATAAGAAAAAATCAAAGATGTAAAAGTGCGTAGATATAGTTTACCATCAAATTAGTGTGACAATATAATAACAAAAATTAACTCAAATAACATATTTTGAATACATAATTTCATTTAGGTCTTTACTTTAGATTTATTTTTAAAATAGTAATTTATAAATTATTAGAATCAAGTAAATAAATTATTGGCTTAAAATATATTTTCGTAATTAAAATAAAGGGACAATTACTGAAATAGCATATGTTTACACTTTAATTATTAAAATGTGTGAATTTTTAAAAAATTACTCAAATATCATAATTATAGTTCAATAAGTTTATTGAACTATAGTTTAATAGTTTATTGAACTAAAAAATTAAAAAAAAAAACTAATAAATTTATTGAAAATAATAATGAAAAATATTCAAATAGTTCGATCATTATTGAATTTGAATTTAAAAAAATCGAAAAAACAAATAAATTCATTAAAAATACCAATGAAAAATAGTTCAATAAATTTATTGAACTGATTATGCTATTTGAGTACTTTTTAAAAAGTTCTAACATCTTAGTAATTAGTATGCAGATTTATGCTAGAGACAAATTCTTTGAAATAAAAATAGCATGTCTTGCCCTTCCCCTCTGTGATTTTCTTATATTAATAGTTTGAACTTACAAGTAAAAAATAATGCAAATGAGGAAAAAGTTGGAAAAATCTCAACCACGAGCTCTCTTTCTCTAAAACCACTCTTAGGTTATAATAAAATTAGATCAAATTTCTTTATCCTCGACGACTATCACTGAAATACCTAGTCGATATCTTTCTAACAGGACATCGAAAAGATTCTAGATAAAGTTGTCAATCATAAATGAAAATCAACCAAATACATAAATAAACAGACAAACAATATTTGAAATTCGAGAGGGAGAAAAATTACCACTTTGATTTTTGGCCGATTTGAACGATAACTCAAGTGGTATTGCACATTTCATCTCCCTTCTAATGGGATGGAAAGGTTGTTGGGTTAAGGAGTCAATCATAAATATATGATTTGATTGGGTTCCCGACACAAATGAGTTTAAGGTGGTCAAGGTTATTTACTATTGATTTACTTTTTGTACCTACCTTCCTAATGTTATCTTGTATCATCGAGTTTTTGTGTATATCTAAGTACAATTTTTTGGAAGTAACTTAGTTTTGAAACCACAATTAAGTTTAGTTCTCTAGAAAGTCAAATTTATATTGATGGAGTTTGTTATTGATCAAGAATTTCACAATTGGACAGCTTCGTATGCTGAGTTGAGACATACACTTGTGAAAGATGAGTTCTTTTTTCAGTACAAAAGTGCACAATTATTATCCATCGATGTCAACTCCCGTAATGTTAAAAAAAATTGACATGCAAGGGCAAAGATATTTTCAAGTTTTGGAATATGTGGAAAGCTTGGTTCCATTCAAAAGGTAGCTGTAATTTAGATTTTTTTTCTTTGATAATAATAATTTAGATTTTTACTTTCAACCTATTATTGAATCCAATTAAATTCCAATTTGATCACAATTTGTCTAACTTAAAATATATTTGTATTTGGTTAATATGTTGGTATTGTTTTATGTAATTCGTCATATTTTTAATTGATCTTCTAATATGATATATTAAATAGGTGCATATTTTAAGAAGTAATATTGAAAAAAACTTTATTTACATCATTGAGGTAATGACAAATCTAATATATGAAGAGTTATGAAAAATCTAATCTAACTTGGATTAAAAGATCAATAATTCCCTATCTAATAATAATAATAAAGATCTTTTAATATTCTAAATTTAAATTATTCATCTTTAATAATTTAAAGATGCCACCTCTGTTTTTCCATTTTGATCCATACTATAGAATAGATTTTAACTATGGTTTTGAATAATGATTATAATAAAAATAAAATTTAAAAAACATATTTAATTTTAGCATAATTAAATAATAGTGTATTTAGTCGGTAGATTCATTTATATTTAAGATAGAAAACCATTTTTCTATATGAAAAGATTTTAAAAAATAATAGATTGATTTTTCATTTTTTTTAAATCAATAAATCTAAAGTATCTTCTAATACAAGTTTCAAAAAAATAAACGGATTTAATAACACATATTAAAATAAATAAAAGACAAGAAAATTATAGAGGAGAGGAGAACAATAAATATGATCCTCTTATTGTCATTATGATATAAAATTCTATTGATTTATATATAGTAGAATGAACTGTAGCATGAGGATACTTGTGAGAGGCAGTTCGTCAGCTGATGACCTAATTGATCTAGACACACATCTATCTCAGTTAGTAAATTCTTCTGGTTTTGAATATCAGGTTTACAACGTAAACTGACATCAAATCCAAAAGCTAGCTGTTTTAATATTTTGGAACGCCTTTTTCCGATCGTATGGTATGGCGGTAGAGCGACGAATATTGGCACGTTGGAGAACTGTCAACAAATCAACAAGATCCCTCTTGAAGATGAGTGATATGTTGAAGTATTGATATTGGTTGATCCTATGTAAAGAAAGAAGGCCGTGAGCTTCCCATTCATGTTTCCAAAAAAGAGGTTTTGAATACTTTGCAACCAAGTTTGGCCAGTATATGTTCAATGCCGGTTCGAACTGGGTAATCTGTGTTTTGTTTTTTTGATAAGGAAAAAAAAGTTAAAATTCATAATAAATAAACAAGTATAAGATAAAATGATATTATTTTATGAAAAACTTACCAGCTTTGGTTTGAATCCGTTTTGTCCCGGTGAACCAGTGTACTTATTATTAGACGGATCTTGCATTCTATAATGAAAACAATTATGACATAAACATTATCGGATCTTGCAATAATGGTATTATTTGCCTTAAAATTTACACCATCGATGGAAAGTATATGAATGATGTTGCATTGTGGAATATTGCAACTCGAGAATACAATATACTTCCTAGATTACAATTCTCTGGTCCACCCAAGGCTTATTTAGAACCCCTTATCGATGATTTAGGATTGGGTTGGTTCCTGAGACTAATGAGTACAAGGTGATCATGGTTGTTGTGTTTAAGCATGATATCGAAGACCGTGATGATTATATTCATTATGATCGCCCTTCTGAAGTTTATGTGTATACTCTAAGTACAAATTCTTGGAATCAACTTAGTTTGGAAGTCCCATTTCAGTATATTCCTCTACGTAGTGATATACCATTATACTTGCAGATTTGTGTTAATGGAGTTTGTTATTGGATAAATAAGATATATTGTGAACTAGATCATTATAAGATTGTTTCATTTCACGTGAGAGGTGAGGTTTTTGGGATTGTTCAATTGCCTAAAGCTCAAAATCATGATTTTTTTCTTCCCTATGTTATATGTGTTAGATGGTTGCATCGCATTAATGCTGGAATATTTTTCTAATAAGAAAAAATCTATATTTTTGGCTGATATTTGGGTGATGGAAGAATCATGGATCAAGAAATTCACAATCGGACCCCTTTTCAATGTTTATAAGGGACTTAGACTTGTGAGATATGAGTTTTTTTTATGGACCAGAGTGATCAATTATCATCCATCAATATCAATTCTCATGAAGTTAAAATTATTGACATTCTAGGGGAGGTATACTATGATACTGTTTTGGAATATGTTGAAAACCTTGGTTATACTAGAAAGGCAACTGTAATTTTTTTTATCTCGTGCAAATATTTTCTTCTTTTATAATAAAAATTTAGAGTATTTACTTTTTGACTATTTACTGACTTGACAACAATTTGTCTACTTAATATGCTTATGTATTCGATTAAGGGTAAACTACAAATATGCCCCTGTAATTTTGGTCAAATGCATGAACAAATTAAATTCATGTAGTGTAAAATTACGTTAATAACAACCTTGTTAAATGTTAGAAATGTTTCGGGTATCATGAGAAAAACTGAGGACGAGAAAAAGGAGGAAGAATGAAAGAGAAGAGGGGTTTAAAGGTTATGGGAATACTTTCACATTAAAAATATGAAAAATATCATTTCTTTAATTTTGTTCCTTTCTCCTTTTTACAATTTTTACACATTAATTACTAAAATGTGTGAACTTTTTAAAAATTACTCAAATAGCATATTATAGTTCAATAAACTTATTGAACTAAAAAAGTAAAAAAAAAACTAATAAATTCATTGAAAATAATAATGAAAAATAATCAAATAGTTTGATAGTTTATTGAATTTTATTTTTTTTTTTAAAAAGAAAAAACAAACAATTAAAAAAAACATGAAAAATAGTTCAATTAATTTATTGAACTAATTATGTTATTTGAGTAATTTTTAAAAAAATATGACATTTTAGTAATTAGTATACAGATTTATACTATTGGAGACAAATTCTTTAAAATAAAAATAACATGTCTTGCCCTTCCCCTCTGTAAGTTTCTTATATTAATAGTTTGTGTCGTTGCGTAAAAATGGAGGACGAGAACTGACCTGTGGGTCGGGTGTCTCCCGGACCGCGACCGTGCAACTAACTTTAAAGAATGAGAAGAGGAGTGAGAAGTGAGTAGAGCAGCTTAGAACCTAGCACAGAGGTGACCTGCACAAGGAAACAACTGAGCACCGGTGTGGTGCCAACCTATCCACTCTTATGCCTAAGTCAGACCAAAGGTGGTGTCGAGTAGAGTAGGAGTAGAAAGAGTGTACCTCAACAGTGGGTCTCTTTCGGTATTTATAAGAGAGGTGTAATGATGACCCTATCGTGTAGGTGTCAGGCGTAGGCCCTAAACCACGTGCCGGCTCTCGGTTAGATGATCGCCTATCATGACTGAGAACGGGCCTCGGTGGTCGGTGCTCTTCCTTTGGAAGAGCAGCCAGGCTCTTTGCCTTAGTGTTGAAATGATACCACACCAGGTGTGAGCTCATGTCTTGTCTAGCCTATGAGCCTATCTTTGTCCATCCTCTATACGGATGGCCACCTGCTCTACCGAGCTCAGGTGAGTTGGTCTTCTAGGGATGAGCACGCACCTTGTTAGGCTTCACGTGTTTATTCCGCTACGTATGTCACCTCGGTGACCTGTTATCATCCTGAGGTTGAGCCCTCTTGAAGTGTTCTTCCAAGATGAACACTCACCCTGTCAGGCCTGGTGTGCTCATCCGGCCCACTCCACGAGCGTAGTGGATGTCTTTGATCCTCCCACGTAGTCCTCCAGAGGAATGCCACGTACGTGGTCGTATAGTTGCTTGAAAATCCACCCATAACAGTTTGAATTTACAAGTAACAAAATAATGCAAAATAATGCATCTTGGGAAAGAAAACGCATTAGAGAGTGAGTTGCATGCACCGGGGGGAAAACACTATCAATTTTATGAATCACTGGGGATTTTTTTTTACCATTTTTCAAACTTTTGAGGGATTTTACATAATTTCTCTCTCTCTCTATATATATATATATATAGAAATTGATATATATATTGAGTGAAGACTCAAGCCACAAAGAAGTTTACGAAATTTCAAGATCACTTGATTCCCTTACTATGTTCACATGAACGAAGTCAGCAACATGCCAACCAAGTCCTTGGTTTGTTGGAGTTATACATCAATGGAACAAATCCAAATAACTTTTGCAAGTAAAGGGGTATATTTCAGATCTGGCTAGAAGAATGCATTGTGATCAAAATGGGTATTGAAGAAAGAAGAAGAACTAAAAAAAAAAGTAATTTGGGATTGATATGATTCATGGAGCACAAGCACCACAAGGCAAGCTTAGGATGCTAGAAGGACTAATTACAAGATCAAATGCCAAGAAGCTTCAACAAGTCTTGAATATCCATTGTCAAGCATACATGAGCAAAGTGAAGACAGATTTTGATGATCCAAGCTTGGAGGCAATGGAAGAGGATGAAATGCACTTTAATTTATGGCAAGTGCATTTGGAGGAGGAATATTAAAGACATGTGCAAGGATTTTTAAATTTAAAGTCATTTTAGGAAAGTTTCCTAAAATGGGCACTTTGCTTTTTGCTTTAAGCTTTAGTTGCTTTATTCTTTCCTTAAATGTTGTTCACATGCCGATTTTATTATGGGCTGATTACTTTGGGCTTTTGTTTTAGGGTTTTTTTCTCTTGACTATTTAAAGACTTTTTGTAACCCTAATATTCAGATTTGATGAAATAGAAAGTTGCTTTTGCTTCCAATTGACTTGCTTGGCTATTTACCTTGCATGTTCTTGAGTAGTCTTGCTTTAGATTACTTGTTTAGAAACAATCAAACACTCTTGATCTAAAGTGTTTGTGGATTGTTTCAATCTTGAGATAAGAAACAAGTTCTTCTTATTTCAAGATCATAGATCTAGGAATAATCTTCTTAACTCATGTTCCTTGGGTTTTGCTAAATTGCTTTGAGGGTTTTAGATCTTGGTGACTCAAGGGTTCTTCAAGGGGTTCTTGATCCAAATCTAGGGTTTTCATATCAGGGATGGTCAAACAATGACAAGCTCATTTTGATTATGAATGTTTCTATCAATTCGTAACACGCCAAACTCTAGATTTTATTTGGTAGTTCAAACTAATTGCTGGAGATGAACGCCTGATATCCAAAAGAGCCGACGGAAGAATGGGTGGAGCGACTGTCTACCCTATATTTTTTTAGGGTTTTTTTAAATTGTAAATATCATCCATGATCCATTATTATTATTCTTCTTATTATTTTTTTAAGAAATGAATTTTTATTCATTTTTTTCAAACATAATGAATTATTATATTACTTTTATTCTTAGTGTATGTTTCGGATAACTTTTACTCTTAGAAGTGTTTTTGACAACCATTTAAAAACACTTTTAAATACTTTTAAAACTTATACCAAATGATTCCTTAATGTTGCCTTAATGTTGTCGGTGGGGGTGGGAAATGAGAACATTAGATTTATAATTAACCTAAAATTTTTAAAACCTTTTTTATTTCACCTCTTACCTTTTGTAAATTAATATGATAATTTAATTAAATTTGAAAAGAAAAATATTTTTTCTCTTTTTTTCTTCTTTTAAAATTTTGCTATCCTTTATCAGAATATATATACTTTTAATTAATTTTGTTAATGTTTATGAATACTAAATGAACTTAATATAGAAAAAAAAAACTCTTTTTTCTTTTACAATTATACAATTAAACAAAAAAAGTCATTGTTTAAATTCTTTTGATTCTTTGTAATTTGATTTTCACACTACAATAAAATTTGATAGTTAGATTTCATTAATTATTCCTTTACTGAGTACCTTTCATATATCACTCTTTTAAGTATATATTATTTTTTAATTTTCTAAAACACACGTTTGTTAATAACTTTGAAAACTTGAAAGCCATCTTGAAAAGGGTCACACGGCTAAAATCTAAATCAATACTTAGATTTTTAAGGATTTCATAAGCAATTATTATTATTTCGTTTATTGGTATAAGAGTTCATATTTATAAAATTTTCCACATTTTCGTTAAGCTCATCTTGCATTATCATTGAAGTCCAAAAGGAAGATAATTTTTTTTCCCGTGTAAATAGGTCGATTATGCATATTTTACCTTATAAATTTTATATTTATTTGAAATTGGGTTCTTTGAATTCAATATATTTAACACATTTTTGTAAATGGCGATGACATTTTTATAAGTTCATTTCCTACTTTCATGCCGTCATCTTCTATTACAACTCCAAACTTTGGTTAAAAGACTAATGGAGAACTATATATCTTTACATTTTTAGAAGAAAAAAAAAGTATAAATTACAATATTTTCATAGATTTAACTTTTTTCTTTCTTTTGTAATATAAAGTTTTAAATTTAAATGAAATATTGTTCATATAATTAAACGGGAAATTTTCCAGTTCCTACTACTCTATGTATTCTCTCACATGATAACAATATATGTAAAAGTGGTTAAAACTGATGGACCACTGCTTTGTTTATTATTGATATGAAAATATACATAATATATCATTATTAAGAGGAGTATAGGAAATCCTTGGTATAAAGAGAGTATTATAATTCATCATTAGAGTTAAGTTTTTCTTTAGGAGAATACTTGCCTCCTGACAAATCATGAGGAGATCCTCCTGCACTCAATTTCTATTGGTTAAAATATAATAAATTATAATTAATATTTATTTTTATTATTTACGTGGGACCCATTGGTTTACTTTTAACCAACGAAAAAAATACACTTAATAGAAGCAGGAGGAGATCCTCCTTAATTGGAGGCAAGTATTTTCCCTTTCTTTATTATAAAAGAGCTTTACACATGCAAAGCACGTAGTGTTAGACTAGTATTCTTAAATATCGTACACTAAATGCCTTTTAATCCCTTACTATATATATATCCTTTGCTTTTTCTTCACGCCCTTGACCATTTCCTTGTTTATAATTTTTGTTTTCTTTCAATTTCTCTCAAAAATCAGAATCTCGATTCTATTTATCTTTCTTTCCTATTGTCAAGGGTTTCTCAAATGGGGAAAAAGTTGGAAACATATCCACAAGATTCTAGATTAAACCACCGATCATAAATGAGAACCTACCAAATAAAAAAATAACCAAACAAATAAGTTTTTACAAATTATCTAAAATTTGAGAGGGGGAAGATATAACACTTTGGTTTTAGGCCCATTTGAACAATAACTCAAAGTGGTAATGCACATTTCATCTCCCTTTTCAGGAGTAATTTTCATAATTATCCTTTTAATAATTCAAGATATAAAAAATACCTTCATAATTAAAAGTTTCAAAACTACCTAAAGCTGGTTATTGACTCCTAATTAATTGATGCAACACAAGTGAAAACTGTCAATTAACGGTAAAAAGGAAACTAAAATTTTAACGAGTGTAGTTTTGAAAACCATATTTGATTTTGAAGTATTTATAATAAATTTTCTTCTCATGAGGGAGTGGAAATGTTTTTGGGTTAAGGAGTGAATTCAAATATACTTGGCCCAATTTGCAAGTGAGCCCATTAAAAATCAAATCCATTATGTATAGCCTACTTTCCTATCGTCAAGGGTTTATCATAAAACAGTTTTGGATTATGAAGTAACTGACGCATCAAATGTGCAATGCAAATTGCAAAATGCTTTTAATAAATAATCACTCACTTACCATATCTGTAAAACAGCTTGTTCTTCACGGCGTCTTCTTCATTTTCTTTTTTCTCCTTTAAATTTCTCGAAGAATTCCGAATATCGATTCTAATTATCTCTTAGCTCCCAGATTCTGATTATAATTAGTCTCTCACGAAATTAAGGTAAAGCTTTCAATCAAAATCTTACTATCGATCCATACAATTATTATTTTTTTAATTTGAATAAGAAATATTGTTGAATGCTCATTTTTGTTGGAATCTTCTCTTGAATTTATCTCCAGAACGATCGTTTATTGCTTTAATATTATTCCCTCTGTTTAACTCTCTACCTCTGTTAACTCTCTACCCCCATTTTTTTTAACAGATTTTTCATTTTCAGCGTATAAAGAGAGAGATGGATGTGACGAGGTTTTCCGACATAACAGATGAATTGGTGGAAAACATCCTTACGAGGCTTCCAGTTAAGTCTTTGAAACGATTTAGTTGTGTCAACAAATGGTGGTATAATCTCATTCATAGTCCTTATTTCATTTCACGACATTATTCCCATCATTCTTCCTTTAATCCAAAGCTTCTCGTCAGTCATAGACTTTACTTTCACGGCATAAAAGGCGATGTTTTCTCCATACTGTCTGAAAATGAAGAAGATTGTTCACATCCATCCATTCCGTTCTATAATGAAAACAATTATGACATAAACATTATCGGATCTTGCATTAATGGTATTATTTGCCTTAAAATTTACATCGTCGATGGAAAATATATGAACGATGTTGCATTGTGGAATATTGCAACTGGAGAATACAATATACTCCCTAGATTACAATTCTCTTCTCCACCCAAGGCCTATTTAGAACCCCTTATAGATGGTTTAGGATTTGGTTGGGTTCCTGAGACTAATGAGTACAAAGTGGTCATGGTTGTTGTGTTTAAGCATGATATCGAAGACCGTGATGATTATATTCATTATGATCGCCCTTCAAGTTTATGTGTATACTCTAAGTACAAATTCTTGGAATCAACTTAGTTTTGAAGTCCCATTTCCGTATATTCCTCTATGTAGTGATCTACCATTATACTCGCAGATTTGTGTTAATGGAGTTTGTTATTGGATAAATCATATACATTGTGAACAAGATTATAAGATCGTTTCGTTTCACGTGAGAGATGAGATCTTTGGGACTCTTCAATTGCCTGAAACTCAAAATCATGATTTTTTTCTCCCTAGGTTATATGTGTTAGATGGTTGCATCACCTTAATGTTGGAGTATTTTTCTAATAAGAAAAAATCTATATTTTTGGCTGATATTTGGGTGATGGAAGAATCATGGATCAAGAAATTCACAATCGGGCCCCTTTTCAACGTTGATTTTGGACTTCGACTTATGAGAGATGAGTTTTTTTTTGTGGATCAAAGTGATCAATTATCATCCATCGATATCAAATCTCATGAAGTTAAAATTATTGACATCCTAGGGAAGGTAATCTATGAATACGTTTTGGAATATGTTGTAAGCTTGGTTGTGCTAAAAAGGCGATTGTAATTTTATTATCTTGTGAAAATCTTTTCTTCTTCTATAATAAACATTTAGAGTATTTACTTTTTGACTATTTGAGCTACTGAATTTAATACTGGCTTGACAACAATTTGTCTATTCAATATACTTGTGTATTCGATTAATGGTAAAATACAAATAAGATTCTTATGGTTTTTGTCAAATGCATGAACAAATTACATTCACATAGTTATAAAATTACCTTAATAAGACCCATTCAACCTTGTTAAATGTTAAGAAATGTTTCTGGGTATCATGAGAAAAACTAAGAACAAGAAAAAGGAGGAAGAATGAAAGAGGAGAGTTTAAAGGTTATGGGAGTACTTTCACGTTAAAAATATAAAAAAAAAAATATCATGTTTAATTTTGTTCCTTTCTCCCTTTACAATTTTTGTCTCTCTTATTTCTCAATCTCATATCCTTAAATTAATTTAATGGAAAATAATCATCAATTTTAACGCCCGTTTTCTTTGATCTCCCAATTTGAACTTTCAAAATTTCAATCGTTCCTCAACTATCATATCTATTATTGGCATCAAATTATATTATGTTGCATTTTGTTTCTATTTTAATCAGTCACGATTAACTTTAACCTTGGTTTAATAAAAGGGTATAAGAAAAAATCAAAAATGTAAAAGTGCCTAGATATAGTTTACCATCAAATTGGTGTGAGAATATAATAACAAAAAATAACTCAAATAACATATTTTGAATACATAGTTTCATTTATGTCTTTACTTTTGATTTATTTTTAAAATAGCAATTTATAAATTATTATAATCAAATAAATAAATTATTGGCTAAGAAATATATTTTCATATTTAAAAGGGATAATTACTGAAATAGCATATTTTTACACATTAATTACTAAAATGTGTGAACTTTTTAAAAAGTACTCAAATAGCATAATTATAGTTTAATAAATTTATTAAACTATATGTCAATAAACTTATTGAACTAAAAACGTAAAAAAACTACAGTGAATTCATTGAAAAT
Source organism: Gynostemma pentaphyllum (assembly GCA_028015215.1). Classification (NCBI taxonomy): domain Eukaryota; kingdom Viridiplantae; phylum Streptophyta; class Magnoliopsida; order Cucurbitales; family Cucurbitaceae; genus Gynostemma; species Gynostemma pentaphyllum. The sequence goes on along the minus strand of CM051350.1, from coordinate 15,680,481 downwards.
AATAATGAAAAAATTTTCAAATAGTTCAATAAACGATTGAATTTGATTTTTTTTAAAGCAAAAAAAAAAAAATCATTAAAAATACCCATGAAAAATAGTTCAATAAATTTATTGAAATAATTACGCTATTTGAATAGTTTTTAAAAAGTTCTTACATTTTAATAATTAGTATGCAAATTTATGTTATTTGAGATAAATTCTTTAAAATAAAAACAACATGTCTTGCCCTTCCCCTCGTTAATTTTCTTATATTAAAAGTTTGAATTTACAAGTAACAAAATAATGAAAATGGGGAAAAAGTTGGAAAAATCTCAACCACAAGCTCTCTCTCTCTCAAACGAGTCTCAGGTTATAAGAAAAATTAGATCAAATTTCTTTATCCCCGACGATCTCTTAAATACACAGTCGATATCTTTCCAGGACATTGATAAGATTCTAGATAAAGCCACCAATCATAAATGAAATCAACTAAATAAATAAATAAACAAACAAACAAATAACTTTTATAAATTATTTGAAATTCTAGAGGGAGAAAAATTAACACTTTGATTTTTGGCCAATTTGAACAATAACTCAAGTGGTAATGAACATTTCATCTCCCTTCTAATGGGTGGAAAGGTTGTTGGGTTAAGGAGTCAATTTATAGGTATAGGATTTGGTTCGGTTCCCGACACAAATGAGTTTAAGGTGGTCAAGGTTATTTACTATTGGTTTACTTTTTGTACCTACCTTCATGATGTTATCTAGTATCATCGAGTTTTTGTGTATGCTCTAAATAAAAAAATTTGGAAGTAACTTAGCTTTGAAACCCCAGTTCAGTCTAGTTCTCTAGAAAGTCAAATGTTAATGGAGTTTGTTATTAGTTAAGTTATTCGTATGAAACTTTTAAGATCATTTCGTTTCATTTGAAAGATGAGGTATTTGGGAGGCTTCAATTGCCCGATTCTTATAAATTCTGATTCAATATCGTCTTCATCTTACTTACATATATTAGATGGCTGCATTGCATTGATAAATCGTCGATCATGTGTGATTAATTCTTATTTTTGGTTGATATTTGGGTGAGGAGTTATCGTGGATCAAGAATTTCACAATTGGACAGCTTCTCAAATACTAAGCTTAGACTTACACTTGTGAAAGACGAGTTCTTTTTTCAGGACAAAAGTGCACAATTATTATCCATCGATGTCAATTCCTATAATGTTAAAAAAAAATTGGCATGCAAGGGCAAAGATATTTCAAGTTTTATAATATGTGAAAAGCTTGGTTCCATTCAAAAGGCAGTTGTAATTTAGATTTTTTTTTTTTATATTAATAATTTAGATTTTTTACTTTTAACTTATTATTGAATCCAATTAAATTCCAATTTGATCATTATTTGTCTAACTTAATATATATTTGTATTTGGTTAATATGTTGGTACTGTTTTATGTAAGTCGTCATGTCATACCTTCTAATTGATCCTCTAACATGATATATTAAGAAGTAATATTGATAAAACTTTTTTTACATGATTGAGATAATGACAAATCTGAGATATGTAGAGTTATGAAAAATCTAATCTAATTTGGATTAAAAGATCAATAATTCCCTATCTAATAATAATAATAAAGATCTTTTAAGATTCTAAATTTAAATTATTCACTTTAAGATTCTAAATTTAAATTATTCATCTTTAATAATTTAAAGATGCCCTCTCTATTTTTCCACATAAAGTTGTTTTTTCTATTTTGATCCATACCATAGAATATATTACCCTTCGTTTTTAACTATGGTTTTGAATAATGATTATAATAAAATTAAAGAAAACATATTTAATTTTACGTAATTAAATAATAGTATATTTAGTCGGTAGTTTTTTTATATTTAAGATACAAAACCATTTTTCGATATGGAAAGAGTTTAAAAAATACTAGATTGATTTTGATTTTGCTGCTCAATGGAATTATTATTTTTTTAAATCAATAAATCTAAAGTATCTTCTAATACAAGTTTGGAAAAAAAGAAACGGATTTAATAACACAGATTAAAATAAATAAAAGACAAGCAAATTATAATTAGAGGAGAGGAGAACAATAAATATGATCCTCTCATTGTTATTATGATATAAAATTCTATTAATTTATATATAGTAGAATGAACTGTAGCATGAGGATACTTGTGAGGGACAGTTATTCAGTAAATTCTTCTGGTTTTGAAGATCGGGTAAACTGACCTCAAATCCAAAAGCATTTTTAATATCTTTGAATGCCTTTTTCGGATCGTATGGTGTGGCGACAGAGCGACGAATATTGGCACTTTGGAGAACTGTCAACAAATCAACATGATCCCTCTTGAAGGTGAGTGATATGTTGAAGTATTGATATTGGTTAATCCTGTGTAGAGAAAGTAGGCCGTGAGCTTCCCATTCATGTTTCCAAAAAACAGGGTTTGCATACTTTGCAACCAAGTTTGGCCAATATATATTCAATGTCGGTACGAGCTTGGTAATCTGTGTTTTGTTTTTTTAATCAACGAAAAAAAGTTGAAATTCACAATAAATAAACAAGTATAAGATAAGATGATAATTATTTTATGAAAAACTTACCAAACCAGTGTACTTATTATTAGACGGTCCAGTCAGATTGGATGGCCACAATCCATGGATTGTGAAATTGAGGGGATTTGGGATTATGATTCCAGCAGAAGACGTCTTACTCAATGCTGGAGGCCATTGAAGGACGAGGTGTTGGATATCATAATCTCCGAAGACTTGAATGAACAACAGAGCTAAGATAAACATTTTCATCTCTTAAGTATGTAAAAAGAAAATGTATTGTAAGATTGATTGAAATGAAACAAGATTATATAGGCATCAATCTGTGTCTATTGTAATGAGAAATGAAGAGATTGTGTTTCTATTTCTATTTCAAAAGTAAGTAAGTTATCAGTCTCTGTTTTCCAGATTTGATATCACAAATGGAATCAAATTTCAATTTCAATCAAAAGTTAAAACTCAATTAGTAAGTGAGTTATCAGTCTCTGTTTTAGAGATATGTTTTCCAGTTTTGATATATTATCATAAAAGCTGCGGTTATCAGTCTCTGTTTTAGAGACAAAAGTAGAAAAGAGATTGTTTTAATTTCATATCAAATGTGGAACCATCATTTCTTACAAACTGCATCATCATTCCTACTCATACAAAGTTGTTTCTTTTCTTCCATATTTTGATCCTACCATAGAAATAGAGAATTAATCCCAAAAAAAAAAAGAATAAAAACATCGGATTGCTCTGTTTTTTTTCCTCTTTCCGGCCGGCACATTTCGTCATCTTACTTACAAGGGTATCTTTTGATTTTTGTTTCATTTAATCACTTCTAAAAAAAGACAAGTATTTTTTTAGAATAGGGGAGTTTTGTTATAGAATTTTTTTTTTGCCCCTGCATTTTCAACTTGTGTCTAAGTGCAGTGATGAATCCAGAACTCGAGTTTAGGAGGGCACAATCAATTTAATAAATAAATAAATAGTTCAAATAAATGTAAGATTAAATTGTATAGTATAATTAAAAATATAATGATGAAATTATATTTTGACAAATGTTTATTCACAATGATGAAATTTAAAAATAAAAAATTATTTACATAAATAAAATTATAAAATAAAAGAGAAAATTTGGTATCAGATAAATAACAAGAAAAACGAAAACTTGTTATTAAATTCAAAGGCCCATCATAAAACTTCAAATGAAATAACTTAATTTTACCTTTAAAATATGAAATTATAAAAATAAATAATGAAAATCATTTAAATAAATAATTATAATAAATTAATAACAAAATTGAATTAAAATATAGTACTATTAAAAAAATTGGTTAATTTTTTTAATTAAAATTATGTATTTTATATTATTATTTAATTAATATAATATATATATATATATATATATATATATATATATATATATATATATAATATATATAAAAGTGAGGAAGTTTTAAAAGCATTTTAAGATAATTATACCCTTTTATAAATGATAAATTTACAAAATATGTCACTACAATAATTAATTACCACTAACAATTAATTATTATATTCTTATAATTTATTACCACTTATTTAATATAATGAGTTAATTTTTTAAAAATAATAGATTTTTGTTTATCGAAGTTGAATAATTGTATAAAACAATTTTTAAAATACTAAAATAAAAAGTACATTGATTATTTTTATGGTAAAGGTACATTAATTCATCAATTTTTGCTAATTATTATATCTCTTATAGTATATTATCTCTTATTTAATATAATGAGTTATTTTAAAAAAATAGATTTTTGTTTATCGAAATTGAATTATTGTATAAAATATTTTTTAAATACTAAAATAAAAAGTACATTGATTATTATTTTTATTTCTTTTTGAAATCAAGTACATTGATTATTTTTATGGTAAAAGTACATTAATTCATTAATTTTTGCTGTATTTTAAATTAGATGTATTAATTACTTTTATCTATACTATATATAAAAGTGCATTCATATGTTTTCTCGATGAAGTCATCTCCTTTAGTAGTTCAATGGCCTGTTTTCTATCAATTAAAAAAAAGTTTCACTTGTTTTATTAGATATATTATAATTTTTTTTTTTGAAATATAATATTGCATATATCTATATTTATCTCCATATATATATAAGGATATGGAGAAACATTTTTAAATCATAAGACCTCTTATGGATCTTTTAAAAAATATAATAATTATAATTAAATATAATATTATATATATATATATATATATATATATATATATAATAAAAATTAAAAAAAAAATCCAAGTGGTGGGGGGGGGGGGCACGTGCCCCATGGTCCTTAATTAGGTTCGTCCTTGTCTAAGTGGTCCATGAGTTTTGGATATTGTGTCTATTTGGTCCCTGCGTTTTTAATATGTGTCTAAGTGGTCCCTGAGTTTTGAATATTGTGTCTATTTGGTCCCTAGATTTTCAAGAACTATTAGAAATAAGTTTAATTGGTCCTTAATTTAACGTATTCGTTAACTTTTTACCAGATTAATGATTTAAAGCTGACATAACCTGTTGAATTGGCCAAAATACGAAGATAGAATTAAATATTATTTCAAATCTTTTATCAATCTAGGCCTAAAATTTGACATAATTATTAATCTCATGTCAGTATTTTGGTCAATTAAACATTTTATATCACCGTTAAGTCAATATTATGTTAATGAGTGAACAAATTAAGGAACAAATTAAACTTATTTCTAATAATTCATGGACCATTTAGACACAAATTAAAAACTCATGGACCAAATTAGACACAATATTTAAAACTCATGGACCATTTAGACACAAATTGAAAACCTGGAGACCAAATAGACACGACCTCCAAAACTCAGGGACCAAATGAGTACTTTACCCAAAAAATATATAAATATAGCTATTTTTTTCAGTGAATTAGTGATAAACATTGAATTATATATTAACACAATAAAGTTATCACTGATATACACATTAATTATTGCTAGTCATTGATTAATATAATAAAAACTGTTGCATTTATAAATATTTTTTAGAGTTGCTATTTTTATAAATATTGCATCAAAATCTACCACCTAATGAAAATTTTAAAATAAAAATGACAAACTAAGTACGTTAAAAAAAAAAAAAAACATATATATACACGTTAAAAAAGAAAATATATATCAAGAAAAATTGGGTAACCCATAATTACACATGGCAGTAAATATATGGAAGGGGTGTGTGTCTATGACAGCCTCCACAAAGCAGCGGTTATCACTCTCTGTTTTAGGGACAAAATTAGACAAGCGATTGTTTTGATTTGATATCAAATGTGGATCATATTTTAATCCTACCATAGAAATACAGAATTAATAAAAATAAACAAAAACAGAGACTGATAAAAGGGTATCTTTTGATTGCTCTGTTCTTGTATTGATTTGAAATAAAATGAAACGAAAAGAAGAGATTGTGTTTCTATTTCAATCCAAAGTTAAACTCAAAAGTAAGTATGTAAGTTATCAGTCTCTGTTTTTCAGATTTGATATCAGAAGTGGAATTATTTCTTACGAAATTTCTATTTCAATCAAAAGTTAAAACTGAGTCCTACTCAAAGCAAGTTATCAGACTCTGTTTTAGAGACAAAATTAGACAAGTTATTGTTTTGATTTCATATCAAATGTGGAATCATTTCTTACAAACTGCATCGTCATTCCTACTCACAGACAGTTTTTTTCCATATTTTGATCCTACCAAAGAAATAGAGAATTAATCAAAAAAACTAAAATATGGGCGTTTTGTTTTTTCCATATTTTCTAATCGGATTGCTCTGTTTCTGTTCCTCTTTCCGGCTGGCGCATTTCGTCATCTTGTATCTTTTGATTTTTCTTTAATTTAATCACCTCTAAAAAAAAGACTAGTTTTTTTTTTATAAGAATTGGGGAGTTTTGTTATAGCAGTTTAAAGGTCTGTTTGGTATAGTTTTTCCAAAAAATGTTTTATGTTGAACATTTTAAAAGAAATACTAATGGACTATTTAAAAACACTTGAGTGAAATATTTTAAGTGAAATACAAGTTTATAAACACTTTTAGAAAAATCACAAATCAACTATTTTCTCTAAAAACACATTTTAGTATACTCAATTGTTTTTAGATGAAGCACTTCATTAATATTTCTTTTAAAATGTTCAACGCAAAATATTTTTAGAAGAAACTATACCAAACGGACCCTAAATAGATGCTCTTCTTCTTCTTCTCCTTCATCTCTTTTGTTTCTCTCCTTGCTTGTTGTAATCCTAAAAATTAATTGACACGACCCGTCCCGATAACCCTCTAAACACTCTAGACGACACGTGCCGATGGCAAGCGAAGGCTAATGCCAACGCACACCATCAAGCTGAACTTAAATAACTAATTAATCATAAATCTAAATTCTACTTATTTAAAGAAATTTTGGCAGAGTTTCATTTATTTTTCGAGTAAACCAACCTGTGAATACATTTAACATAAACCTGGCTATATAATAACTGGGCTCGGCCTCGACGAAATAACTCAAAACAATCACACACACTAGTTATTATTTTATTACATGATGATAACATCTCCACTTACTCAACTAGACTCAAAATCATGAAAACCACCTACTCGGGCTAACACTGACAATATAGACAAACATGTACAATCACACGCAAAATGTCATACATAGGCTAGCGGAAGATGATACTAAAACTGGTGGTGCAAACGTCTCTCGTAAGGCTTGTCCTCTGAACTCAGGAGCTACCTGGAAAGGGGGGGGGGAACAAAACATGGAAAACTATGAGCAAAAACTCAGTGAGTGAGATCTTTTATAACTAACATATACTTTTGAGTTAAATATCGTAGAAAACACGAATTTTGGCAAACGAATACATTTCTGATCAAATACTTTTCATACATAATAAAAACTCATTGCTAACAGGTTCTCATAATAATATCATAATCATATAATAGCAAAACCGACACTAAACGTATACCCACAACTGGTCATACTACACACAAGATAAATCAAGATATGCAGCAGAGCACTAAATATACTAAAACTGGTCATACGCGCGCAGAGCTGCCCCCAAAGGGCTAAGCACCCTAACATACGGCCCAAAGCCTATGTGTATGCTAAAGTGGGTCCCAAAGACCTGCTAAAAGCTGAGCTAATGGGTACAACAATTTAGCCGTTTAAAAATAGTTTACGAATATCATTATATAACTTTCAAACTATCTTAAAACCATAAAAATCAATACTCTATACATAAATACATATGGTCGAGTTCTATAAGACTATTTCATAGGTACTCGTAAAACACATAATCGTAATTGGTAAATCATAAAAACATGTATATAGTAGGATATTCATAATATATAAGCTAACTTGAGATTTATAAACAAATAGTTTAGGGATAATTCAAAAATAACGTTTTAACCACGCACAAAAATTATCCCGTTTACGATTCCAGGTTGTAAGCAGTTCCAATCTCCGTATCACTTGAAATATATATTGAATAAAAATACCTATTAATAATTTTTAAAACTTTTATATATTCGAAAAACATAATGAAAACACATAACATAACGGTTAATATCCCAATGGCTATGGTTTCACTTTTCCTTTAATACTACACTTCCAATATACTTCTCAAACCGAATAACAACGACCTTGAAACTTATCAAACATCCGCCAAAATCCACCAAATGAAGAATTGGATTGAAGAAATCACTTACCAACAAGCAATTACACTTCAAATTGAACTCAAAACTCCACAATTCCAAGCCAATTTCTCAAAATTTCCTTTCTTTTTTTTTTTTCTTTTTTTTTCTTCCTTTTTCTTTTCTCCCTGTTTTCCCTTTCTCTTTTTCGTTTTCCTTACCCTGCTCACGGGTTTGAGACCAAATCTCAACTTTGGTTTTAATTTTTATTTTTATTTTTTTTTGCCCCGTGTCAAAAATTTCCCATGCATTTTTCATTTTTTTTAAAACAACGTTTACATTAATTGTTTACATAAGTCATCAAGTTTTATTTAAAAAATATGTAAATATAACAATTTTTATCGGTGAATCAGTGATAAACATTGAAATTAAATATTTTTACACTAAATTTATCATTGATACACATATTAATTATTGTTAATCACTGATTAACATAATAAAATTATCATATTTATAAATATTTTTAAGAGTTGCTATTTTTATAATATTGTATCAAAATCTGCTAGCCAGTAAAACTTTCCAAATAAAAATGATAAACTAACTACGTTTAAGTGGGAACAAAAAAACAAAATCTCTATGTATTAAAAGTCTCAATATGTGGAGAATATTATTTTCCCTTTATACCCTCATTTTATTTTATTATACCCATAATATCCTCGAGTTTTTTAAATGTTCATGTCCTTTACATCAAAGCATTCAAGCCACCATATTGTCGCATATATATTGTTGCTTAATGCTTAGGGAGAGGAAACGCTCAACTTTAATATTTGATTGCATTAAATTTTTTTCCCTCTATTTAATTTTAGAGGTTTTCACATTTCTTTTTACGGAAGGGTCATTTCCAAATCTTCACAAACAGGCCTTGTGCGATATGCGAAGCGACACCAGTTGCAATCAAAGTTTTACATTTTTAGATAAATTTCCTCCAAACGTGATCTTGATTTAACTTATATTCATGTGCCCGACCAAGATATAATGTTTGGATTCTTTTATAAAATTAAAATAAATAAACTCCATAAGGTCGAGAAAAGATTGCCCATTTATTAGTTCATAGGATTGAGAATTTCTCAGGAATGAATGATTCTTAGATGAGTATATTCCATCTTCAATTATTACCCCATTCTTTGAGAGTGTGATTTCTTCTTAACGATAATTTTTTTTTCTTTCTTCACGATAACACGAATCAGTTGGGGTTTTGGAAGCAATAGTTGAGGTAGCAAACAATTCTTAACAAAGCTGTGAAATATGTGAGTATCCACAGTTTATTGGATGATATCATTGATTAATTAGGATTTGTATCGTTACCTTTAAGAGGAGAGGAAAGGGTTGTCAAAATTAAATTTGGTGATGAATGTTAAAAAAAATTTATATGACACGGGCAAGGCGCGTAGTACTAAAAGATGCTTAGAGTGGAGAAATATTTTATTTCCTTTTTTGCCCCTTTTAATTTTTATAATATAATTATTATTATAATTGATGTTAAATTATATATAGTTTAAGAAATGAATGTACTTTTATATATACGGTTTATTGTGTAAACTTATTTATATTTATTGAGTAGAGGATGTCATATGGGAAATGGTGGAGATGAATTGAATGGTATTAATTTTAAATACATGACCTGCTATATGAAATTGAGCATTTCATTTATTTGAATTGTATGAATGGTATTAAATTACCCTCATACTCCAAAATTCATTTATAAACTCTTCGAAGTTGGACATATTTGTTATCCATCAAATACACCAGATCAGGTAGAAAATATGAGCAGAAAGTGAGAAAGAGAGATGGAAGGAGAAGAGGCACCAATGAAATTGAGCATTTCATTTATTTGAATTGTATGAATGGTTTTAAATTACCCTCCACTCTCATACTCCAAAATTCATTTATAAACTCTTCGAAGTTGGACATATTTGTTATCCATCAATTACACCAAATCAGGTAGAAATATGAACAGAAAGTGAGAAAGAGAGATGGAAGGAGAAGAGGCACCAATGATGTTCTTGAAGGGATGATTTACTAAACTAGCGGAATTTGATTTAGTAAACTAATTAACATTTAATTATGGATCTATTAATATCATGAAATTTGTGATAAAAACATGTAGATTCATGCTAGTTTTTCGAAAATTAAAACCGATACTTACATTGAGTAACAAATGGAGAATTGGTTGGAGGTTTCTTTATAGCATCAAATCCTCAGCAACACCAGATCTTCTATACTATATCCCGATCGATCAAACGAAACCCGATTGTGGGATCGAACTTTAAAAGAAATTGGGAAGAAGAAAAAAAATATTTTCTTCCCAATGGACTAGGGAAAATCGGCTAAGGGGGAGAAGGAGGAAGAGAGAATTCCAAATTTCTTAGGAATTGAATTGTGTGATTTATGAATGACCCAAGCCTCCTATTTATAAGAAAATAGGAATCCTAATCACATTAGGATTAATCTATAGAGATAAATACAAAAAGAAAAAAGATTATCTCTTTCCTTTATCTTGCAATTTCAAAAATGCCATAGATAAATAGGAGATTATTTTCTTTTCTTTATTTTATTTATCTTGGGTAAATAAATCTATATAATTATTATAGGATATAATTCAAATAATTATCTCCTACAAATTATCTATGAAGGCCAAAATTAATAATAAATAATTAATAAATCAAATTTATTTAATTAATTATTTTGGGCCAATTTCAATTGGGTTCATTAATCCAATTGGGCTTGAAACTCTCTCTTAAATTAATAAGTCCAACTTAATTAATTTATTTATTAATTACCATTTAAATAAAATATTTTATTTAAACAATTAATAATATTAATATTTTCTCCCGACTAAATATTATCAAATTATATTTAATTATTAATTTCCATTTAAATAATTTTCATTATTTAAATAATTAATAATAAATATTTTAATTATTAATTTCCATTAAATAAACTCATTATTTAATTAATAATTTTATTGATAACATTTTATTATTAATTAATTAATTGAAATAAAATTTATTATTTAAACAATTAATAATTGTTAATTAATTTCAAATTATTAATTACCATTTAAATATACTCAATATTTAAATAATTAATAACATCTAATTAATAATATTTCATTACTAATTTCATGTTTAAATAAACTCATTATTTAAACAATTAATAATGTTCATATTAATTACCGTTTAAATATACTCAATATTTAAACAATTAATATTGCTTATTTTAAGTAATTCACTTTACTTAAAAATTTCCATTTCTTCTACTTGATTTCGCGACTACGATATTTGGGCTAGCATAGGGACCCGATGGACCTATAGATCATGGGCTTAATAATTAGTCAATTAATTGATTAACTCATAATCAGTTAATTACTTATTATCTAACTATGAATAATTCCACTATAGATTCATAGCTGAACTCCCCTCACTATAGATGAGTTATGTCCATTTAGTTTATCTTTATTTATATCTGTCATATATCCTTCACGTGGAACCCTCATAATTACAGGCGGATAAATTTACCGTTTTGCCCCTATAATTACCGCTTTATCCTTGTGTTCCCGCTATTCTCCAATGAACTTTATCTTTAGTCGAACTAGAGATAAGGTACTTCTGTGATCAATAGAAGTCGTGGCGCCACTTGTTCATGTCTCGAATCAGTACATCAAGGGAGTTTCCTAAAGTTCCTAAAATATTTAGGTATCGCACCGATACCGTTAATTTATAGGAAAGTTATGAATTCCATCTTGTGAAAATGAGTTCCCAGCTACTTATCTAGTCATGTTCCCAAAACAGAAGTGTATTGAGCGTTCTTACAGATCGCTCTCAACCATGTGAATCAAAGAACATAACTCCATAAATAGAAGTCCGCATTTCACTCAGGATTGAGATCTATCACGGTTGATAAACTTAGTTTGATATTCGATCATTCCTCGTAAACGGTACTAATGAGAAATTTGATCGAACATCGTGGTCCTGTCTTATACACTCAACATTGCATATGATACTTCCATTTCATGTCTCCCACATGAATGATCAGGATTAGATCATTTGTCTATAAACAAAATGCGAAGCTATCAACAGTGTTACCAGGATAAGGTTCCCAAACGTTATCCATTTACTGTAGACACTTTTAAGTTACTCATCTTGACTTTAATCCTCTCGTATGACTCACATACTAAGTCGTGATTTCATAAGAGTAACTTAGGGTTTACTATTTGAATGTTTGATATTAATATATTTCCATATATTCCTAATATCGTTAATTGAATCAATCTAGATAATATAAAGAACTTATGTTTATTTATTTAATTTATTCTAAATAAATTATTATTATTAAATAATTACAAATTCTAGGACACCATTCCTAACAGTTCTGAAATTCGATGATTCTCTCATTCTTTCAATTGGAAGTGTTCGTGATCAATGCTAATGTTGTAGAGGCATATGCAATCCAATTAGGGACCAAGTCAGAGATGACGACTTAGTTTGTTGTGCAATTCGATTCTAGCTGCGAGGTTGATCAATCTGATTTTATGTTAACTTCATAATATTGTATTCCTCTTATCACATTTTTTTTAGTTAATTTCACTAGCATTTTATGGTGTATGAGTTAGGAAAGATAGAATTTGTATAAGAATATGACTGAATATATATAATTTATGGAGTTTATATAACATGTTTAGGATGTGAGATTCATGGATTTATTCCGCTTCTAATTTTCTTTCCTTTTAAATGTAATTTCGTTCAAAAAATGTGTGGAGTTAATGTAAATATCTATGATTGTAATTCTGTAACAACCCCAAATTCCCAAAAACATGGAAATACTCATAAACACAGTGGAAGCATAAATAATGTTCAAAACCTTTTCTCATTTCATTTAAATCTCAAAGACATTAGTTTATGGATTGATTAATCTTATTTCAAAACCAAAACTTATAAATTTTCAAACAAATACCCAATCAAATGAAATGTTTAAAACATTGATAAAACTTAAAAGATCATGTATCGACTCAATTATTTAAGTTTAATCCCAACCAGATAACTAATAAAAAAAGAAAATAATACGCCGCATGAAAAACCATGCCAACCATCCACCGCAAAATCTACTACCTAATGAAAATTTATAAATATTTTTTAGAGTTGCTATTTTTATAAATATTGCATCAAAATCTACTACCTAATGAAAATTTAAAATAAAAATGACAAACTAAGTATGTTAAAAACAATATATATATACACGTCAAAAAAGAAAATATATATCAAGAAAAATTGGGTGACCCATAATTACACATGGCAGTAAATATATGAAAGGGATTTATATATGTGTGTGTATATGACGGCCACCACAAATCAATCTTAAGATCAAACTAGGTCAAACGGTCAATGCTCAATAAGATCACTCTACTTTGTTTGATGGGCTTTTCACATGGGCTTCATCAAACTTTCGATTGGCCTAAGATTTGACTTTGGTCTTCGGCCTATTAACATATGTGGACTTGATTTGGGCTCCACTTTCCCAACAATTTATACTAATATATATATATATATTCAAATCTCGAGATTAAAAAGAAGTTAATTTGTGATTTAAGATTTGATTATAAACTTAAAAACACCGGAAATCTTCTAAAACGACCTCAAAAATGGGGTTAAAATGAAACTTAACCTTAATTCCTAATTTTTATATTCAAGACCCTTTGTTGTTATCACTATTGGGTAGAAAGACTAAAATGTCCGAAAAAATATTTTGCTCATAATTGTTTCTACAAAATTGAGATTATTACGAATTTAGATTCAATAGATAAATATTAAAAAATGAATGAAATTGATAGTTTACTTGTGCGAAACGAAGTTTAGATGAAGAATTTACGATCAAAATACTAAAACGTTTGTTAAAAAATTTGATCAATCGTCTTCTATGATCGGCCAGATATAATAAACCCGAAGTAAAAAATAAATGGAATCAATATATTATTTGGTGTTATATCATATCAAATTTTTAAAAAAGAAAAAAAAAACAACTAAATCTTAAATATCTTCTAATACTAGTTTGAAAGAAAAAAGGGATTTAATAGCACAAATTAAAATAAATGAAAGACAAGCAACTTAATTTTGAATCCCATTTATTTTCTACGAAGTGATCCCCCATATAGCTCACAAATTTATGTTAATGGAATTTGTTATTGGGTAAATCCGACAACATCTGAAGGAGATTATATGATTGTTTTATTTCACATGAGAGATGAGGCCTTGGGGAGCCTTCAGTTGCCTATTTTGAAACTTCAAATCATGATTGTCTTCACCTTACTTTACATATGTTAAATGGCGGCATTGCATTGATAAATCTAAAAAATGATAGAACAAAATTCATAAAATCTCCTTATTCGTTTGATATTTGGGTGATGGAGTAATCATGGATCAAGAACTTAACAATTGGACCACTTTCCCATTTTTTTACCGGACTGGTGAAGGATTTGTTTTGAGTGGACACAAGTCAACAGTTGCTATCAATCAATGTGAATTTTCGTGAAGTTAAAATCTTGGCATCAAAGGATCTCCACTCTCGATGATTGTTTTGTAATACGTGGAAAGTCTGGTTCCAATAAAGAGGTGGGTTTAATTTTATTCTCTCTGTCAGTGGCGAGGCCAAAAATAGTTTACTATATATAATTTTATTTAAATTTTTAATTTTGCACCCAAAAAAATTATGCTTGGACCTTAATTTTATTAAATTTTTTAATTTTACCTAGAAAAACAAATTGATGTGGTGATAATATATTTTATATGACAATGATGTGGTGATAATATGAGGTTAAATGTTTATAAATAATTTAATTTATTTTGATTAACTTTAAAATATATAAAACAAACGATGAACTATCAATTTTTTTTAAATAAGAAATTATTTTAAAATTTGTTTATATTGTGAAGACATATATACTTTTATAATTAAACATAAATTTTAACAAATAAAAAATGGTTTGTTTTACAATTTTATATTAAAGCACAATTCAAATCTAAAAATTCTAATGATTGAATCAATTATCACAATAAAAAAATGGTTTACATTTTATAAAGAAATTTTTTTAACCTTTTATAAATTATAATATATAAAAATGGGGTTGAATCATCATTTTATATTATCCGCTCTTTATATATAATTTTGCCCTTTCAAAACAAAATTTCTAGCCTCGCTCTGTATCAAAATCTTTTTCTTCTATAATAGTAATTTAGATCATTTACTTTTGGACCACATGAGCTATTGAATACAAGTACATTCCAAACTGACAACGATTTGTCTACTTAATATATTTGTGCATCTGGTTATGGTATTGGATTGAGACATATAAATATAGCTTTTGCATTACAGAATCACAGGTATTAGTATAAGCCTTTAGATAATGGGCCCACTCTATAACCCAATCGGATCAGACGGACTATTGGCCTGAAGCATACTTATATAACTTGGGCTCCACAGGCCCATAAATTGAATATTTTTCCAATTAACATTTTTATAAGGAAAAAAAAAACCTTTTTTAAATCTCATTGGGACTTGGATGTTTATAAGAGACTTTTTTTTTTATCATAAATGAATGTAGGTCGACTAGAGAAGGAACTTTTTTAAAATTTCAACAAAGTATGTGTATATTATATTTAAAAAGGCCACTTCTTTCTTATTGAAATACCTATTTTTCTTATCAATTTAAGGATAGCTCAAGTAATTAGTTACTTGTTTAGTTGCTCGTATCTCTTAAAATTGAAAGTTTAACTCTTCTCTCTCATAATTTGATATAATCACTACAAGAAAGTAGGGAATTGCCGGAGAAATAATGCCGGCCAATTCAATTTTGCCGGCATTAGAAAGGTAAAGCCGGCGAAAAGAAAATTTCGCAGGCGATTATAACCAAGGCCGGCAAAATTTAATATTCCCCGGCATTGTTAACCATTTAAGGATTTTTTTAAAAAAAATTTAAAGTAACAAGGCCGGCGAATTTCGCCGGCCTTGTGACATAAAAATAATATATATATTTTTAAATTAAATTACAAAGGCCGGCGATTTTCGCCGGCCTTGTTACTTATTATTATTATTTTTTTCAATTAAAAATAGCAAGAAAGGCCGGCGATTTTCGCCAGCCTTGTGACTTATTTTTTTTTTATGTTTTTTAATTTAAAGTAGGGCCGGCCTTGCCTTTAAATTTTTTTTTTTAAATTGAAGTCACAAGGCCGGCGAATTTTTTTTTATGTTTTTTAATTTAAAGTAGGGCCGGCCTTGCCTTTAAATTTTTTTTTTTAAATTGAAGTCACAAGGCCGGCGAATTTCGCCGGCCTTGTGACTTATATAAGAGGGACGTGTGCGTCCCTCTTATAGGCTATGCCGGCGAAAATTATTTCGCCGGCATAGGGCCTAGGATTAAATCCCAGGCCGTGGGCGGCAGAAAGGGGATATTTCCCCTTTCTTGCTTTCTTTCCTCTCTTTTTCTCTCAAACACCTCCTCTCCCCCTCCATTTTGCCTTCGATTTCTTCACGAATCCGGTTGAAAGAGGTAAGATTTCTTCATTTCTCTTGCTATTTCATTGATCTAAACCATTGTTTCATAGTAATTGAAGATTTTTTTAACCTAAATCCATAGATTGAATGTTAGGGTTTTCAAACAATTTTTATTTTTTTTTGTTATTGTCAAGAATGTTTCTCTAATTCATGTTCATATTTTGTTACAAATCAAGTGTTATTGATGAGTTGTTAGTTTTAAGTTTGTTGTTTTTGTAATTTGAAAATTGTCTATTCCAATTTGAACTTTTCAAGGGGAATGTAATTTGAGTTCTATTTCTATGAAATTTATGATTTTTTGTTTAGTTAAATGTGTTTGATCATTTTTATTTCCAAAATAAATGGTAAATTTGATAGATGATGATATGTGTTTTTTATTTATTACTTTATTTTGTAAGTTAAAAAGAATGTGTATAATAGAAAAGTACTAAACAAAAAAAATTAATTTTTATAGCAAATTTGAAGATGTACACTAATTAATTTTTATAACAAATTTGAAGATGTACACTAATTAATTTTGTAAACTAATTACATTTTCACTGTTGTATTTTTAGGATTATATTGTGTAAAACAAGAAACATGGCGAGCAATGATAGGTAAATTTTCTAGTATACTCATTTTTCCTAACTAGCATAGTCTATTAAATTATGATTTTTATTATATATATATTTTAGCATTGTTCAAAAATTGGGTGTGGCTAACCTGCAGCAAAGTTAGCCACACATATAATTTCGTTTACTGTAGTCATTTGTTCATGCATAAACCTTGGATGTGGCTAACCTGCAGCAAAGTTAGCCACACATATAATTTACAACAAGTTAGTATGCAGTCTAACCATGAGGCTGGAGGTAGTCAGCAAGCTTCAGGTTCGTTATGTTCGAGTGAGTACGCATGAACATTATATATTATATACATACTATATTTCAATTTCATGCATAATATATGAATTTGTGCATTTGTAATAGGTTCACAAACACCAAATACAAGAGGGCCATCTAAAAGTCTAGCACTTGCCCAAGCGGTCCGGGATAATGGAGGGAAACTACCTGTGGACATCCTCGACAAATTATGTGTTCCCATTGGCGCTAATGCCACATTGTTCATCAATGAAGTCGGTGTTCTTTGTCGCACGTACATTCCCATGCGTCATCTCGTGAAGTGGAAGAATGTGACACAAGAAGACAGAGACAATATAGTCCACCGCCTTTTGGTAAGTATATTGAATTTCATAATTGATATTGGTAATGTGAATTCAAACTAATTTTATTTCTTTCGTGTACATTATATGTTGATGTAGGATAACTTCATTTTCGACCCTACTCGAGAGGCAGTGCAAATTTACCTCAATCACAAAATGTCTGACGCATTGAACGAGTTTCATTCGATGTTGCATACCTACTATAAGAATACCAAAGAGAAAGATGGCATTTAAGTAGCCCGAGGAAAACAACACAAACGAGTGGAGAACTTGGATGATTGGATCTTCTTGTGTGATATGTGGGAGACGCCTAAGTTCAAGGTAAACACATTAGAATAAAGATTTAAATTTTTATCATACATAAAACAATACACATATAGTAACCTTACTTTCATTGTAATGTAGGCCATGGCTGAGGCTAATACCGAGAATCGGGGGAAAATGAAATACAACCACAAAACAGGCTCGAGATCACATGTGCGAGTCATGACAGATCATGTACGTATATGTTGAAGTTTATAATACTAAACTTATTTGTACCTAATATAACTTGTAATGTTTTGATTATAGCAAGCCGAAGATGAAGATCATGAAGAAGAGTTCAATCAGATTGATCTATTTCGAGTCACGCATACAAATGCTAACAGTGTATGGATCAACAATGCGGCGGAGGAAGATTATGTAAGTTTCACAAGACTGAAAATTTTTATATTAACAAGTGTTTGTTTTTAAATTTTCGTTCAATCATAATTATATACGTACGTGCAGGGCTTGATGTGTGATTTGCTTACTGCTCCTGAAGTGGAGGTGGACGGAGTTGTCCAACCGCGCCTAACTGATGCCGAGATAATTGAGAGAGTTCGAGGCTATCGTTCAGGATATATTAAAGGTTTAGGGGCAGAACCTGCACATAATAGGCCGGTGTCTTCTCATCCACGTGGTCGATCACGCTTCACAGAAGATCCGAGGGTCGATAAGCTAAAGGCGGAAAACTTAGAGCTTAGAACGAAATACAATGAGATTTCAAATACTTTAGATGAGTTTAGACGTGAGTTCTGTGAGACGAGGAACCAATTTTCTACCTTCACGCAAACTCCTCCGCCTAGTTAGATGATTGTACTAAAACTAGTATTCTATGTTTATGATTTTT
Organism: Gynostemma pentaphyllum; assembly: GCA_028015215.1. Lineage (NCBI taxonomy): Eukaryota > Viridiplantae > Streptophyta > Magnoliopsida > Cucurbitales > Cucurbitaceae > Gynostemma > Gynostemma pentaphyllum. Next base: position 15,661,341 of record CM051350.1, on the reverse strand, counting down.
AGATGATGAAAAGTACTTGTGTATTAACTATTTGATTATGTTATTTGGATGTTTTGAACTTTTTTATAAATATTTCATATTGATTAGTAATACATTGAACAGGAAAACAGGTTCTAAATTAGAAATGTAAACTTTTTGGGAAGAAAATGAAAAAAAAATCTGAACAGGGGCTATGCCGGCGAAATTCGCCGGCATAGTTTTTTAATTTTAATTTTTTTTTTTGTATGGTTTGGCCGGCGAATTTCGCCGGCTTTTCCACATTAATGGGGCAGCCCCATTATTGCAATGCCGGCGAAATTTCTAATTTCGCCGGCTAAACTATTCGACCGGGGCTTTTACATGAAAAGCCCCTGGGAAATTGTATTGCCTGGTGAAAAATTTCACGGCAATACCCTATTTTCTTGTAGTGAATTAAAAGAAAAAATTAATCTCTTTAAAAAAATTAAAGAATTGAAAGATTTCAAAATGATGAAAATCAGTCCAATTAAAAAAACAAACAAATAATCAATCCGTAAATCTAAAATATTTTTAGATGCTTACATATTCGGGGTTTTTACTTATTTTAGTCTCCAAGCTTCCATCCATAAGTATTCATATTTTTATCTTAAACTTTAAAACGTTTGGTTTGATAGTTACATTTGATAAAAAAAAATTAATTAAAATCTTTATTAAGAAAGAAAAATGAACTTAGTCTTCATAATTAATCCTTTGGAAAATCTAATATTTAATGTATTACATCCGGTTGCAAGCATTTTTGAAAAAAATATCGAATTAAGTTTCTATTGGATAATATTTTAGGAGATTAATGACATTAAAAAAAACGATAACGTGGTAAAGTTTAGGATTAAGCTTTCAAAATATAAAAGTTATAAGACTAGAATAGAAAGTTTGAAAGTCTATGAATAAAAATAAAACCAACTTAAAAATTTAGGGATTGAAATAAGATTGAAAGAAACTAATATAAAAATGTTTGGCTGCTGCTTTTCTTACGTTAAAAGACAGCAAATCAAAGAAAAGCTGTGAGATAGGATAGACTGTCTTATTCTTGTTCTAAGTCTTGATGGACCGCTTTGAATTTTGGTGGGAAACAAAAAATCCCAAACAAGATTAGTCCTTTAAGACACGTTTGGTAATTTTAGAAATAAGAAAGATGAATAAGAAATTATAATTTTTGTTTCTAAAATTTCTACATAATTTTGAGAGTGTTTATAAAAAAAAAACAAGAAAAATTATCAAATAACTCAATTTCTTAAAAAATATAAATAAAAATAAAAAGCAGAAATTGGGAATGTTATAATCAGCATTTATTTTTTCTTGATCATTATTGAATAGTAATTAGAATGCAGAATTGAAGATTATAAGAGACCAGCGGACCGTGACACATTCACAGATACATTGCCACTGTCATTCCTAACATTTCATGTTGCCCAATTCCCTTTCACCAACTCTTTTTTTTCACGTGTTCAAATATGTTTGTATGATTATGTTTGTTTTTGTTGGAATTAAATTTATTTATTTCAATAACTCAATTTTTTATCTAGTGATTTTTGATATTACGGGGTTCATCTCAGAACCAATTGACAATGAAAAAAATAACCTATATATCTTATAAAGATTGTTAATTCCCTTCATCTTTCTGATGTCGGATTCTCAACATGCCCCCTCAAGATGGTGTGTTCATCATTTTTGGGTCAGATCTCATTTTTACACTGAATGTCCATCTCAAAACCAATTGGTAATGAGAGGAGCAACACATGACATGATATAAAATTATTGTATGTTTATTTTTCTTCCTTTTTTATTTATAGTCTAATAGGTTTTGGTATTGTATTAAAATCCAAACCTTTATTGACCATTCTCTCATTACAATATTTCATGTAGTTCACAAAAATCCAATCTTTCGTGGAAGAAGTAAACAAATCAGAATCAAATATCATTTCATCGCAGACGTCATTACAGATGTAAAACTGAAGTATTCCAAGATCAAATAAGGGTCCGCTTGGTATAACTTCTCCTAAAAATGTTTTGTGTTGAATATTTTAAAAGAAATACTAATGAAGTGTTTTATCTAAAAATATTTGAGTACACTAAAAGGTGTTTTTGGAGAAAATACTTGATTTGTAATTCTTTTAAAAGTGTTTATAAACAAGTATTTCACTTAAAATACTTCACTCAAGTGTTTTTAGATGAAACACTTCATTAATATTTCTTTTAAAATGTTCAACACAAAACATTTTTAGGAGAAACAATACTAAACGGACCCTAACAGATATTTTTAGAAAAAACGTTTAAATTTGATTTATTTAAAAAGTTCAAAGAGAAGATTCAGAGTTACTCAAATCCAAGATTAAGGGGAGATTATGAATTACATTTATTTAATATTAAATTAACCTTATTTTTTTTTGAACTAAATATATGCATATGTTATATTCAACATTACATTAGTAACATTTAAATCTTTCCAATCGTGTTTGTAATTGTATAGTACGTGCGAGATCCAATAAAGCAGAAGTGTCATCAATATCTTCGGTTTGTGATTGTGGATCCCTTGGGAAAAAAGAGTGAGAATGAAAATGCCCTTGCTGTAGGTAGGGTTAGCATAGCCCATAGATATAGATATATAGATGTAGACATAGACATATAGTTGGTTGGAACAAGAGAAGGTCTACTCTCTCTCTCTCTATATCTCTATACAAACACATACTGTACATTATGTATACTACTTGTACCACAGCCTGACATTAACCTGTCTCTCAGAGATGTGAATATGTGATATGGCAGGCCTCAGATTTTTGTTTTATTTTATATACATTTGCCTTTACTATTTTTAGATATTACAAAAAAATTAATAGAGACTCGAGCATTTAACTTTATAGAAAGAAATATACAAGTATCTAATCAGTTGAATTATATATTCACGTTGATATGTCTTACTATTTTTGTTTGTATTAAGTTTTGATGTTAATCTTTGATTTTTAATAAAGGGCAATTACAAATCTAGGAATTTTTTTCATTTATATTTATAAAAATAACAGCTCTGAAAAATATTTGTAAATATAGCAAATTTCAATGAGGTGAATTAGTAATAAACATTGAATTACATATTTTTACACTACATAATAAAAATTACCATATTTACATTTAGTTTTAAGTAATAATATATTTACAAATATTACTTTAAAATCTACTACCCAGTAAAATTTCTCTTAAAATAATTTTCAAGTCATAAAAAATAGATGGAGGGATTTTGTAGCATTTTATGTGTGTACGTTAGGCTTGTATCAATCTATCTTAGCACCCTATAAAGTTGTTTATGGGAAATTCACATGTGGTAGAATTTCTAAATGTATATTTTTTAAAATTATTTGTAAATAGAACGTTTTATCATTATTTTAATCAACTTAATAAAGGGTAAAATGACCCATGTGGTTTTGGTCAAACACAAACACACCTCTGTAGTTTGAAAATGAATATTTATACCCATATAGTTTTAAAATTGTGTAAATTGACACCTTCCCTCTACGTTGTTGATTTTATTTTAGTCATAACTTTTTCGTTTGAATTTCGATTTGAATGATTCAAGATGTTATAGAATCCTCTTTTTAAGTGACTACAATGTAGAGCTCGAAACGAGGATTCCATAACATCTTTAATCATTCAAATTGGAGTTTAAAAGAAAAAATTATGACTAAAAGAAAATCAACGACGTAGAGGGAATGAGTCAATTTGCACTATTTTGAAACTATATGTGTATAAATATTTATTTTCAAACTACAAAGGGTGTGTTTGTCTTTGACAAAAACTACAGGGGTGTTTTTTACATTTTTACCCCCTTAATAAATAGATGAAGAGTAAGAACAAAATAACAAGCATAAGATGTAGAGACGCTTGACCAGCTAAGCATTAAAAACCATGATCCATCACTTTCAGAGTTCCATTTCCAGTACTTGTTTTGGAAGAGTTGTAAGTTTTTTAGCTCTGGAAAAACTGCACTAAATTATTGTCCATATATTTACTGTCTCTACTCAATTCCAAAAATTGTGCCATTTTGACTTTGCTTATATTTTGGAGGAGGAGGCCCTCATGAATCCATAAATTAAGATCCAGGGGGAGATTTGCAATCAATTCAAATACCAAAAAAAAAAAAAAACAAGGATATAAGACTTTCATTTCACAAGTGTGTATGATCCTTTGTGGAGGATGTTTGACTCGTCGGTTAGGATAAAGGGTTTTTATAATCTCAGATAATGGGTTATCTAAACCGATTATTTTTAACCAACTCATTTACTTTCACAATTAAACACATTTTACATCAATTCAAACTTAACCAACCAATTATCTTGCACAATCTAAACATAAATTTAAAAAATATAGACTCAATAAACTCGTCCAAACCCACGAGCTAGGGCTTGTATCCGCTTTTCATGTAATAAAATTTTGTGTAAAATGTAAATAACATTCATGTGGTTTTTGTCGAATCGTATGAAACAGGGTTTGAAAATGACAAATCATACTCATGTAATTCTAAATTATTCAAACCACCGGGTGTTACATGCATTTGACAAAAACCACAAGGGTATGATTTACGATTTGCAAACTATAGAGATGTTCATGCATTTGACAAAAAACACATTGTTCTTATTTACATTTTACCTTAAAAAAAATTTAAAAAATTGGAATTTAAATTATTTTGGTTAACCATAACACGTAATCTAGTTGTTTATGTAATGTTCTGTTCCCACCCGGCAAAACTCACGGATAAACTGGAAAAAAAGCAACTTCGAGTTCAACACCCTTAGCCTTAGCCTTAGCCACTTACACAAAATATATATATATATATATATATATATATCTATATCCCATAAACATAAACATAAACCTAAGCAAAAACCCTACTTTTTCATTACATATTTATCTACATAGCCGCTAGCGCCGCTGCCGCAGAAAACAGCACTCAAAACGATAACATTCGCTTTTTCCATATATCAATATATAATAACATTAATGATGGAAAATAAGTTCAAATGATACCTGATCATAATTAACAATAATAATAATAATAATATTGAATTACACAAATAAATTTAATTAATTTAACAACAAACATTAATTAATTTAAGGTAGAGCTCAGCCTATAGCTAAAATCCAGATTTTCATGTTCTTGAGGGAGGGAAGAATTGCGTACCAGTCATGAATGGAACTGGATAAATTGAAGGATCGAGCAACGAGTTAGATCTCGTGCCGACAAGAAGATCGAGGCGTTGAGGTTCGTCGTGGCCGTGGGAAGAGGAGGTTTCAGCAGCAGCATTATGGTTAGGGTGTTGATGATCTGGACCTTGATCATATAGAATACCTTTGAACATATGTCCTCCAATATTAACAGCTGTCTGATATGCCAATTGCTCTTCTACATTATCAATTGCGCTTACTTTCACACACCGAAATACAGCTGTGGAATTAAATTCAGCTGGAAAATGTGCTGCTACTTCTAACCCTAAATCATAATTATAAAAAATAAAAAATAAAAATTAAATTGTCAGTCAGATTCAGATTTCAGAATGTTTAAAGTCCAAACACCATTCATGAGAAAAAAAAAACAATTTCGTCAGTTTTACCGAATAACAGTGAAAAAAAGGAAGCAAAAAGGGAAGTTGACAATTGAAGGATGATTATTAATGTCTCATTCTCTTACACACGCAAATGATCATTGAGAGAGAGCAATGCGTAATGACCACTCAAACAAAAAACAAAAATTTCAGACTGCCAATTTACAGTCCCCCTTGTCAAAATTCAGCTTCATCCCTATTTTTCTATAATAAAAAATGAAAGATTATATTATATTAGATTATATTTGATTGTGTGTTACTATACATACTACCTGAAGTTGCAATGGGGAAATTAGCTTCATTTTCTCTCGGCCTTTTAGGAATCTGATCTAATTGATCTTCGTGATTTTGTTGTTGTCGTTGTTGTTGTTGTTGTTGCTGCTGTTGTTGAACCCGTTCGCGTCGTTTAGAAGCGGGAATCCAAGTGCTTTTAACATGAGTTTGACAATGAAACCCTCGGCTTTTACAACAAGTTCTACATCTCAAATGACTACAATCTTTCTTTGCTTGATTCCCACAATCTTGACAATTTACACTTCCTCCTCCTCCTCCTCCTTGCGGCCTCATCATCGTAAAGCCAAATGATCCTTCATGATCAGAGCCGTTGATTAAGTTTCTTCGGCTCGGTCCCACTCCAAAAGATAAGTAATTCTCCATGTTTTGCTGATGATTGTATTGAGGCCATAACTCAAATCCTTTGCTGTTGCTGCTGCTGCTGTTGTTGTTGTAGATCTCTTCGTTTCTGTAAAGAAACAGTTGTTGTTCTCTTCCTTCTTCTCTAGATAAGCTTGCTGCTGCTGCTTCTGCTGGTTTTCCTTCTAAATAGAAAAAAGCTGCCATTTTTTTGACTTAATAGATCTCACTATCCCCGATTTGGAGCTACAATCCATATCATAAAGAACTTTCTACTCTTAAATTGCTGCCAAATTTATAGAGATAATAGAATTCTCTTGACATAGCTAGGGTTTGCTTTCTCATTTCATATTCATAATTTAAAGGGCAAATAAATAAAAAATGGAATTTTTTTCTAGGGTTTTAAAAGAAGAAAAAAAACTAATTAAAGTTGGGATTTGAGATTTAAATTCCCTCCCTCCCTCCCGTTATTCGATGCAATAATGGACTGGGAATTGTAAACCCTGCTACGCCGCCGCCGTGTTTAAGTACTGCCACTCTCATTTATCACAATTATCAACCCCTTTCTTGTCTCGTCATTAGTATTTTTTTTTTAATGTTTACTTCGTTTTCTCATATGTTGTATTTAAGGATAATATTTGGTACTCATTCGTGAGTATGAATTTATATTTACTTTTTTCATGTCAACTTTATATTATTGAGATTCATGTATTTAATAAAAGAAACTTATATATTTTATCCAATAGTGGAATAATATATAGGACGGTGAGTACAAACTCATACTTACCATTAAGTAACAAATATCTTCCATATATTAATTGGGGAAGGAAGACACGGGTTTATACATAGAAATACTGATATTTGAGTTATGTTCGGGTTAATAAATAAATAAACTATTATATTTAAAAAAGTGTGAGAAATAAATTTTGTTGAGTGAGAGAGATGATTTCTATCTCTACGCACTTTCTCTACTGTAGAATTTCAGTTCAATGAATCCAATCAACAGCAAGTGACTACCCACCCATCTTTTTTTTTTCATTTTCTTTTTTTTCCCACTTTGCATGGCAATCCAACGGATTTAAAGAATCCACGTGTCAACATCGGCTTTAAGTTGATCGTCCTATTACCGGAAAACACGCAGATACTTTTTCATAATTAAACGTTGTCTTTACCCAACGTAAATCTCACCCTCTCACAGTTGTCGTATTTTTTTTTAACACAGACGCATACGGCCGAGTTCTTATTTTCTTTTTCATTTCATTTTGTATCTTCTACTAATATATTTTCCACGTCAGCAAATATCTATCTTTTATCTATACTTCCCATTTTCCCTTCAAATTATAATTAATGTAAAAGTAAGGAGACAGCATTTAAAGATGAAATAAATAAATCCATATAGCCATATAGGGGAACCTAAAGCTAACTAAAAGAATGAAAAATTCTAAACAATGATAGGTAATGTCAAATCAATTAAGAGATATTTGGGGAAAAAAATTGGATTGAAAGCAAGGTGAGTTTCATTAGTCTAACTCGTGTCTGTTAGATATGAGTTTAATAAGTTTGATAGATTTTAAATAGTAGAGATATGTAAAGGTGAACAAGTACCCCGTTATCCCATGAATCTGCCTCATTTAAGCGTGTGATCGGGGTTAGGATCAGCAATTATACCTCGTTTATTAAACGGGTTGGGGTGGTGGGATTTACCCCCATCGGGCCTCAACCCCGATTAAGATTTTTTTTCTCTTTCTCATGCATTTTTTTCCTTAAAACTCATTTACACCCTGTTTACAACCCAACCTCATTTACAATTTAACCCCAATTAAATAAAAGCCCTATTAACACCCCAAACACCCCCCACACTACAAGAAACTGTCGGAATAACGACTGAGTTGTAGCGACGAAAGCTGCATGCGTTCCAATGTAATGATGGAATGCATCGCCCGTGTGGAGAGTTGACTTTCAGTGATGTCTTCCGTCGCCTAATTGATCGGAGATATTTAGCGGGAAGAAGTAATAGGAACATAACGATGGTATCCGTCGCTAATATTGGCGCCAAAAGTTCCCGCGAAAAATGGAACGATGCATTGAGTCGTATAATATGGCTCGAAACTTCCCACGAAATAGAACGACAGATTTCGTTTCCCCATGGTATGGTGAGAAACTTTCCCGCTATAGGAACAACGAAATCCATCGCTAGTTTTACATTTTTTATACACAAACATCTTGAGCAATGAAAAATATTCATCATCAAAAACATTTTGTTATTTCTTTTCTTTTTTTTGTTCTACTGCCTAAAAAAATGCGTGAATGGATGTATGTTCGGCTCTTAGAAAGCTATTTGAACGATGAGTTCGTAGCAGGGGTTGAAGAGTTCGTTGAGTTTTGTGAAAGTACGGAGGATTTTGATCGTTATGGAAAAATGATACGATGTCCGTGCAGAAAATGTAAAAATAAGAAGTTATATTTTTCATTTGACACTACAAAAAAAAAGTCAAAATGCGACCAACCATTTGCGACCAAAAAAAGGGGGTAGTTTTTTGGTGACCATTTGGTAACTTTTTTTTAAGGTTGACTCAAAGTGACCATCTGGTCACTTTTTTTGCGACCAGCTTGCGACCAAAATCAGAAGGAGTCATAAAAAATGGCGCAAAAGAAGCGACCAGTTGGTCACCTTCAAAAACAACCAAGTGGTCACATTTTTTTGACTTAAAAAATGGCTCGAAATTATGGCGTGAAAGAAGCGACCATTTGGTCACCTGAAAAAATGACCATCTGGTCGCATTTGTGTGACTTAAAATATAGTTTGGTAGCAAAAAAAGGCGCGTAAATTTAGCGTATTTTGGTGGGAAGAAAGCTACCAGTTGGTCGCCTATGGAAGTGACCATCTGGTCGCATTTTGGAGACTAGAAATATACGTTGGTAGCAAAAAAAGGCGTATAAATTTGGCGGGAAGAAAGCTACCAAGTAGTCGCCTTTGGAAGTGACCATTTGGTCGCATTTGGAAGTGACGACTTGGTAGTAAAAAAAGGAGGGAAATTTTGGCGGGAGAAATACGACCAGATGGTAGTAATTTTGCGACCATAAGGTCGCAATTAAGCAGAGGAATGCATAATAAAATCTCCTCCTCCCATTGTTTGTAAAGATAAGAAAAAAGAAAAAGGAGAGACTGGATGTATATTCGTTTGATAGACGGGTATTTGAGCGATGAGTTCGTGGCCGGGGTTGAACAGTTTGTTGAGTTTTGCAAGACAAATGTTCATTACGCGAATTATGGTGAAAAGCTACGATGTCCGTGCAGAAAATGCGACAATAGGAGAATCATACCGGTTCCAGATTTGAAGGTTCATCTTTATAGTCGGGGATTTGTGGAGAATTATTATCACTGGGTGTATCATGGGGAGACGAGGGAAATGTTCGACGCCGCGATGCAGAAGCGAGACAAGACGAGGGTAGCGGCTCGAATGCGGACGTTGTCGTCGAAGAACCCAATGAAATACAACAAGATAGTCGATCGCGAGATGATACTTGATGGTGTGGGATATGGGGGCGGAAATGAAAGTTATCGCGAAAGTTTGAACGTGGACAACGAAAGAAAAGGGGTCATTGAAGAAGAAATGAATCCTGAAGCACGTAAGATGCACGATCTGCTGAAGACAAAGAAGCCACCGTTATATGAAGGTTGTCAGGTTAGTCAACTTGTCTCGCTCTAAAACTTTTAAATATAAAAGCGCGAGATAACTTACCTAGCTAGAGGATTTGATTCGGTCGCATCGTGGTTTCGTCGATGCGCTCCATAAGAAAACCTGATGCCGCAAAGTTTGTACGACATGAAAAAGCTAGTGGAGGGACTCAGGTTACCCGTAGAGAAGATAGATTCGTGTCGAAACGGATGCATGATCTACTGGGATGTGGATGCGGATCTGCATAATTGCAAATTCTGTTTCCTTCCAAGATATAAACAGGGGAAACGCGGGATGATTCCGTACGCCCGCATGTTCTATTTACCGCTGACCCACGTCTGCAACGGTTGTATGCATCGGATGTCACAACTTCACACATGAGATGGCATCACGAGCATGCACAGGATGAAGGTGTTATGCGACATCCCTCAGACGCTGCGGCTTAGAAGCATTTAAATAATTGTCATCCTGATTTTGCACAAGATCCGAGAAACGTGAGATTGAGCTTATGCACAGATGGCTTTAACCCGTTCGGGGCATCCGGGGCGCAATATTCAGTTTGGCCGGTGATGGTAACCCCGTATAACTTTCCACCCTCGATGTGCATGAGAGACCCGGTGATTTTTCTCACAGTGATCGTACATGGCCCGAAAAGTCCAAAACAGAAGCTGAATGTGTATTTGCAACCACTTATCGCAGAGTTGAAGAGGTTGTGGACAGACGGTGTCATGACGTACGACATCTCAAAGAAACAAAATTTCTTGTTGCGCGCGGCGTTAATCTGGACGATCAGTGACTTCCCTGCGTATTCAATGTTGTCAGGTATGTTGCGTTCACGTTCATTATTTCTTGAGTATGAGTTTTGTTATTGTTTTGCTTAGCGTTCATTAGTTTAGTAATTGTAAATATCGATCCCCATCCTCTATTCAAGGATGGAGTACGGCCGGTAAGTACGCATGTCCACATTGCATGGTAGACACAGATGCGTTTTACCTCAGAAACGGTCTGAAAACTTGTTGGTTTGATTGCCACCGTCGATTTCTGCAGTTGAATCACGCGTTCCGTTCAAACGGTACTGACTGGAAGAAGGGTCGGCGAGTAAGAAAGGAAACCCCCCCGATAATGTACAGTGGAAGGCAGATTCTGCACGGTATAGATGCTATAGGGATGCGGAAGATTACAGTGGAAGGTGCAGAGCTTGCAAACAATGCGGCTGGAAAAAACACGGGTTGGAAGAAACGGATTATTTTTTGGGATCTACCGTATTGGGAAGATCTACTTATCAGACTGTGACGACCCGTCACTTTTAAATAAATTAAAATCAGAGAAAACAGCGGAAGTCTTTTATTTTAGGAAAAATTGGCGTGGTTTTGTTTGAAAAATGGCATGCCGAAAACCTGTTTACATCCTAATTTTCAAATCATCTAAAATCACATGGAATTTAAGTCCAAATCAGGAGTTCAAACATATGATATCATAAAACATCATCCAGAAGCTCTTATGAGCCAAAATATGATACAAAATAATCAAAGTCCTCAAAATTCACAAAATAAAACATAGACTTTACAAATCCAATAGTCCATCTCGAGGTCGGCATCCCTCGATCACGCAAAGACCACCTCCTTCTCCTCGACCTCTAGCCAAGGCATTACCTGAAATTGGTTGTAATATCATGAGCTAACAAACTAAGCCCAGTGAGAATAATAAGCATAAAAAGTAAATATAGACCTCAAACTTGCATTCCGATTTGTGTCCAATTAAACTGACACAATCCTTCCTAGAATTCTCCAAAGTCTAGGTCATTCTAAGTCATAGTTTCCAAATGATGAAACTAATTAGCACACTTAGGCTAATTGTTCATCCTTTAACTTGTTATAACATAAAGTAAGAAAAGTAAATGACTTTGCAAAAAAATATAACATCTCGACTCTCTTTCTCATCTATCATATGCATAAAAGTAATGAGTACATCCATAGGATACGCATTTGCCATTTATGCATGTAATGAAGGTAATGTGGATTTTTACAAACTATCCACCCTTATCCTTATGCATGAAGGTAATGTGGGAATCCACTCATCCACCATTCAACCTTATGCATGATGAAGGTAATGTGGGAATCCACTCATCCATCATTCACCTTATGCATGAAGGTAACGTGGGAATCCACTCATCCACCGTTCCTTTCATTCTTTTCATTCTTTTCTTTTTCTCTTTTCAATGATGCGAGATGTTGTAGTATAATAAATAATGGTGCAAAATGTTATGCATATGCTTGCATATGCTTGTACAATTAAATAAAGTAAAGTAAATGATAAAGTAATTAAGATACACATAAGGTAAATAGGCATAAGTAAAGACATAAAGTAAATGACAAAAAGTAAAATAACCGAGAAACTCGAATGAACGATATGACGATCGAACTCCGATATTAGTAATAAGATTAGAATCATAATTTAAACGATTAACCTATGTCCTCCTGGATTCTATACTTCCAAATAACCCGAGGTTCTATTAACCGTTTTAAATTACAAGTTGGATCATTTTGACTTCAAAATAATCCAACCTTAGTTTCATAACGAAACTAAGTTAGAATCTTCTAAGATTCAAAGTCTTTCTCGAAAATTTCTAAGTTCTCACTTAAAGGATTAACTCTTAATCCTAAGGGCACTAACTCACAACCCTCTAATCTTAGGTTCAGATTCTAATCTTAGTTCAAACTCTCAAACCATCACACTAGTTTGCTTTCCATATTTAATTTAAATGCTAACTATTCTCACCTTATTAATAAGATGATTTAGCTCCTAAGTTCGAAGGAGGGATCAACCACGAAGTTCAAAAACACCTACAAACGAATTACATCGTAACAATCAATAACAAAACCAACTATCATTCAAACAATTACTAAACATACAAAGCAACGAAAACCCAATAAAACCCACAAAGAGGCCCACGGCCTTATCATCAAAAACAAGTCTCGGGTTTGGTTTTTCGGCTTTTTGGCAATTCAAATACGTTTTGAGTTGGTTTTAATCAAATTCGATAATCCCGATTTCAATGGGTATCGATGAATAGTGTTTTTGAACATTAATCCCTTTCCCGAATTGAATTTAAATAAACATTCATTCATTAATTTCTAACCCATTTTCAATCCCAAAAGGGTAAATTTCAAACGGAAAGGGTTTCAATTGAAACTCGGTTTTAGGGTTATGGAATAGTTTCCAAAAACATTTAAAACTACTCCCGAATTGACAAACACCGAGTTTCACGGCAAGAAATCGAAAGAAAACAAGCAAAACTCCATTAAAACACTATTTGGAGCTTAGGGTTTGAAGAGATTCTTCCTGAGAACTCCTCGGATCTCAAGAGAAACGGACGATGGCTAGGTGGGAAATGATCCTTGACCCGAGGGCTTTCCGATGGATCTAAGATTGAGCCGATCCGACAAGAAACGAACAAAATCAAAATTTTTCTTTTTGCTTCCTTGAACTCACGGCAAAGGAGGAGAGAAATGAATGAGCTTTTGGTCAAATTTTGAAGTCAAAGGTGAGTTTTAAAGACAAATGAATAGTGTTTTTTAGATATTTTGCAAATTGGGTAATTACAACTTTGCCCTTTTTCGACTTTTGACTTAAAAACGATTCCCGAACAACTCAAACCAACCCAATGGTGATTAATAATTATTAATTGGCCCGTTAATAATTATTAACACCATTAAAACGTAATTAAATAAATAAAGCCATTAAAAGGAATTAAAATGAAATAAATTGCAAATTTCTAATTTAATAATAAATAAATGAACTTAATTACTTGAATTAAAATAAAATAAATAAATAAATAAATAAAATTTTATCACAAAATAACGGGACGTTACACAGACACAACATGGATGTAATGCATATCGAGAATAACTTCTTCTACAACATTTTCTATACGGTTTTGAACGTTCCTGGCAAAACAAAGGACAATTTGAAGGCACGTTATGATGTACGGGAGATATGTAACTGTCCTGAGTTAGAGCCTGACGACAATGATAATTACGCAAAAGCAAAGTACATGTTGATGACGGATGAAAAGAAAACACTATTTGAGTGGATCAAATCCATCAAATTCCCTGACGGATACGTTTCGAATCTGAGTCGGTGTATAGACAGTCAAAAACATGTCATGTTCTGTATGAAAAGCCACGACTGTCATGTATTCATGCAACGATTAATGCCCGTTGCGTTTAGACCGTTCCTAGAGAACAGACATTGAGAGCCGCTTGCCCAAATGAGTGTTTTTTACAGGGACTTGACGTGTACAGAGCTTACTGAAGCTACTGTCGCTTCAATGAGTTCGGAGATCGCTGTTATTATCTGTAAGTTGGAGCGAATGTTCCCACCTGGATTTTTTGACTCAATAGATAATCTTCCAGTGCATTTTCCATACGAGGCATTCTTAGGGGGTCCGGTCCATTATCGCTAGATGTACCCATTTGAAAGGTTAGCAAACTTACTTTGTATATAATTCAATTTTTTTAATGTTAAACATATCAGAGGTTTACTTAATTGTTTGTAACCCACAGGTACTTACGTCGGTTGAAAAAGACGGTTGGAAATAAAGCAAGAGTCGAAGGATCTATCTGTAGTGCGTACCTAACGCAAGAGACTACCACGTTTTGTTCATACTACTTTGATCAACACATTGCTGAGCAGTTTCGTCCAGCGACACGAAACGTTGTCGAAAATTTACTTGAAGGTGTTGACGTAAACGACCTGCCCATATTTACTGAACCTGGCATGACAGTTGGAAGATCAGTGCGTAGGCCGTTGACCGATTCTGAGTATCACGTAATGCAGACCGACGTGTTATGCAACTGCCCAGAAGTCGAGCCTTACATCGAGTGAGTTCTTGTAACGTTACATTATTCCATTGACTTAACAATCACAACTGTTTAAAATATTTTCTCACTATTTTCGTAACATACAGACTATTTCTGAACGTATACGTTCGAATGACACGAGTCGGTCTTACAGCCGCTGAGGAGGGGTCAATAATCGAGAAGGAGTTTCGTTCCTGGTTCAGTGCATACGTGAGTTATTTGAAATTGTCAAAAATATCATGTCAAGTCATTTGTTGAAAAATACTATATCCTTCTAATTATACTCTATGTGTGCTGAATGACAGGTGGACTCCCCTACGTTACTGGTAGATGATCCTCGCATGATTTCTTTGGCAAAGGGACCTTCACGAATTGTAAGGTCATATACTGGATACGTCGGTAACGGATTCAGATTTCAAATGAAGGCGCATTCTGTTAACAGGGCAACAAACAACAGTGGTGTTTGCATAAAAGGTCAAGTGTTCGGCACCGAAGACGATTACTTTGGAGTAATTGATGAGATTCTTGAGATTCAATACGCAAGTCCGACGCTAAAACTCATTGTTCTGTTCAACTGCACTTGGTTCGAGACAACAAGACGAGGCGGAGTCCGTAAGATTGATCATTTACAAATCGTTGAGGTAAACAAGTACAAGCATATGCGCACCGCTGATAGGTTTGTCCTCGCTTCACAAGCGATTCAAGTTTATTACCTGAACTATCCGAGTAATAGACGAGATCTGACAGATTGGTTAGTTGTTTGTAAAGTTAAACCACGACAGGTAGAAGAAAACCTGTCCGAGAAAGACGACCATGCAGACTAAGTCGGTGCTTTTCAAGAAGATCAGGTAATATGTCGTGCAATAGACGATGACCAGAATGCAGGTACCGCACGTCCTTTGAACGATGAAACGATAACATTGCATGATGATGATACAAATGCTTCCACTTCTCGCGAACGTGGCATTGATGCTGAATTTTTTCGAGATGAAGAAGAAGAAAAAGAAAAAGAAGAAGAAGAAGAAGAAGCAATGACTGAAGAAACTGAGGATAAAGAATAATACACTTTGTAAATTTACATGATTCACTTTATGTTTTATAATATCGTCATTGTTGTGTTTCATTAAACAATATATATAAATATGTTATAAAAAAAATATAGAGGTATAATTACGACCACATGGTCGCATTTGGCTTCAAAAATACGACCATCTGGTCGTATTTTTAAGCAAAAATGCGACCATTTGGTCGTAACTATGTAAATGCAGACTTAAGTTTTTTCAAAATTTGTATTCATTTACGACCATTTGGTCGTATTTTAGTGACTATTTGGTCGCTTTCTTCAGAGGTAAATTTAAATTATCATTAAGTTTTTGGCGGTGAATTTGATAATTACGACCATTTGGTCGCAAAATATGGCGGTTAATTTGACAATTACGACCATTTGGTTGCATTTGTTGATGGGAAGCGTGATGTGGCAGCTGGTTGTCATAATGACACGATTACGACCAGTTGGTCGCATTCTTCTTAAAATACGACCAACTGGTCGTATTTTTGAACCATAATGCGACCAACTGGTCGTAATCGAGCCACTTTTCGTTTCTCGTCATAATTACAAAATTGCGACCAAATGGTCGCAATTCTTAATTTAAACTCCCCACCCGATTCTTTCCCTCCCCCACCCGATTCTCTTTTCCTTTCTTTTCTTTCCTTTTCTCTCTTTCCCCGTTCCCGTTCCCCCGTTGCTTTTTGCCCGTTCCCCTAAACCCCGTTCTTTCTTACCTTTCCCGTTCCCCGTTTTTCACCCATTCCGTTTCCAAAACCTCCAAAACCTGCTAGCGTATTCGAGGTTAGTTTTCGTTTTTGTTGTAATTAAGTTATTAAAAATTGTTTTAGTTTCGTTAAATTTAGTTACATTTAATTGAATAGTTTAGTTTAACTTTAAATTAGTGTAATTAATTATGTTTAGTTAGTTACTTTAATTTGTTTAGTTAAACTTAGTTAATTAATTGAATTTAGTTTAATTACTTAATTAAATTTAGTTGCATTTAATTCAATAGTTTAGTTTAACTTTAAATTAGTGTAATTAATTACTTAATTAATTATGTTTAGTTAGTTACTTTAATTTGTTTAGTTAAACTTAGTTAAGTAATTAGTTAATTAATTTAATATAGTTAAATTACTTTTAGTTTAATTACTTAATTAAATTTACTTTAATTACTTAATTAAATTTAGTTTAATAAATTATTAATTTAATTTAGTCACATTATGAGTTTAGATTACTTTTTTTAAATTAATTCAATTTAATTAGGTTGATTAATTAGTGTAGTTTACTTACTTTAATTAATTTAATTTACTTTGGTTTCATTAATTAATTAATTAATTTAATTTAGTAAATTAAATATATTAGATTACTTTAATTACTTACTTAACTATTTTTCTTAAATTTAATTAATTAATTTAGTTAAATAATTAGTGTAGTTTACTTACCTTAATTTAATTTATTTTAATATACTTAATTAATAAATTTAATTAGTTTGATTAAGAAAATGGCACGCCAACGTCGTCCTCCGATGTCCGGTGATGATGCGCAGGACCGCACTGATCTACCGCCAGAGGATGACGCACCGAGTTGGGCCGTTCTCAGGATGGGGGGGATCGGGCGCATCTGACCTGGACGAGATATTACGGTTGGACGACAATCCCAACCCGACATATCCCTCCGCAGTACCCGAGTAGCATATTGCGACACCGCGTTTAGGGGAGGACTCACAGGCTCCAGCCACTACTGTCGCGGGACTCTCCGCTTCTGGCACCGCGCCCGATCCAGCGGGAGCTAGAGCTTCTGGCACTGGCCGTCCTCGGGCCACCGCCAACCCGACCCTTCGGATAGAAGGGGATACGTAAGTAGACAAGTAATTTTTTTAATTAAATATTCATGTTATTTATAACCTAAAAATATTTTTTACTTTTTTTTTTGCAGAATACAGCCGCATCAAACCGCTTCAAAGCGGTTTCGACAGGTCCTCCAGAGCATGCCTCTACCCATCGAGCTTCGCTGGACGAAGATTCCGACGACGGAGAAGCGTCGAATGTACGACAACTGGAAGGTAAATAACTTCTCTTATTTTTATAATTAATTAATTTATAAATTTGTAACAATCAATTTATTACTTTAACGTTTTCTTATTTCAAATTTTTTCAGGGCAAGTTTCCTATGATCGATCCCGATGTCACGAACGGTCGGATGTTCCCCCTATGGGACAGGCACGTGCAGGATCGATTCAAGGACCTCATGTACCGGGCGCGGCAGAAGCAAGCTGAACACCGACCTGTGTGGATGAGCGAGGAGGAGCATGCCCGACTCCTCGCGAGCTTGCAGTCTTAAGAGGGCAAAAAAGTGTCTACAAAGAATAAAGCCAACCGGGCCAAGAACCCGAGGAAGCACACCGGTGGCGCGAAGTCTCACGATGAGCACCATCGTATATTGGTAAGTAATTGTCATTTTTCTTTCACATCATTTTTTTGTTTTTTGTTTCAATTATTTATTAATTTAATTTCTGTCTCTTTTTATCATATGTTTAGGAAGAAAAGTACGGTCGTCCTGTTCCGCCTGATGAGCTGCACCTGATCCTTCACACGAAGAAGGACGGGACGATCGTCGACAACAATGCGCAACAAACTCAGGTATTTAATATGTTTTTTCAATTATTACTTAGAATTTATTCATCATTTTCTAACTTTTACATACTTTCTGAATTTTAAATATTTAGGACCGTTTCAAGGAGTCTTTGAGTCAGAGGTTGCCCACACCCGACTTGCAACCGACTCAGGAAGACCGTCGACAAGCGTTCTTGGAGGCTGCTGGAGGCGTTGGTCCAGATGGATCCGTTCCAGGTCTCGGCACGTATGGGAGGCGTCTTTACGCGGATATGCCTCGGCCCCAGCGGAGCGGAGCGAGCACTAGCTCCGGCCCTTCTCCGGTTGAGCAGCAGCTGCGCGAGGAGGTTCAACAGCTTCACACCGACATGGACGCTATGCGTGACGACTTCGTTTCTCGAGTCGCTGCGATTGAGGCGGCTATGCAAGCCCAGGTCGCAGCATCTTTGGCCGCGTACTTCAGATCCCGAGACGGCGGGCCTTCATCATCGACGCCGCCTCCGCCACCCCCCGCCCCTCTGCAGTAGATAGATGATTTCTTTTTGTATACAACATTTTTTTAATATTTGATTTATATATATTTTATTTTAATTCCAATTTTTTATTATTAAATTTTAATATTCATTAAATAAATAAATAATAATTAATTAAATAAATAAATAATACTTTTAATATTAATTAAATAAATAAATAATAATTAAATAAATAAAAAATTATTAAATACGACCAGATGGTCGCATTTACTCTAGAAGATAAACGACCATCTGGTCGCATTTTGCCTGAGTCCAAAAGTGACCATTTGGTCGCTTATAAAAACGACCACATGGTCACTCTTTCATGTGACCAACTAGTCACTTGTCTTCAACATAAATTACGACCAGATGGTCGCTTAAAAAGGGACCATCTGGTCGTTTTTTCAAAATGTTGACTTTTTTGCGACCAAACTTTCTTGGTCGTATTTTTGTCACTATCCAGTCGCAAAAAATTCTAGAACGACCAGCTTTTTTGCCACCACTGTCTTGGTCGCTTTTTTGGTCGCATTCTACAATAAAAACGACCTGTTGGTCGCAAATGTCTGGTCGCAAATAGACTTTTTTTTTGTAGTGTGATGTGAAGAAACACCTGTATAGTCGTGGGTTTATGGAGAATTATTTCAAGTGGTTTATCAAGGAGAATCTGACGATCAATATAATGCGGCGTTCACTACCAAAAAAAACTGTTAAATTGCGACCAGAAATTTACGACCAAAGGTATTGGGTAGTTTTTTGGTGACCACTCTAGTAGTAAATATGAAGTTTGACTTAAAACGACCATATGGTCACTTTTTTAGACCAATTGGTGACCAAGTAGATAATTAATCATGAAAAATGACGCGAATTTTTGGCACGAAGCAGTGACCATATGGTCACTACAAAATTACGACCACTGTGGTCGTAATTTTGTGACATGGATTATCATTTAGTAGCAATAAAAGGCGCGTAAATTTGGCGGGAGAAGGCTACCAAGTGGTCACAATTGAAAGTGACTATATGGTCGTAATTTTGGTGACCTTTAGTGACCAATGGTAGATTAAAAAAGGCGCAAAAATTTGGTGGGAAATAAGCTACCAGGTGGTCACATTTTGAAGTGACTAGATGGTCGCAAAATTTGTGATTTTAAGTGACCGATGGTAGTGGCGCTAGAAAAGCTATCAACTGGTCACTAAAATAAGTGACCATGTGGTCGTAAATGTTGTGACTTGATGTGACCAGGGGTAGTGAGGAAAATGGCGGGAAATTTTGGCAATAAAATGCGACCAGTTGGTCGCAAATAAGCAGATGAGTCCATTATAAAATCCCCTCCTCCAATTGTTTTTAAACATTAAGAAAAAAAATCCACCCCTCCCATTGTTTGTTAGCATTAAGAAAAAAGAAAATAAGAGAGTGGATGTATGTTCGTTTTATAGACGAGTATTTAAACGATGAGTTGGTCGCCGAGGTTGAACAGTTTGTTGAGTTTTGCATGACAACTGTCTATTATGAAAAGTATGGTGGAAAGCTACGTTGCCCGTGCAGGAAATGCGACAACAGGAGAATCATACCGGTTACAGATTTGAAGGTTCATCTTTATAGTCGGGGATTTGTGCAGAATTATTATCACTGGGTGTTTCAGGGGGAATCGACGAAGATGAATGGGTTGTTGAAGAGGAAATGAATCCGGAAGCACGTAAGATGCACGAGATGCTACAGACAGCCAGCCGACCATTGTACGATGGGTGTGAGGTCAGTCAACTTGCTGCTGCTACAGAACTTTTAAATATAAAGGCATAGTACAACATACCTGGTAGAGGATTTGATTCGATTGTATCGTGGTTTCGTCGATTCGCTCCAGAAGAAAATATTATGCCCCACAGTTTGTACGACACAATAAAGCTTGTGGAGGGATTTGGATTACCCGTAGAGAAAATATATTCGTGTCGAAACGGATGCATAATTTACTGGGATGTGGATGAAGACCTGCATCACTGCAAATTCTGTTTTCTTCCAAGATATAAACAAGGGAAACACAGCCTGATTTCGTACGCCCGCATGTTATATTTACCGCTGACCCCACGTCTACAACGGTTGTATGCATCGGATGTGACAGCTTCGCACATGAGATGGCATCACGAGCATTCACAGAATGAAGGTGTTATGAGACATCCCTCAGATGTTGCGGCATGGAAGCATTTAAATAATTGTCATCCTGATTTTGCACAAGATCCAAAAAAACGTCAGATTGGGCTAATGCACTGATGTCTTTAACCCGTTCGGGGCATCCGGGGCACAATATTCAGTTTGGCCAGTCATGGTAACCCCGTATAACTTGCCTCTCTCGATGTGCATGCGAGACCCGGTGATTTTTCTAACAATGATCGTACCTGGGCCGAAAAGTCCAAAACAGAAACTAGATGTATATTTGCAACCACTTATTACAGAGTTGAAAAGGTTGTGGACTGATTTAAATATGACTAATCCCCGGCAACGGCGCCAAAAACTTGTTGTGTGAAATCGTGTTACGCAAGTGCACGTAGTCTAACAAGTAATAAAGTGATAAGAAAGATCGTTCCCACGAGGATTAGTGACTTAAAGTGGTGTTTAACAAATAGTTTAAAGGAAAATAAAGACAATGATAATTTATGGTGATGTGATTTTTGAAACTAAATAAATAAAATTATGAAATTATACAAAACTAAATAAATAAATTCTAAATTAATTCTGGAAAATAAGTAAGATGGTCTAAAGTTGCTAAAATTACTCCTAAACTATGCAAGAATATTAAAGTGATTAAACTATATAGTGACAAGCGTTTGGAAAATCAAGAATCCCCCCTAAAGAGCCTTAGAATTCACAATGTTGTAGCAGTGTTGTGGTTGTGCTGCAGCAATCTGCAATAATAAATACACTTTTTATGCAAGTAAACCCAATTGTTCAAGTGACTTCGTCAAGCCTAACATGATTCTAAATTCTAACCCAATTTAAATCCTATGTCTAGGTAAAATTAGATTAAGAAATATATTTTAGTGTTCCGGTTTAGGCTTTAGGGTGTAAACACATATGTCTATGCATTACTAAAAACAATTTCAAGAATCGTTAACCCCCATCAATCAATATTTTTTCATTCAATTTTAACCTTTTCAGAATTAAAACTAAACTAAACAATTCACTTAGGTTGATCAAGCATAAGCAAAGAGACAAAAATATCGAAACTATTGATTGAGCATAAAAACTGAATTCATTCAAGCCATGAAAATTAATCCCCCTTAGGGTTCATCTATCAATTCCAACTAAGAAATTTAGTTCATAATAAAATCTAAAATAACAAAGAAAAGCATAGATAATAAATCTACTCTAAGCATATTTGAAGGTTCAACAATGGAGTTTTGGAAACTAAGAAGAAGAAGAACAAGAGAGTATACTATAAAAGAAAGCATAAAGAGAAAAGAATCAAATCCGAGTTTCCAAGAATCGAAACTTTTTTCCTCTCTCATGGCTACTACATCTTCCTCCCACTTTGAGCTTTTTGCCTCCAATGAAGAACTAGGGTTTCTTTCTTTTTCTTTTCTCCTTTTAAAAATGATTTTCCTTCAAGATTAGGTTTGGGCTTTATCAAATCTTCCTAAAAATTGTTCCTAGATGGATCCCAAGGCTTGTCCTAATTTTTCCTCACGTTTTTGGGCTAAAACGGGCCCAAATAATTGACTTTTTAGGGCTAAAAATTGTGATCTGCTGTCAAATCTGCTCTAGTGTCTTGCGAAGACTGCAAAAATCTGCTACTTTCTTCTTTGTTCTTGCATGAAATTTGCAACTTTTTAGGGCTTTCTTTCATTCAAAATGACAAAATAAAATACCGAAAGTCTAAAACACTTCCAACATATTATTTAAAGTGCTAAAAACTCAAGTTTTCTCAAAGTAAGCTTAGTTAAAGAATGATTCAAAAATGAGTTCAAAGTGTGCAAAATATGAGCAAAGTTCAATCAAATAATTATCACATAGGCATAAAAATAGGACCAAATAACTCTATTTTATAGAGTTATCAATGACGTACGACATTTCGAAGAAACAAATTTCTTAATGCGCGCCGTGTTAATCTGGACGATCAGTGACTTCCCTGCGTATTCAATGTTGTCAGGTATGTTGATCTTGAATTGCTTTCATATATATTTTTGAGTATGTGTTTAGTTTTTGTTATTGTTTTTCTTAGTCAGTAGTTAATTTTGTGAACTTCAATCTCATCCTCTTAAAGGATGGAGTACGACAAGGAAATACGCATGTCCACATTGCATGCTAGACACAAATGCATTTTATCTCAGAAACGGTCAAAAAACTTGTTGGTTTGATTTTCACCGTTGAATCATACGTTCCGCTCAAACGGTTGTGACTGGAAGAAGGGTCGACGAGTAAGAAAAGAAACCCCCCAACAATGTATAGTGGAAGGCAGATTCTTCACGGTATAGATGCTATAAGGATGCAGAAGATTATAGTGGACGGTGCAGAGAGTGCAAACAATGCGGCGGAAAAAACACGGGTTGGAAGAAACGGAGTATTTTTTGGGATCTACCGTATTGGGAAGATCTATTGATTAGACACAATCTGGATGTAATGCATATTGAGAAGAATTTCTTCGACAACATTTTAAATACGATTTTGAACGTTCCGGGAAAAACAAAAGACAATCTGAAGGCACATTATGATATACGGGAGATATGTGATCGTCCTGAGTTGGAGCCTGACGACAATGATAATTACTCAAACGCAAAGTACATGTTGACGACGGATGAAAAGAAAACATTATTTGAGTGGATCAAATCCATCAAATTCCCGGACGGATACGTTTCGAATTTGAGTCGGTGTATAGACAGTCAAAAACATATCATGTTCGGGATGAAAAGCCACGACTGTCATGTATTCATGCAACGATTGATGCTTGTCGCGTTCAGACCGTTCCTAGAGAATAGACATTGGGAACCGCTTGCACAGTTAAGTGTTTTTTTAGGGACTTGACATGTACAGAGCTAACTGAAGCTACCGTCGCTTCAATGAGTTCAGAGATCGCTATTATTATTTGCACAATGGTTTCATCGTTGCGCACCTGCGAACAACACGCTACCAGAAAGTTTATACGACACCAAAAAATTAGTGGAGGGTCTCGGGTTGCCTGTTGAGAATATTGATTGTTGCCCTAACGGATGCATAATATTCTGGGGTGATGGAGATTCGAGTCTTCATAATTATAAATTCTGTTTCCATCCGAGATATAAATAAGGTAAACACACTTTCATATGACCATCCTCTTGAGAATGATCGTAATGTCATCTCATATGAGAAGCCGTGACTTCCGATGCATACAATTATTGAAGTCGAGGAGTCTAAATATAAAAGCGGCATATCATATTCCAGAGAAAGGTTTTAATTCGATTGCACAATGGTTTCATCGTTGCGCACCTGCGAACAACACGCTGCCAGAAAGTTTATACGACACCAAAAAATTAGTGGAGGGTCTCGGGTTGCCTGTTGAGAATATTGATTGTTGCCCTAACGGATGCATGATATTCTGGGGTGATGGAGATTCGAGTCTTCATAATTATAAATTTTGTTTCCACCCGAGATATAAACAAGGTAAACACACTCTCATTCTATATACTCGTATGTTTTATTTACTGATCACTCCTCGACTTCAATAATTGTATGCATCGGAAGTCACGGCTTCTCAAATAAGATGACATTACGAGCATTCTCAAGAGGATGGTCATATGAAACATCCATCTGATGCTGACGCGTGGAAGCATTTAGATCGTTGTCATCTAGAATTTGCAAGTGAGATTAGAAATGTGAGATTGAGGTTATGTACTGACAGTTTTAACCCGTACGACGCTTCTGGTGCACAATACTCTGTATGGCTTTTTATGTTGACACCTTATAATCTCCCTCAATCGATGTGTATGAAAGATCCTGTGATATTCTTAACGGTTATCGTACCAGGTCTAAAGAGTCCAAAATAAAGTTTAGATATCTACCTCCAACCTCTTATTGTTGAGCTGACTAATTTGTGGAATAATGGAGTGTTGACTTACGATATATCGAGAAAACAAAATTTCTGTATGAAAGCTGCAGTAATTTGGACGATAAGTGACTTCTCGACATATTCAATGTTATCCGGTAAGCACGATAGCTTATTAATTATAAATTATTTTCGATGCATAATAATATGTGTAAATAATTTAAACTTACCGTAGGTTGGAGCACATCCGGAAAGTTTGCTTGTCCTCATTGCATGATTGACACTGGAGCTTTCTCTTGGAAACATGGACGGAAAACTTGTTGGTTCGATTGTCATAGAAGATTTTTACCCAGCGACCATTTGTTTCGATCAAATAAGAAAGATTGGTATAAGGGTCGTAATGCACGCAACCAAGGCCCGCCCCGATTTTATAGCGGAATCGAAATATTACACTGGTTAGATTCTATTGCCATGAAAAAAATTAATGAAATAGGTGCTGAGGTTGCAAACAATGCCGCTGGTAAAAACAGTGGATGGAAGAAATGAAGTATATTTTGGGATTTACCATATTGGGGAGATTTACTAATCAGGCACAACTTGGATGTAATGCACATCGAAAAGAACGTGTTCGACAATGTCTTCAATACAGTTTTAAATGTGCCAAATAAGACGAAAGACAACCTGAAGGCATGATATGACATCCAAGAAATATGTCGTCGCCCTGAGTTAGAGCCGGATGAAGATGGGCAAGTATATGTTAAATACAGAAGAGAAGAAATTATTGTTTGAATGAATGTGATCGATTAAGTTCCCTGATGGTTACGTTTCTAATCTCTCGAGATGCATTGACGTGCAGAGTCATACTGTTTTCGAAATGAAAAGTCACGATTGGCACGTTTTCATGCAACGATTGATGCATGTTGCGTTCAGACAGTTCCTCGAAAAGAAACATTTGGAACCGTTGGCACAGTTAAGTGTGTTCTTCAAATATTTGACATGCGCATATTTAACACGAGAGACAATTGAATCATTAAACAGATAGATTCTAGTTATAATATGCAAACTGGAGCGAATGTTTCCACCCGGATTTTTTGATTCGATAGAGTATCTTCCTGTTCATCTACGTATGAGGCACTACTTAGCAGCCTTGTTCAATACAGATGGATGTACTCGTTTGAAAGGTAAATAATAATATGTTAATTACCCTTTTTAATATATTTAAATATATATTATGTTAAATTTTAGATTTACTTTATTGTACAGATTTTAGATATTTGCATAGATTGAAGAAAACTGTTGGAGATAAAGCACGAGTGGAAGGATCGATTTGTAATGCGTACCTGGTACATGAGACAACTACATTATGTTCCTATTACTTCAATCAACATATCGCCGACCAATTTCGCCTAGTGAACCGTAATGTGGTTGACAATCTTCTAGAAGGTGTAGACTTGAACGACCTGGATATGTTTATCATACCAGACAAAAGTTTAGGCAAATCAATGTGGAGAAACTTAAGTGATGAGGAGTACCATGTCATCCAGACTTATTTATTATGAAACTATGCGGAAGTAGAGCCATATATTGAGTAAGTTTCTCTAATTCATGAAATTTTGTTTATTGAACATGAATAATTTTGTTTAAATTTTCATTAATTCATACATTTTCTGTAGATTATTTGTGAATTCATGTGTACGACCATCGCATCCCAGTATTACTGAATTAGAAGAAGGGAACATCATCGATAAATATTTTTGTTTATAGTTTTACAATTATGTTGACAATCCCACAATTCCAATCGCTGGTCAACGTACAATATGGATCGCAAAAGGTCCATGCAAAATTGCAAGATCTTACACCGGTTATCTGGTGCAAAGTTAAAGATTTCAAACCAAAGCTCATTTAGTGAACCGAGCAACAAACAACAGTGGCGTATGTATAAAGGGTCAAGTGTTCGGGAACAATGCAGAAGATTTATATGGAATCATTGATGAGATTATTGAGCTTCAATTTACAGGTTTGAGTCTTAAACGTACAATCGTTTTTAACTGCACATGGTTTGAAACAACACGACGAGGTGGAATTCGCAATAATATCAATCTTAAAATTGTCGAGGTGAACCGAACAAAACACATGCACACTCAAGATCGTTTTGTTTTAGCACAACAAGCAATTCAGGTTTACTACTTAAATTATCCTGCTCATCGTCGAGTTTATCTGATTAGTTAGTTGTTTGTAAAGTAAGACCGATGATAATAGATGACAGTCTCCCTGATAAAAATAGTGAGAATTACGTTGTATTCCAGGAGGATGAAGTGCAAAATCATGGAATCGATGAAGGTATTAATTCTGACATTGCGCGTCCGTTGAATGATGCATCAGAGACACTTTTTGATGAATGGAATGTGTATGTTCCACCTGAAAATGACAAAGATTCTTCTCCAGATGAAACAAACGAAGAAGAAACTGAAGAAGACAACATTGATT
Organism: Gynostemma pentaphyllum; assembly: GCA_028015215.1. Lineage (NCBI taxonomy): Eukaryota > Viridiplantae > Streptophyta > Magnoliopsida > Cucurbitales > Cucurbitaceae > Gynostemma > Gynostemma pentaphyllum. Next base: position 15,633,894 of record CM051350.1, on the reverse strand, counting down.
CAAAAAAGACGAATGATTCTAATGACGATTATTGAAGTGTTTATTTGTAACAGGGGAAATAATTAGAAAAAAAATACATAGATTAACAATGGATTGCATCGCTAAACTCAAAGATGAATTAAATGTAACGATAACATGCGTCGTTAAGTTTCACAGAACAGAATGATGGGATAAGATTTTCTAAGTATAGGAATGAGATTAACGACGGATTGCATCATTAACCTCAGAGATGAATTGAATATAACGATGTCATACGTCATTAAGTTTCACAGAACAAAATGATGGGATAAGATTTTCTAAGTATAGGAATGAGATTAACGACGGATTGTATCTTTAACCTCAGAGATGAATTAAATATAACGATGTCATACGTTGTTATGTTTCACAGAACAGAATGAGGGGATAAGGTTTTCTAAGTATAGGAATGAGATTAACGACGGATTGCATCGTTAAACTCAGAGGTGAATTGAATATAACAATGCAATCCGTCATTAATCTCATTCCTATACTTAGGAAATCTTATCCCATCATATTGTTCTGTGAAACATAATGACACATGTCATCGTTACATTAATTCATCTTTGAGCTACCGACTGATTGCATCGTTAACCTGTTGTAACGAATAGTACTTTGATAACTGTTCATATTCCGGGACGACGGAATGCATCGCTAATTGTAATTAATAAGGTGCGAAGATAAAAAAATTTCACGAAAATTTGTGGCGCGAATGGGCGATGCAATCCGTCGCCCAAGAATATGAAAGGTCACTTTGACTTTATTTGAAAAGTTACTCCTAGCGACGCAATGCGTCGTCTATATGAAATCAGCAATCAATTGTGTCGTGTTGTTCATCTCCATAAGAACATAGACGACGTTCTTAAACACGCGCGACGAACCTTTAAGTGATTTGCGACAGATTCCGTCGTTAATTCACGTATAAAAACGCACCGTGGCTGCCGGTTTCACCATTTTTCCTTCACTTTTTCTTCTTTTCTCTCAACTTTATTTTTTCTTCCTTCAATTCTCTCGGTTAATTCATTCTCATTTCTCTAAAAATCCTTCCCCTCTCTAAAAAACTTTCATCCTTGGAACGAATCCGAGTAAGTTTCGTCAAATTCAATATTTTTTTATGTAATTAGTTTAAATTTGTTGATTTTAATTAAATTTTGTGTAATTTGGATAAGGTATGTAATATGCATGTAATTTTATGTAATTATGATGTATGTAATTTGTTAAATTTATTTTATACTATGTAATTTGTTAAATTTATTTTATAATGTATGTAATTAGTATGTTTTAATTTAATTAGTTGTAATTAGTTAGTTTTAATTAATTTTATGTAATTAGTGTAATTAGTTATAATGTATGTAATTAATTAATTTTTTCTTAATTATGTGTAATTCGTACATAATGTATGTATATAGTTAGTTTTAATTAAGTAATTATATGTAATTAGTTATAATGTATATAATTAGTTAATTTTATTTTAATTATGTAATATGAAATTAGTATTTAATTGTATAATTACTCAATTATAATGTAATTAGAGTATAGGGTTTATAGTTTAGAATTTTAATTACTTAATTATTGTATTGTAGGTCATGCCTCCCCGTAGACACCCTCCAGCACCTTCTGACACACCTGGTGCCAGCAGCTCAGGGAGTCAGCCCCCTCATGAGGAGGATGATGTCCGTCTCGGGGATACCCCTGACACGATTGTTCAGTAGGAGGATAGCGACCCAGCGCAGGAGTCCGAGGAGATGTCTATTTCCGGGAGGATTCACCTGACGTTCGAGGGCGGCCGGTAAGTTTTGTTTAATTTTTATTCCTATTTCATTAATTATTTATTATTTACAAATTCTAACTTTTAGATTTTTTTCTTTTCATTTCAATAGGTTACATCCATCACGGGAGGTCTCGAGGAGATTTACGGAGGTATTGAAGATGCTTCCGTGCAGGGGACACCCTCGGCGCGGAAGCGTCTGCTCCGCACAAGATGCGGATGTTCGAAGCTTGGAAGGTAAACATATTCAAAATTTTATATTTATTATTCATTCATTCTTTTATATAATATTTCGAAGAATGACAGTTAATTTTTTTTAGTAATATTTTGATATTCCATCCGAGCTGACCGACAAGGTCATATACGCTCCCTGGAATAAGCAGGTCGGTGTTCGGTACAGGGACTCTGGCTACACTATCCGCCACGCCCGTGTCGATAAAAGGCCGACCCACATTTCTACGGAGGACTTGGCGGAAATCTTGGAGCGTACTCAGACACCGGAGGCTCAGGGCATTTCTGCGATCAATAGCGCCAACTGGAACGCCAACCCGTTGAAGCACACTGCAGGGTCACTCTCAACATACGAGCACAAGAAACGACTTGTAAGTTATTTTCTGTAATAATTAACTTTTACTTTATTTTAATTATTCATTATTCATTAATTTTTTAACATTCGCAGGAACAAAAATTGGGTCGTCCGGTTCATGCTGCTGAGTTGTTTCTCCATCTCCACACCTAGGGTGGAGATAAGCAGACTTTTGTAGACGATAAAGCAAGAGAGAAAGCGGTAAGTGTTAATTATTATTTATTCTTTTTTCAAATTTATTGGTTTTTAGTATTTTAGCTAATGAAATGATTTGGTCTCTTTTTTCAAGCTCGTTACGAAGCAATTCTCGCTGATCGGTTACCGAGTTCCGACACTCTACCGACACAGGAGGATATCGAGTCGGCTTTTTTCGAGGCAGCAGAAGGGAGACGGTACTATTCCTAGACTCGGCAACCTCGGACCTGTCATTTACGTCGATCAGCCACGGTCTTCCCAGGCAGCTCATTCGAGCGAGCTTGTCGAGCTTCGCGAGAGCAACAAGATGCTGAGGGCTGAGACTGCAGAGCTTTGAGAGAGCAACGAAAGACTCACGACGGAGGTGATAGGGATTACGACTCGTCTCGATGAGTCCGAGCGGTCTAGGCTCGAGTTCGAGAGGTCGATGAAGGCAACAATGGACATCTTCATGGCGCAGATGCGCGGCGAGGGTTCTTCGACTTTCGGTTTTGCTTGACCTCTTCCCGATCCTCCATCTAATCCTCCTGTTGATTAGGTTTTAGGGGTTATACATTATTTTGTATTATTTTGGGATTTTTAATATTATTTATATAATATATATATTTTTTAATTTAATTTAATTTATTTTTTATTAAATTTAATTTCCAATTCACGATAATTTATAATTAAATTTCAAAAAAAAAAAAAAGATATGACGACGCATTCCGTCGTTAGAGTCAAAGATCACTTTGACTTAAATAACGACGCATTGCGTCGTTGTCATCAATTTGTATCTTTGACTTATCCACGACATATTCTATCGTTAGAGTCAAAGATCACTTTGTCTTACTTAAAGACGTATGGCGTCGTTGTATTCAATATGTATCTTTGACTTATCCACGACGCATTCCATCGTTATAGTCAACGGTTACTTTGACTATTATAACGATGCCTTCCATCGCCACTCTCTGGTCAACAAAAGCTAACGATGGAACACTTTTCCATCGTTGATTAACGATGCATTTCGTCGTTAGTTTTGTCTAACGATGACAAAAATAACGTCAAACAGTTTCGTCGTTAATTACAGCTAACGACGGAAACTAGGTCTGTTGGGTCGCTATTCCGCCGTGGCACCCCGCCTCGATCCCAACAATTAAATGGGATGAGGTCGGGGTTGGGGTAAATGTTAAATGGGGAGGGTCGCGAGACCAATTTTTCACTTAAACGAGGTTAGGGGTATAAACAGGATATCCCAACCACGCCTCATGTATATCCTAGAAATATGAGTTCATTAAACGCTCTAAATAAATTTACAACATAAAACTCAAACTAAAACATTTGTACATTTGAACAAATATATATTAAACTAAGAGTATATAATTCCAAGCTATAAATTAGGTTTAATAACTTCTCCTTCCAAATATTTCCTTAATCATTTATCAATTAGTTAATAGTGAGAATGTAAGTAGAACAAGAAAATAAACTAGAATATCAAATAGAAAAAGATTAAAGCCATACGTTAACGAGTGAATCAAAATAAACTTAAAAGTGATTTGATATGATTTATTAATTAGTGAATAGTGAAATAATTATTCAACAAAAGCATATAGCAAAGTCACATGGAAATCCCGAAAATTCTTAAGACAGCAGCAACACACAACACAAGTAAACACGTAGATTGTAGAAATTAAATCATGAGATAATGGGGTTTTAATTTAAAATGATGGGAGCGGCGCTGCCTTGTGTGTGAATTTAAAGCATATGGACATTAATCTGTCAAATCAAAATGTTGCATATTTTGCGGGGAAGGAATAAACGTATTTTCTCCAAATTTCAATTTTATCTTTTAATAAATTACTTTTTTCTTTCTGTAATCATTTTCTTTTCTGACTCGTGGGTTTGGGGTGGGGGTCGCTTTGAGTTGATTTTAAAACAATGGTTTTTTACGAATAAAATCCGGCAACTTTACCGGATAATCTTTTATCATTTCTAACATAAATCCTTCACCACGTGCGTTACTTGTATTTGTATTATTACAATCCGCATGATTGAAGGAGATAACTCAAATGTTCAATATTGATATCTAGTAAGTTGAGTTATTTATATATTTACGTATTATTGAGTTATTTACAATTTAGTTATCAATAAATGTATCTTTAAAAAGACAATTTTTAAATGCTATTATCACATTTTGAGTCATTTGTTTAGTTATTGAATGTACACTATTATTATTACCATTTTTATTTAAACAAGATATCTAGTCATTATAATCATCAATAAGATGACCACATGAACATAGCTCAAGTCTTTAGATACAAGCACTCCATTATCATGTAGTCAAGATTTTGAATTTTCCTTCCCCAAATTTGATGTAATAAACTCTACAAAAAAAAATTATATATAGACTATTAATATAAAATGTTGATCAAACATGTTAAGAAACTAAACTTACACATAATATAATCACGAACTCAATAAATGTAACTTCAAACCTAAATTTAAAGTCAACAATATCATATCAATATGAAAATCGGAATGTGGATATCCCTTTTAACACAAACGACATGATAAATACGTTTTCACACAAATAACCTAAAAATCTCTACCAACATGAGTATAGCTCAACTGGTTAGGCATATAATCCTGTCTCTTTAAGGTCGAAGATTCGAGTCTCCCCTCCCCACTTTGATGTAATCTTAAAAAAAAAAAAAAAAGCCTAAAAATCTATAGGATTTAGTAAGGGGGAAAATTGAAAAGAGATGGAAAATTAATGTTGGTATTTTGCCTATTTGGTAAAGGCAAAACAGAAGCAGAACAATAAAATAGAGAGAGACTAGGAGTGGGAGCCAATTATTAGTCTATGGCTAAGACCACTACACAAATGGGAAATTCACAGTTCACGTGATCATTTTAATTTAGCATAAGCATAAGCAAGCATTAATATTAAATATATTATTAATTATTGGTCGAAAGCGTACGGCGGATCTATTTGGCGTTTGAGCCTCAAACAAGTCTTAACAAATAACAGCTAGCTAGGTTTGACCATTAGGGCAGGGCCCCTACCCTACTAATCAATCAATATTACTAATGCCATTTTCTGTGATCCATAATAACTGCTAATTAATTATTATTACTTTAAAAAATAGGGGAGCTGCGACAATCCCATGTTTAATTCTTGAGGGCCCGGGGCGAAGCCACTGAAGCTGCCCTAAGCATTCCTATGGTTCATTTTTCTCATGCGTTATAAATATAATTCTCATCTCTCATAATTAATGTGTCTCTCCAACACATTTCATAAAGTGGCATATCATTTTATAGAAATTTAAATTAATTTAGATTTTAAACAGGTTTATTTTATAGGTATCTTCAATTCAGTCATGTGCTCTAATTTTATGTTAATGATGAAAAAATAAATTATCACTTGTAAGTTTTTGTATATTAACCAAATAATATAAAATGCAAAAATATATTTGCTCAGTGGTACTAAATTGATTCCCTTTCTATAGTTCATATGTTCAAATATTTTTCTTAATATATTTTATTTAAAAAAATATGATAAACTTATTGGTACATTCGAGAATAAGGTTACTTTTTGTGTAACTATAAGTTGCTATTTTTTATACTGATATGACCAAATAATTATTTTTTACATGACCATTTTATTTAAAATTACATTAAATTATACCTAGGTTTTAACTTTACACATTATTTTAAAAAAAAGAAATTGTTTACATACACACCTAAATATATCACAATATCATATCACACATGAAAATGAAGGATCGGTACATTATTTGTGGCCCGGAGGCCAAAAAATTATCAGAAGAGAGGGCCGAAGCCCAATTGCAGACCACTGTGGGCTTTTCTATGACTAATGAGTCACCTATGGGAATGAGATGACCACCCACAACATACTTCTAAGAGATTTTTTTTTTTTTTTTTTTTTTTTTTTTTTTTTTTTATATAGCGTTTTTATAGATGTAGTTAGATTTTTTATTTTATAATATATATACAACAATTGACTTTTTTCAATTAATATATTTATAATTATTACACACAAAAGTTAGTTTTCTAGAATTTTTCCAAAATATATCAAAAAATATCAACTGTTTGCGTTTTGTACTATAATAATGTCAAAGGTCTCATTGCAAAAGTATTAAACGATTATCACTGCTACTAAGTGTTGGATAGCTTTTTAGGGCCTGTTTGTTTCAAGAGTTCTAAGGGTGGAAATGGGCTTCAGAAGCTCATCCAATGTTTTGTTCATCATTAATTTACGGAATTTTATCATATCTACCCCAAATTTAAGGTGTGTTATCAAAAATACCCCCTCTCCTATGATACTTTCATTTTTACCCCTTGGTTAGTTATATTCATCCCACTAACTTTAATTGGCTAGCCTCCATGTGCAAAATTAAGGGTAATTTTGATAACTTTTACATACATAGGGTAAATTTGAAAACTAGTTTTTCTAATGGGGTAGTTATGAAAATTCCCCTTAATTTACTGTAGGAAAAGACTTCAATTTCCCCTTCTACTGTTGGTAATGGCTTAGGATTCCCATTTGACTTCCTTATCTATTAATCTCTCTCTTCCCAATTTTTCTCCTATCTTTTTCCCTCTCATCCCAATTTTATTTTCCCTCTCTCCCCTTTTCATTCATTTGCCTAAAAAAATCTTTACTATGCAAATTATTTTCAATGGGTCTAAAATGTTTGATTTTATTTCTTGCATCATAGAGAACGAGAGAATGAATAATTGATATATACCCAAAAAAAAAAATACAACTTTTTATAATTAAAACTTTAATTAAGATTATATATATAAGTAAAATTTTACTAGATTTTATATTTTTATGCTTATTGAAAACTAAATTAAATGAATAATTTGTTTGTAAGTATTTTTATGTAATTAATTTTTAAAAAAAATATTCAATTGGAATTATTAAATTTAATATATTTTAGTACATTAAAATATTGAAACAAATAAATAACCTATTAAATATTAAATAATAATTAAAAGCACCTAAATACATCCAATCAACAAATCCCATTCCTACATACCAAACACCACTTTTATATTTCAAGGCATCTTAATCTTATTCTCATACAATCCAAACACAGACATCACAAACCTAGACAACACATTCCCATCCAACATATTCCTAGACATCAATAACCCAGACATCACAAACCCATTCCCCCAACCAAACACCCCCTTAGAAGTATTTAAAATTGTTTTTAATAATCATTAAAAATCAATAATTTTTAAAATTATCCCAAACAAGATAAGGTCTTTCAATTCTAGTGTCCATCAACCGAGATGCTTTAACTGCAGTTGTATAACAAGCTCACTGAGATATTGTTTTATGAACCACTTTTTTTTAACGATAAATTGTGTTAGATGGATCTAAATCTCGTTTACACGGACAGATATATAAATCTCTACTATATTAAAAGTGGCTATCTTGAAGAAATATTTTTGGACCATAATACCTTTCACCATATCTTAAATTAACTAAACATGCCATTCCTTAATCTCTAATATATTCATTTAATATATTTTAAACATTTTTGACATAAAAATATATTTCAAACATTACTAATAACTAATATCATAATCATAACCATAGTCATAAATCATTAAAAGTAAAGTTAAATTTATGTATGGATTTGTTTAGATTTAAGAAAATTATTTTAGTTTTATCATTATTAAAAATTTATTAAAAATATCAATTAATCACATTCATTATTTTCATATTAGAATATACTTCTCATATTCATTATAATTTTTTTTATTTTAATTATTTAAATATTTTATTTTGATTATAAATTATTTAATATTTATAGTTACAAAAAGTAAAAAAACAAAATCAGTAAAAATCTCCTAACTCTGACATTAAGGAATGGTAGGATAATTATATTATTGAAATTAATTAAATATACTTACATAGATTAAATTACCATTTTTGTCGTTATGTAATAATATTTTGAACAGATATTATCTTCTTTTTTTTAAACTTAATTTTCACAAATAACATTCCAGTATTCCACCTCTTATTAAATCATCTTCAATATTAAATTTACATCATATATGTTTTATGTAGCTCTCCAACTTCTCCATCTACTTATAATTTAAATGCAATCAAGTTGGTTGATAAACTTTACATATTCCATATATTATCATTAAAGACATTAAGGATTATGAAACATTTGTAACTGAAAATCTGAAGTAAAATTTTTTTATTGTATTTAAACGGAGTTTTTGTGCACAACCCGTTGGAATTGAGAAAGAAATTATGGTTATGGTAAATTTTGATTCTCCTCAATATGGATGGATTCACGGTTTGTTCCTATTTTCCCTTGATGATTTTGGGATCACTTTTCATGTACAGATACAAATTTGTCGTGTCTTCTGATTTCCTTTTAAAATTTAGGTATTTTATATTTTTAAATTCTAGGGAAAAAAAAAAGGAGGATTCATGGTTTGTGACTTTGGGATCAATTGATTTTGTTTTTTTACTATTTTTCCTTTATATTAATATGGGTTAATTCCTTGTCTCTTATCATATACAGCTTGAACGAGTGAAGATGATAACGAAGATGAAAAATTAGTTGTGTCACTTATAAAAAGAGCAAGAAATTCCAGACACAGGGTGCAGTGTTGAAGCACAAAATGTGGGGAAGAACATGGCGTGGGGATGTTTAAAAATTTGGTGTATTGTCTTCTACTTTTCTTTATTTTCATTTAAATTCTTAATATTTTAATCGTTCTCTAAATTTATTATTTTGTTGTGTTATTTTTAAATGTTTCAAATTATGTAAAATTTAGGTAGCCTTTTTAATTGGTTTTAGGTTGGTACTTGAAATACAATTTCACAAATTTGATCTGATTTTTTGTTTTGTTTTGGTTTTAATAAAATTATATTCTTATTAAGAAGTACGAGGATGAGAATAAAAACTCTCCATATATCGCCTTTCATTATACAAATCTCCCTTTGTAATCTACATTTTTAAATCTTAATCTAATTTTTAGAGTAAAAAAAGAAATAGTATTTTACCATTTAATTAATTATTATTTTTAAAATAGAATTAATTAAATGAAATTTAATTAATTATTGATTTAAATATGAAAAAATATACATATTATAAAGGAAATTACTCTATCAAAAGTTGATAATCATTCATTCAGAAGTAATTGTTGAATTAGATAGCCTTGAAGTCATTAATTTGATCCAAATCTTCGCAAGACTTAACGGAGGTTTCTGAAACTGATGGGTGTCGAAACCACCAAAAATAAATACTTACTCTCGGGATTAAGAATTTTGTAGTAGTGGTGAGTAAGGTCGATCTCCACAGGGAAAAGGGAATTAAATTAAAGTTAACAAAAACGGGGTTTTGAGTTGTAGAAATAAAACGGAAAATAAATTAAAAAGAAAGAAATCAAAAGAGAAAAGCTTCCAACTAAAGGTTTGATCTCAGTTATGATTCATGGTCTTGATCATCGATTACTAAACATGCATTCCTAAATTCTTCTCTAAATTGGTTGGAAGTCGTCAAAACCAATCAACAACTTATAAGTATTCTTCCTTAATTTTTCGATAGCCAAGATACGATCTAATGACTACTTCCCTAATTAACAGATAACCTTAGAATACGATAATAAGATTTAACCCATTAACAGCATTAAGAAGAGAAGAACCCAATTCTAACTAACAAACACAGTACGACAGGTTCATTTAAGTTAGATCATAAATTCTCATAACATAAATAAAAAAATGTCAATAATCAATTTATGCTAACATGCTACTTGTATTAGAAATAATTAAACAATTACGGATTCAATCATTCTAACTAGCAATATGAAAATCAATCAATGAACAAGTGGCCAATTTGAACAAGAATTAATCAACAATAAAATATGCGAAGAGAAATTACGAATAAAGAGAAAATAGGAATTAAATTGAAGAACAAAACCTCACAAAATCATGAATCAAACCTAGATAATCCTTTAGTTGGAATAAATAAACTAGCTAGAAAACATAACTAAAATAGTCTAAAAGTCCTAAAGAAATTAGGGGAAGAAGGGATTCTTTGAATTAGGGTTGAAAGGGGGCTTTAAATAGATGAAAATATGCTAAAATCGGATGAAAATCAAATAAAATCTGCTCTAATCTCTTCCCAAGCCGTCGGATGAAGCCAGCCGAGCCGTCCAGCCGAGCGCCACCGCCTCTCGCTGTCTCTGAAGTCGAACGCGAGCCGCGCCATCGAGCCGGATCCGCGTCTGAAGCCGCACGCTGCGTGTCCCTGGTCCATCTGTTGAGCGACGTGTCGCTCAGGTGTAGCGACACGTCGCTCCATCCCTTGCTGCACAAAGTGCTTGCTGACGTCATCGTGACGTCAGCATCCACTTTCTTCCTTCTTTGGATGACGTCAGCGCAGGCTATTTTCCATTATTTTTTATTTTTCTCATCGCCGCGGCGACAGCTCTCACCGCCGCTGCGCCCACTCTCGGGTTTTTGGCCCGAAATTCAATTTTGGTCACCGCCGCGGCGGTGGGTCTTTTCCAATAATAAAATGGGCATAACTTCTTCGTTATAAGTCCGATTTGAGCGCCGTTTTCGCCTACGTTCATGAAATTCAAAGATTAATAATATTATGGACATTTAAATCAATTATCATTCATATTTTAATTATATTGGAGATAAAACCACTTATAAACATGCGGAATTTACGAGTTATCAGACACCATGGGCTTTATCGGAGCGTTCCAACATCGTCTCCTTCAAGCATGCAAGTCACCTTTGCAATCGTCTTAGCTCATCTTTTGGCTAAAGAAGCTGTAAATTTTGGTTTTTCTAGAAATTGGTGTTTCCCCTTTCCTATTAGGCTCCAAGCACTGTTGTCTTAATTTATTTCTTTGTTCGAGTTTGTTGTAATAAAAAAAAGTGTACTATATCTAAGCAACATTCATATTCTCATGATAAATCTATAGTCATCAATTACAAATTTTAAATTCCAAGATTTATGGGCAATATTATAATTGAATAAAACAATAATAACAACCACAACACACTTTTTAAATAAAATAATTTTACAGCTAAGAAAAAACGCACTTAATATATATATATATATATATATAAACAGAAAAGGGATACTATATATACATCGAAGAAATTAATAACAACATAGATTCCTTATAAAACCACAATTAAATAAAGATTTATTTTATATAATAAAAATAAAAAGAAATAGAAAAAAAGCATAGATGAATATTAATACGTAATAATAAAATGAAAAAAAAATATAGTAAATAATAACACATGTGCATCGCACGTGGTAAAAACTAATTTATCTAAAGGGGAGCAAAAAATGTACTGAGCTGTTTTTTAATAAATATTTATGTAAAAAAAGTAAAAAATTTGAGAAAATCATATAAAAAAATATAAAGTTTTAGATATAAAGTTTTGAGGGTTGAACCTTAACTGGTAGTTTTTGCCACCGTGCCATCTTAATGGTGGGTTTTTTGAACTTCCCTTTCAATTAGCTAGTTTGTTTGAAATTAGATATAAAGGAATCTTTCAATTTATTCTCTTGTTCTAAATGAATGAATTGAAAGAAGAAAATATAGTTTTTTTATAAAAAAAATAAAAAATTAGTTATTACATAAAAAAAAAAAAAGTAACTTTTGTTATGGGTGAAATTTCAAGAACCAATAAGGAACCGCCCCTAGCCTCCAACTGGGGTCGACACGTGGTCTAGCCTATGCCTGGAACCTACACACTAGGACCATTATTGCACCCTTCCTATAAATATCGGAGGGGAGGCCACTGTTGAGGTACGTTACTCCTTCTTCTACTCTGTTCGGTACCACCTCTGGTCTGACATGGACATCCGAGTAGATAGGTCAGCACCACACCAGTGATCAGTTGTTTCTTGTGCAGGTCACATCTGGCCTCGATTCTCGGCTCACTTCTCATTCCTCTTCTTCTTTCGAGTTCATTGCATTGTCAAGGTCTGGGAGACAACTGATTCCATATCAGTTCCCGATCCCCCATTTTTACGCAATAACATTTGACGTCATTTGTGGGGAACTAATATCTATTTGTGTGCCCTACAACCGAGAATGTGCCTTAGAAGCCATGTTGATCACCACAATGGGGGGGGGGGGCTCTAATCTCCCTTAGTTATGGAAGAACCTGCCTCGGGTTATAAAGGGGCCGACACAAGACCTTTAACAACGGGCAAAGAGAGTCCGCCCAGAGGCTGACCGGATTGGTGCTCTAGAAGAGAGTGCTCAGAACACAGACCGAGACCTTAGAAGGGTCTTGGAGATACTTACACAGAAGTATGATCAAGAGTCTCCAATCAACCGCCTCGATCCTCACGGAACGACAAGGGCAAAGGGGGAAAGTATATGCCGAGCAATTGACATGCGCTCGCTCCCCGCCCTGGGTACTCTAGTGTACCAGTGGGGACCGACCTCCGAGAAGTACTCGACCAAAAGAGAAGGGTGAATGTAGAAGCTGTGAGGTCCATTGTGGAGAGCGCACAACCATGGGTGCCCGAGCATAGAAAGCTCCAGGAGGAGCTTGGTCACATGAAGAAAGAGTACTGAGGCAAAGCCCCTCTAACCTTACTAAATTAGCGGAATTTATTTAGTAATTTAATTAACATTTAATTTAGGATCCGTTAATATCATGCAATTGTGATCAAACCTTAAACTAAAAACTTAAGGTTTTCGAAGAACTAAAATATTTACTTACATTGAGTAAATAATGGAGAATTAGTTGGAGGTTTCTTTACAACATCAAGCCTTCTACGCTATATCCCAATCAAACGAACAAAACTCAATGGTGGGATTGAAATTAGAAGAAATTTAGGGGGGGCAAGAATTTTTCTTCGTATTTTAACACAATAAAATTGGCAATGAAGGGAGAAGAGAGGAAAAAAGATTTTCAATTTTTAAAGAATTTAATTGGTATGATTTATGAACAACTCAAGCCTCCTATTTCTAGGCTAATGGAATATCGAATCAAATTAGGAATATTCCAGGGAGAAAAATATAAAAGTAAAATATGTTTCTCTCTCTTTTATCTCATATGGCTGAAATCGACTATGATAAAAGGAAAAATTGATTTTTTTTTTCTTTTATTTGCTTTATCTTTGATAAATAAAATCTATATAAATATTTTTGGATATAATACAAATAATTATCTTCTTAAAATATACATATATGACCAGAAAAAACTATATTAATTAATTAATTAATCCAATTTATTTAATTAATTATTTGAGCCATTTTCAATTGGGTTCATTAATCCAATTGAGCTAGAAAATCTTTCTTAAATTAAATAAGCCCAACTTAAATAATTATTAATTTTAATATTAATTAATTAATTAATTAATATTTAAATAAAATACTTTAATTAAATAATTAATAATATTAATATTTTCTCCCAATTAAATATTATCAAGTAATATTTAATTATTACTTTCCATTTAAATAATATTTAATTATTAATTTCTATTTAAATAATATTAATTATTTAAATAATTAATAAATATTTATAATTATTTTAATTATTAGTTTTCATTAAATAAACTCTTTATTTAATTAATTAATAATACTAATAGATAATATTTTATTATTAATTTATAATGTTACTTTAATTATTAATTTCCTTTTAAATAAATTAATTATTTAAAAAATTAATAATTATCAATTAACAGTATTTAAATTACTAATTACCATTTAAATATAATTAATATTTAAATATTTAGTATTGTTTATTTAAGTAACTTAACTTACTTAAATTATTTATTTCTTCAATAGTCAAATTAATGACTTGGTTTTGCGACTACGATATTTGGGCTATCATAGAGACCTGATGGACCTATAAATCATGAGTTTAATAATTAGTCAATTAAGTAATTAACTCTACTTATTATCTAAATATGAATGATTCCACTATAGATTCATAGTTAAACCCCTCTTACTATAGATGTGTTAAGTTCATTTAGTTTATCTTTTATTAAGTCTGTGATATATCCTTCACGTGGAAAATTCATAATTACAGATGGGATAAATTTACCATTTTACCCTTGCAATTACCGTTTTATCCTTGTGTTCCCGCTGATTCTCCAGTGAACGTTATTTGTAGTCAAACTAGAGATAAAGTACTTATGTGATCAATAGAAGTTGTGGCGTCACTCGTTCATGTCTCGAATCAGTACATCAATGGAGTTTTCTAAAGTTCCTAAAATCATTAGGTATAGCATTGATACCGTCATGTTTAGAAAAGTTATTAATTCCACCTCGTGTAAATGTGATCATTCCCAAAACAAGAGTGTATTGAGTGTTCATTCATATCGCTCTCAGCCATGTGAATCAAATAGTATAATTCCATGAATAGAAGTTCATATTTCACTTATGATTGAGATTTATCACTGTTGATAAACTTAGTTTGATATTCGATAATTTCTCATAAACAGTACAATTCAGATATTGATCAAATATCGTAGTCTTGTCTTATACAATCATCATTGTATATATGATACTTCCACTTTCATGTCACTCACATCAATGATCTGAATAAGATCATTTGTACAGTATACAAAATGGACAGCTATCAAGAGTGTTACTAGGATAAGGTTCCCAAACGCTATCCATTTTCTATAGACACTTTAAGTTATTTATCTCGACTTAAATTCTCTCGTATGACTCACATACTCAGTCGTGACTTCATAAAAGTAACTTTCGGTTTTACTTTTGAATATTTAATATGAATACATAATATATTCCTTATATCGGCGATGAATCAATCACTATAAGAATTTTGATAATAGGTGACACCATCCATTAGAAAAGGTTATGGTTTTATTAAAAACCGGAGAAAATAGTGAAATTTATTTTTAAAAAAACGTCACATTATCTCTCTCTCTCTCTCTCTCTCTCTCTCTCTCTCTCTCTCTCTCTCTCTCTCTCTCGCTCATAACTCCAAAATTTCTCTCAAACACTCATAACTCTCATCTTAAACGAATTCACTGGTTCACCTCTCTCTCGCTCTCGCTCATCGCTCTCAGTTGTTCATCAAGCCCTTTGATTCATCATTCATCACCCTTTGATTCTTTGTCTCTCGAAGTCTCGATGTCTTAGTTTGATTCATCATTCATTGTCCATTAAGCCCTAAGTGAAAATCAAGAAGAAAATCAAACATTCTCTCAAAGTTTCAGTCTTCAACTTCGACTCTACGACTTGATTCTCATCAAGGTATCTCTCCCTTCAACTCAATCTATCTTTATTTGATTTTTCTCATCCAAGCCCTTTTCCAGTTAGAAGTTTTCATCTTAGCTCTAAACCTTTAAACCTTCAAATTTTAGAAAGTGTTTGGGTTTTGAGTTTGAGTTTTATAGTAATTGTTTATGAAATTAGAAATGAATGTTATTTTAGTGTCTTTGAAATTAGGGTTTTCATCGGATTCTCATTGTTAGAAGACCTCGCGGCGATCCAGAAGCTCGAAGATGGTAATCACTTATTGAATTCATATTTCTTTCATAATCGTCGATTTAAATTAAGAGGTTATGATTTTGTTTTTCTTTGTTTAATTTGCTCAGTCGTCTCACAAGACCATTAGAATCAAGAAGAATTTGGTGAAGAAGATGAGGAAAAACAGGCATATTCCTCACTAGATTCGTCCGATGACCAATAATACCATCAGGTTCCGTACTATTCCGTTCTTTATTACTTCATCTTTTTTTTTCTTTTTTTGAACCTGATTTCGTTTTAATATTTTCTCTTTTTTGAACCTAATCAATGATGTACTTTTAATTAATTTGAGTTATTCGACGAGAAACTAGCGGGAAAATACACTACTCCACAGGAATTGATAGACAAGAAGATCAAATGTTGTTCTAGCAGTAGAGGGAAAGTGGTCATAGGATGCAATGGCGGAATTGTAAGCCTACTTGATCGTGGACTCAAATTCAGCTATGGATTTCAATCTCATTCATTGTCCGTATTCTTTCTTCAATAACTCAAGGTGGGTTCTTACTGATTCTGTTTTCTCTACAATTTAATTTGGTGGGCTGGTCCAAAATACCTTTTTTTAGAATTAAATTATACTTAATTTTGAAGATTGATATGTAAATTTCATCATTTACTTTTATATCAGCAACTTGGTTGTATGGTTTTTACGAATTATACTTATTGTGTTGCTTTTATTTTACTAGGATTGTGGTTTTAATGTAATAATGGCTGGAGATGATTAGTCTTTGATGTGGATTACATTTACATTTTTTGTTATCGGTAATCAGCAAAGGAACTTTTAGTCTCTGTTGGAGAAGATTTGCAAATAGCTCCCCAACACACTGCTATGTGCTTGAAAGATTTTGATCTTGATAGAATTCAGTCGGAGGGCTTGAGTGCGACTAGTCCCGAGTGTAGTGGAATCTTGAGAATATTTACAAATCAATTTCATGAGGCGAAAGTAGTATTCTGTTTAGGTTTTTTTACCAGTTGCTTTATGCATACCGTGTTTCAGTGTAAGCATGTTTCCTGATCATGATGGAATTATGAGACTTGTGATCTACTGCTACAGTAAGTAATATTGCTCTTTTTTAAATTGTGGTGTAGGATTTGTTTCTTTGAATAATTTTTTATCTTAATTATTTTCAAATAGTTTCTATCATTTTTATTTGTTCCTAAGCCATACTACATTTTTTGTTAAGTTTTCCTTGTATTCTTCTAACACCCCAGTTCCATTTTTTCTTATGTGAGATAAGCCAGAGTAGATCATTAAGTATAAGATTCTTGTCGTTCATTTAGGTTGTTCGGGGCGACATAAATGTAGACATTGTTCCAGACCAGATTGCAAATCAACTTAACGTTCGTAATGAAGCTCTAATTTTGCTGGTACTCTTTCCAGAGTTCTTGTTTTCGTAACACTAATTTCTTCCCATGCATTATTTGTCTCTTTTTTGGAGTTTTGCTTCCAATTGATTAGGAATTTGATTGATTTCTTGTTGTTTTGGGATATTGATATGATGAACTGATATTTTTATTTGTGAAGTGACTACTTTACTAAATTAGCAGAAGTTTATTTAGTAAACAAATTAACACTTAATTTAGGATCTATTAATGTCATGCAATACGTGATAAAAACATGAAGTACATGTAAATCATGCTTAATTTTCGAAAATTAAAAGCCTTTTAACTTACATTAAGTAATAAATGGATAATTGATTGGAGGTTTTTTTACATCATCGATCGAACAAGCAAAACCCAATTGTGGGATTGAACTTTTGAAGAATTTAGGAAGAAGAAAAAAAATATGTTTCTTCCTAAATAATGTAGGGAAAATCGGCAAGAGCTAAGGGATAAGAGGAAGAGAGAATTTCAATTTCAAGGAATTGAGTTGCGTGATTTATTTATGACCCAAGCCTCATATTTATAGACTAATGGAAAATCTAATCAAATTAGGATATTCCATAGAGATAAATACGAAAGAAAAAGATTTTTTCTCTTTCCTTTATCTTGGTATTTTCGAAAATACTTTAGATAAATAAAAGGATATTTCCTTTTCTTTTATTTGATTTATCTTCGGTAAATAAATCTATATAATTATTTTAGGATGTAATTCAAATAATTATTTTCCCTTAAATAATATGTATAGCTGAAATTATATATAATAATTAATAAATAAATTTATTTAATTAATTATTTTGAGCTAATCTCAACTGGGTTCATTAATCCAATTGGGCTAGAAACTCTCTTAAATTAATAAGTCCAACTTAATTAATTTATTTATTAATTACCATTTAAATAATTTTTTTATTTAAACAATTAATAATATTAATATTTTCTCTCGATTAAATATTATCAAATGATATTTAATTATTAATTTTCATTTAAACAATTAGTATTATTTCTATTAATTACCGTTTAAATATACTCAATATTTAAACAATTAACATTGCCTATTTAAGTAATTCACATTACTTAAAATTTTCATTTCTTCAATTTGATTACGCGACTATGATATTTGGGCTAGCATAGGGACCTGATGGACCTATAGATCATGTGATTAATAATCAGTCAATTAAGTGATTAACTCATAATGAGTTAATTACTTATTATTTAACTATGAATAATTCCACTATAGATTCATAGCTGAACTCCCCTCACTATAAATGAGTTACCATTTATTTATATTTGTGATATATTCTTTACGTGGAACCCTCATAATTACAGGTGGATAAATTTACCGTTTTGCCTCTGTAATTACCTCTTTATTCTTGTGTTCCCGTTGATTCTCCAATGAACATTATTTGTAGTCAAACTACAGATAATATACTTATGTGATAAATAGAAGTCGTGACGCCACTTGTTCATGTCTTCAATCAGTACATCAAGAGAGTTTCCTAAAGTTTATAAAATATTTAGGCATCATACTGATACCGTTAATTTAGAGGAAAGTTATGAATTTCATCTCGGGTAAATGTGTTCTCAGCTACTATCTCGTTATGTTCCCAAAACAAGAGTATATTGAGCATTCATATCGGATCTCTCTCAACCATGTGAATCAAAGAACATAACTCTATGAATAGAAGGCCACATTTCACCCAGGATTGAGATTTATCACGGTTGATAACCTTAGTTTGATATTTGATCATTTCTCGTAGAGGGTACTAATGAGAAATTTGATCAAATATCGTGGTTCTGTCTTATACAATCAACATTTCATATGATACTTCCATTTCATGTCACCCATATGAATGATTATGATTAGATCATTTATCTATAAATAAAATGGCAAGCTATCAACAGTGTTACCAGGATAACGTTCCCAAACGTTATCCATTTACTGTAGACACTTTAAGTTACTTTGTGACGACCTGACTCCTTTTAAATCAATTAAAATCAGAATGCAATGGAAGTCTTAATATTTTAAAAAAAATGGCAAGTATACGTTTAAAATTTGAACTATCCAAAACATGTTTACGTTTTTCACAATCAGAAAAATCGTAAAGACAAGGAAATGCACATTTCTTGAAGCAAAGTTCAAAAGAAATTTCAAAACTATATAAGACTAAAAACAAAAGCTCTCATGAGCTTATATACAGACATGCATCAAAAGATGAAAGACATAAAGAAAACATTACTCCAAAGACTATAAACTTTCTCTAGTCCATCTTACCATCATCGCCATCCAAGATCAAATAGCACCAGCTCCTTTCTCACAACCTCGATCACGGTCGATACCTAAAATTTTTGTAATATCATGAGCTAAAAGAAAGCCCAGCAAAAATAAACGGAAAATAAAGTAATATTAGACTCCAAACCCGTATCCGGATTTGTGTCCAAAAACTTACTTACTCTTTGCTACCCAACCATTCAAAGGAATTTACATCAAGTATTCCACTTTCACTTACCAAATCTCTCAAATAATCAAGGATCTAGCTTTCAAGCATTTAGGAGGACGTGTTTCATAACACACATAACATTTTATTTCATTCTCTTTACTATCTTATACTATACATTAGGTTTACATCAAATTATTACAATCTTCAATTTCAAGATCTTCCAAAGGAACAAGAATTAGCTCTTAAGCATTTCAAAGTATTGTATTTCACTATACAATTCAATCTCATTCCTTTTTCCTATAGCACTCGGATATACATCATATTTCATTTCTTTTCTCTATAGCAACTTAGGCTATAAAATAAGGTTTACATTCCTTTATCTTTAATAATTAATGCTAAGCTCACTCGATCTTAACATATTCAACAAGATAACTCGCGATTAATGTCGGTAAAGTTAGCACATGCAGTCGCAACATTATTTGTTAACTTTCTCAATACATGTAAAGTATACTCGGCCTTTACATTAATATAATCAAAATCATGTTAAGCTCACTCGGTCTTAATATACAATCATAATTTGCGATTAATGCAATAATGTTAGCACACGCAGTCTCAACATTATGCATTAACTCGCCCAATATATGTAAAGTACACTCGGTCTTTACATTAATATAACCATCAAATCATGCTTATAATGACAAAATTGAAAGCACACTCAGTCTAACAATTCTTCATTATCTCGCTTTCCAAATCAAAGTATACATAACCTTTTATAATTATCTTCCCACCTCTAGTGAATAATGTCAGGTAATGAAACTCACTCAGTCTAACCGTTACCTCATTATCTCACCCACTGAATACAAGGTTCAATACACCCATCTATCCTCATATATGTATCATAGTAATTATCCCCATATCCTCATAATGTCAGGTAATGGTTTCATTAGTTAATTTTGGGGTGATTAGCATGTTTTCATTCAAAATATCTAAGTTTGTTACTATATGTGCTTTAAAATTTATTTGCAACGCCTAATTATTATCTAATTTTCATGTGAGAAACTCGAGAGGAGCTGATAGTTGGTGAGCTGCTTTTGCACACTCTCTTTTACTAACTTATAATTATAATGTTTGATTTTGTAAGGAATATATAGTACTCTCTAGTCTCTAGAGTGTAGAACTCCTCTGAAACAAGCAAAAGGCGTGCTTCTGATGAGATCCATGATGAACATTTGTTTTTTTTTTCTATGTGAAAATATCAAGTCTCGTGATATATTACTATACTCTGCATGATAATAGTCTGTTTATATATTTTGCAGGTTGTGTTGTGTGCAATGTTGGTAAAATTTAATACATATGCAAAATTAGCCAAAAATTGTTGAGACGAAGATAACCATGTAACCCATATTATTGTCTGAAATTGAATCTGCTACATTTTCAATTTAGTGCGAATATCTTAATATATTATCAAACTGAGACTCTAATAAAATCTAGATCTAATAGTTGATGAGTAGAACCTAGTTGTTGCCTATATATTTGTTGGTCTTTCTTAGATTATCTCCTTTTTTTTACTGAGAATCATCTATATCTATTTCTTCGCATCTTCTCATTCACTTCTGATTATTTGCATGAGCAGGAGTGATGAGGGTTATTCAGTGTCCAAGATGAAGGCTGCAGAGCAAGCTTTAGAATCAAATAGAAGGTGTGTTTTAGCTTTTCCTGCTAGGCTTTTGAAAAGAAGATGTTTTGCTGGAAATTATATTACGTGTTATCAGCCTTCTTATCTATATAATTATTCTTTACTTGCTCTTACAAATTTCATCATGTCTCTTGTAATCTCTTTTAGACTCTACCTTTGGTGTGCATGGTTTTCTTTGAGTTGGAACTCATTAATGTAGTTCATCTTGTTTTTTTTTCCATTCTGTTTGCAAGACGAACCTTCATTCGAGCTATCAAGAAACTTGTAGTATAAACTAATAGAGTACGAGGTGAGATTATTGAACATATGTATCCCTTTTAAATTAGTGTTTTATGGAACGGAAGTCCTATGTTGAACTTTGTTCCTCCTGGAGAAATGAAAATTATATTTTGTTTCTCTATCCTTTACATTTAGATAAACTACAGAATTTGATATGCTGTCATTTTGATAGGTGTTACATTGTTGTTTAATGAACCTCCAAAGGCTAGAAAACCTGATGTAAGATGGCGGCTTTATGTGTTTAAGGCTTGAGAAGTATTGAATGGTAACCCTTTTTTTTAATAATTTTCTTATCCATTCAACTTCATTTTTACATCCTACATGTGATTTTGTCTTTTAGTTTTAACATAACAAGTAGAGTGGATATGCCACCTGACGAACAAGAAATCGAAACGAGCATAGTTTTTTCAGGAAAAAAAAACAAGAAATAGCGTTACCAAATTTGGTTCTGATTATTTTCATGAGCAATAGTGATGAGTATGATTCAGCGTCCAAGATGAAGACTGAGCAAGCTTTAGAATCAAAACCTTCTGTTTTTATTTAACCTTAATTTATAATGTAAAATTTTAGGATCTTGAAGTTGAATTCGGTGTTTGATGATCTTGGGACAAGAAAAGCAACATTTTGTAATTGTTATTCATTATGATTATTTGTCTAAGTATGTTGTAATATATTTTTTTTGTTTACAAATATTATGATTCATGTTGACATTACATAATATTTTAATTTTTATTGTAATATTTAGTAAAATTTAATAGGTGTACTATAAATATTGTTTGAAATCAACTAATAATCAAAAAATATTTTTTTTCAAATTTTAGACAAAAGGTGATGGTTTTTCCCCATCAACTTTTCTAAAAGGTGACGATTTTACGATGACCGTCACCAATTCGAGCACCTTTTAGGTTTAGGGTAAAAAGATATTTGAGTTTATTTATTTAATTTATTCAAAAGCATCACCTTTTCATAAAATTCTTATAGTGAATATAGATTAAAAAAAAGATATTTGAGTTTATTTATTTAACTTATTCAAAATAAATTATCTGAATTTAATAATTACAAATTCTTAGGACACCATTCCTAACAGATCGAGCTTCCCTTCACCAACGACATCATGGAAGTCAAGCTACCTTCTAAGTTCAAGATGTCGATCATGACCACTTACGACAATTCTAAGGATCCAGCAAAGCACATTGACACATTTTAAACATGGATGAAGCTCCAGGGAGTCCAGGATGTCATCAAGTGCAGGGCGTTGTGTCATGACCCGCCCCAAGACCTACCTATAGACCCGAGACAAGACATGTGCCGATGTGGCAAGTAGGGGTGAGAATCAAAACCGCAAAACCGATCAAACCGAACCGAACCGATCAAACCGCACCGAACCGAACCGAAACCGCCAATATCGGTTCGGTTCGGTCCAGAAATTTCTGGACCGATTAAGAATCGGTTCGGTTTCGGTCCGGGAGCGGTGAAACCGCACTAGACTGAACCGAACCGATAATTTTATTTATTTTTTATTTTTAAAAACTAAATTCCCCGCCCACTCACTCCCGCCGCCCCCACCGCCCGCCAACCCATTTCCTGCCTAGCCCAAATAGCCTCTTGTCTTAATATTTTCTTTTTTTTTTTTTTTTTATGCAATGCTTTTATATATATATATATATATATATATATATATTTAGAATTAATTATATATAAAACCAATTCAATATATGTTTATACAATATTATATATATTATTAATTATATTGGTTAACTACCTCCAACTTTTTAATTCTTTTATCAAAATGTTCTATAAATACAATGTATTTTTATTAATTTTAGATTAATATCAATTATAAATTAAATGTTAGAGTTATTTGGAAGTCAAAATTCAATATAGAGTTATTTAAATACATAATCAAATTAAAATTAATATATTACTCGGGGATTGACGTTTTGCATCATAATAATAATAACAATCAATACTACCAATGGTTCATAAAATTTTACCTTTAGATTGACACGAATTTTAAATTAAATATTATAATTAGTTAAAATTTAAAATTAATTATCAAAATTTACATTCTAAACTAAAACAACCATTCAATCCAAGAGTTATTTTAAAGCAATAACTCAATTCCAAAAGGCAAAAATAATCATTCCTGTATCCATATTTTGGTCGGTAGAATAAAAAATCTAAAAAATCCATGAAAAGTATGAACGTCACTCTTTCGTGCAACATAAACGAAAAAACCGAAACCGAACCGAAATCGGTTCGGTTTCGGTTCGGTCCGGTCCGAGCAAAGTCCAAAACCGAAAATCGGTTTCGGTTTCGGTTTTGGCCAAAAACCGAAACCGAAACCGATTTCACACCCCTAGTGGCAAGCGGTAGCTAAACGGCAACACCTACCATCAAGGCAAACTAAACATAACTGTGCTAAAATTATTTCAAACTAAACTGACTCGTCGTAGGCTCGATCGCCTTCTGAAACTTGAAAGCTACCTGGGGAGAGGGGGAATTTGAAAAGAATGACCTAAAAAGTCTCAGTGAGTGGAATTTTTATTAAACTAATATTTTCTTAAAACTACATAATAAATAATAGTTTCCAAATTCATAAAACTGTTCAAAACTAATATTCGTAAAAATTAATAATCATAATATTCAGCTGATGAAACTAGATCAATAATTGTACGTAAATATATATACAATAGAAACTTCTAATATACTATATCATAGTGTTAAAAACAAAACTAAAAATGTACCCTTAACTGATCATACTGAATGTAGAGCGAAATGATGCATGCAGCAGAGCAACTAAATATACTGAAACTGGTCATACACGGGCAGAGCTGCCCCCAAAGAGTTATACACCCTAACATACGGCCCGAAGCCTATGTGTATGTTAAAGTACTGAAAGCTAATAACTGAGGGTACTGTTTCTAGCGGTTTGAAAATAAGTAAACCAACCTTTAATTACCCTTTACATAAATATACACATACTATAACGGGCTCTGCCCTCAGCAAAATAACTCAAAAACAGTTGCACGCTAATTCTTAATTTATCAGCATTAAGAGAAACCTTTACACGATTATTCCATTGTAAACATCTTCACTTACTGTAACGCCCCATTACAAGGTAATTTAAAATTGCGATAAAAGAATTAATTTTCATTTAATAATACCGAGTTTTGAATTTTTTTCGATTTAAAATTTCTTATTTGCATTCGTAGGTTTGTTGGGAGACAAATTGCGAGGGAATGACTCTTTGACAATTTGTTTGGTTGGAAGGATGTTTAAACAATTAAGGAAAAGATAGGAAGAGGTGGCTAGGGTTTTGCCTCATTTGTCAAAAAATAAGAAAAAAATAGAAAATTTCTTTCTCTTCTCCTCTCCCTCACGCCGCCGTCGCCCTTGTGCATGCCCGGAAGGTTTGCTCGATTTCCTTCATCAATTGGACGTT
Organism: Gynostemma pentaphyllum; assembly: GCA_028015215.1. Taxonomy (NCBI): domain Eukaryota; kingdom Viridiplantae; phylum Streptophyta; class Magnoliopsida; order Cucurbitales; family Cucurbitaceae; genus Gynostemma; species Gynostemma pentaphyllum. The sequence goes on along the minus strand of CM051350.1, from coordinate 15,608,565 downwards.
AATCCGTGTTTCGATCTCGGATTCGAAGTGGTTGGGGACTACCTTTGTAATCAAAAAAGGTAATTTTTCTCCCCTTGGTTTCCCCTAGTGTCGCCGCCCCTCTTAGGATTTTTAGGAGTTGTTTTCTTCGTCAATTCTTGTTAATAGGTATCCGTTTTGATCGTGGGAATTCGTTAGTCAAGGTTCGTGGTCCGAATCCGTAATTTCCTATCATTGGGTGAGTATTTAGATTGGTTTTTCATTCTTTTCAAATCTGGAATTTTGTTTTATTTATCAAATTTAATGTTCTTGAACCTTGCCCAAAAACCTATTCCATATTGCCTTTTGTTACTTAATAGTACGCCTAAAACTTAATCGGTGTTGATCCCCTTTTCCTAAAATCAAAACCCATCAATACCGATCATTGGGAACCCAAAACTGAGACCAAACCGTGACGCAAAAGCCACGGTTCAGCCATGGTAAAGGACAGCAGCATCGTAGCTGCTGTCTCCTTCAAACGGCGACCGTTCGTCATTTTCTTTTTTCCCGATCTTCGAGCCGTTGAACCCCAATCTTTTTAACACCTTTTGGAACTGTTTTAGCATGTAAATTAAATGTTTAGGACCCTTGTTTCAGGTCTGATTGGTGATGGAAACTAGCTTGGAAATTGGAATTTTAGCAAAGATAAGGTGAGTTAACGTTTTAGTCAACGGTGGGATTTTAGAGAAATCTAAGGCTCTTACCATAGTTTATTCATTTCATTATATTTAATTATGATATTCTGGAAAGTTAGGATGACAACGGACATTTGGAAATACCGAAATTCACTTGGAAGAAAACAATATTCGGTTAGAACTAGTTTAGGCTTTTTCGACGGAAATTGAAGTTTTTAGTTTCAAATTGCCTCTGATTGATTATGAGTTTAAATCTGGAATTATTTGGAGATATTTAGTGTTTTATGCCTTGATTTTTGAGTTAGGGAGCATAAAAGTACATTTTCCATGTTTCGGCAGTTTTCGGAAATTTATATATTGAGTTGGAGCTGCTGTATTTTCATGCTTTTAATTGAATTTCATGTATCATTATCTTGTGTATAATGAAGTTTGTGTTGATATTTATGGCCATCTTGAATTTGCTTACTAGTGTTGAGGCTACGAGCTCAACACTAAGTCACGTTAATTATGGTAAAGTCCATAACCGAGTACCAATGTTCATTGCTCGTATGAATGAAACATTAGAGGAATATCAGTTATAGTTGAGGCTATAACCAAGTACTAAGAAGTGGTAGTAGCTCTGAGGAACCGCCTTCTTAATGGATTTTTGTGAATTATATTGTTTGTTAAGTTAAAATATGTTAGTTATTCGGGAATTTGATAAAGATTGTGAGAATGTTTGATTGGGTTGTCTTGGATAAGAATCTAGTGAAATATATCTATTCATGTAAAGGGTTGAGATTGAGTTTTAAGTGACGGTTTTGTGTGTAAAAGACTTTGGAAGAGTGTTGAGTGCTTGGGACTCGATTTGAATTGTTAGAGACTATCTTAGACTTCATCTTTGATTAAGTCATTTTCTCACTGGCTTTAGCCTCACAGTGCTATCTATTTTTTTTCAGGTAATAATGAACCGAGAGGTGGCAGTTAATGAAGTGGAAGAGATGAAGGTTTGCGTCATGTCAGCGCCGTTTATTTATTTATTAATATTTATGAATAAAATACATGTTTTATTTGGGATTTTATTTGGTCATTGAGACTTTGTTCTATGAATTGAGTTGTTGAATTTGAGATTATGTTTTTGGATTACTGTTTTGTTTTTAAAGTTTGAACTCCGGAGTTTATGTTTTGTTTTAAACATTTATTGATTAGAAAGTTTGCATGTTTTCAATAAAGGACATTTATTGAGTCTTCCATTGTTTTAATTAAGTATATTTAATGCTCTGAAAGGTCGGGTCTTTACCTTACTCGACTAGCCTCAAAGTCATAAAATCACCGACACTTATAAACAGACATGTTCAATCACACACAAAATGTCATACATAGGCTAGATGAAGATGAAACCAGAATTGGTGGTGCAAATATGTCTCGTAAGGCTTGTCCTCGAAACTCAAGAGCTACCTGGAAGGGTGAAAACAAAACATGGAAAATCATGAGCAAAAACTTAATGAGTGAGATCTTTTATAAACTAACATATACTTTTAAGTTAAATACCGTAGAAAACATGACTTTTAGCAAATGAATATATTTCTAAGCAAATCACTTTTCATACATAATAAAAACTCATAGCTAGTGAGTTCATGTACTAATATCATATAATAATCATATAGTAGAAAACCGACACTAAACCCATACCCACATTTGGTCATACTACACATAAGATAAATCAAGTTATGCAGCAAAGCAACTAAATATACTAAAACTTGTCATACGCGCGCAGAGCTGCCCCCAAAAGGCTATGCACCCTAACATATGGCCCAAATCCTATGTGTATGCTAAAGTGGGTCTCAAAGACCAGCTGAAAGCTGATAACTGAGAGTACTGTTGCTAGCGTTTTGAAAATAAACTACTTAAACTATTAACGTAATTTTCAAACCTTTCGTACATAACTGTTTCTAAAAACATAACTGAGTGTCCATAATATTCGTAAATAATACATATATCATAAAACTTAATTCTCTAAAATCTGTAGCTAAATATCTAAATATTTATATTTCAGAAATCCAAATCCCGATAATATCATAAATCTTAAAATAGAAAGGCACTCACAAACTTTTGCTGTGAACATTCCAAATCATAAATAGTTTACACCTCATCATCAGCTGAAATATTAATTTAATAAACATAACCATTAAAAATCTATTAGTACTTTTTATATGTTAGAAAAATATGTTGAAAATATGTAAAACGATTATTAAAATCCCATGGCTAAAACTTCATATTTTTCATTGACTACATTTCCAATGTACTTTTCAAAGCCAGATAATATCAACTTGTTGCTCTTCCTCCTTCCCAACATATAATCCCAACTCAAATTGAACAAAAACCACGTACCAATCCTCTTCCTAATTCATACAATTTTCATAGCAACTCCATCAAAAATATGGAAAAACTTCATTTCTACACTATTCTTAACCATTCCTTAAATACCAACCTCTCCATTAGGTTCAATTCTTTTATCAATTCTCTTAAAAATCCATAAACAATGAAACTCATAAAACCCATAAACCAACCTTGATGCATAGCAAAACTACTAAAATCCATTAAATAGAAGAGTTGGGTTGAAGAAACTACTTACCAATAAGCCATTTCACCATAAATTGAAGCTAAAAACTCCACAATTTGATGTTATTATAAAAATTTCCATTTTTTTTCCTTTATCTTTATTTTTCCCTTCTCCTTCATTCCTTGCTCTCGCCTGCTACAACAAAAATCTGTGTTTTGTATTTTTTTTTGACACCTTATCAGCCACGTGTCAACCAAAGCCAAACATGCATTTTTAAAAAAATAAGAATTTACACGTTCCCCCCTCACACTAGGCGGCTCTTCTTGGGGTGGTACAGACAGCTCAAGACTCGCTTTATCTCTTCCTTCAAAGAGATCACCCGAGCCTTTGTAACTCAATTTATAGGAAGGAGAGACCTTAAGATGCCCGTTACTCATCTCTTGACAATCCACCGGAGGCCGGGGGAAAGTCTTAAGGACTACATGGTCGATTCAACAATGATGTTTTGACGATGGACGCAAATAATGATACATTTAATGAGTGAATTTTTTTTATTGAATCTATATTTCAAAATTAATTTGGAATGGCATATCTTTTTTATAGAAATTAAAATTAATTTGGATTTCAAAAGGGTTTATTTATAGGTATCTAATCTCAATTTACTTCAGTTCATGTATTCGAATTTCATATTAATATGACTAAATCAAAATAAATTTATATTGTATAATATATGCATCACTTGTAAGTTTTTGTGTATTAACCAAATAATATAGTAGGACGGTACGTTAGCTTAGTGATTGTTGAAAAAAAAACATATTAAGTGGCTTACTTTGAGGCATAATATTTTATGGGTCCCATACTAATTAATGTAATTAATAAATTGGGAACTAATATTTAATGCAAGGTCATTGAATATGAACATTTATTATGCCTTAAATATGTTTAGATTAATTGGAATAAGACTTCAAAATACCTACAATGAAATGCCATTTATGTGGTTTTGATAGTTGTCTCACATTGATAAAAACCAAAAAATTCCTCTTGTATATAAATATAAAGAGGTTCCTTACTTATTCAATATTTAAAAAAGATAATAGTTGTTTGACCAATGGTTATCACAAGGTGGATTGACTGTCAATGTTACCAAAATTTTTATTAACTTAAATATTGTCTCAAGTATATATATTTTTTGTAATATCATATAAAGAAATAAAACAAACAAATTAGTGCATTCATTTTTTTTTGTGTGTGTAACTAGGGGTGTTCAAAATATTCAAAAAACCGATGAACCGGCCCGAACCGACCGGTTCACACCCTTTATATAAGAACTGCCGGTCTATTCAGTTTGTAATATCTAAAAACCGCCTAAACCGGTTTTGGTTCGGTTTACATATTAAAAAACAGTAAATAAACCGAACCGAACTGTCCATTTACCCTAGGTATATAACCTCTTTTTTATAATCTGAGATCTCATTTCTCATCCTTCAGCCGCTCCCTTCATTTTCTTTCTTCTACGTGAAACCCTAGCAAAATTTCTCTAAAAGTCTCATCTCCTTTCTCAAATCTCAGTCAAAAGTTCTCATCTTCTTGGGTCTCAATCTTTGAAAAGTATGTAGTCTCTTTTAATTCATTCTCGCAACTCGTCTCTCTCCCTTTCAGTCTCACTCTCGCATCTCGTCTCCCTCCAAACTGAAGGTATTTTACTATCTGCTTTTCTTTTCTTTTTCTTTCACTTTCATGTTTACTTTACTACAATCAACCACTCTTCTTTTATGGTTTTCTTTGTATTTTACTTCATGTCTTTTATCTACATGTATTTTGTTAGTAATAGATATGAAACATTAGTTTCTATTAACATTGTCTGATTGAAATGCCCTACATGTGAATGCTTTACACTTCATAATAATTTTTTTTTTGTAGAAGCATTATGTCTGGATTTTTATAAGGCTTTTTTTTGCTCCAATTATGAGGCTTTTTTTAATGAAAAGTAAATGATAGAATAGATTTGGAGTATAATTGTGTCAATGAAAATAATGGGTGAACAGATTTTGTGTTAATGAGATTAAAGGGACGTTTATTGTTTTTTTTATTCATTTTTGTTATGATTGTACAATCTATTTCATTTTGAATTATTGTAATGTAGTTTTTTTTTTTTTTTGCATTAACTTTTATGTTAATATGCAATAGCTAAACTCATGTAATTTATGGTAGGTTTTGCTAGGAAAATGGGTGGTGATGCTAAAGCTACTGCCATCAAATTCAAAACTAAGGAACAAAAGCGCAAAGTTGTGAACGAAGGAGAGAATTGTATAGTTGAGAACAAAGGGGAGATTGATGATCCATCACAAAAGGGCAAGCGAGGTAAGACTTCTGGGGCTTGGGAGCATTTTACTAAAGTTGATGGTGGGGATTCTGAATTCCAAGAGCTGCATGTAATTATTGTGGAACTACTTATGCATGTGATCCTCATAAGAATGGCACCACCAACTTGTTGAAACACATAGAACAAAAGTGTAAGAAGTTTCCTGGAAGACTATGTGACTTAAAGTAGAAAACCTTATGTTTTGGTCCATCAAAAGAGGGAGGAGGTGGTAGTTTAGTTGCCACTACCTTTGACAAGGATAGGTGTAGAAATATGCTTTGTAGGATGATTGTCATGGGTGAGATGCCTTTTAGAATTGTTGAGTCTAAAGGTTTTAGAGACTTTTGTCTTACCTTGCAACCCAAATTCATTTTGCCTTCGTGTACATTTGTTGCTAGAGACTGTCTTAACCTTTTTGAAGAAGAGAATAAAAAGTTGAAAAAGATCATAGTGAAAAAAGATCATAGGATTTGTTTAACTACCGACACATGGACATCGATTCAAAATTTAAATTACATGGTTCTCACTGCACATTACATCGATGAGGATTCGAAATTACAAAAGAGAATTTTGAACTTTTGTTTGATTGTTAATCATAAGGGGGATACTATAGGAAAAAGTGTTGAAAAATGTTTATTGGATTGGGGAATCGAGAAAGTATTCACTGTGACGGTAGATAATGCAAGCTCTAATGATGTAGCTCTTACATACTTGGTTAGAAAGATAAGAAATTGGAAGGGAGCTATACTTAATGGTGAATTTATGCATGTTATATGTTGTGCTCATGTTCTTAATCTTATTGTGCATGATGCTTTGAAGGAACTTAGTGATTCCATCCTTAAGATTCGAAATGCTATTAAATATGTTAAATCATCACCTTCACGATTGAAAATGTTTAAGAATTGTGTGAAGGATGAAAAAATAGCCTGTAGAAATCTTCTTTCTTTAGATGTTCCAACAAGATGGAATTCCACTTACATTATGTTGGACACCGCCCAAAAATTTCAAAAAGCTTTTGAAAGGTTAGAAGTTGAAGATGAACATTTTTGCTTGGAGCTTAGTGGAAGTGAGAAGAAAAAAGGTCCCCCTCTTAATGAAGATTGGGACAATGCTCGTGTGTTTTCTAAGTTTTTAAAAATCTTTTATGAAGTAACTTTGAGGATTTCGGGATCAATTTGTGTTACATCGAATAGATTTTTTCATGAGATTTGTTTAATCCAAAAACAAATACAAAAATATTCAAGATCAACCGATCCTCTTTTGTGTGACATGGCAAGAAACATGAAAGGAAAGTTTGAAAAATATTGGGGGGATAGTGAAAGGGCAAATTTTCTCTTGTATGTTGCTATTGTGCTTGACCCTAGATTCAAGCTTCACTTTGTTAATTTCACACTTTCACATTTGTATGAAGATTTGGTGTCAAGAGATATTGGAAAGAAGGTTGAGGATATGACAAGACGTTTGTTTACTGAATATGAAGCTTTAAATATAGGTAATGAGATTGATTTGACATCTATGGATCAATTGTTTGTGAGTGATGAGGTTGAGGATGATGATGAGGACTACACTTCAAAGTTTACCAAACATTTGAGTCAACAAGATACAAGGGAGAGGAAAACTGAGTTGGATAAGTACCTATGTGAGCCTCTTGAAAAAGCCAATGATAAGTTTGATATATTAGATTGGTGGAAAGTGAATTCTTCAAGATATAAAATTCTTGGAAAAATGGCTAAGGATGTTTTTGCTATTCCTTTATCAACTGTTGCTTCTGAATCCGCCTTTAGCACCGGTGGTCGAGTGCTTGATCCATTTCATAGTTCATTAACTCCAAGCTCGGTGGAGGCTCTTGTTTGTTTGCAAAATTGGCTTCGATCACCACAAGTCTCTACCAATGAAGAAATGGATGAGATGGAACTTGAAAAAATTGAAGAAGGTAACAAGTTAATATTTTGATTAACAATGTGTTAAATATATTTACTTTGTTATTGTTTGATCTTTGTTTCTCTTGCTTGTAGAATGTAATGGAAAATAAAAAATGGATGTGGATTAAAGAAGTTAGATACTTCCTAGTTTGACTTTTTTGGTAAGTAGATTTATCTTGTTTGTGTTAAACATATTATTTCTTTTTATAAAAAATGTTGAATTATATGACCTTATTTTCTTTTTTCATCTATTTTCTAGGGTGGCTAAAGAGTTGGAGAAACCAAAGACATTGAAGCAAATGGTTTTTGTTTTTGTATATTGAAGACATTGGACTTTTAACCTGTGATTAGAATATGTGCTTTGCTTGGGTATTTTTTTGATGTAAAGCACATGGCATTAGATATTTGGAAATAGGTTATTGTGTATATTTTGAATACATGTTTCTGCCTCCTGGGTATATTTTGGGTATAGGTTTTTGGTATAATTTAGATGATAGGTGTGTTTGGGGTGTATTTTGGGTATAGGTTATTTGGTATAATTTAGATGATAGGTGTTTGGGTATATTTTGGATAACATTTACCTTGTTAAATCTGCAGACTATGATTATATTTAGTTATATATGGATTATCATTGTTGAATGTGTTTTTTATGTATATATTTGGTTAGTTCTGAATGTAGTTATTTTAATATCTTCGAAAGAAGGCGCAAAATACTTGGAATGCAGCCTAATATCTTTAAAATTATTTTGTAAAGAATGATTTTAAAATAATAAAATCATAATCCAAACACATTTCCAAAAACCGGTGAACTGAACCGAATGAACCGAACCGTCTGGCTCTTGTGCCGGTTTTGTCAAATTATATGTCTAATTCGGTTCTGATTTTAGCAGAACCGCGTTGTTCGATTCGGTTCAAAATTTATGGAAAACCGACCGAACCGAACAGTGCACACCCCTATGTGTAACCATACGTCATTTTTTTTAATGATATGATGACCTGATCAAGAAAAAATAACAATAGTTTTTAAAGGATTACGACCACATATTTATGGGGTAAGTTTGAATGGATAAAATAATTAATATTTAAATTTATGTCATTTATTGTATATTTTTAAAAGCCGTCTCCTAAAGGGTTGCTTGCATAATTAGGAATAAAGAGATGAAGAAAACATATGAATGATTCAAGGGGCACAGCTAAATCTAGCAATTATTTTAGTAATATTTGTAAAAATACTGACTCTAAAAAATATTTGAAAATATAATAAATTTTGATCGGTGAATTAGTGATAAACATTAAATTATATATTTTTACACTAGGTTTATCACAGATACACACATTAATAATTGTTAATCATTGATTAACATACTAAAAATTACTATATTTACCAATAGTTTTTAAAACTGTTATTTTTGCAAATATTACATCAAATTAAATTTGTCATTCAATGAAATTTCTCATGATTTAATGGTATTTTATATAAAGGGTTTTTTATTCTCTAATTTATTATAAACATGACCATTTTATTTAAAACTATATTAAATTATACACATATTTTAAACTATACACATGTTTGATAAAAAAAAAAAAAAAAACTATACACATGATTACTAAAAAGTGGTTACACACCTAAACCTCTCATTATTCAATCACATGAAAATGTAGAATCAGCCCATCACGTGATTGCTAAGATCACACAGGGCTTATCATTCGTATCAATTGTGGCCCGGAGGCCCAAACATTATAAGAAGACAGGGACGGAGCCCGATTGCTGATCACCGTGGGCTTTCCTATGAGTAATGAGTCACCTAAGCATGCTTATGTTATAAGTTTGTTGTAAATTTCCTTTTCTTTTTTAATATATTATTTTTATTGATCATATCAATTAATGATTTATTATCCATCAATAAGTGATTAACTGTCAATTAATGATTATCACATGAAATAATAATCCTATTTCAAAGTTAAATCAATAATTTATTAAAATTGATTAGTGATTGACTTTTTGTAATTAATTGATTTAGAATTATTATTAAAAAAAATCCAGATTTTTTCCAAAATATATCGTAAAATGTTAACTATTTGGGTTTTGTACTAATGAAGTCAAAGGTCTCATTCTAAAAGTATTACTTCTATTTTTCTTTTCTTTTTTTGAAGTAAAAAGTATTACTTCTCACTACAATAAATTTGGGTTTTAATGACAGACAAAAACCGTCATCGTAATAATACGATGACACTTTTGTAAGTGTCATAACTGTGAGTGTCATCTTAACTTACGATGACGCATTTACAATGTCATTTTTTACATGTCGTCTTATATGTGTCATTATATAACGAATATTCATATTTTTTTTACCACTAGTCATCATAAGTTACAATGACACTGCGCAATAATGTCATTTTTATAATTTCTCATTATTTTAGTCATAACCTGCAATAATTGAATATCTACAATCTAGTCATCACATCCATCACATTCCAGAGAAATTAAACCATGAAATATACTTAAACCTTCAACATTTCAAACTCTATTTCTATAATTTCAACAAAAAAAAGTTTGGTGTTTCTTTATAAAAGAACACAAACTACAATTCACATCTTAAAACTTATACGAAACGTCATCCTTACAAAATAATAATAGCTATGCATATTCAAAAAGTACGAATGAAATTTAATCATAAATGTTTGTTGCCATTTTGAGTTAGGCATGTGTTCACAAAATATATATTAAGCTTATCAAAATAAAATCAATCATGTTTGTTGCCCGTGTCTTAAATGAATTTTTAACAAACTCAGCTCATTCTACTCAAAGCTCGTCAAGTTGTGCTTAGGTATATGGATTCTTCTAAGTAATCTGCATAAAAATATTAGCACATACAAGGTTAGTACAAAATAATCATATACATTAAAAATGAAAGGTAAGTAAACTATAAAAGTCATACATACAAGGTTAGTAATGGGAACATCATGGTTGTGCATAATTTCTCTAAAAAAATTAGGCACGTAATAGCTACACTCCACATTTCCTGGTTGGCATGGACACTATACATATAAAAAAATGAAAAAAAAAATATAACTTAGAAAAGTTTAGTAAAAAAAGAACAAAAAGTTTACTAAGTGTATGTTTGAGAAAACTTTTGAAAGCGTTTAAATTAGTTTTTGAATAAAATGAATGTTTTAATAACTGTTAAAAAACAATTTTAAAAACTATCCCAAACCTACAAGAGTCTTTATATTCTGGGTCTGTCACTTTAATCAATGAAATGAATGCTTATTTTCTAGAGTAAAATGCAAATAAGCTTCTTATAGTTTTCGTTAAATGTATGAACACTCCCTGTGGTTTGAAAATGGCAAATCATATCTCTGAGGTTCCAAATTATTTCAATAAGAAGACCCCTCCCCTTCAACACCATTAATTTTCTTTTAGCCATAATTTTTTTGTTTAATTCCGATTTGAATGATTCAAGATGTTTTGGAATCTAAATTTCAGGCTCTAAGTTATGGTAAGTTTAAAACTTCAAAATTGTTTATAAATAAAATAGTTTATTATCATCAAAATATTAGGTATGATTTATACCATTAACAATTTTGGTTACTGATGATTTACAAGTTTTGAACTGACCATAACTTAGATCCCGAAATGAGGATTTCAAAACATCTTGAATCATCCAAAATTAAGTTCAAACGAATAAGTTATGACTAAAAGAAAATTATAACGTTGTAAGAAAGGGATCTCATTGAGATAATTTAGAATTACAGGGTTTTGATTTGACATTTTTAAATCACATGAGAAGTGCATGCATTTAACAAAAATCTGGTGAGTCTTATTTGCATTATATCCAATTTTCTAATTACTTTCTTCATTGTTAAAATTTAAATTAAACGTAGGGCTTTGGCTAACTTTGCTTCCCTCTCCGCTTCGTGTCACATCCCTCAGATTTGGACAACATCCGTCCAGATCAAGACATTAAATAAGTTGTCTTGTCTTCAACCCAAAAAAACAATTATCTAAATTTTTTGTCAAAAGATTCTAAAAGTCCAACTAAAAAAGATTAACACAAAACAGCCGATATTTAACATTAAAACTGTGTTTTCATTTTAAAAAAAAAAAGATATGGTTTAAACCGCCTTTAGACAGGTTGTTGTTGGTGTGAGGAATTTACGAGGAGGAAATGTGGTAGAATCTGAAGGATATTAGGGTTTTTGATTAGACGTAATAACACTTTTTTTTTTCGGACTTCGGAGCCCAACAACGTTAACCACACCACACATCGTTTTCTCTTTGGGATTCGCAACCAAATCAGCTATCACACTATGGCTTAAAGGCAAGGCTGTGTTTCTTTCACATATTTTTATAAATTATCTTTAATATTCTCATCCTCTAAATTTACTTAGAATATATTATTTAAGAATATAATTAAATTAAAATAATTCAGCAAAACTATTTTTTTTTTGTTAGAAATATCATTAGATTAAAACAATTAAACAAAACTAAAAAAAAGAGTTAAATATGTAATTACAAATAAGAGAATTACATAAAAAAAAAGATCAACATTCAAAACCATCTAAGAAAGACAAATAGAAGAATATTTGGATCTTCACTTAGTGAGTATTAGTTTGATTCACCGTCGTAAATCTTGTAACTTTCCTATTCGATAAAACACTAGTGGACTTATATATTTATTAAAAAAAATTCATATATTTATTACCATTAATATAATTATTTTATAGAAAAGTGGCACTTAAGATGATGAGTACAAATTAAGTGAGTACCCAAATATTGTTCATATTTATATATTGTTTTTAAAAAAATAGCATTGTATTGTATTGTACCCTCTAACATATGGCTATCTACTATAAGTCCAGGAACTGAGAGACTCGAATCTTGGCTTCGGGTTGTTACTTCCTAAACTATTTAATCTCAAAATATGAGGCAATTAACTTATAAAAAGGGAAGGAGAAATGGAAAGGAAAGGAAAGAAGATGGAAAGTTAGAAGTAAGTAATAATGAATGGAGCCCACTTCTGGAAGCACGGGTGGGGGTGGGTTTCGATCAAAGCAAAAAGCATAACAAAGACATTACCATATTCATTTTGGGTAAATCCGAGTGTTACCTTTTCACCAATTTAGGTCCCATCTTTCCATTTCCGGCATTCTCTTCTCTTTCTCTTTTCTCAATCTTCTCTTCTCCCATATCCCACAAAGAAAAGAAACAATCAAATTTCAACAAAAACAGAGAGAAGAAAATAAAAAAAAAATTAATCTTTCATGGCTCGAGGGAAGATCCAGATCAGAAGGATTGAAAACCCTACAAACAGACAGGTTACTTATTCAAAGCGACGAAATGGTTTGTTCAAGAAAGCTAATGAACTCACTGTTCTTTGTGATGCTAAGGTTTCCATCATCATGTTTTCCAGTACTGGAAAACTCCATGAATTCATCAGCCCCGCCACCTCGTATGCTTCCATAATCCTTAAAAACCCTACCTTTCTTTCTTCTTTTACCCTCATTTTTTTTTTTTTAATTTCTTTCGTTTTAGGACTAAGGAGATCTTCGATCACTACCAGAAAACTTTAGGAGTTGATCTATGGATCCCTCACTATGAGGTGAGGTCTTTCATTTTATTTATTTATTTTTATGTTTATATACTGATAAATCTGTATTCATAGAGAATGCAAGAGAATCTGAAGAAACTGAAAGATGTAAACAGAAATCTTCGGAGACAGATAAGGTATATCATGAGAGTTTGACGATTTTTCTTGATTTGTTTTTTTTTTTTTAATGTTTAAATCAATGATGTTTTTTTTTTTTTTTTTTTAATGAAAAGGCAAAGGATGGGAGAATGTATGAACGATCTGGGGTTTGAGGAACTGCGATGTCTTGAGCAAGATATGGATAATGCTGTCAGGATTATCCGTGAACGCAAGGTGTTACATCCATTTTTATTTGTTCTTTTCATCATTGATTTTTTTTTTTTTGTTTAATTTCATTCTGTGATTTACTATTGTTGTGTTTTTTAATCTATAGTTTAATTGATATTCAATTTAATCTTATTAGAATGTTGATTTACTAACTTGGTTCTTCTATATATACGTATCTATTCAATTAAACTATTGGAACTTTTAATAATGAACTATTATACAAATCAGACAGTAATTTGTATTTATAGTTTATAGTGTGTTTTGAAATGCTTGTTAAAGTCTTTTTTTTTTTTTAATTTACTAATTTTTTTCCTTTTAACATTTTTAGAAAAATTGTGTTTTAATATCTTGAAAGTCATTCTGACTACTTAAAAACATGTTTTAAATCCTTTATATTATTTAGCAACATATCATTTAATTTTTTTTTATAATTTTAAGAATTTCAGAAGCACTTGGGTTTTTTCAAAGTGGTTATTATGGAAGTACTTTTATTATTATTTTTCTTTTAAGTTTTACTCGTATAGTTTTCCCCGTTGGGAATAACTTTTAGGTGGGCTTAAAATGTTATTAGGCTAAAAAAAGCTAGGAATTTTTGCCCTAAAATACTTTTAGACGCTCTTAAACGTTATTCCAAATGGTATAAGTGTTCCATCTAAAACACTACTCCCAAGAAAAAATAATTAATAGTGCTCAAAGAAAGCTTTAAATAGTGTTTTTGAATAAGATACTTCTCTTAATAACACTTTGAACTCAAAAATGACTAAGTGCTTCTTTTACAAAATACTTTTTGATATTAAACAAAGCACCATAAATTTTTTAAAGTATTTATTGTTAGTAAAAAACACTGGCTTCCTCCAAAAGTACTAAAAACAAACACATGATCTGTAAGTGTAAACCGTAAACCATAGTTAAATATAAAGTGGTTTAAGAATATATTACATTGACATGAGTAACCTCAATGGACATGGTGATCTATTGTATTGTATCCTAGTAAACCATAATCATTTGATTGTGGTCTATATCAAATTTCTTGTAAGCGAGTTGAAAAACTACTCTCAAAACAACCAACATGAGTTGGCCTAATGACTTTCCAACCTTGAATTCATGGGTTCAAAATCATATTAGCCACACATCTAAGATATTATTCTACGAGTTTATCGACATCAAGTGTTGTAGGGTCTTAGTTAATAAACTGACTTGGTTTTTATTTTTGAATTGTGTTCATTAGTTAATAAACTAATCGAAAAATACAATGCCTATGATGATTCTGAATCTCCAATGTCTTAGCAATACAATAACTTGCTCTATCCTATCACAGTTATTTAGAAGTCAATCATGTTATTTTAGAGTAGAGTTAAGAAAAGAAAGAAAGGTAGTAACTTTATGGTTTGCAAATCTTTGCATATATTTCTGATAAATTATATTTGTATAACATAGATTGACAAATTCAATTTTGAATCTTTGATTTAACAGTATCGGGTGATATCAAATCAGATTGAAACGCACAAGAAAAAGGTAATTCTGGTCATGTTTGTTTTAATCAACAAAGATTCACACCCATGTATTTATTACTTAGATTTGCAAGTTTTGATGTCAAAATTATTTCCCACAAGGTGAGTTTCATCATATAAAAGTAAGAATGTAAATTGTCGGTTTTCTTCGCGACATTCTTCCGGTATAATCAATAGCTTATTGACACCAAATTCTTCTCCTATTTCTGGTCTAAATGCAGTTAAAGAGTGTTGGAGAAATACACAAGAGTCTTCTTCAGGAGTTTGTACGTATTAATTAATGTAGTTTTTTATTTTTTGAAATTTACAAGTTAAGGAAGAGATTTTGATGGGTGAGAAACATCCACTTTTTGATTTTAGGATATTGCAACAGAGGAAGATCCACATTATGGGTTGGTAGAGAATGGAGGAGGAGATTATGATTCTATAATGGGGTTCTCAAATGGATGTCCACGCTTGTTTTCACTGCGCCTGCAACCGAACCAACCGAGTATTCATCACGGTCACGGACCACCTTCAGATCTCACTACCTATCCTTTGCTTGATTAAATCAACTCTTTCTCATTGTTAGATTGAGAAGATATCATGTCAAGAAAATGGAGATTTCATATGCCAGAAGCTAGCTCTGCTTTTATTTTTTTATTTTTCAGACTTTTGACTGACAAAATTGGTATAATTTTCCTTATATGATTTGTTGAATGATCTATACATTTTTAATATGACTAGCTTATCTACCACACCCACAAAAACATGTTTTTTTTTCCTTTTTTTCTTGATTCACTTTTGAAGGGGGTTGACCTATGTTCATTGGAGGATATCAATTCATCTAAAATAGGTCCTCTTAAAAAGTTTCTGACGAATGATGAAGGGACAGGTTGAAATGGAGAACACATCCTAGAGAGGAAGAGCATGGTGGTCCTTTTAGGTTGTTTGTTTGAAGGTTTTGGAATGAGATTTGAATGTGAGAACGGGTTTGTGATATCATTCCCATGTTTGTTTCACTCTCTTTTTTACTTGGGTTTGGCATCACATTCCCAAGTTATTATTAGATTTGACATTTTTATTCCAACACACTCACATTATTTCCACTATTCATTCTCATACAATCCAAACACATTCTTCACAAACTCAAGCATCACAAATCCACACTTTTCTTTCCCAGGCATCACAAACCCAGACATCCTTTCCCAAACCCCAACCAAACACCCCCTTTTGAGGAAAGTTTTGAACATTGGTTTTAGTTTTTTAAATTTGATCACGTTTTTTAAAATGCGTTTAAAAGTAGATTATGATACAAATAACTTATAAATACATAGTCACTAATCAATTTATTAGTTCGATTTTTTTTTGTGGTGGTTCACTTGAGAGGAGAGGTTTTTATATGGGTAAAATTCAAACAACCAATTTTATAGTTACAAATGGTCATTTTTTACCACTTTATTTTACATGTTATCATGGTGAGTTCAATTCTTAACTTTTTTTTTCTTTTTATATATATACTTTTTAAAAGAAACAAAATTATAAATCAGATTTTTATCAAATAGGTTAATAAGTTAACTGTTTATTTAATTTTATTAATCATAATTTATGTATTATTTATGTCAATTGAAGCGCTTTTTAATCTTCTTGACTGAGTTGTTCTAGCCCTTTTTTTATTATTTTCGCTCACAAATGAAAAATTCCGTTTCTTGTAGAAGAGAAATTTCATCAGACAGACATTTCATAAATTGATAATTTTTAAAATATTAAAAGTTTTGAAAATTTTAAAAAATGATAGTTTACTTGTATTTAAGGGTTAGGTTTCACATTTGTTTTTGGGAGGAAGGAAAAAATGTTATTCTTAAAAATATTTATAACTTTTATTACTTTTTTAAAATATCAATTCATAAAATATCATTTTTGAATAAATCTAAAAAATCATAATTTATGTACAATGATTTACAAATATATGAAAAAACTGACAACAACCAAGCATGTTTTCTTCATACTTTCCTGGGAAAAAACATCATTTTATATATACTAAGACTTTATTTAAGCACGTGCTTTACACTTGTATTTTTATTTCCCACCCAATTGATCTATCCTATTTATCTATAATCTCTACTACTTTTAAAAGACAGAAAAATGGAGAAACTTTACATTCCCACTCTACCCTCTATTTTTTTAAATATTCCCATTTGATCCTCTCTTTAATTTCCTTTCCCATTTCCGAAAATAATATTACCATTTTCCCATCATTTCCTTTAATTTTCTTTCACATTTCCCAAATCGAAATAATAAAATGAAAACTCATTTAATACGTATACACAATTTCATAGAAGTAGATACGTTTCTTCTTAATACAAGGAATTTGTATCGGTTTCACATAATTATTGTTTCGATTTCCACAATTATCTCAGACCACCCACTACAAGAAAAACTGTTTTTGGAGTCCCGGCTGTAGCGACGAAATTCGCCTCTAAATGTATTTAGCAACGAATTTAGCGACGAAAAATTCGATCGCCAAAAAGGGCGTCGCTTGAGAAAAATAGCGATACATTTCGTTGCTAATAGCGACTAAAAAAAATGGGACGCTAAAATATGTTGACTAATTTAGCGACGAAATTGATCACTGAAAATAAGGATTAAAAGGCTTATTTTAGAGACACATTTCGTCGCATGTGTCTCTATATTTAGAAGCGAATTGCATCTCTAAAATAGAGACACATTAGTTATCTATTAAAGTCAACCAATTGACTTTAGCGACGAATTTCATCTCTAAAATAGAGATGCATTAGTTCTCTAATAAAGTCAATTAGTTGACTTTAGCGACGAATTTCATCTCTAAAGTAGTTATGGAAAAAAAATTAATTAAATACATAGAGACACATTTCGTCGCTAAATTTTCCGATTTTTAAAAAAAAAAAAAATTAATAATTAATTCTAAATAAAATTAATTATTAAAATTTAATTTTTTTTAAAAACGAATAAAAGATAATAGTAATGAATAAAAATATAAAACATCCACACAAATATTGTTTATAAAAAAAAAAGTATTCCAAAACAATTCTGAATCAAATGTTTAGAGAAAAATTTAAGGAGGGCTCGTATGACTGGAATCAGGATGCCTAGAAGTAGACCCGGAACCGGCATCCGCATTCATGTTCATCCATAACTGCACACATTCTTCAAAAGCAACCTGCCGAGCATGAAGTTCATTGTCGCATGTTTGACTGCGGATCTCATTGGCTTCCATCTATAGGCGCAAGGATTCGTTCTCTCGCCTCAAAGCCTCCGACTCAGCACGTGAAGAACTCGTAGCACGCGGTGGTCGGCATAAAGCTCCCCTCCCGTAGCGCCAAGACCAGGGGACCGAACCATCGAACGAACACCACCGATTGCAAGAAGGAAAGCATCGCGATGGTTTTCCTGAGTAGGCTGGGACTCTGGAGTGGGCAATAAGGAAGTGAGCTTATCTTTTACTTTTCCCTACAAAAAGAAGGGAACAAAAATATTTGTGAGTAAATAAAAATATATATATTATTAATAAATAAATTAGAATTCACAAAAAAAATAAACTAACATGTAATTCTCACGCCCGATCATCTACATAAGTGACCCCATCGTGACCCTTCGTATGCAGATGGAGAAACAACTCAACCGTGGCTACCTCACTTCCATCCTCAGTCTGTGAAAATGAGAAAGAAAAAAATAAAATATCATGAAAACATTAAATTAATTAAAAACATTAAATATATAAACGAAATACTACATGTACTTACCATGATCTCGTAGTACTCGTCATGGCTGCGAGCCCCACCGGTGTGCATAGCCGGGTTCGCCAGTCGATTGGCTGAATTGATTTGAGAGATGCGCAACTCCTCGGGAGTCTGACTATCCGCTAACAGCTTTAGACGAGCCTCTTCAGTCATCCACAATAGTTTTTCAGCTGGTTTATTCTTCGCCTTACTGATGGTGTCTCTATAACGTTTCCCCGCCATTTTGTCCCATGGTTTGTATATGATATAATCAGTGAGATCGGCGGGGATCGTAAAGTGTTTCTGAAAAGAAAACAAAAGTATAAATTTGTTAGAATTTTAAAACACTATAAAAAAATAAAGTTACATAAATTTATATAATTTACCTTCCATGTCTCAAACCAACGTAGTTTGGTGGGAGCAGAAATGTCCTTCCATTTTCCAAACTCGGGGCTCTTCTTGTAAACATCGATGAAAATTCGAGAAACCCTACCCGATGGATGCAATCTATAAAAAATACACAAAAACATATATAAGTTAAAAAATAATTAATGTATAAAAAATTATTAATTAAAAAAAATAAAAATAAAAAGAAAGTGCACTCACTTCTTTTTCGACATCCTCAAGACGACCCCTGTGATAGGCAACTGCTCGATGGCAGGGGTGTCAGCCGATGCCGCTGATGTGGTCGGGACAAGTGGGGTAGGTGTGATGGCCACATGTGTATCCCCTAGTGCAGCTGCACTATCAGATGTGGCAGGAGTATCGAACTCCTGAGAACGGGGTGCATGTCTCCTCGATGTAGACATCTACGATAACATTAACATACAAATTAAAATAAATAAATAACAAACCTTAAATTAAAAAAAAGTAACATACTATTGAATTAAAAATTTAAAAAAAAACATACAAATTACTTAATTATTTAACATTACACTATTTTACCAATTCAATTAAACTAATAACATACAAATTAATCAATTAATTAAACATATATATTTACATACGTTTTTTAACTAAATACACTAAAAACATAACAATTAACCCTAATTTTTACAAATTAAGAATTAACATATATAAAATAAACACATTACTTAATTGCTTAAACATTAATTTAATTAAATCCATATATGAACAATAAACATACTAATAAACATACTAATAGACAAATGAATATACTAATTAACAATAACATACAATTCAATTAAACTAATTTGACCAATTCAATTACATCAATTAACAATATTAAACTAATTTTACCAATTCAATTAAATCAATTAACAATATTACACTAATTTTACCAATTCAATTAAATCAATTAACAATATTACACTAATTTTACCAATTAAATTAAACTAATTAATATTAATAAAAACATTAAACTCATTAATTTTACAAAATAACATACAAATTAATTAATTAACATACAAATTAGTAAATTAATTAAACATATAAAATTACATACTTTTTTTTTTATCTAAATACATTAAAAACATACCAATTAACACTAATTTCTACAAATTGACAATAAACATACTAATAAATTTGAAATCAATAAATAACATACTTAATTAATTAACATTAAACTAATAAACCCAATCTTTTAACAATTAACATACTAATGAAATTAAACAAACTAACATGTTATTTAATTATAATTTTACCAATTAACATTAACAATAAACTAAGTAAACTAATTTTACCAATTAAATTAAACTAATTGACATTAACAATAACACTAAAGTACTTAATTTTACCAATTAACAGAAACCAATTAACAATAACATTAAACTAAGTAAACTAATTAAAGTAATAAAACTAATTAACAATAAAATTACATATATACATTAACAATTAACATTAAGATTAACATTAAACATTAACAATTAATTAACAATTAACTGAGAAATTGAGAGAAACTGAGAGAAATCACCGTTGATCGAAGCTTTGACGGGGCAGTGGAGGCAGTGAGGGAGGACGGCCACGAGGTCGTGGTGACGTTCGGGGGAGGGAGGAGGGGGAAGGGGGAAAGTTCGGGGAGGGAGGCAGGGGGGAGGGGAAGGTTCGGGGAGGGGAGGCGTGGTGGCCGGTAGGGTTTTGGGAGAGAGGGAGGGAGGCAGGGGAAGGGGGAAGGTTCGGGGAGGGAGGCGATGGGGGGGCGGCGTGGTGGGAGGGAGAGCGTTCGGGGAGGGAGGCGGTGGGGGGAGGGAGGCGTGGTGGCTGGGTAGGGTTTTGGGAGAAGGGGAGGGAGGGAGAGATACGGGGGAAGAAAGAATGAAATGAGAAAGAAAAAGTGAAGAGTTCTTTTTATTTTATTTTAGCGACGAAATATGTCGCTAAAGGAAAAGAATGGACGCCAGCTAGGCACGGATTTTAATAACACGCGTCATTAATTTTTAATTAGCGACTAAATACGTCGCTAAAAAAATTGAATTTTCGCCTAAATTTTCATTTTTAGCGACGGAAAACGTCGCTCAAATTAATGAATTTTTTTAAAAAACGCGCCTTTATATTTAGATTAGCGACGAAATTCGTCTCTATATTTTAAAAAATTCGTTCAAACTTATGATATTTCAAATAGAGACACATTTCGTCCCTATTCGGGAAACTACAAGTTAACCCATTAGCAACGAACTTTATCGCTAGTTGTTGAATATTCTAGAATGTGAAAATCCCTTTAGCGACGAAATGTGTCTCTATTTGTTGAATATGCTAGAATTTGAAGTCATTTTAGCGACGAAATTCGTCTCTATTTTCTGGACATTATATAATTCTTCTTCCAATTAGCGATGTATTTTGTCACTATGTTCATAGTTAGAGACGAAATACATCGCTATTATATATGATTTTTTTTTTTGAAAATTTGTTTTCTGAATCGTGAATAAAAAGGGTTTTTTAAGCTTCTGTTGTAATGAATCAGTTGGTTTAGTGTGGTTCTCTATTGTAATCAGTTGGTTTAGTGCGGTTCTCTAACTAATGTAGGAACTTTTATCTTTTTGGATCAGAATTTACTGGTGAGGTACTAGATATGGCAGTGATTCTTAAGGTTTCGAAGCCTCGTGCAATGAAGGATATTGGAATCGGTGAAGACAGGACGGAGCCAGTCTTGAAGAAACTTATAAAATTGTACGAAAAGAATTGGAATCTTATTGAAGAAGAGAACTATAGAGTTCTAGCAGATGCTATCTTTGACGAGGATGACAATAAGGTGCACTCTTTCACTACCAAACTCATTCAATTGTTTTTTCTTTTCTTTTTTCTCTTTTTACTATAATATATTTTTATACATATGTAAACAATATCATCTTTCAGGCTGTAGATGACGAGAAGAAGGTTAAGAATCCTCGTGTATGTAACTTGATTATCTTGCTTTTTGTGGAGGTCTTTACGCCCTTTGAAAAGGTTGCGCTTAAGAGGCCAAGAAGCTCAAGTGTCACATTTTCAAAATAGCACCGTCTCTGGCTCGGATGAGACACCTTTAATAATGAACTTGGAGGAGGATGGGTTTCCCGAAACTCGTCCTTTAAAAAAGTTGCAGTTATGTGCACCTAAGAGATCTGAAAATGATCCAAGTTCTTCTCATAATGCAGACAAAGGAAAGGAATCTGTATCACCAAATATGGTAGCAAGAGTGAAAAAATCTAACATGGAGAAGCCATCCACTGCTTTACGCATTAAGGAACCAACAGTTGTGTCGGGTGTTAAAAATCACAAAGTGAGGGCATTCAGGGCTCCTACATTGATTGTACTAGATGAGCCATTTATAGATGATATAAGTACAACTGTCTTGCCTCCATATGAGTTGCCTGCCATTAATACAGGCTCACTGCCTAAAGATGAGCCATTTTCTAATAAAACATGATTAAAACCAATTTGTCTTATCTTAGTTGTAATTTTTTTTTATGTAATTAAATTTTGTTCAATTAGCATGTCATTTTTTTTTATTTCATTAATTTGACCGTAGTTTAATTTACACATTTTGTTATTTTTTTAACTTAATTATCATGCCATATTTTTTTTACTGTAACACAGAATTCATAATTACATTGATTTTGTTAATTAGTTAGTTTGTAATTTAATTGATGATTATTATATTTAGGTCAAATTAATCAACATGTCATAAACATACAAATTTTTATTCTAATGGATTTAAAATATTTTTTTAACATGATTGACATTTGGTAAAAATTTTGATTTATTATTTTGATTTTATTATTTTGAATAGGTTAATAGATAAGGATCGAAATTGAAATTTAACAAAATAATAAATAAAGATTGAAATTAAAGTTGAAATTGAACAAAATAACATAGTTAGAGACGAAATACATCGCTATTATATATGATTTTTTTTTTCATTTCTTTTGGTTCCCTTACAAGTTTAACAATTTAAACATCATCATCAAATTCATCGGTGTTGGATCTAGAGTCGTTGTCCTCGATATCTTGTTCTTCCTCCTCGAAGGTTTTGGAGATTGATCATCAATGAAAGGGAGATCAATATATAAACCGTCCAGGATCAAACAATGTTTCATTACGTCATTTAACTGGTCGAGCGGTTTGAGTTTATTCCTTCGTCTATTTCACGACTCTGCACCTCCTCTTCTTGGAAAGCTACAAAATCCTCGTTGTCTTTATCTGGAAGACTTTCGTCAATGTGACACGGCCGCACTTTGCAAACAACTAACCAATCATTGAATTGTCTAGAAGACGGATAAGGTAAAAAATACGTTTGAATCGCTTGTTGTGCCAACACAAATCGATCATTTGTGCGTATTTCCTTTTTCTTATTCACCTCTAAAATATGCAAGTGTGGTATTTTTCGCATTCCACCTCGTCGAATTGTCTCAAACCACGTACAGTTAAATAGTATCGTACGCTTTACACTCCCTCCTGCATAATCAAGCTTAATAATTTCATCAATAACTCCAAAGAAATCTTCTTCACTGTTACCAAACACTTGACCCTTGATGCATACGCCGCTGCTATCTGTTGATCTATTTTGTGAATGAGATTTTGTTTGAAATTTGTAGCCCTTCCCTAAATAACCAGAGTAAGAGTTGGCAATTCTAGCAGGTCCTTTTGCCAACATTACAATGTGATTGTTTGTAACTGGTGTCGTTGGCGAATCAACCTGCACGACTATTAAATTTGGTTGAAGAATAACATAATTGTAGTTAAGATGAACAAATATAACATGTAATCATACTCACGTAAGCATAGAACCATGAACGGAAGTCTCTGTCAATTATAATCCCCTCCCCGGTTGCGTTCAGTCCAGGATTTCTCGATCGTACGAAAAACTCAACAAATAACCTATTATTGAAAATTATATATTATAAACTTGAAAAGGAAGTAATATAACTCTAAACCATATTATTTTAGTTCTTGCTTACTCGATATAAGGTTCCACCTCCGGACAATTACACAACACATACGTTTGTGCGATGTGATACTCTTCCTCGTTTAGGGGTCTCCGCACGGGTTTTCCAATAGTTCTGCCTAATACTGTAAAAATAGACAAATCAGTTGGATCGACTCCAGAAGGAAGTGAATCTTGAACAAAATTCCGCTTCACTGTTCTGTATTTTTCTGCATTTCTCTGATCAAAGTAATATGAACAGAACGTGGTCGTCTCATGTATTTGGTATGCATTGCATATAGATCCTTCCACTCTAGCCTTGTTTCCTACACTTGTTTTTAGCCTACGTAAATACCTAAGATAAAAAGCAAACAGCTGAAACCAGTAATTTATATACGAGTCGCTAATAAAAATAGTGAAATTATTTACCTCTCAAAAGGATACATCCATCGATATTGAACTGGGCCTCCTAGAGACGCCTCGTACGGTAGATGCTCCATCGAGTCGAAAAATGATGGTGGAAACATTCTTTCTAACTTGCAAATGATGACAACAATCTCACTGCTCAATGACTCCACGGTGGTCTGTGTCAGTTCTGCAGATGTTAACTCCCTGAAGAAAACGCTTAACTGTGCCAACGGTTCCCAATGTTTCTGCTCAAGAAATGGTCTGAATGCAGATGGCATGAGTTGTTGCATAAATACGTGACAATCATGACTCTTCATCCCAAACACAGTATGACTATGCACATCAATGCACCTGCTCAGATTCGAAACGTATCCGTCTGGAAATTTAATCGATCTCATCCACTCAAACAATGTTTTCTTCTGATCCGCTGTTAGCATGTACTTTGCCTTCGCGTATTTTTTTCCAGTTTCGTCTGGCTCTAATTCAGGTCGATGACAGATTTCTCGAATGTCGTAACGTGATCTCAGATTGTCTTTCGTTTTGTTTGGTATATTTAGAACTGTGTTGAAGACATTGTCGAAAACGTTCTTTTCGATATGCATGACATCTAAATTATGCCTGATCATTAAATCTCCCCAATACGGTAGCTCCCAAAAAATACTCCTTTTTTTCCATCCTGTATTTTTCCCAGCTGCCTTATTCCAAGCCTCACCCCCAATCTCTGTAACCATTCGCATGTCAAGCGCATCTAACTGTTGCAATACTTGGTATCTATTGATAACTTCAGGCGGGCCTTGATTTCTTGCAGTACGCCCTTTATACCAGTCAGTTTTGTTCGATCGAAATGAATGATTGAGAGGTAAGAACCTTCTATGACAGTCAAACCAACATGTTTTTCGACCATGCACAAACAAGAATGCACCGGTATCGTCCATGCAATGAGGGCATGCAAACTTCCCCGAATTGCTCCACCCTAACAAATTTAGTTAGGGTAGTATACATTCGTTACGTTAGGCGTAAACCATAAATTTTAATCTAATATAAAATAGTGAAAAATTATAAAATAACGAATGAAGTAATTGAAATACAAATTATTTTACGAACGTACCTGATAACATAGAATATGCCGGGAAGTCACTTATCGTCCAAATAACTACTGCTCGCATCAAGAAATTCTATTTTTGTGAAATATCGTACGTCATAACTCCTTCGTTCCATAAACTACAGAGCTCAGCAATTAATGGCTGAAGGTAAACATCAAGCTTCTGCTTTGGACTTTTTGGGCCAGGTACAATTACCGTTAAGAAAATCACAGGATCTTTCATGCACATCGATGGAGGCAAGTTATACGACGTCAACATAATTGGCCATGATGAATATTGAGCTCCCGATGCCCCGAAGGGGTTGAACCCGTCAGTACATAAACCCAATCTAACGTTTCTAATTTCTCGAGCAAATTCAGGATGACAACAATTTAAATGCTTCCACGCCTCTGCTTCGGAAGGATGTCTCATTACTCCATCATCTTGAGAGTGCTCGTGATGCCACCTCATGTGCGAAGCAGTGACTTCTGACGCGTACAGTCGTTGGAGACGTTGTGTGATCGGTAAGTAAAACATGCGAGTATGCGGAATAAGACTTTTTTTACCTTGTTTGTATCTCGAATGATTGCACATTTTACACATATGAAGACTTGCATCATCACCCCAATATATCATACATCCGTTTGGGCAACAATCAATCTTCTCCACAGGTAAACCAAGACCCTCCACTAATTTTTTAGTATCATACAAACTGTGCGGCAATGTGTTATTTGCAGGAGGACACCGATAAAACCATTGTGAAATCGAGTTAAAACCTCTTTCTGGGATATGAAACTCTGCCTTGATATTCAATAGTTCGGTCGCAGCAGCGAGTTGCGTTACATTACATCCTGGGTACAACGGCCTACTCGCTGATTCTATCATGTGAAACATTCTTTGCGCATCTGGATTTAAATCTTCGTTTACTAAATTATGAGGATCATCTCCGTGATAACCGCATCCATCAACTACCGTTTGTTCTAATTGCCCGTACTGATGTTCAACATTTTCAGAATTATCATTCACATTCGAATAGAACTGTGAGCTGCTTCCTTCATTTCGACATGACTCGCCCCTCGCTGCATCGTACATTTCTGTAGATTCTCCCTGATACACCCACTGATAATAATTATCAACGAAACCACGAGTATACAAGTGTAACTTCACATCATCTTTCGGCAACAACTTCTTATTTCTACACTTTTTGTATGGACATCGTATCTTCTGTCCGTTGTTATAAAAAATAATCGTGGATTCACAGAATTCAACAAACTGTTCGACCCCAGCTACAAAATCGTCGTTGAGAAACCCTCCAATCAAACGAACGTACATCCACTCACGCATTTTCTCTCTCTCGGGAAGAAGTTTTAATGTAACTTGATTTCATTTAAAGTGATTCTGCATGTCTATTTATAATTTTTCTGCTGCTCTTTTAGTGACCAAATGTGTCTCTAATATAGCGGGAAATATTCATGCTAGAAAATATTGGGGGGGAAATTTCCCGCCCAAATTTAGTGATGAAATTTGTCTCTAATGAAAGCTAATTAGCGACGAAATGTGTCCCTATAATAATAATAAAAAATCATGTAAAATAGAGACATATTTTGTCGCTAATATAGGGACAAATTGTGTCTCTATTATAAGGAATATGATAATTAGCGACGAAATGTGTCTCTAATATAGCGGGAAATATTCGCGCCAGAAAAAATTGGGGGGAAAATTTCCCGCCCAACTTTAGCGACGAAATGTGTCTCTAAAATTAAAATTAAAACATGTAATTTCAGAGGCGTAATTTGTCGCTAATATAGGTACAAATTTGAAGGAAGAATTAGCGACGAAATGTGTCTCTAAAATCAATATGAAAACATGTAAAAACAGAGACACATTTCGTCGCTAATATAAGGACAAAATAAGCTAAATAGTGACGCAATGTGTCTCTAAAATTAAAAAAAGCATGTAAAAACAGAGACACATTTCGTCGCTAATATAAGGACAAAATGAGCTAAATAGCGACGAAATATGTCTCTAAAATTAAAAAAAATCATGTAAAAACATAGACACATTTCGTCGCTAATATAAGGACAAAATGAGCTAAATAGCTACGAAATATGTCTCTAAAATTAAAAAAAAAAATCATGTAAAAACAGAGACACATTTCGTCCCTAATATAAGGACAAAATGAGCTAAATAGCGACGAAATATGTCTCTAAAATGAAAAAAAATCATGTAAAAACAGAGACACATTTCGTCGCTATTATAGGGACCAAATTCGTCGCTAAAAGTCAAACGTGCAATTAGCGATAAAGTTCGTCGCTAAATAGCGTCACACCCTTTTTGTCGCTAAATTTAGGTCGTTATTTCCAATTTTTCTTGTAGTGACCCTAGGAAAATTGGTATAAAGTTAGAAAATTGAGAGGAGGTTTAGAATGAGATGAAGAGCATTTGAGAGGGAATTGGTTGCCGATTTCAACGCAATAGATGAGAAGGAGAGAGGTTGTCACAAGACTGTCAAAAATAAGATCACGAAAGCCGTGATGGAGCTGGGAAAGGTGGGGGTCGAGTGTTGGTGTAGTGTGAGATAAAGACAAGATCAAGAGGAGACTGCTCAATGAGATGACTGATTGGGACCTTAATCGGCTGCATACGTCTAGAGTATAATAAAATTTTAGGGTTTTCTTTTTTCTTTTTATAAAAAAATAAGTACATTTAGTTGTTGTGTACTGTGGGAAAGAAAGTTGGAATGTGAGATTTGGATACTTTTAATATCACCATTATTATTCTTACTTTTTTTTAATAGATTATTAGTCCTATTCTCTGCCATGGGTGGAAAATGGGGATGTGAGATTTATGGTTTTTTATTTTAACTTTAAAAATTATTCTCTCTAAATGAGAGCCATTATTTTTATCATTAATATTTAAATTATAATTATTTCTTCATGGAGTCGGGTTTGAACACTTAAAATTAAGACTCTTGGAATGTTTTGAGGTCTTTTATTTAATTGGAATAAATCCGATTAACCAATATTTTAAGCCTCTTGAGATGTCTTGGTTTTTAATTTTAATTGACGTAATTATAATTTTAACATTATGAGATGACCCTAGCCATTGTGTTGGATAAGGGCATAGAACGTGTACACTTCACTAGACATCTTGATGAACGACATATTGGAGGAGGCACCTAAGAAGTAAGAAGGCATTGAAGTTGTTGGTGCCTAAAGACTGTGTCGGGATTGGGTGGTCTATTTTGAAATCAATCTCTTTTCTCTCTTTATTCATCATCTTCATCGATATCGAATAATTAATCAATCTATTATTAAATAATGTATCGAATTAATCAATTTTTTTTTACTAATTATTTAAATTAATATAATTACTAAAATAAGTTAAAAAATATATATGATGAATCGATTGGTTTTTCAGGCTGTTGGTGGGAGTTTTTTTCAAACAACATTCGTGATCTTATTTTTAGTTTTCTGTTTGTTTTCCTTGCTGTTATGTTGTAACTAAAAAATAAATAAATCATAAAATCATATTTAATATAAAAATTTACAAATTAAACCACCTTCATTCAAATATATGATATGAAAAACTATAAGACACGTGCAACGCACGTATTGATCAACTAGTACCTCTAAAAGGGGCTTAAGGGAAGAAACTTTTGGTTTCCCTTTTTGCCCTTTTAATTTAATTTACTATTTTTTTTTATCTATATCTTTATATTTATTTTATTAAGTTTCATACCTACGTATTTTTTTAAAATTAATTGCTATCTATCCGTACATTAAATTAATTTATTAAATTGATGAGTTTTTATTTTTAAATTAAATTGCTTTATATACATTAAATTAATGTATTAAATCAATGAGTTTTTGTTGAGTTAAATGAGTGTTCATGTATTTGAGGTATCACATAAAAACGTACATACAGTGAATCCCATTTGCCAATGAGATAAGAATAAATGGTAGCAATTGTTGAGTAATAATTTTTCATTTTCACTTTATGAACCAATTGAAGAATCGAAGCAAATAAAAAACTGAAAAAAAAGGACATGGTGAAAGCTGCTTTCAACGGGTAGCACAGCATGGGAGAGGTCATCAAAATTGGCTTGGTTTTTTGAGCAATTGGAAAAAATGAAGAGGAGAAGAAGCAGAATTATTTCATTTTAATGGGAAGAATCTAGCTGCAAGAGAACATTTGATAAGCAAATGCAAAAATTGAGTTTAACCATCTCCACTCCAAGTCTTTTGCTTAGAAACTTTTCGTAATTATATTTTGAAGCCTACCCAAGTTTTTTACTTCTCCGATTCATGTAATAAAGAAGAGATCCAAAAATTATTTCTCTCTTTTGTGAATCAGAGATGGAAGGATTTTTTTTTCTTCCTATATGAAACGAAGTTAGTGTTATCTCAAAAGTTAATGATGTTAGATGTGAGAAAGTTTAGGGGTGAGCTGCGATGAGAGAGTTACTGTTTATTAACATTCTACTCATTTTCATTATGTCAAATATTGAATGGAATGTTGAGTTGTGAAGATTGACAGGAGAGGGTAACTTTGTGTGATCTAATAATAATATATTTCTACGTACTAATTGTTGAAATGTCGTCACTTTTTAAAAATTATTCAAATAGCATAATATAGTTCAATTTTATATTGAACTATTTTTTTTTCATTGCTATTTTCAATGAATTTTTGTTTTTTTTTTAGTTTAATATAATATTGAATTATAGTCTAATGAATTATTTTGTTATTTTCATTCTTATTTCCAATGATTTTTTTTCTTTTTTAGTTCAATATTATATTGAACTATAATTATGTATTTGAGTAATTTTTTAAAAGTTCTAACATTTGAGTAATTAATATGTAAAAACATGTTATTTTAGTAAGTGCCCCAATTTTTAATAGTGGGTATACATTATATTTTTTAATCATTAAGTCATTGATATATATTATGCCGCCTTTGAATGGTTAGTCACTCATTACACACGTATATTTTTTCGATGGTTTGCTATAAACTACCCATGATTCAAAAATGATAATATTCTATTAGTCATAAAACATAAATTATTTAAAATATTATAAATTAAATAAATTATTTAAAATATTATAAATATTACAAATATCACTTAAAATGTCTACTTTTTTTATTAAGTTTAACAACACGTGTAAGCTTTGACTAGTAATACCAAAAGGTTGAGACAATAAATAAACATCCATACCTAATTATTTGACAATATTTTAATGTTTTTATTTTCGTTTATACATTGTGGTATCACTGGTATGGTAAGGAATCGAACTACATACTTTAAAAAAAGAACACATATTGTTTACTACAAATTTTTTCCTGAGTTTTACTCTATTAAAAAAGAATTTAAATAAATGCTATTTATCAGTTTAATTATAAAAAGGAGGAGATAAAATATCTCTAATATAAATTTATCATTAAAAAAAAACTATTTAGAATGCTAAAAATGGCTCCCCATAATCATGTTAGACAACATAAATAGAATTGCAATTATCTCTTCCTTTTTATTCAGTTCAACGTCCAACACCAATATGAAAATTTTCAATCTTTCTGATATAACTAGTCATTTAAATACGTGCGACGCACGTGTTGATTATATTTTGTTGTGTAATTATAATTTTTAGTATTTGTATTATTTGACAATGAAAATATGAATAGCTAACATCTTTTAACATGCATTTTTAAATTTAAAAAATAGAAGCATTCAAAATGGTTACCACTGAAAAACATATAATAAAATATAAGATGATCGGAATAATATAAGGTAGATTTTACGACTTCAACTCAATATAAATTATTTAGATTTTTAAAAACTAATTTGTTTTTTTATAAATAATTCCTAATTTTTTTTTAAATCAAAAAGAAAAAATGAAAATTTAAAATAAATTGAAAAAAAATGGTTATAAACCGTTTTTAAAAAATACTCATTCAAAAATGTATATTATAAATTATTTAGATTTTAAAACACATGTTTTTTTTTTATAAATAATTCGTGCATTAATAATTTTTTAAATAAAAAAAAGAAATTTTGAATTAAATTTAAAAAAAAAAAAATTTGAAAAATAATCATTCAAATATGTTCTGACTAATTTGTTATCAATTCATATTTAATATGAAAAAAGGAAATATCAAACTCTAAGATATTTCTATTGTGAGGTAAGGGAGTCATATTAGTTGCCATTATACAATAATTTTAAAAAATTTGAAGCCAATAACTTTAATTTTTTAAACTGCGGAAATATAATAATGGAAAAAGGAAAAAAAAACTAAAGTACTCACTCTCCTTTGAATTATCCTCTGAATTAACAACAGCGGAAGCATTTAAAACAAATAACATCTAGTTCTTTTATTTAAAACCAAGTTCAACATCATTATAACCAATCGATTTTACTTCAAAACTTAAAATGTCAAAACAAAACAACTTCAAAACAAATATTTAGAAAAATTATCAAACAAAAGTATGCTCGACATACTTATTAAAACAAAACAAAACATGAATCCACATCAAAACCCAAAATAAACAAAAGAAAGGTAAATCTCGCCGGCTTGCAAATCCATGCCAACCGATCACCACCTCGAACCGCATCAGCCACCAAGCTTCTTCTTTCCTTTACCTGAAAAAAAAATGTAGTATCATGAGGCTACGCCCAATGAGTAGAAAAATGTTAAAATAAAAATCATGCCATGAGAGATTTTTCTAAGACTTTAAGTCCTTAATCGGCCTCACCGACTTCCGAAAATACTCTTTCACCCAAAGCTCTCTTAGTTAATACATTCCTCCACATTATCTCTTAATCCTCAAATTAAAAGAATAAAAACTTTCGAAACAGTTTTAAGCTATCTTTCTCATTTTAAAACTTTTCGATGTTTAATTTTCCTAATACCTCTAATCTCCTCTTTGTCCACAAACAAAGAGAGACTATGCTCAACAAAGCATTTAAAAACTGTTTTCACATTTTAAATCCTTAAGAGTTAAATATTCTTTTCCATTGTACATATGGAATGAACCTGCCCCGTTAAGTGCTATAGAGTTGTGCACAACCGTATAATCTCCCTTAACAGCAAATATTCTTCTTTAAGCAAGACCTTTTCTTAAAGCGAACCTACTACCATATTACTCGAGGTATTTAAGTAATATGATCCTACACATCACTACTATGATGTTCAAACGAGTCTAAACTCAAACTTCTTGAAAAACCCTTTTTCTAGGCCGAAAATTCATTAAATTAAATTCTAGAAAATTCCCCTTTAAACCACTCTAAAACGTCCCAAAATCACCCAATAAATCACTTATGGGTCACTTCCAACAACTCACAACGGTTTACAAGTCTAGAAGTGAAACTAGCCTAAACTAGTGTAGTTTCGCTCCTTTTTCGGACAATTTAAAACTTCTAAAAATCTAACTAAATTTCAGCGGCATAACGCCTATAATATGCCTCCCAAAACAGCACCTAAACATAAAGAAAATGATCCAAAGTTCCAGAGCACAATAAATAAGAAAGTAATTAACCACCTAGGCTAAACTTACGACTTAAGGGCACTAATCTCCAAATAAGGTATTCATGGACACAACTTAGAAACATCTTAAAACATCCAAAATATGCATAAATATTTAGTTTCAAGGCCAAAGATCACAAGGAAACAATTTATGCAAAAACCGATACCCGATAGTCTCTTAAAGCATACTTTAATTCCAAATTTTCACTTTCATAAATCCCAACTTTAATACCATTTTAAAACAGCCCCAAAACCCTCCTAACATGCATAAAATCACCCAACAAGCATGCTTAAATAATAGAGGTTTAACTATTAAAGAAAAAGAAAAATACAAACATACAAAATTTAAAGTTTAACAAATTTCTACTCACCTTGAATTGTGCTTTCAAAAACCTTACTTCTCTTTTAAAATATGAGAGAAATAATCCCCACCTTTTGAAGCTTATCTAATTTCAAGAACATCGATAAAAAAACAACCTACAACGATGAATTAGAAAAGAAAAATCGATTAGAGTCGAAAAATAATATCAAACCTGAAGGGTTTTTAGACCATAAATTTTTATACAGAACTGATCTTGCTATAAAATTAATACAAATGGAAAGATAACGCAAAAACGGTCAGAATGGACTACTTACTTGCGTAAATCGGAGTCCGGATGAGGAAGTTATGGAGGAATCAATCTGGGAGATGTCCTTTAGGCGAAAATGGGAGAAAAGGGATAAATGGGGGCTGGTTTTCGGATTAGGGAAGAAGAGGAAGAATTTAGGGTTTAATCCCGATTTCAATTAATTACGAAAATGTCACTATGCAAAAACGGTCATAACTCATTTATCGGGGCTCAGAACGACGATCCGTCAGTTGCGTTGGATCGTAATGACGAGACGATCCATGACATCTAAAAATATTAAATTAAACTTGTGGTTTTAATTTGGAGGTTTAAGAAATTACCAAAATACTCTTACTTGGTAACGGGTTGTTACAATTTGACAATGAAAATATGAATAGCTAACGTCTTTTAACTTGCATTTTTAAATTTAAAAAATAGAAGCATTCAAAATGGTTACCACTGAAAAACATAATAAAATATAAGATGATCGGAATAATATAAGGTAGATTTTACGACTTCAACTCAATAAAAATTATTTAGATTTTTAAAAACTAATTTGTTTTTTTTATAAATAATTCCTAAATTTTTTTTTAAATCAAAAAGAAAAAATGAAAATTTAAAATAAATTGAAAAAAAATGGTTATAAACAGTTTTTAAAAAATACTCATTCAAAAATGTATATTATAAATTATTTAGATTTTAAAACACATGTTTTTTTTATAAATAATTCGTGCATTAATAATTTTTTAAATAAAAAAAAAGAAATATTGAATTAAATTGAAAAAAAAAACAAATTTTGAAAAATAATCATTCAAATATGTTCTGACTAATTCGTTATCAATTCATATTTAATATGAAAAAAGGAAATATCAAACTCCAAGCTATTTCTATTGTGAGGTAAGGGAGTCATATTAGTTGCCATTATACAATAATTTTAAAAAATTTGAAGCCAATAACTTTAATTTTTTAAATTGCGGAATAATATAATAATGGAAAAAGGAAAAAAAATTAAGTACTCACTCTCCTTTGAATTATCCTCTGAATTAACTCCACAATTTCTCCTCGTTCTGCAAAATACAAAAAAAAAAAAATGCAGATAAATAATGAGTTAGAGTCATATAAATAAATCAAATTATTTAATGAACTGAAAAAGAACCAAACATGCCAGGAAACCAATAGAAATTAATTGAACAAAAAGCAACATGGAAAAATCATAAAGCATAAAATGAAGTAGAGAACGCATATATATTAAAACATTGGCAAACATAAACATAGAATGTCAAAAGAAAATCTATGTTCGATAAACAAAGAACGATGAAAGGATGTTAAAATAAAATAAATATTTGGATGATTTATAGAGTTAAAAACAAAATCAATATAAGATTCAATTTCAACAGAATTACAAAGATTAGTTTTTTTTTAATACCAATTTTACATTATTTTATTTGAATTTTATCATCTAAAATAAATCAAATCATAATTTGTTGATTATAATATTTTTTTTATTCTTCATAGATAAATTTCTGTGACTTTTAAACTAACAATAAATAAGTCTTGATAAAAAGAAATTGAAATAACATGGTAAACCGTATAAAATTGAAATTGAAATAATTTTAAATAATAATTTCAAATTTACTCAAATCATGAAAAAATGTTTAAAATCTTAAAACCAACTATGTTATAAATGATAAAAATTTAAAATCAAATCTAATATGTTATAATGATAATAATTTGAACGTGAAGTGTTTTTTTGTGAATTTAAAAATTAAAATTAAAATCAAATATAAAATATAAATAATTTTAAATAAAAACCAAAATACGTATTGCAAAATATATTATATTTAATTTTAATCTATGATTAAAAATATTCAAATCTAATATGTTATAAATGATAATATGAAATTTAAATTATTTAGATATAAAGTAAATTTTTAAAATAATTCAAATTAATACATTTAAATAAAATTTAATATCTTAATTAATTACAATATAAATAAAAATAAGAAATTCATATCACAGTATCTTTTTAAAATCTATTTTGAAACTTTACGTTCAAATTAATATTTTTCAACGTATTTGCAATATAAATAAAAATAAGGAATTCCTATAACAATAACTTTTTAAAATCTATTTGAAAGTTTACATTGAAATTAATATTTTCAAAATTTAAATATGTAAACTATTCGTTTTTTATATATAAATAGTTGTAAATTATTCATATCTTTATATATATATATATATATATATATATAAATACTTGTATATATGTTTTATATTATCTTTTTATAATAATTATCTATTTTGAAATTTTTTAAATACGTAGTTTTTTAAATTCATAAATTCTACCTTATGGATTTGCAAAATCTTTTTTTTTTATAATTTTAATCTATAATTAAAAATATTCAAATATAATATGTTATAAATGTAATATGAAATTTAAATTATTTATATATAAATAATAATAAGGAATTCTAAATATGAAAGTGAAATAAAATTAAATAATAATTATAAATGGCAAAGTTGAAATAACAATTAAATGTAGGAATAATTATAAATGGCAAACTTGAAATAAGATTTGAAAGTAGGGATAAATATGGATGTGGAAAAATTCTCCGGATTAAGCACTTTTAGAGTAGTATAGATATCATAATACTAATACGGAATACCATCTTACTTTCTCTCTATTGAAAGAAAACAGTTTCTCAATATATATGGGAAGTAAATATAAAGATAAGAATTTCCTAAAATATATATATATATATATATATAAAAAGATAAGAATAGAAAAGATATTTAACAAACAATATTATCTTATAAATAAGAAAGGAATAAATAATTTACAAAATTAAAATAATATAAAGAAAACCGAAACAAACAGTTTTAATGAAATATAAATATGTTAAAAACTTAAAATTGATTCGAATAATATAATTTAGAAAGGGAAAGAGTCAATGGTCAACGCAGAAAATCCGCTGGAGACGGGACGGGGGGATGTGTTGTACTGCAGTGTACGAGATCGGACGCCACGGCAAATGAAATTAGGAAAAGAAAACCGCTCTGAATCAGAGAACGACGTCGCACGTGTCACTCACACTGGATCGTGATTTCACTCTCTGCTCTCTCTCTCTCTCTCACTCATTCCGTCCTGTTGGTCACCGATTCCCGTCACGGCGTTTCGAAAAAAACTCTTTTTCCCCTTTTCCTTTCCTTGTTCCCCAATTTTCATTTTCTAGGGTTTCTCTTAAACCCCTTTCTTCTCAATCCCTTCTATTCGCTCTCAATCCCTTCTTCTTCTTCTTCAACCTTTCCCTTCTACTGTTAATTTAGACAGAAAAAGTGAGGGATTTTGTTGTGTTACGGAGATGGGAGCTCTTGCCCCTCTCGCTTCTTGGATTCCTGAAGACGATATTTTGCTCAAGAACGCTGTCGAGGTAAGATTTATATCCCTCCCCTTTCAATTTCAATATTTTTTTTTCACTTTACTTATTTCCTTTGATTCTCTCAATTGCGGTATCATAATCTGGGGAAAACCCTGTTTCCTGGCCGAAACCTGTTGTTTTTCTTCTCATTCATAACTTCTGGACTTTTCCCTTCCTTTCTTCATTGTGATTTCGTTTTTTTTTTTTTTCCTTTACCACTTTTGGGTGTGATTCTATGATGGGTGTTATATGATATCTTGTGTGAAACTAAAAGGAAACTCCTTTACTGTGAGGTGCTTGATGGGTTTTCGTGCTGGAATCACAATATTATTCGGATATGATTTTTTGTTTTTAAGAATTAGTTTGCATTCGACCGTAGACAGTGGGAGGATGAAATCCTGATTAAAGCCCAAACATTTGATTGATGAATTCCTTTAGGTCCCTCCTCCATGAACCCTGGAGTATGCATAATGTTATTCAATTTCTTTTAATAGGTGCTGATTCTTTTAGAATACAGTTCTCCACCTTCCTGTGTGTGGACATGAACTTGTGTACTGGTGTTTTTTTTGCAATATTTCTAATTTCTAAATCTCTAGGCGGGTGCTTCCTTGGAGTCCCTTGCCAAAGGTGCTGTGCAGTTTTCTCGAAGATATACAGTAAGAGAATTGCAAGATCGATGGTATTCTTTACTTTATGATCCGATTGTATCTGAAGAAGCATCCGCATGCATGATTGAATTTGAGCGTTCTGCTTCATTTCTTCCATCGAAGTTCAACAAATTTGGAAGTTCAAAAGAAACTAAATGTACCACTGGTAAGAGAAAATGTGAAAGCGTTCGCAGTTGCTATTATGCTCTGCGGAAAAAAATTTGCCATGAACCATTTAACCCCATGGATCTGAGTTTTCTTGTTGGACCCACTGATAGTAACTATGCAGTTGAAGAGCCAATGTCTGAAAATTGCATCCCTCCAATAGCTAATGATTTTGGACTACAGAGCTCAGAGTTGGGGGTTTCACCTAGTGATTATAACCAAAATATGATGAATAATGATGATACCGTGCACACATATCATACTGAATGTCAACACCCAGTTGAAAATGGCATACACGACGGAATTCCTCACATCATGAGAGAGAATCTCTCTCTCTCTGGGAATGGATCTCAGATTCCAGAATTGGCCTCATCCGATGGATTTCAAGTACACAGTGTCTTCCAAAATGGGTTAGGGGTGAGACCATCTACTTTTGGTCGACTGAACAGTGATCAGGGATTAATGGGTTCTGATCTAGAAGATAACGAGGTCTATAATTCTCCTGTTTCTGATTCTGGTACATCGTTTCACAATGTGGAGTATTCATCTCCTCTTCCTGGAATGTCAATATGGAGAAATGCATCAGCACCAGCTTTGCTGATTGATGTTGGCTTTACAGATAAGGATATACCCACAGGAGATGCTTTTGAACTTCCAGATGATGATGGAAACAACAACATTCAAAATGCAAGTTTAACTGGCTATGATTCTCACTCTGACTCAAAGTTGAAGATTGAACTGCAGCATGATCATTTGAAAAGTTCAACTCCCGGTGCTGAAGTTGATCTAACTGAATTATCCAATTCTCTTTTAAACTTGACTAATGAGGATGAGCTACTTCTCATGGACGTTGATGGAAAAGATGTGATCGATAAGTCATACTACTATGATGGTTTGAGCTTGCTTTTGTTGAATTCACCAAATGAAGTCAATCATGATCAGACAGCCAGTGCCAGTAATGCAGAAGCATCATTACCATCTGATACAATTGCAGACCCTCCCACTGCATGTGGTGGGGAGTTGTATGAAAAAGGATCTCATGGACATCTGGATAGTAGTTCAGAAGTTAATCCATCGACATCTGCCTCAGTTTTGATCAGTCAATATCCTGGAAAAGGTGATGAACCTCTTTTCTGCACATTGAATACGGAAGACCCAGATATTCCAAGTAACGATGATGTATTTCTACCTCCACTGTCGACAAGCCCTATGGGATATCATTATGAAGACTGCATGGAACCAACCTTTTCATCCATCAAGGATCTTTCTTGTAATGAAAAATCTGGTGAAATTGTTCAAAACCTGGTGCAAAGGGAGAGGAAAAATCATGGACAACTTCATGTAGGATTGCGTAGTTTACCTGAAAGGGGTGAAAAACACATGAATGGTAGTGCTGCTGTGAATTTAAAATTACCCCATAGCAACTCCATACCTGTGCCTTCTGCAAGTAATGCCGGTGGTGATGCTATCCTACCTGTGGTGCATAAGGAAGAGAGCAAAGAAATTTCAAGGGTAAATCCTCGTGGTCAGAACTTACTGAATTCTTATGTACAGAAGCCAGGTGTTGACAGCCTTAGAAGATATCCCCCAAGTACTGCTACTAGTATTAAACAGGAACCAGATATGTTGACTACTGTGAAAGATCATCGATTAATACATGCGGAAGCAGGATGTCGAGGTGTTTATGGTACAGAACAAGAAGCAATATCTTCAACGTCTGATCAAGAAGATTTAACTATTGAGAGTGAAGACGATGTTCCTCATTTTTCAGATATAGAGGCAATGGTAAATTGTTTTCAGATTTTGACCCTCCCTCTGCATGTGGTGGGGTGTTGTATCTCTTGCTTGACTAGTTTCTTACAGTTTGTTTAACTTCTTTTCAGATACTTGATATGGATTTGGATCCAGAAGATCAGGATCTTTATTCTAGTGCAGAAGGTAATATATAGAGGACCAATAGTTATTTATTAACTAACTAATTGTCTATCACTGTAATTTTTTTGTTAAAACAAATTTTAAGTATGTTGCTTAGTAATTACATTTTCTTTAGTTCTTACCATGTTAAGGTGAATAGTAATCAAATTTTGTTTACCATATTTTTATTTATTTTTTAAATTAATTGGGTAGGAGGTGTTGGGAGAGTTAATGCTATTCCATCATAAAGATATTTCTGCATTGATATTGTAAATGTTCAGTAAGGTATGCATGGCTTATATATGTTTGAATCTACTTCTATAAATGTTGGCAATATATTGGTTGCTATTTCAGGATTTCCGTTTAAGATCGTTTGAAATGAGCTAATAGCACTAATAATAATGGATTGTTATAGATCTAAATATTCTAATTTTTTTGGCTAGCTGTTGTTTATTTGTAATTACTACTAATAATGCATTTTAACTGTTAGAATATATATTTATGATATTCCTTATTTAGATTAGGGATATTTTCCTTATCTTTTAGTTTCCTTGTTTAAGTTAGTTTCCTAGTCTAGCTAGGTTTACTTTTCTATATAAGTTGATGTAGCCTCTATACAATCAAACCTAATTCATTATATTATTAGTCTTTCAGTTTACATTAACAAAAACTGATTTGCTGACAATCTCTTGTCAGTCAAGGTGCACAAATGCTTGCACCACTTGTTTCAAATTTTACATGTGGTTGAGATCAAGCTTTAGCTATTCTTTCCTTTCTCCTGGCATAACATTGAATTGTTTGTCCTATTTTTTCATATTTAATGGATACATAATATTTCAACTTTGTTTTGGCTGAAATATATATGGGATATTTGATGTGTTGTTTCCTTTTGTAGTTTCAAGGTATCAACATATAGACACCAAGAAGGCAATCATGCGACTAGAGCAAACTGCCCATGCTCATATTCAAAGAGCTATTGCGTCTCATGGAGCATTAGCAGTTTTGTCTGGGCGATACTCAAAGCATTACATTAAGAAAGCAGAGGTACTTTGTCCATCTATATCCTTGCCTAACCTACATTATATAACTGTTGGTGGACCAATCTCTGCATAGCTCTTGTTTGGTGAGCATTGGGATTTTAGGTAGGTTGGATTCCATTGCCAGTTTGTTCTCAATTCCCTATTGTTCATGCCACTGCACAATCATTCCTTTTGCATATTATCAACTGCCCCTATATCATCATCAAGGCTCATAATCATTACAAGCTGACGTCAACCACAACCTTCTCACTTCTCAGCTAACTAATGCAAAATATTTATTTATTAAAAGAAGTGGACTGCGAGTATGTTCCAAATGGATTAATGATCTGATCTTAGAAAGCTTATTGATGAAGTATCATTCTGCAGGTTCTATTAGGTAGAGCAACTGAAGAGATCATTGTTGACATTGACTTGGGAAGAGAGGGTATTGGTAGCAAAATATCTCGACGGCAGGTAGATTTAGTTCATTTATATTTATAATTTATATATATATATATATATATATATATATATATATTTGACACCGTGAGTGTCCGGGTCAGCTTACGCCCACCACGACTAATTATTGAAAGTTATTGAAAATTGATAAGTGTGTTTTATACTTTATTTATAATTTTTGTTATTTTTTTAGAGTTCTATCAAGTTGGTCAATAATTTTATCTATTTTGTAACTTGATAGAGAAATGAAAATAAAATTAAAGAAAGAAGAAAAAAAAGAATAGAAGTAATCATAATCTTACTTATATTATATTAATATATGTGTGAATTCAATTGAATATTTGAACGTCATGTCAATAGAAATCACAGTTGGCGCCTAGGTGCAGAACTTGAGCAAGGTGCCCCAATATTTCTTTTTACGAATTTTGAGGTGTTAAGATTCACACCTTATGTGTGAATTATAGCTGTTTCCTTCTATCTTTTTGGTGGTACCTGAACTTATGCTTGTTTATTTTTTGTTCATGTTCAAAGACTGTCCTTGTTGAAATAGGTGAATTTTATATTCTTTCCAGGCAATTATAAGAATAGATCAAGAGGGATATTTCTCCCTGAAAAATCTTGGCAAGTGTTCCATCTCCATAAATAATAAGGAAGTGGCCCCTGGTCACTGTCTGCGACTTAATTCAGGTTGCTTAATTGAGGTATGTTTCTCTAGTTACTTGAAAAGATTAATGCTTAATGGTTGCCTAGTTCATTTCCCCAGAAAATGAACCACATCTATTGGATATTTTCTTTTTCAATTGAAACTGTTCTCATTAAGATTTACTAATAGCTACGGTAGTATTGTATTTTGGATTTACTGATGGTGTTGAGTAGTAATCTTTATTTTTTGTGGGGTCGTGTCTGTAATTTTTTTTTTTTGCATTTATATGGCTATGGTCCTTAGCTTTATGAATAGGATAGTTTCACTATCCCCTAGTATTGATCTACTTATAAAATCTAAAAGCGTTCAGATTAAAATTTTGTTTACAAAATACATGTTTTCTTGGTTTTTTTTTTGTTTAAAGGCATCTTTTTTGTGGGCTGGAGGTTGTGAACATGGTTTTATCTGAAAAGTTTAGTAGTATTGCTTGTGGCATTATGAGAGACTGGGGGAAGGCTTCAAGATGATATATATGTGAATATGTTGAATGAGAATTGGGTGATGTGATGTATTCTTTTTCGTTTCAATAATATGCAGATAAGGGGAATGTCTTTCACATTCGATTCAAATCCAACTCGTACAAAGCAGTATGTGGATAATATTTTAAAAAATTCTCAGAAACTGGAGCATGAATCATGACAATTGATGACAACCTAGATGATGGCATGAACAGTGAAACGACCGGAAGGTGCTCATTTTTCTGCACTTTCTGGTTTCTTTAGGTATGTTGTGTTAAAATGTTGTACAAAATGCAATCTGAAATGTAAATTTTATTTGTTTCTGTGATCTAGTTATTCCTCATATTTCATTGCTTCGATATCTTCCTTCTTATTGAGGTTTCATTGGATTGCTAAAAATTATGGCCAAGGAGATAATAAAGTGCACTAACATTAGGGAGGAGCTATCTGGTCAAAATCATGAAGTTTTTTAGGTAAATTTCCACTCTTTTATTGCACCCAATCAAGATCCCTGACCTAAACATGTGTCGTGGTTGTTCCCTAGCACACATCCAAGTGGGAAACGACTGGTCCCACAGGTCTCGCGACGTTCCCCACCACTGCACTTTGGTGCCCATCAACGAAAGTTGCCATCTTTTTAGATACAGCTTCAGGTCAACTTGAAGGTCGAATCTGGGATCCCTGCCGTGCCCGATTCTGTCTATCACACAAATTGCATATTTGTCTCGAAAGCTCAGCAACTTACTCAAGTGGAAGTAGAAAGCTGCTAAGGCGGTTTCATTCTGCTTCCCCGTTATTAAGTGTTACATCATTGAACAAGACCCGCATCCGGTTTGTAATCAGAAGAAACAGAACCTAAACCTTTGCCAAGTAGATGAATCTGAGGAAGTGCATCCGGTTTATAATCTTGGATGCTGTGTAAATACGATTACAAACCATGTAATTAAACGGCCCATGGCTTGAAAGATCAATTTATACAAGAGTTTAATTAGATTACGACCACATGGAAACTTGGGAGTTCAACTGTGTTTGAAAATAGCAAATTTTGATAGCCAATATGAATCCACAAGTAAAAGATGAAAATTTCAGGAAGAGATCATCAATGCAAACGAAAAAAAAAAGAGAGAAGGTGGATGTCAGGTACG
This sequence comes from Gynostemma pentaphyllum, assembly GCA_028015215.1. Lineage (NCBI taxonomy): Eukaryota > Viridiplantae > Streptophyta > Magnoliopsida > Cucurbitales > Cucurbitaceae > Gynostemma > Gynostemma pentaphyllum. The sequence continues at coordinate 15,565,015 of CM051350.1, read as the reverse complement.
GACAAAGCAAAGATTACATTTTTCAAATCAGAAGAGAAGTGTGACTGATGCAGTAAATATGTGAAGATAGATAGGGAAAAGAAATTACTAGCTGGCATGGCAGAGCAGCCACAAGTTGAGGGGCATTGTACATTTCATCGAGACACTGAAAAATGGTTTTAATATATAAGATAGGTGAAAGCAAGCACGTACGGACGGCCAACTCCCAATTGGTAAAGGTGAAGTTTTTATTCTTGTGAACTGACTCATTAAATACTTTGTTATTTTCAAGGGATAATGAATCAATAATGAATCAATCTTATTGGTTCCTGAGCTATTTTATTTTGCAAGCCAGTCTATTTTGGCAACTCTGCTTTTTTTTTTTTTTTTGTCCATTAATAATAAATCAGTTAAAAACAAAGTGAAATATCTCAGTAATCTAATCTTTTTAAGTTTTTCTAATAAAGTTTTTTAAATTAAATACAGTACAGATGGGGATGGAGTTTTAAAGCTGACATGAACAATCAATCCTTGTTGATAAAATTCAATTTCCATATCATTCTCTCTCTCTCTCTCTCTATCTGCCCAAAAATGAATGAAAAGATGATACAAATAAAATGGCAGAGGGAACTGGAAAGTGTAAGAAATGTAATAATGGTGGATGGATAGATCTGGAACTTGAAGAAGAAGGCAAATTGCAATAGCTATAGGGGGAGCAGAGCAGCCTAGAAAAGAAACAAGACTTTATTATGGGTTTCCACTTTCCATGCCATGCCACTGCTTTTCTTTTATTTATTCCCCCCCCCAACTTTATTTTTAAGCTTACAGAACAGAACCCTTCTTTTCTCTTTGGACTATAATTTCATGATCAACATAAAATTTGGGAATGAGATTGTTCTTCAAAATAAAGTAATCTTGATTAATTCTTGGTTTGTTTTCAATGAATTGCTGCAAAATGTGCTATTAATTAATCTGACAAGTTCTTCATATATATATATATATATATTAAAAACGGAATAAATGTTTGTCAAATAGGGCTTTGGTAGGAAAGAATGGAGTTGGGATTGGAAGAGGAAGCTTTTAAGTAGCCAAATCAGCATGGCCATGGCCGAGGTGGTCCCATTAGCCAAGGCAGGAATCTGTTTCAAATTCAATTTTTTTTAAGTCGGGTATGGCCAGCTTATAAGACCCATATAACTTCTCCAGATGGGCCACCATTTAAGGTTGGATATCGTATCTTTGCCCCCAACAAATGATATTTATAATAAGTGCCTTTTCTTTTCATACAAAGTGTTGAGGTTGGGATTAAATAAGTGGAACTACAAACTTTAACCAATGGACTAAATCTTGATTGGTATAATAAATGCCTTCAAATTAATAATAATAATTGTCGTAATATTTTGTTTGTTTGTAAAATTAATGGATATTATTATTACCAACTCTTTATGAATATAGAGATCAGTTTGAATCTTATAGGTTAATTTTTTTTCTTTCATAAATGATATTTTTTCTCCCTCTACCATTACTAGATAGTATTAATTTTGATTAAAAAATTGATGCTATAAATAAGTTTATTTGAAATTTGTTGAGTTCCAATTGAGGCTATATATATATGATGTCCCATGACAAGAAGAGGAGACTTGAGACCCTTTTTTTTCATTAAAGAAGTGGAAACTCTGTCTTTGTGTTTTCATTGAATAAAGTTTTTGATGCAGAAAAAGAAAGTGAAAGAAGAGAAGATGAAGATTCAATGCGATGTGTGTGAAAAAGATAAGGCATTAGTTTTCTGCACCGCCGACGAAGCCGCGCTTTGTGAAGCCTGTGATCATCGTGTCCACCATGCCAACGAGCTCGCTTCCAAACACCAACGTTTCTCCCTTCTCCAAAACCAATTCCCTGTCTGTGATATCTGTCAGGTGAAGGTTTCGTTCAAAGTCATGTATCGGTTTGACATGGAGAATGCCGAGACGGATATGGTTGTTTGATTCGGATCGGTAGAGAGCGATAAGCAAACAAGAGAAATAATAGATGTAAAATTTACAAAGAGTCATGACCGGTCTGAGTCATATGATCGTATCAATCCGAGTCAGGCTGAGTGACTTATTTTTAGGCTATTGTATCGGACTTGGCCGATACTTTGAACCTATTTGTTTGTTTTTTTTTATATATATTTATATTCTTTCTCATGATTTCTTTCTTGGCGTTGCAGAAGAGACGAGGTTTCTTGTTTTGTCAACAAGATAGAGCAATATTATGCATAGATTGTGATCTTTCCATTCATGCAGTTAATGAACACACTAAAAAACACGACAGGTTTCTTCTCACAGGGTTGACTCTGTCTCCTACTCTTAATGTTGGACAGCCCTTGTTAGAGAATGAGAAGACAGCCACCGTCTCCCATTCGTCTGTTGCCGAGAGCTCGACAACAACGACAATGACATCAAATGCGCCGATTGCGAACAATGAAGGTGGTGAGACTACTTGTAGCATTTCGGATTACTTGATAGAGACGCAGTTTCCTGGTTGGCATTTTGATGAATATCTTGATTCCTCCTCTCATCATTTTGGTTTCTGTAAGGTTTGCTACTCTTACATTATTTTTATTCTTATTTCGGGCTTTTTTAATCTATGTAGATTGATATGAAATTCATTTTTTTAATTTGTTACAAAAAATTGCAGAGTGATTTTGGTGATGGGAGACAGAATTTCGAAATCTTACATCTTTCGTCAACGAGAAGAGATCGTATGGCTTTATGTTTTTCGAAATGTATATATATGTGTAAAAACCATGATGAGTCAGGGAAGAATGATTTCTTTTTGTTTTTCTTCACCAATCACAAATATTTTTATCTTTATATTCTTGTTACTAGGCCCAGCTTAGCTAGAGATCATAACTTCATAATGAGGGAAGGGTGTTCAGGAAAAAAAAAAATGAACGGAAAATTATTCAATATGGCCGCTACAATATGGTGGAGTGAGCACACTTATCCACCATAATTAGTTATATCAAATGAGAAAAAAACTTCTAAATGATTTCACTGGCAGAAAACAAGTGGAAGAATTCTGTCTTGAGAAAAGAAAATATCAAAATTTTAATGTTCATGTTTATTTCTTTTGACTTTTAGTTGTTATCATTTTAGTAAATTGCACAAGACTCATAAATAAAGATCACATCACGGGGAAGAATTCAAACTCCTAGTTTTAATCCTAATTAAATTTTATATAAATCTAGATACCTTAGACTTACTATTTTCTCAATAATGAGAAATAAGACTATTTTCCGTCCTTGAGTTTTCAATTTATCTATTTCAACCCGAGTTTTTGATATATATGAGATCAATTAGAAATGATGACTACCTAAAAAAAATCCAATACTAACATTAATGGATATAGTAAAAGTAAAAACTTCAAATTATTATTTTTTGACAAGGAAATGATATTACAATCGCATTTTTAATGGAATCAAGCTTTCCACATATTCCATAACTTAGAAGAAGGCATTTTTCCCTTTGAATGTCAAGAAATTTAACATTATGGGAAATGATATTGATAGATAATAATAGTCCACTTTTATTCAAAAAAAGAACTCATCTTTAACAAGTCAAAATCTTCCCTTAATATAGCGTAGTGGTCCAATTGTGAATTTCTTCATCCATGACTCCTACATCACCCAAATATCAGTTGAAAATGAGAATTAATCACATCTGATCAAAAAATTAATAAAGGCAATACAATCATCTAACATATGTAAAGTAAGCTGAAGAGACACGATCTCAATTTTTTTATCATTTGTCAAATTTACCCAATAACAAAATCCATTAATATAAATTGTACTTTGTAGATAACAAGACTGAAATGGGGTTTCAAAACTAAGTTGATTTAAAGAATTTGAACTTAAAATATACACAAAAACTTGAGGAACACGATGATCCTAGATTGAATAGTTAATAAACATGACCACCTTAAAACGGAGATTTTCAAATTTAAGGAAAAAAAAGCCATCGATGCAAGGGCCAATAATGCATGACGCATTGAGGAAGGGAATGGATAGATCAAGATGTGTACCGTCGTCATCATTTTCAGACACTAGTGAGATAACTTGTTTTTGTATGGAAGAATCATAAGACTTGACGAGAAGCATTAGAGGAAGAACGATACGAATAATGTCGTGAAATAAAATATGAACTTTGATTTTTAAATTGTACCACCTTTAATCCTCTGTTATGTCGGAAAACCTCTTCCCATTCATCTCTCTGTACATGATGAAAATGAAAAATCTGTCTAAATAGTATTGAAATTAATTAAACAAAAAGGAGAGATTCATCTCTCTGTACATAATATTCTTTTTAATATAGAAACATTTAAAAGTTGAACATTTTTTTTCTATGCTTATAAATCTTTTTCGAAATGATTTTTGTTTTATTGATTTTCAATTATTAACGTATTATTATGTTCTATTTAAAATTTAATTGTCGTATACTTTACTAATTTAATGAATTATATGTAGTTGATATTTTTTTTTATTTAAGGCAATTTTTGTAACTTCTTTATTTTTAAAATTTATACCATCAAATAAAGATTAAACCGTATGTTCATATATATATATATATATATATATTAATTTATTAATTTATAGATTATTAATTTCTAATTTTAATTATGATTCAAAAAATTATATTAGTTTTTTTCTGTTTTATTTAGTGTTTTTTAAAAATATCTTATTGTAAAATACTTTAAAAAATTTAGCGTTTATTTAAAGATTATAAAATATTATATCCTTACTAATTCAATAAATATATTTTGCTATAGTTGTTTCTTTTTTATCTTAACTATTTTTTTAAAGCAATTTAAGTTTTTTTTAGTTATTTTAAAATTAAATCACCATCACTTTTATTAAATCATTTAATATTTGAACACTTAAATATATTTTGACAAATATTTAATAAAATTAGTAAAGATTAAAATAAATAACAAAAATAAATAAAAGTTAGAAAATACTAAAGCAATCTTTTCCATAAGTCTATACTATAAGATGTAGACTTTAAAAAGTTTAAGTAGGTGTTTCTTCCTCCCCATTTACATATATATATATATATATATATATTAGCTAAAAGTGGGGAAAACCCCAAACAATTTATAATTTATTTGGTAAGTTTCTACTACCAATTAATTGGAGTGTTATAAGATCCAAATTTAATTTTCACTTTGGAAAACACACTAATTCAGTATATCAGATCTTAAGATCATAGATTGAATAGGAATAATCGTTATTTTTTTTTTGAAAAATACCTTTAATTATTTTTTATGACTTTTTTTTTTGCCTCTATCTGCACATGTTCCTCGATTTACAGAAGCAAGACTATCTTTCAAATGAAAAAATAGAAATAGAAATAGAAATATATATATATATATATATATTTAAATTCTGTCATTTGAGTCAATTTTTGTTTTACAATAAATTTAGAAAAATATCACCATGCAAATACAATATATGGAGAGAAACAAAATACCCTCTACTAAAATTATGGTAATAATTATTCTAAAAACAGTACCATACAAAATACAATAATTTTACGTCAAAATGTCTCGTAAAATTTAAATGAGATTAAAGAGAAATAAAATACCCACATTTGAGTGTGTGTTTGAAAAAATGTGTGAAAAGAAGCTAAGTTTAACCAATCCTCCCTTCTCTTGTTTTTGGCTTTCAACCTTTTTTTAATGATTCTAGATTTCAACTTTGATCTCTACCGACTACTTGCAATATTATCTCTTTTCAAGAGATAAACCTAATGAAGAAGTTGTGGAGAAGGAAAATAATCTTCAACTTCAAAGAGGAAATCTATGGAATTTCAACTTATGAGAGAATGAATTATATTAGATTGTAGAAAATGGGTTGTGAACAACTAAGAAGAAAATAATGGGGTTAAATAATAGAAAGAAACAGAAGAACTTGAATCGGCAAAAAGATTGATAGTTCATCTATCCGATCTCAGTCCAAAAGTGTTTGTGAGTATTTAATTAGAAGCTCCTTCACTTTATTTTTTGCCTTTTCATCTCCTTGCATTCCAATTTTTTCTTATAAGTTGAAGGTTACCAACGTTCCGGATGCATCTTCATCAATGTTCATAATGTTGAAAATGAAACCCCTTACCATTACTTTGCTTAATCAATTAATATAATTCATTTATTGGCTAAACAATTTGTTGGTGAAGCAAATTAAAGAGATCGTGGTTGATTTCTAAGTATAAACAATTATATTTAGAATAAATACGTTGATGACTTTAAAAAAAAATAAAAATGATATTTTGCTTTTAAAAATAAAAATTTGGGAAATATAAAATTAACAACATATAGTTTAAATATATTATCTACGTTGATCATATAATTGTCAACCAAGGCATAGCCTATTGGTTAAGGTATGTAGTTCCACCCTCAAGACAATAGAGTGGTTCAAACCTCACCCCAACACTTAATATATATAAAAAAAAATTGATCATATGTTTTATTAAATTTAGTTTTAAAAAATGAATATTGTGGTTGATTTTTAAAATTAACAATTATATAAAATAAATTAAGTGATATCTTTAGTAATTTTCTAAATTAAATTTAAATAATTATATTATATAAAATAAATTAAGTGATATCTTTAATAATAAAGAGGTAAAACAATTATTTATTATAAAATAAAATGATATTATCTAAGCCACTTTTATATATAGTATAGATTACAATTAATATTTATTTTAATAATTTGAAAATTAAAAAGTAATTCAATGAAATGGGCATTATAGAGCTTACATGAAATAATAAGGGGTTTAAAGGGAAATCAAAATTTTTTCCCTTCAAGCCACTTTTTAGATTGTATAGATGAGACTAAAATCGTTTTTCTTTCTTAATAAAGATTTAAATTAATTTTATATAAGTATGCTCCACGCCAATAGTCCGTCTGATCCAATTGGGTTATAGAGTGGGCCCATTATCTAAAGGCTTATACTAATAACTGTGATTCTGCAATGCAAAAGCTATATATATTAAAGGGTAAAATGCAAATAAGACCCCTGTGGTTTTTTCAAAATGCATGAACACCCCTTGTACTTTGAAAATGGCAAATCGCACCCCTGTGGTTTCAATTTTTTTCAATCAGACTCCTCCCTTTCAATGTCAATAATTTTCTTTTAGCCATAACTTCTTCGTTTGAACTCCGATTTGGACGATTAAAGATGTTTTGGAATCTTCATTTCCGGCTTTACATAATCGTAGCTTCGAAACATTGAAATAATCAATAATCAAAAGAATTAACGATGTCAATCATAACTAGTGTTTCGATGTTAATAAAATCTTTTATCTGTTAATGATTTCAAAGTTTCGAAGTGATATTTATGTAGAGCCTGAAATGAGGATTCCAAAACATCTTGAATCATCCAAATCGAAGTTCAAACGAAGAATTTATGGCTTAAAAAAAATTATTGACATTGAAGGGGAGAGGTCTGATTGAAAAAAATTGAAACCACAGGGGTGCGATTTGCCATTTTCAAAGTACAGGGGGTGTTCATGCATTTTGAAAAGACTACAGGGGTCTTATTTGCATTTTACCCTATATTAAATAGACAAATTGTTGTCAATTTGGAATGTAATTGTATTCAATAGCTCAGGTGGCCAAAAAGTAAATGCTCTAAATTACTAATATAGAAGAAAAAGATTTTGACAGAGAATAAAATTACACCCACCTCTTTATTGGAACCAAACTTTCCCGTATTCTAAAACCATAGTCGAGTGTGGAGATCCTTTGATGCCAAGATTTTTAACTTCACGAGAATTCACATTGATTGATAGCAACTGTTGACTTGTGTCCACCCAAACAAATCATCCTTTATAAGTCAGGTAAAAAAAAATTGGAAAGTGGACCGATTATGAATTTCTTTATCCATGATTTCTCCATCACTCAAATATCAAACGAATAAGGAGACTTTATGAAATTTGTTCGATCATTTTTTGCATTTATCAATGCAATGCAATCATTTAACATATGCAAAGTAAGATGAAGACAACCAAAATCAGGCAACTGAAGGCTCCCAAAGACCTCATCTCTAATATAAAATGAAACAATCTTATAATCTCCCTCAGATGTTGTCGGATTTACCCAATAACAAATTCCATTAACATAAATTTGTGAGCTATATGGTGGATTACTTTGTAGAAAACCGACAGGAAATGAGATTTCAAAACTAAGTTGCTTCCAATAATTTGTACTTAGGGTATATACAAAAACTTCAAAATGACAGTCGTAATCGATACGCAGAATAACCAGGGTTGTAGAGATCCGGAAAAAAGTGAATAATCATGATCACCTTAAGCTCATCAGACTCTTGAACCCAACCAAATCCTAGACCATCTATGCGGGGTACTAAATAGGCCTTGGGTGGAATAGATAAATGTAATTTAGGGAGTCTATTGAATTCTCCAGTTGCAACATTCCACAAAGTAACATCGCCGTAATCATGAAACTCTCCCATGGTTAAAATTTTGAGGCAAATAATGCCATTGATGCAAGGTCCAATAATGCTTATGTGTACAATCTCCATCATTTTTATGATCTGACAGTATAGAGACAACATGTTTTAGTGTGGGTGTGGTCGTATCGAAAGATGCGACGAGAAGCTTAACACTAGAGAATGATTGACGAAATAAAATAAGGATATTGAATGAGATTGTACCATCTTTTGCTGACACAACTTAGTCTTTTAAGAGACTTCACTAGCTGATGTAAACTAAATCTGACAAATTGTAAAAACTGAATTGTATGAGGTCTTCTTATTCCAAAAACTGTCTTTTACAATCCAAAAAAACCTAATAAACGTGTCAGCTTCATTTCGTTTTCACTCGACAAAATTCAAAATTGCTATTACAAAACTTACCTATTCTAATAAATAAATAAAGAAAAATATAGCCAACGAGAGCATAGCTCAATCGGTTAGGCACCTACTCCCTTCCCTTGAGGTCGAAGGTTTGAGTCCCCCCTCCCCCAATTTAATGTAATATCTCAAAAAATAAAAATATAATAAAAATCAAACTATTTTTTTAGGGGTGGTTTTTTTTAATACTAGATAAAATTTAGAGAAAATCCACCCTATGATATTTTTTTAATTACTATTTTTAAAAATATCGAATTCTTAGTATGTTGTTGCGAAAAAATGGATAGCTTCCACGTAGAACGAACTTAATTTATGGGACGAGTCGGAGGTAGTGCGCTGCTTCGATGGCGTGCTACGTAGGTACCTGCACAGGCAAGGAAAAGAGCACTGGTGTGGTGCCGGTCTAACACACTCCGATGCTAAAGTCAGAGCAAGCAGAGCTAGTGTGTCATAGAGAATAGTAGTAGAAACTAGTTACCTAATGAATGAGTTTCTTCTCCTATTTATAGGAGAATATATTGATGACATCATCGTGCCACATGTCACGTCAGGATTGGGCCACATGTTGCTTCTCAATTACGTGTCGCTGTCGGGTTACGCCATGTGTCATTTTCTGATTGGACACTTGTAATCGGTTTAGATATGTAGGCCTGTGTTGGAAACTGCGTAGCCAGGTTTTTCCAGGTGCATGGACATTATGCCTAGGTACCACTGGGCGACGAGGTGCCTTGACCAGGTGCTTTAGATTAGGTGCTTCGACTAGGTAGATGTGCTTTGGACCAGGTGCTTTAGACAAGGTAGAGGTGCTTTGGACCAGGTGCCTAAGTACCACCGGTAGACCAGGTGCCCTGGCATGCTGGGACGACAGGTGCGTAGACAAATTTTGTCAAGTTGTAAAATTCCACGAATTGAGATGGGAGAGATTTAGACTCACCGCTGCATGATCTTATTGATGGCCACATTTGCACATAATATTATGATGTTCAATTAATGTATTGTAAAATACTTTAACTATGAAAAAAAAACCCAATTAGTAAAAAAGTCCATTTGTTTCACTACTTTTGTAATTACATAAATAAATCAGAAATAATTTTAACAAGGTATGCCTGTTTACATTTTATAAGGGAAGTTTTGTGAGAGTTTATTTCACTTTTTTTTTAAATAAATAAGAATTTATCTTAACAAGGTATGCCTTGTAACATTTCTTAATAGAGTTGCATATTTTATCCATATCAAGCATATTAACCATTTAAAACAAAATACTCTAAAATATTATTATTGAAGAGTACTATTTGGGAAATACAATAAAATTGAAATCCTCTTTTTCGCGGAACCAAACTTTTCACATGTTCTAAAACTTCAACGGGGCTTTACTCTCCTTTTTACCAAGTTTTTTTTTTTTTTTTTTTAAATTTCTTGACAATAGATATTGATGGATAATAAATGTCCATTTTTATCCTCCAAAAACAACTCATCTTTCACAATTCCGAGTCTCGCAAGAATATTGAGTGGTTCAATTGTGAATTTCTTGGTCAATGATTCCTCCATCATCCAAATATCAAACAAAAAAGGAAAATTTTCCGCATACAATCGATTATGTAGCAATGCAATGTAGCCATCTAACATATGTAAAGTAAGACAAAGATAAACATGATTCGGGCCGATCGCAATCATAAAGGGATGCAATCAAGATGGTTGCTGGTTTCCGGCCAAAAATCAATAGACATGACAACTTTGTACTCATTAGTCTCAAGAACCCAACCAAATCATGTACCTTCGATACAAGGTTGTAAAGAGGCCTTGGGTGGAATAGATAATTGCAATTTAGGGAATATATGGTACTCTCCAATTGCAACATCCCACAAGGCAATATCGTCTAAGGTAAGACCCTGATATGCGGTGCCAATTCTAAGGCAAATAATGCCATTGATGCAAGGTCAAATAGTGAGTATAGAATTATCTTGATTTTGGAAGGGAAGGGATGGATTTAAACACTATGAAATTAACATAAGTACCAGAGCTTGGAATGGGAGTATCAGAAGGCTTATTATATTTGACAAAAATCTTTCGATTAAATGAAGAATGATGGGAATAATGTCGGGAAATAAAATAAGGATTGTGACCCGCTGCCAATATTCTTCGCTCTACCGCCATAACATACCAACTAGGACCCGCTTTCAATGCTAACAGTCAAGTTTTTAGACTTGGAGTCAGACTGATCTTCAAAACCAGAAGAATTTACTGACGAAGATAGGTGTGTGCCTAGATCAATTAGGTCAACATATGAGGAACTGCTCTCAAACAATATCCTCATGCAACCATCCATTCTAATATATATAAATTAGTACAATTTTAAATCATAATGATAATGTGATAGGATCATATTATTGTTCTAATATCCTCTAATATTATATCAATAATAAACGAGAAATATTATTTTAAACATTTTTATCTTTTTATATTCTATTTTTTTATTTTTTATGGATGTCATCTTTTTTTTTTTCTCCAATAACTTCAATTTGAACCTTACCGAATGCAGGTTCGTTCCTGAGAAAATAAGGGTCTGTTGCGAAGTATAATTTTGGCACCTCTATTAAATAATCCTTAGTTAAAAAATGATAAAAAAAATTACAAGAAAAAAAAACCCTAACAAATTTTGTGTGTGACAAAAAATTGAAATACTAAAAGTAAAGAAATTTGTGAACTGTCGAAGTAAATTAGCTTGTCTGTTAAATATGTTAATTTAATTATTATTAAAAATGAAAAAAATATAACTCAATATGAGTCCCAAGAGAATCAAACCATTGACCTTAATCATTATGATATACTACAATTATCAAATAATAAATAAATAAATAAATATTTTCTTCTTTCTTTTTTATGAGAAGAATGCATGGTGTTAAAATCATGTAAATAATTCTATGGTCTTTCACAAAATATTATCAAATTAAAGTGAAAAAAAAGTCTTTATTGCTTGGTTTCAAGGCCGGTCCTAAGGAAATAGGAGCCTCAAACAAAAATAAAAATTGTAACCCTTTATCATATAAATTTTACAATAAAAAAATAACAATAACATTGAGAAAAAAACTAATTAATATTTAAATATATTAATTTGATTATTATAATGAAAACAAATTAGAGTAAAAATTTGTTTTAAAAATTATTAAAATACAAATTTAAAATTGATTGATTTTTTAGAATGAAATAATTAAAAGAAAAAAAAAAGAGGTATGGTTGATAAATCTTTTTATTGAAATTAATAAAAAAAAAATACATATTTTTAATATAAATAAATAAAGAAAATGAAGTCATTTTACTTTAGTGATGGATGGAACTCCTATTCCTGTCCTCAAAAATATAAATCATGACTTTAGTCTACCACAACACTACATTGATAGTTTAATATAAATTTCGCATTAGTATATAAATAATATATTTAAACATGGATTTTAAAATTTGGGCCCCCAATATTCGGGGGTCTTGTGGGATCGCCCATCTTGCCCCCCCTCAGGACCAGTGCTGCTTGTTTTGTATGCTCTTAGAAAAAAAAAAAAAAAAAAAAAATCTTGGATAAAAAGGGAACTGAGTTTATAAAGAGAAAATAAATGAGTTCTGTATAAGTTCTGTTCACAAAATATATAGGTTTTTTGGATCAAACTTTTATTTTGGAAAGTTGGTCAGAGGTTGTTTGACTCATTAAATTATTCTATGATATTATCTCATTTATATATTATTAAATAATAAATAGATATTTTTTCGGTTGAGAAGAATGTATGGTAGTAAAACCATGTCAGTAATTATACCGTCGTCTTTCAAAGGTGGTTATCAATTTTAAAGTGAGAGAAAAGTCTATATTGCTAGTTTTGTATGCTCTTAAAAAATAAAAAATAAAAATATGGGTTAAAAATGGAACTACCATATAAAAGATGAGATAAAAGTCTAGGTTTATAAAGAAAAGGAAAATGAGTTCTCTATAAGTTATGTTCACAAAAGATATACTTTTTATGGATCAAACTTTTATTTTAGAAAGTTGGTGAGAGGTTGTTTGACAAATTAAATTATTATATGTTCTATCTTATTTATATATTATTAAATAATAAATAAATAAATTATTCATTTTGTTGAGAAGAATAAATGGTAGTAAAATCATGTCAATAATTATATATGGTCTTTAATAGGTTTGTTATCAAAATAAATGCGAGAAAAATCTTTAATTGGTTTCTTTGTATGCTTTAAAAAATGAAAAAATTGAATTGAGAAACTGTATCAAAATCCTGGTTTATATAGAGAGAAAATGAGTTCTCTATAAGTTTTTTTTTTGTGTGCAAAAGAGACATTTTTCATTGAAAAAGTGAAAAGAAACAACAGCCAAAAGTTCTCAAACGAGCAAAGAAACTATAAAAAAGATCTCCAACTCTCATAAATAAGAGAGGGAGAATAATTACAAAAGTTTTTTTTGATAGAGATGACCAAAAAGAGCTATTACGCGCGCCGTATCGAAAACCTCTTCAACCGAGTTTTCTTTATCATCAAATATTCTCTTATTCCGTTCCCATCCAAAGACCCCAAATAGTAGCTCTTAAAGAATTAATCTAAAGAGTCCTAGCCTTTCTTTTGTAAGGATGATCAACACACCATAAGACAATATTTCTTTTAGTCTTTTTGTGAAAAATCAAGCAATAACCAAACAAAGTTAACATTTTATCCCAACAACAAATACTAAAAGAGCACCTAAACAACAAATGATCTTGACTCTCTTCCTTTTTCTTGCAAAGAACACACCAATTCGGAGAAAAGGCCATATTGCGCGGTTTTCTTTGAAGATTATCGTGAGTGTTAATCCCATTGTGACATAGATTCTAAATATGAATCTTGACCTTTCTAGGACTGTTTTTCTTTCCATATTGCATCAACAATTTCTTTATTTAGGGTCCTTTTGAGGGAAGCAAGAGAAGTAAACAAAGAACTCACCGAATAGCTCCCTAAGAATTTAAAGTCCACCTCCTTTTATCTTCCTTTTCTTGAACTCGAAAAGGCGCTAGAGCTTCCATCAAATCCACACAAGCTTTCAACTCGTCATTATTTAAAATTCTAGCAGTTTCAACCTTCCAACAATCATCGAAAAATCCCCAAGAATCAACCACATTCTTAGATTTTGCGAGAGATAACACATAAATAGAGGGAAAAGCCGTTTTTAAAGAGTACGAGCCATTCCATCTATCATTATAGAAAGAAAACTTAGTGCCTTCCCCAAAATTCATTTAGAGTGTTCTTCTACAAGATTTCAATGCTTGATTATTTTCCTCCAAGGACTTTTGCAACTACCTCCTTTGGAACTTTTGGTGAACCACTCGTTCTTCTCTAAACCGTATATGCTTGATATCACTTTTACCCACAAGGCCTCCTTTTCATTTTGAAATCTCCATAACCATTTAGTGAGCAAAGACATATTTCTATATTTCAAATTCCCCAATCCCAGACCCCCACTAGAGATTAGCAAGGCCACTGAGTTCCATTTCACCAAATGGCTGATTTTTCCACCATTAGAACCTTCTTAAAAGAAATTCCTCATATTTTTTTCCAACCAAACAATGGATTTTTGTGGCATTTTAAACACCGACATAGTATAAATCGGTAGATTAGCCAGAACAGAGTTGGTTAGAATAAAGCGACCACCCTTCGATAAACAACAATTCCTCCATTTATTAAGTCTACTAAGAATCCTTTCTTCCACCGGTTTCAAAAACTCTACATAGTTTGGATTATCCCCCAACTTCATACCCAAATAATTCATAGGGAGAGTCGTACCTTTACAACCCCATGTTTGAGCCATATCCTTGATTGCATCGTCCTCAATATTAAATACCACAAAGCTCTGATTTCTCCAAATTCACCTTAAGGCCAGAGAAAGCTTCGAACTCCTTAACTGTTTCTAATAACCCAACAAGGTCCTTTTGGTTATCTTTGAAAAAAAGAATTGTGTCATCGGCGAATTGTATGTGGGAGATTTGAAATTTCCCTTTGCCCACTTTAAGCCCTTCTTCTTATTTAGCATTCTACTTAGGACATCGACCACAAAGACGAAGAGAAATGGAGAAAGGGGGTCGCCTTGTCTGAGGCCTCTGGAAGCCAAAATTCTGCCCCGAGTGTCGCTACGTAATAAGCGCCTGAAAAAATAAAAGGAGTCGGCACTAATCATTGGTTTTAAAAATGGGTGTGATTAGTCACCTGGTCATTGATTAAGGATGGTCTACTAACTATTGAAAATGGGTTCGAGAGTTCATTCACACATAGGGAAGGTATTAGCACTCTATTATGTTCGTTTTAAAACGATTGTTTTTTTTTTTCGTGTATTCTTAAAGAAAGCCTTTATCTATAAAACAAACTTAATTTTTTTGGTTATTTTTAAATGTCTCATGTTTTATTAATCAATACTTTAGTAATAAGGCATGACTAAATAAATATGAGTGGCGTAAAGCCATTAGAAAAAATATTGTCGGAAATTTTAACTCAATATTCCGAGAAAAAATTCTTTACCTCAAGAATGTTTAGGAGCATGGTATTCCAACGCCCCATATTCCGTCGTCGGAGTTTTCGAAAATGATTTGTTTGTTGTTTAAGTTTTAAATAGGATATTTTAGTTAATTATAAATTTTTATCTTTGTTATAATAATAATGATTTTTTTTAACTCAATATTAGGTTTAAGGTAAGTTTCACTTATGCCCCCTAAGTTTTAAAAGGAAAACTTTTGTTTGTTTAATCTTTTAATTTTTCTTAATCAGAAAATTAATACTCGAATAAATTCAATTTTTCTTTAAGGTTTAGATTTTAATGTTTTGTTATTTTAGAAAGTTTGGTAAATTAAAACCCTAATAAATTCTAATTTCTATATTTAAAATTTCATTGTTAATTTTTATGATTTGGAAAATCAATATTCTAATTAATTCCAATTTTATATTTAAATTTAGTAATTTAATCAAATTATGTTTTTGCTAGGAAGTTGGAAAATTAGTATCCTAATAAATTCAAACTCCTTTATTTTTTTGAAAATCCAATATACATCAATATAATATTAACAAATCAATTCAAGATTTACCTTAATTTGAAGATAATAAATAGAAAACATAAAATATGGCAATCAAATCCACAAATATGGAAAACAAATAAAATTAACATAATTATCCCAAATATAACACCTCAACTTTAGAAATTCATAACTTTATAACAAAAATGTATTTTTACTCGATTCTTTCTTCTAAATATTGTAGGTTCATCCAAGATTGAATTATAATATCAAAAAGTACACACACTTTGTAAGAAAAAAAATCAGATTTTCATGTCAAAAATTTTCAGCCACGGTTTTGCTACATAAATTTCTGCAGAATTTACACCAACTTTAAAAAATCATATCTTTTTTTAATACTTATCAAAACGGGGTGATTCTTGTTTCGAAATCTTTATTTATGAGTCTAGTTTCATAGAAAAATAATCATAAATATTTATTTTCAGAGAATCAGAACTGAAGAATCACGTAATGACAAGGTGTGTAAAAATCCCGAAACAGTGAATCCGTTTGAACATTAAACTTTCAAAAATCATCACTTTTTAACCAGAAATCCAAATCAGTTGATTCTTTTTTCTATGGGTTCATATTTAAGTCTATTTTCAAATAAATATTTAAAAAAAATATAAATTAATATAAAAAAAATCACGAAATCAAATAAAACAAAACATCAACATATAAATGACTACATTTTTAATGGGAAAAGATTTTACCTTGGTTCGATAGAACCTTACAAATTTGTAGCCCTGAGTTCCAATGAGTGAATCAAGAAGATGATGAGGAGAGTAAAAATGAGAATGGAGGGAGGCTCTTGTGAATGATTTTGTGTTTTTAGAAAGCAAAAGGAGAAATGTTATGGCCGTGAAAAGGAGAGATGTAGAGAAAACTTCAAGGTTTTTGCTCTTGTGAATATTGTGTTTGGGAGAGAATAGCTAGGTCACTGTGAGAGTGAAAAGAAGAGGCTATCTGAGGAATAAAAGTGTCTAGGGAGGGAATGGGAGGATGAGAATGTGTGTCCAATAGGGTAGAATTAGAGTTCTATTTAAAGGCTAATTGGGGTAGTAAAATAAGGAAAAAAAAATTGATTGACAATCAATTCCCCAAATTAACTCTACCTTTTCACTAATTAGCTTAAATTTAGGTTCGTTTCCAACAATAAATTCAAATCAAATTTCCAATTTGCAAGCTTTTTTTTTAAAAAAAAAAATCAATTTTTTTTTCGAAAATAAAACTTAATTTCAAATTATCATTAAATATAAAATCTCAATCAAACCTATTAAATTTTCAAATTAAATTATCTTTTTTTATTTTATTTTCTTGTTTTAAATAGTAAAACTAAAAAAAAAAAAACAAAAATTGCAATTTTATTAATCTTATCCTAAAAATCTAATTACTAAAATTTAAATAAAACTATTCTCTTTTTTTCGACATTTTTGTTTTCACTCAAGTTAATTTAAATTACATCGAGTACAAAATAGATGTCTACACCGAGGTCTACCATTTATAAAAACTAAAAACTTGTTTTCAATAACACAGCCTCTGATCCAACTAATCCATCTTGAACCAAAACCTTTGGCCGCCAAAACGTTGAACAAAAACTCATGGTCAACCATATCGTATGCTTTTTCAAGGTCGATTTTAGCCACCCATTCTTTATCTTTTTTGGCTCGCAAATCTTCAATAATCTCAGAAACAATCAAGACTGCATCAGTAATATTTCTACCAACAATGAAGGCGATTTGATAATCCGAGACTATACATTCAATAACAAATTTCAATCTTTCAACTAACACCTTGACAATAATTTTATAAGCAATAGTCACCAAACTAATAGGCCTAAAGTATTTAACCAACAAGGATCTGGCTTTCTTCGGGATTAGGCAAATGAGGTTTTCCTTGATGAAAGAATTTAGGTGGCCTTCTTTAAAAAAATCTTGGAACATTTCCATGAAGTCAAATTTGAATATGTTCCAGAATTTTTTTATAGATTCACCTGTGAAGCCATCCGGACCTGGAGCTTTCGAATTACCCAACAATCGCACTGACGTAGACACTTCCTCTAGATCAAAAGGTCTTTCAAGCCAATTTTTTTGTAATATCATCAATGGATTTCCAATTTAATCCCTTTGGCAGAATTCTAATACCAGACATTTTAGCTTAAAGTTTTTTTAAAAAAAAATAAAGAATTTCATTTTCTTCCAACAAAGTCTTCCCTTCAATAGTTTGAAGTTCACAAATGGACTGTTTTCTTCTTTTAGCAGCCAAAATTCTATGGAAAAATTTAGAATTTTTGCCACCTTCTTTTAACCATCTCAACTTACACCGTTGGAAAAGAGACCTTTCATCCACACACTGTAAATCCAGAATTTTGCCCTTTAAAGATTTCCTCTCTTCCTTTTCTGCTACCGAGATACTGTTATTTTCTTCAAGATCATCTATCTCAAGCACCCGATTTTCCATCTGAATCTTATCTTTGGTCGCCGCTCCAAAGACAACCTTACTCCACAACTTGAGATGTTTTCTTAAAGATTTAAATTTCTTCATAAGCTTAAAACCCGGCCAAAGACCTCTCATTTCTTCACTCCACCACCCTTTCACCTTATTCCCCAAATCTGCATTGGATAGCCAAACATTTTTGAACCTGAACGGGACTGGACCCCACCTTAGCAAACCAATCTAGCTTTCTTGGAAACTCTTGATTCTTTAAATTTGTCAATCCAATTTTCGGAAACAAGGAAGGGATCTAGCAGGGAGAAGGTAGGGAAGTCTCTCATATCAAACCATATGAATTTACCGTTAGAAAGTTGAATTTCAGTCAGACCTAAGGCATCGATAAGATCACAAAATTTCTTCATGCTTCTTGTTCTCCGTCCCCTATTAGATTTTTCATGAGACCATCTGACTACGTTGAAATCACCTCCTATGCACCAAATATCACCGCAAAAACTGGCCAAACTACTGATCTCCCCCCAAAAATAAAATCTTTCTTTATGTTTAACCGGCCCGTACACATTAGTAATCCAAAGGTTTGTACATCCTCTCTATAAGTTTTGTTGACGAAAGATACAATCTATCTTTTATATAGGGAAATTTGTGAGGGGTTGTTTGACAAATTAAATGATTCTATGATTTAATCTCATTTATATTATTAAATGATTAATAAATAATTTGTTCGTTTTCTTAAGATGAATGTATGATGGTAAAATCACGTTAATAATTAGAAATAATTGCACCCATAACCAAATTAATTCACCTAAATCCACTTTTTAGGGTTGTTTGTTTTTTATTTCAGAATTACTCAATAACCACTATTTATGGTGGTGATTTGGTGGTTTTCAATTTGATAGTTTACTGTCTTACCCTTTTATCTCTCCTGATACCCATATCTTATTAATTACATATCATTTAATTTATAATTTTATTTTTTTTAATTTTGAAAATCAATCTTCTTGATTTTGGGAATCACTAAGGATAATAAACTCTAACCTAAATTAGATTATTCTTCTTCTTCCTCATACATTTTCCACCATTTTCTTCATTGCCAGAAAACGCCCAAACTCAAATTCATTTGTAAAGCGGAGATCTCCGACCAGTCCAAGCTCAAATCGGTACCATCGTTTTTTGATTTATGCTAGTGCCTTTTTTGGATTTGATTAGTGCTTAAGATCTACTTCATTCTTTCGATTCTTTCTCTGGAATTGCTTCCAAATTCTTTCTTTTCTTCTTCCTCCTTCGTTTTCCCTTTTCCGTTTTCTTCATTACATAGAAAATTGCCTAAGATCGACTTTCACTGCTTGTTATTCATGGCTGCTGTAGGTTTGTTGATATATAGTAAACTATTTATTAAATATAAACATTTTTTATATATGGCTGCTGCTATCTGCTACAATGTTAATGGTTGCTGGTATATGTTTGTTTATCAATAATAAACTGTTTATTAAATATATACAGTTTCCATGGCAGTTTTATTGATTGTTTTTTCAATTATACAATGTTTATCAAATATAAACATGTTTAACGATTTATGATTTTATTTTTCAAAAATATTTTTTTATGTTATTTTTTTCAATTTAACATTTGTATTTGGTTTACTTTTGTTCTACTTTTTTTAAAGAAAATAAATACTTATTAATTTTTTTTGTTTATCAATTATACACAGTGACAACTAGAGGATGATCGAAGAAGAAAGCAATTCGATATTTCCTGGAAGAAAGTTAGAAGCTTGAAAATTTTGTTTTCTTGTATTTTTATATTTTTAGATTTAATTTTTCATTTACTTTTTGTTATAGTTTTATTTCTGTTTAGATTTGATTTTTCCATTAATCTTATAAAATTTAAGGGATTTTAAAAATTTCCTTAAATTTTGCACAAATTAAGGATAAGGAAAATTAAATCAGGGTATGTTTTATCTTTTCACAATGTAATTTAATTTCACCGGCGGTGGTTTTTGGGTAGTGTTGATATATATATATATATATATATATATATAAAAGATACGGTTTTCTTAAATTCTTATTTATTAAATGGTTATTACTGAAATTAACCCTAATAATTATACGGTCTTTCAAATGTTGTTAACAATTTTAAGGTTAGATAAAAGTCTTTATCGATTATTTTGTGTGCTCTAACAAAAATTCTCGACGAAAAATGGAACTGAGAAGATATATAAAGATGAGAGAAAAGTTTTGGAATATATAGATAAAGAAAATGAGTTCTCAATATGTTTTTTTTTATTAAAAAAATATTTTACAGATTAATTTTTTAAATAGGAAAGTTGATGAGAGCTTATTTGAATAATTGCATAATTCTCAACGGACAATTTTATTTCATTTCTATATCAAATAATAATTAAATAATTTGTTCGTTTTTGTTAGAATATGTGTTGGATTGGCTTTTATTTTGACAAAACCAAAATTCTCTATTATTTAATATTCTCATCACTCATTGGTGTTTAAATTAAATTTACCATGTAACTATTTACATTATCATCAATATGAATTGATTTGTTTATTTTGATTATTTTCCTTTATTTGGTAATCAATATCATTACATTGTTAACAATTCATATGACCAATTTATTTAAATGACAACTCACTGCCTCTTCATTTGTTAGGTCGTTGCCTGATAGAGGAAAGCAAAGACTTAGATAGTATAAAAGTTGACGAGTTAATGGGATCTCTTAGGACTTTTGAAATGAACATAAGAGATAAAGTGAAGACTATAGCTTTCAATTCTAATTGTTTTGAAGATGGGGAAAATAATGATAGATATGCTTTGTTATTTGAGAGTTTTAGAAAATTTATGGATGCAAAGTTCAAGGATTATATAAAATTTTCAAAAGGCAATTCTACTTTTTTCTAAACAAAATGAGAAAAAGAAAGGTACACATTGTAGAAAATGTGAAGATTATAGCCACATACAAGCCGAATGTGCAAACACTTTAAAGAAAAAGACCAAAGGCGTGAAAAGCACATGGAGTGATGAAGATTCAGATCAAGAAGAAAATATGGTGGGTAATGTAGCTGCTTCTGTTATTACTGATAAATCTACTAATGTGCATTTAAAGGCTAATGAGGTTATTGATGAAACAACCCAAGTTGAGAATGATGATTATGATAGTGAAGAATCGAACTAGATGAAGATTCACTAAAGGAAGCTTACAAAAGCATGTACACTGAATGAGTTAAGATTTGTGAAACAAACAAATGCTTAGTAAGTCAAAATAAGATGTAGGTAAAGGTTAAAAATGATATGGGAAATGAAATAGAAAGGCTAAATAAATTAGTACTTGAAAAAGATAATGAGATTGAATGTACTAGACTCGAAATTAATCGGATCCAAAAGAAATTTAAACCTTGAAATTCTAGTGTTTCGAAACTTGATTATTTTTTAAGTACAGAAAAAGCCTCAGAGAATGGTAAAAGGGTTTGATTTTGAAGGAGAAATATCAAAAAGTCCCCAGTGGTAAAATTGCAACATAATTCTCACTTTGTTGCAACAATGAGGAATTCAAAATTGAAGAAAAGGGTAAATTCATATGGTAAGGTTCACAACTTTATACCTATTTGTCATTTTGGGATTCACGGACACATTAGGCCAAAGTGTTTTAAATTAAAAAATATAATAAAGAAAAATATGTGCCTAATTTTCAAAATCGTTTTCCTAAACAAATTTGGGTGAGAAAAGATGAGTTAGAAAATTTTATTTTTCATAATTGTTTGAAAACTTGTTGTTCAAAACCTTGATTTTTGTGTGTGCGCTCTTAATGTCAAAAGTTTTTTTTTTGTTTCGTGTCTTGCTTTGTATTTATCAAAAATTATATATTTTTCTTGCAAGATAGATTTTGTCCTTAGGGAGAATTACAAGATTTTTTTGGGAGATTAATTATTTTATTTTGGACTTGTATTGTCAAAAACAGGGGAGAGAAATTAAAAAAAATGTTAAATGACTTTTTGAGGGAGAGTTTTGAGGGGAAGCTTTGTTAATTTTCAAAATTCATTTTTATTTTGGTTTTTGCCAAAACAATGCCAAAGGGAGAGATTGTTAGAATATGTTTTTGGATTGACTTTTATTTTGACAAAACCAAAATTCTCTATTATTTAATATTCTCATCACTCATTGGTGTTTAAATTAAATTTACTATGTAACTATTTACATTATCATCAAAATGAATTGATTTGTTTATTTTGATTATTTTCCTTTATTTGGTAATCAATATTATTACATTGTTAACAATTCCAATGACCAATTTATTTAAATGACAACTCATTGCCTCTTCATTTTATGGTGTCAATTTTGGAAAGTATATTTTATTAGTTGGTAAAAAAATTTGGACTAAATTAATTATTGGTTTTTGAATTCAAAAATGGCTTGCCAACTTGCTTCTTCCTCCAACGAATGGATTACTCTTTTTACAATATTAATTGGTTTCTCTTTTGTAATTGGCTGATTATATTGACTCTCTTTTAAGTTTTGGTTAGCAGATTTCTATTTACTTTTTGAGCCAATATCAATCACAAATTTAAGGGATTCTTTCCATGAAGAGAAAAGTTTGTCTCAAGCCTATTCTCTTATATAAGGATATGAAAGCAATCTTTCTACACCAACTCTCCTTAGCCCTCATGTTATAAGAAAATTATCAATTAATAGTGCTTTCTATTACTCTCAATTTTGTGTAATCTCTTGTGAGATTTAGTTATATTTGAGAGAGTATTCTTTAGTGTTTTTCAATATACAAATTCATGAAAGTCTTGTGAGAAAACTAACACATACCGAAAGGAGTTCGGGTTTTGACATGTTCGTGACAAGGAAGAGATTTCCTTAGCTCGAGATCCACAAGGGGACTTGTGGATAATTCAGCTTGAAGATCGTCATCAACAAGGAGCAATCGAAGACAATGAAAAAAGGAGTTCTTTCGTTTGTGCTTGCGTATTTGCTACACTGATCTAGTGGATTTTTCTCTAGGCGTGGCCTAGTGGGTTTTCACCGTTTGGTTTCCCACGTTAATAATTCCTTGCGTTGATCCCCTCCCCATTAATCTTTAAAGTGTTTTTGTTCATTCTACAATCTGTCTCATGTTACAACTTTCACGATCACTGTTGCAACTGTGCTTCTATCGACAAACTTATAATCAAATCTATGATTCTGATTTTTGCAAGTAAAAATTGAAAAAAAAAAATTCATTATTAATTACACGAGAAATAGGTCACTTTCAGTTTTGTTGAGAAGAATGTTTAGTAGTAAAATTGTGTAAAAAATTATATGGTATTTATTTAACAATTTTTTATCCATATTAATTATGAAAGAAAAGTCTTTATTGCTTGCGTGATCTGAAAAATGAAGAAAATTCTTGAAAAAAAAATAGTAAATGTATAAAGATGAGAGAAAAATTTGAGTAACATATAAAGAGAACCAAGAAGGATAGCCAAGTTTACAAAAGATATTATTTTTATTGATCAATTTTAATTAGGAAAATAAACCACCACTCTATTTTATAAGGGAAGTTTGTGAGAGTTTATTTCACTACTTTTGTAAATGCATAAATAAATAAGAATTTATCTTAACAAGGTATACCTTGAAACATTTCTTAATGGAGTTGCATATTTTATCCATATCAAGCATATCAACCATCTTTTCCTAGAACATTTTAAATAGGGGTGAATTTAAATTTAGACTCTAAAAGATCTCATATCTCAAATTTGTCATTTTCTCGATGATATATAGAACTTTCTTTCAAGATTATTTCTAAATATATGCATCTATTTAATATATCATGTCAGAGACATCAACAATAGAAAAGAATGAGACTTACAAAAATCAATTCCAACATTAACCACATACAAAAATATATCGATAGACAAGTGATTCTGTCGGAATGCAATTGCATTCAATTTCCAAGATATTCGAAAACAAAATACTCCAAAATATTATTATTGAAGAAAATTATTTGGGCAATACAATAAAATTATAATCATCTCTTTAACGGAACCAAGCTTTCCGCATATTCTAAAACTTCAATTGGGGCTTCACTCCCTTTTTTACCAAGATCTTTTATTTCTTGAGAATAGATATTGATGGATAATAAATGTTCACTTTTATCCTATAAAAATTCCTCATCTTTCACAATTTCGAGTCCCGCACGGATATTGAGTGGTTCAATTGTGAATTTCTTGGTCCATGATTCCTCCATCACCCAAATATCAAACAAAAAGGAGAATTTTCCGCATTCAATCGATTATGTAGCAATGCAATGTAGCCATTTAACATATGTAAAGTAAGACAAAGATAAACATGATTCGGGCAACGAAAGGCTCCCAAAGACCTCATCTGTTAAGTGAAACAAAAAGGTCACATGCATTCCTTCAAGCGTTTGATTTACCCAACAACAAACTCCATTAACATAAACTTGTGAGTATGGTGGTGCACTATCTATATAATTAGCACAAAATGGGACTTCTAAACTAAGAGTCTTTCAAGAATTTGTACTTAAGAGTATACACAAAGAATTCAAAAGGGCAATAAGGCATGTAATCGAGATGGTTGTTGGTTTCCTCCCAAAATTCAATAGCCATGACCATTTTGTATTCATTAGTCTTAGGAACCCAATCGAATCCTATACCTTCGATCCAAGGTTTTAAATAGGCCTCAGGGGGAAGAGATAATTGCAATTTAGGGAATATATGGTACTCTCCAATTGCAACATTCCACAAGGCAATATCGTCTAAGGAAAGACCCTGATATGTGGTGCCCATTCTAAGGCAAATAATGCCATTGATGCAAGGTCCAACAGTGAGTATGAAGTTATCTTGATTTAGGAAGGGAAGGTATGGATTTGGACAATCTCCATCATTTTTAGACACTATGAAGTTAACATAAGTACCAAAGCTGGGAATGGGAGTATCAGAAGACTTGTTAAATTTGACGAAAAGCTTTCGATTAAATGAAGAACGATGGGAATAATGTCGGGAAATAAAATAAGGACTATGAATACGATTGTACATGCAATTGGCAAAAACCATAGAGGTCTTAATTGCATTTTACCCTTATTGAAATAGCATATTTATGCATACTAATTACTAAACTATCATAATTTTTTACCCTTAATCAAATACACAAATATATATTTAGTAGACAAATTATTGTCAAACCAAAATTCAATTGAATTCAACAGCTCAAATTAAAAAAAAATAATACTCTAATTTATTATTATAGAAGAAGAAAAGATGTGGACAAGAGAATAAATTTATAACCGCCTTTTTAGTATAACCAAGCTTTCAACGTATTCCAATACTTGAAACGAGAATTTCCCCCCTTGAATGCCAAGATTTTTAACTCTATGAGAATTGATATTGATGGATAATAATTGATGACTTTCATCCACCAAAAAAAACTCATCTTTCACAGGTCCAAGTCCCATATGGATATTGAGAAGTGGTCCAATTGTGAATTTCTTGATCCATGATTCTTCCATCACCCAAATATCAGCCAAAAAAACAGATTTTTTCATACTACAAAAATCCTGAAGCATTAATGCGATGCAACCATCTAACACATATAACCTAGGCAGATAAAAATCATGATTTTGAGTTTCAGGTAATTGAAGAGTCCCAAAAACATCGTCTCTCACATGAAACGAAAAGAGCTTACAACTTCGATCATTAAATATCCGATTTATCCAATAGCAGACTCCATTAACATAAATTTGCAAGCGAAGTGGTGGATCACTTTGAAGAGACTCGGCTGGAAATGGGAATTCAAAACAAAGTCGCTTCCAAGAATTTGTACTTAGAGTATACACATAAACTTCAGGAGGGCGATAATGAAAAATATAATCATCATGGTCGTCGATATTGTGCATAAAGATAATAGACATGACCACCTTGAAGTCATTAGTCTCAGGAACCCAACCAAATCCAAGACCTGCAATACGGGGGTGTAAATAGGCTTTGGGTGGAGCAGAGAATTGCAATTTAGTGAGTATTTTGTATTCTCCAGTTGCAACATTCCACAATGCAATATCATCAAAATACTTTCCATAGGTTGAAATTTTAAGGCAAATAATGCCATTGATGGAAGGTCCAATAATTCTTATGCAATGATCTTGATCGAGGAAGGGAATTGAGGATAGATGTGAACAATCTCCATCATTTTGATACAGTATGGAGGTGGAGGTAACATCTTCTCCTAGGGAGTAATTGGAAAGACTACGTCTGACAAGAAGCTTATGATTAAAGGAAGAATGATGGGAATAATGTCGTGAAATGAAATAAGGACTATGAATGAGATTGTACCACCATTTGTTGACACAACTAAATCGTTTCAGAGACTTGACTGGAAGCCTCGTAAGGATATTTTCCACCAAATCCTCTGTTATGTCCGAAAACCTCGTCCCATCCATCTCTCTTTATCCGTTGAATATGGAAAAATCTGCTAAAAATTTGGGGGCAAGAGTTAAATAGAGAGACAGAAATTGAAAAGGGGGAAGGGAATAATATTAAACAGAGAAATAAATGATCAATCTAGAGAATAAATTCAAGAGAAGATTTGAACAAAAACGAGCATTCAACAATATTTCTTCTAAGAAAAGCTAATGTATGGATCGATAGTAAGATTTTAATTGAAAAATTTACCTTAATTTCTTGAGAGACCAATAATAGACAGAAATTGGGAGTGAAACTCAAACATTCGAAAGAGAGATAACAAGAATTGAAGAAGCAAGGAAATGGTGAAGAGGGCGTGAAGAAAAAGCAAAAGAGATATATATATATATGGTAAGAAATTAAAACAAAAACAAAAACAAAAAAAGGACAGAATCAAAAGGCATCTCTGTACCCTTTCATGGCTTTTTCATTTTGTTTAATGAAACCTTTTGTTCAAAATAAATAAGATCCATTTTAATTCATAATTGTTAAAATTTAAATTTGAAATATGTAAAATTTACCTTAATTTCTTCGGAGACCAAATGTAGACAAAAATTGGGAGTGAAACTCTAACATTCGAGAGAGAGAGAATTAGAATCGAGATTATGATGAAATTTAAAGCACAAAACAAAAACGAAAAGCAAGGAAATGGTGAGAAGAAGGCGTGAACAAAAAGCAAAGCAAAAGAGAGATATATATATATAATATGGTAAGGGATTAAATAAAATAACATGATCAATTCAAAAGGCATCTATTTAACCCATCAATTTCATTTAAATTATACGTTTTATAATTTTAGAAGAAAATAAACAGATATGATTGTTTTTTTACTTTTATAAGCAAATCTTAAATCACAAATTAAATTCTTTTCCGAATTATTATTATTTTTAATCTCCTGAATTGAATATATATATTTTAGTGTTCGAATATTTTTTCCTCTGTAATTTTTAATTAATAAGATTGAAATTATTGTTTTACTAAACAAGCCTCGTGAGTTTTTTTCCGTTCGTTTCCAACACGTTAATCATTCTTTGTGTCAATCCCTCCCCGTTTATATTTTATTTATTGTTTTTATTGTATTCTATCCAAAGTTGTTATTGTCATTCTACAACTATAACAATGCGTCTATTAACAGTTTTATTATCTACACGTTTCGTTCATATGTTTGCAAGTAAATCACATAAAACGAGTTGTTAATTAAATTATATGAGAATTATTAGGTGTTTACAATTAGTATAATTTTTTGGGAAAGTGGAAACCAAATCAAGTCCATATATATTAATAGGCCGAAGATCCAAGTCAAATCTTAGTATTATGGAAAGTTTTACGAAGGTCATGTGAGAAGCCCATCAAACAAATTTTAATATTTTTAATACAATTTTCTTGTCTTTCATTTATTTTAATTTGTGCTATTAAATTCGTTTTTTTTTCAAAACTAGTAATAGAAGATATTTAGGATTTAGTGTTTTTTTTTAAATTCGATCCGATATAACAATAAATAATATATTGATTCCATTTATTTTTTCGTTATCTATCCATTGAATCTAAATTCATGGCAATCTTAATTTTATATAAAAGGTTATGAGCAAAATATTATTATGAATGATCTTATCGATCATAGAAGACGATCAGTCAGATTTTTTTATTTAAAAGTTCCATAATTTTTTTACAACATTTTAATATTTTGATCGTAACTTCTTCATCCAAACTCCGTTTCCCGCAAGTAAGTTATCAATTTCATTCATTCTTAAATATTTATCTATTGAATCTAAATTCTTAATAATCTCAATTTTATAAAAAAAATTATGAGTATAACACTTTTTCGAATATTATAGTCTTTTCATTCAATAATGACATCAGCAAAGGGACTTAAATATAAAAATTCATTATGAAGGTTAAGTTTCATCTGTACCCTATTTTTGAGGTTATTTTAACAGATTTCCCGTGTTTTTTAAGTTTATAAGCAAATCTTAACTCACAAATTAAAGTTTGATGAAGCCCATGTGAAAAGCCCATCAAACAAAGTAGAGAGATCTTTTTGATCTTAAGATTGATTTGTCGTGGGCTGTCATATACACACATATATAAATCCCTTCCATATATTTAATGCCATGTGTAATTATGGGAAATCCATTTTTTCTTGAATTAATGTCTCATGCATATATTTTCTTTTTTAACTCATACTAGTAGAAACGACGTGCGTTGCACGTGAGTATGTATCGTTTTTTATATTGAACTTATGAAATTTTTCATGTTTGTTAAAAGTGTACACGCTGATTGTGAGACTGTAGTAATGACATAAAATATTAATAGTATGGGAGTAGAACAATAGTAATTCAAAATATAGAAACATATATTAAAATATAATTTATCTCATTAAATCAAAATTTAGCTTTTCACAACAAAATTAAAAAGTGAACATTAGATTAACCACATAATGTACTTTTCATAAATGAATAAATATCATAGATATTTACATGAACTCCACACATTTTTTGAATGAAATTACATTTAAAAGGAAAGAAAATTAGAAGTGGAATAAATCCATGAATCTCACATCCTAAAAATGTTCTCTAAACTCCATAGATTATATGTATTCAGTCATATTCTTATACAAATTCTATCTTTCCTAACTCATACACCATAAAATGCTAGTGAAATTAACCAAAAAAAATGTGATAACAATGTGATGAAGTTAACATAAAACCAGATTGATCAACCACGCAACTGGAATCGGATTACACAACAAACTAAGTCGTCATCTCTGAATTTGTCCCTAATTGGATTGCATATGCCTCTACAACATTAGCATTGATCACGAACACTTCCGATTGAAAGAATGAGAGAATTATCAAATTTCAGAGTATCATTTATATGAAATTGAGCATTTCATTTATTTGAATTGTATGTGATAAAATTAAAATAATATGGAATAAAAAGAATAGAGAGAAGAAGAGAAGAGGGGAAGAGAGGAAAACGGTATAAGCTTAAAGACTACATTGTGATTTTCTTCTTATTAAATCAAAGCCTATTACATTGTTTATATAGAAAACCTAACCTAGATAAATAACCTAGATAAATAAGGAAAATATAATCTAAATAGGAAAAGATAAACCTAATAGGAAAAGATAATTATCAAATAGAATAAGATAAATAAGGAAAATATATCAAATATAATAAATTAAAGTTGGTAGCTTTTCTGCCGAATCATCACCGCGGCCACGAACACTTGTTTCCATGGCATCGTCCATCACCAAATCTCTATACCCTCCCTCAAGCTGGAGCAGGGAGATCACGAAATTCCCAACTTGCGAAATATGATCGGAAAAAAAGGGTCTTGTTCAAGTCGTTGTAGTTAAAAAAAATGTCGTTTCTTAGCATGAAACGCCATCATTCATCATCAAGTGCAATGGTCGTCGGTGTATCCACGTCGATCATCGCGGTCATCATGGTTGTTGCGATATCTGCAACATCCACATGATCGTTTCCAACCTAGAAACGCAGTCATTCATCGTTTCAAATAGAGAAACGTCTTCATTCATCATGGACTCTTTTTGAGTTTCTTCCATGGACGTTATTTATGATCCCATTGAGGAACCACACATGTTATTTGCACAAAAAATATTGACCATTGATTTTCCATCATCATTGTTTCTAATCAAGAAAATATTTTTTTTAATAGTCATAATACCATCAACTTTATTTCACAGATTAGGCCATTGAACCCTAACATGCTTTGGAACATGACAGTGTTATAATGTGGAATACTACAACGTACCCATTGATTGACTCAACGTAGCTTCCATGACGATAACATGTATAGCATGCGATTTCACAATTCCATTTATTGAATCTCATGAACTTGCCTCCATGCTTCCCAAATTTTCCTGACCAAAGTCATGACCATAGCCATGACTTTTTTTTTTGGTTGCCGGATCAAAAGACCATCAAAGAAGAAGGATTTGATTTCAATGTTGATTTAACCTCAATGATCTCTTCTCCTAGAGGATCATAATCAACCCGCTCTGATACCATGATAAAATTAAAATAATATAATAAACTAAAGAAGAAAGAAGAGAAATAGAAGAGGGAGAGAGGAAAATGGTATAAGCTTAAAGACTACATTGTGATTTTCTTATTGAATAAAAGCCTATTACATTGTTTATATAGAAAACCTAACCTAAATAAATAAGAAAAATATAATCTAAATGGGAAAAGATAAACCTAATAGGAAAAGATAATTATCAAATAGAATAAGATAAATAAGGAAAATATATCAAATAGAATAAACTAAAGTTGGCGACTTTTTCAGCTAGAATCGTCGCCACTACCCACGAACACTCGTTTCCACGACATCGTCTATCACCAAATCTTTATAATATCAGTGATAAATTTAGTTTTAAAATATTTATTTCAATATTTATCTCTTATTTACCCGATTAAAAATTGTTTTATTTACATTTTTTTTAAAATAAAACTTGATGACGTATGTAGACAAATAATTTTTTGGATTACACAAGCAAGGAGAGAAACGAAAGAGATGAAGGGGAAGAACATCTATTTTATGAATTTTTTTATACACGAATGAAAGAGGAATCAATGAGTAAAGTCTTCATTGAATGAATGCAGATGAGATTGTACATTTCAGTATTTATAGCTAGAGTAGAGTAGTTACACAAGTTTTGGATATTTGTTATAAGCTTTTAACAATAAAATTAAATATGTTGAGAAGATGATGATGTGTCATTTGTTGGCTTTTGTTCAGTTAGATGAGCTACCTCTATACTCCCCTTCAAACCAAGCTCTGCTGCAGATATCACCATTAGCTTGCGTCTCCATTTATGAAATGACTGAGCAAAGAGGTTTGGTTAGTACATCAGCTACTTGAGCAATAGAATATTTGCAAATACTTTTTTGAGTTGATATTTTTACAAATATTACATAAAAATTTGTCACCCAATGAAATTTCCCAAATTTCTTCTTGATTGATTATGACCTTGAGAAAAGAGGAGCTACCTTAAAACTTCATTCCATATTGGAGCTTCATGAGTTGTCTCAAAAACTCCATTCATATCAGATCTTATCTCTAGCAAGGCCAAAAGCAATTGCACGGTAAAAAAAAATTCATTGCTCAAATAAACGATATTTCACTTGGGAAGTGAACCATTAAGAGTCCCCTCAAACTCGTGATGTGATTACTATTTGAAATATGAAGAGTTTGCAAAATAAATAAAATGTTAAAAACTAAGCTAAAGCATGTTGCCGATATCAATACCGATGTATATCCAATACTAATATCTCCATTGTCAAGGTAGATGCTAGTGCAAAGATGATAGTGCGGAACCAACACAAAAATTGATTTCTGCAGATGTTGGCGTCAAAACGAATGTTGCTGTCAATTGCAAATATTCAATATCAAATAACTAAAATCCAATAACCAATACCCAGCAAAAGCTCCAAAGATAAAGTAGAACTAAAACCATAAAACTAACCAAATTCTAAAATTCAAATACCTTGAAATTGAAATCAAACTAAATCACATATACTAAAATTGCTAATTCTTGAACTCTAAATCACAAAATTCTAAAATTCAAATACATATATCGAAATTGAAATCAAATTAAATGTATGATATTTGTTATATTTGACATTTCATTAACCTCATATAGTTAGTTTCTTACTATAGTTAAGTTCATATGTCAGTTTGCTATTGTGAGCTTTAGTTTAGAGTTTTGCTAATATGAGCTGCTAGTTGTGGTTGTTAAAGGTTAGTTAGCTATTAGTTGTAATAGTTAACAAAATGAGGGTCTGTAATAAATAGAAGAAGAAGTCTTCTTCTTCATTCGACTGATTCTGTAATTTTTCTTGAAATCAATGAGAAATGCTTCCAATTTCTTCTCTTCTGTGAACTGAGATTTCAACATTGTGGTATCAGAGCTTGAGAATCAAGGAAGAATCGAGGCAAGAAAGATTCTGGAACGCAAGAAAATGGAATTGATCTAAAAGAATCAATTCATGGCTGCAAGGTTTGAGCTTGAGAGATACGATGGAAGAGGTGATTTTGGAATTTGGAGGAAGAAGATGAAAGCTTTGCTGGTTCATCAAAAAGTTGCGAAAGCAATTGAAGATCCAAAGAATATTCCAGAGACGGTAAAGCCAGAACAACTTGCTGAAATGGATGAAATTGCATTCAGTTTAATGATTCTTTATCTGTCAGACACAGTATTAAGGCGAGTAAATGAAGAATCAACAACAATTGGAATATGGAACAAGCTAGAAGCACTGTTCATGAAGAAATCACTCTCCAACAAGATTCTCTTAAAGGAAAAGTTTTTTTTTGATACAAGATGAATTCTTCCAAGAACCTTGAAGAGAATCTTGATGACTTTAACATGATCTGTCTTGATTTGATGAACACTGGAGAGGAAGTGGATGAAGAAAATCAAGCAGTCATTCTGTTAAATGCCTTGCCAGATTCGTTCAAGGAAGTCAAGGCTGCAATAAAGTATGGCAGGGACTCCTTGACCATGGAAATGGTCCTTGATTCGTTAAGATCAAAAGAACAGGAATTGAATTCTGAAAGAAGAGAAGCTGAAGTTCTAATGGTCAGAGGCAAGAATCATGATACAAAGCTTGGAAGAAAACCATGGGGGAACAGGTATAAATCCAAGACCAAAGGTAAGAGATGTTACTTATGTAATAAAGAAGGCCATTTCAAGTTTCAATGTCCTCAGAATGATCAGAGGGGGAAGTCTCATAATCAAGAAATGGTTAACTCAGCAAACATCCACGAAGGATATGAAACAGCTGAGCTCTTAATGGTGACAGATAGTCATACAGAATCAGAATGGATTCTGGACTCTGGAGCTTCATTCCATATGACTCCAAACATGAACATTTTGCAAGAATTTAAAGAATTTGATGGAGGTAAGGTATTCATGGGCAATCATGTGGAGTGTTGGGTCAAAGGGTCAGGATCTGTAACCTTGAGAATGGAAGATGGATCTTTGAAAACTTTGCAAGCTGTTAGATATGTACCTGATCTCAAGAGAAATTTAATTTAACTTGGAACTCTGGATAAGGCAGGTTATAGCTACAATTCCAGTAAGGGAGTTCTCAAAGTTTACAAAGGATCTGTTATGATCATGAGGGTTGTATTGGACAAGACACTGTATGTCTTGCAAGGAATAACAGCTGTTGGTGAATCAAATGCTGTAATCTCAAGTTCTTTAAGTGACATTGAGATTTGGCATAGAAGGCTGGCACATGTGAGTGCACAAGGGCTTGAAGCACTGAATCAGCAGAGGCTTTTGGGAAACAAGAAGATTGAAGATCTACCGTTTTGTGAATTTTGTGTTTATGGGAAAGCCACAAGAACTAGCTTCAAGAAAGAGGTTCATAACACCAAAGACATCCTTGAATATGTGCATTCTGACATTTGGGGGCCTGCTGTGACATCAACACATGCTGGGGCTAAGTATATTCTTACCATAATAGATGATTTTTCCAGAAAATTATGGGTGTTTACTCTTAGACAGAAAAGTGACACCTTCAAAACATTTGCTAATTGGAAAGTTCTTATGGAAAATCAGACTGGCAGAAGCATCAAAATAATAAGAACAGATAATGGCTTGGAGTTTTTATGCAAGGAATTTGATCAAATGTGCAAGGAGGCTAGTATTGGAAGACATCTTACTGTTGTAAGGACACCACAGCAAAATGGCCTAGCTGAGAGATACAATAGAACACTCCTAGAGAGGGTAAGGTGTATGTTGCTAAATGCAAATTTGCCTAAGGTTTTCTGGGGTGAAGCTGTTCAAACAACTGCATATTTGATCAACAAAGTCCATCTCAGCCTCTTGGGAAGAAGACTCCACAAGAGGTTTGGACAGGAAAGCCTCCAAATCTAGCATACCTAAGGGTCTTTGGCTGTGCAGCTTATGCACATGTCAAAAAGGACAAATTGGGACCTAGAGCAAAGAAGTGCATCTTCTTGGGATACCCTAAAGGTGTAAAAGGGTATAAACTTTGGTCCTTGGAAGCTGGAGAGCCTAGATGTTTTATCAGTAGAGATGTCACATTTAATGAGCATGTCATGCCATGGAAATGTGAAGTCAGAAATAAGGAGTCTAGACAGGGGGTGACTTCTTGATAGAAGAGGCTGCTACTGAAAATAATGATGGCAGTGTAACAGTTAATGAAGAGGATGTTCAAGTATCATCATCTGAGGAAGTGCCAACTATAGAGGAAGATCCCATGAAAGATTATCAGCTTACCAGAGATAGAAGTAAAAGGCCAGTGAAACCATCTTCAAAATACAGTGAATCTGATTTTGTAGGTTTTGCTTTGAGTTGCATTGGTGACTTGTCTCAAGAGCCAAGTTCTTTTGCTGAGGCTATGAGATCAAAAGACAAGGAGAATTGGCAGATGGCTATGGAGTCAGAATTGAAATTATTACACAAAAATGGGACTTGGTATTTGGCCAAGAAACCAGAAGGACACAAGACAATTGACTGTAAGTGGGTGTATAAATTGAAACCAGGCATTGAGGGTGTTGAAAAACCAAGATTCAAGGCAAGGTTAGTTGCCAAAGGTTTTACACAAGAGTATGGAGTGGACTATAATGAGATCTTTTCTCCTGTAGTCAGACATTCTTCAATCAGGTTGCTGCTGGCTGTTGTTAATCAACTAAATCTGGAGCTTGAACAGCTTGATGTAACCACTGCATTCTTATATGGAGAATTGGAGGAGGAAATTTATATGAAGCAACCAGTTGGCTATGTGGAGAAGGGTAAAGAAGACTGGGCTTGCAGGTTAGTAAAGTCTATATATGGACTAAAACAGTCTCCTAGGCAGTGGAATAAGAGGTTTAATGACTTCATGATATCAAATGGTTTTGAGAGAAGCAATCTTGACAATTGTGTGTATGTTAAGAAGGTTAGAAATTCTGCTGTCATCTATCTTTTATTGTATGTGGATGATATGTTATTAGCATCACAAAGTAAGAAAGAGATAGATAAGTTGAAAGCTCAATTGTCAAATGAATTTGAGATGAAAGACTTGGGATGTGCTAGAAGAATTCTGGGCATGAATATTATAAGGAAGAGGGATGAAGGAGTTTTGTTTCTGAATCAAAGTGACTATTTTGAGAAAGTCTTAAATAGATTCAAAGTGGGAGAGATGAAAGCTGCATCAATTCCTCTTGCTCAGCATTTCAAGCTGTCTAAGTTGCAGTGTCCACAAACTGAGAAAGAAGAGGCTGAAATGGCTGAGGTTCCTTATTGCAATGTGGTTGGCAGTCTAATGTATGGGATGATTTGTACAAGGCCTGATTTGGCTTATGCAATGAGTGTGATTAGTAGATTCATGAGCAAACCTGGAAGACCACATTGGGAGGCAACTAAGTGGGTGCTAAGGTATTTGAAAGGAACTAAAAACACTGGTTTAGTGTTTTCAAAAGGAAGCAACAGTGGTTTTAGCTTGCAAGGATTTGCAGATGCAGACTATGCTACTGATTTTGACAGAAGAAGGTCTACAACTGGGTATGTGTTTACTTTGTTTGGTAATTGCATAAGTTGGAAGTCCTCTTTGCAGTCTGTTGTTGCACTATCTACCACAGAGTCAGAGTATATTGCCTTAGCTGAGGCTGTGAAGGAAGCTAGATGGATTGCTGGCTTGATGAAGGATATGTGTTTAGAGGGTGCTGTTCCTGAAATATTTTCTGATAGTCAAAGTGCATTGGCTTTGACAAAGAACCATGTGTTTCATGATAGGTCCAAACATATTGATGTTAGGTTCCATTATTTGAGAGATATAGTCTTGAAGGGGGAGGTTGTTCTTGAGAAAATTGACACAAGGGACAACCCAGCTGATATGTTGACCAAATCTATGCCTACAGCTAGATTTGTGTACTTGTGTTCTTTGCTGAAAATTGGACAATGATGGCTTGTGAAAGTTGCTGTTCTGTGCATCATTTGAAGCTGCTGCTAATGGTGTATTGCAAGTTTGCAAGTCTGTTATCTGTTTTTCCATGTTTTTTCATTTTTGAAATGTTTTTGAATAGCTTAATTCATGTCAAGAGGGTGATTTGTTATATTTGACATTTCATTAACCTCATATAGTTAGTTTCTTACTATAGTTAAGTTCATATGTCAGTTTGCTATTGTGAGCTTTAGTTTAGAGTTTTGCTAATATGAGCTGCTAGTTGTGGTTGTTAAAGGTTAGTTAGCTATTAGTTGTAATAGTTAACAAAATGAGGGCTGTAATAAATAGAAGAAGAAGTCTTCTTCTTCATTTGACTGATTCTGTAATTTTTTCTTGAAATCAATGAGAAATGCTTCCAATTTCTTCTCTTCTGTGAACTGAGATTTCAACAATATTAAAATTACAAATCCTTCAACTTTACCTCTCCATCGAAACGCAAAGGCCCTATATTCTGCATCCGTTTTTCATCCTCTATTGATCCAATTGCAAAAAGTTGTCACAATAATCCTTCAAACAAAAATAAATAATCAATGAAAAACCAAATGTAAAATCGCCTCAGACTTTCTTCAATTCATTTTACAAATATTTGCAGTGTCCAGACTGATACAATTATTTACACCACAATATCCTCACAAAACCTTAACATTATAATCTTGAAAATACCAAAATATTTTTGTATAAAAATGAAACTAATTGTTATGGGTGGATTTTCAAGCAACTATACGACCACGTGGCACCCCTCTGAAGGACCACGTGGGATGATCAAAGACTTCCACGTCACTAGTGGAGTGAGCCGGATGAGCACCCACCAGGCCAATAGGTTGAGTGCTCATCTTGAAAGACCACCTCTAGAGACTCTGGAAATAGCTCGACCTCCAGAAGAGGACCGAGCACCGAGACGATGAACTTAGCGGAATGAGCACATGAAGACCAGCAAGGAGCATGCTCATCCCTAGAAGACTAACTCACCTAAGCTCGGAAGAACAGGTGACCATCTGAATAGAGATTGAATAAAGATGGGCTCATAGGCCAGAAGAGGCATGAGCCCACCTGGTGTGGAATCATTTCGACACTAAGGCAAAGAGCCTGGCTGCTCTTCCAAAGGAAGAGCACCGACCACCGAGGCACTCTCTCATACACGATATGCGATCATCCAATCGAGAGCCGGCACGTGGCCTAGGGCCTACGCCTGACACCTACACGGTAGGGTCATCATTACACCTCTCTTATAAATACCAGAGGAGACCCATTGTTGAGGTACGTTACTTCTACTCCTACTCTGCTCGGCACCACCTCTGGTCTGACTTAGGCATCAGAGTGGATAGGCCGGCACCACACCGGTGCTCAGTTGTTTCCTTGTGCAGGTCACCTCTGTGCTAGGTTCCAAGCTGCTCTGCTCACTTCTCACTCCTCTTCTCATTCTTTAAAGTTAGTTGCACGGTCGCGATCCGGGAGACACCCGACCCACAGGTCAATTCCCGGTCCTCCCATTTTCACGCAACAACACTAATAAAAACGTATATATTCAACACAACATCACAACTAATGAGATAAATATATTTAAAGTTATAATTATAATTAACTAAACTAATCTAGTCAAAGGGGGTGAAGAAAGAAATCATGTAATTTGCACAGTACACTCTGATACATCAGCTTGTTTGTTGCAGGTTCGCACCGCCATTCCGATTAAAATCACCAACACCATTTTAAATACCTGTATGGAAGACAAAATTATAGAATTGAGTGATTTAGTTTCGTTCTGTTCCGTTTGTAAATAAAAAGAAGAAAACCCCTTTATGATAATTATTTGCCACAAATTTTGGTTTAATTGGATTGAGAAAGTAGGTAACATATCTCGCTAGAATTATACAGCATGCTATTTAAGGCAGAGTCACTTCAAAGATGCGTGCATTGAATTTGGAATTTTGGAGGATTTAAATTAAATGGAAAACTTGAACGTCCCTTTGATCTATCTGCAGCGTATTGTTGAACATACCAATTTATTCTCCAGATGCAGCGTTTTGTTATAACATCAGACCGCTAGAATGTCAGGGATGAAATAGGTATAAAGAAGAAAAATGAGGGTAAAGATGGAAATGAAAGATTCTCCCAACTTCTACACTTTTAATATAGTAGAGACTAGTTACAGAGTACGTGTGTCGCACGTATACACCTTTATTAATTGTTAATTAATTTTTATTTTTATTTTTTAATTCCTTAGTGTCAGGCATTCTCCTATTAGTAAAGAACGAAAAAATGTGTTTAAATATATTTATTACGTGAGCCACTTCAAAATTTATTTATTTTTATATATAACTGATATTAAATTTACGATAAAAAAGTAGTATCTTATTTCTTATATCAATTAAATAGCCTAATAACTCATATTTAAAATAAATATTATTAGAATTTATCTTAACTTCAAAGAAAATTATATCATTGTAAATTTTAATATTAGATTTTATGAGCAATATTGCATCTTATTTCATATCAATATAATATTAATATTGTATTTTATAATAAACATACAATATTATCTTAATTTAAATTTTAGTCAAAGATAAATGGATGAATAAATAAAAGATAACTGGAAACAAAAAAAAAGTTAAGGTAACGGCAACTACTATCACACATAGCCAATTATCAATTGAGTAATGTGTTGTGTCCGTATTTTGACATGTAAACATCCCACCATATTTATTTTTCATATACAAACAAATACACTAATTAAGGGATGGAGAAAAATCCATCATATTTCACATCGACATAAGCATAACTCAAGTGGTTTGGTATTCCCTTCTATAAAATCGAAGGTTCGAGTATCCCCTTCCCTAATTTGATGTAATATCTCAAAAAATAATCTCATATCTCTCGCCAAAAAAAACAGTAAAATAAAGCACTATGTGAAATCTCTCATTCTCTCAATCCACCATACACCATTTTCTCTTTTATTAACCTCCAACGTCATTTCACACATTTTCCAAAAGAAAAGACTGTAATTTTAATTTTCTAAAATTAAACTATTGCTCTTTCCAATTCTCATTACTTTCAAGTGTTCATATTCACCAAGATTTCTTCCTTCATTCTCTCTCCATGAAAACACCTTTCTCCATTTGTATAGTTTAATACCACATCCTCTCTTTTCCCTCTTTCATTTCCAAATTCATTTTTCAATTATGTTGTTTCTTTCAATCCTCTTCATTCTTTCATTCAAATCTTTGAAAATTATATTTTTGTCTTTTACTTCTATTTAATTTTTTGGTTTTTCTTTGATAATCTCTCTTTTCCTTCAATTTGCCTTGTGCTTTTATTCAACACCTATTTTTTTTTAACTTCAATTACTATCATTTCAATTTCTTTGTTTTCCTACTGAATTATAGTTTTTCTATTTTTCATCTGGGGTAATGCTTAATGGAATCTGTAAGTTGTGAAACAAAAGATTTTTTGAAACGAAAAGACTATTTTACCTTCTTTTTTTTCCTCTTTCTCTTCTCCCACGTCTCCAGTTATGACGTTTCTTTACTTTTCTCTTCTCCCTATTCTCCGTTACTAAACATTATTTTCTGGTAAACACTTCTTGTAACTACCGCAATATTTTTCGAGTTTTAAAAGCTTCATTAATTTTGAAAAGTTCTCTTTCATTTAAATTTAAATAATTTTGAAACACATCTAACCAATTTATCAGTTCTAAAAACCCCCAAAAGTTGTCTTTGTGTATTTTGTCTCAAGTGGCTCTTCAAATGATAATAAGCTGAATTTAGAGATTTTTAATATTGATCTTAAATTTATAAAAAATTGCATCCGTTCGTATTGGTGGTAGTTAAACATGAATAATAATTAAAATAAATTAATTCAATTGTACAATCTTCTCAATAAAAACTTGCATCCTTTCAAACATGAATAATAATTAAATTAAATTAAAATTAATATAAGGGTAGTAATGGAAATAATTAAAAAAGTGATGGCAATTTGGGAACCCAATGTTTCTCCTACTCTTTCCCATTTTTTAATATGTTATAGATTATAGATTATAGATATAGACTAGTTATATGACATGTGTCTTGCACGTGAAATATCGGTTATCAATTAAAAAATTCATTGAATAATATGATTTTGGATATTTTAATTAGAAATATTCTTATAAAAAATTGAAATTAAGACAGTTTCTTTTATTTATAGTTATAGAGAAAGTATATATATTGTTATTAAAAAGATATGTAAATGAATTCAAAGTTCATATGGTTACATAAAAAAAATTATCATACAAATCTCAATTTTTAAATTAAAAATAATAAAAACTAAATACTTAAACATCACATCTGGATATATAAAAATACGAATGTTCATTAGATTTGACATAAATTCATCATTTTTTAAACATTAATTCAATGTATAATTACCATAAAAAAAATTCAATGTATAATTAAGTAAAAAAAAAATTGTACAGATGAAGTAAAATTATATAAAATGATACAAATGGAATATAGAAAAAATAAGCGTAAAATAAGTAACTGATGTGCACATAGTGTACACACCATGATTGTTTTTATTTATTGAACCATATAATATCAAGTGGGAGAATGCAAAAAATTATTGTGACCCAATTGATATATTATTAGTCATTTAATAATTATCAATTAAAAACGTGTCTATATACTCAAAATGGAAAAAAAAAATCATTTAAACAAAAAAAGAAAAAAAAAAACATAAACATACATGGTGGTCGACATTGTCTTTTTGAGAATGTAAGAAATAATATGACCCAATTGATATTGAATAATTAATTAAATTAAATAAATCTAATTAACTTTATTTGTAGGAGGACATATTGTAAAAATGTGTTTATTGACTCCAAATGAAAAATTATGACTCTTTGTATGGTTATGTCTTTTGATAGAAAGACATAATCATTGGTGATTATCGTCTTTTTATAATAGTCAATTTAATTTAAAATAAATCTTATATAGTTGTTTTTTTGATAGAAAAGAAACAACCATACATTGTGACCATTGTTTTTTTTTTTACTCGATTGTCTTTTTATAATTAAGTTGATTTAATTTAAAATAATTTTTATATATTTATGTCTTTTGATGGAAAAGACACAACCATACATGGTGACCATTGTCTTTTTATAATTAAATAAATTTAAATTAAATTAAATAAAAATGAAACAAAAGGATATAAATGTAATATTTTAAATAAGTAGGGGTAAAATAGGAAGTCAATGTTTATCCATAGGATAGAGTTATGGAAAGGAAATGAATATTAGGTATGACTAACGAGATGATATAAAATCATGAAATTTATTTTTTTTTTCATCTTAAAGATATTTTTTAATATGGGTTACGTTAATTTCTTCCATTTCATTATAAAATTTGAATTTTTAAAATATTAGTTGAGAAAATAACTTCATAATAATATTAACATTTTTATTTTAAAATTTAAAAGATAAACTCGTGCCCCACGTGCATGACACGTGTGAAAAACCTAGTCATTTTAAAAATACAAAACTCAAAATTAAATCATTTCAAAAAGATCTTGAGAGTCGGTTTTATAATTATTTTTCACTCTACTTTCGCTCTTTATAAAACTTATTTACTCCCCTAAAAAAAACTTATTTAGTAGGCATTTATTTTGAACCATTCAATTTTTAAAAGACACCATGGTTGATTTTTTTTTTCCTTTCATAAAACATAAAGCAAACAACATAAAATAACAGTGTAACTAAACAGTTAAGAAAATATTTATCTATCTGCTTTTTTTATAAATAATATATTTTAAAAAATTATTGATGATAAGAATTGTAGGTGCATTAGATCACTCAAACTATATAAGTAATCATTTCGAAGTTCTGATTATCTATCTAATTCCAATACAAATTACTGAAATCAACCAACCAATGAGAAAATGGAGTAATTGAATATAATTTAAATTCAAAACAAAATCTAATTAATTTAATTTTATTAAAAAATAGATTTATATATTATTTTTCAAATTCATTTTGGATTCTCTTTTTAAACTATAAATAAGACTTGGATTGAAAGGGAATTAAAATAAAACAGAAGTATAAGAGAAATAGTGGTGGAAAAATAAGAATGAAAAAAAGTAATTCATTGCATAATATAAGCATAGTGCAATTTTTATGAAAAATGTAATCCAAGTCAACCAACCGAATCAGAAAATGGAGTAATTGAATTTGAATTGTACTAAAGCACAGTCAACCAACAACAATAGAGTAATTTAATTTGAATTTAAATTCAAAAACAAAAATCTAATTAATTTCATTTTAATAAAAAAATAGATTTAAATATTGTTTT
Organism: Gynostemma pentaphyllum; assembly: GCA_028015215.1. Classification (NCBI taxonomy): domain Eukaryota; kingdom Viridiplantae; phylum Streptophyta; class Magnoliopsida; order Cucurbitales; family Cucurbitaceae; genus Gynostemma; species Gynostemma pentaphyllum. The sequence goes on along the minus strand of CM051350.1, from coordinate 15,521,840 downwards.
TAAAATTAATTTTGGATTCTCTTTTTAAATTATAAATAAGTCTTGGATTGAAAGGGAGTTAAAATAAAAACAGAATAATAAGAGAAATAGTGGTGGAAAAATAAGAATGAAAAAAGTAACTCATTACATAATATCAGCACAATGCAATTTTTATGAAAATGTAATCCAAAAAATATCAACAAATTACTGAAGCACACTCAACCAACAGAATGAGAAAATGGAGTCACTGAATTTGAATTTGAATTCAAATTCAAAATCAAAATCTAATTAATTAATTTTTGTTAAAAAATAGTAATGGAAAACCAAGAATGAAAAAAGAGTTAATTTCACTGATAATTAAAAAAAAAGGATATATCAAATATATCGGACATTTTTATTAAATATCAATTGTACCTAAAACCGTCACCGGCCAAATTAAATTACATTATGAAAAGACAAAACATACCCCGATTTAATTTCTCCTTAATTTGTGCAAAATTTAAGGAAATTTATAAAATCCCTTAAATTTTACAAAATTAATGGAAAAATCAAATCTAAACAAAAAATAAAAGAAAAATCTTCAAACTTCTGACTTCTTCTTCCAGGAAAATTCGAATGTCTTTCTTGTTCTTCATCCTACAAAATACAGAGATAAAAAGTAAACAGTTTATTGATGTGCACTTAAAATTGATGAGGAAACAGTTTTGAAAACATATGTAAATAGGTTTTTAAAATAAATATTGAATAAAAATAAACATTAAATTAAAAAGTAACTTATTCTACAAAATAAAGAGAAAGCGAGTTCGTCGGAGAATTGAAAGTTAAATTTTTGTTTTAACAGTTTACTTTTAGTAAACATTTATTGATGTGTACTCAAAATTGATAGAAGGCACAAAATTGAAGATGAAAAAAGAGGTAACAGTTTTTAAAGATATGTAAATAGAAAATTAAAATAAATATTGAACAAAAATAAACATGTTATTAAAAGTACCTCGTTCTATAATCGAATCCCATATTCAAACTCTAACCCTCATTCTTAGCAGATACAACGATGATATTGTTACCCAGTTCTTAGCGGCGACACAACAGGCGAGCTTCAACATCACCTAAATAAAATCCTTCAAATCTGGATAAAAAAATCAAAGAAATCATTGAATATGGATAGAAAATCAAAGAAATCATCTTCGAATATGGCAAAACACAAAAAAAAACAAAATTACGAACTGAAAATTGTTCTAAATAAAAAGGAATGAATTACGGTTAAACGTTCTAAACAGAAAAAAATATAAAATTGTGAACTGAAAATCTTAAGACAAATTGAATTTCGGTTAAATGGCACTTTCCGTTTAACTTTGTTAAACAAATCATCGAACTTGGTACCCTTCACAATGATCACAGTCTTCAACTCGTACCTCTCGTAATTATGAGCTTCATCCCAAGTAACCATCGAATAACAGATCAATGGAAGTCGAACGCATACTGGAATGGATGAATATGAAAACGAAAATAAATAGAAGACACGAACAAAAACTGAATAAAAACGTATAAAAGGAATTGAAAGGAAAAAGAATGGAAACAGGAAGAATTAAAATATGGTAACTAAAAATATGAATAAAAAAAACAAATTGATATCGAGCTGGAAACAAATCCCATAATTCATGGATAATTAAAAACAGAATTAATACGTACAAAATCAAAGATATGTAGCAAAAGGGTAGAAAAGTAAAACGGTATCAAAGACAGCTACAGTTGCGCCACCATAATTGGAAGTTTTTGGGTAAAAATGATATAAAGTAATAACTACCAGCATAATTGAAATAAGGTTAATTAAACCGGTTATTATTGTAATTAAGTCATGAAAAAATTAAGAAAGGGGAGGAAAAGAAAAAAGAATCCAATAAAAACCAGATAAAATGGTAAAATTCTATTTTTTTTTTTTTTTAAAAAGGAAAAAAGAAAAGAAGATTACCGGTAAAATCGTGCAATTATCAGATTTACATGGCTGGGTATTCCTTTTCGAATAATACATACTTTGAGTTTCCAGTTTCTGTTTACTGGCTTCAAAGCTTTGATAAATAAAGTTTTTCACTCTTGGTTTTCCAATCCTCTTTTTTTAGATGAAGAACATCTGGATAGGTAAAAAGGGGTGGTTTTGAGTACTTTTTGAAACAAAATCTAGCTAATTTAATGTTGTTTAAAGACTTTTGGGAATGGCTTCAAATGGTATCCAGTTCCAAAGGCATCTTTTCATTAAAACTTGACTATGTGGGCCGAATGAGACAAAAACTTCTTAAACTCTTTTTACATCCTTTCGTAATGGAGGTAGTTAAACATGAATAATAATTTAATTTAATTAAATAAATTCATGTGACAATTAATTCTCGATCTTGGAAAAGGAAATTTGATTTTTTTTTCTTTTCTACATCGATTCCATTCCACCGACTCCACAATCCGCTTGTCTTTCTACAAATTATTCACCAGTATTTTTAACTGTCATCATCAACAGAGTTTAATCGCTATCTTTGGCCACCGCCCAAACCGAAGCAATGCCAATGTATGCTGACTCGTTCCTTTTCCTGGAGGACGAAGGGAAAAAAAACTGAGTAATTATCATAGAGAATAAAAATGCCATAAAATGAAATTATAAAAATGAAAAAAAAAAAAAGATTAGCTTACGGGTAAGAAAGGAAATAATAAAAAAAGTAAGCGATTTAGGACCCAATGTTTCTCCTATTCTTTCCCACTTTTTAATGTGTTATAGATAGATTATAGATTATAGATATAGATTTTTTTTTTTTTTTTTTTCCACTTAAACGTAGTTAGTTTGTCGTTTTTATTTGGAAATTTTCACTGCTTACGAGATTTTGATGTAATATTTATAAAAATAGCAACTCTAAAAGATATTTATAAATATGATAATTTTATTACGTTAATCAGTGATTAACAATAATTAATATGTGTATCAATGATAAATTTAGTGGAAAAATATTTAATTTCAATGTTTATTTTAAATTAAATTGACTATTATAAAAAAATTGCTATATTTACGTATTTTTTTTAAATAAAACTTGTGGCTTATGTAGACAATTAATTTTTAGGATTACAACAAGCAAGGAGAGAAACAAAAGAGATGAAGGGGAAGAAGAAGAACATCTATTTAATGCGTCTAATAAAAAAACTGCTGTAACAAAACTTCCCCACTCTTTAAAAAAAAAATAATAAAAAAAAATCAAATGATACAAGATGACGAAATGCAGTTTGGTGACATAATCATTGGGAATTCAAATTAATTACACTAATAACCACTTTAATTCACCTAATTTCAATATTAATGGTTCTTTCATATTAATATCAGATTTTACCCATAAAACACCATTTATGGTGGCGATTTGGTGGATTCCGATTTTAATGTTTACCTTATTACCCTTTTATCTCTCTTAATAACTATCTTATTAATTACTTATCATTTAATTAAGGAAAATTAAATCGGGTATATTTTGTCTTTTCACAATGTAATTTAATTTTTCTTGTGGTGGTTTTGGGTAGTTTTGATATATATATAAAAGATTGTGTTTTTTTGAAATAAACAACATTAATTTGTCCATTATTGAAATTAACCCATTAAATTAAAGAAAAATCAAAGGATACAAGATGACGAAATGCGCCAGCCGGAAAGAGGAACAAAAACAAAGCAATCCGATGAGACGCCTCTGTTTTTGTTTTATTTTGTAGGATCAAAATATGGAAGAAAAGAAACAACTTTGTATGAGTAGGAATGATGATGCAATTTGTAAGAAATGCTGATTCCACATTTGATATGAAATCAAAACAATCACTTGTCTAATTTTGTCTCTAAAACAGAGACGGATAACCGCAGCTTTTATGATAATGTAAAACAACACCATTTTCATTCCATCATTAATATATCAAAACTGGAAATAAAGACTAATAACTTACTTTGAGTAGGACTCAGTTTTAACTTTTGATTGAAATTGAAATTTCGTAAAAAATGATTCCACTTCTCAAATCTGGAAAACAGAGACTGATAACTTACATACTTACTTTTGATTGAAATAGAAACACAATCTCTTCTTTTCTCTTTACAACATGCCTATATAATATTGTTTCATTTCAATCAATCTTACAATACATTTTCGTTTTACATCATTAAAAGATGAAAATGTTTATCTTGGCTCTGTTGTTCATTCAAGTCTCCGGAGATTACGATATCCAACACCTCGTCCTTCAATGGCCTCCTGCATTGAGTAGGACGTCTGCTGCTGCAATCACAATCCCAAACCCCCTCAATTTCACAATCCATGGATTGTGGCCATCCAATATCACTGGACAGTCTAGTAAGTACACTGGTGCACCGCGATTAAACTTATTCGATTCAATTCTGGTAAGTTTTTCATAAAAGAATATCATTTTATCTTATACGTATTTATCCATTCTGGATATTAACTTTTTCATTGATTAAAAAAAATAAAACACAGATTACCCAACTCGTACCAGCATTGAACATATATTGGCCAAACTTGGTTGCAAAGAATTCAAACCCTATTTTTTGGAAACATGAATGAGAAGATCACGGCAGAGTTTCTGTACATAGGATTAACCAAGATCAATACTTCAACATATCACTCACCTTCAAGAACGATCATATTGATTTGTTGACAGTTCTCCAACGTGCCAATATTCGTCGCTCTACCACAACAACATACCAACCGAGACTCGCTTCCATTGTAAATCTGATCTTCAAAACCGGAACAATTTACTGACTGAGATAGGTGTGTGCCTAGATCAATTAGGTCACCACTTGAGGAACTGCTCCCAAATACTATCCTCATGCAACTATCCATTCTACTATATGTAAATTAGTACAATTTTATCATCATAATGACAATGACTATGAGAGGATCATATTTCATCTCCTCTAATATTATATTAATAATAAATGAGAAATATTATTTTAAATATTTTTGTCTTTTTATATTTTTTTTATGGATATGTCATCTTTTTTTTTTCTCCAATAACTTAAATTTGAACCTTACCAAATGCAAGGTGCTTCGTGAGAAAATAAGGCCCGGTGCGAAGTATAGTTTTGGCACTACTTCTATCAAATAATCTTTAATTTAAAAATGTGATAAAAAAAAAAATACTAACAACTTTTTTGCGGACAAAAAATTGAAATACTAAAAATAAAGAAATTTGTGAACTGTCGAAGCAAACTATTAGGTATGTTAAAAAAAGACTCTTATTTTGAGGTATTGATCATAAAAAATATATATTTTATATAGATACTACAAAAAAATATGAAAAATTAATAGGTGAAAATATAATTTATAATTTATTTTTATATTTAATTAGAAAAAGATTATATTATATTAGAAATTTTAAGTGAAAAAATTTGAGAAAAAATTATAAAGAAAAGTTAAAATTATATGAATGAAAATACGTAAATTAGCTTGTAAGATAAATATGTTAATTTAATTATTATTAAAAATGAAAAAAAATATAACTCAATATTAGTCTCAAGAGAATCAAACCATTGACCATAGGTCACAAGAAGAGCTAATGAACTCAGATTTGCTAATGGCAAAAATTACATTAGAAGAAAAATTTGGGGAAATTTGCTCCAATGACCTTCAAATTTAGTAAGTAAGGTTTCTTGACCCTCCCCTCATCTTTTTCATTTTCTTGACCTTCTCATATAATCATTACCCTATGAAAATTCGAAAATGCCCTTACTTTAACCTCATCTCTCATATCTTTCATCTTTCTCATTTATTATCTCATTTATTTTCCCTTAGAGTTTAAGTTTGGAATTAGCAATGGGTTTGAAGCAAGAATCTTCTTCAGAGTTGAACCGAGATGGGAGATGTTAAATCGAGATGGGGAATTTTGGAACCGAGATATGGGATATTGAGACCAAGATATGAGGTTTTGGGACTGAGATTGAGATTTTAGAACCGAGATAAGGGATTTTGGGACCGAGATATGGGTTATGGGATTGAGATTGAGAATTTAGAACCAAGATAAGAGATTTTTAGAATTGAATTTCTACCATCCATCGCGGTCATCGTGATTCGAGTTGAACCGAGATTGGTCTCCTAATAAGATGCTTCTTCTTGTTATCAACAAGGGTGGGGCGGTGGTGGTAGGTGGAATTCAAGAGATACAAAATAAAGAGAAAACAAAAAATGTTGTTGATGAATGAAGGCTCTTTCACGAGCAAGAGCAACGGATTTGAATGAATTTTCTGGGATTTTTGTGTGATTTTAAGTGTGAAATTGAAATGAGATTGAAAACAATCTCGGTTTGACTCATCTCGGTTCATCTCGAAAGATGAATAGAGAGTAGTCAAACTGAAATTAGAAAACCAATCTCAGTTCATCTCGATTCGAGACAATCAAGATTAGTAGACCAATCTCGGTTCATCTCGATTCGAGACGAACCAATCTCGGTTGAACTCGAATCGCGATGACCGAGATGGATGACAGAATAATTTTTTTTTTTATAACTTTCCATATAATTTATTTGTTTTCATTTTCTTGTTTAGATATACAAAATACCTTCACAAGAAAAACTGAAGCTGGAATTTAGTCATGAAGATCACCCCTCGTCATCAATTAGTTGTCGTTATCACAAAATATCGGTTCGAACAATCTCATATCTCGGTCCCAAAATCCCAATCTCAGTCCCAAAATCCCATATCTCAGTCCAAAATTACATATCTCGGTTCGAAAATCCCTTATCTCGGTTTCAAAATCTCAATCTCGGTCCCAAAACCCCATATCTCGATCCTAAAAACCCATATCTCGGTTCCAAAATTTCATATCTCGGTCTGAAAATCCATCATCTCAGTTCTAAAATCTCAATCTCGGCCCCAAAATCCCATATCTCTTGGTCCTAAAACCCTATATCTCGGTCCCAACATCCCATCTCGGTCTTAAAATTCCATCATCTCAGTTCTAAAATCTCAATCTCGGTCCCAGAATCTCAGATCTCTAGATCCCAAAACCTTATATCTCGGTCCCAAAGTTCCCATCTCGGTCTAAAATTCCTCATCTCGGTTCTAAAATCTCAATCTCGATCCCAGAATCCCAGATCTCTAGATCCAAAAACCTCATATCTCGGTCCCAAAGTTCCCATCTCGGTCTAAAAATCCTCATCTCGGTTCTAAAATCTCAATCTCGGTCCCAGAATCCCAGATCTCTAGATCCCAAAACCTCATATCTCGGTCCCAAAGTTCCCATCTCGGTCTAAAATTCCCCATCTCAGTCTAATATCTCTCATCTTGGAAAAGTAAAGGAAAATAAATGTGATAATAAATGAGAGGGATGCAAGATATGATAGATGAAAGTTAAAGTAAGGGCATTTTTGAATTTTCATAGGGTAATGATTATGTCAGAAGGTCAAGAAAATGAGAAAGATGAGGGGAGGGTCAAAAAACCTTACTTAATTTGGAGGTCATTGGAGCAAATTTCCCAAAAATTTGCGTATTAGTATACTTATATTATTTTATAAAGCCATTAAATATCTTGGGGTCCCAAAAAATCGGGGCACAACTCCAACCTGTTCGATAGCACAGCAAGAACCTGCTAAGGGCCGGCCTTAACCGAATGTTTCACTTTTTAAGTGGCCCTTCATTTTATTCAAACTCCAATTTTGTGATAAACATATATCTGTTATCCATCATCAATAAATCTGCTTTAAGTAAACTAATATATTTTTTTAAATTTATTTTCAAGCAATACATGTATCCTTATTCATTATGATATACTACAATTATTAAATAATAAATAAATAGGTATTTTCTTCTTCTTTTTTATGAGAAGAATGTATGGTGATCAAATCATGTCAATAATTATATGGTCTTTCACAAAATATTATCAAATTAAAGTGAGGAAAAAAAAGTCTATATTGCTTGTTTTGTATGCTCTTGGAAAATAAAAAGTAAAAAAATATGGGTTAAAAAGGGAACTGAGTTATACAGAGAAAATAAATGAGTTCTCTATATTGTTTTTTGGATCATACTTTTTATTTTAAAAAGTTGGTGAGAGGTTGTTTGATTCATTAAATTATTCTATGATATTATTTATATATTGTTAAATAATAAATAAATAATTTTTTTCATTCTCTTGAGAAGAATGTCACCATCATCAATGGCTCGACCCAAACATTAGAAGACTCAGGTTTGGCACAGGATCGAGCCGAATGAGTCTATACTTTTGAGCCCAATCTAAAATTTAAGGCTCGTGGCTCGGCTCGTGGGCTAGGCTCATCTAGCCGAGCTTGAGACTGGGTTGTTAGAGCGAGTCAAGCTCGACTTATCATATGAGTTCATTTTTGTATGACATTATCTCAAAAACCAATGGTGCATAACTTTCGAATCACTTTTTTTAAAAACAGAATCTAAGGTTAACAAAATTAACATATAAAACTTATTATTTTAAATAGCAAAAAAGAGTGAAAAAATCAATATATTAAATTTATTATTTTGAACAGCAAGAAAGTAAAAACTGTTTACTTTTATCCGTTAAATAATTTAACGATTTTATTTTATCCTATTTAGTAATTACACAAAAGTAACAACTTTAAAAATAGATACTTTTATTAATTATTTCATACATAAATATTCGAGAATAAAGTGTATCACTACAATATAAGTACATCCCAACTAGGTTGGCACCCAATGATTCGCCAACCATATGCATTTTTCTCAACTTATATTGTAGTGATGCACTTTTCGGGCATATAATATAAAAAGAAAGGAGATATATTATTATTTTTGAATTGGTAATAATATAAAATTCTATTTAAATAATAAATAAATATTTCGAGTTTTATTTAGGCCGAGCTTGAGCCGGCTCGCTGGATCGGCCCTATGGAGCCTCAAACAAGCCGGCCCATTAAAAAAAGGAGGCTCATATCTATTTAACGAGCCGAGTCGGCCCGTCAAACGTTGACTTTCGAGCCTAGCTTGGATCGGCCTTTAGGCCGTGAGCCGATGATGATGGTGAGAAGAATGTATGGTAGTAAAATCATGTCAATAATTATACCGTCGTCTTTTAAAGGTTGTTATCAATTTTAAAGTGTGAGAAAAGTCTTTATTGCTTGTTTTGTATGCTCTAAAAAAATATGGGTTAAAAATAGAACTGCGGTATAAAAGATGAGAAAAAAAGTCTCAGTTTAATAAAGAAAAGGGAAATGAGTTCTCTATAAGTTATGTTCATAAAAGATATACTTTTAATGGATCAAACTTTTATTTTGGTAAGTTGGTGAGATGTTGTTTGACAAATTAAATTATTATATGACTTTTTTAAAGAAAAATTATTATATGATTCTATCTTATTTATATATTATTAAATAATAAATAAATAAATTGTTCATTTTATTGAGAAGAATGAATGGCAGTATAATTATATGTCAATAATTATATGGTTTTTAACAGGTTTGTTAACAAAATAAATGTGATAAAAGTCTTTAATTGGTTGCTTTTGTTAGGAATGGTGTCCTAGAACTTGTAATTATTTAATAAATATAATTTATTTTGAATAAATTAAATAAATAAATATAAGTTCTTTATATTATCTAAATTGATTCAATTGACGATATTAGGAATATATGGAAATATATTAATATCAAACATTCAAATAGTAAACCCTACATTACCCTTATGAAATCACAACTTAGTATGTGAGTCATAAGAGAGGATTAAAGTTGAGATGAGTAACTTAAAAGTGTCTATAGTAAATGGATAACGTTTGGGAAACTTATCCTGGTAACACTGTTGATAGTGTCGCATTTTGTTTATAGAAAAATGATCTAATCCTGATCATTCATGTGGGAGACATGAAATGAAAGTATCATATGCAATGTTGATTGTATAAGACAGGACCACGATGTTCGATCAAATTTCTCATTAGTACCGTTTACGAGAAATGATCGAATATCAAACTAAGTTTATCAACCGTGATAGATCTCAATCCTGAGTGAAATGTGGACTCCTATTTATGGAATTATGTTATTTGATTCACATGGTTGAGAACGATCTGTAAGAACGCTCAATATACTCTTGTTTTGGGAACACGGCTAAATAAGTAGCTGGGAACTCATTTTCACGAGATGGAATTCATAACTTTCCTATAAATTAACTGTATCAGTGCGATACCTAAACATTTTAGGAACTTTAGGAAACTCCCTTGATGTACTGATTCGAGACATGAACAAGTGGCGCCACGACTTCTATTGATCACAGAAGTACCTTATCTCTAGTTCGACTAAAGATAAAGTTCATTGGAGAATCAACGGGAAAACAAGGATAAAGCGGTAATTACAGGGGTAAAACGATAAATTTACCCGCCTGTAATTATGAGGGTTCCACGTGAAGGATAATATCACAGATATAAATAAAGATAAACTAAATGGACATAACTTATCTATAGTGAGGGAGTTCAGCTATGAATCTATAGTGGAATTATTTATAGTTAGATAATAAGTAATTAACTGATTATGAGTTAATCACTTAATTGACTAATTATTAAGCCCATGATCTATAGATCCATCGGGTTCCTATGCTAGCCCAAATATCGTAGTCTCGAAATCAAGTAGAAGAAATGAAAATTTTAAGTAAAGTGAATTACTTAAATAGGCAATATTAATTGTTTAAATATTGAGTATATTTAAACGGTAATTAATATAAACATTATTAATTTTTTAAATAATGAGTTTATTTAAACAGGAAATTAATAATGAAATATTATTAATTATTTAAATATTGAGTATATTTAAATGGTAATTAATAATTTGAAATTAATTGACAATTATTAATTGTTTAAATAATTAATTTTATTTGAATGGAAATTAATAATTAAAATTAATTAATTAATAATAAAATATTATCAATAAAATTATTAATTAAATAATGAGTTTATTTAATGGAAATCAATAATTAAAATATTTATTATTAATTATTTAAATAATGAAAATTATTTAAATGGAAATTAATAATTAAATATAATTTGATAATATTTAGTCGGGAGAAAATATTAATATTATTAATTATTTAAATAAATTATTTTATTTAAATGGCAGTTCATAAATAAATTAATTAAGTTGGACTTATTAATTTAAGAGAGAGTTTCAAACCCAATTGGATTAATGAACCCAATTGAAATTGGCCCAAAATAATTAAATAAATAAATTTGATTTATTAATTATTTTATATATAATTTTCGGCCATAATAGATAATTTGTATAGGAAATAATTGTTTGAATTATATCCTATAATAATTATATAGATTTATTTACCTAAGATAAATAAAATAAAGAAAAGAAAATATTCTCTTATTTATCTATGACATTTTAGAAATACCAAGATAAAGGAAAGAGATAATTCTTTTTTCTTTTTGTATTTATCTCCATGGATTAATCCTAATGTGATTAGGATTCCTATTTTTCTATAAATAGAAGGCTTTGGTCATTCATAAATCACACAATTAAATTCCTTAGAAATTCGGAATTCTCTCTTCCTTCTCTCTCCCTCTTGGCCGATTTTCCCTATAGTAATTGGGAAGAAAAATATTTTTTTCTTCTTCCCAATTTCTTCTTAAGTTCGATCCCACAATCGAGTTTCGTTTGATCGATCGGGATATAGCGTAGAAGATCCGATGTTGCTGAGGATTTGATGCTGTAAAGAAACCTCCACCTGATTCTCCATATATTACTCAATGTAAGTTTTAGAGTTTTAATTTTTGAAAATTTAAAGCATGAATCTACATGTTTTTATCACAAATTGCATGATGTTAATAGATCCGTTATTAAATGTTAAAGTTTACTAAATAAATTTCCGCTAGTTTAGTAAATCATCCCTTCAGCTTTGTATGCTTTAAAAAATGAAAAAATTGAATTGAGATACTGTATAGATGAAACAAAAGTCCCGGTTTATAAGGAGGAAGAAAATGAGTTCTCTATAAGTTCTGTTAACGAAAGATACAATTTTTATGGATCAATATTTATATAGGGAAATTTGTGAGAGGTTGTTTGACAAATTAAATTGTTCTGTGAGAGAATAGAAACCTCTTTAGACCAATGTTTGAAATGTTAAGTTTAGTGCCATTACCTACTGTGATTCCTTCATTACCAGTGTATTCAGCTCTCATGTTCAGATTGGAGATGTCTGGGGTTATGGGATTTGTGGCTCCATTATCAGCTAGCTAATTTTGATCTCCAGCAGTTTCAGGGGTAGCCACAAAAGCATCTGCTCAATTATTGTTATCATTGTTAGGGCTGAAAAATTCTCATCAAACTTGTAGTAGCAGATGGTTGTTGAATGTCCATATTTGCTACATACTTGACACATTGATTTGGAGTGGTTGTGTTTTCCTCCTCCTCTTGAGTTTCTTCCCCTTGGTCTGTAGTTGCCCATTTGATTGCTGCTATTTCCTCTCTCTTGTCCTTTATTGAAATTCTGATTGGAGGACCTAAAGTTGTTGTGGTTATTGCCACTGTTTTGGTGATTGAAGGCAATATTAACAGTCATGTTTCTTGTATCTTGGCTCCCATTGATCACATTCATGTGTATCAAGGTGTTCCTCAAAAGTGAGAAGAGTTGCATAGAGAGTTTGCCAAGTGATGTTGATCATACTGTTGATTTGACATATTACTGGAAGAAATTCAATATCTAATCCAGCCAAGACACTTGTAGTGAGGAAGTTTATCTTTACTGGTTCTCCCACTAGAGATAGATTGTTAGAAGTTTGGTTCATGAGAGTTAGGTATTCTGACATTCTCATCTTGTTTTTCTTTGTGCTTTGTAGATTAGCTTTTAGTTAGTTGATCCTATCACAGTTAGAGGCACCATTCATTTCTTCAAGGGCCTTCCAAACCTCTCTAGACGTTTTGAAGGTGACAATTTCACCAGTAATTGCTTGAGTCATTGAGGCATAAAGCCATCCTAGCAGTGCTTGCTCTTCTGTTTCCCATGCTTCGAATTCTGGATTGATATCCAGATCAGTTGTTGTTGTGTTGCTAGCAGAGGGCTTTGCCTTGGTTCTAATAATGTATCCATCCAATCTTTAGCCTCAAAGAATAGCTAGCGCCATTTGCTTCCAAATTATGTAATTCCTTTCAACTAGTTTGACAGTATGTGCATGATTTAGTGGATTTCCAAAAGGGACAAATGTGCTATTGTTTGGATTCAGGTTGATAGTTGTGGGAGTTGTTGTTTGGGTGACTGAATTGGTTTGGGAAGTAATGGAGGAATTTTCAATTGTCATGGATCTAGCGTTGGCTGTATTGTGGCTTTGATACCAAGTTTAAATTTAAGATAAAGGGAGAATTGCACACTTTGGAAGAACTCACGATGCTTTTCATAGCAAAGGAGATAATCAATATATGTGTGTGTGTGTATATATATATATATATATTTACAAGTTACAAGGCAACTACATAAATCAAGGATAATTAGCATGACAATTGATTGACAATTAGGCTAGAATGAAGGAGTTAAACAATGAATGTTGCTATTAATAATATGGGTATCCATTTCAAAACCAATTGGTAATGAGAGGAGTGACCCTTAGATTTTATAGATGTTGTTAGATTCCTTCATTTTTCCGATGTGAGATCTTAATATGCCCCTCAAGATGGTGTCTCTTTTGGGCTCACCAAACTTGGATTGGATCCCATTTTTGGACCAGATGCTCGTTTGAGTTTTATTGGGCTCTGATATCATCTTGATATCATGAGATTCCATCTCAAAACCAATGGGTAATGAGAAAAGTAGCCCATGTATCTTATAAACATTTTGAGTTCCTGTTATCTTTCCGATGTGAGATTCTCACAACAACTGCTACCAGAATTGTCTTGTTGTCATGAGTTAAGACAGATCAGCTGATTGACTTAAAATCTGCAAGATTGATCAGCTGATACATGAGTTATTAGGTAACTGTTTTAACTTTACGTAGCAATAGAAACAGATTAATTCATCGAGTAGACTTCAATATGAAATAAAAAGAACATATTAGATATTTGAATACATCTGAGTATGTTATTATATGAACCTCGTTTGAGGGTAAATTTGCATGTAGCGGAGAAGTAAGGATAATTTGATCGTAGAGCTTAACATATATGCAGCTTACGTGAATTGAATTCCATTTTGGAGATTTATGGTGTGAATTCTGGTCAGGAGGTTAACACGGATAAGACTAACATGGTGTTTAGTAAAAATACACCTAATTTTATTCGGGATGCTGTGACAGATTGTCTACATATCAAAGCTTGGACCTCGTTGGGCAAATACCTGGGCTTGGAAGTGGAGTTTGGCAGATCTAAAAAGAGAGTTTTCCATTTTATCCGTGATAGAATTGCGAGGAGAGCACAAGGATGGGCCGAACAACTTCTTTCTCAAGCAGGAAAAGATGTTCTTATTAAAGCAGTGGCATTGGCAATGCCTTCCTATGTGATGAGTTGCTTCAAGCTTCCTATTACTCTTTGCAAGAGATTAATTCTGTTTTAGCCAAATTTTGGTGGCAATCGAACAAAAATAGCGTGGTTTGCATTGGTGCACTTGGGATTCTCTTTCGGTAGCTAAGAAACACGGTGGCTTGAATATGAAAGATTTGCAATCTTTTAATTTAACTATGCTGGCAAAACAAATTTGGAATTTATTTGATAATCCAGAATATCTTTTTAGCAGAGTTATGAAGGCCAAATATTTTCCGGATGTTTCTTTTTTGAATGCTAGTGTTGGTAATCGAGCGTCTTGGGGTTGGCGTAGCATCATTGAAGGTCGAAGGGTTTTAAATCTGGGAGCTCGTTGTAGAGTTGAGAATGGGCTTTCAATTAGTATTTGGCAAGATCCATGGCTACCACGTCTTGATAGTTTTCTTCCTTCGTCAATTTTTTCAAGCGAGGTCAAAGTGGTTAATGATCTTTTTTAGACAAACAAGAAAATTTAGGATGTTGCTAAGGTACACTCTTTCTTTAATTCCTCTGATGCCCAACTTATCCTTGCTATTCCAATCAGCCCATTTTATTTGACTGATAAATTAATTTGGCACTATAATCCGTCTGGTGTTTATTCGGTTAAATCGGGGTATAAGATTGTTATTGCTGATGATTTAAGAAGAGAACATTTGAGGAACGATCAAGGCGAAAGTAGCAGTACTATTGTCAGTGATGATTGTTGGAAATCGATTTGGCGCTTACAAGTCTCACAAAAAATTAAATATTTTATATGGAGAGCATGTCGTGGTTTCTTGGCCTCTAAATTAAATTTGCAAAAGCTTAAAATGGATATTAATCCCTTGTGTGTTCATTGTTTTCATAAAGAGGAATCAATTAATCATATTCTTCTTACTTGCGAATTTGTGAAGTGGTTTTGGTTTGGATCGATCCTCAATCTTGATTCATCTTTTTTTGAAGGGGGAGATTTTTGTGATAGCTGGATTTGGTTCTCAAATTCTGTTAAGCAATCTTCTGATAGAGACCGGTTGTTAACGTTCTTTGTGTTGGGTTCTTGGAGGTTATGGAAGATGCAGAATGTTTTTTCTTTTCAGGAAGTCATTCTAAATATTGAGCAAGGCTTGTGCAAAACCATGGAGGATCTTAATGAATATTGTTTATTGTTTTCTCCTCGAGTTCCTATTGAGAGATCTGCTGGTTTATATCTTCCTCCTTCTGACGATTTTTGCTTTAAGCTTTTTTGTGACGCGGCTTGGAATTCCCATTCTTTTATGATTGGGTGTGGTTGGGTTTTGAAATCAGAAGCAGGTGAAGTTGTGGCATCTGAGAGTTCTTTTGGTGGGCTGGGGCTTAATGCCCTTCATGCGGAGGGGCGTTCTATCGTAAGGGGCCTTCAAGGTGCATTTCAACGTCGTATTACAAAGCTTCGAGTCTTTTCTGATGCTAAAAACCTTATTAGTATTATAAATGGTAGCATTTGTCCTCAAGATTTTGCTTGTATTTTCGAGGATATTAAGTTGTTTTTGCCTCATTTTGAGGATATTAGTTTTCTTTTTATTAGTCGGCTAGCTAATGTGAAGCACATTCTCTAGCTAAAGAGGGTCTTTCCTCTCATGTAGTTTCCTTTTTTCCTTCTTAATGAAGTTTATCGTTTGAAAAAAAAAATATTAGGAAAAAAAATAGAATTGCGCTTCGCTGTGGATGAGACCCTTAATTCTTCTGAAATATGAAATATAGATAATTTCAAATTAAAAAGATTGTTGATCAAAATTAGATTTCGAACATACTAAGACTTAAGACAGAATTACCTATCAACTCAAGCCTTTGTAAACATATTTATATAAATTGAATTGCAGAAGAATACGAAAGGTTGAAAGTGAAAGACTTAATGTTTGCTTTTTTTCAACTAATGACTTTGGTCATAATTAAGAAATAAAGGTTGATAATTATTAAATATACATGTTGGGTAGTTATCTTTCATATTCTAACGTAATTTTTTTTAATTATATAAAGAGTCTTTGTTTTTATTGACAAAAGTAAATGAAGGGTCTTTAAAATCGTATACTCTGATTTTAAATAAATAATTTCTTTTTTAATGAGTAATATATTTATTAGACAATAATCATTTAATAGGCATGAGAAATAATTTGCTTTATTTCGAAAAAAGAGAATTAATGGAAGTTGGGAAATGGAAATTGATTGATAATAACAAACTTTGTAGTTTTAATAATTTACAAAGGATACAATTATCTAAAAACATTTCTCCAAAATAGTCTGTTATATATATATATATATATTTTGTCTCTCTTTTGTTCAAAGCTTGTGTGAGAAGAAAAAAACTAAAGTATCGACTATATTTTTTTCGCACCAAGGGCTGAGAGAATTCTCAATGTGTAGCAGTTGAGTTTATTCGACGGTCACTCATTAGATTGATTTGGGGCTTATTTTATTGAGAGAAAATTAGAGAGTGAACAACCGTTTGAATGATTCTATATATGAATTGAATAAGATAAATATTAACTTATAGAATTAAGTTAAATATATATGAGTTAATTTAACTAATAATAATAAAAAATATGGATATATCAAATATGCCGGATGTTTTTATTAAATATCAATAGTACCCAAAACCGCCACTGGCCAAATTAAATTACATCGTGAAAGGACAAACATACCCCCGACTTAATTTCTCCTTAATTTGTGTAAAATTTAAGGAAATTTATAAAAATCCCTTAAATTTTACAAAATTAATGGAAAAATCAAATCTAAACAAAAATTAAACCATAACAAAAAATAAAAGAAAAATCTTCAAACTTCTGACTTCTTCTTCTAGAAAAATTCGAATGTCTTTGTTGTTCGTCCTCCTACAAAATTCAGAGATAAAAAGTAAACATTTAATTAAAAGTAACTTATTCTACAAAAATACAGAGAAAGCGAGTTTGCCGGAGAATTGAGTTTTTAAAGATATGTAAATAGAAAATTAAAATAAATATTGAACAAAAATAAACATTTTAATAAAATCTTTCAAATTTGTATACAAAAAATCAAAAAAATCATCAAATATATAAGCGAACAAATGATAGATCTATCACCAGAACCCTAGATCCGACTCATCCACAAGAAAAATCACCAACAAGATCGAAAATAAACGTTGAACAAAAATAAATGTTTACTTAAAAGTACCTTCTGCTGCAGCTTTCTTCATCGATTGAACAGCAATACAAGCCACAACAACGATCGCCTTCGTCGATTTCTCGAATACAGGTAAGGCCGATTTCGTTTCGGAGTCGACAAAATCGAAGAAAGAAAAACGAGGATCTGAACAGAGAAGGAGATTGTGGAGAATCCAGCAAATCATAATCACAACTCCATTGATTTCGAGTATATGTCTTTGATTGTGACGACGAACAAGGAGGAGATCAGGAGGATCTTCCTATACTCAAGAAGGAAATCACAATTGAAACTTTATTTGATTGTGACGACCATAACCTCACCATTGTTTTTTAATAAACGAGGATCTGAAATATAGAGACGGTAAAAAAAAATCTCCATTGATGGTTGTGGTCGAATAAGGAGGAGGAAGAAGAAGATGATGAGAGGTATTTAGGTTAAAGATATTTTTCATTAAATAAGAATTCAATTGATTTAAATTCAAAATAAATAATTAAATAAATTATAAATTTAAATGATTTGCAATTAATAAGATATGATTATGAAAAATTAAATGATTTGCAATTAATAAGATATGATTATGAAGAGAGATAAAAGGGTAAGATGGTAAAAAAAGAAATCGGAAACCACCAGATCACCACCATAAATGGTGTTTTTTTGGGTCAAAATGAAATAAAATCATAACCACCAGCATTATTGTAATTGGGTGAATTAAAGTGGTTACTGCTGTAATTAATTCTATAATTAATGTTATTAAATATTTTTATTAAAATTGCTATTTAATAAATAAATGAATTTTAAAAAATAGATATCAAATAACCTTCAATTGTGAATAGAATAGACTATTTATGAAAATAAATATCATGATTTTTATGGTTAAGTAATCCGAGAAAATTTCTTATATAGCTTTACCAAGCCTCTCCATACCCCTTACATATATATATACTGTCATGTGTAATTGTGGGCCACTAGAATTTTCTTGAATTAATGTTTCATACGTATCTTTTTTTTTCCTTCTAACTCCAATATTATTCTCTCACTTTATTTATTTATTTTAATTTTTCCCTCCCTCACTCTAATTTTAATCATTCATATTTCAATTAATTTCAAATGTGGCTAAAAAAAATCAAATTTCTTTTTTTTTTTTAACTATTAGGCTATATGATATTTTTTTTCCTCATCTCAAATCTTTATATTAAAAATATTTCAATTATAAACTAAGAAATTACAAATAAAAAATTAAAATTATGTTATTCAACACTAATGTATATAATTTGTAGATATGTTTTTTCCTATATGAAATTTGTATTTTTTTTTAACAAATACTAAATACAAATAGTAATTGATTAAAAAATTGCAAATAAAAATAACAAACCAAGTACGTTTCAGTGAAGAAAAATAAAATATAATATAATATATACGTTCAAAAGTTCTCAGACAAAAGTTTAATTAAAAACATGTATAAAATTGTTTGAAATTAAAGCAAGAGAAAAGTCTTTAATTGCTTGTTTTGTATACTTTAAAAAATGAAAACCTTGAAGAAAAATGGAATTGAGAAACTGTATAAAGATGAAACAAAAGTCTCAGGTTTATAAAGAGAAATAAAATGAAGTCCTGTTAACCAAAGATACAGCTTTTATGGATCAAACTTTTATATAGGGAAGTTGGTGAAAGGTTGTTTGACTCATTAAATTATTCTATGATTTTATCTCATTTATATATATAAATAAATAATTTGTTCGTTTTTTTTAGAAGAATGGATGGTAGTAAAATCATGTCAATAATTATACGGTCCTATCAAATGTTGTTATCAATTTTAAGGCGAGTGAAAAGTCTTTATTGATTATTTTATATGCTCTAACAAAAATTCTTGAAGAAAAATAGAACTCGGAAACCATATAAAGATGAGAGAAATGTTTCAAGATATATAAAGAAAGAAAATGAGTTCTCTATAAGTATGTTTATAAAAGACATCATTTTTATAGATCAATTTTTTATATAGGGAAGTTAGTGAGAGGTTATTTGACTAATTACATCATTCTCAAACAGATAATTTATTTCATTTCTATATTAAATAATAAATAAATGATTTGTTCGTTTTGTTGAGAAGAATGTATAGTAGTAATATCGTGTCAATAATTAGATGGTATTTAACAGTTTTTTTTTATCAGTATTAAAGATGAGAGAAAAGTCTTTATTGCTTATGTGATCTGAAAAATAAAGAAATTTCTTGAAGAAAAATGGTACGGAGAAAATGTATAAAGATGAGAGAAAAATCTATATGTAATATATAAAGAGAACTAAGAATGAGAGCTAAGTTCGCAAAAGATATTATTTTTATTTTTATTGATCAATTTTAATTAGGAAAAGAAACCACCACTCCATTTTATCAGGGAAGTTTGTGAGAGAGTTTGTTTCACTATTTTTGTGAATAAATAAATAAGAATTTATCTTAATAATGTATGCCTTGTAACATTTCTTAATGGAGTTGAATATTTTATCCATATCAAGTATATCAACCATATTTTCCTTTTTACTTGGTGCCTTGTACATTTTCATTCCTTTATCACCTACATTTTTATTGTATATTTCCTTGAACATTTTAAATAGGGGAGAATTTAAATTTAGACTCTAAAAGAACTGTTATGTCAAATTCATCATTTTCTCGATGATGTAAAGAACGTTCTTTCAAGATTAATTCTAAATATATGCACCTATTTAATATATTATGTTAAAGACATCAACAATAGAAAAGAATGACGATTTACAAAACCAATTCCAAAATTAACCAAATACAAAAATATATCGATTTACTCTGCCGAAATGTAATTACATTCAATTGCCAAAATCTTCCAAAACAAAATACTCTAAAATATTATTATTAAAGAAAATTATTTGGACAAAGACAATAAAATTATAATTGTCTTTTTAAGATAACCAAGCTTTCCACATATTCTAAAACTTGAATATGAGATTCACTCCCTTTTTACCAAGATCTTTTATTTCTTGAGAATATATATCGATGGATAATAAATGTCCACTTTTATCCTCCAAAAACAACTCATCTTTCACAATTCCGAGTTCCGCATGAATATTGAGTGCTTCAATTGTGAATTTCTTGGTCCATGATTCCTCCATCACCCAAATATCAAACAAAAAAGGAGAACTTTCAGCATCAAATTGCGTATGTAGCAATGCAATGTAGCCATCTAACATATGTAAAGTAAGACCAAGATAACCACGATTCGGATTTTCAATATGAGGCATTGGAAGGCTCCCAAAGACCTCATCTCTTACGTGAAACGAAAGGATGTTATACATTCCATCAAGTGCTTGATGTACCCAATAACAAACTCCATTAACATAAGTTTGTGAGTTGTTTGGTGGTGCACTAGCTATATAACTAGCACAATATGGGATTTCTAAACTAAGAGTCTTCCAAGAATCCGTACCTAGAGTATACACAAAGAATAATGGTCGATCACCATAATAAGGGATGCAATCATGATGGTAGTCGTTATCCTCCCAAAAGTCAATAGACATTACCACTTTGTACTCATTAGTGTCAGGAACCCAACCAAATCCTATACCTTCCATACAAGTTTGTAAATAGGCCTTTGGTGGAATAGATAATTGCAATTTAGGGAATATATCGTACTCTCCAGTTGCAACATTCCACAAGGCAATATCGTCTAAGACATGATATCCTGTGCTAATTCCAAGGCAAATAATGCCATTGATGCAAGGTCCAATAGTGTATATGGAATTATCTTGATTGAGGAAGGGAAGGGATAGATATGAACAATCTCCATCATTTACAGACACTATGGAGTCAACATAATTATTAGAGCTGGGAATGGGAGTATCGGAAAGCTCGCAAAATTTGACAAGAAGCTTATGATTAAAGGAAGAATGATGGGAATAATGTCGTGAAATGAAATAAGGACTATGAATGAGATTATACCACCATTTGTTGACGCAGCTTAATCTTTTCAGAGACTTGACTGGAAGCCTCGTAAGGATATTTTCCACCAAATCCTCTGTTATGTCGGAAAACCCCGTCCCATCCATCTCTCTTTATACGTTGAATATGGAAAACTCTGCTAAAAAAAATTGTGGAAAGAGTTAAATAGAGAGACAGAAATTGAAAAGGGGGAAGGGAATAATATTAAACAGAGAAATAGACGATCATTCTAGAGAATAAATTCAAGAGAAGATTTGAACAAAAACGAGCATTTCTTCTCAAAAAAACTATTGTATGGATCGAAAGTAAGATTTTAATTGAAAATTTTACCTTAATTTCTTGAGAGATCAATTATAGACAGAAATTGGGAGTGAAACTCAAACATTCGAAAGAGAGATTAAAGAAAAAGAAGAAGCGAGGAAATGGTGAAGAGGGCGTGAAGAAAAAGCAAAAGATATATATGGTAAGAAATTAAAACAAAAACAAAAACAAAAAAAATTAATTCAAAAAAAAAAAAAAAAACAAAAACAAAAAAAAAAAAAGTACAGAATCAAAAGGCATCTCTGTACCCTTTCATGGCTTTTTCATTTTGTTTAATGAAACCTTTTGTTCAAAATAATTAAGATCCATTTTAATTCATAATTGTTAAAATTTAAATTTGCAATATGTAAAAATTACCTTAATTTCTCCGGAGACCAAATGTAGACAAAAATTGGGAGTGAAACTCTAACATTCGAAAGAGAGAGAATTAGAATCGAGATTCTGATGAAATTTAAAGCACAAAACAAAAACGAAAAGCAAGGAAATGGTGAGAAGAAGGCGTGAACAAAAAGCAAAGCAAAAGAGAGATATATATATATAATATGGTAAGGGATTAAATAAAATAACATGATCAAAAGGCATCTATTTAACAAATATGATTGTTTTTTTTTACTTTTATAAGCAAATCTTAAATCACAAATTAAATTCTTTTCCGAATTATTATTATTTTTAATCTCCTGAATTGTAGGGGTGAGATATCGGTTTCGGTTTTTGATTTTGTCCGGACTGAACCGAAACCGAACCTACAAGGATTTAGTTTCGGTTTCGGTTTTTCTTTTCTTTTTTCTCTTACACTAATTAACTATGTTCTATTATATACTTGACATTTTTTTAAATTGCTTTTATTTTCAAAACTATGATATTTATATCATATTTGTATTTAAAAAACTCTATATTGAATTTTGGATTTCAAATAACTCTAATAGTTAATTTATTATTGATGTAGTATAAAAGTACAATTATATTTGTAGAATATTTTGATAAAAAAATTAATAATGTAGGTGGTAGTTAAAAAATATATTTATAATATATATAACATTGTTAAAAAAATATATTGAATTAGTTTAATATATATATATATATATTATAACTTTTTTTTTTTGGGGAAGGGGCAGTGGAGTGGGTTGGGCTATGGGTGGGCAGTGGGGGGAGGCCAATTTATATATATATATATATATTATAAAAGTTTTGATTCGGTTTTGGGTGCGGTTTCACCGCTCCCGGACCGAAACCGAACCGATTCTAATCGGTCTAGGAAATTCTCGGACCGAACTGAACTGAAACCGTCAATTTCAGTTCGGTTTCGGTCCGGTCCATTCGGTTTAGTCGTTAATCATTTTTGCGGTTTCTATTCTCACCCCTACTGAATTGAATATATATATTTTAGTGTTCGAATATTTTTTCCTCTGTAATTTTTAATTAATAAGATTGAAATTATTGTTTTACTAAACAAGCCTCGTGAGTTTTTTTCCGTTTGTTTCCTTACGTTAATCATTCTTTGTGTCAATCCCTCCCGTTTATATTTTATTTGTTGTTTTTATTGTATTCTATCCAAAGTTGTTATTGTCATTCTACAACTGTAACGATGCGTCTATTAACAGTTTCATTATCTACGCGTTTCGTTCATATGTTTGCAAGTAAATCATATAAAAAGAGTTGTTAATTAAATTATACGAGAATTATTAGGTGTTTACAAATTACAACTAGTATAATTTTTTGGGAAAGTGGAAACCAAATTAAGTCCATATATAGTAATAGGCCGAAGATCAGAGTCAAATCTTAGTATTATGGAAAGTTTTACGAGGGTCATGTGAGAAGCCCATCAAACAAATTTTAATATTTTTAATATAATTTTCTTCTTTCATTTATTTTAATTTGTGCTATTAAATTCGTTTTTTTTTTCAAACTAGTATTAGAAGATATTTTGGATTTAGTTTTTTTTTTTTTTTTTAAATTCGATCTGATATAACAATAAATAATATATTGATTCCATTTATTTTTTTCGATATCTATCTATTGAATCTAAATTTATGGCAATCTAAATTTTATATAAAAGGTTATGAGCAAAATATTATTTCGGGTTTATTATGAATGATCTTACCGATCATAGAAGACGATCAACCATTTTTTTTTTTGAAAGTTCCATAATGTTTTTTACAACATTTTAATATTTTGATCGTAACTTCTTAATCCAAACTCCGTTTCCCGCAAGTAAGCTATCAATTTCATTCATTTTTAAATATTTATCTATTGAATCTAAGTTCTTAATAATCTCAATTTTATAGAAAAAATTATGAGTAAAACACTTTTTCGAACATTATAATCTTTTCATTCAAATAATGATATCAGTAAAGGGACTTAAATATAAAATTAGTAATGAAGGTTAAGTTTCATTTGTACCCTATTTTTGACGTTATTTTAACAGATTTCCCGTGTTTTTTAAGTTTATAAGCAAATCTTAACTCACAAATTAAATTCTTTTTTAATCTCGGGATTTGAATATATATATATATATATATATATATATATATATATATATATATTAGTATAAATTGTTAGGAAAGTGGAGCCCAAATCAACTCCACATATATTAATAGGCCGAAGACCAAAGTCAAATCTTAGGCCTATGGAAAGTTTGATGAAGCCCATGTGAAAAGCCCATCAAACAAAGTAGGGTGATCTTATTGATCATAAGATTGATTTGTGGTGGCCATCATATACACACATATATAAATCCCTTCCATATATTTACTGCCATGTGTAATTATGGGCCACCCATTTTTTCTTGAATTAATGTCTCATGCATATATTTACTTTTTTAACTCATACTAGTAGAAACGACGTGCGTTGCCCATGAGTATGTAAACTGCATAAAAATATCAAAACAATATTCACTCTTCTCTTTAAAAATGTATTTTGACCAAAGTTGACTAAACTTTCATCCATTTTCTTCTCCAAACCGTGGCTTCAAGGTGGGGGGAGAAAATTTTTGGTTTTTGCTCGTTTCTCGGCGGATCGGCTCGATTTCGGTTTCATCGGAAAGCCCTCGAGTCTAGGATTCCTTTCCACCTAACAATCGTGCCTTTCTCCCGTGATCTACGAACTTCTCGGTATGTTAAACTTCAAACCCTAAGCTCCAAATAGTATTTTAATGGAGTTTTCTCTTTGATTCCTCTAAAATGGAGGCATATAGTAGTTGGCCTAGACTGACGGGTGTGCCTAAGATTCTATGGTTTCTAAGGCTTACAGGCTTGTTTTCAAGAGGCAGAGTTAGACATGCCTAGTCGATCTATCTTTGTTTTACAGATAGTTCGTAATACATCGTAAGAGGCTTTGGGTGCCTTCAGGATCGACTTTTAAAAAGAACTGTTGGAGGAGGCTCACAGTTCTATCTTTTATGTTCATCCAGGAAATACAAAGAGGTACGAGAACCGAGACAATATTATTGATGAACTGGGATGAAACATAAGATTGTAAATTATGTGGGTAGGTGTTAGGAATGGTGTCCTAGAACTTGTAATTATTTAATTATAATATTTTATTTCGAATAAATTAAATAAATAAACATAAGTTCTTTATATAATCTAGATTGATTCAATTGACGATATTAGGAATATATGGAAATATATAAATATCAAAACATTCAAATAGTAAACCCTAAGTTACTCTTATGAAATCACGACTTAGTATGTGAGTCATACAAGAGGATTAAAGTCGAGATGAGTAACTTAAACGTGTCTACGTGAAACGGATAACGTTTGGGAATCTTATCCTGGTAACACGTTGATAGCTTCGCATTTTGTTTATAGACAAATGATCGAATCCTGATCATTCATGTGGGAGACATGAAATGGAAGTATCATATGCAATGTTGATTGTATAAGACAGGACCACGATGTTCGATCAAATTTCTCATTAGTACCGTTTTACGAGAAATAATCGAATATCAAACTAAGTTTATCAACCAGGTGATAGATCTCAATCCTGAGTGAAATGCGGACTCCTATTTATGGAGTTATGTTCTTTGATTCACATAGTTGAGAGCGATCTGTAAGAACGCTCAATACACTCCTGTTTTGGGAACATGACTAGATAAGTAGCTGGGAACTCATTTTCACGAGATGGAATTCATAACTTTCCTATAAATTAACGGTATCAGTGCGATACCTAAACATTTTAGGAACTTTAGGAAACTCCCTTGATGTACTGATTCGAGACATGAACAAGTGACGCCACGACTTCTATTGATCACAGAAGTATATTATCTCTAGTTCGACTAAAGATAATGTTCATTGGAGAATCAGCGGGAACACAAGGATAAAGCGGTAATTACAGGGGTAAAACGGTAAATTTATCCGCCTGTAATTATGAGGGTTCCACGTGAAAGATAATATCACAGATATAAATAAAGATAAACTAAATGGACATAACTCATCTATAGTGAGGGGAGTTCAGCTATGAATCTATAGTGGAATTATTCATAGTTAGATAATAAGTAATTAACTGGTTATGAGTTAATCAATTAATTGACTAATTATTAAGCCCATGATCTATAGGTCCATCGGGTCCCTATGCTAGCCCAAATATCGTAGTCGCGAAATCAAGTAGAAGAAATGGAAATTTTAAGTAAAGTGAATTACTTAAAATAGGCAATATTAATTGTTTAAATATTGAGTATATTTAAACGGTAATTAATATAAACATTATTAATTGTTTAAATAATAAGTTTATTTAAACAGGAAATTAATAATGAAATATTATTAATTAGATATTATTAATTATTTAAATATTGAGTATATTTAAATGGTAATTAATAATTTGAAATTAATTAACAATTATTAATTGTTTAAATAATTATATTTAAACGGAAATTAATAATTAAAATTAATTAATTAATAATAAAATATTATCAAATAAAATTATTAATTAAATAATGAGTTTATTTAATGGAAATTAATAATTAAAATATTCATTATTAATTATTTAAATAATGAAAATTATTTAAATGGAAATTAATAATTAAATATAATTTGATAATATTTAGTCGGGAGAAAATATTAATATTATTAATTGTTTAAATAAAATATTTTATTTAAATGGTAAATAATAAATAAATTAATTAAGTTGGACTTATTAATTTAAGAGAGAATTTCTAGCCCAATTGGATTAATGAACCCAATTGGAATTGGCCCAAAATAATTAATTAAATAAATTAGAATTATTTATTAATTAATATATGCATTTTCGGCTATATATGTATTTTTGGGAAGAGATAATTGCTTGAATTATATCCTAAAATAATTACATAGATTTATTTACCCAAGATAAATAAAAATAAAGAAAATAAAATAATCTCCTATTTATCTATGGCATTTTCGAAATTGCAAGATAAAGGAAAGAGATAATCTTTATTCTTTTTGTATTTATCTCTATAGATTAATCCTAATGTGATTAGGATTCCTATTTTTCTATAAATAGGAGGGTTGGGTCATTCATAAATCACACAATCTAATTCCATAGAAAGTTGGAACTTTCTCTTCCTCCTCTCCCTCCCTCATTGCCGATTTTCCTTAGTCCATTGGGAAGAAAAAATTTTCTTCTTCCCAATTTCTTCTAAAGTTCGATCCCACAATCGAATTTCGTTTGATCGATTGGGATATAGCATAGAAGATTCGGTGTTGCTGAGGATTTGATGCTGTAAAGAAACCTCCAACCGATTCTCCATTAATCAGTCAATGTAAGTTCCGGTTTTAATTTTCGAAAATATAAGCATGAATCTACATGTTTTATCACAAATTGCATGATGTTAATAGATCCGTTATTAAATGTTAATAAGTTTACTAAATAAAATTCCGCTAATTTAGTTAATCATCCCTTCAGTAGGTGCTTGATTTGTTAGTAAGTCAAGGCCCTAAAGATCCACCGGGTTATCTTAACCTTTGAAAGTACTTGAATGGAAATGGGAAAAGATTCTCATAGATTTTATCAAGGTTTACAGAAAAACGGCAAAGAATTATGATATCATTTGGGTGATTGTAGACATTTGATGAAAAACCGCACACTTTACTCTTGGAAGGATCATCTATCCAATTAAGACTAGGGTACAGTTGTACCTAAGAAAGATTGATAGATTGTGGTGTGCCGGTGAAGATTTTATCAGATCGAGACACTTGCTTTGTCTTGAATTTTTGGCACTGTTCAGACACTTTGTGGTAGAAAGTGTTGTTCTCCCGCTCATTAAGATGAGGTTGGAGAAAAGAGACTTTTGGTACTCAAGTGGTAACAATTGACTAGCGAGTCTATCATTTTTTTAGAGAAAGGTTAAGGGTTACCCAAAGTTGATAGCAGGATTCGGTGTAGTCCGTTCAAGTTGTAGTAGTGGATCTCATATACTTCAAGTAGCACCAATGAAGGGTGTTATGAAAGTTGGGAATAAGGGTCAGTTGAGCCCTAAGTTTATTGGCCTATTGAGATACTCAATCGAGTAAAAATGGTAGCTTATTGTTTAGCTTTACCACTTTCGTTATCGACCGTTTGTAATGTTTTCCATGTATTGATGCTTCAAAAATACATGGTGAATCCGTTCCACGTGATTGTTTATGAACTGGAAGTTTTGAATGCTTTTAAGTCTTATGAGAAGACGCCAGATAAGATAAGAGCATTTGAACAAAAGTAATGAGAAATAAAAAGGAATTCACTTGGTTAAGGTTCTTTGGAAGAACCAAGTGTCAAGGAAAGCAATGTGGGAACGTGAAGAACAGATACAGTCTAATAAACCCTCACTTTTTCACTTAGTGAACGCACTTTTCGAGGACAAAAAGTCTTTTAAGGAAGGTAGACTGTAACGTCCCGTTATTTTGCAAGGTAAAAAAAAAACTATTATTATTTTATTTTAATTATTTAATATTTAATATTTCTTTTAATTAAAGCTTTTAATTTCATTTTAGAATTAAGTAATTTAATTTAGAATTCATATCTTAGAATTTACGAGTTTATTTCGTTCGTAAATTCGTTTAATTGTGTAATTAGCCTAAATTCGTTTCGGTGACATTAAAAATTATTAATAGGCCAATTAATAATTATTAATCACCTTTAGATTAATTTAAGAGCATCGGGTTTCGATGTATAAGTCAAAAGTCACTAAAGGACGCAACCGTCATTTCCAAATTTCTTAAAAATATCAAAACACTATTCACTCCTCTTTAAAAATGCATTTTGATCAAAGTTGACTAAACTCTCATCCATTTTCTTCTCCAAACCGTGGCTTCAAGGTGGGGGGAGAGAATTTTTGGTTTTTGCTCGTTTCTCGGCGGATCGGCTCGATTTTGGTTTCATCGGAAGCCCTCGAGTCTAGGATTCCTTTCCACCTAACAATCGTGCCTTTCTCCCGTGATCTACGGACTTCAAGTATGTTAAACTTCAAAACCTAAGCTCCAAATAGTATTTTAATGAAGTTTTCTCTTTGATTCTTCGATTTCAAATTTCTTAAAAATATCAAAACACTATTCACTCCTCTTTAAAAATGCATTTTGATCAAAGTTGACTAAACTCTCATCCATTTTCTTCTCCAAACCGTGGCTTCAAGGTGGGGGGAGAGAATTTTTGGTTTTTGCTCGTTTATCTGCGGATCGGCTCGATTTTGGTTTCATCGGAAAGCCCTCGAGTCTAGGATTCCTTTCCACCTAACAATCGTGCTTTCTCCCGTGATCTACGGACTTCTCGGTATGTTAAACTTCAAAACCTAAGCTCCAAATAGTATTTTAATGAAGTTTTCTCTTTGATTCTTCGATTTCAAATTTCTTAAAAATATCAAAACACTATTCACTCCTCTTTAAAAATGCATTTTGATCAAAGTCGACTAAACTCTCATCCATTTTCTTCTCCAAACCGTGGCTTCAAGGTGGGGGGAGAGAATTTTTGGTTTTTGCTCGTTTCTCGGCGGATCGGCTCGATTTTGGTTTCATCGGAAAGCCCTCGAGTCTAGGATTCCTTTCCACCTAACAATCGTGCCTTTCTCCCGTGATCTACGGACTTCTCGGTATGTTAAACTTCAAAACCTAAGCTCCAAATAGTATTTTAATGGAGTTTTCTCTTTGATTCTTCAATTTCTTGCCGGGGAACTCGATGATTTTAAGTACGGGAGTTGTTTTTAGTGATTTTGACAACTTTCCCTAAACCCTAGAACCGAGTTTCAGTCGAAGCCCTTCCCATTTGAATTTTACATCGTGGGGGTTGTTTTGGGGTTTACTTTTATTAATATATTGTTTATTGTAATTAAATTCGGGAAATCGATTATTGTTCAAAAACCTGAATCTTCGTTACCTATTGAAATTGGGAACTTTGAAACTACTTAAAACCAACTCGAAACACCTCTAAAGTGCTTAAAAGCCGGAAAACCGAACCCGAAACCCATTTTCCATAGAGGGGCCGAGAGCATCCTTTTGGGTTTTCCAGGGATTTTCGTCGTTTTGAGCTTTTAGATGTTAATAGATCGATGTTTGATTTATTAATGATCGTTAGATATACTTTTAAATTGTAGGTGTTTTGGATCGTTGATTGATCACACTATCGGAGACTTGGAGAGAAAACTATTTGGCAAAGGTGAGAATAAATAGGATTTAACGTAACTTTAGAAACCGAATAAATAGAACGGTTTGTAGAATTGGAAGTTGAGATTTAGATTCGAATCTAAGAGTAAAGAAAAGTGAGCTAGTGACCTTAGGATTAGGAGCTAGTTCTTTGAGTGAGAACTTTTGGAGTTTCTCGAGGGAAACATTGAACTTCTGAAAGTTCTAAGTTAGAATTGTTTCGGAGGTTAAATGGATCATTGGAAGTTAAAAGATCCAAACTTTTAGATAGAATGGTTAAAGGAATTCGAATGTACAACCTTGGATCTTATTCGGAAGTTTAGAATCTTTGGAAGTTAAAGATCATACTTTAGTATGTATCAGTTGTACGATTTACTTATGCTTCTTTCGAATTTCCTTTTTATTTACTTTATGCATAAGGACATCTATGATCCTTTTACTTTATGCACTTTACTTTATTTCCTTTACTTTATGCCCTTTCGATTATGTTGAATGTTTATATTTACTTTACTTGCACTCAAAAGGATAAATCATATCATATCATATTGCATTATCGTTTATTGGGAGGAATAATGAGGCAATGCATAGACTGAGTGTGCTTTCATTACCTGGTATTATTCGTTTTATATCCGTATATGTACATGAGGAATGCTAAAGTACTACGGCCTTTGCATGATTGGAGGAGATGGATAATGAGATAATGATGGAACTATGCGAGTTCACATTATCTGGTATTATCCATAATTACTATGAGACATATACGATGATACAGAGTGAATGAACTGACCTACGGGAGCTTCATTACCTGACATTATTCACTAGGATGGGAAGATATTATAGAAAAGACTTTATATATTTTATTTTGGAAAATGAGTTTAATGAGGTGAATGAACTGACCAACGGGAGCTTCATTACCTGTCATTATTCACTAGAGATGGAATACTATTATTGAAAGGACTTTGAATATTTTACTTTGGAAGTGAGATAATGAGGTGAATGAACTGACCTACAAGAGCTTCATTACCTGACATTATTCGCATGTGATAATTATATCGATGTAAAGGTTATACGTCCTTTACACTTGTTTAGCGAATTAATGAATAATGATTAGACTACGTGTACTAATATTATCGTCATTAATCGCAAACTGTTTTTATTTGAATATGTTAAGACCGAGAGAGCTTAGCATAAGTTATTCTTGAGTTTTGGAGGTTTTGATAAGAAAATGTAAACTTTTTATAGCCTAAGTTGCTATAGAGAAAAAAGATGAAATATTATGTAAGACGTACATTTTTAGAGAGAAAAGAAATGAAATTGATGTATAGCCGAGTGCTATAAGAAAAAGGAATGAGATTGAATTGGATAATGAGAGAATACAAGGGTGTATTGAACCTTGTATAATCATTATGTGACATATCTGTAAGAGAATTAGTTTCTCAATAAATTACATATGTAAGAGAACTAGTTTATCATTAAATTGGAAGATCTCGTAATTGGAGAATAAGATTTTATGTAAACCTTATATATAGTGTAAGGTATTAAAGAGAACGAGATTCAATTATTTTGTATTAAGATATGTTATGAAACATATCCTTTGAATGCTTGGAATGTAGTTCCACAATTATATTGGAAAATTGGTAAGTAAAAGTGGAACACTTGATATAAAACTCTTTGAATGGATTGATAGTAAAGAGTAAGTATGTTCTTGGACACGAATTTGTTAGGATCTAAGGCAACCCTAGAGGGGGGTGAATAGGGTTTTAAATAATTTTATAAACTTTTTCAATCAATTCAAAATTTAAGGTTTCTAATTAACAAATTAATTAGACTTTTTAAGCACAACCAATTTATAAGAAATTTATATTAAATTTCTTTTTAGCAAAGTAAGCAAAGATTATATAATGATAGGAAATACTTTATCACAATTAACTTCTAACCATTTAATTAATACTTCGATAAATTATAATAATGAATATGTGAAGCAATAATAAAGGAGTAAGGGTTAGAGAATGTGACACCAAGTTTTATAGTGGTTCGGCCAAAAACACGGCCTAGTCCACTCCCCGAGCGCCTCTCGAGAATTTGTATTCAACACTTTTTGCGGGAGCAAGTGCAACCCAATCCTTTTCGCGGGAGCAAGATCAAACCCAATAACGACCTTTTCCACGGAGCAAGGACAACCGTACAACACACTCTTTTTATCAAGGTTCAAGAGTAAACCTTTACAAATGTAAATCCTCTCAAAGGATAAATATTACAAATTTGAATCTCACAAAAAGAGAGAATCACTCTCAAGAAAATAGCCCTTAACAATGGCTAGAGAAACACAAGTGTATGCTCACATATAGCTCATAAAAATGGTGGAAAAATGAAGAACTCAAGAGCTCAATAAATCTGGAATTTAGCCTCTTTTCCTTAGTTTTAATTCTGCCATTTTCGTCCAAATATATAGGTAATAAAAAATATTACCGTTTTACTATTCATCATCACCATTTGCATGCATGGTTTCTTCTTCTTCAAAAAGTCTTCAAGTATTTGTGCATGGAGGAGAGAAGATTGGAAGAGGAGATGACTTTGTGTGCATGGAGGAGAGAGAGTGGCAATTTCGAATTTATTAAATAAATTCTGAAATTAAATTAAATGTCAAAAGACTAAGACACCCTCATAATTTCATGCAAGTCCAAAATAAAGTAGGGGTAAGTTCGTAACTCCCCATGTAGCAATTAATGCTTTAGGAGACAAGGAAGACAAGTGTCATAAGAAGAGTGGCTGAGTAAAAGGTGTTGGGACCCACTTGTCATAAAAGGCAAATATGACTTTAATGATGCATGGAGAGAGAAAATTGCGCAAGTACAAAATTCATGTACTCTCTCTTGATAGCCTTTGGATCAAAAATATGGACGGCTTAGATGGCGCAATGGTGTGGCTTCTTTATGGATGTTAGATTAGATAAAACGAACGGCTAAGATGGAGAGTGACGTCATCCGAGAGTACAACGGTCATATTTCATATTTCCTTTACTTTTTGAATTAATATTGTCTTCAATAAATACGGACCGTTGGATGAGAATACTTTATCGATCGAACGGCTATAATAAAATCTGATTTCTTTCCTTTTCTTTAATTCATAAATCTGAATTAATCTTGACCTTCCATTTCAAAATTAATCTGATCTGACGGATGAGATAATGAGCTCATAATAATAACGATAAGCTTGCCGCATACGATCCGCGAATTAATTAAAATTAATTCCATCTTCTAAATTAAATATCTTGCTCGTTTGAAGTCCGATTGAGTCGATTCCAATTGCGTTGGACTCGTTGTAATTTTCTCTATAACATGGACTATCAAAACACAGAAAATTGATTAATAACAAAAACACGTTTGTTATCATCAAAATAAGAAATAAGATTAATTGACTTTGAATGTCAAC
This sequence comes from Gynostemma pentaphyllum, assembly GCA_028015215.1. NCBI lineage: Eukaryota > Viridiplantae > Streptophyta > Magnoliopsida > Cucurbitales > Cucurbitaceae > Gynostemma > Gynostemma pentaphyllum. The sequence goes on along the minus strand of CM051350.1, from coordinate 15,487,913 downwards.
AGAATTTGGATACGGGTTTGGGGTCTAACTTTACTTTTTATTCTGTTTATTCTCACTGGGCGTAAGTTGTTAGCTCATGATATTACAAACATTTCAGGTGTTCGGGTCATGAGAAAGGAGCTGGTGCGGTTTGATCAAGAGGATGATGATGCCGAGATGGACTAGATATCATTTTAAGTTCCGGAACTTAGTTTATTTTATTTTGTTTTGTATTTGAGGTCACTTGAGTGTAATTATATATTTATGCTCATATGAGCTTTTCACTTTGATTATTTTGTCATAACTTCTTTAAACTTTACAACAAGGAATTGCAATTCCTTGTCTTTAATTTCTCTGCTTGTGAAAATTGTAAACAGATTGTGGATAATCAAAGTTTTAAACATATCCATGCCAAATTTTTATTAAATAATAAGTCTTCCGCTGTCAATCTAAATTTAAATTATTTAAAACTGTCGGGTCGTCACAATTAGATTATTTGTCTATAAACAAAAAGAGAAGCTATCAACAGTGTTACCAGAATAAGGTTCCCAAACATTATCTTTTTATTGTAGACACGTTTAAGTTACTCATCTCGACTTTAATCCTCTCGTATGACTCACATACTAAGTCGTGATTTCATAAGAGTAACTTAGGGTTTACTATTTGAATGTTTGATATTACTATATTTCCACCTAATATAGTCAACTGAATCAATTTAGATAATATAATAAGAACTTATGTTTGTTTATTTAATTTATTCGTAATAAATTATCCTTATTAAATAATTACAAGTTTTAGGATACGATTCCTAACACTATGTTCTATGATCTACATTCTATGTTCTATGTTCTAAGTTCTAAATGAAGGGGTGATTTACTAAACTAGCGGAAATTTATTTAGTAAACTTATTAATATTTAATAATGGGTCTATTAACATCATGCAATTTGTGAAAAACATGTAGATTCATGCTCATATTTTCGAAAATTAAAATCAAACTGGAACTTACATTGAGTGAAAAATGGAGAATTGGTTGGAGGTTTCTTTACAACATCAATCTTCAGCAACACCGGATCTTCTATGCTATATCCCGATCGATCAAGCAAAACCCGATTATGGGATCGAACTTAAGAAGAAATTGGGAAGAAGGAAAAAAAATTCTTCCCAATAATAATAGGGAAATCGGCCAAGGAGGGAGAAGAAGGAAGAGAGAGTTCCAATTTTCTATGGAATTGAATTGTGTAATTTATGAATAACCCAAGCCTCTTATTTATAGGCTTATGGAAAATATAATCTAATTAAAATATTCCATAGAGATAAACGCAAAAAGGAAAAACATATTATCTTTCCATAATCTTTTATTTTCGAAAATACTTAGATAAATAAGATAATATTTTTCTTTTCTATTAATTTATCTTGGATTAATAAATCTATGTAATTATTTTAGGATATAATTCAAACAATTATCTCTCCCTAAAATAATATGTAAGGCCGAAATTTGCATTAATAATTAATAAATAATTCCAATTTATTTAATTAATTATTTTGGGCCAATTCCAATTGGGTTCATTAATCCAATTGGGCTTGAAACTCTCTCTTAAATTAATAAGTCCAACTTAATTAATTTATTTGTGAATTTCTTGATCCATGATTCTTCCATCACCCAAATATCAACAAACAAAAATAGATTTTTTCTTATTAGAAAAATACTCAAGTATTAATGTGATGCAACCATCTAACACATATAACCTAGGTCGATGAAAATCATGATTTTGAGTTTCAGGCAATTGGATAGTCCCAAATACCTCATCTCTCACGTTAAACGAAATGATCTTATAATCTCGTTCACAATATATCTGATTTATCCAATAACAAACTCCATTAACACAAATCTGTGAGTATAATCACTATGTAGAAGAATATACAAAAATAGGACTTCAAAACTAAGTTGATTCCAAGAATTTGTACTAAGAGTATACACATAAACTTCAGAAGGGCGATCATAATGAATATAATCATCACGGTCTTCGATATCATGCTTAAACCCAACAACCATGACCACCTTATACTCATTAGTCTTAGAAACCCAACCAAATCCTAAACCTTCAATAAGGGGTCTAAATAGGCCTTGGGTGGATAAGAGAATTGTAATCTAGGGAGTATATTGTATTCTCTAGTTGCAATATTCCACAATGCAACATCATTCATATACTTTCTATTGTAATTTTTACGGTAAATAATACCATTAATACAAGATCCGATAATGTTTATGCCATAATTGTTTTCATTATAGAATGGAATGGATGGATGTGAACAATCTTCTTCATTTTCTGACAGTATGGAGATAATATCGCCTTTTATGCCGTGAACGTAAAATCTATGACTGACGACAAGCTTCGGATTAAAGGAAGAATGATGGGAATAATGTTGTGAAATGAAACAAGGACTCTGAATGAGATTATACCACCATTTGTTGACACAACTAAATCGTTTCAAAGACTTGACTGGAAGCCTTGTAAGGGTGTTTTATACCAATTCATCTGTTATGTCGAAAAATCTAGTCCCATTCATCTAATCATTGTAACGACCAGTTACCAAGTAAAACTATAAATAAAATAAATTGGAAATTTATATTATTTTTCTCAAATGATATCAAGGAAGTTGGATTCATAAATTGAATGAGAAATAACTTGTTATCTCGTAAGAGTATTTTGGTAATTTCTCAAACCTCAAATTAAAACCACAAGTTTAATTTAATATTTTTAGATGAGGTTCAAGGTCTTGTTATTACGATTCCAACGCAACTGACGGCTCATCGTTCGGAGTCTCGATGAATGAGTTATGATCGCTTTTGAATAGTGGGATTTTCGTAAATAATGCAAATCGGGATTGAACCCTAAAACCTACTTCTTCTTCCTTCCTTTAGCCGAAAATCAGCCTCTCCAAAATAGGTTTTCTTCAATTTTCACCCAAAGGTAACCTCAAGAAGTATTTTTGCCATAACTTCCTCATCCGGACTCCGATTTGTGCAAGTAAGTAGTCCATTTTGATTGTTTTTTCGTTAGCTTTCCATTGGCATAGCTTTTGTATCGATTCAGTTACTGTTTAAAGGGTTATAACGCAAAAACCATTCGGTTTTGTTATAGTTTCTTCGACTTTTGTTCGATTTTTCGTCCTCTCTTCGTCATGATATGTGTGGTTGTGGTGGTGAAGTTTTGAGAAGAATTGGAGGGTTTCAATTCAAGATTGGATTCAAGGTTCTTAAAGTACTTGGGAAGAAAGTTGAAAAGTGTGGAAAAAGGCTAGTTGAAAGGCAAGTAGAAATTTATTAAGAACTAAATTATATCATGTTTGTATTTTCCTTTTTCTTTATAAGTTAATCTCTGATTTTTAGTATGAAATTGGATGTTTAAATGATTAATAATAAGGTTTTGGGGCTGTTTATAAAGTTTTATAATTTGGAGTTTAAGGATGTGTAAAAGTGGATTAAAGCATGCTAAATTGTAACTTTCGATATCGATTTACGGTAAAACTGAAACTATGAGTTTTCTATGATGTTCTTGGACATATAAACATATTTTGGGTGTTTAAGGTTACATTGAATGTTTAAAAGTAGATTAAACATTGTTAGTTAAGAATTACTGCGGTTGTCTGACTAGTGCCCTTTAAGTCGATAAATTTAAGCCTAGGTGGTTAGTTAGTCGATATTTGTTCTCTGAATCCTTTGTGGCTATTTCTAAATGTATAGAGGCTGTTTTGGGAGTCATTTTATAGCCTTTATGCTGCTGGAAATTAGTTAAAAAAATTAATTTTAGAATGTCCGAAAAAGGAGCGAAACTACACTAGTTTAGGCTAGTTTTGTTTCTAGATTGGTAAATTGTTGGGAGTTGTTGGAAGTGACCCCAAAGTGGTATTTTAGGTTATTTTGGGACGTTTTAGAGTGGTTTAAAGGTGAGTTTTCCAGAATTTCATTTTAGGAAAATTTGGCCTAAAAAGAGTGTTTTTTTTTGTGAAAATTAAGCTTAGGATTTTTTTTAGCATCATGGTTAGTGATGTTGTAGGATCATATTACCTAAATACCTCGGGTAATATGGTAGTAGGTTCGCATTAAGAAAAGGCCTTGCTTAATGAAGAATATTGCTGTTAAGGGAGATTATACGGTTGTGCATAACTCTATAGCACTTAACGGGGCAGGTTCATTCCATCCGTACAATGGAAAAGAATATTTTCTCTTAAGGATTTAAATTTTGAAAAGATTGTTTAAATTCCTTATTGAGCATAGTCTCTCTTTGTTTGCGGACAAAGAGGAGATTAGAGGTATTAGTGGAAGTTTTAAATCGAAAAGTTTTAAAATGAGAAAGGTGTGTTTAAAACTGTTTCGAGTGTTTTATCTAGTTAATTTGAGGATTAAGAGATACACGTATGCATTGGAATGTTGTGATTAGATTCTGAGTGTTTGGTGTAAGTGAACTTTCGGAAGATGGTGAGGCCGGTTATGGACTTAAAGTCTTAGAAAAATCTCTCATGGCATGATTTTATTTTTAACATTTTTCTACTCATTGGGCATAGCCTCATGATGCTACAACTATTTTTTTCAGGTAAAGGAAAGAAGAAACTCGATGGCTGATGATGTTCGAGGCGGTGATCGGTTGGCATGGTTTTGCAACGCCGGCGAAGTCTTGATCTTTGTTATCTGTTTTGGGGATAATTTATTTTGAGTTCATGTTTTGTTTTGCTTTAAATAAATATGTCGATTCTATTTTCATTTGAGAATTTCTAAACATTGATTTGAGATTGTTTTGTTTTGATGTTTTAAGTTTTAAAGTAAAACCGATCGGTTTTGAACCTTATTTGATTTGATTTTAATGAGAAGGACTTGATTTTGATTTGAAATGCTTCCGCTTTATTGTATTTATAATTTCCACGTTTTGGGAATTTTTGGGTTGTTACAATCTCTTTATACTCTGAAAATGAAAATCTGTTAAAAAAATAGGGGTAGAGAGTTAAACAGGTTGACAGAAATTGAACAGGGAGTATGGAATAATATTAAAGTAATAAACGATTGTTCTGGGGATAAATTCGAGAGAAGATTCCAACAAAAAGGAGCATTCAACAATATTTCTTATTCAAATTAAAAAAAAATATATGGATCGATAGTACGATTCTGATTGAAAACTTTACCTTAATTTCTTGAGAGACTAATTGTAATCAAAATATGGGAGTGAAACTCTTAACATTCGAAAGAGAGATAATCATAACGAGATTCTGAATTATGAGAGAAATTTAAAGTAGAAAAAGAAAATGAAGAAGACGTTGTGAAGAACAAATTGTTTGTTTGCAATGAATCTGGATACCCGACATCCTAAGATACCCGACATCTCAGATGCCCGAAATCCAGATGTCTGACATCTTTAGATTACTATGTTTGTTTTGCAGAAAACTTTTATATGAATACTTAAGAATATTTAGGTAATTGTGCAACATTTATGTAGATGATTTATTTTCTTGTATTTTTTATTTGTATAGATTAACTCATATTAATAAAATATTTAAATTACATTATTTTTATTATAAAAAATTGCATGTATTAATTTAATAATTTTGATTTAATTCTAATTCTAGTTTAATTTAATTCTAATTCTAGTTTAATTTAATATTGAACCGTTGATTAATATATTACATAAGTAAAATAAAATTTATCCTTTATATACATATAATTTTTTTTCACTATTAGATCATTGAATTGATTTATTTAAAAAAAAAAAAGAAAAAAGTAAGAGAGTTGATGAAATATAATTAAATATTAAAAAGGTAAAAAGAGTGTCAAAAATGTCAAAGAAACTAATTTAAAATAAATTTGGTTGATAAACTTATCTAGTACATGCAAATTATTTTAATTTTAAAATTAAAATTAAATATTGAAATTATATAAATTAAAGAATTTTGATCCAAAAAAAAAATATTGCACAATATAAAAATAATATTTAGTTAGATTTTATATAAAAATTTCTAATTATTATAATACAATATTTTTATTCTGAAAATATAATTTAAAAAAGTTATATTTATATATTAATAATTTTTTTTGAAAAAAAGTAGGACCTAAAAAGAAGTAAAAGTATCATAATTTAATCACATTTTCATTGGAATCCTAGAAAACTCATGTTTTTCTAAGGTATTCAGAATCTCATAAATGTGGGAATCCTGAGTGTTCAGGAATCTTCAGATGCCTGGATATCCACAAATTTTGCGAAACAAACACTGTTATCCAGATTATATTACCATGGTAATCTGAGATTCCTGTGAAACAAACGACACCTAAAAGTATTTTGCAATTTGTATTGCACATTTAATTTAACGTGTCAGTTACTTTCATAATCCAAAACTTCTATATGATACATGTGATGTTAGAAAACCCTTCACAATAGGAAAGTAGGCTACACATTAAATGGATTTGATCATCAATAGGATTAATTGCAAATTTGGCCAACTATAGTTGAATTCACTCCTTAACTCAAAAACCTTTCCACCCCTAATGAGAAGAAAAATTATCATAAATACTCCAAAATCAAATATGGTTTTCAAAATTATCCTCGTTAAAATTTTAGTTTTTTTTTTTACCCTTAATTGACATATTTTATTTGTGTTGCATCAATTAATTAGCAGTAAATAAACAGATTTAGGGTAGTTTTGAACCTTTTTATCATATGAGGGTATTTTTTATATCTTTAATTATTAAAATGATAGTTATGAAAATTATCCTTGAGAAAGGAGATGAAATCTGCATTACCACTTGTGTTATCGTTAAAAAAATAGAGGGGGCATCTTTAAGTTATTAAAGATGAATAATTTAAATTTAGAATCTTAAAAGATATTTATTAATATTATTAGATAGGGAATTATTGATCTTTAATCCACGCTAGATTAGATTTTTCATAACTCTTCATATCTTACATTTGTCATTATCTCAATAATGTAAAGAAACTTTTTTTCAATGTTACTTCTTAAAATATGCACCTATTTAATGTATTATGTTAGAGAATCAATTAAAAAGTATGATGAATTACATAAAACAATGCCAACAATGACATATTAACCAAATACAAATATATATTAAGTTAGACAAATTGTGATCAAATTGGAATTTAATTGGATTCAATAATAGGTTAAAAGTAAAAAATCTAAATTATTATTATCAAAGAAGCTACTTTTTGAATGGAACCAAGCTTTTCACATATTCTAAAACTTGAAAATATCTTTTCCCTTAGGAAATTTCATTGGGTGGCAATTTTTTATGTAATATTTGTAAAAATATCAAGTCAAAAAAGTATTTGTAAATATAGCAATTTTTATCATGTTTATCAATGATACACACTGATTTATATGTTTATCAGTGATAAACATAGTGTAAAAATATGTAATTCAAAGTTTATCACTCATAAACCTAATCAAAATTTGCTATATTTGCAAATATTTTTTTTAGCTTTTATTTTTACAAATATGACTAAAAAAATTGCTAGATTTGCAAATGCCCATTTGCCCTTGCATGCCAATTTTTTTTAACATTACGGGAGTTGACATCGATGGATAATAATTGTGCACTTTTGTCCCAATTGTGAAATTATTAATCAATAACAAACTCCATTAACATAAAGTTGACTTTCTAGAGAACTAGATTGAATTGTATTTTCAAAACTAAGTTACTTTCAAAAAATTGTACTTATAGTATACACAAAAACTTGATGATACAAGACAACATCATGAAGGTTGAAACAGAAAGTAAATCAATAGCAAATAACCTTGTCCACCTTAAACTCATTTGTGTCGGAAACCAAACCAATTCATATACCTATGAATTGACTCCTTAACCCAACAACCTTTCCATCCAGAGATGAAATGCGCATTACCATTTGAGTTATTGTTTAAATTGGCAAAAAATTAAAGTGTTAATTTTTCTCTATCAAATTTCAAATAATATATTAAAGTTATTTGTTTGTCTGTTTATTTATTTAGTTGGTTGATTTTCATTTATGTTTGACGGCTTGTGACGACCCATGTTCCCGGTAAGTAGAATTTTAATAAATATTATTTACTTTATAATATTATTGAAATATTAGAAGAAACTAGAGTTAATTAAATTTAATTCTTTTCAGGGATTAAATTTAATAGATGTTATCTTTATCTTGGATAAAAAAAAAGGAAAAAGAGATGTAACAGGTAGAAGGGAAAAGGAAAAAAAAATATAGAAGTCAGAGCGTGAAAAACTCCTCTAGGGCGTGAAACACAGAGAAGAAGAAAAAAAAAAGATAAACTTCTTCTTCTTTCTTTTCCTTGTCTTAGCCATTAAATTGGGATTGATTCAAGGTTGAAAACTTGAATCTTCTTGTTTGGATTAGGTGTGGTGGGAAGGAATTTTTCTCTTGAAGGAAGATTTGTGGAGATTGAAGAAATTTCTCTTCAAAAATTTGGATCAAAGGTATTGTGAATTCTTCTTTAAATTTCCAAATTTTGATGTTATTTTATGAGGTATCATTAATAACCTAATGAATCCCCTCTTTCCATCATCAATCTCTTTCTCTCTTTCACTTTCCTTCAAACCCTAGAAACCCTAAACTTTACATTATTGAAAAACCCATTCACCCTATCTTGCAATTTGTCAAAAATCAAACCAATACCAGAACCAAAAAGGGACTGCCGCCGCAGCAGCCCTTATGGGCTGCTGTTGGCCGATGACAAGGGCAGCCCCTTTTGGGGGCTGCTCTTGCTTGTTGGGTCGTTTTCGTCGTCGCATTTTCGTGTATTGTTAAATTTTACTTTTGGGTAAAATTTTAGGATAGGTCTTAAATTTTCTGGATGGTTTTTAAGCTTCTTGAAAACCATTGGAGAGGAAGATTTACTTGTGTTTCAAATTGGAATTAAGGTGAGAATTTAGTTAATCTTTAATCAATGTTATGTTTGATTTTTGTTTCTTTATAAGTATGACTGTTCCTGGGTTGTGTGTTTTGGAGTAATATTTTGGGTGTGATGTACTAAGCATGAATTGAATGAACGTATGATTCTTTTGAATTGGAGTTAAGGAATTAAGAATTGAATGGCATGCATGCTTTTGGATGATATTATTTGATGTTAAAATTAGATTTTCTGGTTGGTTGATTTTAAGGTGTTAATTATATGATTTCTAGTCTCTTTTTGGATGTTTTATTGATCTTGAAGTTGCTGGAATTTGACATTATTATAATAGGATCGATAGAGCCTTATGTGGAAATTAGTCCAGTCGATCCCTTTTCTTGGGAGTTTAGGTGGGGGATTAATTTTGGATGATTCTTAAGTGTATCTAAATGACTTAGGGGCTGTTCTTAAGTCGTTAAAGCTACTGGAAAATTTTATTAAAATTTCCTTATCGGTTAGCGCCGAAAAAGAAGTAAAACTGCACTAGTTAAGCTAGTTTGGCTTTTTGGAGTGAGTTTACTTTGGGGGACCGTCTCGTGAGTTAGAGATCTAATTTTAGGTATTTTTAGACCCGTTTAACGCTGTAATTACATTAATTTTCCAGATTTTAGAATTTTTGAGATTTAGCCTATTTAAGGTCAGTTTTAGGAGGAACGAGCTTTCTGGGCTAGAAACTGGACCTAGGCTTTGTCAAGCATTCTGGTAGTGATGCTTTCTTTAAAATCACATTATTCGATGCCTTAAATAATGTGTTTGTAGGTCCGCATTAAGTAGGGTCATACTTAATGAAGAATAAACCGTCAAGGGGTGAATTAGAGTTGTGCACAACTTAAATACACTTAGCGGGGTAGGTTCATTCCATTTGATCAATGGAAGAAAATAAACATGTAGGTTCTCTTGTGAGTCTTGCAAACCATAAGAAGAATAACTCAAAAGTCGAATCGTGGTGACACGGGTTCAATACTTTGAGTGTGCGGCTCACTTTAATTGCGAATAAAGTGGAGCTAAGTGTAACAACCCGAGTTTTTTTTTTGTAAAAAACAACAACCCGAGTTTTGGTAAGGGCATTTTGGTATTTTCTTCAATTTTGATCTAAATTATTTTATTTTGAATTATTGTGGACCGTCGTGTCGTTACAAATTCAACGGAATTGACTACGCTTAATTCCGAGTTCCGAGTAAAAAGATATGACCTGAATACTATTTACGTCCTTAACTCTTAATATTCTTTCTAGGGGCAATTTCGTAATTTCTAACTTTATTGACACAAAAACCCAGGTTCTATTCCTTCTTTTCTTTTCACGCAAGCAGCCGCACGTCTCAGCCGAGTGTTTTCGTTTCGGTTTCTCGAGGTAAGTTCTGATTTTTTTGATTTGTTGTTTCTTTTCCGTAATTCTGAGTTAACCTTCGACTTTTGGGCTGTCGTTCTATGTCAGATTCGAGCTCAATGACCCATCGATAATTCAAGAGATTTTTGACTTCGTTCAACCCCGGATCATTCGGTATTTACGTTAAAATTTATTATTCTTTGATTAGTTATTGAACCCAAGTGATTTACGTGCTAATTGGAAGAGTTTCTGTTGATTTTTCCATTCGTTTAAAGACCTCGTCGGACTGTTTTGGCTCGCCGTTTTCTGGGTTGCTTGGCGGCTGTTCATCGAGTTTTGGATATGAGTTTAACGTTACTTTACGTTTGTTCTTCATTTAGCTTCGTTTCCAGTCAGTTAGCACCGTCGGATCACGCCTGGAACCACCGTGGCCGTCGCTAAGGTGAGCTCCCTTTTTGGACGCCATTTTCTTACGTTTTCGTTGGTCCATGCGAGTGAAGGAGAAGCGGTCCAATTGGACCGACTGAGCCTGGTCCAATTGGACCGATTTAGCTGGTTCAGGATCAATTTTTTGTCACTTCGGACCGGTTTTCGTCCTGTTCTTCTAGTTCTCGTAAAATTGACTCGATATTAATATTATTTAAGGTCTTGGGCACTGTTAGAAGTTTATTTCGATTTATTTCGAAGCCGTTTGCTTATTCAATTTGCGAATAAGGTAGGTTAATTCCTACTTAAAGTGTTAAATTGAATTGCTTTTGTTTGTTTGTATTGTCTATGATTAATGGTATGACTTGGGAGATGATTTATTAGATTCTAGAAATTATTATGTGATTATTGTGACTTTCGTTTATGATTTAATTATTATTTATGTTGGTTATTCGATAAGTGATATTTAGAGCCTTTAGGTTTTACAACTTGGGTTGAACCTAATCATAATAAATATTAAATTTGTAGAGCATATACTATGGCACGTATCATGAGTGGCCCTCACTATAAGAATTTTGGGTTTAGGTGACGGTAGTCAAAAGAAAGGGTTACGGTAGTAACAAAATCACGGATGAACAGTAAAATGAAAAAAAACCAGCGTCACCCATTCCCAAATCTCACGCTCACGGATGAAGACTTGGGGGAAAAAAGAAAGAAAAAGAAAATCAAATCGTGAGCTCTCTCTCTTCCTTCTTCCTCTTCTGTGCTCAAACGAAAACGAAAATGAAAGCTCTGTCTCTCTCTTCTCCTCTTCATCTGCTTTGTCTCTCTCTATCTCTCTCTCTCTCTCTCTCTCTCTCTCTCTCTCTCTCTTCCTTCTTCCTCTTCTGTGCTCAAACGAAAACGAAAAACGAAAGCTCCTCTCGCTTTTTCATCTCTTTCAAACGAACCCTAATGAAGCTCTCCTCCTCCCATTCGATCTCTCAAGTCACACCACAGTTCTCGCTCCATCTCTCTCGCTCTCTCGTCCTCATTCTCGCATAAAACTCTCTCAGTCGCACGAAGCTCACCTCTGTTGAAGATGAAGACGAAACTCATGCCCTAATTTCAGAAGTTGAAGCTCATCTATATCGAAGAAATGGAATCATTTTTTTATCTTGGTCTTATCATCACGATTCCACCAAAATCGCTGAAGGATTTATGTGATTTCTTGAGAATCCAAGCGGCATAGTGAAGCAATTTCGAATCTATTCAAGATTTTTGGTTGAGATTGAAGTTCTTAATCTCGATCTGTTCTGTTTAATCAAGCACAAGTAAGTTTTTTATATAGTAATTGAAAAGTTTTATCGTTTGAAGTGGTTTCATCATTCTTTGTTCGGTGATGAGACTTAGGTTTCATCATTCTATTTGGTGATGAAATTTAGGTTGTTAGCAGCGTGGATAGCTTCTAAGTCTGATAGATTTCATCCTGTTCTTCATCAGAACCTCCTGTAGGTACTCTACTTTCATCGATTTCTCCGTCATCGCTTAGATTAAACTTATGAATCAAAACAAAAAAAGAAAATGCAGAAAAAGAACAAAATTAGCTTTGAAGATTTTAATTTGATTGATTATCATTGATTTGATTTAAGAACTTATTGCAACTTTGAAACCTACGTTTCTGAGTATCAGAGAAGTGTACAAAGATTTAGGAACGACACCATCATTTTCTTTGTTTTGTCATTACTTAATTTTAAACTACTTTTTAGATTCATCATTTTAATATGTTTTATGAATGATAATTGATTGTTGCTTTGCTCCGTTTAGTGAAACTTCTTAAATAGATGATAGATTTTGGTTATAAATTTTTATTCTTTATGAATTGATTGTTTCATTCTTAATCTCTTCACCATTAATCACTTGCCTGGATATGTAACTTCTTAAATGGAGGATATTTATGATATCTTTGATTAAAAGTGCTAATTGTAGCTAAGAATCCAACAATTATTAGTTATGGATGGTTAGACAAAGAACATCAGTTACTTTAACAAGCCATTTACTTTTCTTTTCTTCAGACAAACTAGGTGAGCAGCTATATTCCCTTGTTTCATAAACTTTAAAACACTTTATCTTTAGGAGATGATCCTATTTTGTAATGAGTTGATGTGATTTTGTTATTCAAAGTTTGGTAGTTTTTCAGTTATGCTTTTACTTGTTTGTTGATATAAACTTTTGCTAGAGTAATAGTGTTTTCCCTTTGATATTCTTCAGTTAAAAAGATGTCTCTTTTATCTAGGTGGATGGCTATTGATCTCTATATTCGAGAACTTGATTACTGATGTATCGGAAGGTAATGTTTTTTAGGATTTTGTTCATATTCTTGGTTGAGAGAGTACAACTCGTTTTTCGGTTTCTAGATAGATGCTTTTTCACTTGCTGTTTTTTTGGCGATTACTTCTCTTAATTATGTTATCAGTAATTTTGTTGTCATTGATTTTTCCATATCTCGAAGGATTGGATAACCTGTGAACTCCTCTGCTTGCTTCATAAGTAATAGAATTTTGTAGCCTCAGACAATTTTGTGAAAATTTGAAGGTTTCTTTCATCTTATCTTGGGTGGATACTCTCTCAATTACACTTAGTGTTGTAGAGAATTATTAAAATCTGTATACATTATTTTTCACTCCATCGATGTTTTATATCTCTTTCAATGTGATTATCAATAAATTTTCAGTAATGAGTACGACAAATACACTTCGAGTTGCAGTTTTGAACTAATGTTTCATTAATTGCTTTACAAAATGATCTCCATGTTTAACACCATTCAGTTTCAGGGGATATATCATATGTGACATTTTGAAAGAATTCCGTCATCAACTTATGGAGCCATGGGGCATTCAAAAGTTTGGCTGATATTAACTAAGTTTCTAATGATGATGTTCTTATCAACCCACTTCTGGGAACATCTATTTTATGTTTGCATGGTTTATTCTGCTCTAGTCAAGGGGTGGCAATGCTCTTTTTTTTTTTTTTTTGCTTTTGTTTCAAGAGTTTATGGCCATATAAAAATGGTATGATAGTTTGTTCTTCTCGCATCATTGTATTTGTATATCATATATGATTTTAAGCTCTGATGCAATCTTCTCAACTTTGATTACATATTTTGAATGTTATTATGAAGCACCTGAATCTCTTGATGTTAAAATGGATTAGGTATGTAGACTTAGTTACCAACTGGTTCCCTGAGAACCGACATATGATTCATCTATTTTGCAGTTCAAGCATTGCTCGCAGTAAAGAGGAGTCTAACGGATCCTCTGAATAAGCATAAAAATGGAATTTGGGAGATCCTTGCACAACTAATTGGACTGGATTTGTATGCTTCAAATCCAATGGAACAGTTGAAAATTTACATGTCGAAGAGTTGTATGTTTTTCCTACACTCTTAACCACATTCCCTTATCGATTATTTTTTCCCATGTTTAATACTCTTCAGTGCTTTATTATTGATTTTTGAAATGAAAAATGGTGGCTTAGATAATATTATGTCTTGATATAACTCATGATATGGTTGTCCCGTGAGATTAGTCAAGGTGCGCATAAGCTGGCCCGGACACTCACAACATAAAAAAAAGAATATATTTATATATATAAGTCATGATATATTCGCATTGCATTTTTTTTTCTTCATTTGTTGCAGCCAGTTGTTGAATATGAACCTATCAGGAATCATAGCCCCTGAGATTAGTCGATCTTAGAAGTAATCGCTCAAACAAAATCGCCCTTCGACTCTCATTCTCTTGAAGTCTAAGTTCGCGAAAATCAATTTCAGGATTTGATTCATCTTTGCCACTTGATTCTCAACGAAAATCAAATTGAAAATCGAAGTCTCAATCTTTTACTTGATTCTTATCAAGGTATCTCTATTTGGTTTTCCTGATCTATGCCCTAATTTCATTCGTTATTTATTTTATTTTCACTCGTCTGTTCTTACTGTGTTTGTGTTTCTCGTTTCCAGAATCAATATCGTCTATCCCCTAATGCATTAATTTGTTTCGTACTCTTAGATTTTGGTCTATTTTGTGAATTGGATTGTGATTTGTTTTGTGTCTACACTATTAAAAATGTAATTTATTTTCATTCCCAAATGTCAACATATAATTTTTGGGAATGCTAACGATTTTATTTGTTCTTGTTTAGCAAAACTTTGATTCACATGATAAAATTCTGCTATATTTATTTGCAACTACTTTCTAAGCAATACTTTATTTGTTAAGCCCTGAAAAATATCTTCATGTATTGTTAACTTTAACCTAGTAGACTTTGCACTTTTTCAATGATTTTTATGAAATTATATAGTTCACTTTTTTAACAAAGTCATTAGCTTTATGAGTCTGTAATGGGTTTTGTTTCTATTAAAGAGAACAAGTGACCACTCATTGTACATCAATTCAGAAACTGGAACTTAGCTTAGTAGTTGAAGCTTTTAATATCTAACACCCTTAAATATTTATGTGAATCTTGGTAGGGGATTAGAAAATGACAAGCTATATAACAGTTGATGTAACTTTTCTTCTATACAGTTTGATTTTTTCACTGGTAGGATTGTATTCTTGACGCTTATTGTAAATGGTTCAACTGATAGTAAAATAAAGAACACAAGGATTTGATAAATGAAGAGTGAGACCAATTTTATTATGAATACAGAGAGTTGGGATTTGTACTTCTCAGAGATGCTTTTACATGATGTACAATATCAGTATATATAGGAATGAAAAACAAATCATTCAGTTGTTACAGCACTAAAAATACTCAACAAACTGATTCTCTCCTCAACTCTCTACAGTCAAGTAGGCTTCACTCCAAGCAGTTACTAACCAATTTGACTTGGTCTTCTAACCTCTTGTTGACCACTCTAATCAAGATACACTGACTGGAAAAAGTCAATTCAAATGTCAAATATAATGCCATGCACTATGATATGTAATTTAGAAAATACTATAATATAATATATATATAGTTTAATAAAATATGCAATGTGTAATGAAATGAATCGATAATCATTTATCCAACAATTGAGGCTTTACTTAAGATTTTTCCATCAATTGTGGCTTTAACAATATTTGGGATTTTAGCCATATCATCCCAACATCTCCCACTTGGCTATAAGCCCAAAATACATCTACTCATTCATTAAACCCATGAACCTTACATGCTTATTAAATAACTCTGTTCCAATGGGTTTAGTTAAAGGATCAGCAACCATTTCAGTAGTAGATATATAATCAATTGTAACATATTCCTTTTGTACAATATCACACACATAATGGTATTGCAATTCAATATGTTTGCTTTTAGGTCCAATTTTTCCATTTTTTATGGTTTTGACTGCAGCTTGATTATCACAATAAATTTGAATGGGTGATTTAGATAAACAAGGAAGCTTTAAATCTTCTAAAAAATTCTTGATCCATAAAGCTTCAGAAACAGCCATACTACAAGCAATATATTCAGCTTCCATAGTACTTTTAGCAACACAACTTTGTTTTCTACTAGACCAAGAAATAGTTCCACCACCAAAAATATAAACATATCCGCTAGTAGATTTTCTATCATCAATATCACCAGCATAATCAGAATCACAATAACCAATAACTTCTATATTATCAGCTTGATATGTTAATTTGGTATGCAACGTACCTTGTAAATATCAAAAAACACGTTTTACAGCAAGCCAATGAGCTAAACCTGGATTACTTTGAAATCTACTAAGTAAACCAACAATATAACTTAGATCAGGTCTAGTACATAACATAACATACATTAGGCTACCTATGGCCTCAGCATATGGTTTTGACTTCATTTCCTCAATTTCTTTACTTGTTTTTGGAGCCATATTTCTAGAC
The DNA here is from genome assembly GCA_028015215.1 of Gynostemma pentaphyllum. NCBI lineage: Eukaryota > Viridiplantae > Streptophyta > Magnoliopsida > Cucurbitales > Cucurbitaceae > Gynostemma > Gynostemma pentaphyllum. The sequence continues at coordinate 15,471,349 of CM051350.1, read as the reverse complement.
AACTTAGTACCTTTATAAATTGGTGAATCTAAAGATTTATATGAATCCATCTTAAATCTTTTTAATATAGTTTCTAAATATGAAAATTGAGATAAACTTAATTTCCTTTCTTTTCTATTTCTAGAAATATGTATTCCAAGAACATAATGAGCTTCACCCATGTCTTTCATTTCAAATTTTGTATGTAACCAAGTTTTAAGTTCCAAAATTTTATCCTCATTATTACTAGCAAGCAAGATATCATCAACATACAATGAGAGAATAATAAAAGTACTCCCACTATTCCAAATATATATGCAATGATCATAATTGTTTGGAACAAAACCATAAGAAGTTAAAGCATTGTGAAAAGTATAATACCATTGTCTAGGAGATTGTTTTAAACCATACAAAGATTTATTTAATTTATAGACTTGATATTCTTTACCTTCAATTTCATAACCTTGAGGTTGAAGCATAAAAATTTCTTCTTTAAGCTCTCCATTAAGGAAAGCGGTTTTTACATCCATTTGATGTAATTCTAAATCTAAATGTGCAACCAAAGACATCATTATTCTTATTGAAGTGAACTTAGCAACAGGTGAGTAAGTTTCATCATAATCTAATCCTTCTTTTTGTGTATAACCTTTTGCTACTAATCTAGCTTTATATTTATCAACGCTACCATCTTCCTTTAATTTCTTTTTAAGTATCCACTTACAACCAATAGCCTTTTTCCCTTTTGGTAAATCCATTAATTCCCATACTTTATTTTTCTCTATAGATTCAATTTCCTCATTCATAGCACCTTTCCATTTATTAGAATCTATTGAATTCATTGCATCATAAAAATCAAGAGGATCACTAGAAACATTTTCATCAAGAAAATCACTAGAAACATATTCATCAAGAAAAGCATAATAATCTTTTAAATAACTAGGTGGATGTCTTTCTCTTTGTATTCTAGTTAAAGTATCAACCGGTTCAGGTTTATTTATCACTTTTTCTTTTGGTTGAGTTGAATCTTTTTCTTTAGTTATTTCAAATAAATCAACCAATTTTTCAGTATTATTTATATCATCTTCAAAAAAGAAAGCATCTCTACTATCAATAACACCTATTGTACCATTATTATGATGAATAGCAAATTTATAACCAATAGTATTATCACAATATCCAATAAAGATACATTTTAATGTTTTAGCATCTAATTTTCCTCTATTTGGACCTAAAATTTTAACATGTGCAGAACTACCCCAAACTTTTAGGTGAGATAAATTTGGTTTAGATCCAGTCCACAATTCATATGGAGTTAAATTTATTGACTTAGAAGGAACTCTATTTAAAATATAAATTGCAAGAGATATAGCGGCTCCCCAAAAAAATTAGTATTTAAACAAGCTTGACTAAGCATTGATCTAACCATATCAAGAAGTGTTCTATTACGTCTTTCGGCTACTCCATTTTGTTGAGGTGTATAAGAAATTGACAATTTATGAATTATTCCATTTTCTTTACAGAAGTTGTCAAAAATTTTAGATATGTATTCACCACCACGATCAGTTCTTAAAGTTTTAATTTTTCTTCCTAGTTGATTTTCAACTTCTGTTTTAAAATCTTTAAATTTTTGTAAGGCTTCTGACCTATGTTTCAATAAATAAATATAACCATACCTAGAATAATCATCAGTAAAAGTTATAAAATATTCCATACCTTCATGTGTTTTAACATTTAAAGGTCCACAAATATCAGAATGTATTAATTCTAACAAATTTTTAGATCTTTCCATTTTACCAAAAGGTTTCCTAGTCATTTTACCACTTAAACATGCATCACAAGGTTTTAAATCATAATTTAGACTAGGAATCAAGCCAAGACTACTCATATTTTTCATTTTATTATAGTTAACATGTCCTAATCGCATATGCCATAAAATAGAATCAACATCCACATTACAAGAAACATTAGCATAATCAGAAGAAACATCGATGTAATCAGAAGAAGAAACAAACTTTTCATTATTAGTAGCAACATTTAAACGATAAAGATTGTCAATTTTTATTCCCCATACAAGAATACGCCCATGTTTCCCAATAGAGACCTTAGAAGAACGAAAACGGATTTCAAACCCTTTGTCATCTAAACGTGACACAGATATGAGATTTTTCCTCATAGTTGGTACATAAAGCACATTAGTTAACAGGAGGTTGTTTTGTCCAGGAAGAGGAATTTTGACAGTACCAATTCCAAGTACATCACAATATGTATTATTCCCCATATACAACTTGTGATCTCCGGCTTTCACATCCTTAATTTCAATAAAATCATCTTTATTCTTAGCCACGTGTTGAGAAGAGGCAGAGTCCACCCACCAAGAGAAAGAATCACAGTCTGCTAGTAGTGACTCGGAAACCACACAAACAATATCATTTGGTCCTCTAGCATTATTATTGTTGTGGGTATTATTATGTCTTCTAGCATTATTATTTTGGTGGTTATTATGCCCTCTTCCATTATTATTATTGTTGTTGTTATTTCTAGGACAATTTATTTTAAGATGACCAGGCTGACCACAATTATAACAATTCCCCATTGGTCTTCTCTTAAAGTTATTATTTTTGAACCTGTTGTTATTTTTATAGTTTCTTTTGAATTGCCTATCCTGTCTAGGTTTCAAGGCTGAAGGGGTGTTTGAAACAAAATTAGCAACATTACTAGAAGTTCTCTTAGCTCTTCTCTCAGCTTCTATACCTAATAACATTGGTAAATTTTTCATTGACACTTCCTGACCCGACATATTTATAGAGATTACTACAGGGTCCCAAGATTCAGGTAGGCTATGTAAGACAGTGGAAACTTCCATTTTGTCAGGAATGGGATTTTCTAAGGATGCCAATTCTTTAGCTATCACAGTTAATTTATTAACATGTTCAATAACAGATTCTCCTTCTTTCATACGAGTTCCATTGTATTTTTCAATTAAGAGTTGGATATAAGTGTTGGAAGAAGACCCATAGGCTTGACTCACAGCATTAAACATGGATTTTGCAGTTTTATGTTCTTCAAACATGATTTCTAAATCTGGATCCATAAAAGTGAGCATAGTAGATCTAGCTAGTTTATCATTTTCAACAAATCGATCATATGCATTTCTAGCAGATTCCCCTGCCCTAAGAGTTGGTTCAGATGGGTATTCCATGTCTAACACATATTCTACTTTATCCTGAAACAATATATGCCTAATTCGACGTTTCCAGGTAGAAAAATTAGTTCCATTTAGCCTTTCAGTTTTACTTAGTTCTACACTAGCAGCCTTAGAAGCCATTAAAGAAAATTGGATGGAACTGACCCGGTTTGATATTGAGATGTGGATAGAGATAACCTCAAACAGACTGTAATCCCTCTGCTTCTTTTATGTAACGCCCAGAAATAACCGATCCTTCAGAAAAAGACTTCAACACCGTCAAATACCGCTTCAAAAATATGAACCACTGCTTCAAAAAATATGGACCACGCTGAAAAGATTTTAGAAATTGGTTACGGCTTCAAATTCACCACGGTGGTAATGAAAAAACTTTGAACTCTCAGAAATGGCTTCTGATGAAAATGTGGCGTGGAAATCGAGAGAGAGAAAAAAAATAATAAACTTTGTTCTTTCAATTCCTTGACAGATGTGAGGGTTAAAAAAAAATTGAAAATAAATTTGGCCTTTCAATTATTCCTCGGCATGCGTGAAAAGAAATAGGGAAAAATTTCAATCTTTTGTATTCTTTCAATCTTCCCTTGGCTGACGTGATAGAGTTGGAAAAAAATAAAAATGGCAAATAAGCTTTCTTTTGGTGGTTGATCACGTGGGAAAGCTTAAGAATAATGCTTCGATTGACGTGCAATGGCAAGGAACCAAAGCTCTGATACCACTGATAGTAAAATAAAGAACACAAGGATTTGACAAATGAAGAGTGAGACCAATTTTATTATGAATACAGAGAGTTGGGATTTGCACTTCTCAGAGATGCTTTTACATGATGTACAATATCAGTTTATATAGGAATGAAAAACAAATCATTCAGTTGTTACAACACTAAAAATACTCAACAAACTGATTCTCTCCTCAACTCTCTGCAGTCAAGTAGGCTTCACTCCAAGCAGTTACTAACCAATTTGACTTGGTCTTCTAACCTCTTGTTGACCACTCTAATCAAGATACACTGACTAGAAAAAATCAATTCAAATGTCAAATATAATGCCATGCACTATGATATGTAATTTAGAAAATACTATAATATAATATATATAGTTTAATAAAATATGCAATGTGTAATGAAATGAATCGATAATCATTTATCCAACAATTGAGGCTTTACTTAAGATTTTTCCATCAATTGTGGCTTTAACAATATTTGGGATTTTAGCCATATCATCCCAACATCAACGACAGAATTCATTTTACATCTTTTGGACATGGACAAGCTTTATGTGGCTAAGGTGAGATTCTGTTTGATCTTTTGTAACTCCTGCTTATGGAATCAGTTGGCTCGTATTCAACGTCTCTTCATGTACTAGTTTTAATTAGCAAAGATGTACCAGGAAATATGTTAATAAGCGAAGAGGGAAGGGTACACCACTCCAAAAAGATCTATGTTGTTTAGTCTTAGATGCTAATGTAAACTACATTGCCATTTATACGTGCTAGTCACTAATGCATCACAATACTCTTTTTCTTATCATAGACTCACACTCAAAATTTTAAGTTATTGAATTGGTTTTGCTGGATTTTCTTTAGCTTAATATTTAAGGAAATATCTTTTTTATTTATCTACTCTTTCTTTACATTATACTTTCCATTTTTATTGGCCTGTTAATTCTTCTAAATAGATTGTATTGTATCATATATATACCAAAGTGACAAAGTCTAAATAATCGTTCTTGACTTCTCTTAAGCTTTTGTTTATACTTACTTTTGATTGATTTTAATCTCTACCATTGTTGGGTTGCCTTGGTACTTGGTAGCACATTAGGAGTAATGAAGAAATCGTTGAAGTTCATACCAGTGAGTTTTGTAGTCATGTAAAGCTTTTGATAACATGTCTAATATTTAGTTTATCAGCTTTGATGTTTTGTTTTTACAAATTTCTTTCTTCTATTTGGACATAGAATTTTAGTCATCTTCTATTTGGATTACTACATCCGGATATATTTTTTTTTCTTTGCTTTCCCACATTAGTACTTTTGCTTCAAATACAAGTTAACTGTAATCTAGGATGCTAATCTAAATTCTTGTGTTTTGCATTCACAGGAACATCATTGTAAGATATTTTTCTTACCACAAATCTTCAACTTCAATTGTGATTACATCTCATTCTATACTTGGGTGTTATATATTTACTTGAGTATGTCTATTGTTGCAGGCTGTTCATTTTATAACATTTTAAATGCAACTCCGGGGAGCACTTCTTTTGGCTATCAGGCTGTTCATTCTGAATCTTATTCTTCACTTTTTTTTTCTCGGTTTTTTGACCGTCACCTCTGCGTTGAGATGGACCGACTTTGGCGCTCCGTTGCCGCTAAATCTCAACGTAATTTATGGAAAACGTTCATACCTAGTTTGTTTTTTTGGTCTTTTGTCAAATGTTGATTTGAATTACATTTGTTTTGAGTTTCTTGAGTTGTGAATTCATAGAATTGCGTATGGAGTTATGTACTATGGTTTATGGGGGTATCCTTCCCTTCCCTTTTTCCGATGTACTTTTTATTTTTTCGGAGTTAAATGCATTTGTTTTTTACAACAAAAAATGATGGGAAATTACTAATATAAAAGAGAAATGGTATTGTCTATTGAATTCAGTCTTTACTTTGGTTTCAAAAGTTCTGTGTTTATTTTTTACATTTAATATCATGGAATTTTTTATAATTCTGCATGATGATCTTACCATTGATTTTTGCAATTTGATAACCATGTAACCTTGATGTGTTACAACTGAGATTTGTCCTGCAGAAAGGTGGAGCAGGTTGCAGAGGAGGCTTCTATGAAACAAAGTGTAACGTCCCGTTATTTTGTGATAAAAAAAAAAAACTTTTATTTATTTTATTTTAATTTGAGTAATTAAAATTCATTTATTTATTATTAAATTAGAATTTAATAGTTTATTTCATTTTAATTCATTTTAATGGCTTTATTTATTTAAATACGTTTTAATGGTATTAATAATTATTAACGGGCCAATTAATAATTATTAATCACCATTGGGATAGTTTGAGATGTTCGGGAATCGTTTTAAGCCAAAAGTCATAAAAGGGCAAAGTTGTAATTACCCAATTTGCAAAATATCTAAAATCACTATTTGCTTCATCTTCTTTATATCATCCTTGACTCAAAGTTGACCAAAACTTGCTCCATTTTATCCTCCAAACCCGTGAGCTTCAAGAGAGGGAAAGAGAAAATTCGATTTCGTTCGTTTCTTGACGGATCGACTCAAGCTTAGATAAATCGGAAAGCCCTCGGGTCAAGGATCATTTTCCACCTACCCATCGTCCGTTTCTCTCGAGATCCTAGGAGTTCTCGGTAAGTGAAGTTTCAAACCCTAACTCCAAATAGTGTTTTAATGGAGTTTTACTTGTTTTCTTACGATTTCTTGCCGTGAAACTCGGTGTTTGTCAATTCGGGAGTAGTTTTAAGTGTTTTTGGAAACTATTCCATAACCCTAAAACCGAGTTTCAGTCGAAACCCTTTCCGTTTGAAATTTACCCTTTTGGGATTGAAAATGGGTTATAAATTAATGAATGAATGTTTATTTAAATTCAATTCGGGAAAGGGCTTATTGTTCGAAAACCCTAATCATCGATACCCATTGAAATCGGGATTATCGAATTTACTTAAAACCAACTCGAAATGTATTTAAATTGCCAAAAAGCCGGAAAACCAAATCCGAAACCCAATTTGATGATAGGGCCGTGGGCCTCTTTGTGGATTTTGTTGGGTTTTCGTTACTTTGTATGTTTAGTAGTTGTTTGATCGATAGTTGGTAAAGTTATTGATTGTATGATATAATTCGTTTGTAGGTGTTTTCGAACCGCGTGGTTGATTGCTCTTCCGGTGTTTAGGAGCAAAGTCTTCACTTTTATTAAGGTGAGAATAGTTAGAATTTAAAGTAATTATAGAAATCGAATAAGTGTGAAGGTTTGTAAAGTTTGAAACTAAGATTAGAATCCGAATCTAAGATTAGAGGGTTGTGAGTTAGTGCCCTTAGGATTAGAAGTTAATCCTTCAAGTGAGAACTTAGAAGTTCTCTAGAAAGACTTGAATCTTAGAAGATTCTAAGTTAGATTCGATACGAAACTAAGGTTGGATCATTGGAAGTTAAGAATCCAACTTGTAATTAGAACGATTAATAGAACCTCGAATTATTGGAAGTTTAGAATCCTGGAAGGTATAGTTAATCGTTTAAGTAATGATTGTACTTTTATGATTGATATTGGAGTTCAATCGACATATCGTTCATCCGAGGTTACAATCTATTTCTTTCTTTTTACTTAATGTCATTTACTTTATGTCTTTTACTTTATGTTTATTTCAGTTACTTTATTATTCGCACTTTACTTTACTTACTTTGTAAGTATGTGCGAGCATATCATTGCATCTCGCACCATGACATATTGCACCATGACATCTCGCATAAAAGAAGTACAGAATGTTGGAGCCTACGGGTATTATCCGCATTTCCTTCTGAGAAAAAGAATGAAAAATGAGAAATAAAAGAATTACAGAATGTTGGAGCCTACGGGTATTATCCGCATTTCCTTCTGAGAAAAAGAATGAAAATGAGCAAGAAAAGAAGTACAGAATGCTGGACCCTTCGGGGATTGTCAGCATTTCCTTCTTCATGCATTTTATGTATTTGATTGATGAAAAAATATATATATATATATATCTTGGATAGAGGATCGAGATGTTATATTGTTATGAAAAGTTATTTACTTTTCCTGTTTATGTCATAACAAGAATTTTGGATGAGATTAAGATTACGAGAGTTAGTAGTATCATTCTTTAGAGAATGTAAAATGAATTCACCTAGAGATTGGATGACTTTAGGAGTGTATTGTGTCAGTTAATTGGACACAAATCGAAATGCGAGTTTGAGGTCTATCTTTACTTTTTATGCTTATTATTCTCACTGGGCTTAGTTTGTTAGCTCATGATATTACAACCAATTTCAGGTAATGCCTTGGCTAGAGGTCGAGGAGGAGGAGGTGGTGCTGCGTGATCGAGGGATGCTGACCTCGAGATGGACTAATGGTTTTTATAAAGTTTATGTCTTATTTTGATGAACTTTAAGGAATTGTATTTTGTATTTGGCTCTTAAGAGCCTAATGTTGATGTTTATTGATATTATATATTTGAACTCCTGATTTGGACTTAAAGTCCAAGAGATTTTGTTAGATTTGAAAATTAGGATGTAAACAGGTTTTCGGCATGCCAATTTTCAAACAAAACCACGCCAATTTTTCGTAAATTAAAAGACTTCCGCTGTTTTCTCTGAATTTAATTTATTTAAAAGTGACGGGTCGTCACAGTTGGTATCAGAGCCGACGGGTTCTGTAGACTACATGCGATGCATGTTTGTATTTCATGTTTTGTTTTAAGTCCATTCTCGAAAGTCATCATCTGAGATCAGTAGCACCAGGTATTCCTAGACCTTAATCTTTAAACTCGCATTTCATTTCGATTTGGTAAAAGAGTGGTGAATCCTCTTTTACAAGTGACTTATCTTGTTTTATTGACTTTATTTCAGTATGCCTCCTAGAAGGGGGGCTAGACGAGCTGGAGTGAGAGGTAGAGGTAGAGGCAGAGCTCGGAGCCCTACACCTCCACCACCACCTCCACCTGGTGATTCCTATAGTACCTCCGCCGTGATTCTGTTGTACCGCCACCTGTTCAGGGGCGAGGAGTATATATTTTCGAGGAGGATTATCTCGGGATTATTGCGAGATGCTTGGTAGACCAAGATTTGCCTGTTGTACCACCACCCTAGACCGGTGATGTGGCGATTGATCAGGTTGGATCTACCGATGCTGCTAGGTTTTTGAGAGAGTATAGTAGACATGCACCTGGTGAGTTTAATGGTAGGTCTTTGGATCCATCTTTTGCTAAGCTCTGGATTGATAGAGTTGAGAGAGCTTTCGAGTTTATCAGGTGCCCGGACCATCTGAAGGTCCATTGTGGTAACAAATATTTTACGTAGTCACTAAACCATGGTAGAATTATTTTGTTGCAATTTAATTTTCACCTACCTGACTATAGCCATCTTGTTCATTACCTTGCAAATTAATCCTCCCATTTATTTGTTTATTTTTATGGATCAGAGAGCACAAAGGAAGGCACTAGATGTTCTTAATACAGTGGGGTTCTCAAACTCTGTACTGAAACTCATTGAGAGACGGCACCAAGTTGGTTGAGTGGTGGTTGAAGTTTTTCTTTTTAGTAATTCTTGTTTTATTGTCTATGTATAATGTAATTTATTTTTTGTTTAAAAATATTGTAATTTATGTAGGCGTTTGATGATATTTTAACTTTTATTGTAATATTTAGTTAAATTTGATAGGTGTAATAAATGACATTATTTGAAAATCAATTAATTAAAAAATATTTTTTTTCTCAAAATTTAGACAAAAGGTGACGTTTTTTCCCCGTCACTTGGATAAAACGGGTCACCTATTGGAATAGGTGACGGGCAAAACGTGTCACCTATTTGAATAGGTGACGGGCAAAACGTGTCACCTATTCCAATAGGTGACGGTTTTTTATGCCCGTCACCTATTTAAATAGGTGACACTGCCATAGGTGACGGTCAAAAAACCGTCACCTATTCGAATAGGTGACGCCAAAAAAACGTCACCTATTCCCGAAATTCTTATAGTGCCTATACCCCACTATGATCATATTTTCAAGCGCATAGTATGGCACGTATCATGAGTGACCCTATACCCCACTATGATACATATATGCAAATTTAATTTAAATAAAAACTAAACGAAATGTTGTAGGCTAAGTACCTACTAGGTAAATAGGCTAAGTACCTATATTTATAAATGATAAATTGGGAATTTGGACTAGTATCCAATAGTTATGACATTTGGTGTGATTTCAGTTTAGCTTACTTATATAAGTTGAAATTAATCTACTGAGCTAAAAACTCACGGTATTTGAATGCCCTTCAAATTTAAATTTTGCAGGTAACAATAATGATGTTGGGAATCGAGGTGCGTGACGAGGATGGTGCTATATGGAGGCCTTAGGACTCTTTCATTTACATATTTATCTTTCGGATTTTTCATTGTTGGTTATTATTCGAATTATTGGGATATTTCATTTTTATTATTAAACTCATTTATTTTATTTGTTTTTCATTAGAATTTTATTTTTAAAATGGCGCCACATTTAAATGTTTTTGTTTTATCTTTTATTGGTTATTTAATAAAAGGCTTCCGCATTTATTGATTTTACTCTGATTTATTTATAAATTGAAATTTGTTCCTTTAATATTTATTTATTTTATTTTACATTGAGTCAGGTCGTCACACTAAGGCATTGGGTAACAAGAATAAAAGAACGGGATTTTCTCTAGAGTTGAGATTATGCCTTGGAAGTTGAGAGTTATTTGGAAGTTGTGAGGCCGATTATGGACTTAAGGAATTTATAAAGTTTCTCATGGCGTTGCTCTTAAATTAACTTTATTCTCACTGGGCGTAGCCTCATGATGCTACAATGTTTTTTTTTTCAGGTAATAAAAAGAAGAAATCTGGCAAATGACGGGATCATCGATAGTGACTGGTTGGGCTTGGATTTACAAGCCGACGAATTTTATTTCGTTCTTGTTTAATGAACTATTGGGATTTCATTTTCATTATTCATGTTGATTTTCCTGTTTTGTTTGTTCCAAAACTTTGAATAATTGATTTGAACTGTTTCGTTTTAAACTGAGCTCAAATAAATGTTATTGATGGATTTTGTATTTATGGAGATTTTATTGTGAACGAAATAAAGTTTTTGTTTAGTTTGACTCTAAATGAAAAGTGTTAAATTTGAGTTGTCGTTAATTATGTTTCCTCTGCATTTAGTCAATTTCCATGTTTTGGTAATTTGAGATGTTAGACGGCTTTATCTAGAATATTATTGATATCCTGTTAGAAAGATATCGACTTCAGAGATAGACGAGGATAAAGAATTTTGATAGAATTTTATTATAACCTAAGACTGATTTTAGAGAAAGAACTTGTGGTTGAGATTTTTCTAACTTTTTCTCCATTTTGCATTATTTTTTACGTGTACGTAAATTCAACTATTAATCTAAGAAAATTACATAGGGAAAGGGCAAGATATGCTATTTTTATTCCAAAGAATTTGTCTCCAACATAACATCTATATACTAATTGCTAAAATGTTAGAACTTTTTAAAAATTACTCAAATAGTATAATCAGTTCAATAAATTTATTGAACTATTTTTCATTTTTATTTTAAAAGATTATTTTTTTTTCTTTTTAAATTAATTCAATAATCGATCGAACCATTTGATTTTTTTTCATTATTCTTTTTAATGAATTTACTAGTTTCCTTTTTTAATTTTTTAGTTCAATAAATTTATTAAACTATAGTTCATAAACTTATTGAACTATGATTATGATATCCGAGTAATCTTTAAAAGTTTATACATTTTAATAATTAATGTGTAAAAGTATGTTATTGCACTAATTGTCCCTTTATTTTAATTATGAAAAATATTTTTAGGCCAATAATTTATTTACTTGATTCTAATAATTTTTTAAATTACTATTTTAAAAATAAATCAAAAGTAAAGACATAAGTAAAATTATGTATTCAAAATATGTTATATGAGTTAATTTTTGTTATTATATTCTCACACAAATTTGATGGTAAACAATATCTATGCACTTTTACATCTTAGATTTTTTCTTATTCCCTCTTATTAAACCAAGGTTAAAGTAAATCGTGACTGATTAAAATAGAAACAAATTGCAACATAATATTATTTGATGCCAATAATAGATACAGGGCCGGCCCTGAGCATGTTCAACATGTGTGACGGAACAGGGCCCCCAAATATCGAGGGCCCAAAATAAGGGACGGGTTTATATAGTATTTAAAATTATTATATTACAAAATATGTATTAAAAAGGCGAACTGATAACATGAAAAAGATAGTGGCGCGTTGGCATCCACCTCCTACTATATGATTTCCTTGTAGCCCCAGATCCCTTGTTCGATCCTTGCTAGAGGTAGGTTTTTTGTATTTTTTAAATTTTTTTATGCCAGTTATTTATTTATGATCCCTGTTGGAGCCGGAGGTAAGTTGATATATTTTTTTATGCTAGTTATTTATTTATTATATATTGTTCATTTATAGATTTTAGAAAATAAAATTTTAAATCATGATTAAAAAATTTACATCTCACTTTATCTATTTCAAACTCACCGTATATAATGAAAAATATCGCTCAATAGAATTTTAATCTTAATTCATAATTTAACTAAATTTTGATTAAAAAAACATTTTTTTCTCTAATATTGTAGATTTACGTATCACATTGTTGGTATATTTTGAAATTGAACATGTTTTTTTAAGTTTATTAGTTTGACTGTTGTTATAAATTTATTGATTTAATGTTTTTCTTTTATTCACTGAACGCAAAAAATATCATTTTATAATATTCTAAAATATTATGTTATTATTTGAAATATACTTTGAAAAAATTATCATTTAAAATGCAGTAGTGTAGTTATACTTAATTATATATGTAGATCGTTCGTCATTGTGCTCTTGAACCTAAATCATATCTGTTAATGCCCAAGATAGAGTTTTACTAAATAAATTGAAAAAATATTATATATATATATATATATATATATATATTTTTTATTTATGTGGACTAAGGAAAATATATTTTTAAAATTCTATTTTCTAAAATCTTTATACTCTATAATTTTATTGTTATTGTATTTTTATAAAAATTAGTTTTTTTGTAAATTTTTTTATATTAAGGATTATATGATATGGATCCAAAACTATATATTTTCGCACTGGGCCCCTATTTTTTTAGGACCGGCCCTGAATAGATATGATAGTTGAGGAATGATTGAAATTCTGAAAGTTCAAATTGGGAGATCAAATAAAACTGGCCGTTAAAATTGATGATTATTTTCCATTAAATTATTATAATGATATGAAACTGAGAAATATGAGAGACAAAAAATTGTAAAGTGAGAAAGGAACAAAATTAAACAAATGATTTTTTTAACGTGAAAGTACTCACATAACCTATAAACCCCTCTTCTCTTTCATTCTTCCTCCTTTTTCTTGTTCTTAGTTTTTCTCATGATATCCGAAACATTTCTTACATTTAACAAGGTTGAATGAGTCTTATTAACGTAATTTTAAAACTATGTGAATGTAATTTGTTTATGTATTTGACCAAAATTACAAGAGTCTTATTTGTATTTTACCTTTAATCGAATACACAAGTATATTGAATAGACAAATTGTTGTCAAGGCAATATTAAATTCAGTAGCTCAAATAGTCAAAAAGTAAATACTCATGTTTATTATAGAAGAAGTAAGCATTTGCACAAGATTATAAAATTACAATCACCTCTTTAGTATAACCAAGCTTTCAACATATTCCAAAAGAGTATCGTAGTATACCTCCCCTAGAATGTCAATGATTTTGGCTTCATTTGAATTGATATTGATGGATAGTAATTGATCACTCCGGTCCACAAAAAAAAACTCATCTCTCACAAGTCTAAGTTCCTTATAAACATTGAAAATGGGTCCGATTGTGAATTTCTTAATCCATGATTCTTCCATCACCCAAATATTAGCAAAAGTAATAGATTTTTTCTCATTAGAAAAATACTCAAGTATTAATGCGATGCAACCATCTAACACATATAACTTAGGGAGGAAAAAATCATGATTTTGAGTTTCAGGCGATTGAAGAGTCCCAAAGACCTCATCTCTCAAGTGAAACGAAATGATCTTATAATCTTGTTCACAATATTTATAATTTATCCAATAACAAACACCATTAACACAAATTTGTGACTCTAATGGTAGATGATCATGTAGAAGAATATACGGAAATGGGACTTCAAAACTAAGTTGATTCCAAGAATTTGTACTTAGAGTATACACATAAACTTCAGTAGGGCGGTCATGATGAATATAATCATCACGATCTTCAATATCATGCTTAAACACAACAACCATGACCACCTTGTACTCATTAGTCTTAGGAACCCAACCAAATGCTAAACCATTGATAATGGGTTTTAAATAGGCCTTGGGTGGAGAAGAGAATTGTAATCTAGGGAGTATATTGTATTCTCCGGTTGCAATATTCCACAATGCAACATCATTCATATACTTTCCATCGAGGCTGTAAATTTTAAGGCAAATAATACCATTAATGCAAGATCCGATAATGTTTATGTCATAATTGTTTTCATTATAGAATGGAATGGAATGGATGGATGTGAACAATCTTCTTTATTTTCAGACAATATGGAGATATTATGGTCTTTTATGTCATAAAAGGAAAGTGTATGACTGACGAGAAGCTTTGGATTAAAGGAAGAATGATGGGAATAATGTCGTGAAATGAAATAAGGATTATGAATGAGATTATACCACCATTTATTGACACAACTAAATCGTTTCAAAGACTTGACTGGAAGCCTCGTAAGGATGTTTTCCACCAATTCATCTGGTATGTCGAAAAACCTTGTTCCATCCATCTCTCTCTTTATAAGCTGAAAATGAAAAATCTGTTAAAAAAATGGGGTGGGATAGAGCGAATAATATTAAACAGTATAAATGATCGTTGAGATAAATTCAAGAGAAGATTTGAACAAAAACGAGCTTTCAATAATATTTCTTCTTCAAATAAAAAAAAAAAAAAAAAAAAAAAAAAAAAAAAAAAACTTTACCTTAATTTCTTGAGAGACTTATTATCAAAATCTGAAAGTGAAACTCTAACATTCAAAAGAGAGAAAATCAGAACCGAAGATATATATACGGTAATGATTCTGATTTCTGAGAGAAATTGAGAGAACAAAAATAAAAGCAAGAAACAAAGAAATGGTGAAGAGGGCGTGAAGAAAAAGCAAAGTACAGCAAAAGAGAGATATATATGGTAAGTGATTAAATGAAAAAGCATAATCAATTCAAAAGGCATCTATTTATTATTTAACTCGTCGGTTTCATTGAAAAGGGGGGAAAAACAGATATGGTAGAGGCATTATACGTGTTTTCTTGTCCCGAATTATTAATTTTTTAGTCTCATGATTTGAATATAAATATTAGACTAGTATAAATAGTTGGGAAAGTAGAGCCCAAATCAAGTCCACATACTTTCATTGGAAATTGTCATAAATAGATCATTTTTAAAAAATATTTTCTTAAATGTGGAGTTTAGTAAATATTTACAAATCTGATTCATTTATTTATTTTACTAATATTTGATATTTGCATTCTTCCAATGATATTCTTTTGACATATAATCTTTATTTATTGGCTGAGCATTAAGTTTTAGATAATTTTATATTGAATACTACTTTCCTTATTTACGATTTTTTATTAATGATTTATAAAAGAATTCATCCTTTTATTTTTCTTTATTTTTTATTGAGACCATTTCTAAAATACATTTCAATATATACTATTTATATTTAATTTCAAAAATATTTTCAATAGTTTTTTTCTTTCCATATTCTTAGATTTGGCTTTTTTCTACTACCCATGCACTACATTTTTTTGGTTGCCAATTTCGTTTTTTTTTTAACCATTAAATTCTTTCAATAAGTATTGTAGTTTTTTCAATAAAAAAAAAGAATAATAATAACAGGAGATTTTTTTACTATTTATTTCCAATCATGAGATTTTATATTAATACTGTGGATTGATAACTTAAATTTAAATTATATAATTTATATTAAGGGTAGATTTATATAGGGGTCAGGGGCCACGTGTCCCCCTTGATATATAGATAAATATATACGATTTATAAATTATAAGAAATTGTGCTAATTATTTTGATAATATAAATGAGAGTTGTATATTATGTACGATTTAATTAAATATAGATGGTAAATATATAATATACAAATTAGTTTTGAGTATGAAATTAAAAATTTACTGTAGAATATGATAGAAAATATTGAAGGTACAATATAAATATGAAAATGTATAAAATTTATAATTCATACCTAGAAATGTTTTTTTTTTCCTCTTTTTTTATTTTCACTTAGGTATGAAATATAAGTTTTATACTTTTTCATATTTATATTGTACATTAAATATCATCTATTATATTGTACGGTACATTTTTAATTTCATTTTCAAAACTAATTTATCTACTATATATATTTAATTAAATTATATATATTATCATTTTTATATTTACAGTGTATATTCACTATTTACTATCGCATCTTGGTTAGGTATATTTTGAATGTCATTACTATAACTAACTTGTACATTACTTATCTATCATATATATTAAACTGATTTATTAATCAATTTATTTATATTAACACACTTTACTATCACATCTTGATATAAATGTCATAAATTTAATTTCATTAGTAATTAATATAAAATACACCATTGTTTTTATAATAAAAAAAATTCTTAGCACATTTCATTGTTCTCTTTTATAAAAAAAAATATACATGGTCCTTTTACTCAATATATACTAGTTCTATAGGTAAAAACGGCAAAAACAAGTCATAATTTTTTTCCTCCATCATTCATACATCCCCTAAAATATGGGTAAATGACCAAAACAATTATATGATAAATATTAATAAATTAGTATAAGAAATACATGTTCCCATAAATCTTCATCTTTCCATTTTTTATTTGACAATACACTCTCTCTCCAATTAAAGCTGTGTTTAAAAAATCATAAATGCAGAGGGCATTTTTGTACATATATAAAGTATGCATCATCAAATACCCTATTTCTATAAATATTTTAGAAACCCAACATTTGTGTAAATATTATCATTAAATAGTGTACATTTGTATTTGTCCCTTTTTTCATAGGCTGAATACCAAAATCAAATCTTAGGCCTATGGAAAGTTTGATGAAGCCCATCAAACAAGTAGAGAGCATTGACACTTTGACCATAAGATTGATTTTTGTTAAAAGGGGATCAATTTTTTTTATTAATTATTCTTAAATTTAATAGCTATATAAATTGGTGAACCAATATTTAATTTTTACGCGGCACGCTATATATATCGTTTATGTTAGAATTTTTAAAAAATAATTATGTGAGAGGTAAATTCTTTGTATGTAAATTAGATAATTTTTGTAATTATAATTTAAGAAAAATATTATGTGGCCGCCCTTAGTTTTGTTCAAACTCCACTTTTGTGATAGCAAATATTTGTTCTCTGTCATCAATAAATCTGCTTTAAGTGATTTTTTTTATAAATTTATTTTCAATGAATTTCTTTATAATGTATTTTTAATCACTATGATATAGTGCAATACCAAATAATAAATATAATTTTTTTTGCTTTTTATGAGAATAATGTACGGTAGTAGAATCATGTCAATAATTATACGGTCTTTCATAAAATATTATCAAATTAAAGTGAGAGAAAAGTTTTTATTACTTGTTTTGTATGACGATTATAAAATAAAAAATAAAAAAATCTTGATGAAAAATGGAAATGAGAAACTGTACAAAGAAGAGAAAATATCAGTTTATAGAGAGGAACAAAATAAGTTCTCTATAAGTTTTGTTCACAAAATATACAAATTTTTTTATCAAACTTTTATTTTGGAAAGTTGATGAAAAGTTGTTTGACTAATTAAATTATTCAATGATTTTATCTCATTTATATATTATAAAATTTTAAATAAGTAAGTTGTTCGTTTTATTAATAAGAATATATGGTAGTAAAATCATATCAATAATTATATGGTCTTATAAAGGTTGTTATAAACTTTAAAGTGAGAGAAAAGTTTCGGAATATATTATTTATTAAATTTAGATTTGTAATAATCACTATTTTGTAAAAAAAGTTGGGAGTAAAATACTTTTTCAGACATTTTTGTCTTTTCACTTAATAGTGATATCAGTAGGTCTTAAATATAAATATTAAGAATGAAGGTTAAGTTTTATTTGGGCCTTGTTTAAGATAATTTTAGCATATTTCCCGTGTTTTTTAAGTTTATAAGTAAATCTTAAATCACAAATTAAAATCTTTTTTAACCTCGGGATTTAAATATATATATTAGTATAAATTGTTGGCAAAGTGGAGCCCAAATTAAGTCCATATATATTAACAGGCCGAAGACCAAAGTCAAATCTTAGGCCTATGAAAAGTTTGATAAAGCCCATTAAACAAAGTCGAGTGATCTTATTTACTTCCATGCGTTATTATGGGCCACCCCATTTTTCTTGAATTAATGTCGCATACATATATTTTCTTTTTTAACGTATATATTATTATTTATTATTTTTTTCTTCACTTATTATTTTTTATTTTTTTAGATTATTTTTTTCTTCACTTAAACGTACCTAGTTTGTCATTTTTATTTGGAAATTTTCATTGCATAGTAAGTTATTTTTTTATTAAAATAGTAACGCCGAAAAATATTTATAAATATGATAATTTTTATTATATTAATCAGTGATTAATAATAATTAATGTGTGTATTAGTGATAAAATTTAGTATAAAAATATTTAATTCAATATTTATCATCGATTCAATCTTTTTAGATAGTTTTACTAAATAAAACTTCATGACTTATGTAGACAATCAATTTTTAGGATTTACAACTCTAATTAAAGCATGGAGAGAAACAAAAGAGATGAAGAAGAACATATATTTAACGTGTCGGTTTCATCTCACCCCTAAAAAAATAAAAAAAATTGTTATAACCAAACTCCCCCATTCTAAAAAAAACTAGTCTTTTTTTTTTTTTAGAAGTGAATAAATTAAACAAAAATCAAAGATACCCTTGTATGTAAGATGACGAATACCCTTGTATGTAAGATGACGATGAGCTGCCTCTGTTTTTGTTCTTTATTTTTTGATCAAAATATGGAAGAAAAGAAACAACTTTCTATGAGTAGGAATGAATGATAATGCAGAATGATTCCACATCTGATATCAAATCAAAACAATCTCTTGTCTAATTTTGTCTCTAAAACAGAGACTGATAACTGCAGCTTTTATGATAATATCTCAGAAGTGGAAAACAAATCTCTAAAACAGAGACTGATAACTCACTTACTACTTGAGTAAGAAATGATTCCATTTGTGATCTCAAATCTGGAAAACAGAGAAAAATCTCAAATCTCAAATGATTCCATAAGTGATAACTCACTTACTACTTGAGTAACTCACTTACTACTTGAGTAATAAGTTCACTGGTTCAGTGGGACAAAACGGATTCAAGAAAAATCTGGTAAGTTTTTCATAAAATAATATCATCTTTATCTTAAGCTTATGTATTTATTATGAATTTGAACTCTTTTTTTTTCCCTTACCTCACCCTCTCCGCCGTGACCTTCTCTCTACACGAATCCAAAGAAGAATCCAAAGAAGAATCGAAGGGAGCAACAAATCGACTCATATCAACAACGAATTGAAGATTTAACCGAAGGCAGGAAGGACGAATCAAAATCATCGTCTCTCGTTCCCTATTTCGTTTTCTTGTTATCAGCTTCAACGACAAATCGAAGGCAGATAATTTCATTTTGTTTTCTTGTTATCAGCCCTAGCTAATTCACTTTGAATCCTTCGAATTTCACTTGATTTTCCTCGAATTCAAGCCTTAATTTATCAAATCCTTTGATTTTACTGTCTATTCAATTTTTTTCCTGCTTTCTATTTTCGTCGTGGTTTGCATTTCATTGGATACAAGCTTTAGCTTCACAGTTAAAGAGTCTGCTAAGGGAATGGATATTGGCTTTAGGTATTAAGGTCCATCACTTTTCTTATTCTCTATTTTATTTGGAGATGTTAGCGGAAAGGCTACATTGTATTGAATCGTGTTAAACGTATAACACTATTACAAGATTTATATAGAAACGACGACCTAGACAAATAAGGTAAACGAGATAATTAAGCAAATCAGAGACAATTACGAATGCAAATAAGGAAACTACAAATCATCATAATTGCTAGCCTAATATATTCTAACACCCCCTCTCAAACTCAAGTTGGTCAACTTGAGTTTGCTAAATCGACGAATGTGATTTGGAATCTGAATAGAGGCATCGAACAGAACTCTGAGTTGCAAGCAGAGATATCGGGTGGAACCAATATCGGAAAGGAAAAATCGGATGGAACCGAGACATAACAGAGTACAACTAATGTACTGGCAGAGGCAACTGAGAGTGAGCACAAACAAATTCTGAAGATATTCGATGAGCGGAATGGACGAACGGGGTGTGAATAAATTATTATGCAAAATGATTTGAAAGACAAACTAAACTAATGATGAAAAGGAATGGAAAATGGCTAAGGGTTTGGGGCAAAGGGAAGTCTCGGGTAGGGGATTTGAGCGCGGGCAGGGGCAGTAGAAAAGGCTCGGGCAGGGGGACCTTTGGACGCGGGCAGGGGCTTAAAACAGGCAGGTATTCTTCGTTGGTTTCGTTTATGTATCAGAAACCAGAGGAAACGCCAGTACTGCAGTAGCAAAAAAATGACGGAGGGGTAGGGAGATGGCCTGAATCTGGGTTTTGTTTGTGGCGTAGATGATGCAAATAACTTCTTCCTCGACGAGATCTGAGATCGAAGTCTGATTTGAGATGAACGTAGCACATGATCAAGCTTTTGCCCAGCGGTGGTTTTCAAGCGAAAATGACGGATCTAGTTGTTGGTTTTCAAGCGAAGCGGTGGTATGGGTTTTCAAGCGATGAACAGGGCGGTTTCAGGTGATGGTTGCGGTGGAGTCGAGGTGATCGAGGTCTGGGTTTAAAGGCGATGATTGGAGCAAATCGGAGAAGAATGGAACTGAAATGGAGTCAGAGTAGAAGGCATCGATGAGTACGGATATGGAGTTGGAAGTGTGACGTCCCGTCACTTTTAAATAAATTAAATCAGAGAAAACAGCGGAAGTCTTTTATTTTAAGAAAATTGGCGTGATTATGTTTGAAAATAGGCTAGCCAAAACATGTTTACATCTTAAATTCAAACATCTAAAAACGCAAGGAACATTAAGTTCCTATCCAGGAGTTCAAAATGATTATAATCATAAAACAACGACAATAAGCTCTTATGAGCTAATTACAAAGTACAAATCATCAAAATGATATAAAGTTCACAAAACCATGTACATGGATTTTTACATAACACATAGTCCATCTCGAAATCATCATCCTCTCGATCAAGCGCGCACCAGCTCCTCTTCCACGATCCCAAACATTACCTGAAATGTTTGTAATATCATGAGCTAACAACTTAAGCCCAGTGAGAATAATAAGAATAAAAAGTAAGAATAGACCTCAAACTCGCATTTCGATTTGAGTCTAAGAACATACTTACTCTTTGCTATCCATCCATTCAAAGAGTTTATAACAAAGTGTTCCACTTTTACTTACCAATTATTCAATATAATTGTGGAACTACATTCCAAATATTTCTGGTATGGTTTCGTAAATGCATAAAGCATTTACATCTCATTTTCCATATATACCTTATACTATATACAAGGTTTACTTCAAATTCTTATTCTCCCAAAGGATGATATTACTACACTCGTAGTCAATCCTCATCCAACTACTTGTTATGACAAAAATAAGAATAATAGATAAACTTTGCATAATTATAACATCTCGATTTTCTTTCTCATCTATCATATGCATAAAAGTAATGAGTACATCCCGTAGGATACGCATTCGCCATTTATGCATGAAATGAAGGTAATGTGGATTTTCACATACTATCCACCCTTATCCTTATGTATGAAGTAGCGTGGACTTTTCTCATTATATCCACCAATACTTATGCATGGAAGTAGCGTGGACTTTTCCCGTAGTATCCATCAGTACTTATGCATGCAAATAGTGTGGACTTTTCTCATATTCCACCTTTAACCTTTCATTTTTCTTTCTCACTTTCTTTTCTTTTCAATGATGCGAGATGTTATGCATATGCTTGCAAAAGTAAATAAGTAAATAAGTAAATGATGAAGTAATCGAAATATGCATAAAGTAAAGGAGCAAAAGTAAAGACATAAAGTAAAGGACATAAGTAAAATACATAAGAATCTCAGACGAACGATATGTCGATCGAACTTTGGTATCAATAATAAAAGTAGAATCATAAATCAAACGATTAACCTAAACCTTCCAGGATTCTAAACTTCCAATAATCCGAGGTTCTATTAATCGTTCTTTATAAAAGTCTTGGATCATTTAACTTCCAATGATCCATCTTAAACTCTGAAACTAATCTAACTTACAATCTTCTAAGATTCGGGGCTTTCATCGAGAAATCCTAAGTTTCTCGCTTAAAGGATTAACTTCAAATCCTAAGGCACTATCTCACATCCCTCTAATCTTAGATTGGATTCTAATCTTAGTTTCCGATTCTAAAAATCATCGTACTTATTTGCTTTCTATAAATACTTTAAATCCTAACTATTCTCACCTTTGCCAAATAAGAGTTCGCTCCAAGTTCCGAAAGCACGATCAAACAATGATCCGAAACACCTACAATTAATTATATCTAACAATTAATAAATAAACATACATCGATCAAATAACAACTAAAAGCTCAAAACAACGACCAACCTCATAAACCCCACTATGAGGCTCTCGACCCTCCCATGAAAAGTGGGTCTCGGGTTTGGTTTTCCGGCTTTTAGGTACTTTAGAGGTGTTTCGAGTTGGTTTTAAACAAATTCGATATTCCCGATTTCAATGGGTATCGATAATTAGGGTTTTTGAACGTTATGCCATTTCCCGAATTGAATTTAAATAAACAATAATTCAACAATAAATAACCCATAATCAAACCCAAAAAGGTAAATTTCAAACGGGAAGGGTTTCGACTGAAACTCGGTTTTAGGGTTAAGGGATTGTTTCCAAAAACACTTAAAGCAACTCCCGTATTAACAAACACCGAGTCTCACAACACGAAATCGAAGGAAACCAACAAAAACTCCATTAAAACACTATTTGGAGCTTAGGGTTTGAAGCTTTACTTACCGAGAACTCCGTATAACACGGGTGGCAAGCACGATGGTTAGGTGGAAAAGGATCCTAGACTCGAGGGCTTTCCGATGCAACCGAAATCGAGTCGATCCGCCGAGAATTGAGCAAAACCCAAAAAAATCCCCCCCAAACCTTGAAGTTTCGGCCAAGAGAAGAAAATGAGAGGTTTTTGGGTCAACTTTGGTCAAATGATGCATTTAAAGAAGATTATGAATAGTGTTTGGATATTTTTAAGAAATTGGAAATGACGGTTACGTCTTTTTTGACTTTTGACTTCTAAATCGAAAACCGATGCTCTTAAATAAATCTAAAGGTGATTAATAATTATTAATTGGCCTATTAATAATTATCAATGTCACCAAAACGAAAATTAATGTATTAAAACGATTAAAACGAATTTCGGTCGAAATTAACTACTAAAATCGAAATTACAAAATAATAATTAAATAAATACTTAAATTGAAATAAATAAATAAATAAACAATATTAAATAAAATAAATAAAAAAAAAAAATCACTTCAAAATAACGGGACGTTACAGGAAGCGACTGAAACAAAGGGAAAATCTGAAAGAGACGAGATATGTTTGAAGAAGGTGAAGCAGCGGTGAAGTTGGTAGTGGTGGAGGGCGGTGATGCTGAAAATGAACACAAACGATAAAAGAAAAGGCTATGACAGAAAACAAAAAAAATATAGAGAGCTGGGCTCTGATACCATGTTAGCGGAAAGGCTACATTGTATTGAATCGTGTTAAACGTATAACACTATTACAAGATTTATATAGAAACGACGACCTAGACAAATAAGGTAAACGAGATAATTAAGCAAATCAGAGACAATTACGAATGCAAATAAGGAAACTACAAATCATCATAATTGCTAGCCTAATATATTCTAACAGGAGAAATGAAAATCATAGTTGATAATGAAACAGTTTTTATATTCTTAATATTTGAAACTATAAAATAAGAGTATTTAATATTTATCTAAACCATTGTTTTACTCGGCCTACTCCATATACTTAGAATGTATTAGAAGGTTGAATTCAATAAGAAATCTTATAGAAGTGTCTTATTTATTCATAGAAAACAAAGAATATATTGGTAAAAAATGAAATCAAGGAAGTTTCGTGTGGAACTCTGATAAAGTTCATGGAAGACCTTTTAGAAACAATCATCATGTGGATTCAGGTTTTTGGCCAAGTGTGATTCTCTAGTTTTGTTAGCAATTTCTTACCATAGATTGTCTAGAAACACTTGATTGATTGTTTGGTACTTTGGTTTGGAAGTGATTGAAATAAAATAGAGTGGTTTCTATAGTTGTTGAGGCTATGCTATGAAGGTGGGTGAGAGAGGTCGTTATTCTTTAAAATGGACAGGTTTCTTGCAAGATGCTTAATAGTATCTAAGCTAGATGCGAAGTGGGAAAAAAAAACATGCTTATAGTATATGATATTTGAGCTCCAGTACTTCCAAGCGAAGTGGGAAAAAAATATAAGTCTGTTTGTTTGTGTTGTCATGCTTATCGACTGTATAAATTTTATTTGTTTATGTAATCTCTTCATGATTCCCCTTTTTTCATACTCAAAAGCAGTTGATCCCAGTTTATTGATTACACTTTTCTTGTATTTTTTTAAAGTTTTATTCGTTTCAATTTTGTATAATTTTTTGTAAGTCTTTTTAATTTATTTTAAAGATTTAATCTTTTATTTACTTTTGCTAGTTTCTTTAATGTGTTAGCATGTATACTGCAGAAACCTGGTGCTTGGGTTATGTATCTCGGTGCTGCTTCCACATTGTAGTAGTTTGGTGGTTAATATCCATTGTTTTTCAGCATATTCTTCAGCCACATTTCCGTTAATGTCACCCTCCATATGCTTAATTCTAATGAACTATCAGAAATAGATAGACATATATTTCTCAATCTGATTTCATGGGAAAGAAAATAGACCCTCAGAGCTTGTTTCTACTTTCTAAATGTTTTTGCCCATATTTTAGGCATTCTTACTGTTGTTATCTAAATAAATATAATATAAAACAAATAAATTCCAAAACCAAATTCTAAACTCCAAAATATCTAAACAAGTTAAAAAGGTTTTAAGATGTTTAAAATGTTTAAGTCTAGAAATACTTAAATAAGTTAAAATGATTAACCTCTTAAAGATGGTTCTCAAGGAATTTGAGATAATAACCATATTAATCCACGAACTTATGGGATAATTAAAATCAAACATCTTTGATTTATCAAAGATAACTAGACTTAAATATCACTAAAGTTTGACATTTAGATGTTAGAACTTAAGTGATAAGCAAACATTAAATCGATTTCTTATATTCCAAATATTCAGTTATGTAACGTCCTGTTATTTTGAAGTGATATTTTTTTTATTATTTTAAATAATTAATCAATTTATTTTATTTTATTTATTTAATTAAAATATTTAAGATTAGTAATTTCGAAGTTAGTAGTTATTTTCGTTCGAAAACCTTTTTAATCCTTTTACTACTTTAAATTAGTATCGGTGACATTAATAATTATTATCGGGCCAATTAATTGTAACGTCCCGTTATTTTGAGGTAAATTTTTTTTTTAATTTATTTAAAGTATTAAAGTTAATTTTAGAATTAATTAGCTAATTTCGTTCGGAAACCTTTATAACTGTTTAATTAGCTTAAATTAGTTCGATGGTATTAATAATTATTAATAGGCCAATTAATAATTATTAATCACCATTGGGCTAGTTTAAGTGGTTCAGGTTTCGTTTTAAAAGCTTAAGGCAAGAAAAGGACGCATGCGTCATTTCCGAATTTCTTAAATATCTAAAACACTATTCACTATCTCTTTAAATAAGCCAAAAATAAACAAATCTTCCATTTCTCTTCCTCATCTTGCCGAGAGCATCATTGGGGAAATTCCAAATTTTGGTTTTTCTTCGATTCTTGCCGGATCGTCACAATTTCGGTTGCGTTGGATAGCCACGGGCCCGAGCGTCATTTCCAACCTAACAATCGAACTTTCCATCCTTTCTCTCAAGGCTTTAAGGTATGTTTAAGTTCAAAACCTAAAGCTTCAAATAGTGTTTTAATGGCGATTTTGGTTTTAATCTTCTATTTCTTGCTCAGGAACTCAGAGATTTAAATCGAGGGAGTTGTTTTATGTATATTTAGAACTTTCCCAAAACCCTAGAATCGGGTTTGAGCCAAAAGCCATTTCTTTTAGTTTTTTCTCTTGTTTGATGTTGATTTGAAATTGCTATGTTTTTATGTTTTTCTTAATTGTTCAGGATTGAACTTTTGACCTAAACCCTAAATCACGTTTACCCATTGATGCTACCAACCTCCAAAGTGTCCGAAACCAACTCGAAACACTTTTAAAGTGCTTAAAAATCCAGAAAACCAGTTCCACTTTTAACTCCCTTTGGGTCGTGGGCCTTGTGAGCTTAATCCCGGGTTATTTTGTCCTTTATTTTAGTATCATGACGATCGTTATTCGATTCGGTTAATTAATATACTTTAGGTGTATTTGAATTATAGGTTTCGTGCATCGATCGTGAAATTGGTCAACCGGTGATTAGGAGTTGACTTCTTTTATAAGGTGAGATTAAAATGGTTGTGATTACTTTTATGTTTTCGAATTGCTTGACGATTATGTTCGATCGAGGTTAAAAGGGTTATTAGATTTTAGAACTCATCCAAGAATGTATATAATTGGGAGTTAAGGAAAGTGCATAAGGAAAGAACTAGTTAAGTTTTGTGTTATTTTAAAGTGAGATGTTATCGGTGGATTAAGTTATATTCTCGAGGAGAATTAGATTCCGGAAATTGGAGAAGAGTATTAGATACTCCGTTTATTTTGAGTTGTTATAAGATAGTTAAAAGAAACTTTGGAGAGATTCTTCGTGTAGAATTGAGTTAGTATGATATTATTAGCGATGTGATTCGCTATTTAGTACTACCAAAGGGGAGTAGTACGTATGACATTATGATACGCATGATAATGTGTTTGGTGACAGTGAGGTCATGGTATGGTTTGTGTTTGGTGACAGTGAGGTCACGGTGACATTGAGGTCACAGTATGGTTTGTGTTTGGTGACAGTGAGTTCAAGGTTCGGTTTATGATTGGTGACAGTGAGGTCGCGGTGTGAGTTATGAATGGTGACAATGTGGTTACGGTGTGAATGTG
Organism: Gynostemma pentaphyllum; assembly: GCA_028015215.1. NCBI lineage: Eukaryota > Viridiplantae > Streptophyta > Magnoliopsida > Cucurbitales > Cucurbitaceae > Gynostemma > Gynostemma pentaphyllum. Next base: position 15,443,927 of record CM051350.1, on the reverse strand, counting down.
AATGGTGACAAGTGGTCACGGTTGAATTGTGAAATGTGACAATGTGATCACAATGTGAATTAACATGTGGAATGACGTAAATGATAGAAATTTACTTTGTTATGTTTTAGTACTATTTAGTTGTTTTAGTACTTTATTTACGAGCTTGAATGTTACTTTTCGAAATTTCGATTTAGTAGAATGGGATTGATTTTCTTATGCAAAGTACTTGAGAATATGAAATGGGTAGTAAGAGCACATTAGGATTTTTGGACACATTTTCCGATATGGGATTCGGTCCATAGGAGTGCTTGCATCCATCTTATTCTCACTAGCATTTTTATGCTAATGTTGCTACACTTAAACTTTTTCAAGTAATACTCTTAGTAGGGTACGAGGTGGAGGAGATGGTGTTGCTTGATCACAAGTGGATGGCTTTCGGGACATGGACTTTACGTGTTTATTTTGGGGCATTCTACGAATGCTAGAAGAAACATTATATGTTGTTGTCTTTAAACTTATATTTTGTGGCTAATGAGAGCCTAAGATTGTTGTACATATTATCGAGTCTATTTCTTTTGATTTTGTCATGAAATGGAGTATGTTCATCTTTGTTTTTACTTTCTCTGAAATGGGCCCATGTAAATAGGTTTTGATAGTTCATATTTTAAACGGTTCCACGCCAAATTTTTATAAAAACAAAGTCTTCCGCTGTTTATTCTGATTTAAAGATTTGAGAAAATTCGAGTCTTTACATTAATAATTATAAATCACCTTTTGATTACTTTTAGATTTTCGGGTTTCATATTTTTAACTAAATCACTTAAAAAGGACGTAATCGTCATTTTCCAATTTCTTAAAAAATCTTATCACTATTCATTTTCTTCTCCTTTTAAAAGTCAAAGTTGGTCAACAAAATTTCATTATCTTCCTTTCTTTCTTCTTCTTGGCCGAAACCCCCTCCCATCTCTCTCTCTCTCTCTCTCTCTCTCTCTCTCTCTCTCTCTCTCTCTCTCTCTCTCTCTGCTTTTCTCCGTTACTCCGTGGATCGCCGTAATTTCAGTTTCGTTGAAAAGCTCTCGGCCCAAGGATCGTTTCTAACCTATCAATCGAAGTTTTCATCAATTTTCTAAAGGCCTCAAGGTATGACAAAGTTTCTAAATTCAAGCTTTGAATAGTGTTTTAATGGAGTCCAAGATTGAAATCATCGATTTCTTGCCAAGAAACTCAAAGATTTCAATCGAGGGAGTCGTTTTATGTGATTTTAAAAACTTTCCAAAACCCTAAAGCTGAGTTTGAGTCGAAAACTCATCCCTTGTGATTTTCTCTCACTTGGCAATGGCTAGGGTGTTTAGTTTGCTATGATTTTGCGCCTTACTTAATTTTTCGGAAATTGATTATTATGTAAAACCCTAAAATATGGTTACCCATTGATATCGCGGCTTCCAAAGTATCAGAAATCAACCCGGAACACCTCTAAACTGCATAAAAGCCGGAAAATGGAATATGAAACCCTTTTTTCCCTTGTTTGGCCTGGGCTCCATAGGGCTTAATTTCGGGTTTTTCGTCGTTTTATGCATTTAGATGTCGTTGCTCGATTTTTCGGATAATTAATGATTGTTAGGTGTAATTGATTTGTAGGATTGATATTGCTCATGTGGTTTTCGACCTCGGCACTGTTGGAGCTTGATTTCAAAACCTAAGGTGAGTTTAAAATGGAAGTTAGTAATTTTATGAATTATGTTTCATTACGATATTGTTTATCAAGGTTAAGAGGGAAACTAACTTCCGGAAGTTAATATTTTGGTTGGAGATCTTAAACTTGGAAGTGAGTGGGGTGACTTTGGAATTCTTATGAATTTGGAAGTAAAAGGTATTATTTGAGTGGTTTGGAAGTCTTGTAAGAGGAATTGAAGAGTTTTAAATGAAATTGGAGATTTTAGATGAAAGTGGAAGTTTAAGGAACTTAGAGTGGTTTGGAAGTCAAAGTGACTTAGAAGTTACACTGGAGCGATAACTCATGTAATTCAAGTAGGTTATGATCTTTAGTAGCTTAGTAGAATTCTATTAGTTTTAACTAACGTGATGGAGAACTCTATAGTAAGACCATACGGGCTAGTATGTTGATGTTGATCCATACGGTAAACCCGTTTCATTGATTTGTGTTATGGTAAGACTGTACGGGGTAGTATGTTGATGTTGATCCATACGGTAAACCCGTTACGTTGATTTGTGTTATGGTAAGACCGTACGGGGTAGTATGTTGATGTTGATCCATATGGTAAACCCGTTACGATGATTTGTATTATGGTAAGACCATACGGGCTAGTATGTTGATGTTGATCCATACGGTAAACCCGTTACGATGATTTGTGTTATGGTAACACCGTACGGGCTAGTATGTTGATGTTGATCCATACGGTAAACCCGTTACGATGATTTGTGATATGGTAAGACCGTACGGGCTAGTATGTTGATGTTGATCCATACGGTAAACCCGTTACGATGATTGGTAAAGCCGTTACAATGATTTGTGATATGGTAAGACCGTACGGGCTAGTATGTTGATGTTGATCCATCCCGTTACGATGAAACTGATTTAGTAACAAAGAAAGTTAGTGCTACAATTACTTATATTCCTTAAAATGGTTAGAAAGACTTAGTAATAGTCGGTACTTTTACTTTAAGTCTTAATATCTTTACTTTATGAAAGACATATTACATATTATATGATTGTGTGGAATTTGGAAAGTGGAATGCGTAGTAAAAGTGAAATTTAGGCCTTTGGACACAATTTCCGGTATGGAATTTGGTTCATAGGGTTACTTGCTTTCATTTTACTCTCACTAGCATTTTTATGCTAATGTTGCTACATTTAAAAATTTCCAGGTAAGACTCGTGGCAAAGGACGTGGTAGAGGAGGTGGCGCCACGTGACACATCGAGATGATGAATGGATAAGAACACGTCTTATTTTGGTTTAGCATTCTTGGAAATTCTTGCAAATTTGTTAACATCTTCATACTTTACATTTTGAGCTCGAAAGGGTATTTGTTTAAAATTTGTAAAAGTCTTCAGGTTTTAAAGCTTTCTTTATTAGTTTAAATCTTAATCTGGAATGTGCATTCCATGTTTATCACTTTCTCTGAATTGGGCCCATGTATAAACAGGTTTTGGATAATTCGATTTTTAAAAGAACCCACTCCGTTTTTCTTTAAAATTAAGTCTTCCACTGTGCATTTGAACTTAAAGGATTTAACGGTTTCAAGTCGTTACAAGTTATTTAAAAGAATGTTTTAAAGGAGTACTAACTGATATGGAATAAACAAAATAGAAATTGAAAAAGTAATAATTAGTGGATAATTGAATTATCAAATTATTAAAGAAAAGTTTAGTAAATCAATGATACTGAAAGCTTTAAACCTTACTTAAGATAGACTAGAATTACAATAATTTTATTTCACAATAAAACAAGTTGTAACGACCCGCTTTCCGTTAAGTTCTTTAAATTCAAACGCACAGCGGAAGACTTGATTTTTAAAGAAAAACGGCATGGGTTCGTTTAAAAATCGAATAACCAAAACCTGTTTTACAACCCAAATTTCCAGAGAAAGCTATAAATCGGGAATGCGCATTCCAAAGTAAAGTTTAATCATAAAACATCAAGGTACTTTACACATACACCCTTCACGGGCTCAAAATGACACAAGTATGTAAAAAGTATATGATTTACAAGCATTTTTACTAATGCTTATCAAAAGTGTTTTAACATTGTCCTTACACCATCTCGGCCAGTCACGCGACACCACTTCCTCTACCACGCTTCTTGGCACGGGGTTTACCTGAAAATATTGTAGTGTAGCACCATTAGCAAACAATGCTAGTGAGAGTCAAATGAAAGCAAGTAATCCTATGAACTAAATTTCATACTAGAAATCGTGTCCAAAGGCCTAAATGTTCATTACTACCCATATCCACATTCCAATTTCCATATAAACATACGATAGTAACATACTAACCGTAATCGTCATTCGATACCATAAGATAGAAACAAAGACTTAAAGTAAGGTACAATCATTACTAAGTCTTACTACACAAATCTTAGGAATATGTAAATGTAACATTATCTATCTTATTATCAAACAATTTTCATCGTAACGTGCTATTGTATGGATCGTCATCAACATACCACGTACGGTCGTACCATATTACCATCATCGCACCATGATAAGTATGGATTGAAATCAACATACTATCATGTGCCGTAGTGCCATATTACCATCATCGCACCATGATACGTATGGATCGAAATCAACATACTATCATGTGCCGTAGTGCCATCATCGTAACGTGCTTGTATGGAATCGAATCAACATACCACGTACGGTCGTACCAACATCACACCATGATTATATATGGATCAAAATCACATACTATCATGTGCTAGTTACAAACCATAGTACCATGGTTATATATGGATCAAACTCACATACTACCATGTACTATCCCACTAATCATCTCACCATGATTACATATGGATCAAAATCACATACTATCACGTGCAGAATCAAAGTGCTCAAAGTTCCCACAAATCATCACACCATGATTACATATGGATCAAAATCAACATACTACCATGTGTGAATCAATGTGCCCTAGGTCTCCAATAAGTTAGCTAAACTCCAAAGAATTCTACTAAGTTAATTAGAAACCTAACTAACTAGATTACACGAGTTATCACTCAAGTGCAACATCTAATTACTTTAACTTCCAAAACCATCAAAGTAACTTTCAAAACAACCAAAGTAACTTTCATTTCCACTTTCATCTAACATCTCCAAATCACATTACCATACTTCCAAACCTCTCTGATGTTCCCTAATCATCGAACTATCCATAACTCCAAACTTTCTCCACACACACTTCCGAATTAAAGTCTCCAACCAAAACTTAATCCTAAGAAGTTATCTCCCTCTTAACATCGATAAACAATTACATAATGAAGCTAAATTCATAAAACCACTAACTTTCACATTAAACTCACCTTAGCTTGAAGACAAGCTCCGATTAATCCGAGGTTGTAAATTCACGATCAATTCACGATCCTACAAACGAATTAATCCTAAATTACATTAATTAACCGGGAAACAATCAAACAACATCTAAACACATAAAACCACGAAAATCCTGGATTCTACCCTTAAGGAGCTCTCGGCCAAGGTAGGGTAAATAGGGTTCGGGTTTGGTTTTCCGGTTTTTATGCATTTTAGAGGTGTTTCGGGTTGGTTTCCGATACTTTGGAGGTTTGCAATTTCCGTGGGTAACCGTAAATTAGGGTTTTGCATATTAATCAATTTCCGAAAAATTAACTAAAAAGCAAAAACACAATGAACCTAACATCCTAAACATAACCAAGTGATGGAAAATCATACGGGACGGGTTTCCGGCTCAAACTCGGTTTTAGGGTTTTAGGGGAACTTTCTAAAATTACTCACAACGGCTTTCCTGATTGAAATCATCAAGCTTTAATGAAAGAATTTGAAGATCCCAACTCAATTCTACCATTAAAACACTATTCACATCAAGAAAATGAAACTTCAACATACCTTTAAGCCTCGAGAAAACGAGCGAAAATAACGTACGGTAGGTTGGAAATGATCTACGGGACGAAGGCTTTCCGATGGATGTAGAATCGAGACGATCCATCGAGAAATAAACGAAATGAAAATTTGGGGGTTAGGGTTTGGGAGGTTTCGGCCTAGAGGAGAGAAGGGAAGAAGAAGATGAGTGATTTTGCTTAATAGTTAAGTCTAAGAAGATATTTGTAAAGGAAATATCTAGATATTTAGGGTTTTGGGAATTTACGGTTTTGCCCTTCTTGACCTTTTGCTTAAAAAACGAAAACCGATGGTCTTAAATAAATCTAAAGGTGATTAATAATTATTAATTGGCCCGTTAATAATTATTAAAGTCACCGAAACGAATTAAAACGATTAAAAGGAATTTCGGACGGAAATAACTAATAAAATTGAAATTACTAACTTTAACTAATTTTAAAAGCTTTAATTAAATAAAAATAATAATAAAAAAAAATTACCTCTAAAAGTAACGGGACGTTACACAAGTAGTTATTAAAAGTTTAAATAGTTAAACATCTTGTAGATATTTATTTGAGTGGGAGCGTCATAGAACGAACCAAACAAACTTTTAGAAGTCCAGGTGAAACTCATTGACTTCAAAATCAATGAATAAAGTTCAAAATAAGTGAAATAAAAATGACATGAATTTTCAATAGTTGAGTTGAAAAGGGCACTTATACTTATACATTATTTTGGGAAATATGAAGAAGTATAGAATTGTAATCATTAAACAAATTACTTTGTAGTGGGAGCTTAAGAATTTCGAGAATCCTAGAACCAATGTGACTAAAATAAAATTTACAAATAGTATGTTAGTGCACATAGATAAAATGTGAGATTTTATGAGTTGCACGGGCTCAAATTCGAACATGAATTTACTTTCATGTGAGATTTCGACAAAAGACCTTTTCAAATTTAACATTAAATGAGTTAAGTATAAGTAAAATGAGATTTTACTAATTAAACTGTAAATTCGCGTGATTACTAAGTTGTTAGTAAATGAAAGGTGGTTGAACATGATGGTTTCAAATCAATAGTTAATAGAGTTTATTTTATGGCGATAAAATATGGAATCTATTAAACTTAATTAAACTAACATTAGACAAAAGAAATACATACTAAACAGATGAAAACGTTACTGATAAAGTATTAAAATAACTATCATGGCTAAATAGTTGATAGTCATCCAGTTTGACTGGAATTACAAGTCAAATCTCCAAAGATCTAGGACAAGTGGGAGATTTTTAGGAATGGTGTCCTAAAACTTGTAATTATTTAATAATAATAATTTATTTCGAATAAATTAAATAAATAAACATAAGTTCTTTATATTATCTAGATTGATTCAATTGATGATATTAGGATTATATGGAAATATATAAATAGTAAACCCTAAGTTACTCTTATGAAATCACGACTTAGTATGTGAGTCATATGAGAGAATTAAAGTCGAGATGAGTAACTTAAAAGTGTGTAGAGTAAATGGATAACGTTTGGGAACCTTATCCTAGTAACACTGTTGATAGCTTCGCATTTTATTTATAGATAAATGATCTAATCCTGATCATTCATGTGGGAGACATGAAATGAAAGTATCATATGCAATGTTGATTGTATAAGATAGGACCACGATGTTCGATCAAATTTCTCATTAGTACCGTTTACGAGAAATGATCGAATAGCAAACTAAGTTTATCAATCGTGATAGATCTCAATCCTGAGTGAAATATGGACTCCTATTTATGGAGTTATGTTCTTTGATTTACATGGTTGAGAGTGATCTTTAAGAATTCTCAATACACTCCTGTTTTGGGAACATGACTAGATAAGTAGCTGGGAACACATTTTCACGAGATGGAATTCATAACTTTCTTATAAATTAACGGTATCAGTGCGATACCTAAACATTTTAGGAACTTTAGGAAAATCTCTTGATGTACTGATTCAAGACGTGAACAAGTGGCGCCACAACTTTTATTGATCACAAAAGTACATTATCTCTAGTTCGACTAAAGATAAAGTTCATTGGAGAATCAGCGGGAACACAAAGATAAAGCGGTAATTACAGAGGCAAAACGGTAAATTAAGTTATTAATTAACTTAGGAAGAACAAATAATTTAAGTAATTGAATTTTCTTCAAATTAGGCAATATTAATTATCTGAATAATGAGATTATTTAAATGAAAATTAATATTAATATTATTATTATTATTGATACAATATTAATTATTTAAATAAAAAGTTTATTTAAATGAAAATTAATATAACATTATCAATTATAATATTTTAAGGCAAAATTAATTGTTTAAATAAATAACTTATTTAAACGGAAATTAATGTTAGTATTATTAATTATTTAAATAATGAGTTTATTTAAAAGAAAATTAATAATTAGTATTATTAATTAAATAATGAGTTTATTTAATTTAATAATAACATATTAGAGATAATTAAATACAATTGGTTTAAGAAACAAATTGGTTTGGCCCAAAATAATTAATTAATTGGATGAGATCCAATATAATGAATATTAAGATTTTTGGGTATAATGTATTTAAATAAAAATAATTAATTGATTTTTTTTCTATTTTAAATATAAAGAGAAAATAGAAAATTATATTTTATCAAAAGATAAACATAAAAAATTGTTTTTTTATAATATCCTTTAGTTGTACACGTTTTTTTGTCAAACGAATAAATAATAAAATTTGTTTTCTTTATGCTGTACACGCCGACGCCAGTTGGTAAAGATAAAATAATTTATTTTCTTTTATTTTATTAGGAGATAAGCATATCTATATAGATTAGATATCATATTTTCTTATAAATATGACCAATGAGATTCATATTTGATACACTCTTCACAATAATTAGAAAAGTAAAAATTCTCTCTTCAATTTTTGCCCAATTGTCGATTTTCCTTAGGGAAAAGCTTAGAAGAAATTTCTTCTTCTTTTGTTCTTCTGGTTTGATTTCCACAAGTCAGTTTTGCTTTCAATCGAGATATAGTATAGAAGATCCGGTGTTGCTGAGGATTTGATGCTGTAAAGAAACCTACAATCGATTCTTCATTATTAACTCAATGTAAGTATATCAGCTTTTAATTTTCAAAATTAAGCATGAATCTACATGTTTTAACACAAATTTTATGATGTTAATTAGTTTACTAAATAAAATTCCGCTAGTTTAGTAAATCATCCCTTCAGTTTTTTCCTGTTCTTTGTAGACTAGCTTTCAATTGGTTGATCATTTCAAGGTTTGAGGCACCATACATTTCTTCAAGGGCCTTTCAAACCTCTATAGACATTTTGAAGGTGATAATTTGTCCAACAATTTCTTTAGTCATTGAAGCTTAATCTTGACTGGGATTAATCTATTGTTTCTCATGTTTTGAATTCTAGGTTGATATCTAGATCAATTGATGTTGTGTTTGAAGGGAGTGCTTTACTAAATAAGCGGAATTTTATTTAATAAACTAATTAATGATTAATTTGTCATCTATTAATATCATGCAATTTGTGATAAAAAAAACATGTAGACTCATGCTAGTTTTAAAAAATAAAAGACATTTTACTTACATTGAGTAATTAATGGAGAATATGGTTGGAGGTTTCTTTATAGCATCAATTCTCAGCAACACCGAATCTTCTACGCTATATCTCGATCGATCACCTGAAATCCGATTGTGGGAACGAACTTAAGAAGAAATTAGGAAGAAGAAAAAGAAATCTTCCTAATTTTAAGAGGGAAAAACAGAAACTAAGGAGTATGAGGATGAATATAGATTTTTAATTTCTAAGGAATTGAATTGTGTGATTTATGAATGACCCAAGCCTCCTATTTATAGGCCAATGAAAAATGAAATCACATTCGAAAATACCTTAGATGAATGGGTTAATTTCAGTAGTAACTATTTAATAAATGGAAATTTCAAGAAAACTGTATCTTATATATGTATATATATCTAAAAATTGTCGCCGGCCAAATTAAATTATATTGTGAAAAGAAAAAACATACCCCCAATTTAATTTCTCCTTAATTTTTGCAAAGATTAAGGAAATTTATAAAAATCTCTTAAATTTTACAAAATTAATGGAAAAATCAAATCTAAACAAAAATTAAACTATAGCAAAAAAATAAAAGAAAAATCTTCAAACTTATGATTTCTTCTTCCAGGAAAATTTGAATGTCTTTCTTGTTCGTCATCCTAAAAAATACAGAGATAAAAAATAAACATTTAATTAAAAGTAACTATTCTACAAAATATAGTGAAAGTGAGTTCGCCGGAGAATTGAAAGGTACAAATTAATGTGTACTCCAAATTGATAGAAGACACAAAATTGAAGATGAAAAAGAGGTAACAGCTTTTAAAGATATGTAAATGGAAAATTAAAATAAATATTGAACAAAAACAAACATTTTAATAAAATCCTTCAAATCTGGATAAAAAAAGTAAAAGAAATCATCAAATATATAAGCGAATAAATGATAGATCTATCACAAGAAACCAGATCCGACTCATTCGCAAAAAAACTAGCAAGATCGAAAAACAAATAGAAACTGAAAGAAAAACGAAAGAGAAAAACGATTCATTCGAAGATAGAGCGAAGGCATAAAATTGAAGATGAAAAAAGGTAACAGTTTTTAAAGATATGAAAATGGAAAATTAAAATAAATATTGAACAAAAATAAACATTTTAATAAAATCGTTTAAATTTGGATAAAAAAAATCAAAGAAATCATCAAATATATAAGAGAATAAACAATAGATCGATCACCAGAAATAATTCTAATTTATTTAATTAATTATTTTTGACCAATTTCAATTGGGTTCATTAATCCAATTGGGTTTGATAGTCTCTATTGAATTAATAAGTCCAACTTAAATAATTCATTTATTAATTACCATTTAAATGAAATACTTTATTTAAAAAATTAATATTTTCTTCCGATTAAATATTATCAAATGATATTTAATTATTAATTTTCGTTTAAATAATTTTCTTTATTTGAAAAATAATAATAAATATTTTAATTGTTAATTTTCATTAAATAAACTCATTATTTAATTAATTAACAATTTTAATTGACAATATTTTATTATTAATTAGTTAATTTTAATTACTAATTTTCATTCAAATAAAATGAATTATTTAAACAATTAATAATTATCAATTAATTTCAAATTATTAATTTCCATTTAAATATACTCAATATTTAAATAATTAATAATGTCTAATTAATAATATTTCATTATTAATTTCTTGTTTAAATAAACTCATTATTTTAAAAATTAATAATTTTTATATTAATTATTGTTCAAATATACTTAATATTTAAAGAATTAATATTGTCTATTTAAGAAATTCTGTAAAGACTCGATTTTCTCAAATCTTTAAATCATAAGCAAAATAGCGGAAGACTTGTTTTTACAAAAATTTGGCGTGGATCCGTACAATTAAGATCCACGGCCCCAAGGAAGTTCAAGGTGAAGTTGGTTTTCCTGATTTTTAAGCACTTTAAAAGGGTTTCGAGTTGGTTTCGGGCACTTTGGAGGTTGGTAACATCAATGGGTAAACATGATTTAGGGTTTAGGTCAAAAGTTCAATCCCGAACAATTAAGAAAAACATCAAAACATAACAATTTCAAAACCATAACCATTATGAAACATGAGAAAAACTTAAAGAAATGGCTTTTGGCTCAAACCCGATTCTAGGGTTTAGGGAAAGTTCTAAATATGCATAAAACAACTCCCTCGATCTAAATCTCCGAGTTCCCGAGCAAGAATTGGAAGATTAAAATCAAAATCACCATTAAAACACTATTTGAAGCTTTAGGTTTTGAACTTAAACATACCTTAAAGCCTTGAGAGAATGGATGGAAACTTCGATTGTTAGGTTGGAAATGATACCCGGGCCCGTGGCTATCCAACGCAACCGAAATTGTGACGATCCGTCAAGAATCGAAGAAAAGCCAAAAATTGGAGAATTCCAATGGTGACTCTCGGCCTCAAGGAAATAAGAGAAGAAAAACTATGAACTTTGTCTATTTTTTGGATATTTAAGGAGAGAATGAATAGTGTTTTGGATTTTTAAGAAATCGGGAAATGACGCCTACGTCCTTTTCTTGCCTTAAGCTTTTAAAACTAAACCCGAACCATTTAAACTAGCCCAATAGTGATTAATAATTATTAATTGGCCTATTAATAATTATTAATACCATCGAAACTCGTTTAGGCTAAATAAGCAATTAAAAAGGTTTCCGAAGGAAATTAACTATTTAAATCTAAATAACTAATTCTAAAATTATCTTAAATACTTTAAATAAATAAATAAATAATAAAAAAAATTCACATAAAAAATAACGGGACGTTACAAATTCACTTTACTTAAAATTTTCATTTCTTCTAATGATTTCGCAACTACAATATTTGGGTTAGCACAGGGACCTAATGGACTGTAAGGGCCCAAGAGTTTGTCATGGGGTAATTAGAAATTCCCCTTATATTGATAAATTTTAATTAATAATTTCAAGTGAGGAAAATTATTTCTCTATTTGAATTTTTTTGTTAATTAGTGATTGACCATAGTTTATTTAACAAAGGGTGGAGAATTTAATTAAAAGGGAAATTATTAACCATGGTTAATTTAGTAAAGAGGGTTAGTTAGCAAAAGTTTAAAGGGCAAGGAGTTATTAGCAAAAGAAAAGTGGAGGAAGGGCTTCAATTAGTTGTTGGAGGTGGAAGGACTTGTGGGAAATTAGAATTTAGTTAATATTTTGATTTTGGAAAATTAAAAGCATATATGTAAAAATTCAAGGAAAATAAAAGGAAAAATGTCAAAAATTCTCTTATTTCTTCTCCTCCCCAAACCGTGCCCCCCTTCCCCATTCTTCTCCATTTTTTGCTCAATTTAATCCTTCTCCAAATCCTTGTGTTCTTGGGAAAATTCAAAGAGGTTTTAGTTGATTAATGATGGAATCAACATAATAGGGAGGTTCATACAAGATTCAAGAGGAATTAAGCAAGTTCAAGGTAAATTTCATAACCTAGGGTTCATACTTTTTCTAGATTTCCATGGGGGTTCTCTTGTTTGGTTTTAAGAAATGTTGTGTGGGTTTTCTTCCTTGTGTAAATTCTGGAAATTGAAGTTAGATTGATACTCACAAAGTCCCTAAGATCTAATATGTTAAGAATGGTTGTAATTGGAAGCCATGGATGAACACCAAGCTCAAATCCTCCATTAATGGCTATTTTCAAGTTTTCTAGTTTTTTTCCAATTTTAGTTTTTCATGACCTTTACTTAAAACCTTTCTATTCTGGAATATATATGTACCTAAATATGTATTTTACATATGAAAAAAAACTTGGAAGGGTAAGGAAATGAATTCTTGAAGATTCTCAAAATTGGCAAAAATACTAGTCTTTAACTTAACTAGTTTTGGGATTTTCTTGAGTAACTTTGAAAGGTTATTAAATTTGGAAGTTATGAGTGTTTAAATATATATATATTGAAAGGGGAAAATATGAAAACCATTTGGTGGGTGTAAGCTTTCAAGAAACTCCATTAATGGAGTTTTCTCAAGCATCTATTTTTCTCAATTTTGTGTTTTCTTAACTATTAATGGAAGGTTGTTAAATCTGGAAATTTTGGGTGTTTATATGTGTCTAATCTACATGAAAAAAACACATTAGAAGTTCCACCCAATGAATAATTGATTATTTCTCAATTGGCCGAAAACTTCATCTTAAATTGACTAGTTTTGAGTTTTGATCTTCTAACTGGATATGAGTTTGTGTGTATTTGAATTGGGCTGAGATAAATATTATATATTTATATCTAAATATGTTGGAATGATTGGTTGTAGGATAAGAGGCAAGAACGAGCTATCGAGAACCTTTCGAAAAGGTGAGAACATAAAGAGTCGGAAGGGTGAATGGTGTGCATTCACGAGCTTTTCCCGAGTTACTTTTAAATGGGAGAGTATGGTTGTAGGTGGTAATGATTGATAGTATGGTTGGTAAGGTTAAGAGCATATGAGAAGTATGGAAATGGATATTGACCCCGGTATATGATTAAAAAGGAGCCGAAATGCTAACTAACTCAACACCGGTTTATGCTTTGATTAATTTTTCATTTAAGCATGCCCATTTACTTTATAATTGAGTTCTTAGTCTATGAATGAGTCATATTCTGATTTGGGCCTATGATTATGCATACTTTTCATATGTTGGGTTGTGATTCGATGATTAATTACGATTGAGACAATAGAGAAAGGTGTGGTGTCAACTATATGTTTATGTGAATGTTAAGCATTTTGTGTGTGATGATCGATTCATATTCTGCTTGGAGGAATTTTCCTAATTATGCTCGTTAACCGATGTTTGTTACTTGTGTTTACAAAGAGGAAGCATGCTAAAATTCATTCCATGACATAACATTCCATTCATGCATATCATGCGATTTTCATGTGGCCATGGGGTCGTAACCCATGTAACGGTGTGTGGGTGTTGGACGTTACACGTGGTTACTGTGGCAGTGATGTTGTGGAGCTCCGGAGTGCTATGTGATGAATGGCCCGGATGCTAGTAGTTAATGAGATAACCTGAGGTTGTGAATGAGCTTCGGCTCAGATGATGTAAATGAGCTGCGGCTTGAGTGAGATATGTGACAAATCATGATTTATACGTAGTGAGACGCAGGTTGTAAGTAAGGAATCAAATGATGGTTGAAAGGAAAAAGAAAAGTGGAAATGACTTATGCATTCATGTATGAGTTGAGCATATTGTGCATTATTTATACATCCATGTTTTGCTATCTCTTTTGCTTTGATTGTGTGTAATGAGAAGCGGATGCGTAGAGGTGAATGAAAGAGACTCAGAGGTAAATGGAATATGGTAATAGCTCTTTGAGGCTTGATGTAAAGCCAGGGAGTGTAATACTTTAAAGACTATGGCTCGGTACTGATTAATGGTTGCGTGTGTATATAATGTAGTGAGATACCGGGTTTAGAGATGGAAAGGTTTGTAGACAAAGATGAAACGGTAAATGTGATATATGAAATTTGTACTGGCTAGTCGATAGTCCATGTTTGAAAAGCTTACGATTTGATCATATTGTCTATCTACCTTGTAATGCTTGTTACTTTCGTACCTAAGCATATCATTGAATTTTTGCATTATGTTGTGAACATTTCCGCATCATCGTTCCTATTCTTTTGTTTTCACTGAGTGTCATGCTCAAAGGTGCTTTATATCACCTTTCAGGTAACGCTCGGGAACGAGGGCGTGGAGCGGCTGGTGGTGCTCGTTGACAATGTCGAGATGGAGCTTTTGGATTAGTCTCAAGTCACGCGAGCTGTGCATTTTGGGGCTGTAGGAGTCTTACTTTAGGTTATGCTTTATTTGGTTTTGAGTCAGATTATATATAATATGTTTGTAGAATAATTTTAAACCGGTGCACCGAACTTTATTTTGTTTATGGTTTTTGTGAAACTCTGAACCGGCCGACGAGCCGATGAATTCTGGAAAAACATGTTTACTTTATTTTGTATATGAGGCATAGACTTTACGAATACTACATGCCGAAATTTTCAAAATTTTATAAAAAATAATTATTTTGGGTTTAAGTTCTTTGCTTCCGCTTGCGTAACCGTGACCGGCTTTTTAAATAAGTTGGGTCGTCACATGGACCTATAGATCATGGGTATAATAATTATTCAATTAAATGATTAACTCATAAACAGTTTTATACTTATAATCTAACTATGAATAATTTCACTATAAATTCATAGTTGAACTCCCCTCATTATAGATGAGTTATGTCCATTTCGTTTATCTTTTATTTATATATCTGTGATATATCTTTCACGCGGAAACCTCATAATTATAGGCTGATTAAATATTGTTTGCCCCTGTAATTATCGCTCTATCCTTGTGTTCCCAGTGATTCTCCAATTAACATTTTCTTTAGTCGAAACTAGAGATAATATACTTTTGTGAACGATAGAAGTCATAGCGCCACTTGTTCATGTCTTGAATTAGTACATCAAGAGAGTATCTTAAAGTTCCTAAAATGTTTAGATATCACACAAATACCGTTAATTTATAGAAAAGTTATGAATTCCATCTCGTTAAAATACGTTCCCAGTTACTTATCAAGTTATGTTCCTAAAACAGGAGTGTATTGAGCGTTCTTATAGATCGCTCCCAACTATGTGAATCAAAGAATTTAACTTCATAAATAGGAGTTCATATTTCACTCAGAATTGAGATATATCACGGTTGTTAAACTTAGTTTGATATTTGATCATTTTAACGTTACTAATGAGAAATTTAATCAAACATCGTGGTCATGTCTTATACAATCAAAATTACATATGATACTTCCATTTCATTTCACCCACATGAATGATCAAGATTAGATCATTTGTGTAACGACCCGAACCCGTTAAATTCTTTAAATTCAAATGCACAGCGGGAGACTCAATTTTAAAGAAAAACGGCATGGGTTTGTTTAAAAATCGGATTACAAAAACCTGTTTACATTGTCCCAATTTCAGAGAAAGCAATAAACAAGGAATTCACATTCCAAATTATGAAATAAACTTCGAAAAGAGATTAAAACCATAGGACATTTACAATTTTAAAACAAATGCCCTCTCGGGCACAAGAGGACACAAGTATGAAAGATGAGAGATAATTTACTAGCATTACTAAGAATGCTAAACCAAAAGTGTGCATATTATTGTCCATTCACCAACTCGGCAAGTCACAAAGCACCACCTCCTCTACCACGCTTCTTAGGACGAGGTTTACATGAAAATTTATAAGTGTAGCAACATTAGCATAAAAATGCTAGTGAGAGTAAAATGAAAGCAAGTAATCCTATGAACCAAATTTCATACCAGAAATTGTGGCCAAAGGCCTAAAATGCTCTTTACTTCCCATATTCACACTTCCAATTTCCATACAATCATACGATAGTAATATGCTACCCGTAATGGTCTTTCTATGCCATGAATAGAATAAAGACTTGAAGTAAAAGTAACAACCATTACTAAGTCTTACTACATAATTCTAAAGAATATGTAATTGAAATACTAACTACCTTTATTACCAAACAAGTTTCATCGTAACGTGCTATTGTATGGAACGAAATCAACATACCACGTACGGTCGTACCAAATCACAAGTCATCGTACCATGATACCGTATGGACCGTAGTCAACATACTATCCCGTACGGTCTTACCAATCCATAAATCATCGTAACTTTCACAACATCGGTTATCAGGAGTTTCCCCACATCGGATATCAGGACTTTCACCACATCGGATATCATCGCACCATGATACGTATGGATCCGAATCAACATACTATCATGTGTCGTATTACAAATCATCGTAACGTGCTCGTGTGGATCCGAATCAACATACCACGTACGGTCGTACCATATCACAAATGATCGCACCATGATACGTATGGATCCGAATCAACATACTATCATGTGCCGTATCACAAATCATAGTACCATGGTACCGTATGGATCCGAATCAACATACTACCATGTACCATATCACAAATCATCGCACCATGATACGTATGGATCTGAATCAACATACTATCATGTGCCGTATCACGAAAGGTTAAGCTCCCTAATAAGTTAGATAATCTCAAAAGAAATCTACTAAGTTATTAAGAAACATAACTACTTAGAGTACACGAGTTATCACT
This sequence comes from Gynostemma pentaphyllum, assembly GCA_028015215.1. Classification (NCBI taxonomy): domain Eukaryota; kingdom Viridiplantae; phylum Streptophyta; class Magnoliopsida; order Cucurbitales; family Cucurbitaceae; genus Gynostemma; species Gynostemma pentaphyllum. The sequence continues at coordinate 15,426,575 of CM051350.1, read as the reverse complement.
CAAGTGTATCTTCTAAGCTACTTTAACTTCCAAACCACTCAAAGTAACTTAAATTTCCACCTTCATCTAACATCTCCAATTCACTTTGCAATACTTCCAAACCACTTCGATGTTCCTTTTCACCGAACTCATTATAATACCAAATTCTCTCCACTCACTTCCGAATTAAAGTCTCCAACCAAACATTAATTTTAAGAAGCTAATTTCCTCTTAACCTTGATAAACAATAACGTAATGAAACTTAATTCATAAAATTACTAACTTCCCTTTTAAACTCACCTTAGCTTGTAGAAAAGCTCCGATCAATCCGAGGTTGCAAACACACGAACAAAACACAATCCTACAAATGAATTACACCTAAATAACATTAATTAACCGGAAATCACACAAACCACAACTAAATGCACAAAACGATGAAAACCCGGATTTTCTCCCTATGGTGCTCTCGGCCATACAAGGGGAATTAAGGTTCGGGTTTTGTTTTCCGGCTTTTATGCACTTTAGAGGTGTTTCGGGTTGGTTTCGGATACATTGGAAGTTCACAACATCAATGGGTATCCATAAATTAGGGTTTTACTCAATAAACGATTTCCGAAAAATTAAGTAAATAGCAAAAACATAATAACCCTAACATCCTAATCATGCCCAAGTGAGGAAAAATCATATGGGACGGGTTTCCGGCTCAAACTCGGTTTTAGGGTGTAGAGGAAGTTTCTAAAAGAGACCAAAACTTTCCCGATGGAAATGTTCAAGCTTCGGTGAACGAATTTGAAGATTTCAATCCAAAACCACCATTAAAATACTATTCACATCAAATTTTAGAAACTTTATCATACCTTGAGGCCTTTAGAACAAAGATGAAAACCTTGATTGTTGGGATGGGTAGAATGTACGTCTCGAGAGCTTTTCAACGAGCTAAGGCACGATGAAAACGGTCGAGAAACGAAGCCGGGGTGACAATTTCTTTCTCTCCTCTTTTTTTCTCTCTAAGCTACGGGTTTGGGAAAAAAATAAGAGAAGAATGTGATGTTTTGTCTAATTTTGGCTTAATAAAGGAGATGGATGAATAGTGTTAGGATATTTTAAGAAATTGGAAATGACGCATACGTCCTTTAAGTGATTTAGCTTAAAAAATGAAACCCGATGCTCTTAAATTAATCTAAAGGTGATTAATAATTATTAATTGGCCCGTTAATAATTATTAATGTCACCGGAACTAATTTAAAGTAATAAAAGGATTTTCGGACGAAAATAACTACTAAAATCGAAATCACTACTTTTAAACTAACCTTAAATACTTTAATTAAAAAAATAAATAAAATAAGAAAAATTGTTTACCCCCAAAAGTAACGGGACGTTAGAATTTGTCTATAAATAAAATATGAAGCTATTAACAGTGTTACCAGGATAAGATTCCCAAAAATTATCTATTTATTATAGACACTTTTAAATTACTCATCTCGACTTTAATCATCTCGTATGACTCACATACTTAGTCGTTATTTCATAAGAGTAACTTAGGGCTTTACTATTTGAATGTCTGAAGTTAATAAATTTTCATATATTCCTAATGTCTTCAATTGAATCTATATAGATAATAGAAAAAACTTATGTTTATTTATTTAATTTATTCGAAATAAATTATATTTATTAAACAATTACAAGTTCTAGGACACCATTCCTGTTACATCCCGAAAATTCCTGAAACATGGAATTTATAAATAAAGGAAAATGGAAGCATTTAAATCGAAAATCAAGTTCTTCTCATTAAAACAAACCAAATAACGTTCACAACCAGTCATTTTTATTTTAAAACATTAAAATCAAAGACAATCTCAAACCATTGTCTAGAAATTCTCAAAAAAAAAATTAATGACTTCACTTATTTCAAATAAACAAAACATGAAACTTAACAAATTCCCTAAAACAGATAAAAATAATTTCGTCGTCATGTAAATTCATGCCAACCGGACCACCTGCCTCGAACGTCATCAGTCACCAACTTTCTTCTTTCTTTTACCTGAAAAAATAATAATGTAGGCATCATGAGGCTACGCCCAATGAGTAGAATAATGTTAAAAATAAAATAATACCATGAGAGGTTTCATAAGTCTTTAAGTCCATTATTGGCCTCACCGACTTCCAATTATTCTCTCACATCCAATCAAACTGAACTTATCACAACATCTCAATTCTCATCTTAATCCTTAAATTAAGATATAACTCAATCGAAAAAGATCTAAACACTCTTTTCTCAATTTAAACATTTTTGATAAAATTCTTCCTATCAATATCTCGAATCTCCTATTTGTTCGTAAACAAAGATAGATTGTGCTCGATAAGGAATTTAAACTCACTTTTTCACAATTTAAATCCTTACGAGAATATTCTTTCTATCAATACCTCTAATCTTATTTTTGTTCCCAAACAAAGAGAGACTACGTTGGAGAAGGAAATTAAACACTTTGTTTCAAAGTTTAAAACTTTCTGAGAATATTATTTTCCATTGTATGGATAGAATAAACCTGCCCCGTTAAGTGTTATTAAAGTCATGCACAACTAAAATAATTCCCCTTAATGGCATGTTCTTCATTTAGAAAGGCCTTTCTTAATGTGAACCTACCACCATATTACCCAAGGTATTTTAAAGTAATATGATACACAACATCACTACTCAAGATGCTCAATAAGCCTAAGCTTAACTTTCCACAAAACACTATTTTCTAGGGAAAATTCTCTAATTATAAATTTTGAAAATTAACCTTCAAAACCATCTTATAATGACCCAAAATCACTCAAAATTTCACTTTGTGTCACTTCTAAAAATTCCCAATAATTCACAAGTCTAGAAACGAAACTAGCCTAAACTAGTGTAGTTTCGCTCCTTTTTGAGTCATTCAAAAAATGATACTTTCCTAACTAAATTATAGCGGCAAAACGACTATAATAACACTCCCAAAATTTCCCTTAAACATCCAAAAATACACCACAGTCGATTCAGAGTTCAATTAATGAATAACTAACCACCTAGACTAAAATTCATCGACTTAGTGGGCACTATTCATTCAAACATGATATTCATAATAGTTTAATCACTTTTAAACACTCAAAATATACTTAAACATCCAAATAAAAATCATGCAATCATATAAATTTAGTTTTACCGTACACCGATATCGATAGTAAAAAATAGACATGCTTAGTTCTAATTTTCGCATTCTTTAAATCCAAATTCTCATATCTTTACATTCAGCCCCAAAACCTCATTAGAATACATATAATCATCCAATTTCATACAAAAAAAAAACCAGAGATTAAACTTTTAAATAAAAGCAAACACAATAATGGAACTATTCTAAATTTAACAAGTTCTACTCACATTCAACTTGCTTTTCCACAAACTTAAACTTTTGTTCCAAGTACTTTAAGAAACTTGAATCCAATCTTGAATGGAAACCATCCGATTCTTCCCAAGACTTCACCAATGAATTCACAACCACACCTATCACGACGGAGAGAGGAAGAAAAATTGATCAAAAGTCGAAGAATTATAACCAACACAAATTTTTTTTGGATTATAAATATTTAAAAAGTAATCATATTGATACAAAACCAATGCTAATAGAAAGATAACTGAAAAACGATCGGAATGGACTACTTACTTGCATAAATCGGAGTTCGGATGCAGAAGTTATGGCGAAAATACTTCCGGAGATGATCTCTAGGTAAAAATTTGAGAATTGAGGATAATGAGGGGTTGATTTTCGGCTAAAGAAAGAAGAAGCGGGTTTTAGGGTTCAATCTCAATTTTCTTTATTTATGAAAATTCCATTATGTAAAACGATCATAACGCATTCATGAATGACGTGTCATCAGTTGCGTTGGAATCGCAATAACGATACAATCAACATCATCTAAAAATGTAAAATTAAACTTGTGGTTTTAATTTGAGGTTTGTGTAATTACCAAAATATCCTTATGAGATAACGAGTTATTTCTCATTCAATTTATAAATCCAACTTCTTTGATATCATTTGAGAAAATAATATAAATTTCTAATTTATAGTCTAGACTAAAAGATTTTTCGTCCCCGAAAAGGTTCACTTCTTAGAAAATAGGTGATGATAAAACTCCTCATATCATCTTCACGTTATTAAGTTGATTCTTCGTGTTTTTTGAATCTCTACAACACTTTAACGAAATCAAAGGTTATTTTTTCTCAAACTCCTATGTTCTTTTACCAAAATATCAATAGGTTGTTATTCCTTCTGCCTATAATTACATTAATAAACTTGTTAGTTATGTATTACAACTTAGGTTCCAATAGCTTTCTTTTTCTAACCTCATCCCAATAAACAGGTGATCTGCGCCTTTTTTTTCATAGAATGTCTTGAATAAGGTCATCTTAATAGTTGCTTGATAGCTATTATTATAGCCGAATTCTACCAAATATAACTTTGCACCCCAGTCACCACCAAACTCTAAAACATAAGCTTGAAATATGTTTTCTAAAATCTTATTCACCCTCTCGGTTTGACCATTTATTTGAGGATGAAAAGTAGTACTGAAAAGTAACTTAGTACCCATGACACTATGTAAACTCTTACCGAACTTTGACACAAATCTATTGTCTTGATCTGACACAACAGTCACTTGCATTTCGTGTAACCTTACTATCTCCATGAGACATATTTGTGCTCAAGTCTCAATATGATAACTGGAATTCCCTGAAAGGAAATGCTATGATTGGGTCAACCATCCATAATCTCCTGATTCACTTCATTACCCCTCAAAATCCTATGTAATTAAAAATAAATAAAGTCCATCGAGATCTCTTTCCATTTTTATGCTAGAACATGCAAAGGCGTCCAATATCTAGGAGGACTTCTTTTCTAAGTTTTGACTTGGTGACAATTCGAATAATTTTTCATGAATTCAAAAACAACCTTCTTTTTCATACCAAGCCACCAATAATGCTATCTTCAAGTCCCGATACATTTTATTACAACCTGGATTGTAATGTCCCGTTACTTTTGGAGGTAAATTTTTTTTTTATTTAATTAATGTATTTAAGGTTAGTTTAAAGTTAGTAATTTTGAATTTAGTAGTTACTTTCGTTCGGAAACCTTTTTAATCCTTTTATTACTTTAAATTAGTTTCGGTGACATTAATAATTATTAACGGGCCAATTAATAATTATTAATCACCTTTTGATTACTTTAAGATCTTCGAGTTTCGTAATTTAAATCAATTCACTTAAAAAGGACGTAATCGTCATTTTTCAATTTTTAAAAAATATCAAGTTACTATTCATCAACTCTTTAAAAACCCATCCTTAGCCAAATATAGAGAAATTTGCTCATCTTTTTCTCTCCCAAAACCCCCCAAACCCGAGTAGGAAGAGGAGAAAGAAAGTGTCGGATCTCCCTCGTTTCTTGGCTGATTTCGTCGTGCCTTAGCTCGTTGGAAAGCTCTCGCAACAAGATTTCTACCCATCCTACATTTGAAGCCTTTCCATCCACTTCCAAGGAACGAAAAGGTGAGGGAAATTCTTTAAAATATGGGTATTGTTGATTTTGAAATTCTATCTTTGGTTTATGCTTGAATTCATCCTTTTCCTTTAGGTTTTGGTAGTTGTTAGCTAAAGGATACTACCTAGGGTTGATGCATGTTTATCCTTTGCCCTAATTTTGGATTGAGTGAAAAACTCGACACCGTCGATTCACCCCTTTTGCGTGGACTGTTATGTGTAGTGTAGAAGTGCTTTATTTTCGTTTTCCTTTAAATTTGTGTGGTTAATTCTAGCCCCTAAACCCCTAATTAATGTTACCCATTATTTGAATCCACCTCAAAAGTGCCTAAAATGAACCCGGATTACATCTAAAGTGCCAAAAACCGGAAATGCTCTCTTCTCCAAATCACCCTTAGGGCCGTGAGCATCAAGTCCCCATCCCGGGCTGTTTTCGTCTTTTATTTGGTTACATGTCGAACGTTGTTCTTTTTGTTAAATTAATGTATGTTAGATGTAATTAAATTGTAGGTTTTGGAAACCATTCGCGGGATTGATCCTCTGGCTCGTAAGAGGACAACTTCTTCTCAAGGTGAGTTTAAAATGGAAGTTAGTAATTTTATGAATTATGTTTCATTACGATATTGTTTATCGAGGTTAAGAGAGGAACTAACTTCCGGAAGTTAATACTTGGTTGGTGACTTTAAACTCGGATGTGAGTGGAGTGACTTTGGAATTCTTATGAATTTGGAAGTAAAAGAGGAGATTTGAGTGGTTTGGAAGTCTTGTAAGATGAATTGGAGATTTTAGATGAAAGTGGATGTATAAGGAAGTTTAAGTGATTTGGGAGCCAAAGCGGGTTAGAAATTACACTTGAGTGTTGACTCGTGTAATTCATGCAGTTTATGTTCTTTAGTACTTGAGTAGAATCAAATTTAGGCAATCGAACTTACCAGGGAACTTGATGATTGTGATATGGTGATACGATGATTGTGATATGGTAATACCGTACGGGCTTAGTATGTGATATTGATCCATATGGTATACCCGATACGATGATTGTGATATGGTAATACCGTACGGGCTTAGTATGTGATATTGATCTATATGGTATACCCGATACGATGATTGTGATATGGTAATACCGTACGGGCTTAGTATGTGATATTGATCCATATGGTATACCCGATACGATGATTGTGATATGGTAATACTGTACGGGCTTAGTATGTGATATTGATCCATATGGTATACTCGATACAATGATTATGATATGGTAATACAGTACGGGCTTAGTATGTGATATTGATCAGCCACCAACTTTCTTTTTTCCTTTACCTGAAATAAAAAATGTAGTATCATGAGACTACTCCCAATGAGTAAAATAATGTTAAAAATAAAATAATGCCATGAGAGATTTCCTAAGTCTTTAAGTCCATTATCGGCCTCACCGACTTCTAATTATTCTCTATGACCCAAAATCACTCAAAATTCTACTTTGGGACACTTCTAACAATTCCCAATAATTCACAAGTCTAGAAATGAAACTAGCCTAAATTAGTGTAGTTTCGCTCCTTTTTTTATCCTTCAAAAAATGATACTTTTGTAACTAAATTATAGAGGCATAACGACTATAATAACACTCCCAAAATTGCCTATATACATCCAAAAATACACCACAATCGATTTAGAGTTCAATTAATGAATAGCTAACCACATAGGCTAAAATTTATCGCCTTCGTGAGCACTATTCATTCAAACATGATATTCATAATCATAAAGGTTTAATCACTTTAAAACACTCAAAACATACTTAAACAACAAAACAAGAATCATGCAATCATATAAATTTAGTTTTACAATAAACCGATATTGATAGTCAAAAATAGGTAATGCTTAGTTCCAATTTTCGCATTCTTTTAATCCAAATTCTCATATCTTTATATTCAGCCCCAAAACCTCATTAGCATTCATATAATCATTCAATTTCATACCTTAAAATCAGTGATTAAACTTTTATAGAAAAACAAACACAATAATAGAACTATTCTAAATTTAACAAGTTCTACTCACCTTCGACTTTCTTTTCCACAAACTTGAACTTTTGTTCCAAGTACTTTAAGAACCTTGAATCCAATCTTGAATGGAAACCCTCCAATTCTTCCCAAGACTTCACCACTACAACCACACTTATCACGACAGAGAGAGGAAGAAAAATCAATCAAAAGTCGAAGAATTATAACCAACCCGAATGGTTTTTAGATTATAAATCTTTAAACAATAGTCATATTACTACAAAACCAATGCCAATGGACTACTTACTTGCACAAATTTGAGTCTGGATGAAGAAGTTATGACGAAAATACTTCAGGAGATGATATTTAGGCGAAAATTGGAGAATTGAGGATGATGAGGGGTTGATTTTCGGCTAAAGTAAAAAGAAGAAGTAGGTTTTAGGGTTCAATGCCGATTTCCATTATTTACAAAAATGCCGCTATACAAAAACAGCTATAACTCATTCATCGAGACTCAGAACTATTAGTTGTCAGTTGCGTTGGAATCGTAGTAACCAGACGATCAGCATCATCTAAAAATATTATATTAAACTTGTGGTTTTAATTTAAAGTTTGTAAAATTACCAAAATACTCTTATGAGATAACGAGTTATTTCTCATTCAATTTATGAATCCAACTTCCTTGATATCATTTGAGAAAATATTATAAATTTCTAATTTATGTTATTTATAGTCTTACTTGGTAATGGGTCGTTACAATTCCTAACAATCTCTCACTTGTCCTAGCTCTTTAAAGATTTGACTTGTAATTCCAGTCAAGTTGGATGACTATCAATAACTTAGTCATGGTAGTCATTTTAATAATTTATCAGTAACTTTTTTCATCTGTTTAGTATGTAATTCTTTTGTCTGATGTTTGTTTCATTAAGTGTAATACATTTTATATTTTATCGCCATAAAATTAACTCTATTAACTATTGATTTGATTTTATCATGTTTAATCGTCTTTCATTTACTAAAAGGGTACAAGAAGGGAGAGTACAAAGAAAAAGGGTAATGCAAAAGGGAAAGACGATATGCTAGAAATGAAACAAACTGATGATTTGGGTACTAACGATGAATCTTTAAAGGATGAAGACAATAAAATATAAAACATAGTTGATATCCAGGTAAAAACTCTTAAGACAATTCCTATATGGAACAAAAATACATATTTTAAAAAAATTAAGCATGTGTAAATGTTTAACAAAACATATTATTTATTCAAAAATACTAAAAAACAATATATTTGTATAACAGGATTTATAGGAGGAAACAGAAAATGAAAAGGAATAATATAGAAATAAAATTGTGAGGACTTGTAAATGATCATGATTAATAGAGAACACTAAGGGTGAAATCTTTAAGAACTTGCAAGTAGGGAAGAAAACTGTATTTGAATCTCTTCAGTCAACCAGATGTGCTGGAAAAAATGATGTTGCAATTATGATTTAAAGATCTAAAGTAAAATATTTTGTCAAACATAGAACTACTTTTGTTGTAAATTTTCGATTACTGTCGCAATTATGATACATGATTCACATTTTGTCGTTTGTTGGAATTATAAACAATAGTTGATATAAAATAACATAACAATTTTTAAAAAAATGTTTATATTTTAACAAAGTTATTTTTAACAACCTTTATTTTTGTTAAACATATAATTATATCATACTTATACGAATAAAAACGTGTAAGTAAAAAAGGTGCTAACTCTATGTTATATAGTTTCAAACAATCAATTGAACAACGTTTATTTTTGTTAAACAATTTTTCAACATCTGTTATGATAAATCGTTTATTACAAAATCACCAATTGAACAACGTTTATTTTTTTTAAATATATAGTTATATCATACTTATACCAATACTTATAAAAACCCCGCAACATAAAAGTCTGAGATCTGTAATTAATTTTATCATTAATATATTATTGTAATTAATTGCAACGATTTAATTTTTAATGTAAATATTTCTTTTTAATTATCAAATATAAAATATTAGTTTCCATATATTTATTGGTTAATATTTTGTTCAATAGAATAGAATACCCTTTATCACTTGTTTTCCTTCCAAATACATTGTTATGATTTCAAATAGAAAACAGAAATTATCTAGAAATAACATAATTTAGAGGGCTATTTGGTTAAGTTAATCCCAATTTATAGGTATATTCATTACGATGTTATTAAAATTTGAAATTTATTTAATAAAAATTTTTATATTTTAAAAGGCTTAAAATTGATATGTGTCGCCCTCTCTAAATTTAGGCTTTCAATTTATTTTTTCTTAAATTCTCTAAAAAAAATTATGAGTTAATTTTTTATGTTATTTTTATTTTTTAAGAGTTAATATTTGAGTGATGCTAAGATAGTAAATAGGAAAAACACAATATAAAAGATTCTGAATCAAGTATAAATCATGATAGTCAACCTAAGATTTTGAAAAATGTTCAGCGCAAATTAATTTGTAGTCAAATTTTAATAATAAAGAGAATATATGGATTAAAATAAAATTTTAATAATAAAGAGAATGAAATGACATAATACAATAGTGAAAGGAATAATTTAACCAAACCTATGTTTTTCAATAATACTACGTGTAGATGAGTTTTGCCGTATATTTTTTTACCATAAATTAGTTCTTTTTAAAAACACATAAACATTTTAGTTGCATATAAAATGTTCACTGCTTTGATAATGTTTTTCTTTCTTTCTATTTTATTACGATAGTCTATGTAAAATTAAGTTTTTGGGAAAAAATCAATTTAAACCCCTGAACTTAGTAGGGTGTGTCAATTTAAACCCTAAACTTTTGATTTTATCAATTTGAACCCTAAACTTACGGAGGTGAATCCATTTACACCCATCGTTACTTTTCTATCTTACTTCTGTTAGAGAAAAAATCTGCACGTGTGTGGGGAAAATAGATATTTATGAAATTTTAAATCCATTATCATTTATTAATTACTTAATAAAAGGAGGGAAAAGAAAACATGTAAAATTACATGTGTGTGGCTTCCTCGAGAAGATTCAGTGCAAGAGGAAGATAAAGTAGCAAAAACCTTCTTTGAAAGAGATGCAAAGTTCTTGAGTAGGAGGGAAGGTGAACGGCGAACGAAGAACGATAGCCAGGTGATTGATTAACTGTAACGTCCCGTTGCTTTTGCGGGTAAAATTTTTTTTTTTTTTTTTTAATTTTATTTATTTACTTTAATTAAAGTATTTAAGGTTAATTTAAAAAAATAGTGATTTCGATTTTAGTAGCTATTTTCGTCCGAAATTCATTTAAATCGTTTTAATACTTTAAAATTGTTTCGGTGACATTAATAATTATTAATGGGTCAATTAATAATTATTAATCACCTTTAGATTTATTTAAGAGCTTCGGGTTTCGTTTTTAAAGTAAAAACAAAAGAGGGACGTAGGCGTCATTTCCAATTTCTTAAAATATCTAAATTTTACTATTCATTTATCTTTAAAAACCATAAAATTGACCAAAAATCAACATTTTCTTCTTTCCTTTCCTTCCTTGGCCGTAGTCTTCATCCACCATGGATGAAGAATTTCTTTTCTTCGCTTCTCATTCGTTTCTCGATGGATCGGCTTGATTTCGGTTGCGTTGGATTGGTAGGGACAAGGGCTACCTATCCAACCTACCTTTTCGAAGTTTCCCGTTCTCTAAGGGAAGTCCCAAAAAGTAAGTTTTCAAAACTTTTTATATGGTTTTGTTCGTTTTTTATTATAAATGAGTTTTGAAGTTGAAATCATGAATTTCTATCATGGAAATTGACGATTTTGAGCCCGGATTCTCGAAAAACACTATTCATCCGAAAACACTATTCATCCGAAATCACTATTCACCCGAAATTGCACACTTGTTCGCATATTAGTTATGAGTTGTAATATGTTGTGCAATTGGTGAATTGTAGGTGCGATTGCTCGGTTGTTGTTTCGTGGAAAGTGGAGATTTGGAGTTATTTGGCTAAGGTGAGTTTAATGTGAAAGTTAGTGGTTTTATGAATTTAGTTTCATTATGTAATTGTTTATCGATGTTAAGAGGGAGATAACTTCTTAGGATATAGTTTGGTTGGAGACTTTAATTCGGAAGTGTGTGTGGAGAAAGTTTGGAGTTATAATGAATTCGATGAAAAGGGAACATCAGAGAGGTTTGGAAGTATGGTACTGAGATTTGGAGATGTTAGATGAAAGTGAGAATGGAAGTTACTTTGATGGATTTGGAAGTTAAGGTAATTAGAAGATGCACTTGAGTGATAACTCGTGTAATCTAGTTAGTTAGGTTTCTAATTAACTTAGTAGAATTCTTTGGAGTTTGGTTAACTTTTGGAGACCTAGGGCACATTGATTCACACATGATAGTATGTTGATTTTGATCCATATGTAATCATGGTGTGATGATTTGTGGGAACCTACGGCACATTGATTCTGCACGTGATAGTATGTGATTTTGTTCCATACGTATCATGGTGAGATGATTTGTGGGAACCTACGGCACATTGATTCTGCACGTGATAGTATGTGATTTTGATCCATATGTAATCATGGTGAGATGATTTGTGGTGACCTTAGGCACATTGATTCACACATGGTAGTATGTTGATTTTGTTCCATACGTATCATGGTGTGATGATTTGTGGGTACCTTGAGCACTTTGATTCTGCACATGATAGTATGTTGATTTTGATCCATATGTAATCATGGTGAGATGATTAGTGGGATAGTACATGGTAGTATGTGATTTTGATCCATATGTAATCATGGTGTGATGTTGGTACTATGGTTTGTAACTAGCACATGATAGTATGTGATTTTGATCCATATGTAATCATGGTGTGATGTTGGTACGACCGTACGTGGTATGTTGATTCGATTCCATACAAGCACGTTACGATGATGGCACTACGGCACATGATAGTATGTTGATTTTGATCCATATGTAATCATGGTGCGATGATGGTAATATGGTACGACCGTACGTGGTATGTTGATTCGATTCCATACGAGCACGTTACGATGATGGCACTACGGCACATGATAGTATGTTGATTTTGATCCATATGTAATCATGGTGCGATGATGGTAATATGGTACGACCGTACGTGGTATGTTGATTCGGATCCATACGAGCACGTTATGATGATGGCACTACGGCACATGATAGTATGTTGATTCGGATCCATACGTATCATGGTGCGAGGGTTTGTGATATAGTACATAGTAGTATGTTGATTTGGATCCATACGTACTATGGTACTATGATTGTGATATGGCACATGATAGTATGTTGATTCAGATCCATACGTATCATGGTGCGGTGATTTGTGATATGGTGAAATTCCTGAGACCTATATGGTGAAATTCCTGAGACCTATATGGTGAAATTCCTGAGACCTGATATGGTGAAATTCCTGAGACTTATATGGGGAAATTCCTGAGACCTGACATGGTGAAATTCCTGAGACCTATATGGTGAAATTCCTGAGACCTGATATAGTGAAATTCCTGAGACCTATATGGTGAAATTTCTGAGACCTGATATGGTGAAATTCCTGAGACCTATATGGTGAAATTCCTGAGACCTGATATGGTGAAATTCCTGAGACCTGATATGATGAAAGTCCTGATATCCGATGATTTGAGATATGGTACGACCGTACGTGGTATGTTGATTTCGATCCATACAATAGCACGATATGATGAAATGTGTTTGGTAATAAAGATAGTTATTGTTACTTTACATATTCTTTAGAATTGTGTAGTGAGACTTAGTTGTGAATGTTAATTTTACTTTAAGTCTTTATATCTATCGTACGGTATTGAATGATGATTACGGGTAATATTTGACTATAGAATGTTTGTATGAAAATTGGAAGTGTGGATGTGGGTAGTATTGAGCATTATAGGCCTTCGGACACGATTTCGGTTATGAGATTTTGTTCATAGGATTACTTGCTTTCATTTTACTCTCACTAGCATTGTTTGCTAATGGTGCTACACCACAATATTTTCAGGTAAACCCCGTCCTAAGAAGCGAGGTAGAGGAAGTGGTGTCACGTGACTGGCCGAGATGGTGTAAGGACAATGTTAAAACACTTTTGATAAGCATTAGTAAAAATGCTTGTAATCATATACTTTTTACATACTTGTGTCATTTTGAGCCTGTGAAGGGTGTATGTGTAAAGTACTTTGATGTTTTAGGATTAAACTTTACTTTGGAATGCGCATTCCCGATTTATAGCTTTCTCTGGAAATTTGGGTTGTAAACAGGTTTTGGTTATTCGATTTTTAAACGAACCCATGCCGTTTTTCTTTAAAAATCGAGTCTTCCGCTGTGCATTTGAATTTAAAGAATTTAATGGGTTCGGGTCGTTACATTAACAAAATGGATCCGCTTTTTTATTAACGATTCATATTACATATACTTGATATGAAAAATTAATTAGATCTTATTAAAACTTCTAAGCACGTCATAATCTGGTTTTAAGAACTCGAAGCGTGCATATAGAATAGCTCCTTGGATCCACTACCTACAGGTTTTGGAAAAAGGTGGGAAGTGGAGGTCATTCACCTCACTGCAAAAACTTGAGATTGTAAATTTTTTACTCTCCTTCAAATTTTCAGTTTAAGTTTCCATTGAAATGGTTTGAATATGTGGAGGTTGCTTTTTAAAACTTTTGAGTAACCTTATTAGACTCTATATTTTTGTAGGATTAAGGATTTAATTCTAATTTTAGTTATTTATTTTTTTAATAGAATATTCAATCATGTTCTAGGAATATTTATCTAATTTGTTTGTTCTTCACACATTGTAGGAAGTCCTAAAATTTTAACTAACTTACTTCTGTTTTCCCTTCACCTATTGTAAGAAGTCATCTAATTTTAAAGAAGCATCAAAAGACAATGTTTGATTATAACATGTGTTCTTTATAAAATGTTTAACTTAGTTTGACCTATATTAAACACACTTGTTTTGTTATTAAGATTGTTTTATAGCTTAAATATGATTTTTTTGTTAGGTAAAACTGAAAGTAAGCTCCTAATGCTTTTTTTTTTAATTTTTATTTAGATAGGGGAGGTATATTTCACTTTGTTCTTACACTATGAGGGGTATTTTAAAAAAAGCGATAGACTTTATATATTGGGGTAAAGTTGGGGAGGCTGACAATTGTAGTTTAGATATAATGTCTATTCCTGAAATTGAGGGCATACTTCGGGAATTTAAAGTGAAGGAGTGGACTAAGTTCCACTACTTAATCCCAGGTTTAGACTTTGAAAGTGGACTTAGGTTGTTAAGAAATGACAAATATATATTAGATATGTTACGAAGTTTGACACCAACTAAAGAAATTCATGTAAATGTTGAACATATGTTGATATGAGAGGACAAATGGGTTGAAGGAGGGACAATAAGTAGATGGGGAAGAAGTTGATGTATGTAATGTTTTAATGGATGGTGATTTTTCTTGTGATGATGACAATGATAGAAGTGTTAGGTTGGATGATATTGTTGATAGTGATTATGAAATGCTTGATGATGGCATACTCTTTGATGTGGATGAACATAAGGATAAGTTGAAAAGAAATAGCTAGGCTAGTCATGAAACAAGTATAAAAAGAGGGGAACAAGTTATACATGGAGGCCAAACAAATGATGAGTTACTTTTTTTATCTGAGAATGAAATGCATTCTAAATATAAATCTTATGAGGAGTTACATTCCCCTCACAACTCTAGTGATGAAGAAGAAAAATAATGACCCGAGTTTAATGAATCAGAGAAGGTTGTAAATATTTCATTGGGTATAACCTTTACCAGTAGAAAACAAGTAGCAGATTCCTTTAAGAAGTACGGTCTACAAAATGGTCATCAATTAAGGTTTTTGAAAAATAAGTCACTTAAGGTGACTATTAAGTGTTATGAAGGATGTAGTTTGAAACTACATGATTCTAAGGTTCCCAATGAAATGACTTTTCAAATTAAAACCTTGGTGAGTGAACAAACATGCTATAGGAAGCCCGCAAATAAACATTGTAAGTCTAGGTGGATTGCAGCTACTTTATTGGATAGGTTTATATCACAACCTAATTGGGAGTGGACATCCATTCAAGAAGAAGTGAGAAGGGATTTCAACATAAACATCTCTTAGAATTAAGCCTTTAGAGAAAGAAGGTTTGCTATCAAAATGATTGAGGGTTGTACAAATGAGCAATATGCTAAGCTGTGGGCATATTGTGATGAAACTAAAAGATCGAATTCAGGGTCATCTTGTGTCATGAGTGTTGATGGACTAGCTAACATTGTTCAACCAGTGTTCAGAAAATTATAAATGTGTCTTGATGCTTGTAAGAAATGATTCTTAAGTGGTTGTAGACCTACCATTGGTTTAGATGGCTGCCACTTGTCAGGGATGATTTTTTATTGTTATAGGGATTGGTGAGAATGAAGGGATATTCCCCATAGAAATTGCAGTGATGTAAAGTGAATCTAAAGAGCGGATTTGGTTTCTTGATCTACTATTAGATGACATTTGTAACAACCCCAAATCCCCAAAACATGGAAATTGCAATAATAAATAGCGGAAGCTAAAATTTAAACCAAAGACTCTTCTCATTTAAAAATCAAAGCAAAATTCATTCACAATCGATCGATCTTATTTCACTACAACAAAAAAGGCTTTTTATAGCGTCTAAAAAACGCTATGAATTACATATCATAGCGTTTTACCAAACGTCATGGTTGCCCACGTAATTAAAAGTATGAGACTTTTTATAGCGTTCATCTTACGCTATTGTATACGCTATAATAATATCAATTTGATTGCATGTATAAATTGTTATGAAAACATACCATAGCGTTTTGCAATCCAGTATAAAACATATAACAATAGCGTCGGTTTACGCTATGAATTATATTTCATAGCTTTTTGAACACGTCATGGTTGCCCACGTAATTAAAAGTCTTAGTCATTTTATAGCGTTGGATACATGCTATCACATACGCTATAAACGTATCTATATGTATTGCATACTTTGATTGTTATGACAATATAACATAGCTCTCTACTAACGCTATGATAACGTTTACAATAGCTATTTTAAAACGCTATTGTATATTTTCTTATATTTGATAACCATTTATATTTTATAGCGTTTTCAATAAGTTATCTAGTTTGCTATAAAAAACCTGTAATCAAGAATATTTATAAAAGAAGGCATAAAACTAAACTTTTTGAACTAGTACACACAAGAATTACTTACTGATTCCCAAATTTTATAACTTAACGAAAATTCCATAAGTTAAAGTCATGCATAATAAAAATCCATCCATCCAGTACATGTCTATAGGAAGTATTACATAATACAAAATCCATCCATCCAGTACATAAGTCTAAAAGATCCATCTAGTACATAATAAAATATCCATCCATCCAGTACATATAAGTCTATAGCGTAAACAAAACCCTGATAAAAAAGACTATAGAAAGCAAGATCATCAAGACTCCGCTCTATCAACCTACAAAAAATATAATCACAAGTCATGTTAAATAAACTATTATATTATTTTACATACAAGTCATAAATGGTTTTGTATCATTTTAAGTGTTTAAGAATAGTTTAAGAGTTTAAGAATGGATGCTTTTAGATCATTTTAAGCATAATGGACTAAATGGATAGCATGGATGATTTTGGATCATTTTAAAAGCTTACGAGTAGTTTAAGAGTTTAAGAATGGATGCTATGTTGTTCAAAGAATGGATGCTTTTGATGATTTTAAGAATTCTAGACTAAATAGACAACATGGATGCTTTTGGATCATTTTAAGAGTTTAAGAATAGTTTAAGAGTTTAAAAATTGATGTTTTTGGATCATTTTAAACATTATAGACTAAATGGACAACATGGATGCTTTTGGATCATTTTAGAGTTTAAGAATAGTTTAAGAGTTTAAGAATGGATGCTTTTAGATCATTTTAAGCATAATGGACTAAATGGATAGCATGGATGGTTTTGGATCATTTTAAAAGCTTAAGAGTGGTTTAAGAGTTTAAGAATGGATGCTTTTGGATGATTTTAAGAATTCTAGACTAAATGGACAACAGGGATGCTTTTGGATCATTTTAAGAGTTTAAGAATAGCTTAAGAGTTTAAGAATTGATGTTTTTGGATCATTTTAAACATTCTAGACTAAATGGACAACATGGATGCTTTTTGATCATTTTAAGAGTTTAAGAGTTTAAGAATGGATGCTTTTAGATCATTTTAAGCATAATGGACTAAATGGATAGCATGGATGGTTTTGGATCATTTTTAAAGCTTAAGAGTAGTTTAAGAATTTAAGAATGGATGCTATGTTGTTCAAAGAATGGATGCTTTTGGATGATTTTAAGAATTCTAGACTAAATGGACAACATGGAAGCTTTTGGATCATTTTAAGAGTTTAAGAATAGTTTAAGAGTTTAAGAATTGATATTTTTGGATCATTTTAAACATTCTAAATTAAATGGACAACATGGATGGTTTTGGATCATTTTAAGTATTATGCACTAAATGGACAGCATAGATGCTTTTGGATCATTTTAAGTATAATGGACTAAATGTATAACATGGAGGGTTTTGGATCATTTTAATAGCTTAAACAATATTCATGGCTACCATAACTGCAGGATAGTCATGACACATATAAACAATAAAAAATATTCATGGCTACCATAACTGCAGGATAGCCATGACACACAAGAAAATAAAATTCCAGAAAAAATGAGAGCATCAAAATTTCCGCTTCCTTTTTTTTCTTTTAAAGAAAAAACATGGTAGAATAAACACTTCCCTTTGACCTTACAATTCTATTCCAATTTACACAAGCACATAAAAAAATAGCCACCCTAATTAGACGAATACAGAACACAATTTCATATAAATGAAAAAGAAACTCTTAATTAGATCATTCTCAAGGCGTGTAAGAAAATCAGAATTCAACGCCAGTGTTTTCTTAGGGCCTGTTTGTGATAGCTTTTAAAAGTTTTTTTTAATAGTACGCCTAAAATTATAACTTATTTCCGTCATAATCTTTGCAGAAAAATGTTCAAACAAGAAAATGTCAAATGAAGTTCTCCAAGGAGCACTTCCACCAAAATTATGCTCTTCGATCAACGTTATTATGGACTATGGATATTCCAAGAAAATAAGCTTAACTACTACTTTAACTGAAGTATTTCTACCAAACACACTACATATGGGCCGTTTGCAAAGTACTTAACACTCCTTGAAACAACCTAGTTAAATCATTTAGTTCCTGAAGTGAAGTGAGCATATTACCAAAAGAGCTACAAAAGACAGGGTATTCCAATAATCGAAGCTCGATTGGCAAGACCAATAAAGCTCTGGCTGCAATTGAAGTCATCCTTGCAATCAATTTCCAGCAAAATATACATTAAGTAAAGTTATATCAATATTCAGGTAATAGGAACTTAATTGATATTTTTTCTTTATAATAACAGGAACTTAAATCAATATTCAGGTAATAGGAACTTAAATCAATATTAAGGTAATAGGAACTTAATTGATATATGGTACTGAAGTATAGAAAAGATTAAGTCAGTCAACTTCTCGGAGGTTTACAAATGAAGAAGAATGCCAAGATCCTATGGAATAATGTTGTCAATGCCATGTTGTGGGACAATTGGATGGAAATAAATCAATGAATCTTCGAAGACAAACATATGTATTGGACAGAGATTATCGACTATGCTAAATATCAGGGCTCTCTTATTTGAGTGCTTTGTCTAACACTTTTTGTAACTATTCTCCTAATACCATTAATAGCAAAATTTTCCAAGAATTGAGGAAGAAAGTTTGAGAGCCCTACCCATACTCCCCCAATTCCAACCATTTGGACTTAGTAATTGCCCAAAACTCAATCGCACTTACTCACTATTTATAACATCTATAACAAACTCCCTATGTAATGATTCATATACCTTAATATTCCACTTATGACATCCTATTCCTATTATTAGGACATAATGCTTGAAATAGAGATACACGTGCAAGTTTAGAGGACCAATGTTGTTATCACCTCATATAAGCATTTCAACAAGAGTAGCATGTCAAAATCCAAGGTAATCCCATAAATCATTTGTTTTAAAATGTTAAAATGAGAGTCAATGCCATATTATTCAGTTACTGAAGCAAAAAGTGAAATAAATTTGACTAAGATTTAATATCTGGTAAAAAAAAATGTAAAGAATGAAACAGAAATACCAACCTTCCAAAGTAGCATATACCTCAAAAAACCAAAAAGAACAAGGTTGCACTCATTTGGCGATTGCAGCATCTTACATGGGGCTTGTTTCAAGAAGGAGTTTTTCACAAACCAGAGCAAAAGAAAAAAAAACGTTTTGTTTTTTGTTTTAATTATCAAATTAAGACAATAGGTGACAGACTCTTCTTTTCTTCTTACTATTCCTCCATTTTTTCACACACAAGTGTCACCTATTAAAATATGTAGTGTGTCCTATTGTCATTTTTCTTATAGTGCACACTTTCAAAATGATAAAAAACAGCTTCTCATTCACAAAACCACCACCAAAAGTACTACTTTATATGTAAAATAATATGGGATATCAAAAAACTGCAGTTAAACAACTATTTGAGCACCAAAATAACAGTATAGCACTTTTTGAGCCCCAAAATAGCAGTAAAAAACAATTTTAAGCCCCAAAACATTAATACATAGCAAACAAACAACTTCTAGTCCAAAAAAAATAATAAAAAAATGACCAAAAACAACAGCCACACTTTCAAAATGATAAAAAACAGATTCTTATTCACAAAACCACCACCAAAAGTACTACTTTATATGTAAAATAATATGGAATATCAAAAAAATGCAGTTAAACAACTATTTGAGCACCAAAATAACAGTATAGCACTTTTTGAGCCCCAAAAACATCAGTAAAAAACAATTTTAAACCCCAAAACATTAATACATAGCAAACAGACAACTTCTAGTCCAAAAAAAGTGTAAAAATGACCAAAAACAGCAGCCACAATTCCTAGAAAACTAAAGAGCAACCCTGACAAATACCATTTCAACTAAAAATATTTCAGAAAACACAATAGAACTAGAAATATCTATAAAAAAAAAAAAGAAGTTTAATATCATTCCACAACAGCAAATCTATTCTCAATCACATCCCACAGCAGCAAAAACAACTAAATATTCCAGAAAACACAACCAAACTAGAAATATCTAAAAAAAAAAGAAGTTTAATACCATCCCACAGATGCAAATCTATTCTAAATCAAATCCCACAGCAGCAAATCTATTGTCATATGACATAGAGATAATTTTCAATTCTAAAGTTACACTTTGACCCATGAATCATGTGCGTTAATATACTAGTTTTTTAAGACGATTGAGTACATGTACAACTCATTATATTTGAAAGGAAAGAAGGGTTCAAGAACATAAATTATTTATAAAAAAAATATATTTCATTGTATGTGTTCTAGTAATTTTTAAGTCTTAAATTTGAAAAAATAATAACATGCAGTCACCTCTAGTATTTGATATTTATATTTCACCAAATTAGTAAAACTACTTGAGCTCAATATTTCTCTTATTAGGGGCTAAGCAATAAAATAGAAATTGGGAAAGAACCGTGTGGATGAGATATAAAAAAAAATTAGATTTTACTTCCTTATTCTTTCTCAGTGTATAGATTAAAACAAAAACAATGCATTTCAAAGAAAATATAAGACCAAATAATTTAACTATACTTATTATTATAGAAAACTCATTCTTATTGACTTCTTATTTAAAAAAATTTAGATAGTTCCATAATTTTTTAGAGATGGCATCTAAATAAAACCCAAAAGAGAACTGTAGGTTCAAAATTTCTCTAAGTAAAATTGTAAAGATTTATAAATAACATAGAAACCAAAATAATCATAAATGTTAGTCTTAAAATGCTTTCAAAATTAATAGAAGCAAACCTGAGAGAATTTGTTAACTGCGTTTTGTAGAGAGATGTGCCGTAAGTAAGTAAGAAAGGGCAGGAAGATGATTAATTGGGGAAGCAAGGGACTATACTTAATCGAGGCAAAGTATGAGGCGAGGCAAAGTAAGAGACAGTAAAAAAATGAAAGATAAAAGACAAGATGAAGATCAAATTAAATCAAATCATATGATGGGCCAAAAAGAAAGGAATAAAATCATGCAAAAACAGAGGAGAAGACACAAATCTCATTCCCAAAGAGAGACATTGAAACTCACGTGTGTCCCTCAAATATTAAGATAAGATTGGTGTCAAAAGTAAAAATGAATGAATATTGATATATCAGTGATAAATAATGATTCAGATATCTCAGTTTGATTCCACTTCAAACTCAGAGTTTTACTATTTATATTCATGTCTGTCACTATCACACAGCTAGCTTGTATATATATATATATAACTCGCACTCACTACACTACTCGATCAAAATATTAGAACACATTGTGCTTGTTTCTATATTTGTATCTCTTTACAAAAAAAAAATAGATAAAGAAGTTGATCAAAGTCAAAACAGAAAGCAAGTATTGAAATGATAACCAAATTGTGCTTAAGCCTCCTGAACTGGAGTTACATTAAGCCATGTTATTTTTTTGTGCCACGCTTGTTATTGCTTAACAGTATACTGCAATAACATGGCATTGTTAATGTTTCATAAGATGCAGTATAAGAGTTTGTAATTGCTTTTGTAGCCTTCTTTTCCCAACAACCAAAATGAAACTGGAGTCAAGAAAAAAGTACAGTTTTTTTCCAAGATGTTCCATTTTCACTAGCTTTATCATCTAAACCAAATTAAAAAAAGAAAAGTGGTACAAAAATGGAGATTAAACATATACTCCACAAGGAAAAGGGCGTATAATTAAACGGACTCTTTCTATAACTCATCTTCATGATATGAGTCGATTCGTAGCTCCCCCGACCCCAAAAGGGAGAAGCATCTACCTAGATTAAAACAATATCAGACAATGACAACCTTAGGTGAATTATCAGTGTGAGCCTACTGCATGCCATGCCGATGAAGAAAAGAAATTACCAGCAAACTCGATGCTGCCATTAGTGGTTTGATCTTCATAATCACTCAGCTAACATCATACAAAATAGACACTGGGGATAAAACTCTAGATTCCCATGTTTAGCTTCTCTGTTTATCTACATCCCTTGATTTTATTTATGATGAAACTATTGTTCTTTCAGCTGATTTACACATCTCTGTGACAATATTCCTGCACTCTCCGGTGTGGAATAAAAATTAGCCCGAGGTGTGTCGATATTTTTTGGAAAAATAACACTTAATCAGTCTGTGTTTTGAAGCTCTTTAGTTGGAAAAATAACACTTAATCAATCTTATCTTAATAGTTAGAACTCTTTACAGGACTCTCTTTATTTTACTGTATTGTATATATTCTGTTTTAAAAAGTTACAAAAAAACTTTTTTTCATGGTAGTCCTTGATAAAAAAATAGTTTCTTTTTTTAATAAAAAGAAATTGATCTTGGATTATCAATGACAGAACTTAGAAGAAAAGAAAAAATCAAGTATTCACATCCAAAAAAAATTTCATCTTTAGTAATAAATCTCACTGTTACAAGTATAAAATTTCAGCACTCAATTCAAAACAATCACAATCATAATAAAATTAAAATCATATAAATCCCCCCCCCCCCCCCAAACAAGAATTAAGAACATTAGTAAAATAAAAATGTGGGTAGTACCTCAAAAGAGAAATCCAAATAGCAAGAAGAACCCTCGAACTATTTCTCTTTAAGAGAGCTTTTATTAGGAGTGGAGAGTTACTTGCTGCCTTTCTTTCAATTGATCCTACGAGAATTAGTGTGGATTTGCGATGACTGAGAGCTTCAGAAACAAGAGGGAACTGGAATTGAGGATGAACTTTTAGGGCAAAATTCAATTGTTTAACTAAAAATAAGAAGAAATTAAGAAAAACAAACCAGCAGAGTAGAAAATCTTAGGCGAGCTCCTATCCTCAAAGATGAGCGTGGATTCAAGAGATTTCCTAGCTGTTTTCTTCAAGAAAACATGATTCTATGGAGTTCGTTTCTTCAAACGGTCGATTGACCAGAGTAGAAAAGCTTAGGGTTCTTCGATTGCGAGAGATGAATAGGCGCGAGCTTTTGTTTTCCGTTTTGTGTTTTTGTTTTAGTCGATAGCGTTATTATTTTGGAACGAAAAATTGAGCAGGCTGCGCGCGTTTAATTTAATTATTAATAATAGCGTGACATTTAAAACGTTATAATTAAACGCTATAAAAGACCATATTTGTTGTAGTGTTTGTTTAAAACACAAAATCTATTAAAAACATCAATTTAAAATTCTCAATCATTCTCAACTTTTTAAACATAAACAAATGTTAAAATGAACACATCCAAAATAACAAAATCCAACCCAAAATACTAATGAGAAGAAATAAACAATGTCGGAGTGTATATCCTCCCAACCGATCCACTAGTCACGAAACATCGTCAATTGCCAACTTTCTTCTTATTTTTACCTGAAAAAAAAAAGTGTAGCACCATGAGGCTACGCCCAATGAGTAGAAATGTTTAAAGAAAAGTAACACCATTGAGAAGCTTCCCTAAATCCTTTAAGTCCATATTGATCTCACATCACCCAACAACTTCTCTCAACTTAAAAGTTATTAATTTTTACCCAATGCCTCAACTCAACTAATGTTAGCGAACAATAGTGAGTTTCCTCCCCCAAAAGCATCGAATTCGTATTTCTACAATTCAATCATTTGAGGTATTCTTCTTACGTATCCTCAAATACATAAGAGAACCTACATTGTATATTCTTTCACATTGATCAAATGGAATGAACCCGCCCCGTTAAGTGAAATTACGTCATGCACAACAGTAATTTTCCCCCTTAACGGCATATTCTTCATTAAGTATGGGCATACTTAATGCGAACCTCAAACCATATTGTTTAAGGCACCAAAATAATATAATTTAACTACAAGTATCACAACTAGAATGCTTGACAAGCCTAAGTCCAGTTTCTAGTTTAGAATTATCGTTTCTACCCAAAACCGACTTTTACGAGGCTTAGCTTGGAATTTTTAATTTCTGGAAATTAGGCTCTTTCCTAAACTTAAGATGATCTAAAATCACCCAAAATCTCAACTTTATCTCACAAATCGATCACCCAAATAAATTCCACTAAAAAGAGCTAAATTAGCCTAAACTAGTGTAGTTTAGCTCTAATTTCGGACACTGGGGTGGTCTAAAGATTCTAGATAAAATTCGGCAGCATAACCCCATTTTATAACTCCCAAAAATAATTAACAACACCTGCAAACAATCCAGATCTCAACAGAAGATTAATTATTAAACCAGAAAAAGGCCTCAGCTAGTTTTTCTTCCTATTGGGCACTAAGCATGAAATTTCTCATAACAATCAGCAATATTATGGGACTTTAAAACCTCCATAAACTAGTCTTAAACATCAAAGAAAGGTTCATAAATAACTCCAATTTAATTGCATATCAATATGAGGCAAGGCAAACAAATGGCATGCTTAAACTCCAACTTTTAACACTTTTTAACTTAAATTTCTGCAACTTATCAAAACAGCCCCATATCCTCTTTACAACATGCTTGAATGGTCTTTTTAATGCCCAAAATAAATTCTAATAACTTATAAAAGAAAAGGAAAAAAAACATAGAATTAATTAACCTTAAACACATCTACTCACCTTAGATTCTTGAATTTTTCAAGAATTAAAAATCTTCTTTCCAAGAAATCATACAACCTCTCTTGAAAGTTGAAGAAACCTTTCTCAAATTTCATCCTCACTGCAAGAAAAATCCTTTCTACATCTATACGAAAAATATACAAAGTAAATCGATCAAAATCGGATAAAAACCTAATGGATCCGAACTGTTTTTGGCTCATAATATTTTCTATAGAAGTCAGATTACTATGAACTATGCTCAATGAAAAGATAACGAAAAATCAATCGAAATAAACAGCTTACTTGCGTAAATCGGAGTTCGGACGAGAGAGTTATGGAGAAATTACTCCGGAGATTTTTATTTGGACAAAAAATAAAGAAAAGGAGATTAATGGAGGCTGGTTTTCGGATTAGGGAAGAAGAAGAAGAATTTTTAGGGCTTAATCCCGAGTTATGTTAATTACAAAAATGCCACTACACTAAAACGATCATAACCCATTCACCAGGACTCCGAATGATGATCCGTTAGGTGCGTTGGAATCGTAATAATTGATCAACATCATGTAAAAAAATATTAAAGTAAACCTGTGGTTTTAATTTTGAGATTTGAGAAATTACCAAAATACCCTTACGAGAAAACGGGTCATTTTTCACCAAATTCATCAAATCCTACTTCATTAGTATCATTTTGAGAGAATTTTAATAATTTCCAATTTTTTATTCTCTTACTTGGTAACGGGTCGTTACAGCATTGGGGATGCAAAACGGTGTGGTTAGCTATTTATTTTTTATCAACAAAAAAAATGTCTTGGAAAATTTATCCATCGTTTATATTTGTAATTTATTTCAATTGTTATTTTTACTCATAATTCAATTAATACTTTTATTTAAGGGTTTAGTTCCTGCTCTTAAAGTTGTGGCACCTAATTGTGAGCATAGGTTTTGTGTTAGACATATGTATGTAAATTTTAAAGCTAAATTCAAAGGTTAGAAAGCACTCAATATAGTCTAATGTTTCTAATGTGAAATTTGTTTGCTTATTTCATTTAATTTTTTAGTTAGTTGGGGATCCTCTTTTTAGTTACTTTTTATTTGACTTTTTGAAAGGTAATTTGTATATGGATGCACTTTAGAATGCTACCAAAGCAACTACAGTAGTGCCTTTGACAAGGAGATGAAAAAGTTGAGTCAAGTGGACATGTCAGCCTACAATTGGTTAAGAGCCATATCACCTGTCCATTGGTCTAGGCACGCATTTAGGTCTAACTCAAAATGTGACATGCTCATAAATAACCTAAGTGAGTGTGTCAACTCTTACATCCTTCCGACTAGAAGTAAACCTATAATAACAATGATGGAAATGATTAAGAAGAATCTTATGGGGAGGGTGCACAAAAAAAGAGAGCAAGTTCATAATCATATTAGGGATTTTGTGTCCAAAGATTCAAATGTAGTTGGAGAAAGCTAAGGAGTTTAAAATGGCAATGAGCAATATGTTGTAAAAATAGGTTTGAAGTTTAAATTATTGGCAATGAGCAATATGTTGCTGACTTAAACACACGTACATGTTCTTGTTACAAGTGGAAAGTAATGGGGGTGCCATGTCCTTATGCTATACAATGCATTTGGTTTGATAGAGAAAAACCAGAATAGTATGTCAATCAGTATTTCCATAAAGAAAGCTTCCTTGCATCATACTCCCATTATATTCAACTTGTTGACGGTATGGATAAATGGCCAACTATTAACATGGAACCTGTGCTTCCTCCAAACATAAGAAGGCTTCCTGGAAGTTCTTAAACAAAAGGGAAAAAAACAGCTGATGAGGTTAGTAATCCTCACAAAGTACGAAGAAAAACGGTCATGAAAGGATGTAAGGACATTGTCGGCCAAAATAAGAGTACAACCCAATCCACTGGAAGGTTGAAGACGAGTAGGTATATGTTTTCATATTTTATTAAATTCACATGTGAAAGTCACTTATATTCTCATATTTCTATTTTTTTTTAGATTCGAAGGTGGGGAGCTTCTTTTATGGGGTTTATTCTAACTTCAGAGATAAGTGGAACAAATAAATCACAACATGTTAGTTTTTTTAGATGAGTCATAAATTTTGGTGCTATTCACTTGAAAACAAATATCTCATATATTATTGCATTGTTTATATGTGGGTTTCTTCATTACTTCAATGTAGGTTGATCACTCTACTATTTATGCAAAACCATCAACTACATAGTCCATATCAAATATTAATGAGACAATATCTCTAGACATTCAAAGTGGAAGAGAAAGTGAAGGTGGAGGGAAAAGCCGAAGAATAAGAGAAAGACGAAGACGAAGACGAAGACCATGCCCAAGACTAAACTAAAAAAGAAAAGCATGCGAATTGAAACAATGACAATTTCATTTTGATGTTTCTGTTAGCTTCTTTTTGTGAGGACAATGGATGCCTCATTTATGATGTTAACTTTTTTGTCAATAACTTTTTATCTGTACTTTTATATCTATAGGTTCTTTTTGTAGATAAATGAATGGAAATAATTTGATATCATTTGACATCATTATTTTGAAAGCAAGCATGAAGTAATTTTCTAGGTCTCACAGTAAAATATGCCTGTTTTTCTATTCAAGAAGCCCATAACATTGAGGATATTGAATAAACATTGTTTGAAGAAATCTTACGAGTCATATTCCAGTTTTTTCAAGTATATACATTGTTTGCAAGCAAAATAAAAAAAGGAAAGTAGATATGAACAATAGTAGTGAAAGTAGCATTTTTATTTTATTTTAAATTTTTTATTGGGGGAAATGAAGACATAGACCAATCTATTTATGTATATAGAGATCTATTTACAACATCTTTGGAAGGATGTAGGGAAAGAAAAAATGGTGCTAGAAAGTCTTCTTGTGACATTAGATAGTTGTGATGTTTGACTGTGTCATCTACCTTTCGGCCACTGGAGCAAATTGGCATTGACAGAAGTTACACACAATTAAAAATCTATTGACTAAATTAGTATTTTAAAATGAAAAGCTCATAATATATCCAATGAAAGAAACTAAATAGCAACGTGACTAAATTAATTAACTAAATAAAATATTGATTGGCTATTAGCAAGGGCATATAAACCATAAAAACAACTTAATCATAATAGGAAAATTTTTGTATCGTATATAAAAATATGGCAGATAGATTGGTTCAACGAATTTCAAACACCCTGAACTAAAGTCTAAAACATATAGGACCAAATCATCCTAATTATCCCGAAATATTAATGGCATTTTTTCCAAAAAATCATCAATTTAAATAGAAATGATAAAAAAAACTTCAGTAATTAGAAAATAAAATGCTTAACATTCCAACCCGGAAGCCTTGCATCTATTCTCAATTCTTCTTGTGACCAAAAGCAACAATATATTGAGAGCATTCAACTGAAATTGAACCAACTTGCATCAATAATGGCCAAATTGTATGAGAGAAAAAAGGGCCACTAACAGAGAAAAGATGAAAAAGTAATGATGGGTGTAAATTGATTCCCTTAAGTAAGTTCAGGGTTGAAATTGATAAAATAAAAAGTTAAAGGTTTAAATTGACACACTGTAGAGATGAAATTCACTGTGGACCAAGTCCAATGTCAAAAGCCCATATCTTGATAGGCCCAGTCCAAAGGAGAAAGGAAACACATGATAGCTATGTCAGCACGCTCAATAAAGCCCATTATTCTGAATGTAGTGAGCTCGAACAAGTAGTTGTTAGGAATGGTGTCCTAGAACTTGTAATTATTTAATAATAATAATTTATTTTGAATCAATTAAATAAATAAACATAAGTTCTTTATATTATCTAGATTGATTCAATTAACGGTATTAGGAATATATGAAAATATATTAATATCAAACATTCAAATAGTAAAACTCTAAGTCACTCTCATGAAATCACGACTTAGTATGTGAGTGATATGAGAGGATTAAAGTCGAGATGAGTAACTTAAAAGTGTCTACAATAAACGGATAACATTTGGGAACCTTATCCTCGTAACACTGTTGATAGCTTTTCATTTTGTTTATAGACAAATGATCTAATCTAGATCATTCATGTGCAAGACATGAAATGGAAGTATCATATGCAATGTTGATTGTATAAGACAGGACCACGATGTTCAATCAAATTTCTCACTAGTACCGTTTGCGAGAAATAATCGAATATCAAACTAAGTTTATCAATCGTGATAAATCTTAATCCTGAGTGAAATGCGGACTCTTATTTGTGGAGATATGTTCTTTGATTCACATGGTTGAGAGCGATCTATAAGAATGCTCAATACACTCCTGCTTTGGGAACATAGCTAGATAAGTAAGTGGGAACGCATCTTCACGAGATAGAATTCATAAGTTTCCTATAAATTAACGGTATCAGTGCGATACCTAATCATTTTAAAAACTTTAGGAAACTCTCTCGATGTACTAATTTGAGACATGAACAAGTGACGTCACGACTTCTATTGATCACAGAAATATCTTATCTCTAGTTTGACTAAAGATAAAGTTCATTGGAGAAATAGCGGGAACACAAGGATAAAGCAGTAATTACAGGGGCAAAATGGTAAATTTAATCCGTCTGTAATTATGAGGGTTCCACGTGACAGATTATATCACAGATATAAATAAAGATAAACTAAATGGACATAACTCATATATAGTGAGGGAGTTTAGCTATGAATCTATAGTGGAATTATTCATAGTAAGATAATAAGTAATTAATTGATTATGAGTTAATCACTTAATTAACTAATTATTAAGCCCATGATCTATTGGTCCTTCGGGTCCCTATGCTAGCCCAAATATTGAAGTCGCGAAATCAAGTAGAAGAAATGAAAGTTTAAGTAAAGGGAATTACATAAATAGGCAATATGAATTGTTTAAATATTGAGTATATTTGAACAAAAATTAATATAAACATTATTAATTGTTTAAATAATGAGTTTATTTAAGAATTAATTACAGAAGTAACCATTTTAATTCACCCAATTACAATGTTATTGGTAGTATGATTTTTTAACATTTCTACCCATAAAACACCATTTTTGGTGGTGATATGGTGGTTATCTTTTTTAATGTTGTCTTTTTTACCCTTTTATCTCTCATAATAAATATATCTTAAAATTACATTTCATTTAATTTTTAATTAATTTAATTTATTTTATTTTATTTTGAATTGAAATCAAATCAATTTTTTTTAATTATAGAAAATTTTATTGTATTTTGAATTCAAATCAAATCTAACCTAATTCCTCCCCTACTTTCTCCACACCAACACCCCACCGACTTTCTCCCTCACACGAAGATCAACACTTCCTTTCATTCTACTCCTGTTCTTACCAGTCCCATCGATTCTCCTCCCCATTCTCGCTCCTCTGTTGGCCGTCATTCTCGTGAATCTTCTTCTAGTCGTTTCTCTGGTTCTTTAAAACCTGGATCTTGTAAGATTTCTCCTAATGATGTTTTCAGAAGGAATGATTCGAAGCAGCCATGGAAGGAGTGTGATGTTATTGAAGAATAAGGTCTCTTGATGATGAAGATCGTGGTAAATTTCTTCTGAGGATGGGTGATGTTTTTATCTTTGTTTTTTGGTTTTTCATTATGTTTTTCTTTGTTTTTCTTTGTTTTTCGATCTTGCTAGTGATTTTCTTGCGAATGAGTTGGATCTAGGGTTCTGGTGATAGATCTATCGTTTATTTACTTATATATTTGTTGATTTCTTTGATTTTTTTAATCCAAATTTGAACGATTTTTTAAAAATGTTTATTTTTGTTCAATATTTATTTTAATTTTCTATTTACATATCATTTTCTGAGTTTCTATTGTTTTTCGATCTTGTTAGTGGTTTTTCTTACGGATGAGTCAGATCTAGGGTTCTAGTGATAGATCTATTATTTATTCGCTTATATTTTTTATGATTTCTTTGATTGTTTTATCCAGATTTGAAAGATTTTATTAAAATGTTTATTTTTGTTCAATATTTATTTTAATTTTCTATTTACATATCTTTAGAATCTGTTACCTTTTTTTCATCTTCAATTTCGTGCCTTCTATCAATTTTGAGCACACATCAATAAATGTTTACTTCAGTTTATAAAAATTTGTACCTTTCAATTCTCCGGCAAACTCGTTTTCTCTTTATTTTGTAGAATAAGTTACTTTTAATCAAATGTTTATTTTTATTCAATATTTATTTTAAAAGCCTATTTACATATGTTTCAAAACTGTTTCACATTAATAAAATATTTAATTTTTATCTCTGTATTTTGTAGGATGACGAAGAACAAAGACATTTGAATTTTCCTAGAAGAAGAAGTTAAAAGGTTGAAGAACAAGTTAAAAGTTTGAAGATTTTTATTTTATTATTTGTTATAATTTTACTTTTGTTTAGATTTGATTTTTTCATTAATTTTTAAAATTTAAGGGATTTTATAATTTTTCTTAAATTTTATACAAATTAAGGAGAAATTAAATCAGGGGTATGTTTGTCTTTTCACAATGTAATTTAATTTGGCTGGTGGCGGTTTTGGGTACTATTGATATTTAATAAAAACATCCGGTATATTTGATATATCCATTTTTTTTATTATTAGTGAAATTAACTCTTTATTTAAATAGATTATTAATAATGAAAAATTATTAATTAGATATTATTAATTATTTACATATTGAGTATATTTAAATGGTAATTAATAATTTGACATTAATTGACAATTATTAATTGTTTAAATAATTAATTTTATTTGAACGGAAATTAATAATTAAATATTATTTATTAAATAATGAGTTTATTTAATGGAAATTAATAATTAAAATATTTATTAATAATTATTTAAATAATGAAAATAATTTAAATGGAAATTAATATTTAAATATAATTTGATAATATTTAGACGAGAGAAAATATTAATATTATTAATTGTTTAAATAAAATATATTATTTAAATGGTAATTAATAAATTAATTAATTAAGTTAGAATTATTAATTTAAGAGAGAGTTTCAAACCCAATTGGATTAATGAACTCAATTGGAATTGGACCAAAATAATTAAGAAAATAAATTGTATTAATTAATTAGGGAAAAAGACACTTTTGGTCCCTCAGTTTTGAGTTTATTGACAATTTGGTCCCTGAGTTTTCAAAACCGACCTTTTTGGTCCCTCAGTTTTCGTTTTGTTTACCATTTGGTCCCTGACGTCAAAACTCTGTTATAAATTTAACAGAATGCTGACATGGCATTAAAACAATTATTTTACATTTATTTTATTGCTGAAATGGCAGTTTTAAATGATTTGGCATATTATATTAGTTTTATATTAATATTTTAGTTATTTAATTGTTTTTTACTTAATCTATCTCCTTCTCTTCATCTTATCTGTACGAATCCAACCCCCACGGTTTTTCCGATGAAACCAGACCCTTCCCCCTCAACTCCTAAAAAATCCCAAAATCATCTTGCTTCTTGAAATCATGCAACAAACCCGCATCTTATGTTAATTTTCTCCATGAATCATCCCTGAGTGTTGGAGAGAAAGGGCCTGAGATTATGGATTTTAGGGTGTGATATGAAGAAAGAAGAAGAGAAACAAAAATCAAGGGCGAGGCTCGAGTTCTAGGTTCATGGTGATAGGGAGAGCTAGAAGAATCATCATTCTGATAATTTATGGTTCATCGTTGAGAAAAGCATGAGGAAGAGAGAAACTTGATTGAGATTCTTTGAACTCAATTTCATGGATTCATTCAACAATCACAGTCAGAATCAGAAACTGTGAATTGTATTGTTGAAGAATTTCACGTCTCGGCTTCTCCTTCTTCGGATAATCAAAATCAATTTTTTTGGGATTTCATTTCTAAACAAGAAACTTACGATGAAGCAAAAACAGAGGAATTTATTGAGGAAAAAAGTATTCAAGTTCAGAATCTAGAAAACAGAGGATTTCATTTCTGAACAAGAAACTGACGATGAGTTGGAATCATCATTCCCTGAAGTTCAAATTCTCGAGGATGATTATTCTTTTTCTGATTCTGATTCAAGTTCTGATGGGCCGATTTCGAGTGAGGTTGATGATGAAGATTGTGAAGAATGTGTAAGATAGAGCGTCGTTTGTGGTTTTGATTCGAAGGTTGATGCTGGAGATTGAGATAAAAGGGGATCTGGGAGGTGGGATGAAGATGAAGTGATGAGAGAGAGGAGGAGAGAGAGAGAAGTGAGGGAGAGAGATATATTATCTAATAAAAAAAAAAATTAAAAAATATATATATAAATTGCCACATCATTTAAAATAATAATAAAACTAATATTTTAATACCACGTCAGCTTTATATTATTAAAACTATGACACATCAGCAATCTGTTAAAATTATGACACATCGGCAATCTGT
Source organism: Gynostemma pentaphyllum (assembly GCA_028015215.1). Classification (NCBI taxonomy): domain Eukaryota; kingdom Viridiplantae; phylum Streptophyta; class Magnoliopsida; order Cucurbitales; family Cucurbitaceae; genus Gynostemma; species Gynostemma pentaphyllum. Next base: position 15,392,824 of record CM051350.1, on the reverse strand, counting down.
TAAATTTATAACAGAGTTTTGACGTCAGGGACCAAATGGTAAACAAAACGAAAACTGAGGGACCAAAAAGGTTGGTTTTGAAAACTCAGGGACCAAATTGTCAATAAACTCAAAACTGAGAGACCAAAAGTGTCTTTTTCACTATTAATTATTTTACTATCATATTTTCGGCCATATATGTATTGTGGGAGAGATAATTGTTTGAATTATATCCTAAAATAATAACATAGATTTATTTATCCAAGATAAATTAAATTAAAAGAAAAGAAAATAATATCTAATTTATCTATGTATTTTTCGAAAATAGCAAGATAATGGAAAGATAATATTTTTTTTTCCTTTTTGTATTTATCTCAATGGATTATTTTAATTAGATTATATTTTCCATAAGCCTATAAATAATAGGCTTGGGTCATTGATAAATCACACAATTAAATTCCTTAGAAATTTGGAATTCTATCTTCCTCTTTCTTCCCCCCATTGCCGATTTCCCTAGTGTATTGGGAAGAAAAATATTTTTTTCTTCTTCCCAATTTCTTCTAAAATTCGATCCCACAATCGGATTTTAGTTTGATCGATCGGGATATAGCATAGAAGATCCGATGTTGCTAAGGATTGATGTTGTAAAGAAACCTCCAACCGATTCTCCATTAACTACTTAACGTAAGTTTATCGGTTTTAAATTTTTCGAAAAACTAGCATGAATTTTGTTTTATCACAAATTGCATGATATTAATAGATTCCTAATTAAGAGTTAATTAGTTTACTAAATAAAATTCCGCTAATTTAGTAAATCGTCCCTTCAGTAGTAAGATCCAGAATGCTTCTAACCAGCTTAGATTATTGCAGGTGATACGTTTGATTGAGGAGCGTGTTGTAGGTTTCCTTATCTGTTTATATGAGCATATTTTTCCCTAAGATCATGGGATAAAGATATTATCTTCATAATATCAGGAAGACTACCATACAATATATAAAGGGAATTATAAACCGTAGAAAGGTACTGAAACCTCTTACTAAATAACACATATTTTTTTTCTTTCAAACTATTAACTTGATCTTCATAGATGGTTTGGCAAGCACCACACCGGTGTTTTCTTGTTCCTTTTTCTCATATATTTAAGGTCAGGGAAACGTATAACACGTAGAACATACGTGATTGACTATAGCAGAAATCATCAACTACAGTTTTGCGCCCACCGGGGGGCAGCGAGAAATACATTAGCCCTTTTGGACAACTCCACCCCAGAAGACATAAAAAACCTAGAGAACATAGGAAAAAGGAAAGAGGAGAGACTTCAGTGCGCGATGCACAAGTTGCAGATTCGAGAACGCTCATCCCGGAGATGTACGAAAAACAAGATATGTTCATGAAAACTATGTAAGTGAAGATTGAAGAAGTCCTGAACCATATGCGCATGAAAAATGCTCGACCCCCTATTCCAACATACAATGTCATTTACAAACCACGTCCTGCTCGTCGTCCGACGAAGGTGTGAAGGAAAAGATCGAAAAAAGTTGAGGCCCCAAGTACCAAAGACTAACCGCCCTAAGGTCGCGACATCGACCTCGAGGAGATCAACTCATCCACATGTATATCAGCCAAACTCAGGCTCAGTCTAGAAGGAGCGAAATACATGGAGGATGCTAGGTAGAACGACGTAGGAAATAAAAGACGACATTTGAGGAACGTTGACGACCATTCAAACTACGGATCATCCAACCAGTCTAATCCACAAAAATAGCATATGCAACAATTAGACTATCACCGTACTGTCCTGGAATCAGAAGAGTATAAGAGGCTCGAGGAGAACATCCTCAAAAAGTTTGGGTCTAAAACTAAAAGGTCTATTCAAAATTTGTGCAATCCAAGAGAATCGCCACTCGACATCCATGTCCTCACGATCAAGCTGCCAAGAAAATTCTGGAGACCGTCTTTTGAACTTAAAGATGGGACAAGCGATCCAACCTAATACGTTGATCACTTCATCAACCTAATGGAATCGAACTGCATTCTTTAGACAACTTAGAAAGAGTTATCTACAAACTATTTCCCTCTAGCTTGAAGGGATCAGCCCTTAAATGGTTCAACAGTCTAAAAAGATGATCGATCCATAAATTCTAGGAGCTCTCATCGGTCTTATAGGGAGAGTATAGAGTAAGCAAAATATACGTGAAGAAGAACCAAGACCTCTATAACGTCCTAATGAAAAAGGACGAAAGTTTGAGAGACTTTATTTACAAATTTAAAAAGGTAAAGTTAGAAATATCTAACTGTTGAGACGAAGATGTTGCGTCAGTCTTTGCAAAGGCGGACCATCAGCTTTTACGATCTTTCAATAAATCTTCACCACAGACTATGACTGAAGCGTTTGAGAGGGCATCAAAATAGATTTCAATAAAAGAATAAGCAAGGATGGCCCACGAACTTTAAACACTAATTCAAATTATCACATGATTTTGGGCAAGCCTTGGCTGCAAGCAATTAAAGTAATCTCGTCAACCAAACATCAAAAGCTAAAGTTTCCTCACAAAAGAGAAATCGTTGTGATCAAGAGAAACCAGAGCACGACAATGAGCTGCATGGTGGATGCCATAAAGATCAAGTAAAAAAAACAACAATCAGAAGAGGAGCCAGAGGTCCTCAGATCAAAGCACAAATATTTTCGACCTCAAGCTCCCGATGAAGACTCGTAAACATTGATCATACATCCCAAGAATAAAGAAAAAACAACGCAGATTGGAACAAAAGGGATAAGGCGGTTAAAGAGCAAATTTTCGTCCTCCTTTATTTTAGATGAAGGACCTTTGCGTAGGATCACACAAACATGCCTGGAATCACCCGACAGTAATTAGCCATAAACTCAAAGTAGATCCCAAACATGCATATGTCCGATAAAAAAAAAAGAAGTTCTTTCCTAAAAAAACCATATCATCGACAAAGAGCTTCAAAGACTGTTAAAGGCTGGTTTCATCCGAGAAGTAAAATACTCAAAGTGGCAAGGTAACGTAGAGTGGTGAGGAAGAAGAACAGAAAATATAGAGTCTGTATAGACTTCATAGATTTGAACAAAGCATGTCAGAAAGATTTCTTCCCACTGTCAAAGATCGATCAGCCTGTAGATGCAACAACTGGATTTGAATTACTAAGCTTCATGGATGCACTCTCCGGGTATAATCAAATCTGATGAACCCCTCCGATCAAGAGAAAACTTCGTTTGTAACAAACAAGGGCAGATATTGCTATAAGGTAATGCCTTTCAGACTGAAAAATGTCAGAGCAACATATGAAAGACTGATGAACCAAATGTTCGAAAAAGAGTTGGAAAAAACCATGGAGGTCTACACATCGATGATATACTAGTGAAATCCAAAGGAGTTGTAGATCATCTGCTACATCTCAAAGAGGCTTTCAATATTCTCGATGAATATGGGATGAAGCTCAATCCGAGAAAGTGCACTTTCGGCATCCCGCGGGGAAATTTTTGGGCTACTTAGTGACCAAAAGAAGAATAGAAGCAAACCCAGGCCAGATCAATGCAATCCTTCAAATGGAAGCGCCAAAAAATGTCAAATGAGTCCAGAAACTTACCGAATGTTTGGCCGTACTGGGAAAGTTTATCTCTCGAACGTCAGACAAATGCCTCTCATTCTTCAAAATTCTTAAAGGAAGAAAGAAGTTCGGGTGGGATGGGAAATGTCAAAAGGCCTTTAACAAGCTGAAATCGTATCTCTCCAAACCTCCACTCCTATCCAAACCAAAAGATGAAGAAGATCTCATCATCTACTTTACGATTTCCAAGACAGCAGTAGGTGTTGTCCTGGTCAGAGAAGAAGAGAGAGTGCAACAACCCATGTATTATGTAAGCAAAACCTTGCACGATGCTGAGAGAAGATACACCAAAGTCAAACACTAACATTAGCAATGATAACAACCTCACACAAACTTAAACATTATTTTCAAGGCCACCGAATCATTATGCGAACCACTTTCCCATTAAAGTCAATCCTACACAAACCTGATGCCTCCGGAAGACTAATAAAATGGGGCAATAGAACTGGGAGGATATGATGTCACATATGAACCTAGAATAGCCATCAAAGGTCAAGCCTTAGTGGAGTTCATTGCATAAATAACTAATTAACTGCGAGGAAAATAAGATATTTCAAGATGATGAAAAACCGATAGAAGAAAAGACAACCTGGGAAATTTATGTAGACGGTACTTCCAACGTAAAAGGAAGTGCAGCCGGAGTCATTATCAAAACACCCGAAGGCTTCCTACTTGAACAATCGATTGGGTTCTCTTTCCAAGCCTCCAATAATGAAGTGGAATACGAAGCCCTCATAGCAGGGCTTAATAGGATGAAGGAGCTTGGAGCAACGAGAGCAAAAGTGTTTTCGGATTCCATGTTAGTAGCCAAGCAATTCAGCGGAGAGTTCGAAGCAAGAGATACAAAAATGGTGAAGTATCTAGACAAGATCAAAGACCTCACCAAGCATTTTGAATTCGTCAAGATATTACAAATTTTGAGGACGGAAAATGAACATGCTAATGCACTAGCTAAGCTCGGTTCAGTAGTGGAACACGAACTGAAAAGAACCATCCTTGTAGATTATCTGGAACACCCAAGCACGAACCAAGCAAAGATGAAACCAACGATGTACATCAGATAACGGAGAAAAATCCAGAATCTTATTGGTTTCAAGAAATACAAGAATACTTACTCAACGGCAAGCTTCCAGGAGATAGAGGCTGGGCACGAAAAATTTAATCTCAAGCTGCTCGTTATTCAATAGTAAATCAGAAACTATACCAGAGGTCATTTGAAGGTCCGTACTTAAGATGCGTAGATAAAAATGAAGCAACATACTTAATGCAAGAACTCCACCTGGGATGTAACCATTCAAAAGACGCTCACTTTTCTACAAAGCATGAAGTCAATGATACTACTGGAACAGGATGTACGAGCAAAGTAAAAACTTCGTCCAAACATTTGACAAATACCAAAGATTTACATCCGAGCACCATGTTCCACACACGCCCCTTACTACGATTGCAGTGCCTTGGCCATTCATGCAATGGAGGTTAGACATAGTGGGTAAACTTCTTACGATGACCGGACAAAGATGTTTTCTACTGGTGAAAACCGACTATTTTATCAGTTGGATAGAGGCAGAACCTCTCATCAAGATCACCGAACACCAAGTGGAGCAATTCCTCTAGAAAAACATAATCACTTGATTTGGGATACCCTGAGTTCTAGTGGAAAACAACGACACACAATTCACTGGGAACACAGTTCAGACAATGTGTTCAAACTTAAACATTCAATTGAGGTTCTCGACCCCCAGGCATCCCTAAATCAACAGCCAGACCGAAGCATCCAACAAGACTATCTTGAATAATCTCAAGAAGAGGCTCAAAAAGTCTAAGGGTAGATGGACCGAAGAGCTTTCAGGAGTGTTGTGGGCATACATAACCACCCCTCATAGTTCAACAGGGAAAACGCCATTCGCACTCACTTTCGGTGCTGAAGCTATAATACTAACTGAGGAAGGGATTCCCACGATACCAGGTGAACTTCTAGAAGAATGTCAAGTAAACAATTAACTAATGATAGAAACGTTGGATAGCCTAGATGAGAAATGAGAAACGAGAAAGTGCATCTGTTAAACTCGCACAGTACCAGCAAATCTTATATCAGAATTACAACTAGAAAGTCAGACCTCGCCCCACGAAAGTGGGAGATATCATGTTGTGGAAAGTCTTTCGAAATACTCAACAGCTCGGAGATGAAATGCTCGGACCTAATTGGGAAGGGCCCTATCACATAATTGAAGAAGTTAAACCGGGCACATATCACCTCACAGACGAGCACTGAACATGGATACCGAGAGCATGGAACGCCAACCATTTGAGACGTTATTTTTATTGAATGAGATTGTGGGGAGTTACAAACCGAGACGTTTCGAAATAAATGCAACTCCAACCATCAACCTTATAAATAAAAAGTAACTCTAAAAAACATCATCAACAACTCAACAATGGAATCCTCATCTTCATTTGTCGCTCCCCGCTCACTCTTGTTACAACACAAAATCAACATTCTGAAGATCCAGATTGAGCACCTTACGAAAGAAAAAGAATCCTTCAAAAAGGAGAATCTAGAAATAACAAGCAAACTCGACATCAGAAACTTCCTCTTTGATAAGAAGTCGAGAAAAAAAAAGAAACTCAAGAGAAAGCTAACTGCATAAGACCACTAATATGACGACCTTTAGCTGGAAGAAAAGGAGGAAAGAATAATCCTCCTAGAACAAGAAACGTCCAAACGAGACATGGAAGTATCTCTCTTGAAGCTCGAAGTCGACGAGCACAAATAAAGAATAAATGAACTAAAGAAGAAAAGGAACAAAGCAAACAAATCAATGTGGCTATAATCCCCCAACTTATATACTTTTTTTTTATCTTTCACTTTACTTTATAAGTTCATGTGCATGTCAGTACAATATCCTTTTAAATTCAATGAATTTTATTGTCCTTATCCATGAATGTTACTCTTCCAATTTTTAGAAAATAAGTCTAAACAGATACACATTTTAAAAATGGAAGTTAAGAACTCGTATTAACATGAATGTTATTAACTTAACAGTTCAAATAAATAGGGGAAACAAGTAACCCAACTGCATTGCGAACAGATCCATTAGCAATGACAAATGTCAACATGCACAGACGAAAAAACCCAACTACATTGCGAACAAATCCAGTAGCACAGACAAATGTCAACATGCACAGATGAAATCATGAAGAATCTGAAAAGATACAAAGAAAATAGACGTAATGAATTCCAAGGTGATTCGACCAGTTGAAAAGAAATACGAACTTGGGAAACATGAACCTCATCATTAATGAAAATAACATCACCATAAAAAAATTCTCAAAGATTCGCATTCAATTTTTGACAGGGGTCGCATTTAATGATCACCCCATCCCAATAAACCCGATGAGAAGATCTAAAAAGGCCTCGATAGAAACCCATTCCTAAGAATAAAAAACCAAAAGGACATTAAATACACCACCCCTCTAATAAACCGAACTGGAACGTAAAGATCGACATGAGAGAACAACAGCGAAACGTTCTCATTTAAAATTCAATTGACACGTCATTTCTAATAGGGAACGTTGGGGAACGTAACTAATCAATCACAACCTCAGAGGATCAAACATCCGAACAAACCAAACGTCCCTAGGCTCTAAAGGAAGCCAACTCCCAACTTATAAATAGGTCAAAACACATACAATAAAATAAAAAGCTTCAAAATTTCTCTTCAAGAATTCCCCAAACCCCCTCTCTTCAAAAATACCATGAACCGCAATCACATAAAGAATGGAATCCTCAAACTCCAGTCTCAACGACATAAAAAACTACGCCGCCTACAATTGATGGATGATGAAGAGAGAAAAGCAAAAACAAAGAGTTTTTAGAGCAGCAATGAGGGAAAAAGATGAAGAACTTCGTCGTAAAAAGGAGGCATGCCGACAACTGCAGCGTTTCTACCAACACATGTCAAACATATTTTGGTAACGAAGGACATACTGGAGAAGGCCATAGCTAGCGCCACCCACGTTTTTTACGAAAGGAGGACAATAGGTGACTTAATCGCCCTAGAAATCCAAGAGCTCAAACGATCTCCTCATCGCGCAGAGAATCTCTTGGGTGATCTCTAAAATCGAGTCTTTGAGATGAAAGCAAAGATAGATCACTTGATTAACATCCTGAAACCCTCGGAAGACGAGGATGACGAAGAGGATGAGGACGACGGAGATGATGAAGATGACGAGGATAATAGGGGCAATGGTGGCAATGAGAACAATCAAGATCGTCCCATGATGTGAGTGATCGGCCCGTCCATTGGGGGAATGCTGAACCATTGAGAGCTCTCTCTTCTATTTGGGGAAAAAGTCAAGATGATAAACTCCTCTCTCTTTTTCTTTTCTTTGTTCTTTTTTGTTTTTCTTTGGTTTAGAATACTCGATGTAATGCTCAATAAAACAGTAAATAGATACATTTTCTGGGGTGAAACAACTCTATATCATAAGGAACAAACCATTTCAATTAAAAGGAAGTTAAACCTAGTTCGAACTGGGCGCAATTAACCCTTATAAAATAAGGATGAAAGACCTAGCTCGGACTAAGCAAAATCTTCGAAGGAAAACTTAACCCTAATAAAATAAGAAACAAAGACCTAGCTTAGGAAAAATCTTCGAAGGAAAGCTTAACCCTTATAAAATAAGAATAAAAGACCTAGCTCGAATTAGGCAAAATCTTCGAAGGAAAACTTAATTCTTATAAAATAAGGATGAAAGACCTAGCTCGGACTGAGTAAAATCTTCGAAGGAAAACTTAACCCTTTTAAAATAAGGAAGAAAGACCTAGCTCGGACTGGGCAAAATCTTCGAAGGAAAACTTAACCCTTATAAAATAAGGAATAAAGACCTAGCTCGAACTTGGCACAATCTTCGCAGGAAAATTTAGCCCTTATAAAATAAGAAAGAAGACCTAGCTCAGACTAGGAAAAATCTTTGAAGGAAAATTTAACCATTATAAAAAAATGAATAAAAACCTAGCTCGGACTAGGTAAAATCTTCAAAGAAAATTTTAACCCTTATAAGTAAGGAAGAAAGATCGAGTTCGAACTAGACGCAACCAACCCTTACAAAAAATAAAGAAGAAAAGAAGCCAAATTCCGACTAAAACAGAATTTTATGAATTATAGTACTCAGGCAAACATCATCATTCAAAAACAACATACATCTGCAATTAAAGTATTGTTGTCAACGCTGCTCTTGCAAACACAATTCATAAAGTGACTGAAAATGTAAGTATTTCAATGTGATAAAAGATTATTAAAAAAGTCAATCGGAAGAGCCCGACGCCGAACCTAGAGGAGATCGACAACGTCCTCGGCCTTCTTAGTCGAGTCTGAGGTCCCCCCACATCGCCATCTTCCGCATATAGAGAGCCATCGATAGTTTCTTTGTTCTCGACAATCTGATCTTCCTCGTCAAGGAGCAAACAAAGATACTAGAACTCCACTGTAGTGTTCTCCTTCCTAACATGATTGAATCAAGATCTTTCCTCCTCGGTCAAGTTCAACTTTAATTCATCACGGCTCACCCTCACCGCATAAACTTCAGTACACTCTGCCGCTTGAGTAAGCTTGCCATTAACATGAGTAAGAGATTTCTGGTAAAATTTCAGCTCAGCGTGAATCCCTACATTTGACTCCTCCCTTTGAGCCGCTTCAGCTTTCAGCTTCTTCAATTCGACTCCAAACTTCTCAACTTTGTCCTTTACGGTCTTCAATTTCTTGGTTACCTCCACATTAGCAGCTTCCGTGATGGTTAGCTTATCATATGAAGCAAAGAACAAATTCTTAGCCGCCTCGCCATCGTGCAGGGCCAACCTCAGCAAGTGGACCAACTGAGCTTGCGCCTGAAAAGCCTGAAACATACGTTGAAAGAAATCAGCTAGCGAATGATCGACTCAAAAATAAATCTAAATAAGAGACATTACCACTATGGTCCATGTATCTAAATGGTCCATCAACTCTTTTGGATGAGGCAGACTAAATACAGTGGGAGGGACAAAGATACAAAATCTAGCTCAAATCTTACAGAAGCCAAATAAGATTGCATGAAATTGTCACCAAAAGCGCTCCCAGAACACTGAGAATGAGGTAACACTTGATCCACCTTCATTAGCTTCATTCACTACAATAAAATGTAGTATTCTTGACCCTAGATATTTATATATTCTTGACCCTTTAAATAAAAATAGTCAAGAAAATAGGAATTTACGTTAAAAGAGTCAAGAAAAAATTGGAGAGTTATGAGCGTTAGTTTTTTTTTAACGTCATGTTTTCTTGACTCTTTTAAAGAGTCAAAATAATTGTAATTAGAAACATTAATAATCGACACTTTTTAAGAGTCAAATATTAAAATATTTATTTTAAGCATAATTTTTATTTTTTTTATTATAGTGTTTTTAACCATTTGAAAAGGTCAAAATAAATGTATTTGAAATCTAAATAGATGACACGTTTGAATAGTCAAGGATAATATATTAAAAAAATAAAAATAAAAATCCCATATCTGTGCATGAGTACGAAAAATTTTCGTATACCCGCGATTTTTTTTTCATCCATTTCGTTTTCCCCTCATTCGAAAAATCCTCTCAAGCCTTCGTACGAATAACTTCTCAGAAAAAAAAACCCTAAATTCTGATTCTTCTCATTCATAGTTTACGTTTCGCTTTCATCAATTTCATTTTCCTTTCATCGCTTTCATTTTACTCTCATTCTAATTTCTTTTAGATTTTTCCTGTCATACGGAAAAACTCCTCCAAGGCGATTGAGACTTGCGATTTGCGATTCGGAGAACAATCAACAACCATCAGGCTTCGTCATCTCTGTTTAAATTTAGCCTCTCCTTGCCAAATCGATTAATTTCCAATTGATTCGAAACGCCGCTCGTCATTTGTGTTTTTCAGTCCAAGCAATTTCAGTCACAGAGGATTTCAGTTCAAGCAATTTCTCTTTCATTCTATTCCTCTCCACCGCTCGTCAATAAACCAAAAGGTATCTTTCTTTCTTTTCATTTTTTTTTTGAATTTAGGTTGTAGATTAGATTCTATTTTTAATGCTTTTTGTGTATTTGGAATACTCAATTATTGAGTTATATTGTGAGATTTACTGTCGATTATGTTTTGATAACTTTCAATTGGTGATTATGTATGTTGTGATTTTATATAAATTATTGTTTTTATAAGAAACAAAAACTCATGATATATTTACGTGATCAAACCCCCCTTAATAATTTTTTACCTACAGCACCTCCAGACAATACACCACCATTCTCTCTCAGCTATTTCTCCTCCACCATTTTTATCTAATACCATTTTATTTAGGTTAGTTCCTAGTCATTTTTTGTGTTGATTGTTATTATCATTTAATTATTTCCAGCCATGTTCTTCTTTTTAATCATCTTAGTTTTTCTTAAAATATTGAGCCTTTAAAAAATTAAACGAGATATTTGTTCAGCTTTAAGTTATATTAGAAATTTTTCATCTAAATAAATTATAATTAATATTTAATATTAGGTGTCAAAATCTAACCAATCAAAAATTGTTAAAATAATATTTATATATAATAACTTGTGTCCTTCCCATTTTGCTAAATTAAAGAAGGTAGGAATCTAAAAATTAGAGATTCGCAATGTAGTTCTTGAAAATATCACTAAGATGACATTTGTGTTGATTTTAGAAAGAGGAAATACATGTTAAAATAAAGTTAATTACACATTTATTGATTATTAAAGTCAATCATGATCCCTGATTGATTATCTAAAGTACTTAATAATGATAGGATTTAGCTAACATTCTGGTCGTAGCTTGATTTCTGTGTTTTGTACGAGACCTTGATATGATATTCTCTTCCTTTTATAAAAATTAAATAGTTCATATGCATGACTTTTTAGCTAAGTTAATGCGTGATTGAGAAAAATTCATTGAATGCGATCTTATATTTATCTCCAACATAATATCATGCATCTGGTTATAAATAGAGGAATAAAAATATAGTAGTATTGAAATAATCTCTAGATCTTTTGATTATCGATTTCGTATCAGCATATCAGATGCTACTTAAGATGTTATAAAATGTGGCTTTCACACTCATCCAGAGTAATAAATGGTTAAGAATAATTTAGCAGTAAAGCCTTAGTTAATCTGTTAGAAGAAAAGATGAGATGATTAAAAAGAAGAACATGACTGGAAATAATTAAATGATTGTAGCAATCAACACAAAAATGGCCCGATTAATTGTCCTTCAGTTCCTAGGAAACCTAGACCTTTAGTATTTAGCAGGCCTCAAGTTAAATCCCTTGAATTCTCTTCCCAGTGACAGGGCATTTCGGACCACTAGCCATTTTCTTGGTGGTTTGGTAAACAAGCTTTCCCCCAAGGGTTTTGACCACCCGATGCTGGTTGGATTTGGTGGCGTAAATTGTGTCGTTTAGGATAAGTGAGATGCACATAATCCATCAAAGACATCTCAAAAAAACATTATGGAGGAATGTTGAGGTAAATATATGTACATATTACCCCATATTTTCATCTCTCATTCTCTCTTTCTTTCTTTCTTTTTTAGTTGCCCCAATTCTTGATTTTGTCCTTCTCTGGTTCTAAGATTCTGAAACTTGTTTAATGGATTTTTTTTATACAAAGAATGGTTGTTTTCATTCTTTGAGTAGGGCTTGTTGGTGTAATTTAGAACAAATGGGCTTCATCTTTTTGTGGAATTTATAATTATGCAATGACAGCTTTGACAACACGAATTTATAATTTTCTTTCATGATTTTAGTTTCCTATCTACATTTTCTCTTGATTTAGAGGAATTTTCATTAGTTTCATTAAATGTCACTTTGTTTATTAGATGTCCTATGCATCAAGAAAACAAGAAAAATACATTATGCAAATATTCCAGCTATGGATATGGTTTCAACGACCTTCACAGTTCACATTACACTAATTCTCATTAATTCAAATAATCATTTTCAACTAGGTGAGAGACCATAAACAATTTTTGGCAGTGGTTTTCCACTTATATGTTGGGTATTTCAACTAGGTGATATTTTTCACTTCCACATAAAACTTCACTTATTGTAGAAATTTCAGGCTATAGTTCTGAAGAATTACAGTCAAATGCATTCTTCCTATCAATAAACTGAGGAGGTGTGGGTATATCATGAATAGCTTGGTGATTACTCTTTAACACTACATTCTCAAACAAGCAACCTCTTTCAAACCGTCCATCTTCTTTTAAAGAATTTTCTACACTCCCCGCTTCATGTGATGTGCCATCAACAACTTATGATTCTACCTCACTGATTCTATCTCGCAGTGATCTCTCCGAAAAGTCTTAACTTTAGAAATGGTCTCATTTCCTGATTCTACCTCACTGATTCCAACATTCACACTCAACTCTAGAAGAAGACCCCGCCTTGGTATCTAGTTTTTTGTTACAAGTCCTTTCTCCATCTTCTAAGCTACTATCAACATGAAAACCATTCAATCTAAATCCATGGAGAGAAGTAATTATAAGAAGTTGTAAGTTAAAATCAATATCATACTTGTGCTTAATCAAAACATAATTCCTATACAATAATAAACTGTTATGTGCATGATGAATGGCCTCTGCTAGTTGAAATAGAAGCATCTTACTCTTATCTGTTCATCTAAATTTCATGATATTGTATGCTATATAGTAATAAATTTTTTATGCTGGCTTCACCAACCTTATATGAATAGTAAATGAATTTTTGATGTTGTGTCTTGCGTATGGTTTTACATCTAATTTTTTGTTTACTCTATAATCATTAATTTTAATTGTCTTCTTTTTAATATAGTGTCCACTTCAAGACGAAAATGTCAAGTTTGGATATTAAGTCATGAGATACATGCGATGTAAACATCAACCAACTCTACTTTGATTTCAAAGGTGGTGGGTAATTTTATTATTATTCGTCTTCACTTTTAAAAGTATAAAATTATACTAAGTAATTTTATTATACTTTGTAGATCGACACAAACGTTGGATACTCACAAAAAGAAATTCATGAAGTGCGGGTAGAGGGGGCTAAATTTTTGGCTCAACTTATATAAAAGTTACATCTCTTATTGATTGTTTTTGTTGATTAAATTTATAATAGAAATTACATCTCTTATTGACATTAAGACATGATTTATTATTTTTTATGGGCAAAAGTTTTATTATGTTACTTGATTTTAGAAACGTAAACTACGACATCGATTTTTGTTGGTATAACTTTTACTTATAGGTTATGTTATAGCTTTTTATGGTTTCAATCAATGAAATTTGAATGTTTTGGTTGGATGAATGAAAATTTCTAATCATATATTATAATGAACAGGTTGCTAGCTTCGAATATCGCATTTTTTTAAAGAAAACAAATATATTGTTTGACTCTTAATTCAGGTCGACCCATGCTCTTACATTGTATCAAATTATGCCAATTCATGACAATTAAAATAGGGTCAAGATATGATCATTATACTTGAACCTTAAAAAGGGTCAAAAATCATAAAACTTGACTATTTTACCAAGTCAAGTGAAAGCGTTATTCTTGACTCTCAAACTGTTCTTGTCGTTCGCTTATTTGACACTTGAAAAAGGGTCAAGTATGAGATTCTTGACCCTTTTTAATGGTCAAGTATCAACTATTTTGTTGTAGTGATTTTGGGTCAAGGATAATTAGTGAAGGGAGGAAAGCCTTTGTGTAAAGAGGGATCCTGTGAAGGACCTTGCGGAGAAGCGGTAGGATGAGGAGTGCCAGAACCAAAAGAAGGTAACGACTCAAACAACACGAATCCTGGGCTCTTCACCTTGCAAGTTCTTTCTTCTCCCTAATAAGGGGCTACGTTTCATCGACCGCAACCCTCTTCTAAATTCGTGACGAAGATTGAAAATCAAGTTACTTGCTAACATTCAAGGAGAAACCTGACAGCTACGAAGTCTTAAACATACCTGGTCGGGGAAAATTCAATTTCAAGCTTCCTTGTCTTTTTCTAACTATAAAACCATGACGATTCAGAAGGATGTCAAAACCATTGTAATAAGAGAAAGAAATCCACAAACATTTTATTTCAAGAAACAGAACAGAGCGGAACGGAACGGAATCCAAGGCCAGTCAAAATAAGCTCTTCTTCACAAACGAAAGCTTCCCTGATGAATTGTCTAATTCTTTCCAACTCCTCGCAATATTCTATGATCGAAGCTATGATATCAGATTTGTTTAAAGTCCAAACTATAAAGGAAAAGAAGAAGAATAAGAAGAACCATTTAAGATAGACAAAAATAAGGTGGAACACATGTTAGGAATGTGTCCTAGAACTTGTAATTATTTAATAAAGATAATTTATTTCGAATAAATTAAATAAATAAATAGTTGTGCGTTATATTATCTAGATTGATTCAATTGACGATATTAGGAATATATAGAAATATATTAATATCAAACATTCAAATAGTAAAACCCTAAGTTACTCTTATGAAATTACGACTTAGTATGTGAGTCATACGAGAGGATTAAAGTTAGGATAAGTAACTTAAAAGTGTCTACAGTAAATGGATAACGTTCAGGAACCTTATCCTGATAACATTGTTGATAGCTTCACATTTTATTTATAAACAAATGATCTAATCCTGATCATTCATGTGGGTGACATAAAATGGAAGTATGATATGCAATGTTGATTTGTATAAGACAGGACCACGATGTTTTATCAAATTTCTTATTAATACCGTTTACGAGAAATGATTGAACATTAAACTAAGTTTATCAACCGTGATAGATCTCAATCTTGAGTGAAATGTGGACTCCTATTTGTGGAGTTATGTTCTTCGATTCACATGGTTGAGAGCGATCTGTAAGAACACTCAATACACTCCTGTTTTGGGAACATGACTAGATAAGTAGCTGGGAACACATCTTCACGAGATGGAATTCATAACTTTCCTATAAACTAATGATAAACATTTTAGGAACTTTAGGAAACTCCATTGATGTATTGATTCGATACATGAACAAGTGACGTCACGACTTCTATTGATCACATAAGTATATTATCTTTAATTCGATTAAAGATAATGTTCATTGGAGAATCAGCGGGAACACAAGGATAAAGCAGTAATTACAGTGACCAAACGGTAAATTTAATCCGCCTGTAATTATGAGGGTTCCACGTGAAGGATATATCACATATATAAATAAAGATAAAATAAATGGACATAACTCATCTATAGTAAGAAGAGTTCAGCTATGAATCTATAGTGCAATTATTCATAGGTAGATAATAAGTAATTAACTCATTATGAGTTAATCACTTAACTAACTAATTATTAAGCCCGTGATCTATAGGTCCATTGGGTCCTTATGCTAACCTAAATATCGTAGTCGCGAAATCAATTAGAAGAAGTGAAAATTTTAAGTAAAGTGAATTACTTAAATAGGCAATATTAATTGTTTAAAGGGTAAAATACCATTTTGGTCCCTGAACTTTCACTTCAGTTTCGTTTTCGTCCCTGAACTTTCAAAAATGACCGATTTCGTCCCTGAAATTTCCAAATCGTTTCGTTTTCGTCCTTCCGTCCATTTTTCCGTCTGGTCATTAACGGAGGCTGACGTGGCATGCTGACGTGGCTTTTTTTAACAATATTTTAATATATTTTTTATTTTATTATAATTTTAAATGGTTATGTGTCAATCTCTCCTCTCTTCCTTTTCTCTCTCCTCCATGGTCATCCTCCCTCTCTCCTCCTCATTTATCTCTCTTCTTCTCCATCGTCTTCTTCTCCATCTTCTTCAAACTCTTTCATCAAAGACAAAAGCATTTAAAACCATCATCCCCCCCTCTCTTCTTCATCATCGTCTTCTTCTCCATCGTCTTCTTCTCCAACGTTTAGAAGCAAAGACGAAAGCAGGGGCATCCATTATCGTTTTGGCCTTCGAGTTCTCCATAGACGAACCAAGAGGTTGTTGGACCAAACTACCTTCATGGGTAGCTCTAAAACCATCATGCGAACCATCCTGAACAGACGAAACACGCTGAGAAGCAACAGAATCGAAAACGCCATTGATGCCTCCATGAATAACCTTCGAAGGAGATAAAATGGTAACTTGCGAACCAGGGGGTTTTAGGCCACGAGGCCTTAATGAAAGAGGCTCAAAACCATTAGACAAAGAGGATAGAACATGTTGTTGCAACCTATACTCAGACAAACGTGAATTACCCTAAAAAATCGCCATTGAAGCGTTAATCTCAGATCTACGAATCTGACCTGTTTCCACGTCACTTTCCCTTCGTTCCTCACCAGAAACCACGACTTGGCTGACTCTTCCATCATTAATGAACGAAATATTATGATATAAGTAATTTCTCGAGATTGAGATTGGACGCAATTTTGGTAGAATTGGGTTACTGTGGGTTCTTACCGTGATGGCTGAAGCAATTGTTTTAACCACCGGTAGTACCATTGACTTAACTTCTTTAAAACTACGTCGGTGTCTTAATGGGTAATTGTAATCGTTGCCTCCTGTTTTGCTCAAGAGGGGAAGAAGATGACCATGGAGGAGAGAGAAAGGGGGAGAGGAGAGATTGACACTTAGGCATTTAAAATTATAATAAAATAAAAAATATATTAAAATATTGTTAAAAAAAGCCACGTCAGCATGCCACGTCAGCCTCCGTTAATGACCAGACGGAAAAATGGACGGAAGGACGAAAACGAAACGATTTGGAAAGTTCAGGGATGAAATCGATCATTTTTGAAAGTTCAGGGACGAAAACGAAACTGAAGTGAAAGTTCAGGGACCAAAATGGTATTTTACCCTTGTTTAAATCTTGAGTATATTTAAGCAGAAATTAATATAAACATTATTAATTTCTTAAATAATGAGTTTATTTAAATAGGAAATTAATAATGAAATATTATTAATTGGACATTATTAATTATTTAAATATTGAGTTTATTTAAATGGTAATTAATAATTTGAAATTAATTGATAATTATTAGTTTTTTAAATAATTAATTTTATTTGAAAGAAAATTAATAATTAATTAATAATAAAATATTGTCAATTCAAATTGTTAATTAATTAAATAATGAGTTTATTTAATGAAATTATTAATTAATTAATTAATAATAAAATATTATCAATATTTATTAATTAATTAAAAAATGAGTTTATTTAATGGAAATTAATAAATTAAAGATTTATTATCAATTGTTTATATAATGAAAATTATTTAAATGGAAATTAATAATTTAATAATATTTAGTCAGAAGAAAATATTAATATTATTAATTATTTAAATAAAATATTTTATTTAAAAGGAAATTAATAAATTAATTAATTGAGTTGGACTTATTATTTAAGAGAGAGTTTCAAGCCCAATTAGATTAATGAACCCAATTGAAACTAGCCCAAAATAATTAATTAAATAAATTGTATTTATTAATTATTTATTATGGTATTTTCGGCTATATCATGTAATTTTAGAGAGATAATTTTTTGAATTATATCCTAAAATAATAACATAGATTTATTTACCCAAGATAAATCAAATAAAAGAAAAGAAAATATCCTCTTATTTATGTATGGTAATTTCGAAATTACCAAAATAATTGAAAGAGAATATATTTTTTCTTTTTGCATTTATCTACATAGAATATCTTAAAGAGATTATATTTTCCATTAGCCTATAAATAGGAGGCTTGGGTCATTCATAAATCATACAATACAATTCAATTCCTAAAAAATTGAAATTTCCTCTTCCTCTACTCTCTTGCCTTTGCCCATTTTTTGCCATAAAATTGGAAAGAAAAAATATTTTTCTTCTTCCTAAGTTCTTCAAAAGTTTGATCCCACTATCAGGTGTTGTTTGATCAATCGGGATATAGTGTAGAAGATCTGGTATTGCTGAGGATTGATGTTGCAAAGAAACCTCCAACCAATTCTTCATTTATTACTCAATGTAAGAAAAACGGTGTTGATTTTTGAAATTTAAAGCATGAATCTACATGTTCTTCATGTTCTTATCACAAATTGTATGATATTAATAGATCTTTAATTAGTTTACTAAATGATATTCCGTTTGATCTACTTCAACACGATCGTTCTCATCCGACTCTTTCCAAACCAAAGGGATGTGAATCTCATCGAAATTCAGCTTTTCCCTTATAAATAACCATATGTTCTTCCACCTCTTATCCCTAAAAGGAAGACCAATAACGATCTTCCTCCCAATAGAACCATGAAAATGAAATCGAGAAGTATTTTACTAATTCGATTTGGAAGACTAGAAGTACGAAAGCATCCTTAAGGTTAAATTCATATTCATCCTAGTAGGGACGGCCATGAGGGTAACCAAACCCCTCCAAGTGTTCGGTATAACCTGGCCGAGAGCAACCTCCAAATCCCTTAGAACTGAGGCCATCCTCGTCCTAATGGGAAACCTCACTCCATAGTTAAAGAAGGTTTCATAAAAAGATGTCCAACCATCTCCAATGTTGTGGTGAGTCTGTTCCCCAGGATTTTGAATCCTCATCTCCACATCCGGAGGGTTGCGATATGATAAGCGATGAAAGTCCAAATAAGATTGTCTTAACACAGACGCCTTTAGGAAAGGATGATCAACCATTGTTGATTTACCAGATGAAGTCGCCGTAACATCATCCGGATTGCCAGGAGAATCGCCTATCCTTGCCTTATCACTAAGAGTTTCCTCATAATCACCGGATTCTCCGGACCCGTTCACAGAAGACGAACGACTATGGTGAGGACTGGTCCAATTCTCCTCTAATGATTCAGGAATAGGAACCATCAAATCATCTTCTTGCATTGTTTCAACAAGAAAAGAACATGTAGCAGCAGTTTCTGTATCAAAGTCATCAGCATTTGTAGCAATTCCGCTAGGGTAAATGTACCCCTAATACCATTTCGCTATTCTTCGACAAGTTTGAGAGAAGAAGGCTCCATGGAGAAACAAATTACTAGCTCTAGGACAACTACTCTAAAATCAGGAGAAATTTACCATGCATGCTATAAATTTAAAAGCAAGAACCAAACTAAGATGGAGAATGATTGGCGGAACTCCTCCTCGTCGAGAAAAACTCCTTGAATCTTCAAGTAGAATCGGAGAAATGAGAAACGTCGTGAATCCACCAAAAATAAATATCTCTACTTTCGGATGATGGGATTTGTAGTTGTATAAAGTAGGGTCGAATCCACAGGGATTGGTGAATTAAAATTGGGGGTTTTTGAGTTTGTTGAGAAATTGAGGAAAATGAATAAAATTTAAAGAAAATTCGATGAGGGGAAAGTTCCAACCAAAGATGTAATCATCGTTTAGTTCATGTTATTTGATCATCGATTATCTAATGAAATCCTAAATCACTCTCTAAATTGGTTATGATTATTAAGAACGTCTTATTAATCTATCCTTCCTTAATTTGTCGGTAATTAAGATACAATCATTAATTACTTCTCTAATCAAATACAACACTAGAGTACGACAACTGGATTTAATCAATTGGCAACAATAAGATAAGAAGGACTACCAATTCTAGCTAATAAATGTGAAAGTTCGATTTATTTAAACTAGATCATATATTTTCATAGCATGGGATGAAAAGATTTATTAATCAATCATGCTTATTGTCACTAAAATTAAGGTGCATAAACAATTACGGATTTAAAAACCTAATTGAAAATATATTAAATTAAAGAATGATCAAAGGATTCTATTTCAACAATTAATCAACAAGATAATGAATGAAGCATAGATAAAAGAAAATAGAGAAAGAGTAGAAAGAAAGATGAAGATCAAATCTCACAAATAAAATGAATTAAACTTTGATTAACCTTGGTTGGAAAGAGGAGTTTAGCTAGACAAAAAAGTCATAGCTACAGAGGAAAAACCTTAGAAAAATGGCCTAGAACTATCAGAAAAAGAACTTCTTAAAAAACTAGAGTTTCAGTCATTTAAATAAAGAAAATATCCAAAAATATCGGGTTAGCACTACGACACAAAAATTTGGAAGTCGCAGCGCCAAGCAAAATAACAAAAAAAAAATTCACGATTTATGTGCTACGACGACAAAAATATGTGGTTTGGCGCTGAGCTCTCTGGAATTTTGGCTTGGATCCAGACTTTTCATTGTGGACGCGGCCACTAAAAGTTGTTGTCATGGTACTGAAGTGTCAAGAAAGCTCTAAAATGCTAATTTAAGCCATTTTTTTCATCTACACCTCTGCAACCTAGCACATAAACACAAATCAAAGATAATCAGTTATTTTTAGGCTATTTAATCATCAAAGTATGAACAAAAATCTAAAGTTTATGTGCTAAAATAGCAACTTATCAAATCCCCCACACTTAATCTATGCTTATCCACAAGAATAGAACATAGCAACTTGATAAAATTCAATTTCCCACCAATCCTTCAACTTTTACACTCATTCATCAATAACCAAAATTATTAAGCTTTAGAGAATTAAATTGAAGCACAAACAAAAGACAAGCAATCGTAGCATAAATTCACATTAAGCATGCACAAGAGTAGTTATTCTAATGATCTTTTTAAAATCAAAGTGCAACAAGATTTGATACCTCACTTGGATTCACTCAAAGTTCTTAAGGGTGCATTCATGAAGCTCTCAAGTCAAAACATAGAAGATCTTACCATAGGCTCGCTAAATTATCACATCAAGGCCACCAATACATGAATTGAATGCTAGAATTTAAGGGTCTTTGGGTGGTAATGGGGCTTTGGTAAGGGTGGATGGAAGGAAAATTTGAGC
The DNA here is from genome assembly GCA_028015215.1 of Gynostemma pentaphyllum. NCBI lineage: Eukaryota > Viridiplantae > Streptophyta > Magnoliopsida > Cucurbitales > Cucurbitaceae > Gynostemma > Gynostemma pentaphyllum. Next base: position 15,371,376 of record CM051350.1, on the reverse strand, counting down.
TAAAATATATTTGAAGAATTAGAAGAACTTTATTCACAAAGTTCAAATAACATCCTACCAAAAAATGATCACACATTTGCACTACCATTTTCTTCTTTTCAAAACCCCCATTTTTGTTCACAACTCCTTTATTTCCTTTCAACTTATTTCAAACTTCTCATCAAAAAAATTTTTTTTTTTTGGAAGAACTTTTTCGCAACAACTTTAGTTGCTTTTCTATTTTTATCCATTTTTTTCAATGATGAGACAAATAAGAAAGAAGGAGAATAAGAAAAGACCTATTTGCATCAAATCCAAAAACACATCTTAATAAAAAGATATCAAAATAAACTACTCAAGACATGCAACAAGAATGTATCTACTCATGCTAATCCTATTTTGCCTCAAATTAATTCAACAAAACGAAACAATTCTAATCATCCATGAATAAAATACTAAAAGCATCAAGATTAAGAAAAAAGTTGAATTTTATTCCAACATTTCTTCCCCCACACTTAGCGCATACATTATCCTCAATTAAAAAATAACAAAAATAAAAGAAGAGAAAGAAACTGCCATGAAAGAGCAATCCTTAATAGTTGGATTGTTATGTGCTCGGAAGTGTGAGATTTTGACAAATAAAAAATATCGCCCTTCAGCGTGTATAGAACTTATTAGATCCTATTTATTTTTAAAGATGAAAAAAATCAAATCAAACTAAAAAAAAAAAAAGAAAGCAAAAAGCAAAAAGCGAAAAAAAAAAACATAAAAAATTGGGTTGCCTCCCAAAAAACGTCTTTCTTTCACGTCTTTGGCTAGACCCAGTTGCTTCTTCATCAATGCACATCCCAAATCGACTTGACAAAATTTCTTGTCATTTTTTCGTATCCTTTCTAAAGGATCAGCATTGTATGTCATAGCAAAACAAGAAGATTTGTCATTAGAATTTTTCATGAAATCATCGAAATTAAATTTGAAAAATTCACCATCAAAATCCATTAAATAAATGTCATCATTTTCATTTTCTTTTTCATTTTGAAAATATTTGATAAATTGAGAAGCAAGAGGAGTAATTTAGGTTACCGCCTTTAACAGTTCATTTTCAACCACATCAGGATGCTCTATTGAAGTTTGAGAGACAACTTTTTTTTCAACCTATTTTAGAATCACACATGGTCAGTCTCATTTGAATTCAGTTCATTTTCTTCTGTTAAAGTAATTGCACTAACGATTTGTATTGGGTTAGTCATACCTTGAGATTGCAATCCACTTATAGAATATTCCATATTAGTCGTTTGTTTTGTAAAATTTTAGATACTAGTTATTCGATCATGTTGCATTTGTAATGTATTAGAAGCAATAGAATTGAAAATTTCTTCTAAAGATGACAAACCTGGCTCGACCAGAGTGGATTGTTGAGGTGGGTTGAGATGTTGTGGTTGAAATTGTTCGTAATAAGGCATATCCATAATTGTAGCTTGAATGACCTCTCCATCCAGAATCGTAAGAATTTGAGTATGGATCGTAATGTAATTTTTGTCGGCCTTGAAATTCTCTAACTAAATTGATATACTTATAAGGATTGTCTTGAAGTGTACAATACATGTCGGTTGCATGGTAAGGTGCAATGTACGATCCATATGAATCCACATGTTGTACATTTCTTGGAATCAATTGTTGAGTAAAAAAATCAAATAAAATAGCTCATAAGAAGTTAAGTCAGCTTTGACCATGGAATTAAAAAACACTAAACTATAAAAAAAAAAATTAAAATAAATAAATAAATGCAAAAAAAAATAATAATAATAATAATTTACACCAATCCCTGACAACGGCGCCAAAATTTGATTGGGGGTCGAATCCACCAAAAGTAAATATCTCTACTTCCGGATGATGGGATTTGTAGTTGATGAAAGTAGGGTCGAATCCACAGGGATTGGTGAATTAAACTTGGGGGTTTTTGAGTTTGTTGAGAAATTGAGGAAAATGAATAAAATTTAAAGAAAATTTGATGAGGGGAAAGTTCCAACCAAATGTGTAATCATCGTTCAATTCATGTTATTTGATCATCGGTTATCTAATGAAAAGCTGAGGATACTTTGCTCGCATATCATCCTCACGCTCCCACGTAGCTTCTTCAGACACTTGGTTCTTCCAAAGGACCTTCACCAAGCGAATCGTTTTGTTTCTCAACACCTTTTGCTCGAATGCTAAAATCTCAACTGGTGTCTCCTCATAAGACATACTAGCATCCAAAACTATCGGCTCGTGATCAATCACATGAGAAGGATCGCCATGTACTTCGAAGCATCGATACATGGAATACATTATGAACTAGATAAAGAAGGTGGTAAAGCCAATCTGTAAGCCAACGCTCCTACTCGCTCAAGTACCTCAAAAGGGCCAATGAACCTGGGACTCAGCTTACCCTTCTTCCCGAATCTCATAACACCTTTCATAGGTGCTACCTTCAAAAATACGTGATCCCCCACTGAAAACTCAAGTGGACTACGTCGTCTATCTGCATAACTCTTCTGTCGACTCTGGGCAATCCTCATCCTCTCCCTAATCAAGTCAATCGACTGACCAGTCAACTGTAACAACTCAGGCCCCAAAAGCCTTCTCTCCCCAACCTCATCCCAGTGAGCTGGAGATCGACACTTTCTACCATAAAGTGCCTCAAATGGTGCCATCTCAATAGTAGCCTGATAGTCATTATTATAAGCAAACTCTACCAAGTACAACCGAGAATCCCAACTACCTCCAAAATCAAGAACACAAGCCCTCAACATATCCTCCAGAATCTGGTTAACTCTCTCGGTCGACCATCCGTCTGGGGGGTGAAAAGTCATGCTAAAATCCAAGCCTGTACCCATAGCCGAATGCAAACTCTGCCAAAACTTGAGACAAAACGAGTGTCCCGATCCGATACTATCCTCACAGGCACACCATGTAATCTAACAATCTCCCGTAAATACAAGCGTGCCCATGTCTCCACCTGGGTAGGTAATCCTCCCAGGTATAAAGTGCGCGGTCTTCGTCAAACGGTCTACAATCACCCAAATGGTATCATAACCCTTGGGCGTCCTCGGCAAACCACCGATAAAGTCCATGGAAATCTCCTCCCATTTCCATTCGGCACACACCAGAGGGTTAAGTAAACCCGATGGACTCTTCCTCAAAGCTTTGACTTGCTGACAAATCAAACATCTACTAACAAAGTCCGCTATCTCAAACTTCATCCCAGGCCACCAATAATGCTCTCTCAGGTCCCTGTACATCTTCGTACTACCTGGATGTATAGAGAAGATAGAACTGTGAGCCTCCTCCAACAGTTCCCTTCTAAAAGTCGATCCTAAAGGCACACATAGCCTCTTACGATACATCAGAGCACTGTCTGTAGAGAAGGTAAAATGACTAGGAACATCTGACTCAGCCTCTCTAAAACCGGCCTGCAAATGAACCTCATCTCTCTGTGCATCAATCATCCTCTGCCTCAAAGTAGGCCCCACTGTCAAACTAGCCAGACTCACAGTGACCTCGGCAGTAAGCAATGCTATCTCAGCTCGTTCCATATCCCACCTCAATCTCAAAGGTAAAGCTGACAAAGCTGAAGAATGAGAAGACTTCCTACTGAGTGCGTCAGCCACTACATTGGCTCTCCCAGGATGATACGAATGTCACAGTCATAATCCTTAACAAGCTCTAACCATCTCCGTTGTCTCATATTCAATTCCTTCTGAGTGAAGAAATATTTGAGACTCTTATGGTCAGTAAATATCATAATCTTCTCACCGTACAAATAATGCCTCCATATCTTCAATGCATGAACAACGGCTGCCAACTCTAAATCATGAGTCGGATATTTCTTCTCATGCTCCTTCAACTTACGAGAAGCATAAGCTATAACTTTCCCGTGCTGCATCAACACACATCCCAAACCTCTGTGGGAAGCATCTGTATACACAGTCAGACCACCAGTCCTATCAGGCGACACTAGAACAGGTGCTGTCACAAGCCTCCTCTTGAGCTCCTCAAAGCTCCTCTCACAATCCTCAAACCATACAAAATCAACCCCCTTCCGGGTCAAACGTGTCAAAGCTGAAGCAATCTTGGAGAAATCTTGCACAAACCGTCTATAATAGCCTGCAAGTCCCAGAAAACTGCGAATATCAGCCACACTCGTCGGTCTAGGCCAGTTAGTAACTGCCTCAATCTTAGAGGGATCAACAGATACTCCTCTACTCGATACTACGTGGCCTAAAAATGCCACTTCCCTCAGCCAAAACTCACACTTGGAGAACTTGGCATACAATCTCTGATCTCGTAGTATCGTCAAAACCTCTCGAAGGTGTATAGCGTGCAACTCCTCCTGTCTTGGAATAAACCAAGATATCATCTATGAATACAATCACAAAAGAGTCAAGGAACCTCCCGAACACCGTGTGCATAAGGTCCATAAAAGGCTGCAGCGCGTTAGTCAAGCCAAAGGACATAACTACAAACTCATAATGTCCATAACGCGTCCTGAATGCAGTCTTGGGAATATCCTCATCCCGAATCCTCAACTGATGATAGCCAGATCTCAAATCTATCTTCGAAAAGATAGTGGCTCCCCTCAACTGATCAAACAAGTCATCTATCCTGGGCAAAGGATACTTGTTCTTCACCGTAACACGGTTCAACTCTCTGTAATCAATGCACAAACGCATAGAACCGTCTTTCTTCTTCACAAACAACACCGGGGCTCCCCACGGTGAAACACTTGGGCGTATAAACCCCAAGTCTAAAAGTCCTCAGAATCGGCTCTGGAGTTCTTTCAACTCACCTGGTGCCATACGATATGGTGCTTTGGACAATGGAGTCGTCCCCAGGAGCAACCTCAATCAAAAATCAAACTATCTCACCAGGTGGCAAACCGGGTAACTCATCAGGGAAAACATCAATGAAATCCCTCACTACAGCACTGAACTCAAACTAGCCTCTGGTATAGAAGTGTCAACCACACTAGCTATATAGCCCAAGGCTCCATCACTTAGAAGCATACTAGCTTCTAACATCGATATCAAAGTGGGTGCTAAGCTACTACTAGTCCCACAAAAACGCATACCCGGTCCCACATGGACTCATAAAATCAACCACTCTCTCTGTACAATCAATAGTGGCACGATTAGGCGATAGCCAATCCATACCCAAAATCACATCGAAATCAGACATAGGCATGATAATCAAAGTAGCATGCAAACAACAACCCATAAAACACAAATCATCTGTGCTAATCATGCTATCGGCAATAACAAACTTCCCACCTGGGTCGAAACACGCATCTCAAAACCTAACCTGGTGCAGACTCTAGCATAGTCGACTCAACAAAAGCAGAAGAAATAAAAGAGTGGCTAGCTCCGGAATCAAATAAAACAAAGGCCGAATGGCCCAAAATCACAAAGTACCAGTAACTACGATGCACTGCGGCCTCGGCCTCCTCTCTAGTAGCATAAACTCGGGCCTGATCTTGAGCGGTGGAGGAAATCTCGGTGGTGGTGGAGGTAAAATCGTGGCGGTGAACAACGGTGGAAGTCCAACTGCTGTGCTTGACCACCCCGACCTCTACCTCTAAACTGTCCTCTGCCCCGGTCCTGACCTCTGACTCGGTCATGACCTCTACCTCTAACTGGAGGAGCATACAAAGTAGGTGGTGCCTGATAAGGTCTCTGCTGAATACCCTGTCCCGGGTAACCATACTGCGATGGCTGAGCCTGATAAGCTCTACAGTATCTAGATACATGACCCTCCTGACCACAAGTATGACACCTCTGTGGTAGGGTACATCTCCCAGCGTGACGACTAAAACAGTTTTGGCAATCGCGAAGAGGTAGTCCCTGTACACTCGGCTGTCTAAACTGAAGTCCACCCCGAGCCTGCTGCTGCTGCTGTCTCTGCTGTGGTGGTGGTACTCGACCGGCAGGGTCATCCTCTACCTTCCTCTTATGAGAGGAAGTCTCTCCGGTAGCAGCTAGTTTACCCTTCCTTTCTTCAGATGCCAAATCTAAAGAAAGGGCAAACTCTAAAGCCTCCTCGTAGGTAGTCGGACGCAGGGTGCATAAAAGACCCCTAATCTCGGCTCTCAGCCCTACTAAAATCTCCTCATCTTTCTCTCAGGATCAGCAACCTGTCCAGGAGCAAATCTAGACAGTCGGTCAAACTCTCGCTCATACTCGGTCACAGAGCTATCACCCTGTTTCAGGGTCAGAAATTCCACCTCCAATCTATCTCTCAAATCAGCAGAATAGTATTTGTCATAAAATTTCTCACGAAATACCTTCCAAGTAACCTCCATAGTCAAAGAAAGTGTCTATGTAGGCCTCTCCACCAATATAGAGCATCATCTACCAAAGAATACGTACCACAGTGGACCTTCAGATGGTCCGGGCACCTGATAAACTCGAAAGCTCTCTCAACTCTATCAATCCGAGCTCGGCAAGAAAAGATGGGTCCAAAGACCTACCATTAAACTCACCAGGTGCATGTCTACTATACTCTCTCAAAAACCTAGCGGCCTCGGTAGATCCAACCGATCAACCGCCACATCACTGGTCTAGGTGGTGGTACAACAGGCAATCCTGGTCTACCAGGCATCTCGCAATAATCCCGGATAATCCTCCTCGAAATATAAACTCCTCGCCCCGAACAGGTGGCGGTACAACAGGAATCACCGGCGGAGGTACTATAGGAATCACAGGTGGAGGTGGTGGTGGAGGTGTAGGGCTCCGAGCTCGCCTCTACGTCTACCTCTCACTCCCGGCTCGTCTAGCCCCCCTTCTAGGAGGCATACTTGAAATAAAGTCAATAAAACAAGATAAGTCACTTGTAAAAGAGGATTCACCACTCTTTTACCAAATCGAAATGAAATGCGAGTTTAAAGATAAGGTCTAGGAATACCTGGTGCTGCGATCTCGGATGATGACTTTCGAGAATGGACTTAAAACAAAACATGAAATACAAACATGCATCGCATGTAGTCTCAGAACCCGTCGGCTCGATACCAACCGTGACGACCCGTCACTTTTAAATAATTTAAATTCGGAGAAAACAGTGGAAGTCTTTTAATTTACGAAAAATTGGCGTGGTTTTGTTTGAAAATTGGCATGCCTTGAAAACCTGTTTTACATCCTAATTTTCAAATCTAACAAAATCTCATGGACTTTAAGTCCAAATCGGGAGTTCAAATATATAATATCATAAAACATCAACATTAGGCTCTTAGGAGCCAAATACAAAATACAATTCCTTAAAATTCATCAAAATAAGACATAAACTTTACAATCCATTAGTCCATCTCGAGGTCGGCATCCCTCGATCACGCGGAGACCACCTCCTCTTCCTCGACCTCTAGCCAAGGCATTACCTGAAATTGGTTGTAATATCATGAGCTAACAAACTAAGCCCAGTGAGAATAATAAGCATAAAAAGTAAAGATAGACCTCAAACTCGCATTTCGATTTGTGTCCACTTAACTGACACAATACACTCCTAAAGTTATCCAAACTCTAGGTAATTCTATTCCATTTTCTCCAAAATATGCCATTACTACACTTGTAGTCAAATCTCATACATTAACTTGATATGACATAAAGTAATAAAAGTAAAGACTTTGCATAAAATATAACATCTCAAATCTTTATATCATCAATCATATGCAATTTAGGGCTCGCATATACCCTTATGCATGAATGAAGTAATGTGTCAATCCCATAGGATACCATTCACTTCCTTTTCATCAAGAGTGATGAGCAGATCCCGTAGGGTCCCATCCGTCTCTTTTCATATAGAGTGATGAGCAGATCCCTTAGGGTCCCATCCGTCTCTTTTCATATAGAGTGATGAGCAGATCCCGTAGGGTCCCATCCGTCTCTTTTCATATAGAGTGATGAGCAGATCCCTTAGGGTCCCATCCGTCTCTTTTCATATTCTTTTCTTTTTCTCTTTCTCTTTCACTTTCTTTTCTTTTTCTCTTTCTTTTCTCTTTCACTTTCTTTTCTCTTTTTCGTTTCTTTTTCAAGAATGATGCGATAATGGTATGGTACAAATGATATGCGTATGCCTGCATATCTTGTGAAAGTAAATAAATAGAATGCGGAATTAAAGTAATCGAATACAAGCATAAAGTAAAGGTGTAAAGTAAAAGACAAAGTAAATGACATAAGATAAAAGTAGATAAGCATCTCGGATGAACGATATATCGATCGAACTCCGGTATCAATAAGAGTAGAATTATAAAATAAACGATTAACCTAAACCTTCAAGGATTCTAAACTTCCAATGATCCAATCTAAGCTTGAATCGAATCTAACTTAGAATCTTCTAAGATTCAAGTCTTTCTCGAGAACTCTTAAGTTCTCACTTAAAGGATTAACTCTTAATCCTAAGGGCACTAACTCACAACCCTCTAATCTTAGATTCGGATTCTAATCTTAGTTTCAAACTCTTCAAACCAAAACACTCATTTGCTTTCTATAGTTACTTTACATACTAATCATTCTCACCTTAATAAAAGTGAAGACTTTGCTCCTAAACACCGAAAGAGCAATCAACCACGCGGTTCGAAAACACCTACAAACGAATTATATCATACAATCAATAACTTTACCAACTATCGATCAAACAACTACTAAACATATAAAGCAACGAAAACCCAACTAAACCCACAAAGAGGCCCACGGCCCTATCATCAAAATTGGGTCTCGGGTTTGGTTTTCCAGGCTTTTTGGCAATTTAAATACATTTTGAGTTGGTTTTAAGCAAATTCGATAATCCCGATTTCAATGGGTATCGATAAATAGGGTTTTCGAACATTAATCCCTTTCCCGAATTGAGTTTAAATAAACATTCATTCATTAATTTCTAACCCATTTTCAATCCCAAAAGGGTAAATTTCAAACGGAAAGGGTTTCGACTGAAACTCGGTTTTAGGGTTATGGAATAGTTTCCAAAAACACTTAAAACTACTCCCGAATTGACAAACACCGAGTTCCACGGCAAGAAATCGAAAAAAAACAAGTAAAACTCCATTAAAACACTATTTGGAGTTAGGGTTTGAAACTTCACTTATTGAGAACTCCTAGGATCTCGAGAGAAACGGACGATGGCTAGGTGGGAAATGATCCTTGACCTGAGGGCTTTCCGAAATATCCAAGCTCGAGTCGATCCGGCAAGAAACGAACAAAAACCAATTTTTCTTTCTTCCTCTTTGATGCTCACGGGTGGGGAGGGAAATTTGGAGAACTTTTGGTCAATTTGTGAAGTCAAAGATGATATAAAGAAGATGAAGCAATAGTGATTTTAGATATTTTGCAAATTGGGTAATTACGATTTTGCCCTTTTATGACTTTTGGCTTAAAACGATTCCCGAACATCTCAAACTATCCCAATGGTGATTAATAATTATTAATTGGCCCGTTAATAATTATTAATACCATTAAAACGTATTTAAATAAATAAAGCCATTAAAAGGAATTAAAATGAAATAAATTACTAAATTCTAATTTAATAATAAATAAATGAATTTTAATTACTCAAATAAAAATAAAATAAATAAAAGTTTTTTTTTTATCACAAAATAACGGGACGTTACATGCATATTGAATTCTCTTACTAAAAGAACACATATTTTCTGCCTTCAAACCACTAACTTGATCATCGGAGAAGGTTTGACAGGTAACATACATGTGTTTTCTTGTTCTTGTTTCTCGGGTATTCTAGATCAGGGAAACGCAGAGCACGTAGAACGCACGTGATTGACCATAGCGGAAATCTTCCATTATACACATCCTACTAAGTTCAGAGATGTAAATTGATTTTTTCCCTAACTTTTTTTAATACTATATCCCGAACTTTTAGTTGAAATGGGAAAGAAAATTGAACCACGATTTAATCTATTGAAAAATTAATTAGATGAAGATGATGAACAATAAATTAGACCATGAACTAAGTATAAGTCGATTTGAATATGACTTAACTGACTAGCTACTTATTCTCTTCTCTTAACGTTGAAATTTGAATCTTCTCCTTCAATTCGATGTAATATTATAAAAAAAAAACTTGTATAATCAATAATATTTTATTTCATAATTTTATAGGGTAAATTGTAAATAAGAACTTTATGATTTTGGTCAAATGCTATACACACGTAGTTCTAAAATGCATTCATAAGACATCTGTCATCTAATGTTGTTGACTTTGATTTGAATGATTCATGAGTTTTTGAATCCTCATTTGAGGTATATGTTATGGTAACTTTATAACTTTGAATTCATCACTTTATAAAATGGTTTCAATCATACATGTTTTGATGATAATAAATTTATAAATATTTTTGATATTTTTTTTGTGACCATAACGTATAACTCAAATATGGCCTTCCAAAAACATCTTTTCATAACCATTTAGAGAGAAAAATAAAATTCGACAACATAATAATTACAAGTGATAAAATCAAATAAAGAAAAATGAAGTTTTTTCTAAAGCTAAAGTTGCTTGCATCTAAACCATTTCTTGATGAAAAACTTATATGCTGCCCAAATAGTATAGAAAGCTGCTCCTCCACATGGGAAACCACCCTGCTTCCTGTCCAGAATGTGAAGTTTTGTTCACCTCCCAAGCTAACAAGACAACCACAGCCAACACACACAATCAATCAAATTTTCAAGCTAAACCAAAAATAAAAGCTTTGAAGAATTCAAATCAAGCAATCCTCATTCAAACTAGTCAGCCTACATTATGGAGAGATAAGATGGGGGGGCAAATGTAATTTGCTCGGAAACTAGACGCGTCGACAATGAGCCTTGCACATGAATCTGCAGTCATAGAAGCAAGGTCCTCCACAATGAAGAGGGCAATCCAATCTCATTCCTCTGCATCTTCCTCTCACCATACATTGAGCAAACTCTCCTTTCTTATAATCTTTCTCATCAAATACTCTCTTCCTGTTTGCATGGTTGTGATTCTTACCGATGTCGATGCCGTTGCCAATGCCAACGCCTCTCCTCCCTCTTTTTCCACCGCCCCCACATCCCCATTTCCACCATCCACCACCACCTCCTCCCCATCCCCATCCACCCCCTCCTCCTCCTCCTCCTCCCCCACCGCCTCCACCACCACCACCACCACCACCCCAGCCCCATCCATATCCACTTCCGCCTCCTCCACCAGAACCATTCTGCTTTTTTACAGTAATTGTAGTACTATTACCAGAATTGTTGTTTCTTCGTTTTCCTTCGATATTATTGCCTAGATGCAGCTGTGAGAATGTTAAAAATGTCACATTCTTAGTCCTCTGATTAAGCATCATGGTGCCATTTTGCAAATTCTTTCCCATTGAAACAGAAATTGCTGCAGAAAATACCAATAGCAGAGTGTAAAACTTCATTCTTGGCTGCCACTTAATTTGCTACAACTTGATGGTTGAGGGTTGAAAAAATATATGCCATGCCACTGTACTCTAGCATATAAAGGGTCGTAGTTTTCTACCACCCCTAACCTACATTGCTGCACATATGAATTGATGCCTTGAAGAGGAAGACTACTTTTGTCCCCCCACCTCCCCGTATTGTTATAATCAACCCCACACACTACAACTGTATTTCAACGCATCTCATACGTACAATCATTATTACACTTAAGGAGGTTGTTTGATTGCCAGATTTAGATTATTAACGAACATCTTTTCAATCCTTCCATTCATCCAAGTGAGCCTATTTAAAGTATAACTACAACACAAACTTTAGTTCTTCTTGTTAAGGATAGAGATTGAATATTCGTCCTAATTTAAAGTGTTAGAGATTTGCGGCATCTCAAGAGACGCGATCAACATAAAACAAAAAACAAAAGCGGGAAATTCTCACCCTTAGATAGACAGTTAAAGTTTTTTCTTTTAATTTACTATAATTTAGCTATAAAAACAACTGATGGTCAAAATAAACTTACAATGAAAAAAGTATTACACAAGCCACTTGAAAAGGTAACATATAGTATAGGGAAAGCATCTTCCCATACCCATTTTCACCAAAAAAAAAAAAAAAAAAAAAACATTGCGTGTAAAACTAGAGCCAACTTGCGTTTGGTTCAAAGGGTGAATGAGGGGTGAATCATTATAAGTGTCAGCGATCTGGGCAAACGATAACACAATTGGTGGTGTCCCGTCCTGTCCTGGCCAAGCCTTGTTGATTGCCGGATGTCCAAGACAAAAGGAGCACTCTCCAATGATGCTATGCACCATCTTGCAAGCCTAACACTCCCCCATTTTTCTAATTTAAAAAAGAAAAAAAAAAAGCCCAAATAAGGCTATGGATTTAAACTCCTATTTTATTTAGAACAACTCCTAAACTCTTAATTACATGAAATAAGGTTGGATCGAACTCAAAAATATCCTTCCATCTTATAAAATACAAATTATCTAATTTTTAAGGGTAAAATGCAAGAATGACATCCCAATCTCAAGTATGACCCCTGTATTTTATTTTATTTTAAATTACACCCCTGCACTTATCAAGAAGCCATCATATATTAAAAAAAAACCATCTATTTTAACATTGAAATATTATTTCATGCTTTTTTTAGACATTTTAATAGAATATTAACATTTCTTAATCTTTCTGACTAACCTTGGATTAAAAAAAAAAACCAAAACCCCCATTGTTAACTGCATTCTGTCAGCTTTTACCTAAGAAAAATTACATCTCCATTAAAAATAACAATCTCCTCATTAAGATTTTTTCAATAGCATATAGCCTAAGTCTTTCGTTATGCTACAAATCAAATTAGGTAAAAATGAAACCACAAATCAGGCACAAACTTCAGTACAAAACTTTGGAAAATTGGGGGTCCCAAGTTTTTGACCCAAGATTAATTGAAAAGGTTAAGAAATATTAATATTCTAAGTGCGCGTAAGCTGGCCCGGACACTCACAGTATAAAAAAATGTTAAAAAAAAAGAATAAAATTATAACTCAATGTTAAAATGAATGATTTTTTAGTAAATGATGTCTTCTTGATAAGTGTAGGGTTGTATATTGAAAAAAAAAGTGTTGGAGTCATATTTAAAATTGGGTGAAAGTACAGGGATCATTATTACATTTTACCCAATTTTTAATTAAGCTCATGGATTAAATGATTATTATTAAAATTTAAAGAAAAACTACATTTTTTTTTATTAATACAGGGAGGAAGAATTGTGGAGAGTGGGCTTAAATCAATACTCTTTTTTTTTTTTTTGGAACATCAAATCAATACTCTTTTAGTTTTGAAACAAGTGAATCTTACCACTTGATTAGTGCTTTACATTAAAAAAAATTGAACACCCAAGAAGTAGGATGCAATGAATATTATAATTACAAATCTTGTAAATATGGTATAGATACACTTTTTTTTTTATAATTTAGTTTTTGAAGATTAGTGTAAAATCTAAAATTCTTCAAGGAATGGTCCTTATTTTGTAAGTACTCACAGTCAATAGCAAATCCGTTGTAGTCTAGTTGGTCAGGATACTCGGCTCTCACCCGAGAGACCCGGGTTCAAGTCCCGGCAACGGAATTTTTATTTTTTTATTTTTCTCCTCTTCCACCTCCAGTTTTGATTTAGGGTTTTGGGGGTTTATTTCATTGCTACTATAAAGTTCGCTCGCGATTCTTCAATCCCCAGATTTCAGAGATATTATCCATCAACTTCGGAATCAATTCTCTAGTTCCTCAGCTGCTTTATATACTCTGTAATAATGGGAAAGAAGAAATTTTTCGACAAGAAAAAATCAGCAACTTTCCAATTACTCTCTCGCGATTCATCAGATCCCAATTACGATGGAACTGCTGAAAACGACCGTGTTTTTGTTCGTGTTGATGATAACCACTCTTACTCTGTCAATGTCTTTGAAGATGATGATCTTGGTTCTGGTTGCGTTGATGAAGATCCTAACTCGAAATTTGCCGATGCTCCTGATGATTACGATGACGAAGATGATTCAGTTTTCGGGAATTCCGTACGGTCTGAGGGTGGAATTCCTGGCTCAGAGTCTTTGCCCGAAAATATTAGGAGGGAGATTTTGGAATTAGGGTTTCCTGATGATGGTTACAATTATTTGCTGCATTTAAGGGAGATTAAGAATAATGGTGGTGGGTCGGCGTTTTATAATAACCCTAAGGCCAAATTGGAACAGCTTCCTCGTGATGTAAAGGTTGGGCTTTTTTTTTTTTACTTCTTATTTTTTGATGATGAAGTACAAATGAGTAGTGGGATTGTAACCAACTTCGTATTTGTTTGATTTTTTTTTTTTTGGTAATTTGAAGTTTATTTTTTTCTTCCTAATTATGTAGGCGTATGATGCATCCAGAGTCCGTGTTTCCAAAGAGAACAATGATGCTGATGAAAATGTCATCTATAATGTTGCATCGAAAACCGTTGGTGTCAAGGTTCAAAATGTATATGACCCTGAAATAGCAGCATTGCTTAATGATGATGATTTATCGCGATTTGGTTCTGATGCTGAGGACTTGGAAGAGGACTTTGTAGTTCAGGCAAATCTTGGTGACGAAGGGGAGGATGATATAGTGGATAATAGATTTAATGTGGCTGATGAACCTGAGAGAAGAGAAGAAAGTCACAATATTGGTGATGACAAGTCTCTTGGTCATCAGATTTTTAAGGATGCAGACATGGACCATGTAGATGAAAAAATAGAGAATGGTGATAAGCCACGAATTCGTCGTCTTTTGGATGAGCAATTTGATCAAGTTAGTTCTTAATGCTTTCTGTTCTGTAGGTTTCTCATTTTTGTATGATTGCTAACTTGTTTTAATGAGGTGGGATGGGAAGAGTATGTAGCTATTTATTGTACAATGTTGAAAATTTTGACTGGTTGTGGTTAAGTTTAACACTACCCGAGATAATGATAGTGAATATATTTAACTTCAATGGACTATTTATGTGGACAAAAAATAGTAAATTACGTATTTTTCATGTCCTGACAGTGACAACTACTCTA
Source organism: Gynostemma pentaphyllum (assembly GCA_028015215.1). Lineage (NCBI taxonomy): Eukaryota > Viridiplantae > Streptophyta > Magnoliopsida > Cucurbitales > Cucurbitaceae > Gynostemma > Gynostemma pentaphyllum. The sequence goes on along the minus strand of CM051350.1, from coordinate 15,356,367 downwards.
ATATATCCAGGCATCATATGCAAATTAAGTATCAACCAAGAGTTCTTTTGTCTCTATACTCTATGACATTTTTTTTTTTGAGATATCACGTCAAATTGGGGAAGGGGAGACTCGAACCTTCGACCTCATGTGAAGGGAGCAGGTGTTTAACCATTTGAGCTATGCTTTGTGACTTGCAAATAAATTATTCTTGAATTTCCATTTTCTGAAACACTATGTGCAAGTTTTGCATTGTTGGTGAAATATATTCTTATGAGATTTTAAATCTATTTATGTCAGTAATATGTTTGTAGTCGAATTGGTTGAAAAAAAATATCTGTAAGCTTAACTACTAATGATATTTTAGTAAGAATTGTATAATATATAGGTCGGGTCTTTTATTATTCACACATAAAATTTCTTCTACTCTATGTGGGTACAAATCTCTGGGTGGAAGTTGTTGCCCCTTTTTACTTTATTTTCCCCTTTTATCAATGAACTGGAGCTATTGAGTCATTGTTTCTATCATTGCCTTCTTTTCTTCACCATGTGCCCGAGATATTCTTTTCTTCCCTCCACGGATATCCTTCTATGATTATAATTTTTACCCCACAATTTATGATAAATGCAGCTATTAAGCCAGGATTATGCATCAAGCGACAGTGATAGCGGTGATTATGATGAGGACAATGGTTGTGTAGCTGAAGAAGATGAACCTCTTGCTCAGAAGCTCAAACATTCTCTCAACAATTATCCTACTGATGACTTGGAACTTAAAAAAGTGTACAAGGCTCCTGCAGATATATTAAATAGTAAAGATGCAATAGATGATAATGAGCTTTTGGAATCAGCCTCAGATGTGATTCACCGGTGTTTGGAATATGCTGAGAAGTATCAAAATGAAGATGACAATGATAATGATGTTTTATTTGAGGAAAGCAGTGATGACTCAGAAGTTTGGGATTGTGAGACCATTGTTTCGACATGTTCTAATCTCAATAACCTTCCTGGGAAGATTGAAGCTCCTGGAATAACCCGAAGGAAGAAGTTGGCAGAAACTGTATCTGGAGCCCTGAATGCCAATAATCACGTGATAACTCTTAAAGGGAAAGAGAAGCTACCGTTAGACTTTCTACCACGTGGTCGAAAAGTTGTAGATAAGGTGAAAGATGCCGGCAACCTGACTGAACATCAAAAGAGTAAGCAGCGTGGTCAGGAGTCCAAGGAAGAGAAGAAGGAGAGAAAGGTAACAATTATCTGCCCTCCTTTGTCTATTATTATATTTCAGGGGTGTAATTAGAAGTTAAAAAATGCATAGAACTATCCAAGTTGACATTGAAAAAGTTCTGACTGACCAAATTGGATCAATATATGTGTAATTAGTTCTGTCTGTTCGGTCAGTGTTATTAAACTGATTGTCGGTGGACATTTTTAATTGAAAAAAAAAAGATTCTTGATCGGCTCACTATGCCACACCTTGGACCTTCTGGCTTCTTCCTGGTCCAACTGCAAGCTCCTCTCTCTCACACACACTTCTTTTTGCTTTTGAAGGAGGCTAATGAAAAGAGTGTGCCCTGCAAATGTTTTGGGCCTTTTCTTTGTGCTTAGCCTGATGATTCACCACTCACCAGCTACATATAGCCCCACTCAAACCCTCACCTCAATTCACTTCCAGCAAAGCCTTCCCTGTTTAAAGAAAGAGAGGCCCAATGAATGGGAGTACACCATCCTCTATTGTGCCTCTTTTTGTCCTAAACATACAGCAACTCCCCCTCGATTCAGCCACCCCCACTCCTATCCTCTCTTTTTTTCTTCTCCAACAAAGACTTGATTCATTCAACTGATTTGCAGTAAGCCAATCTCATAAACTAGTACAAAACTGATGTTTTTCATTTCTTCAATCTGCCTTGTCAGTTACAGTTTTAGATCAACCTAAACCGAACTGAAATTCACCCTGAGTATAATTAATAGAAGTATCTGTTCTTTTTTTTTTTTTTAATTTATTGAAATATGAACTATACATTTCCAATATTAAAGGCAACAGGGAAGAGAATGATTACCATCTCTTTCCCAAGAAGTTAGTGGCAGTGCATTCTCGTTTATTTTTACATTTTTATCCAAGGACAATCTCTTTTTCTATGAAGGCTGCTATTAAAGAAGAGCGACGTGAAGCACGGCGCACGAAAAAAGAAATAAAAGGGCTTTACAAGGGGGAAGTACAGCGTGCCCAGAAAGTTGTTGCTGTATCTGGTCCATCATCTATTCATATCATGTAAGTATAACTACCGGAATTGTACATTTGTTATTTTTTATTAATACATCTAAGATTTTATAGAATGCTCTTCTTTTACCCTCATTAATTGACTTTTTGTTTTTGCATGTTAATGACAAAGATAGAAAACTTAAAAAACAAAATAGGTCGACACTGTATTTTCTTTTACCCTTTAAATTTCCCCTTTTCATGTGAAATTGGCTGATCAACTTTTTTTTCTTTGAACTAAATGAGGCAGCTTCTTTTCGTGGACTTCAACTATATATATATTGATGTAATAATTGTTTTCATTTTGAATTTTATTGTTTATCTGAAGTCGCATTTTATAGTTTTCCTTGTAGAATTTTGAGAAATTTAGTTTTTTTTTTTAAAATGAACTTTTACTAAGTTTTTATGCAAAAGCTATGCTCTACGAATCGACGTAAGGAAACATAAACTTCAATTCAGTTCTGATAATTGCGAAAATTACCCATTGTTTCTCATAATATTATCAATATTTTGTTTCAGGTGAGACGTGACAGAAGGCTGAATGCTTACTCTGAATAGAGCTATCATTGGTGACAAGAACTTGGAACAGGGGAGATTCTTTTCTGGAATAAGCTTTGTATAGAACGTGGCTGGCTACTAATATGATCCTCCATGTTCATGAAATGGAACGAAAAAAAATACCCAACCACGATTCCTTGTATTTTTGGTTTGAGGTTGTCGAAATTAACTCGAGATTTCTTCCGAAAGCATATTTTATTTAATTAAAATCGGTTGTTTAACTCGTACTTTTTGCCGCACCATTAGTTGAATTCTTGGGTTAGCAGATAATTTGAGTGAGATATAACATCTATGTACATCAGGAAAATCATTGATAATTGATGAATAAATTATTCAATATACGTACATAAGGATATTCATCTTCCTCCAACAGGGATTTATTTTTTCTCATAGTAATTGAAACAACAATATATAAAAATAATAATATTTATATATACTGCTAATTGAAAAGGAAGATTCAACCATATATAGTAAGTATATCGGTTGCTGTAGCATCAAAACAATAGGAAACTGATCATTGCCCCTGGATATTGAGCATCATTCTAATTCTCCATGGGGAATGGGACCTGCATAACCTCCACCAAACTCAGGGGAGGGACTCCAGTAGCCATAATCTGTTCCTATTTCTGATTGAATCTTGAAATTGGGGTCATCTTCATGCAGCTGAAATTCATAGTTACCATAGGAAGTTGCAGAAGGTGCAGGTGAAGGCGAAGGCGAAGGCGATGATGCCGAGAACGCTGCTGCTGCTGTCATGGTCGTCAACGTTATTATAATAAACATTATCATGCTGAAAAATAAAGAGCGAGCCATTAAAGTCATCGTCATGGCTGCCTTACTATATTTGTGTCGTATCTAACTTCATACAGTTTAAGGTTGGAGTTTCTTGTGACACATAAGTTATTTATTCGATTCTTAATTAAAAAAAAGATAAATAACATTGGAGCTGCTAATTTATGAGAAGTAGACTTAAGGGCTACATCAAACGTAATTAGTGCTTGAATTAAATTGAATTTTGCTCTCATACGGAGTGAATGACATATCATGTTTCTTTCATGGATGTGGAGTTGTGTTCATATGGTATACCTAAGAAATCTCACTCTTGGTGATACAAAGACGAGATAAACTATTTAAAAAATTGTAAACCCAAACTACTTTAAAGTTTAATTCAAATAAGATATTGAATAGATAAAGCATATAATATTTCGAATTCGGTTCATCCAATGTTTTTTTTTAATGAACCCGAGACCCGACCTGAAACTTTCGATTGGGGAAAAACTAACCCAATACAACCCAAAAGCAAAATAATTCAAACTCAACACAACCGGTTTGAGTTGAGCTATCGGGTTTTTTGAACACCCTTATAAGAGGGCATTCACTTAATGAGAATCATTTCAAACCTGGGAATAGGTATTTGGATTACCATGTTTAGTTGATGGTAATCTAAATATGCCCGGGTTTGAAATTAAACTCTGGTATCTCTAGATGCCCATACAGGCAAAAAAATAATTCATCTCAAATCCCACCAAAATAGGTGGGTTTGAAAACAAAACTATCTGAGGATTTAAAAAAAAAGACTAATGTTCTCTAAATATCTCTTATTTTATCTATTTAGTTAGTATTATATTATGTACATAACTTTTTTTTTCAATAATGATGTATAATATGATCATTTAAATTAAAGTTATATATAAATAATATTAATTTAGGTTAGAAAGTAAATTTCAAAAATCTTGACTAATATTTAAACTAAATACTACAAAATAATATATCAATTTAAATGATAATATCTTAATATATTACAAAATACAACGTGTATACAAAATTTATGGAAATTGATTATATATATATAATAAATTAATTTAAATTCACATTAAAATTAATATATCTATATTGATAACTAAACTAAAAATGGTAAATAATATACTAATAAAACTATAACACATCACTATATTAATATTTTATAAATAAAATTAGCCTAAAAAAAATGATAGGTAAATTAATATGAAATAGTATAAAGTAATTTAAGTACATGTATATATTATATTAATGGATTATTTTTAATTGAAGGGTAATATTAAAAAGTTCTATATATATAGTACACTCATTTGACAAATTATGTCAAATAAATGTGAAAATTTAAATATTTCTAGAAATTCTTATAAAATTTCAGTAAGTATTTTCTAACAAAACAACACATCAATCTTGATTCGCATCACAATACTCAGGCATCTAGATTTCTGGATATCTAAAGATGTCAGACATCTAGATTCCCTATAAGTGACCGGCCCCTAAAGCTTCACTAATTTGATCTAACGGGTTTAAATGGAGCATTGCGGTAAATCTTTGATCCATGCTTTTAGGGAAAAAAAAATATACCCATCTAAACAGCTTTTTCTCTTCCATTTTAGACATCTGTATCAATTCTTTGCTTTTGTAATATCAAATTTGAGGATGATATAATATTTAAAACTCATGGACTAAATAAACATAAATTGAAAACGTATGAACCAAATATATAAAATATCTAAAACTCGTGGACTACTTAGACACAAATTGAAAACGTGGGGACCAAATAAGTACCTTACCCTAGTTTTTTTAATATTTATAAAATAACACGTTTTAAAAATATATTAAATATTGAGGGGGTCAACAAGTGCTAGTATTGAATTATATATTTTTATAATAAATTAATTACTGATTTACATAATAGTCCATGTTAATTACTAATTCACACAATAATTCACATTAATGATTGATTAACACATTAGACAATTGGGATGATTTAATATTTTTCATTTTCTAAAAATATTTGTAAATATAGCAAATTACTATATTGACAAATAGTTTTAACCTATTATATATTTATAAGTACTATATAGATTTTTATTACCGAATGAAATTTCTCATAAGTAATTAATATGTATTTTAAAATTTACAATATATTTAAATAGAAATTAACTTCTTTTTTTTAATATAAAGTGTTTCGGGTGAGGATTGAACCACTCTTTTGAGTGTAAAACTACAAGTCTTAACCAATAAATTATATTCTGATTGACAATACAAATTAACTTAAACAATATTGTAAGAATATATTTTTAATTTTCATTTATTTTGTCAAAAATTCTTTAATTATTTTATCACATTATTTGATTTTTAAATTGAATTGTGTAACCAACTCATCTCTTAGCTTTCAATTTTGTGTTTATGGAATGTTTTATTTTAATTGACAATTATGATGCTAGTAATTGATAAATTGGTTGGCAAATTGATTTACCTTTATTTTGATTGACAAATGTTTTTTGTATTGAAGCTTTTTCTCCTAAAAAAAGAGGTGGGAGCAACCCTTTCAAAACACCTCTCCTATTGCACTTAAGCCTGCAAACATATTATTATAGTGTTTTATATTTTTCTCTCGTTTTATTTATTCTCTTATGAGATTTGATTGTAGAAAGTTCTTTGTGAGTATAATTACATAATCATACTTGTAAGTTAGTGATTCTTGAGGAAGAACTATACTTAAAATATATCGGAGGGAGTCCAGTTGATACTTTACCAAAGGATGAGAGTTCCTTAAATCGAGATCTACAAGGGGAGCTTGTAGGTAATCCAACTTGAAGATCGTCATCAACAATGAGCAAACTCAACTCAAGAAAAAGGGAGTTTTTCTTGTTCATATTTGATTTTGCTTTAAATTGGT